>CM077160.1:82454914-83701093 GCA_039583875.1 Platanthera guangdongensis
TAAATATAGCCATTTCATCACAGGCGGAGGCTCAACGGCCACACACCCCGTGCACTCAGGGCACATTCTTGGTGAACGCAGTCTAAGTCTGCCGACTTACCACCATCCCCTGTTGGACGGCCAAACAATGAGCAGTTTGTCTTCCTGGCATGGGTCACGGTAATTAAAACCATAGACCGCCGAAGACCCTCATCTATGCCAACGGCACTAATCCGAACGACATAGAGTGGGTACGGTTCCATCTAACCCGTGCTCACAACGCAACGGTAATTTAAACCATATGCGCTCGCAACGGTAATTTAAACCATATGCGCAGGTCAAACTTCTCCCGAGTCCCATTTCCATCAAATGTCACATAACCCGGTTATGTTCAAGTTGGCTTTCAAGCCACCAAGTTGGCAAGATCTCGTATCCGCCCAGTTTTCCGGGTGCACCTTTGGGTTAGTCCCCAAGGCTCCCTGCTGTAATCTACCGCGTAGAAAACCCGAAAAACAACCAATAGCACGGAGTCTTCTCCGGACTTATGCAATGCAACATCACCGATCCAGACTAACATGTCCGGGTAGGCTTCACACATCATGCCTATGTCCGTTCTCGCATACGGACTCTAAACAACGGGGACTTCACATATCTACCCGAAGGAACGCCTCCAACTCTCTGCAAACTCGCGAGAGCGGGCTTCCTATGCTAAGAAAGAGAGCGACTCATGCTCAAGATGAGGATCGTTACCCTTGCATTTCTCTTTGGCGCCATCAGAAAGTAATCGGATGGAAATGACCGCACTAGCGTTGCCTCCGCGGATCCGGAGTCGGCTTGCGATTCGGAGCTCCGAAGCTCCTCCAATGACGTATCTAGCTCCTTCTTCTTCACTTAGCTCTCCTCTCTCTCTAAGACTTTAGAAAGAGATCACTTAAGAAAAAGTGAGGGTTTTCTAAGTCAAAACCCGGGTATATCCCTTCAGGAACAACCCCCAGCCGTTGGATCTTCAGTCAAAGAAATGAACGGCTTTGATTCGGGACTGAAATGCCCAATCTGGACCGAACACGGCCTGGCACACGCCCGTGTCCACGACCGTGTGCCTCATTCGCCGTCAAAATCGGATTACCTGGAACCTCACACGGGTATCGAACACGCCCGTGTTCGAGCTGACACGCCCGTGTTCCACCTGACACGGCCGTGTAGCCGGCCGTGTACCCCATGATTTTTCCCCATTTTCAACCCGAGCACTCCACGGGTTCTAGGACACGCCCGTGTCCCTACCTGTGTCACCTTGACACGTCTGGGCTCCAAGCCGTGTACACGGTCTCGACACTTCGCGGCTAAGTGTCGACACGGGTCGACACGCCCTGCGACACGCCCGTGTTGCAGGCCGTGTGCCATGTCTCGACACATTGTCGACACAAAGTGTCGACTTCGCGGGACGAGTGTCGACACGGGCCGACACGCCCTGCGACACGCCCGTGTCGTAGGCCGTGTGCCCAGTCTCGACACAATGTCGAGACCAAAGTGTCGACTTCGCGGCTAAGTGTCGACACGGGTCGACACGCCCTGCGACACGCCCGTGTCGCAGGCCGTGTGCCCAGTCTCTACACAATGTCGAGACCAATGTGTCGACTTCGCGCCTTAGTGTCGACACAGGCTTGACACGCCCTGGGACACGCCCGTGTCCCAGGCTGTGTGCCTGCAGCCAGAACTCAAACTGGCCCAAAAAGTCCCCCCTTTGCTCCTTTGAGTTTCGGTGCGTTACAACTCTACCCCTCTTAAAAGAATTTCGCCCACGAAATTACATAAAGGAAAGACATGTACAAAACCAAAATTTGTACCTGAGCGGAACAACTCCGGATATTCGTCAAGCATAGTCTGCTCTCGCTCCCAAGAGAGCTCCTCACGACCGCAATTGTCCCACCGGACCTTGACCATCCTGATCTCTTTATTGCGTAGCCGCTTGACCTCGGAGTCTTCAATCCACACGGGCTTGACCTTTGTCGTTAGCCCACTTTCCACCGGCACTTGATCGACCGCGATCACTTGCGTAGGCTCCTGCACCGCCTTCCGAAGCACCGAAATATGGAATACATCGTGTAAACCACTAAGATCCACTGAAAGCTTCAACCTATAGGCCGCTTCTCCAACTCGCTCCAGAACCTCAAACGGTCCAAGGTACCTCGGGCTTAGCTTTTTCAATCGTCGCACCCGCGAGACACCCTTGAATGGCTTGATCTTTAAGTATACATAATCTCCCACAACGAACTCCACGTTCCTGTGCTTGGCATTATAGTACTTTGCTTGTCGGTCCTGAGCGATAAGCAACCTCTCCCGAATGGTTCTCACCAAAGAAGTAGCATCCTCCACTTCCGATCGCATATACAACTTTGACTCACCCGTTTCTAACCAAGACAACGGCGTGCGACATCTTCTACCATATAGGGCCTCGAAAGGCGCCATCTGAATACTCGTTTGGTAGCTGTTGTTGTATGCGAACTCCACCAAATAAAGGTGGTCTTCCCATTGCTTTCCAAAATCCAAGACACACATGCGAAGCATGTCTTCCATGGTTCTATTGACCCTCTCGGTCTGCCCATCCGTTTGCGGATGGAAGGCTGTGCTAAACTTCAGCTTTGTTCCCAACATTTGCTGCACAAGCCTCCAATCGTTGGACGTGAACCGCCCATCTCGATCACTCACGATGCTGCGGGGCACACCATGAAGCCGTACTATGTTATCCACATAGAGCTTTGCCAACTTCTCCACCGGATCATCCTTCCTATGGGGAATAAAATGCGACACCTTCGTTAATCGATCAACAACCACCCAAATGGCGTCGTTTCCCTTCTGCGACCTTGGCAAACCGTGCACAAAGTCCATATAGATGTCGTCGAATTTCCACTCCGGAATAGGCAAGGACTTAAGAAATCCTCCCGGCTTTTGGCACTCCGCCTTTACCAAGGCGCAGGTTTGGCACTTCGCTACGTATAGCGCAACATCCTTCTTCAAACCCGGCCACCAAAACAGTTTCTTTACATCGCGGTACATCTTCGTGCTCCCCGGGTGAATCGAGTACTTGGTATGGTGCGCCTCGTACAACAACTCCACCCGTAAATTGCCCACACTTGGGACGCACAGACGACCGTCTTTCCAAAGCAATCCGTCCTCCACGACGAATTGGGAATTTGACCCATCCAGAGCCTCTATCATGAACTGCTTCATATGAGCATCCATATCCAAAGCCTGCCGAATCCGATCAGCCAGGTCATATTGGACTTCAGTCCAATTCAGAACTGCTTTAACACTAGATTGTCTATCCACGCAAACAATCTCCAACGCCTCCAACTCCCGCACCAATCGCTCATCATGCACCGATAGCCAATTGGCTTGAGCTGGGGCTCGGCGACTCAACGCGTCCGCAACCGCATTCCCTTTGTCAGGCACGTAGTGGATCTTGAATGTATAGTCCCCCAGGAACTCCATCCACCTACACTGCCGCATATTCAGATCCTTCTGATCAATTAGATACTTTAGGCTCTTCTGATCGGTGTAGATATCAATCTTCACACCGTACAAATAGTGTCTCCACAGCTTCAAGGCAAAAATCACGGCCGCTAACTCCAAGTCATGGACCGGATAATTCCTCTCGTGCACTTTTAGCTGTCTCGAGCCATAAGCTATCACGCTTCCGTGCTGCAGTAGCACGCAACCCAAACCGCTGCCCGAAGCATCGCTATATATCTCATAGCCTTCGGTTCCACATGGAGAACTCAGCACAGGCGCCGTGGTCAACCGACACTTCAGTTCCTCAAAAGCTCGCGCGCACTCCGGCGTCCAAACGAACTTATGATCCTTCCTCATCAAAGTAGTGAGAGGTAGCGCTATCCGCGAGAAGTTCTCTACGAAGCGCCTATAATAACCGGCAAGCCCCAAAAAGCTCCGGACTTCTGCTACCGTAGCAAGCTCAGGCCACTCCTGTATCGCAACAATCTTCGCCGGATCCACTGCAATACCCTCTCCACTTACTATATGCCCGAGGAACGCCACTGAGGATAGCCAAAACTCGCACTTCGAGAACTTGGCATACAACTGATTTCTCCTTAGCGTCTCCAACACCAAATGAAGATGCTTGAAGTGATCTTCCTCACTTTGCGAGTACACCAAAATATCGTCGATGAAGACGATCACAAAATGGTCCAAGTACTCCCTGAACGTCCTGTTCATCAAATCCATGAACACTGACGGCGCATTCGTCAGCCCAAACGGCATGACCGTTAGCTCATAATGCCCGTACCTCGTACTAAACGCTGTCTTCGGGATATCACTCTCCCTTATCCGCAGCTGATAGTACCCAGCCTTGAGATCCAACTTCGAGTACACCGTCGACCCGACTAACTGATCAAAGAGATCATCAATCCGAGGGATCGGGTACTTGTTCTTCTCAGTTAGCTTGTTTAGCTCCCGATAATCAATACAAAGCCTCAAGCTTCCGTCCTTCTTCTTAACAAAGAGGACCGGTGCGCTCCAAGGCGATGAACTCGGGCGCACATACCCTTGCTCCAACAACTCTTGCAGTTGAACTTTCAGCTCCGCCATTTCCTTAGGCGCTAGCCGATACGGAGATCGTGACACAGGCTTTGCACCTGACACTAGCTCGATCGTAAAATCTATCTCCCGCTGAGGCGGGGCTCCAGGAAGATCTGCGGGGAACACATCAGGGTATTCCGATACCACTGAAATACAATCCAACGCGGGCTTCGGCTTTGCAACCTCCACTAGTGTAAAGAACAGTTCTGCTCCAGCATGAACCGCCTTCACCACCTAAAGAGCAGACATCAACGTCTTGCTCGACCCCTTTAAGCCCGTAAAAGTCGTCTCACGACTTGCTCCCAGCTTGACTTCCTTGCTACCACAATCTATATGGGCCTGCTGCTCCGAGAGCCAGTCCATGCCAAAAATGACGTCGAACTCCGCCAACGGAAGTAAAGACGCCTGCAGGTCGAACTCCTGCTCCCCAATACGAACTTTAACATCGCAGATCCTATCCGCTCGCATCGAACACCCATTGGGCAACAACACATCCAACTTATCCTTCGCCATCGAAGAGGGACTCCGATGCGTGATATAAATCCTTCGGACAAGAAGGAGTGTGAGGCTCCCGTATCGAAGAGTGCTCGTGCCGGATTTTCACAAATCAATACAAATCCTAAACAAGTAGTGGTAAGGTAACATGTGCATAACAAGTTTTTAAATAAATTGACTTGCTATAAATTAAACCGTACCTGTCACCACATCAGCTTGTTTAATGGCCTCCTGTTGGCCAAGATTGTAGACCCTTGGTTGGGCCGGAGCATAATGGGATGCGGTCGACTCCACCGCCTTGCCCTTCTCTTCATAAGTAGCTCCCGGCTTCCTCTCGGACTTAGGACGTCCGCTCCAACAGTCACGGGCGAAATGCCCCGTCTTTCCACATGTAAAGCACGCGCCCGGGGTCCGACCCGTAGTCGCCCCAGAAGCACCAGAAGGAGCTGGACCCGAAGTCCTATGCTTCTTAAAGAATCTTTGATAGCCAGACTTTGAAGTTGTCGGCACTTTGAACCCAGATTTCTTCTCGCCCAAGCTTTTCTTTGCCTGCACATTCTTCATATCCTTCTCCAAGGACCGGGCAGTATTTAACAAGGTTAAGAAACCCTGCGTCATCGGCCCCGAGAGTAGCAACCTCAACTCGTCTCTCAACCCTTCATAGAAGCGATTAGTCTTGCGCTCCTCATCCATGATGGTGGCGCTAGCATAACGACTTAGACGAGTAAACTCGTGGAGATATTCATCCACGCTCCTCTCACCCTGTACCAGCTTCAGGAACTCATTCTCCAACGCTATCTTCTGCGTCGAAGGGAGGTATCTAGCCAAAAATAATCTCGAGAACTCCTCCATCGAGACATCACCAAGTTGTCTACCCCTCAGTAAGTGCAGCTCCAATCCTTCCCACCACATCCTCGCTTCACCGTCCAGAAGGAACGTACGATGGTGGTCATTTGCCACTCCTCTGTCTCCGTCGCTGTCATGACTCTCTTTACCCTGGAGAGCCAGTCTTCAGCCTGAGATGGGGTTCCCAACCCCGAGAATAGCAGAGGGTTAAAGCTCATTACATGCTTTAGCTGCCTCTCAGTTGCCCTCCATGGCACTATTGGTTCAACAACCACTTGCTCCACTCTCCTCGGCTCAGCCTCTTGCAGAGGTACTTGCTCCATCACAGGAGCGGGCTGCTGCGTTTGCCTTCCAGGCTGCGCATTAATCACGGCCAACACCGCTTCAGCCACCAATCGAATATTCTCAGCCGATAGAGGTGTTGCAGGAGCAACATCCGGTGCACTACTTGCCTCAGAAACTCGGCGTTCTGACGGCCCAACACCACTTCGGGTCACCTATAGTGGTACAAAACACCGTTAAGCGACCAAATAAATTGCAAACAGCAATTATAGGAACACGCAGGTTCCTAAAACACGAGTATTTTCATTCCTAAGTGGACATTCATGGGTTCTTTTTACTGTTATTACGATGACGCACACAATGTGCTCACCACCCCTTAAAAAGAATTCGCCCACGAATTCAGTTTAAGCCCAACCAAAACCAGTAGTCTGATACCAAATTGTAACACCCCCTATCCATCACATAGCATATAGCAGTAGGTCCGGCTGGGGCCCGACGCCGTATGCCACAGACAGACCGGGTGGTTACTTATGGAAACCATCCAACCAATCTCAACGTCCTACACAGAGCATTCTAGCGGAAGCAGTTTATAAGAGTTGTAAACAAGAACCCAGCAACAAGCATGAATGTCCACTAATACGAAAATAGGAATGTTATTACAAAATACCCAAAACAAGCCTTAAGGCCTTACAAAATGTTTCACTTGACTGTTACATGATTTACAAACCACGGCACGCAGGCCGGTCATACATGAATAAAGCAATAAACATTCCCATTCGGGCCTTCGAGGGCCGGCTTCGCAAAAAGGGCTTTAGCCCGCTATTGACCGCTTGGTCCAGCTGCACCTGCAAGCAACAAACCACCGCACGGTGGCAAAATAAGGCAACGGTCAGCAATGCTGACCAAATTATAACGATCCCGCCCCCAACTCGGGGCGGCGATGCTCCTTCCCTGCATTTCATTAGCATAAGCGAGCAATGTAAATATAGCCATTTCATCACAGGCAGAGGCTCAACGACCACACACCCCGTGCACTCAGGGCACATTCTTGGTGAACGCAGTCTAAGTCTGCCGACTCACCACCATCCCCTCTTGGACGGCCAAACAATGAGCAGTTTGTCTTCCTGGCATGGGTCACGGTAATTAAAACCATTGACCGCCGAAGACCCTCATCTATGCCAACGACCCTAATCCGAACGACATAGAGTGGGTACGGTTCCATCTAACCCGTGCTCACAACGCAACGATAATTTAAACCATATGCGCCCGCAACGGTAATTTAAACCATATGCGCAGGTCAAACTTCTCCCGAGTCCCATTTCCATCACATGTCACATAACACGGTTATGTTCAAGTTGGCTTTCAAGCCACCAAGTTGGCAAGATCTCGTATCCGCCCAGTTTTTCGGGTGCACCTTTGGGTTAGTCCCCAAGGCTCCCTGCTGCAATCTACCGCGTAGAAAACCCGAAAAACAACCAATAGCACGGAGTCTTCTCCGGCCTTATGCAATGCAACATCACCGATCCAGACTAACATGTCCGGGTAGGCTTCACACATCATGCATATGTCCGTTCTCGCATACGGACTCTAAACAACGGGGACTTCACATATCTACCCGAAGGAACGCCTCCAACTCTCCGCAAACTCGCGAGAGCGGGCTTCCTATGCTAAGAAAGAGAGCGACTCATGCTCAAGATGAGGATCATTACCCTTGCGTTCCTCTTTGGCGCCATCGGAAAGTAATCGGATGGAAATGACCGCACTAGCGTTGCCTCCGCGGATCCGGAGTCGGCTTGCGATTCGGAGCTCCGAAGCTCCTCCAATGACGGATTTAGCTCCTTCTTCTTCACTTAGCTCTCCTCTCTCTCTAAGACTTTAGAAAGAGATCACTTAAGAAAAAGTGAGGGTTTTCTAAGTCAAAACCTGGGTATATCCCTTCAGGAACAACCCCCAGCCGTTGGATCTTCAGTCAAAGAAATGAACGGCTTTGATTCGGGACTGAAATGCCCAATCTGGACCGAACACGGCCTGGCACACGCCCGTGTCCAGGGCCGTGTGCCTCATTCGCCGTCAAAATCGGATCACCTGGAACCTCACACGGGTATCGAACACGCCCGTGTTCGAGCTGACACGCCCGTGTTCCACCTGACACGGCCGTGTAGCCGGCCGTGTACCCCATGATTTTTCCCCATTTTCAACCCGAGCACTGCACGGGTTCTAGGACACGCCCGTGTCCCTACCCGTGTCACCTTGACACGCCTGGGCTCCAAGCCGTGTACACGGTCTCGACACTTCGCGGCTAAGTGTCGACACGGGTCGACACGCCCGTGTCGCAGGCCGTGTGCCATGTCTCGACACATTGTCGACATAAAGTGTCGACTTAGCGGGATGAGTGTCGACACGGGCCGACACGCCCTGCGACATGCCTGTGTCGCAGGCCGTGTGCCCAGTCTCGACACAATGTCGAGACCAAAGTGTCGACTTCGCGGCTAAGTGTCGACACGGGTCGACACGCCCTGCGACACGCCCGTGTCGCAGGCCGTGTGCCCAGTCTCGACACAATGTCGAGACCAATATGTCGACTTCACGCCTTAGTGTCGACACAGGCTTGACACGCCCTGGGACACGCCCGTGTCCCAGGCCGTGTGCCTGCAGCCAGAACTCAAACTGGCCCAAAAAGTCCCCCCTTTGCTCCTTTGAGTTTCGGGGCGTTACATATAGACCGTGTCACCCTCATATATATTCAATCCCAGTTTCTTGATGTAGAATGGACTTTCAAAATTTGGTGAGCCCAATATCATATATTGACTTAACCAAGCATGGCCATACATTTCTCAATCCCATTCCATCAAGGGGCCCCATCGATGTAACTCCTGCCATATAGGAGGACAAATCCCATCTCTGCTGACACGCAAACACCCAAATGATTTGTAACATACCCAATAACCACCTTTATCATCCAACTTTCTCAAGACTGGACTTTTGATAGCATCAAATCATGCTCTTCCTCACTCGATGAAGGCTGTGACTTCAGGTTAAAGGACCCCAAACACCAGTGCCACTTGAGCCATACTTGTGACACATTCTTATAATAATCCACAAAGTATTCACACGGTGGGTCTGTCCAGTACAACGTATTCATAACAAGTACCCATGTGATGACTTGATATCACAATATCATGACCTATGAGGATGAGTCATCAGTCAACGCACATTCTAGTCTTAAAGGTATCATCATCTCCCTGAGCTTCTAAGATGATACAACGACCAGTGACCTTTAATAATGAAGCTTCTGAAATCATAAGTTCACACATCAAGTCATTACTTGACCTATAGAAGCAAAAACTCTAAGGACATTTATTTGATGGAACTACTCTATCACAATAGAAATAATTTTATAATAAAAGAAATTGCAAAAATTATATGAATGAAATGCATAAAGTACTATTATTCATCAAATAAAATAGTATACAGCCAACAAAAAAATAATCCACAAGACTCAAAATAGAGTTGATCATTTAGGCATCGTATACCCATAGATCTAACATGACCATCATGCTTTCTCTGTGCGAGAGGCTTTGTCAGTTGATCCGTAATGTTTTCTTCAGTCGGCACTCTAAATATGCTCATGTCTCCTCGATCGACAATCTCTCGAATTAGATGGAACAGTTGGAGTATGTGCTTAGAGCACTGATGAGATCTAGGTTGCGAAGCAAGTCCACTTGCACTGTTGTTGTCACAGTAGAGATCTACAGGATGAACAATGCTAGGAATTACATCTAACTCGTCGTTGAATTTCATAATCCATACAGCCTCCTTCGCTGCATTTACAGCGACGATATATTCGGCCTCAGTAGTCGAATCAGCAACTGTATCCTGCTTGGAACTCTTCCAACTAACAACACCTCTATTCAGGCAAAACACAAACCTTGACTGAGACTTTGAATCATCCCTATCAGTTTGGAAGCTAGAATTCATGTAACCTCTTACAATGAGCTCTTCCTCTCCGTCGAATACCAAGAACATATCCTTAGTCCTTTGCAAGTACTTGAGGATATTCTTGACCGCTATCCAGTGACCTTCACTATGATCAGACTGATACCTGCTAGTAATGCTCAAAGCATAAGATACATCGGGTCTAGTACATAACATTGCATACATGATTGATAAAATTGCAAGAGCCTTGTCAATGTACGTACTTTGGGTCAAACCCTACAACTTCTTCGGTCTATCTCTATAGATCTTAATACCGAGTATATAAGTCGCTTACCCTAAGTCCTTCATTGAAAAGCAGTGCCCTAGGTTGTTCTTAACAACTTGCATGGTTGGTTTGTCATTCCCGATCAAGAGTATGCCATCTACACAAATTCAGGAAGACAACAATGCTCACACTAATCCGTTTATAAACACAAGGTTCATCCTCATTCTTGATAAAACCAAACTCTTTGATCTTTTCATCAAAACGAATATTACAACTTTAAGAAGCCTATTTCAATCCATAAATGGATCTCTGCAGCTTGCATATTTTAGTGGCTTCACCTGGAGATACAAAACTCTCAAGTTGTGTCATATACACTTCCTCAAGGAGGTTCCCATTAAGGAAAACCATTTTGACATATATCTACCAGATCTCGTAGTCATAATACGCAGCAATAGTAAGCAGAATTCTGATAGACGTAACCATGGAAATAGTGGAAAAAGTCTCATCATAGTCAACACCATGAATTTGCTTGAAATGTTTAGCCACAAGTTGCCCTTTGAATTTCTGTAAATTCCCATCCCTGTCGGTCTTCTTCTTGAAGACCCACTTGCACCCTATGGGTCTTACCCCTTCAGGCGGTTCCACCAAAGTCTAAACTTTGTTTACATACATGGAGTACATTTCAGATTTCATGGCCTCAAGCCACTTCTCAGAGTCTGGTCCACATAGAGCCTCCTGGTAGGTTGCAGGCTCATCACTATGATACATAAGAAAGACATTACCTATTTGAGACACGAGAAATCCATATCTCTCAGGCTCAAATCCTAGTCTACTAGATCTACATGGAAGTTGTGTTTTCTGAGCAAGTTCTCAAGCTACAACTACTTGTAGTCCTGACTCAAGTTCCAATTCTGGTTCATTCACTGTTTGTGGTTCCTGAACTTCTTCAAGTTCTATCCTAGTTTTCTTTCTACTTAAGAACTCTTTTTCAAGAAAGACACCAGTCCTTGCAATGAGCATTTTGCCCTCGGACGGTAGGTAGAAATAGTACCCTTTGGTTTCCCTAGAATACCCCATAAGATAACACTTATCTGATTTGGGTTCCACCTTATCGGGCATTTGATGTCTTACCTATGCCTCACTGCCCAAAACCATAATGAACGACATACTGGGACGCTTCCCAGTCCATATCTCATATGGTGTCTTTAGAACTGCTTTCATTGGAGCACAATTTAATGTTAAAGCAGCAGTTTCTAGAGCAAAGCCCCAAAAGGAAACATGCAGATCTGCACGACACTTCATCGACTGTACCATGTCTAAAAAATTATGATTACTCATCTCAGACACACCATTATGCTGCAGTGTTCTAGGTGGAGAGAGTTGCGATACAATACCACACTCTATCAGATGATCACAAAACTCATGACTTAGGTATTCGCCACATTGATCAAATCGAAGTACTTTAACCTTCTTACCCAACTAGTTTTCTACTTCGCTTTTAAATACTTTGAACTTTTCAAAGGTTTCAGATTTGCACTTCATAAGATACACATATCCATATCTACTGAAATCATCAGTAAATGTAACAAAGTAGAAGAACCCACCTCTAGCCATAGAACTCATGGGGCCACATACATCACAATGTACTATACCCAAGAGATCATCAGCCCTCTTATTGAAGCCATTGAAATGGACTTTAGTCATCTTGCATAACAAACATGATTCGCATCTCTCAAATGATTCATAATAAAATGACTCCAACAGTCCATCTCTATGGAGCTTGGATATATGTTTCTCATTTATATGGCCCAAACGATAATGCCAAAGATACGTAGGGTTCGAGTCATTTGTTCTTAGTCTTTTAATATTTTCAATATTATAGATCGGATGGTCTAAGTTTAAAACATACAGACCATTAAACATTTGGGCTACACCATATCAAACAACATTCTTAAATATTGAACAACAATTGTTCTTAATAATAAAAGAAAAACCCACCATGTCCAAACATGAAATGGATATAATGTTTCTAGTTATGGAAGGAACAAAATAAAAATTCTTCTCCTTTACTAAACATGCTTCTCCTTCCTAGTTTCTGCACATTTATACAAATGTGAGAAGCACATCCAATATCCAATACCCAGGATGAAGGAGCAGAAAGGTTTATCTCTATAACATATATACCTGAAGTGGAAGTCATACCTCCTATTATCTTTTGCAGACCCTCAATGTACGAAGGACAATTCCTCCTCAAATGACCAGCCTCACCACAATGGTGGCACTTTCCTTCTTTCCCTGAGCCTTTCCTTTTCAGTACTGAAGACTTGTTCTCCAATCCAGACTTAGGTCCCACCTTCATCTTCTTAAAGCCCTTGGCCTTGCCCCTGCCTTTATGCACCATCAATATGGGGCTAGCAGGCTTGGCCTTCTTCATGTTTATCTCGGCAGTTTGTAACATGCCTAGGAGCTCGTGTAGTGTCTTGTCTATTTCATTCATGTTATAGTTCAAGAAGAAGTGCTCATAACTGTCCGGCAATGATTGCAGGATCAAGTCTGTAGCCAACTCTTGGCCTAGAGGGAAACCTAGTATTTCAAGGTTCTCGATATAGCCAATCATCTTGAGTACATGAGTCCCTACTAGGTCCCAAGCTCCCATCTTACACTGGAAAAATGCCTTAGTGACGTCGAATCTCTCTTGACGAGCTTGCCATTGAAATATTTTCTTGAGATACTCATCAATGTCCGTGCAACCCATGTTCTCATGTTAATACTGAAGCTCAGAGTTCATGGTCGCCAACACGAGACATTCAACGTCTAAGGAGTCATCGAGATACTTCTTAGAAGAATCTTTATCAGCACGGGGTGCATTCCCGGCCGACTCATCAGGGGATTCCTCTTCCAATACATAGAGCTTGCACTCTTGTTTGAGAATAATTCTTAGGTTCTTGTACCAGTCCAAATAATTCATCCCGCTTAGCTTTTCCTTCTCCAGGATCGCTCGGAGGGATAGGGTGGAGTGTGAAGCACTTGCCATGGAAAATCGATGAGAATACAAGCAAAGAAAATTAGTACCACATTTCAAAATACAATTTATCTTTCAATTAGGACTTTAATCGAAAGCACCCACTGTTTTTATCAAACTGATAACCCTCGATATCAATTCGAAGAGTTTGGCGAGTAACCCACTTAGTGGACAAGATCCATATTTCACTAATATTATGAGTCAGCTTTGGCTTTTCTCTCACAATGCAACAATTTAGGTAGGCCACGCTTGACAATTGCATCACTATGTAATTATTGTATGGCTGGTGAATAACTCTTTATTCGCATCCATCATATGGTTCATGCCAACCTCATGCCTCTGGGCACTCAACTTTTGGGGTCACCCAGTTAAGCTAGACCTGAAGTCGACAGTGGAATATCACAATTATCCACTCCCACCCTCACCAAGATAGATTAATGCACCTTGCTTTGGAAAGCCCACACTTCATCGATCGAGGAAGGAAGTGTGTTATCCATAGGAATGCATCAGAATACTTAATATTGCTTAAGAGATTTTAGATAGCTGATTAACTCTTTAATCATGGTTAACACTTAACCAATGTGAACATCAAGCAAAATAAAATTCAAAAAGCATAATCCAAATGAATCCCAGATGTGCACACGAATCATCAACACTTGATGAACTGGACTAAGTTTGAAAATCTAGAACATGTCTAAATCTTCAGACCTACATGCACTGGACATGAGCAACACCAACTCCACTTACACAGTAGACAAGCTCGTCACTTCATGTGAGATTCAAAATCTAACACATGCTTAGTTTCACAAACCAACAAAGTGATTGTTTCTGTTAAGGAGTAAACTTCAAAGAAATCACATGCATTCTTGAAAAGATCGAAGACTAGATTTGGGCATTTGACACAATTCAAAATCTCCAAATCTACCAGCCATAGGTTTAGCAACTTCTAAAACAATGAATATTGCCGGCAACCTCCCTCTGATATCACTGTTGGGTTTTTGGGTATGACACAACACTTGTGCATGCTGCAGAAATAAGAACAAGAAAACCCAAATGAGTTCAGATCTGGCAATATTCTGAATCAAGAATTAAAGCATGCTGTAATAAAAATTACCTTTGAAGGATTAAGTCAGAACTCAACCAAGATGCTCCAGAATAATCGGGCCGACCACACATCGGCTAGAGTCTTGAGCGCAGAAATTATATCTGAAAGTCCACCTAGTGTCGGCAAAGTGCACCTATGGGGGGGGGGGGGAATAGGTGACGTGTAGCGCTTTTGTGGAATTTATGAATGTACCTGCACAATAAAAATAAACAGCACAGCACACAGAAAACACAGGCAATTTATAGTGGTTCCCCGACTTGGGTACATCCACTTTCCCCCTTCGACCTATCTCCCAATAAGGGACGACTCGGTCTCTTCTCCAACAGGATTGAAATCCAATCCCTGCACTAACAGAAGGAACCCTTCCACACGTGAGAGTCAACACTCCCACAAAACAGGTTGCACCCAACCCTTACAACACGGAACAAAAGTTCCTTTACAACAAAAGTAAATATAGAATGTATACGAGATACAAACTTCTTTCGGAGACTACGGTGTTCCTCTTCGTTCGACGACGTGTTTGTGAAGTCAACGAAGAGTCTACAGCCTTGGTCTCTCTTGGAGAGGATCTCCCCGGAACCGGCGGCGGCAACACGAGCGGCGGCTAGCTTCGGGATCGGCGGCTATGATGATGAGCGGCTGTTGAACTTGGAGATCCAAACTTCATTGCGAAGCAAGCTAGGTCTACCAACGGTCACTCTAGGATCAGTCGTCTCGATCGATTCGGACGGGGGAGTTTTTCCCGGTCAACAAATCGAGAGACAAGAGATCTCCGGATAGACACGTGAGACTCAGAGCTTTGCTAAGCTTCTGTCGCCGGAGATCACGAAGGATTCCCGATTGTTGACGGCGACCAACGTGCCCGAGCGCGACGGCGGCGGCGGAGAGGAATCGCGATTTTAGGGTTACGTCGCTGCTCGGTTTCTTTCTCTATCTTTTTCTGTTCAAAATACCCGAATATATATACTGTAGATAACTCCAATATGACCGTTTGTGGGACCCACAATAGAAATCCCTAAATCCCGGTCCAGAAAATTGACAGCTGTAGAATCCGGTTCAGGAACATCCCGAGAAAACGCTAAGTGAAAATCGGCGAGAATCGCAGGTGATTCTCGACGAATCGGCGAGAATCACCAAGTGATTCTCGACGATTTGTCGAGAATCGCTAGTGATTCTCGACGAATCACTTATTGATTCTCAGCGATTTTCACTTGGTATCCATGATCTGCTTAACCACTGGTTCGGCGAGAATCACTAGTGATTCTCGCCGAATCTTACTTGGCACCGTTTTGAGGTAGCCAGAAGGAGTCGGCGAGAATCACTAATGATTCTCGTCGATTCGGCGAGAAGCACTAGTGATTCTCGTCGAATCGGCGAGAATCACTTGGTGATTCTCGTCGAATTTTCCTTGGACGAATTTTCATCTTCCACCCAGGAGCTGCTCCTTGACCCATCCATGCTCCTTGTCTTCTCTTGCATATGAACGGCCCTGTACTTGAAAGTAAGTGCACTCCAATAGAGAGAGTACACGTAGGCCAACACACTGATCTGCTCAACGAGGGATTACGTCTTGCAGACCCGTGTATATTGACCTACTACACCCTGACATTGGTGTGCACTTAGCATGGAGGAGCTGCAAGTACAACTTAAGATGTTTCATCAAATACATTGTGAATTCATCTTAGCTTGACAGGTGGCTTCCTCAAATCCAGGTAATTGTGGATACAATACCCAACAATATCCATGCCTTTATAGTAATCCACACGATCGAGAGAACTCGTTGCAACTTGTCACACAAGCGTTAGGTCGGGAGAGGACACTCAACATCTCTACAGACTGCTAGATCTGTTGTAGGAGAGGCAGCGACGACAATCGCCGGGATCGGGATCGACGAAGATTAAGACGGAACTATTTCCATCGGGCTTTTATGGTTATCGGTCTTTTCGCACAGTACGGCTCGTGATCTCAGACAGAAGAATGATCGCTCCTTAATCAAACCCTAAAACTTCCTATTTATACCCAAAGGGAATAAACAAAGCAGCCCGTCGCTGTTCGCAGACCCAAAGCTTTCATTCCAGAATTCAGCAAGTCAACATTTGATTCAGTACGGCCATTCGTCGAAATCAGATCGATGAACTCAGCTCGATGAACTCTGCGACAAAGGCCAGAACGTCGAACATCATTCGTCGAACTCAGATCGATGTACTCTGCTCCAAAGGCCAGAATATCCAACGTCATTTGTCGAACTCAGCTCGACGAACTCTGCGCCAAAGGCTAGTGATGCTATAGATCACGGCAGTGAACCGGTCGCACAAGTAATATAAAATGGGGGTTTTCCCAAGTATCGATCTCATAAGGAACACAGTAAGGTGGAGTTAATTTCGAGGAGGACTTGAGATTGAAGTCCTCAGGTCGGAGATAACTAAGGGGGGTTTGGATTGCGGAAACAGAAAATAAAACACTATCAACTACTCCTATGCAACGCAGCTATGCGATGCTTCGCCAGGCGGGATGGAAGACTAGTCGGGCTGCTATGCACCGAATCGCTAGGCGGATGGAAGAGAAGGCTAGCGGATGAGGTGGTTAGAACGGCGGAATGAGGGTCGTAAGCACCTCTTCGCAACGCACGCCACTAGCAATTGCTAGTGCGGCAAGGGTGGATGGTGGTGGATGGATATATGGCGCAACTCAAGCAACTAAAGCGTAAACAAACACAGAATCACATAGACATGAATCTAGTAAAGTTTACATCTAAAGTGCAACAACATCAATATAAATAAAGTTTTAACACACATATACAACAATAAAGCAAGTACAAGTCAAGAGATCGACCGAATCCGAAGTCTTGCTGAGGATTCACGGTTGGAATCGTCGGGTTCTCATTTCGCATCCAAGCTCGGTCCTCAACTGCTTCCGGGGTAGAGAAGGGCTGTCACCACCTTCCAATGGCCCGTCTTCTTCGTCTCACGATAGCGGATGAAGTTTGCTAGCTTTCCTTTGCTTGATGGCTATGGCGTCAAACCCTACTTGAAGCTCAAGGATGAAGGAGAAGGCCGAGAGGAAGCTCCGGCTTGGATTTGGCGGTGAAAGCTTGCCCGGAGCACCTCCCTAGGGTGGAAGATGAAGGAGGACGGCGAAAACGGTGGAGGAAATGGCCGATCTGCGGATCTCCGTGTGGCTTTTTGGATTAGGGCGAGACCTGCACTATTTATACAAAACTAGAAATGAACAATGCGCACGATCACAGGCGCATGACCTGTGGTCGTGCGCACTATGTCCTATGCTCGTGCGCACTGGCATGGAATATCAGGAAGAAGAACTGGGATACTGCGCACGAGTAGTGGCGCACGACCAGTGGTCCTGCGCACTAAGTCCAATGGTCGTGCGATTACCCAGACAGGACTCCAGAAATGAGGAATCAATGCACACGATCAGTGGCGCACGACCGGTGGTCGTGCGCAATATGTCCAGTGGTCGTGCGCTTACCCCAGGCTGATTCTGGAAAACGAAGAGTAGTGCGCACGATTGGGGGCGCACGACCAGTGGTCGTGCGCATTAGATCCCATGATCATGCGCAGTATTCCTGTTTCACAACCATCCCGGAACACGCACACGACCCCTGTATCGAAAGGAAAAACCATCACTAATCTGTGCAGACATTCCAGACAATCACAAAAGGGAGTACAGACTAAAAGAATAACACAAAACACAACCACGGGCATAAATGTGCACTTCCTATGGAAATAAAGACCGGATGAAATATATATGAATATGAACTAAAAGTGAAGTGCAACCGAGTGAAAACTAGCCCAGATGAGTCCGAAAATAGATATATAAAGTGGACTCATCACACCCCCAGACTTAACTGTTTGCGCGTCCCGAACAACAAAATCTAAGCAGATAGGGAAAAATACTAGTTAACAAAGAAATTGCGATACGGAGTACCATGCGAAGTCGCATGCTCGCGCACGTAAAAATATAATAGAAGAAATTTCTAAGTATACAAAATAGTTTATACCTTTCGCAATGCGTATCAAAATTCTATAATTACTCAAAAATGGAATCACGGTGAATCATTCGGTCACGCGTAGGGAGAAAGTAGACTAATCGCTAGGCGAGCATTGCCGAAGATCGGGGCTCCGGATAACCTCCAAAGGAATCCACCGATGTCGGTGACCATATGCTTGCCCTTTCGCATTCTCTCCACGGCACTGGTTTGGTTCACACACGAATCAGTAGGACTTTAGGTGAAGAGATGGGGCTTGGGTAACGGTGAGGTAAACAAAGATAAACAAGAAGGTTATGCACCTAACCCAAAGGAGCTAGTATGAAGGGAATCCATCAGCTAACCAAAATATATGCGGGTACACCACACCCCCAAACTAAACTTTTAACATATGGGTGTGTGCACCGCCTACTCCAAATATAATCACATTTCCAAAAAGATTTTCAATTTAAACTTTTTCTTTTCACTCTTTTTTTTCTTTTCTTTTTCTTTACAAAAAATTTTTCTTTTCCCTTTTTTTATATTTTTCCTTTTATTTTCACAATTCAACAGATATAAACTTGGGAGCACTTCCACATTTTCACAAATAAAATCACCACATCACATCCCAACATTAAAATGTCAACACTAAAGCTCAACTTGGGTGTGTGACTAGGATTGGCTATGAGGCTTTGGTGAATGAAGGTGGAGCTGAATCAAAAGAAGGGTAGGCACAATGGGGCTAGCGAGGATATGACGTTAGGAACAGTATAAAGCTCAACCGGGCCAAAATGATGGCCTACATCACACTCATGCATGACTAACCTATACCCATGCTTCAAGAATAGCTTGGGGCAAGTTCTTAGCCAACGAGAAAGACTATCCATCCTCCCGACTCGAGCAATACGAACTTAACGACCGTCTATGCACATCCCTAAGCTACCGTCAGATTCACACCAGATTCACCAACTTTTGAGTAGAATAAAAAGTCTTTACGCAAATAGAAAGATATAAAACTATAAGCATACAGAAAAATTAAATCTACTCGAATTTCTACACGAGACGAGAGCAGTTGACTAGGATCACAACAAGGCCAATATTTTACTCCGTCTCACAATCCTAAGCCAGCACCATAATTTTCTCAAATCTAACGAAGAAATGAGTTTAACTCGCAACACACAAACAGCTAAGCACGCGCTCAAGTGGGTGCAGTGGTGTGTGATGCAATGAACTAAGCAAAATAAAACAATAAAGGCTTCTAGTATGCACATGAGATGTGCACGTGTAAAAGGTAACAAAACTAGCTCTCCCCCAGACTTAAACTAAGCAATACAGCAGATGATAGAGAAATTAAAATCATAAAAACTAAGGGAAGAGGTTACCCAATGCTCAGCTTGTGAGCATACCAGAAGACGCGTGGAAACCAAAGCAGGCCCGCCATACGAAGAATCAGAACCCTGCCAATGCAATTTGCCAAGAATACCTGCAGGGGTGAGCTCCGAAAAAACAAAACAAAAATATACAAAAAGAAATGCTAAAACTAAAATAGACATGAAAAATAAAATGCAGAAAATAAAAGATAAGTACTGGGGTTATTCTCATCCCAGCACGACTTATTCGACTACGAAAAGGTTCTAGCTAGTGGGCCTATGAAAAGGAAAATGCACAGGTAACTGGCCTAATATCCGTTTCAGTAACGGGTACCGATACGGTGATAGAGCAGTTACCCCTCTGCCTAAATAGTCATACCTGCTCCTCGCAGGCAGAGGAAATAGGAAGTAGGATGATGAGGAGGCCTGGTCCTCACTCATCACACCACAAAACAAATCCTTGCCTAGCAAGGTATCGTCTATCACAGGCCCGCAAGAGGCGATGGCAATGGCATGAGCACAAAGCTCATCATCATCCTAACGTACCTGTGGAGACTCATCCTGCACAGGCTCAGATAAAGAAGGAGGATCAAGTAATAAAAGAGAAGAAGAACTAAAATAATCAGAAATAGGGAGAGTGATCCCGGTATCACTCTCAGCAGGATCCAAGTAGAGATCATCGTCGGTATCATACGAGTCGTACCGAGGAGAATCCGAGAACTCGAGGTCCGCGGTGGTAAGAAGAACGGCCTCATCCAATAAGGAGGTGCAAACCTCCGCATCGGAAATAGGGTATTCCTCATCCCACCGGGGTGCGTAAAAGGGTTCCGAAAATCCACCTTCTCCGTCGGAGATAGAGGAATCATCATCCCACTTCGGCGCAACCTCAGGCACTGAATCATCAACAAGTACGGCATCATCAACCGACTCACAAGAAAAAGGAATAGCACAATCCGGCAAAAATTGTGGAGGGGCAAGGCTACTCTCAAAATCAAGGACTGAATGAGCAGGTCCCATCGCAAAATCACTCGTTGACGCCACCCCGTCGACGACCGGAACAATCTCATCGTCCCATACAGGAGCGTCCATGAGTTCCTGCTCCTCTTTTTGTTGGCTAACACCAGAGTGATCATCATCACTCAAGGAAAGCTCGTAAAAAGGGATCGAGGGACCCAGGAAAGAGCTGTATGCGGTCAGAGATTCTTCAGTAATCTCAACGGGTAAAGAATGAGCAAAGTGCGTTATATCAGTGTATGGGCCCTCAGAGGGAGAAGACTTGCACATACGAGGGCAATCCTTCAACATGTGGCCCACACCTTGACATAACAAACATCGAATGCAATGCTCGGCATTCATAACAGCAATGGCATCGATGGATCGGCGCAAAGTGTCAAGGATACGGCACTCAGCCTCATAATCCATCACGAACAAAAATAATTGCTGAAAAAAATGCTACACAACTAGAATGAAAATAGCACGGATCTGCTATCTAAATCAAAAATCCGAAAAGGGGAAAAAGAAATAAGCAAAATAAAAACTATAATAACCAAAGCAAATAAGAAAAGAGAATGATATGCACAAATGGAAAAGGGCTTCAATCTATTATCTTCCTCTCCACAAACTCACACGACTGTGTTCCCCGGCAACGGCGCCAAAAACTTGATGTTATAGATCACGGCAGTGAACCGGTCGCACAAGTAATATAAAATGGGGGTTTTCCCAAGTATCGATCTCACAAGGAACACAGTAAGGTGGAGTTAATTTCGAGGAGGACTTGAGATTGAAGTCCTCAGGTCGGAGCTAACTAAGGGGGGTTTGGATTGCGGAAACAGAAAATAAAACACTATCAACTACTCCTATGCAATGTAGCTATGCGATGCTTCGCCAGGCGGGATGGAAGACTAGTCGGGCTGCTATACACCGAATCGCTAGGCGGATGGAAGAGAATGCTAGCGGATGAGGTGGTTAGAATGGCGGAATGATGGTCGTAAGCACCTCTTCGCAATGCACGCCACTAGCAATTGCTAGTGCGGCAAGGGTGGATGGTGGTGGATGGATATATGGCGCAACTCAAGCAACTAAAGCGTAAACAAACACAGAATCACATAGACATGAATCTAGTGAAGTTTACATCTAAAGTGCAACAACATCAATATAAATAAAGTTTTAACACACATATACAATAATAAAGCAAGTACAAGTCAAGAGATCGACCGAATCCAAAGTCTTGCTGAGGATTCACGGTTGGAATCGTCGGGTTGTCATTCCGCGTCCAAGCTCGGTCCTCAACTGCTTCCGGGGTAGAGAAGGGCTGTCACCACCTTCCAATGGCCCGTCTTCTTCGTCTCACGATAGCGGACGAAGTTTGCCAGCTTTCCTTTGCTTGATGGCTATGGCGTCAAACCCTACTTGAAGCTCAAGGATGAAGGAAAAGGCCGAGAGGAAGCTCCGACTTGGATTTGGCGGTGAAAGCTTACCCGGAGCACCTCCCTAGGGTGGAAGATGAAGGAGGACGGCGAAAACGGCGGAGGAAATGGCCGATCTGCGGATCTCCGTGCGGCTTTTTGGATTAGGGCGAGACCTGCACTATTTATACAACAGCAGAAATGAACAATGCGCACGATCACAGGCGCACGACCAGTGGTCGTGCGCACTATGTCCTATGCTCGTGTGCACTGGCATGGAATATCAGGAAGAAGAACTGGGATACTGCACACGAGTAGTGGCGCACGACCAGTGGTCGTGCGCACTAAGTCCAATGGTCGTGCGATTACCCAGACAGGACTCCAGAAATGAGGAATCAATGCACACGATCAGTGGCGCACGACCGGTGGTCGTGCGCAATATGTCCAGTGGTCGTGCGCTTACCCCATGCTGATTCTGGAAAATGAAGAGTAGTGCGCACGATTGGGGGCGCACGACCAGTGGTCGTGCGCATTAGATCCCATGATCGTGCGCAGTATTCCTGTTTCACAACCATCCCGGAACACGCACACGACCCCTGTATCGAAAGGAAAAACCATCACTAATCTGTGCAGACATTCCAGACAATCACAAAAGGGAGTACAGACTAAAAGAATAACACAAAACACAACCAAGGGCATAAATGTGCACTTCCTATGGAAATAAAGACAAGATGAAATATATATGAATATGAATTAAAAGTGAAGTGCAACCGAGTGAAAACTAGCCCAGATGAGTCCGAAAATAGGTATATAAACTGGACTCATCAGCTAGCATTTGTCGAACGTCATTCGTCGAACTCAGCTTGACGAACTCTACGCCAAAGGCCAGCATTTGTCGAATGGTGTTGAGTGAATACAATACACTCAATGCCTAAGTGCCAGATTCGCCAAGTAAACCCTTTACTCGACGAAGGCGTTGAGTGCACTCAACGCACTCAACGCCTAAGAACCATACTCGTCAAGTAAACTCCTTTACTCGACGAAATGCTAAGTGGACTCAACGCACTCAACGCTTAAGTGCTACAGTCGACGAATCAACACTTGATACTCCACGAATCAGTGAGTTAACTCAATACACTCAACGACATCATTCGACGAGTTAACACTTAACTCGACGAAAGCGTTGACTGGTTTCAACACACTCAATGCTTTTGCCTTAGAACATTTCAGTCCCTTTTTGCTCATCATTTGAACTACACCATACAGATCGAAACACCCAATTTCTCCATAATCTTATATGCGACCCTAATAGGCTCATACTGAGTTGGTAGTGAGGCTATATGTTTGATCACTTCCAGATCACTATGGTTGCACCAACAGTCTCCCACTTGATCTAAAAAGTATCAAACAAAAGCTTCACAAACAATGAGCGACATCTAGCAATACGTCATTGCTCCCTAAATAGTAAAAGTTTATAAAACTCAAAACCCATTGTGACCGATTTTACAGTGTTGTCATGTCTCTTCATCCCTTACATTCGGATAGAACTAGAGGTATAGATTGTGTTACCCTCATAAATGTTTAATCCCAGTTTTTGATATAAAATGGACTTTCAAAATTTGGTGAACCCAATATCATATGTTGACTCAACCAAGCATGACCATGCATTTCTCAGTTCCATTCCATCAAGGGGCCCCATGGATGCAAGTCCTGTCATATAGGAGGACAAATCCCATCTTTGCCCACACACAAACACTCAAATTATTCATAACATACCCAATAACCACCTTTATCATCCAACTTTCTCAAGACTGGTCTTTTAATGGCATCAAAGCACGCTCTTCCTCACTCGATGAAGGTTGTGACTTTAGGTCAAAGGACCACAAACACCCCTACCACTTGAGCCATACTTGTGACACGTTCATATAACAATCCAAAAAGTATTGTAATGGTGGGTTTGTTTAGTACAACTTGTTCATAACAAGTTCCCATGTGATGACTTGATATCACATTATCATGACCTGTGAGGACGGGTAATCAGTCAACGCACATGCTAGTCTTAAAGGTATCTTCATTGCACTAAGCTTCTAAGATGATACAATGACTAGGGATCTTTAAGAATGAAGCTTCTGAAATTATAGGTTCTCACATCAAGTCATTACTTGACCTATGGAAGTAAACACTCTATGGGCATTTATGAGATTAAACTACTCTATCACAATAGAAATAATTTCATAATAAAAGAACTTGCCAAAATTATATAAATGAAATGCATATAGTATTATTATTCATCAAATAAAACATTATACATCCAACAAACATACAATCCACAAGACTCAAACTAGAGTTGATCATTTAGGCATCGTATGCCTATAGATCTAACATGACCATCATGCTTTCTATATGCGAGAGGCTTTGTCAGTGGATCCATAATGGTTTCTTCAGTCGGCACTCTGCATATGCTCACATCTCCTCGATCGACAATCTCTCGAATTAGATGGAACCGCCAGAGTATGTGCTTAGAGCGCTGATGAGATTTAGGTTTCGAAGCAAGTGCAATTGCACTATTATTGTCACAGTAGAGATCTATAGGATGAACAATGCTAGAAACTACATCTAACTTGTCGATGAATTTCCTAATCCATACATCCTCCTTCGCTGCATTTACAACGGTAATATATTCGGCCTCAGTAGTAGAATCGACAACTGTATCCTGCTTGGAACTCTTCCAACTAATAGCACCTCCATTCAGCCAAAACACAAACCCTGACTGAGACTTTGAATAGTCCCTATCAGTTTGGAAGCTAGCATCCGTGTAACCACTTATAACGAGCTCTTCCTCTCCGCCGAATACCAAGAACATATCCTTAGTCCTTCGCAATTACTTGAGGATATTCTTGACGGCTATGCAGTGACCTTTACCGGGATCAGACTGATACATGCTAGTCATGCTTAAAGCATAAGAGATATGGTGTCTAGTACGTAACATTGCATACATGATTGATCCAATTGTCGAACCATATGGAACCAATTTCAAGCGGTCCTTATCTTCACAAGACTTAGGACATTGGTCCTTAGAGAGACTCACACCATGAGATATGGGCAAGAATCCTTTCATGGTCTCAAGCATGCTGAACACAGGAACTTCTTCGATCTATCTTTATAGATCTTAATACCGAGTATATATGTCGCTTCCCCTAAGTCATTCATCGAAAAGTAGTCCCCTAGGTTGTTCTTAACAACTTGTAGGTTAGATTTGTCATTCCCGATCAACAGTATGTCATCTACATACAAAATCAGGAAGACAACAATGCTCCCAATAATCCATTTATAAATGCAAGGTTCATCCTCATTCTTGATAAAACTAAACTCTTTAATCTTTTCATCAAAATGAAGATTCCAACTTTGAGAAGTCTATTTCAATCCATAAATGAATCTCTACAGCTTGCATATTTTAGTGGCTTCACCTGGAGATACAAAACCATCATATTGTGTCATATACACTTCCTTGAGGACGTTCCCATTAAGGAAATCCATTTTGACATCCACCTGCCAGATCTTGTAGTCATAATACGCAATAATAGTAAGCAGAATTCTGATGGACTTAACCATGACAACGAGGGAAAAAGTCTCATCATAGTCAACACCATGAATTTGCTTGAAACCTTTAGCCACAAGCCGCCCTTTGAATGTTTATACATTCCTATCCATGTCGGTCTTCTTCTTGAAGACCCACTTGCACCCTATGGGTCTTATCCCTTCCGGTGGTTCCACCAAAGTCCATACATAGTTTACATACATTGAGTCCATTTCAGATTTCAGGGCCTCAAGCCACTTCTCGGAGTGCGGTCCGCACAGGGCCTCCTGGTAGGTTGTGGTCTCATCATTATGATACATAAGCAACACATTATCTATTTGAGACACGAGAAATCCATATCTCTCAGGCTCAAATCTTGGTCTACCATATCTACGCAGAACTTATATTTTCTGAGCAGGTTCTCCAGTTATAACTACTTGTAGTCCTGACTCAGGTTTCAATTCCGGTTCATTCACTGTTTGTGGTTCCGGAACTTCTTCAAGTTCTACCGTAGCTGTCTTTCTACTTAAGAACTCTTTATCAAGAAAGACACAAGTCCTTGCGATAAACACTTTGCCCTCAGATAGTAGGTAGAAATAGTACCCTTTGGTTTCCCTAGGATACCCCATAAGATAACAATTATCTGATTTGGGTTGTAGTTTATCGAGAATTTGACGTCTTACGTATGCCTCACAACCCCAAACCTTAATGAACGACATACTGGGACGCTTCCCGGTCCATATCTCATATGTTGTCTTACGAACCACTTTCGTTGGAGCAAGATTTAATGTTAAAGTAACAATTTCTAGAGAAAAGCCCAAAAAGGAAACAAGCAGATCTGCATGACTCATCATCGACTGTACCATATCTAACAAAGTATGATTCCTCATCTCAGACACACCATTATGTTGTGTTGTTCTAGGTGGAGTGAGCTATCATACAATACCACACTCTATCAGATGATCACGAACTCACGACTTAGGTATTCGCCACCTCGATTAGAACGGAGTGCTTTAACCTTCTTACCTAGCTGGTTTTCTACTTCGCATTTAAACACTCTGAACTTTTCAAAGATTTTAGATTTGCACTTCATAAGATACACGTATCTGTATCTATTGAAATCATCAATAAATGTAACAAAGTAGAAGAACACACCTTTTGCCATAGAACTCAAGCATCCACATACATCACTATGTACTATACCCAAGAGATCATCAGCCATCTCATTGAAGCCAATAAAAGGGACTTTAGTTATCTTGCCTAACAAATAAGGTTCACATCTCTCAAATGATTCATAATCAAATGAGTCCAACAGTCCATCTCTATGGAGCTCGGATATACGTTTCTCATTTATATGGTCCAAACGACAATGCCAAAGATACATAGGGTTAGAGTCATTTGTTCTTAGTCTTTTAGTATTTTTAATATTATAGATCAGATGGTCTAAGTTCAAAACATACAGACCATTAAACATTTGGGCTACACCATAACAAACATTATTCTTAAATATTGAACAACAATTGTTCTTAATAATAAAAGAAAAACCCACCATGTCCAAACATGAAATGGATATAATGTTTCTAATTATGGAAGGAACAAAATAACAATTATCTAGTTCTATTACAAACCCACTAGGCAAAGTAAGACGATAAAACCCCATGGAAACAACAACAACTCTTGCCCCATTGCCAACGCGCAGGTCCACCTCTCCTTTACTCAGCATTCTTCTCCTTCCCAGTTCATGCACATTTATACAAATGTGAGAACCACATCCGGTATCCAATACCCAGGATGAAGGAGCAGAAAGGTTTATCTCTATAACATATATACCTGAAGTGGAGGTCATACATCCTCTTATCTTTTACAGACCATCAATGTACGAAGGACAATTGCTCCTCCAATGACCAGCCTTGCCACAATGGTGGCATTTTCCTTCTTTCTTTGAGCCTTTCCTTTTTAATATTGAAGAATTGGGCTCCAGCCCAGACATAGGTCCCACCTTCGTCTTCTTGAAGCCCTTGGCCTTGCCCTTGCCTTTATGCACCATCAATATGGGTCTAGCAGGCTTGGCCTTCTTCATGTTTATCTCGGAAGTTCGTAACATACCTAGGAGCTCGGGCAGTGTCTTGTCTATTTCATTCATGTTATAGTTCAAGATGAACTGCTCATAACTGTCTGACAATGATTACAGGATCAGGTCTGTAGCTAACTCTTGGCCCAGAGGGAAACCTAGTCTTTCAAGGTTCTCGATATACCTAATCATCTTGGGTACGAGAATCCCTACTAGGTCCCGATCTCCAATCTTACACTGGAACAATGCCTTAGTGACGTCGAATCACTCTTGATGAGCTTGTCCTTGAAACATTTTCTTAAGATGCTCGTCAATGTCCTTACAACCCATGTTCTCATGTTTCTACTAAAGCTCAGAGTTCATGATCACCAACATGAGACATTCAACGACTAAGGTGTCATCGAGATACTTCTTATAAGCATCTTTATCAACATGGGGTGCATTCCCGACAGGCTTATCAGGGGATCCCTCTTCCAAAATATTGAGCTTGCGCTCATGCTTTAGAAGAATTCTCAGGTTCCTGTACCAGTCCAAATAATTCGACCCGCTTAGATTTTCCTTCTCAAGGATAGCTCGGAGGGACATGGTGGAGTGTGAATCACTTGCCATGGAAATTCTACGAGAATACAAGGAAAGCAAATTAGTACCACATTTCAAAATACAATTAATCTTTGAATTAGGACTTTAATTAAAAGCACCCACTATTTTTATCAAACTGATAACCCTCGATATCAATTCCAAGAGTTTGGAAAGTAACCCTCTTAGTGTACAAGATCCATTTTTCACTAATACTATGAGTTAGCTTTGACTTTTCTCTCACAATGTAGCTATTTTGGCAGGCAACGCTTGACAATTGCATCGCTATGCAATTCTTGTATGGCTGGTGAATAACTCTTTATTTGCATCCATCATATGGTGCATGCCAACACCATGCCTCTGGGCACTCAACCTTTGAGGTCACCCAGTTAAGCTAGACCCGATGTCGATAGTAGGATATCATAATTATCCGCTCGTACCCTCACCAAGATAGATTAATGCACCTTGCTTTGGCAAGCCCAAACTTCATTGATCGAGGCAGGAAGAGTGTCATCCATCGGAAGGCATCCGAATACTTAATATTGCCCAAGGGATTTTAGATAGATGATTAACTCTTTAATCATGGTTAACACTTAACTAATGTGCACATCAAGCAAAATAAAATTCAACAAGCATAATCCAAATGCATATCAGATGTGCACAAGAATCATCAACACTTGATGAACTGGTCTAAGTCTGAACATCTAGAACATGTCTAAATCTTCAGACCTACATGCACTGGGCATGAGCAACAGTAACTCCACTTACACAGTAGACAAGCTCGTCACTTCATGTGAGATTCAAAATCTAACATATGCTTAGTTTCACAAACAAACAAAGTGACGGTTAATGTTAAGGAGTAAACGTCAAAAAAATCAAGTGTTCTTGGAAAGATCCAAGACTAGATTTGGTCATTTGGAACACTTCAAAATCTCCAAATCTACACTCCATAGATTTAGCAACTTCTGAAACAATGAATATTACCGGCAACCTCCCTCTGATACCACTATTGGGTTTTTGGGGAAGACACAACACTTGTGCACGCAGCGGAAATAAGAACAAGAAAACCCAAACGAGTTCGGATTTGGCAATCTTCATGAATCAAGAAGTAAAACATGCTGTAATAAAAATTACCTTTGACTGATTGAGTCAGAACTCAACCTAGATGCTCCAGAAGAATCTGGTCAGCCACACATCGACTAGAGTCTTGAGCGCAAAAAGTATATCCATGCCTCTATT
The DNA here is from genome assembly GCA_039583875.1 of Platanthera guangdongensis. Classification (NCBI taxonomy): domain Eukaryota; kingdom Viridiplantae; phylum Streptophyta; class Magnoliopsida; order Asparagales; family Orchidaceae; genus Platanthera; species Platanthera guangdongensis. Next base: position 82,484,661 of record CM077160.1, read on the forward strand.
GTAATCCACATGATCGGGAGAAATCGTAGCAAATTATCACACAAGCACTAGGACGGGAGAGGATAATCAGCATCTCCACATACTGCTAGTTCTATTGTAGGAGAGGTGACGACGAAAATCGCAGGGATCGGGATCGGGATCGGCGAAGATCAAGACGGAACTATTTCCGTCGGGATTTTAGGGTTATTAGGCTTTTTGCACAGTACGGCTCGTTTGCTCAGACAGAAGAATGATCGCTCAATAGTCAAACCCTAAAACTTCCTATTTATACCCAAAGGGAATAAACAAAGCAGCCTGTCGCTATTCGCAGAAGCAAAGCTTTCATTCCAGAATTCAGCAAGTCAACATTTGACTCAGTACGGGCATTCGTCGAACTCATGTCGACGAACACAGCTCGACGAACTCTGCGCCAAATGCCAGCACGTCGAACGTCATTCATCGAACTCAACTCGACGAACTTCATGCCAAAGGCTAGCATTCGTTGAACATCATTCGTCAAACTCAGCTCGACGAACTCTGTGCCAAAGGCCAGAACATCGAACATCATTTGTCAAACTCAGCTCGACGAACTTCATGGAAAAAGCCAGCATTTTTTGAATGTCATTCGTCGAACTCAGCTCGACGAACTCTGCGCCAAAGGCCAAAACGTCGAACGTCATTCGTCGAACTCAGCTCGACAAACTCTATGCCAAAGGACAATATTCGCCGAATGGAGTTGAGTGAATACAATACACTCAACGCCTAAGTGCCAGATTCGCAAAGTAAACCCTTTACTCGACGAAGGCGTTGAGTGCACTCAACGCACTCAACGACTAAGACCCAGACTTGTCAAGTAAACTCCTTTACTCGATGAATTGCTGAGTGGACTCAACGCACTCAACACTTAAGTGTGACAGTTGACGAATCAACACTAGATACTCGACGAATCGGTGAGTCAACTCAACACACTCAACGCCATCATTTGACGAGTTAACACTTAACTAGACGAAAGCGTTGACTGGTCTCCACGCACTCAACGCTTTTGCCTTAAAACATTTCAGTCCCTTTTTGCTCATCATATAAACTACACCATATAGATCCAAACTCTTAATTTCTCCACAATCTTATGTGCGAACCTGATAGGCTCATACTGAGTTGGCAGTGAGGCTACATGCTTGATCACTTCCAGATCACTATGGTTGCACCAATAAGACCGACGACCGGATAGAGCGGACCAACTAGACTATGGAGTATTTGCTATGCTTGTGTATATTGGATACATGGATGCCCTGGGAGAGACTTTTGCCATTAATAGAGTTCTTTTACAACAACAGTCACCAGGAGAGCATTGGGATGGCGCCATATGAGGCCCTATATGGTAGGAAGTGTCAGACACAGCTATCTTGGGTCCAAGATGAGGATTCATGAGCTCTTGGATTAGATTTTATTGAGGATATGGATGCTCATATATGGCTGATCAAGGATTGGATGCTGGAGGCACAAAGCAGACATACCAAGTATTATGACGCGATGCATCAGAAGGTGGAGTTTCAGGTGGGAGACATGGTATTCTTGAAGATATGTCCTGAGCATGGTGTTTCCCGAGTACGGAGGCACAAGAAGCTCAACCCTCAATTTATGGGACCATACTTGATGCTGTAGTGGATCGTTCCTTTGGATTACCGGCTAGAGCTGCGACTAAAGTTAGGGAACCTGCACGATGTCTTCCACATCTCCTCGCTTCGGAGAGCACTACTTTGGCCAGAGCAGCATGTCACCACTACAGCAGGCCCAATGGCACCTGATTGATCAGTTCATTTAGAGACAGTCCGGATCGATGACACGGGCATCAGAGTGTTGTAGAAGAAGAATGTTCCCATGGTCAAGGTGTTGTGGTCCAACTACGGATGGGAAGGGCACACTTGGGAGCCGATGGATCTGATACAGTAACGATATCCAGGACTCTTCACCTCAGGTATATCATAAGTATTTTTGAAAAGTTCTTAAATTCTTGTGCATAGGAACCCCATAGACCTGAGCTTGAATTTCGGGGACAAAATTATTTTTTTTATTTATTAGGATTTGTAACATCCCATTTCCTTCTAAACACCTTAACCTTAGATTAGGGTAGAACATGTGGTGAGTGAAAAAGGATTAGGCTAGGTTTGATCCAAGGAGTTAGGATGGATTCACATAGGGCCCGCTAAAGGGTTCAAGTCAAACTTAGAAAAAATTGTTCAGGATCAATAGGAGTCGAGTGAACTCGACGCCATTCGACGAAGCGTTGAGTGCATTAAGTGAACTCGATGACATTCGACGAAGCATCGAGTACATTGAGAGGACTCAACGACATGTTCTTAACTTAGAAAGTTTGTGTTGTTATCACAAGGAGTGGAGTGAGTTGAGTGAACTCGATGCCATTTGACAAAGCGTCGAGTGCGTCAAGTAGTCTCAATTCCATACTCTTTAAACTCAGAAAAATTGTTCTGCATCAATAGGTGTCGAGTGAACTTGACGCCATTCGACAAATCATCCAGTGCATCGATTGGACTCAATGATATACTCTTTAACTTAGAAAAATTATTCTTGATCAATAGGCGTCGAGGGAACTCGACGCCATTCGACAAAGCATCGAGTGCGTTGAATGAATTTGACGCTATTTGATGAAGCGTCGAGTTCATCGAGTGGACTTGACGCCATTCGAAGAAGCGTCGAGTTATCTCGATGCTTTTGGACTTAGAGTATTTTTGATCCTGTTCACCTGTATGACTGAACCTGATTTTCGAGATAAACGTTGATGATGCATTTGAACCTGATCACTTCAATAAAACTATTTAATACATTGATCTTCTCAGGAAGGCCTATTTAAAGCAATGATTGTCTATCCAATACAAAGGTGACACGTGTCAAAGCAACTCAAACTAATTGGCATTCCAACATTAGACTGACACGTGGCAAGCAATTGAAGCCTTAATTCCTCTTATAAAATGGAAGAGTCAAGAAACCCTAGCCATCACTCTAACTCCTTACCAAGGCCATCATCATCTTCATTGAGCCCAGAGTAGTGGAAAATGACTCGTGGAGATAAGCTTTAGCTGGAGAATCCGGCTTTGGAGCTAACTCTCCAGAGCAAGGTTTAGCCATGGCTCACCACTACCGCACCCGCCGCCAAGCACGATTTAGGGTCCGTTTCTCCTCCCCTCCCTCGCTGCTAGTCTTCTAGATCCACTAGGAGAGATTGAATATTCCGATCTTTTATTCTTGCTCGTGTTCGCAGGAGGAGCCGCCTTCGGCGGCCATGTCACCGGGAAACGCTGACCACCACCTCAACGGAGGTGGTGGAGATATTTGCAGGTGGTGGCAGTGGCCCAGGTGGCCGGAAATAAGACATTAACTTTGCCCAGCTCGGGATGATCACGGCCTTCCGCTCAGTGTGGAAGACAATGGGATGTCATTGATTAAAGTTAAATTAAACTATAGTGTTATTAATTATTTATGTCTCATTTATTATAGTACTTTGCATATTAATTTTAGACCAATTAGATGCAAATTCAGAAGTTGTCACCAACATGAAACTTGTAGATCTATGTCTTACCTTTAATTTGACACCATAAAATTATAATTTGGAGTATTGTAGCTCCTTGTAGGTCCAATCTCCTAGTACTGCTCCTAGACTAGGGCCGTACTTCAAATGGATGCCTAGGCTAATCTATAAGTCCATATGCTGTCAAATTTAGGTCAAGTATGTGAGTATACCATACTTACATTGTACAAAAATCTGAATGTTTTTGGGAATAATTTTCTATAGTTTTAATATAAATATATATTTTTAATCAAATGAAATTTAGGGAGATTCCCAATTCCAAATGCCTCCAAATTTGGGTGGCATGGCTCTAAGGTCATCCTATGGCCTTGGTCAAAATTTGGAGCCATTTGGATCTCTGTATGTTAAAAGATCCAACATGTATGGTGAAGGTAGATTTGTAAATTGTGTGTAAATGATAAAATGGGATTTGAGCCCATTTGGCCCAATGTATGTCCTTGAAATTTTGGACAGAGAATTATGGAGATAAAATACTCCTTTCATGATAAAATTGATATTTTTGGAATCAAAAATCCCATAAGTTGGAATTATTTCAAAATTAGCACATTTAGGTGTTAAAATGAAAAATTGGGCTACTGAACTTAGAAAATTACCAATTGTTGATCCAAGCCCTAAGAGGTCATTTTACTTCTCTGGAAACATTCAAGAGCATTTTTGAGAATTCATGAGCATTCATGAGCATTCATGAGCATTCATGAGCATTTTTACTTCCATGTATAAATAATGTAATTACATTTTTAGCCAAACAGGACTTTGATCAAAAACATGAGCAGTGTTTCATGCAAAATTATGAGAAAATGTATAGGCCCTTATTTCTGTAATATAAACCCCTGTAAATTTTATTAAGATTTTTCAATAAATATTTATGGTGAATACTATAATAGTGACATTTTTGTAATTACCTTATCATGTGGATATCTTAGGTCATATCACTGACTAAGATTATGAAAATCCGTTTTAACCATTAACTTGTTAATATTATTGAGTATATATTTTCCCTGAATTTTTTACATGATTATTTTTAGTACTTTATTTGAAAAAGGAAGATAATGGGATTTTAATCACAAATGAAAAATAATGGTGAAATCAAATTGGAAAATTGGTGTTTTTGGTGAATAGATATTTTTAACCTAGATGAACTTCAGATAAATTATTTAGACCTAATGACCAATGGTTAGAGTAGTTCATGTTCAAAGTGACCTCGATCACTTAATTAATCTATTTAAATTATTGTCCAAAATAATTAGAAAAATGATGAAATTCCGAATCATCAATATTATACATATGAAAAACCCATGATAAAAATTTGGAGGACTTTGGCCCAAGAAATTGGAAGTCATCTCATATGGGTTAGAATTTGGTCATGGGCTGCACTTAGTAAAAAGTGACATGTAACACTAGGACCCACAAGGAAATGATCGGTGGTTGGATTGAGAGATGAATTTGGAAGTTGAAACCCTACATGATGTCTCAAGTATGTCACTACATAGAAACAAGTGTTAGAGTGCAAGTCACAAGGAGAACAACTATAACGGGATCTGGCGAAAGATCGTCGCTCTCCCAATCAGTACCTTAAGTCATTAGATTTACTCAAGAGTAATAACGAGATTGGGGTATTAATAATGGGTAGACACTAATAAAAGCAAGTGTCCTTGAGAATGAGAGCTTTGAGTTTCAACCCATTGTAGTTCCTAGTTCCCTCGTGATCCATTCACTGGGCATGCCCTGGGAAGTCCAAGGATTAACCCTAAACTGCCATGCATAACAAGAATTAGACAAGAGTAGCATAATATGTTAAAAGAAACGATGTGATAAACTCACACATATAGGGTTGGAGGGATACAAGGAGGGTTTAGTCCTGCGAGGTGATGTTTTGATTCAGGATGGGTTTTGTAACATCACGTTTCGCGCTAAGCCCCTCGTATGCATTTTGAGTCAAGGGAATTGATTCAGGCTCAGGAAGCGTCGAGTGAGATGACTAGACTCGATGAATAAAGCAGATTTTTATTTAGAATAACTCTAGAACCTGAAGGAATCAAGTGCATTGAATGCACTTGATGCCCCTCGACGAATTATGCTGAGGCGTTGAGTGGACTCAACACCACTAAACGAAATTGGACTTAGATTATTTTCTGGATTCGGGGCGTCTAGTGTGTTGAGTGCACTCGATAACATTCGACGAATTATGCTGAGGCGTTGAGTGAACTCAACACTACTCAACATATTTTACTTAGAATATTTTCTAGAAGTTGAGGCATTTAGTGAAGTCAGCGCAGCGTTGAGTGGTCTCAAAGCCACTCAACACTTTTAAGTTAGAGTCATTCTAAGGGATGTTGGCATTGAGTGAAGTCAATGCGGCGTTGAGTGGCCTTAAAGCCCCTCAACGCTTTTAACTTAGATGTATTCTGGCTGATGTTGGTGTTGAGTGAAGTCAACGTAGCGTTGAGTAGTCTCAACGCCACACAACGCTTTTAACTTAGATTTATCCTGGATGTTGTTGGCATTGAATGGATTCAACGCGACGTTGAGTGGTCTTAACGCAACTCAATGTTTTAAACTTGGAATTATTCTGGTGGCTGTTGGTGTTGAGTGAAGTCAACATGACATTGAGTGGTCTCAATGCCACTCAATGCTTTTACCTTAGAATTATTCTGGTGGCTGTAGTCATTGAGTGAGGTCAACCTGTCGTTGAGTGGTCTCAACGCCACTCAACGCTTTTAACTTAGATCCATTGAGACTGATGTTTGCATTTAGTGGAGTCAATGCGATGTTGAGTAGTCTAAACACCACTCAATGCTATTCTGGCTTATGTTGGCATTGAGTGAAGTCAATGTGGCGTTGAGTGGTATCAATGCCACTCAATGCTTTATCTTAGAGTTATTCTGAGGCCTGTAGGCGTCGAGTGAGTTGAGTGCACTCGACGCCACTCGATGATTCATCGAGTGAAGGTTGCTTACTCAACGATTTTTTACTTAGAGTTATTCTTGAGGCCTATAGGCGTCGAGTGAGTTGCGTGAACTCGACGCAACTCGACGATTCGTCGAGTAAAGGAGGCACACTCAACGATTTTGACTTAGTAGATTTTTAGCTCAGTCTGCTTGCTGCAACATGCACAGTCAGAACTGGATTTTAGTGATTGACGCAAAATGACTTAAATTGTACGCGTCTTTTCAAAAGGACATATTTAATTATAATAATAGGAAGTCCAATGTTAGGACAATATGTGGTTGGGCAACCTAACCCTAATTCTAATTATAAAAGGAGTCATACGGAAACCCTAGCCGTCACTTCGCCATTTTTGATGAACAATTACTTTTGCCGAACCCGATGTAGAAGCAGATCGCCGGTGTCAGATTCTCGGGAGGTGAGTCATTCCTTTCTCTTTCCCCATAAAGAACAACACCAATCAGGAGAAAGATGCCACCAAGGAGAGTGACGAGATCCATGGTCGGAACCGCCAGAAATGAGGTGTGCTTCCTACCCTCTCCTTTCATTGTAGATATGTAGTTATTTTCTAGGAGAGATGTCGACTCAAAAGTTGTTTGACTTGTGAGATGAAGATCTCCTAGGTAGAGACCTTGCTAGGTCTTGTGTCCTAGAAATTTGATGTCTTCAGCCTCTCCTCTTTTCATTGCGAAGATGGTGGTCTTGGATTCATGAAAAGAAATAGTCTATTGAGAGTGAATAAGGGAGGAGGAAGTTCTGCATATAGTTTTGATTAAATGTCTAAAGGAAGAAGATGAACCAATGTCGTTCATCTTGCTTTAGGATGCGTGCAGAAATTTGTGTTCTGTGCGCAACAAACTTCAAGGCCATTTTCGACAATATTATGTCCAGATCTGGGCTTTTGACTAAACACAAAAGTCATAGCCCCTGAAAAGACCTTTCAAACAGATGGTCACTTGTTTTTATAAGAGTCCTGTAGACTCGGGAATATCCAGTCGAAGTTATTGTACAGTCAAGTCTTAAGTACATGTTGTTCTCGGGTTAGTGTTGATCCGGGTTTGAATTTGGTAGAGAGGTCATGGTAAAATAACATTGAGGTTTGATTAACTTAATTTATTGGTGGTGGTGATAAACAAATGGAATCAGCTTGTAGGGATCATGAACAAAGAATTCATCAAACAATGGCTCCACCCCCGCTCAATTGGGCATTTTGTGGACAAACTGACTTAACGGAAGTAGTTGTGTGCCCATATGTAATTCACACTAAGTATGTCCAGTCATGACCCTATGATTATCCAACCTGACTTTAGGTTTGTACCTTTTGTGTAGATCCCAACTAATGTAGAGCCAGTAGGGGGCACTCCCGCCCCTTTTACACCCACTCAGTTTCAACAGTCGGAGCTAGGACAGACACACTGGGCTATTGTGGACACGTTTATGGCTCAACAGGCTCTGGTACAACAACAAGCCCCGAGCTCTAATTGGTTAAGCATGTTCTGGGATCTCTCTCCACATGCCTATCATGGGACAGAGCCAGCTGTTCGTTCAGAGGAATGGCTCGACTTAGTGCAAGAACTAATGGCGGGAATTCGATGTCCAACCAACATTATTGTGATATTAGCCATGTCAGTATTAGAATCCCATGCCAAGAGGTGGTGGAAGTCCCTTATGGGCTCCACCTTTCAAGGCCGGGTGTACACGGAGATTAGTTGGAGTGAGTTTTCGGAAGTCTTCTTGGAACACTTCATTCCTTCTACCGCTCGGGATGAACTTGAACAAAGATTCCTACAGCTGAAACATGGATCGAATACAATTATAGAATATTTGCAAGAGTTTCAACATCTCTCTAGGTTTGCTGATGAATATGAGTTGAATGATAGGTGGTATGCTAAGCGATTCTACAAATGTTTGCGGTATCCCCTGAGGCAAGCCATTTTGTTTATAGCGGATTCAAGCTTAGCAGAGATAATTGATATGGTGAAAAGGTTGGAGGCAGATCACTTGGGAAGTAATAAGAGACCCATTGAGAGTGTGATGGAGGCTGGTCCTAGCTATGGGACGAGGCAGGATAACAAAGGGTGAGGAAATAACAGAGGCGGGGGTCGCTTCCGTCAGAATTTTAGGATGGAGTGTCCGGCCCCGCAGCCAGCTCTAACTCCACTGCAACATCTGTACCTGCAGCCTAGGGAGTAGCATGAGTGAGTTTGCTTCCAGTACAATCAGTCTGGCCACATCTGGTGCTTTTTGTCATGACTAGCTGGAGATGCTCCCCCTGCTCTTCCTCTGGAAGCTCCACAAAAATGGGTACATATGCGTGGTCGAGGATGAGGACCCCGAGGAAGGAGTCCCGGACCTGCTCGGTATCTAGTGTTTGAGCTGGACATGTCGCAGGAGCGAAATCCTTAGGATGTGATTGCTGGTATCTTGTGATTTAATAATTATTTTATAAGCTTTTCTCTTCAAATGGTCTAAGATATGTTAAGTGTCTATCTTGAGTCCTTATAATTAGAATATAGGCACTGTGACGGTTGGTGGGAAACCAGCTTATACTCTATTTGATACCGGTGCCGCACACTCATTTGTGTCAGTAGATCTCATTAAAGACCTAGAAGTAGTGCAATACTACACCGTTATTACTCGGAGAGTATGCCTCCCAGATGGCTCTGAGATGACTGCATCCGCAAAGTGTGAATTGGAGGTACTTCTTGGAGGAAAATTCTTTGAAAACCCTACAACAATGTTGAGAATGCCAGAATTTGACCTCATTCTGGGCATGACATGGTTAGATTGACACCATGCCAGGATTGATTATGCCGAGAAATAAATTTCCTTGAGGCATGGGGACTCTGAGGTCATCTTTCAAGGTATTAGACTTGCATTCTGTATGTTATTATCTTCAATGCAGACCTTAAAAGCCAATATGAGAGGGGATGAAGTATATATGATCTATTTTGAACTAAAAGAAAGGGTAGTTGATTTGAAAGATGTGCGAATAGTGCGAGATTTACCTGAGAAATTGCCAGGATTACCCCCGCATAGAGAGGTGGAATTTTCAAATTAAGTTAGTATCGAGTGACAACACCATCTCTCGGACCCCTTACAGTAGGGCCGCAGAGGAACTCGCCGAGTTCAGAGTTCAGCTGCAAAAGTTAGTGGAATTAGGGTTTGTTCGTCCCAATTCATCATCTTGGGGAGCCCCTGTCCTATTTCTCGAGAAAAAGGATGGAATTATACAGTTATGTATGGATTATCGGGAACTCAATCGTTTAATGGTGCAGAACACCTATCCTCTATCCCGGATCGATGAGTTATTCGACCGGTTGGTAGGAGCGCACTGGTTTTCCAAACTAGATCTATGCTCGGGGTATTACCAGTTGAGGATACAAGAGGAGGATATACAGAAAACAACATTTAGCTCGAGGTACGGTCTATATGAGTTCACCATGATGCCGTTTGGGCTCACGAATGCCCCTTCGGCTTTCATGAGTTTGATGAACTGGGTGTTCAAGCCGTACTTAGATGTCTTCATCATCATCTATATTGATGACATTTTTGTCTATTAAAAAAAGAGGAGGAGCATGCAGAACATTTGACCTTCGTTTTGAAAAAGTTAAAAGAACACTCGCTGTTCGCTAAGTTCAACAAGTGCAAAATTTGGATCCGAGAGGTTGCCTTCTTGGGCCATGTGATTAGCGGAGCTGGACTAGTCGTGGACCCGGCCAAGGTGCATGCCATGAAGGTATGGTCACCTTTGAAGTCAGCGGCCAATGTACGGAGTTTCCTTGGACTTGATGGGTATTATCGCAAGTTCGTGAAAGGATTCTCAAGGATAGCCCTTCCTCTCACTGCTCTGACAAAGAAAGGTGTTCCATACAAGTTGACACCCCAGTGTGAAGATGCATTCCAAGAGCTGAAAGATAGACTTACCACCACACCCATTCTAGCCCTTCCATCTGGGAAGGAAGGATTTCAAGTTTACGTAGATGCGTCATATCAAGGGATGGGAGCAGTATTGATGCACCATGGGCATGTTATTGCTTATGCTTCGAGGCAACTAAAGAAGCATGAAGCCAATTATCAGATTCATGATTTGGAGTTGGGGGCAGTGGTGTTCGACTTAAAGGTTTGGGGGCACTATTTATATTGCATCCACTGCGAGATCTTTTTGGATCACAAAAATTTGAAGTATGTCCATACCAACAAGGAGTTGAATTTGAGACAACGACAGTGGCTAGATTTTTTGTGTGATTATGAGTTTTCGTTGAACTACCACCCTGAAAAAGCAAACTTCATAACAGATACATTGAGCAGAAAGGTACCAGAGTCGAGCCCTGAGTCTCGGTTGATGAGTACATAGTTAGATCAAATGCTCGAGGAGATGGAGATAACGTTGGTGTATATGATCATTCGGAGGAGTATACTGACTACCTATCTACTATGAGTATAATATGTGACATCCGAGATCGTATTCCGGTCTAGCAACGGAAGGATGCTGCACTAGCCCTTGTAATTAAGTCAATTGAAGATGGAACTATTTAAGAGTATACAGTAAAGGATGGCCTTCTGCATTTCGGTGGCCGACTCTACATCCCCAAGGGCGGGGAAATCCGGGAAGACATATTGTGAGAGACACAGTGATCCAAGTATTTGGTGTACCTCGGGATTTCCAAGATGTATAACGACCTGCAAAATACCATGTTCTGGCTAGGGATGAAGAGTGTGGTCAAGTTTTTTATTGCACACTGTGAGGATTGTCAGCAGGTGATAGTGGAGTGCAAGAGACCAGAAGGATTATTAAAGTCATTGCCCATCCCTGAGTGGAAGTTCGAAGATATCTTCATGGTCTTTATTCACGTGTTGCCTTGATCACGCTCTGGGAACAATTTAGTTTGGGTGATTGTAGATTGTCTGATGAAGCTCGCCAGATTTATCCCTATGAAGAAGGAGACACGTGTGGATATTTTAGCGTGTCCCTTAGTGGAGCAATTTGTATGGTACCATGGAGTGCCTAAGACGACAGTCTCTGATCGTAATGGCCGCTTTAACTCCAAGGAGTGGAAGGCAGTACAATCATATCTGGGCTCTCATCTTACCTTCAACACAACTTTTCATTTTCAGATGGATGGTCAGTCTGAAAGGACCATCAGGATAATGGGAGACCTTTTGAGACTGTGTGTATTTGATAGAGGGGACCGTGGGAAAGGCTCCTACCACTGGCAGAATTTTCATATAATAATAGCCATCAAGCTAGCATTAGGATGGCTCCCCACGAAGTACGTTATGGGAGAAGGTGTAGAACTCTATTATCATGGGTGCATGATGAAGATCCAAAGGTTTTAGGGATAGAGTACATTGGCGACACTGATACGCTTGTTAGATTGATACAAGACCGCTTGCTTGAGGCTCAAAGTCGGCATGCAAAGTACTATAATGCGAAGCATCGGATGGTACAATTTCAAGTGGGTGACAAGGTATTCTTGAAGATCAGGCCAATGCATGGAGCGTCGTGAGTGCGTGGTATGAAGAAGCTCAGTCGGAGATTTGTGGGGTCTTATGCTATAGTGTAGAGAATTGGCCCCTTAGCTTATTGGCTGGAGCTACCACTAGAACTAAAAAATTTGAAGATGTCTTCCATGTGTCGTCGCTCTAGAAGGCACTACTACAGCCTGAGCAATATGTCCCCAATGCAGATGGAGCAGTGGAAACTGATAGATCCGTCCGACTAGAGCCGTTCCCGATAGTGGACACCAAGAAAAGGAGCTTGCTGCGGAAAAGTGTACCATTGGTAAAGGTCCAATTGTCTAATCGCAGGAAAGAAGGATACAATTGGGAGCTGGTTTACTTGATGAGGAAGTGCTGCCCGGAGTTATTTTCCCAAGGTAAAATTTCAAGCATATTGTATATTCATGCTTTATTCCCCCCACTGCCTTAGCCTGATTTCAGGGACGAAATCTTTGATTTTGTTTATAGGATTTGTAACATCCCGTTTCACGCTAGGACCCTCACACGTGTTTTGAATCAAGAGAATTGAGTAAGGCTTGGGAAACATCGAGTGAGTCGACTGGACTCGACGAATAGAATATATTTTTCCTTAGAATTATTCTAGAACCTGAAGGCATCGAGTGCATTGAATACACTAGACGCCACTCTACGAATTTGGCTGAGGCATTCAGTGGACTCAGCACCACTCGACGAAATTGGACTGAGAATATTTTTCGAATTCGGGGCGTCGAGTGCATTGAGTGCACTCGACGACATTCTATGAATTATGCTGAGGCGTTGAGTGAACTCAACACCAATCAACATATTTTACTTAGAATATTTTCTGGAAGTTGAGGAATTGAGTGAAGTCGATGCGGCGTTGAGTGGTCTCAACGCTACTCAACACTTTTAACTTAGAATCATTCTGACGGATGTTGGAATTGTGTGAAGCCAACGCGGCGTTGAGTGGTCTCAAAGCCACTCAATGCTTTTAACTTAGATCTATTCTGGCTGATGTTGGCATTGAGTGAAGTCAATATTGTGTTGTGTGGTCTCAACGCCACTCAATGCTTTTAACATAGATTTATCCTGGATGCTGTTGGAATTGATTGGAGTCAACACAGCGTTGAGTGATCTCAATGACACTCAACACTTTTAACTTGGAATTATTCTGGTGGATGTTGGCATTGAGTGAATTCAACGCGGCATTGAGTGATCTCAATGTCATTCAACGCTTTTAACTTAGAATTATTTTGGTGGTCATAGGCGTTGAGTGAGGTCAATGCGACATTGAGTGTTCTCAATACCACTCAACGCTTTTAACATAGATCCAATCAGATTGATGTTGGCATTGAGTGGAGTCAACACGACATTGAGTGCTCTCAACACAACTCAATGTTATTTTGGCTGATGTTGCAGTTCAGTAAAGTTAATGTGGCGTTGAGTGGTCTCAATTCCACTCAATGCTTTTTACTTAGAGTTATTCTGAGGCCTGTAGGCATCGAGTACGTTGAGTGCACTCGATGCCACTTAATGATTTGTCGAGTGAAGGATGCTTACTCAACGATTTTTGACTTAGAGTTATTCTTGAGGCCTGTAGGCGTCGAGTGCGTTGAGTGCACTTGACGCCACTTGATGATTCATCGAGTAAAGGAGGCACACTCAATGATTTTGACTTAGTGAATTATTGATTTAGTCTGCTTGCTGCCACATACATGGTCAAAAACAGATTTTTGGGATTGGCGCCAATTGACTTAAATTGGATGCGTCTTTTCAAGAGGACATATTTAATGTAATAATAGGCGGTCCAATGTTAGGACGACACGTGGCGGGGAAATCTAACACTAATTCTTATTATAAAAGGAGACTTACGAAAACCCTAGACATCACTCCGACATTTTTTACTAACAGTTACTTTTGCAGAACCCGACGAAGAAGGAGATCGTCGAAGTCCGATTCTTGAGAAGAGAGTCTTTCCTTTCTCTTTCCCCGTAAAGAACAACACCAACCAGGATAAAGATGTCTCCTAGGAGAGTGACGAGATCCATGGCTCGAACTGCCAGAAATGAGGTGTGCTTCCTACCCTCTACCATTGTGCTAGATCTGTAGTTATTTTCTAGGATATGGCGACTCAAAAGATGTTTTACTTGTGTGATGAAGATCTCCTAAGTAGAGACCATGCTAGGTCTTGTGTGCTCGAGATTTGATGTCTTCAACCTCTCCTCTCTTCTTTGTGAAGATGGTGAACTTGGTTTCGTGAAGAGAAATGGTCTATTGAGGGTGAATAAGGGAGGAGGAAGTTCTGCATATAGTTTTGATTAAATGTCTAAAGGAAGAAGATGATTCGATGTCATTCATCTTGCTTTAAGATGTGTGCAGAAATCTACTTTTTGTGCTCAGCGAAGTTCAAGGCCATTTTTGGGTATGTTATGGCCAGATCTGGGCCTTCTACTGAACACAAAAGTCGTAGCCCTTGGAAATACATTTCCAATGGATGGTTACATGTTTTAATACGAGTCTTATACAATCAAGGATGTCCAGTCAAAGTTTCTATACCGTCAAGTCTTAGGTACATGTTTTTCTTGGGTTAGTGTGGATCCGGGTTTGAATTTGGTAGAGAGGTCATGGTAAAATAACATTGAGGTTTGCTTAACTTAACTTATGGATATTTGTGATAAACAAATGACTGATGGGATAGATCCTTAATAAAGTAAATATGGTTGAGGTTTTCGTAGAATTAGCCTATACGTAATCATGAACTAAGAAGAGCCGAGTGGAGTCTTATTCCCAGAACAGCCGCCTTGCGGTAGCACCAACACACGGGTCGACCTGTACCACAATACGCCTATCCTGCTGGCTAAAACCAATTTCATCATTGCCAACCCAACGTAAGAATATAAGCATAAGTCAAAATCCACATAAGTATATAATGTCCAAGTAGCACAACAAATAAAAGAAACAACCAAGGCTTCTATAATATCAGAGTACATATGAAATGCCAAAAGGCTACAAATTGAGTCTCTCATAAACACATATCAGTCACAGATGACAATGATGGTACTGTCACATCAGGCTTTGTCACCCTGGCCTGGCTGCCCTCCTGTATAACCCGTTGTTGCTCTATCTGCGGGGTTTCCTCATAAAAAGGAAGACGTGGCTACAATTAGTCATAAAGACTAAGTGGCTATCACATCCACTCCCCCGACGACTCTTAGGCATCGGGCAGAGAAAAGAAGAGGGTACAATATATATAATAGCTGTAGTACAAAATAAGTGGCAAAGTGCTAAACTATATCAAAGTATATCAAGCAACTACAATAATATATACTAGCAGTTCTACTATCAATAGCAGTGTACAAGTATGAATATACAACAAAAAGTAACATAACTTATATTAATACCCATACAAACATATAAGTTAAGGATAGATTTTACAGTAAAGTAACTCATCATATAAGAGTGCCTATACAAACTTATATGATGAGGATCTTGTATATGTAATGCAATCCAATGTTATGAATGACTTATGATGACTCACCCATGCTCACACACATGCAATTGCTATGTCGACACAGACTTATAGTTCCCACTTTTTGAGCAGGTAGCTAACCTCTCAGACATCATCCGTCGTGGTCAGGCTATGACAGTGAACGAGATTTCCACTACTAGGCGGGCATCCAAATTACCAAGCTTAGGCAACTGTATGCCTGAACGCTAAGAACACAATAGTGGAGCTCACATGTATACTATGGCTCAGAGGGGGCTTGGGTAGATGTGCACCAAGAACACATCCCAAACTGGCCTACCAGTGTAGCACGGAAAGGGACTCGAGAATAAGCACGGAGGGCACATCCAATCTGTACACTTAGCACGGAAGGAGCCCCGGGAATGAGCATCGAGGACCAAGCCCAACCGTCCAAAGTCTATCTGTCAACTCCCATCGGTGTAATGACTAGTGAGCCCGTAGACCTGCTACACTATCCTTAACCTAGGATTATGACACAGCGTGTCAACTCATACCCCATGCAATTTCAAATGGCCTTTCCATCAACAATCTAGTGCTCAACAACACCCAATGGCTGCACATTGAGTCCTTTCTTATTATTCACATCCCGTGCTCAACAACATATAAGGGATCCACATAGAGTCCCTTATTAACACATCATTCTAGTGTGACAAACACACACACACACACACACACACACACACTGTTGAAATTTGTGAAGTGGAAGTGGTTGACGGGACAGGCCAGGCGGCCTGGGCGGACAGCGTTGGCGGACTAGGCAGACTGGGCGGACTGCTGTGTACGTCCTGGTGGAAAGTCTAGTGGAAGCCGGCTATTCTTCTGAGTAGGTTGTACGGGTGAAGTCCGCAGACTATGTGGCCTGTTATCTGCGGATAGGACATTGGCTGTTTGGTATAGCCAAGGAGCGGTCTGAGCGGATAGAGGCTTGTAGACTGGTGCATTGCTCAGTGGCCGTGGTGCAAGCTTGTGCTGATTGGCGGTTTGGCTCATGTCCGCGGAAAGCTTGCGGACTAGTGTGTCCGCGATATGGGCTGTTGCGTACTGGGCTTAGGGCTTGGCTGAGCCCTTGTCGAGCTCTGGTGATACAGCAGGTGCTTGCTGTGGGGGTAGTTGGCGGACTGGTGTGTGGAGTCCGGGAGATGACTGCTGCGTTGGGCAGGTGTGCGAGTAGCTTGCGGACTGCTGGCGGTCTGTGCGCTAGGGTGTTTGGCGGACGGGAGTTTATGTCCGCCATGCTTGCATTGGCCTTTGATGGTTTTGGACTTGGTCACACTCTGTGCCAAGACCATGGTGTCTGCAGTATCCGCCAAGTCCGCTGTTGACCGGGCGGACTGTTTGTGTGGACATCCATTGAAGGGGTTGCTGTCCTGCAGTGGTTGGAGGCTTTGCGGGCTGATGCCCTGTCCGCATAGCTTGGGCGGACTGATGAAGGTTCGCCAAAGTTACCTTGCTCTTGGCAGTTTATTCCTTGGTATCCGGCTAAGTCCTTGCGGACTCGGCGGACGGTGTTTTGCTATCGCGCGGGCTGGGGCGGTGTATCTATCTCTAGGGCGGTGACCACACTCCTCACCTCGCCTATAAATAGGACCCCCCTGGCAGGTCTACTGTAACTTATTGAACAGTAAGTTGGGTTCGGCGAGGTGCTGCGGTCTCAGTTTTTCTGTCTACGTGGATTGATTCAGGGCTGACGGTATACTGTGTGCAGTTCACGTGGGTAGCTTCAAGGAGCCAGGAGTTTGGCTTTGACTTCGGTCAAGTACTTGGAAGTGTGCGGTCTCTGCGGATTCAGCAGGTCGCTCTGCGGCTTGTCAGTTCTCTATTTCAACTTTGCCAGCTTCAAGAACCTGTCCGCCGGTCTCAGGCGGGTAGGCGGTCTGTTCCTCAGTTCCTCAGCAGGAGGCGAATAACGGTGTGTTCGCTCGGCCTCGCGGTCTCGACGGACTCTGTGTCTATTCGGCGGATTGCAGCTAAGCTCAGGCGACTTCGGCGGACTCGGCGACCTTGGCGGACTCGGCGACCTCGGCTGTCTCGTCGTCCTCTGGTGCTGTCCGCCTAACTTGTTTTGTTGAACTTTCTATTATAGCTTATGTACGAGCGAAATCATGTCTCGCTACATATAGTTCGCCTTGTAAAGAAGTGAATGGATAAAAGATCTGCTTGTGCTTCCATTGTTTGTTGGGATTAGCCTTGTTTCTTGGTTTTCCGCTGCTTCAACGTGAGAACTGGGTAGTGCCGAAGATATTAATTTGGTGTTTGGGCTATATTGCTGACCATGCTGAGAAAATTTAACTTGGTATTAGAGGGAGGTTCAGTTGCTTGAGCGGACTTCAATCAGTGTTGTGCTCTGTGTTTGAGTGGTGATCAACCTGTGTTGGTGCTCTGTGCTTCTGAAGGCTTTTCCAAGCAGGTGTTGCAATGGAAGGGAGATTTTCAAGATGTCTTGGCATTGAACTCTTAACTCCGACTAACTTCAAGAAGTGGAAGTCATGCATGAAGAGTTATCTTCTGGGTGAGGAGTTGTGGGAAGTCGTCGGTGGTGACGACAGACAGGAAGTGACTGCTGTGTTCGGTACTGCTGAGCAGGTTAGGCTCTGGAGGAAAACAAATGCTAAGGCGGAGTTTATCCTCAAGAGGGCCGTGTCACCAGAACTGTTTGATCACATCATTGGATGTGAGTCGGCTGCTGATATTAGGACAACCATTGATGAGTTGTTCAATAGGAAGAATGTGTCGCGGCTTCAGTGTCTGGAGAATGAGTTGGCTAGAACAACTCAAGGAGACCTTTCCATCTCGAAGTACTTCTTAAAGATGAAGAGCTTGTGTGCTGAGCTGTCGGCACTGGAACCTGATGAGCCTATCTCTGAGGCTAAGATGAAAAGGCACATTATCCGCGGCTTGCGGATGGAGTATGTGGCCTTTGTGACATCTGTTCAAGGGTGGGCTACTCAGCCATCCTTGCTGGAGCTGGAGAATCGGCTTGCATCGTAGGAGAGCTTAGCAAGGCAGATGCCTGGAGTTAATCTTAATCAGGAAGGCAGCAAAGCTCTCTTCTCAGGCAACAAGAAAGGATGGGAAGGGAAGAAGAATAAGAAGGTGCAGGTCGCTGGTGAGAAGGAGACTTCAACTTCATATCAGTCGGAGAGGAGCAATGCTCCTAAGGACTGGAAGAAGAATTTGAAGTGCTACCGATGTCATCATCGAGGGCACTTCAAGAGGGACTGCAAGGTCAAACTACAGCCTGGGCATGCTGCGGGAAAGGTGGAAGCTTGCTCGAGAAGTGAAGAAGCAGAATGGGGCGGAGCTTTCATGACGGGCACTTGTGTCCGTGCCTTGTCTGCTGAGGACTTCAACGGCGCGTGGATTGTGGACTCCGGGTGTGGTCATCACCTCACCGGAGACAAGTCGAAGTTCACCTCCATGCAAGCATACTGAGGTAATGAAGCTACTATCACTACTGATAATATTGTTTATGCAGTAGAGAAAGAGGGGGTCGTGTATTTGGGTATTGATCAAGGGCCACTCACATTAAAGAGTGTGTATCACGTGCCGGGCATGAAGAAGAACCTCTTCTCGGTGACCAATGTGGTGGATGCTAGTTATCATGTTCTGTTTGGGCCAACAGACGTGAGGTTCCTTCGCAACGTATCAGCGGTTAAGGCTGATGTTGCTCATGTAGGGAGGAGGGTGAAGAACTTATTTGTTCTTGACACCAATTCTTATGTTGATCGTATGAGGGCCAATGATAGCGCTGCTATCTGGCATGAGAGTTTGGGGCATGTAGGCATGGACAAGCTGAAGGCGATGGCTAGTAGAAGTTTGGTAAAAGGGTTGCCTAAGTTGTCCTCCTTTGGTGACGGGCATTTTTGCGCGGGATGTCAATACGGTAAGGCACATCGCCTTCCGTTTGATAAGTCACAAACAAGGAGCAAGCAACCATTGTAGTGCATTCATGACGACTTGATGGGACCGACGGTTACTGCCAGCCTTGGTGGACGCAGATATATGCTTGTCTTGGTTAATGACTACTCAAGGTATACTTGGGTGTACTTCTTAAAGGAGAAGTCAGAAGCCTTCCGTTTGTTTGTGGAGTTCAAGGAGTTGGTAGAAGGCCGGCTTGGCTTGCGGATCAAGAAGCTTAGAATGTACAACGGTGGTGAGTTCATCTCCTCCGAGTTTTCTAACTTCTGCAGGAAGCACGGGATCCAACGGGAGCTTACTTGTGCTCAAACTCCATAACAAAATGGAGTAGCGGAGCGGAAGATCCATCATTTGACGGAGACTTGCAAATGCTGGCTTCATGCGAAAGACATCCCAAGGTCCTTTTGGGCGGAGGGAATGTCTTGTGCTGCTTATGTCATCAACAAGATGCCACTCAGCCCTATCAACATGAAGACTCCTTTTGAGCTGTTGCTGAAGGAGAAGCCGAGTGTGGGACACCTTAGGGTGTTCGGTTCAACTTGCTACGTGCATGTCCCGGATGCTTCACGGACTAAGCTGGATGAGAAGGCAAGGAAGCTTGTCTTTGTTGGCTACGATGAGCAGAAGAAGGGATGGAAATACATGGATCCTGTGATGAAGAAGTTCGTGGTGTCTAGAGACGTTGTATTTGACGAGTTGACGTCATATGGAGGTGGCTCGACTGAGCTAATCGGAAGTAGCAAAGTTGATGAAGCACCGGTGGTGGCTACTGAAGGCTTGGAAGAGGAGCTTGTTGTTTCACCAGCAGCTCCTGTTGCTTCTAACTCCGAGGCTGAGCCTTCTGGCTCATGCAGCAGGGGGAGCACTGCTCAATGCTTGCCCTAAGTAGGAGTTGAGCCCGAAGAAGCAACGGAAGCAGCGAGCAAGGAGCTGACCCTTCGAAGATCGAAGAGGGTTGTTAAGCCATTGGCTCGGTACTGTGATGGGAATGCAGTGATCTTTGTCTCCTGCTTCTTTGTAGGTCCTCTGGATGAGCGAGAGCCTGCAAACTTCAATGAGGCCACTGGAGTTAAGGAGTGGGAAGATGCCATGAAGGAAGAGATTGATGCTCTGAAGAAGAATGAAACCCGGGACCTTGTGCCCAAGGTTGATGGCATTAATCCGGTTACTTGCAAGTGGGTGTATAAGTTAAAGAAGAAGGCTGATGGGAGCATTGATAGGTTCAAGGCTCGCCTGGTCGCTAGAGGATTCTCACAACATTATGGAGAAGACTATGAGGAGACATTCAGTCCAGTTGCGAAGATGACTTCAGTTAGAGTGGTGATCGTCTTGGCTGCTTGCAAGGAATGGAGGTTGTGGGAACTCAATGTAAAGAATGACTTTCTTTACGGAGAGATTGACAAGGACATCTTCATGGATCAGCTGATCGGTTTCATTTTTGAAGATCATCCGGACTATGTTTGTAAACTCAGGAAGGCTCTTTATGGGTTGAAGCAAGCTCCTAGAGCGTGGTGTGGGAAGATTGTAGAGTACTTGCAATTCTGTGGATACCTTGCTTCCAACTCGGATTCAAGCTTGTTCGTCAAGGAGAAGGGGGAACTACAAGTCTTGGTCCTGCTGTATGTGGATGACATGATCATCACAGGGAATTCAGAGGGGTAAGTAGCAAGGCTCAGGGCTGAGCTTGCTATATGCTTCGAGATGAAAGACCTGGGAGAGCTTCATCACTTTCTTGGTCTTGAGGTGGAGAGGAAGGAGTGCGGTATTCTCATTTGCCAGAAAGGGTATGTAGATCGCATTGTGAAGCGGTTCGGCATGGGCGATGGGAAGAAGTGCTCTACTCCACTGGAACCTAGGCTGAAGCTTCGACGAGATGAGGGAAGGGTTCTTCATGATCCCTTGGTGTTCAGGGCTCTTGTTGGGAGCTTGATTTACCTGACGATTACAAGGCCAGACATTGCTTATGCTATTGGCCGAGTAAGTCGGTTAATGGCTGAAACAAGGAAATCTCATCTAGTGGCAGCGAAGGGTATTCTGAAGTATGTCAAGGCGACTTCTGACATGGGACTCCTCTATGGAAGGGACTCGGAGTTTGCATTGCTTGGGTACATGGATGCTGACTATGGCGGTGATTCAAATGATCGGAGGTCTACTTCAGGTTATGTGTTCACTTGCGGTTTAGCTAGCATCTCGTGGTGTTGCAAGAAGCAGGACTCGGTGTCCGTCTCAACTACGGAGGCAGAGTATAAGGCTTTGGCCTTGGCTGCTCGGGAAGCCATCTGGTTGAGGAGGCTTATAGAGGATGTTCATGAAGAAGTGCAAGGGCCAACTTTACTCTGGGGTGACAATGAGAGTGCTCTCAAGCTGGTAAACAATCCAGTGTGTCACGCCAGGACCAAGCATATAGAGATTGATCACCATTTCATCCGGGAGAAGGTGTTGGAAGGATCTCTACTGGTCGGGTATGTTCGGAGTGAAGATAATCTTGCGGACATCTTCACGAAGCCACTGTCGAAGGGGCCCTTTGAGCGCTTGCGTAGCTTGCCGGGCTTGGTCACCACTTCCCACTTCAAGGGGGAGTGTTGAAATTTGTGAAGTGGAAGTGGTTGACGGGACAGGCCAAGCGGCCTGGGCGGATAGCATTGGCGGACTAGGCGGACTGGACAGACTACTGTGTACGGCCTGGTGGAAAGTCTAGTGGAAGCCAGCTGTTCTTCTGAGCAAGTTGTAAGGGTGAAGTCCGCGGACTATGCGGCCTGTTATCCGCGGATAGGACGTTGGCTGTTTAGTTTAGCCAAGTAGGGCCTGAGCGGATAGAGGCTTGCGGACTGGTGCATTGCTTAGTGGTCGTGGTGCAAGCATGTGCTGATTGGCGGTTTGGCTTATGTTCTCGGAAAGCTTGCGGAGTAGTGTGTCCGCGGTATGGGCTATTGCGGACTGTGCTTAGAGCATGGCTGAGGCCTTGTCGAGCTCTAGTGATACAACAGGTACTTGCTGTGGAGGTCGTTGGCGTACTAGTGTGCGTAGTCCGGGAGATAGCTGCTGCGTTGGGCAGGTGTGCGAGTAGCTTGCGGACTACTAGAGGTCTGTGTGCTAGGGTGTTTGGCGGACGGGAGTTTATGTCCGCCATGCTCGCATTGGCCTTTGATGGTTTTGGACTTGATCACACTCTGTGCCCAGACCATGGTGTTCGCAGTATCTGCCAAGTCCGCTGTTGACCGGGAGGACTGTTTGTGCGGACAACCATTGAAGGGGGTTGCTGTCCTGTAGTGGTTGGAGGCTTTGCGGGCTGATGCCCTGTCCGCATAGCTTGGGCAGACTGATGAAGGTTCGCCAAAGTTGCCTTGCTCCTGGCAGTTTATTCCTTGGTATCCGGATAAGTCCTTGCGGACTCGGCGGACGGTGTTTTGCTATCGCGCAGGATGGGGCGGTGTCTCTATCTCTAGGGCGGTGACCACACTCCTCACCTCGCCTATAAATAGGACCCCCCTGGAAGGTCTACTGTAACTGAGTGAACAGTAAGTTGGGTTCGGCGAGGTGCTGTGGTCTCAGTTTTTCTGTCCGCGCGGATTGATTCAGGGCTGACGGTTTGCTATGTGCAGGTCACGCGGGTAGCTTCAAGGAGCCAGGAGTTTGGCTTTAAATTCGGTCAAGTACTTGGAAGTGTGCGGTCTCTACAGATTCAGCAGGTCGCTCTGCGGCTTGTCAATTCTCTGTTTCAACTTTGCCAGCTTCAATAACCTGTCCGCCGGTCTCAGGCGGGTAGGCGGTCTGTTCCTCAGTTCCTCAGCAGGAGGCGAATAATGGTGTGTCTGTGCGGCCTCGCGGTCTCAGCGGACTCCGTGTCTATTCGGCGGATTGCAGCTAAGCTCAGGCAACTTCGGCGGACTCGGCGACCTCGACGGTCTCGGCGGCCTCCGGTGCTGTCCGCCTGGCTTGTTTTGTTGAACTTTCTGTTATAGCTTGTGTACGAGCGAAATCATGTCTCGCTACGTATACTTCCCCTTGTAAAGAAGTGAATGGATAAAAGATCTGCTTGTGCTTCCATTGTTTGTTGGGATTAGCCTTTTTCCTTGGTTTTCTGCTGGTTCAACGTGAGAACTGGGTAGTGCCGAAGATATTAATTTGGCGTTTGGGCTACCTTGCTGACCACGCTGAGAAAATTTAACACACACTTCCAACCCTTCCACATTTCCCTACCACACAAGGGTGCATCATTGACACAGGTGGCAATCCACCTTATACAACATACCAATCCCACACTACATCTCGTAGGGAGACTGTTGGGTACATTGGAAAATGTGTACTAGATTTGGAGAAGCCTCACCTAACTCAATGATATTCATCAATGTGTATTTGATGTTGTGTTGAGTTTCAATGTGCAGGTTAAGGAAATGCAGAAAAAGTTTCTAAGTGTTGGGTTTCTCTGTGAGGATGGCACAACGCTTGTGCACGCAGCGGAAGAATAAAACATCAAGAAAACCCAAAAGAGATGGGATCGGGCCATGGTAGTTGAATCAAGAAGTTAACATATAACTAGGCAAAAATTAGCTCGGTGGCGTTGAGTCACAACTCAACGGAGATGCTCCAAGCTTCGTCTTCTTGCTAGTGGCGAGTTCTACGTGGAATAATATCCACGTCTCTGCAGAAATCCACACGAGCGGGAGAACACTGATCTTTCCGTCGCACGGAAAATCGGGAAGGAGAAAGACCGCACCTTGCTATTCCACGGACTGCTAGGTCAGCGCCAGGAAAAGCAACACCAGCGACGATCGCCGGAGAATAGGAGGTCAACGGAGCGAGCACGGCGGCGGAACCCTTCCGTCGGCGGTATTCGGGATCGGCGGAACGAACGAACGGCGGAACACTTCCGTCGGCTTCGATTCGATCAGCACGCACATATCTCTGGTCAGAGCAAGCATCCCGAAAACCCTAAGTGTGTATTTATACCAAAGGCATAAATAGACTTAGGAATATCGCTACCCGTAGACCACCCAGAAAAATAGGGTTCCAGAATCGGCGAGAATCACCGAGCAGATTCGGTGAGAATCAATCAGCGAGAATCAGTTAGGATCGGCGAGAATCAGTCGGCGAGAATCACAATCGGCGAGAATCACCCGGATCGGCGAGAATCACCCGGATCGGCGAGAATCAGAGTACAACACTCGACGATTCACGCCGATCGGGGGTCGACGATTCACGTCGATCGGCGAGAATCAGAGTACCCATTCTCGACGATTCTCGTCGATCGGCGAGAATCAAAGCACTAATTCTAGACGATTCTCGTCGACCCTCGGTCGACTATTCTTACCAGTCCTTCAAGGCAACATTTGCCCAACTCGATGATCCTTTAAGGCAACACTTTGCCCATAACCCCATTCAGGTCAGTGATTGGTAACCTTTACCAACACAGTCAATCATCCAACTTCTCCACATCTCTTATGTGCGACCCTGCAGGCCCATATCGCGTTGGCAGTGAGATTACATGTTTGACCACTTCTAAATCACAATGGTAACTCCAACAGACTCCCACTTGATCTTGAAAGTATCAAACCAAAAAACTCACAAACAATGAGCGACATCTAGCAATGCATCATTGCTCCCCAAGCAATAAGAGTTTATAACTCATAAGCCTTTGTGACCAATGTATCAGCGTTGTCTTTGTCCCTTTGTCCCTTACATCCAGAAAGAACTAGAGGCATGGTCCGTGTCACCCTCGTAATAGTTCAATCCAAGTTTCTTGATCCAGGACAGACTTCCAAAGAATGGTGAGTCCAATATCACATATTGACTCAACCAAGCATGGCCATGCATTTCTCAGTCCAGTTCCATCAAGGGGCCCATGGATGCAACTCCTGTCATATAGGAGGACAAATCCCATATTTGCTCACACACAAACACCCAAATGATTCGTAACATGCCCAACAACCACCCTTATCATCAACCTTTCTCAAGGAAGACTTTAGATGGCATCAAAGCACGCTCTTCCTCACTTGATTAATGCTGTGACTTCAGGTTAAAGGACCACAACACCATTGTCAATTGAGACCTACTCGTGACACGATTGGATGACAATCCACAGAGTAGTCTCAGGTTGGGTCTGTCCAGTACAACTTGTTCACCAACAAGTACCCACGTGATGACTTGATATCACAATATCATGACCTGTGAGAACCGATCATCAGTCAACGCACGTGCTAGCCTTCATGTACCATCATCACCCTTAGCTTCTATGATTATACTCGACCAGGGACCTTTTAAGAATGAAGCTTCAAATAAATCATAGGCTCTCACATTCAAGTCACGTACTTGATATCCCATGGAAGCGAACATTCTAAGGGTATCTATTATGTTAACATTTAACTATCATATAGAAAAACTCGTAATAAAAGAACTTGCCATTAATTGTAAGAGAAAAACTAGGTACACTGTTCATCATATGAACAAATAGACAACAAAATACATGTTTACATGCAGTCCACAAGATTCTCACTAGAGTTGATCATTTAAGTATCGTATACCCATCGATCTAGTATGACCATCATGCTTTCTCTGCGTGAGAGGCTTTGTTAGTGGATCCGCAATATTCTCCTCAGTCGGCACTCTGCAAATGTTCACATCTCCTCGTTCGACAATCTCACGAATAAGATGAAACCGCCGAAGTATATGCTTGGAGCGCTGATGGGATCTAGGTTCCTTAGATTATGCAATTGCACCATTGTTATCACAGTAGAGAACTACGAGACCAACAATGCTAGGAACTACATCAACTCGCCGATGAATTTCCTAATCCATACAGCCTCCTTCGCCGCATTAGCTACGGCGATATACTCGGCCTCTGTTGTAGAATCAGCAACTGTCTTGAAAGAGCAGCTAGATCTGATATACTCTAGAGGGGGGGGGGGGGGTGAATAGAGTATATGGTGCTTTTGAAACTTTTTACAACAACTGTTGTAATAAGAGTGAGCAGGGAAGCAGTAAATAAAACTAATCACAGCACTAAGTAAAACAGAAGCTAAGCACAGAAAAATCAAGGCCAAAAACAAAAATGAAAACAAGCAAAACCAGAAGACACAAGGAAATATAGTGGTTCCCCAAACTTGGGTACATCCACTCTTCTACCACCCTAGGTAGGAATCCACTGCAGGATGAGTTGATCAGGTGTCCTGGGCACCAATGAGCTTTTGATAAGGTGCTCAAAAACCAAGGCCGATTTTTTGATCAGGTGTCTTGCCACCAATGAGCTTTTGAAAAGGTGCTCAAAAACCAAGCTCAAACTTTTGAAGGGAGTTTGAGAAACCCTTTACAGAGTGGGGGTGAGAGAATGATGGAAGTCTTCTCTTTCTCAAACAACTGAGAAGACTATGTGGATTGTTGATGTCAAAGCTCCCCCTGAATCCTTGAGATCTTCAGGAAGAAAAGCTTTGCTGAGGGTGATAGGCCTTCAAAGATTGAACTCCAGCAATAGATGATTTCAGCAATAGCTGAAATGTTGAATGTCTGGAGTCTGGAAATATGTTGGCCTTGAACACTTTGAAGACTAAGGAGATCTAAAGATTTGAGAAGGCTTGATCTCCTTGGATGTGTGTTCTTCAGAATTCTTTTGTGACAGAAGATTTTTGAATGCTTCTCTGTAATCTGTATCCTCTCTCTATATTGTGTGTGTTCTGTTGAGAGATTTAAAAATCCTGTCTTTTATTCTCTGGTATAGAATAGAATAACATTCTCTATCAAGTATAGCCGTTGGCCTACATTAATTGCATCCTTAATTGCATAGTCTCTTCTAGAGGAAAGTCCACAGATACATTCCTTGAAAAATCCCTTGAAACTTGGTCCAGAATTGAATGATAACGGCTAGGAAATCTCTGAATTAATTGCAGAATAACTCCTAACTGATTTGAATTTGAATTAAGAAATATCCTGGAAGTTGTCTGAAATCATCGAACTGAGCTCTGCTATCGTCGAGCTGAGCTCAGCGATCTGGAAACACACCGCAGCCAAATATCGTCGATCTGAGCTCAAAGATCGTCGAACTGAGCTCATAGATAAAGTTCCAAAGCAGAGTCAAAATCGTCGACCTGAGCTCACCGATCGTCGAATTGGAGTTCGACGATATTATGAAGTTGAGCTCAGCGATCGTCGAATGGAGTTCGACGATCTGTCGAAGTTGAGCTAGACGATCGTCGATCTGAGTTCGACGAATCGTCGTGCTGAGTTCGACGATCAGACTTAGTCTCCAGACAGAAAAACTTGGTCTTCAGGGCAGCTTCCAAACCTAGACTTCTAACCCTTAGACTCAATTCTAATTGACCTATTAAGCTATACAGGAGGTCAAGCAAAGGTTCCTAGAGACATAGTGATCCTGACCCAAATTAGTAATAGGGTGTTCCAACAATCTCCCCCTATTTGGGTTAGGATTACTATTTACAGACTTTGGAAAAACTTAAATAACAACATACATTCAGTAAAACATAAAAACAACAGCTAGACATTGCAGAATCATCACAGAGATATATATATGGCATCCAGATAATCAGAAGTTCCAGAAATTGTCACCTTACAATATCATTTCTTCTCTTTGCCCTTAACCATTTTAATTTCTCTGTTAGGATTTAGGGTTTCCTTCTTTGATCTGGTGTCATCTGCTGCACCTAAAGATGTCTGCTGTTTAAGCCTGGGAACCACTGCTTCAGGGTGTAATTCCATGTATCTGTCAACATCAAAGAATTTACTTGAACCATATCTCTCTAATTCTTTTTGTCTTTGTTCAGACATTCTAGAAATGTTGGAAGAATCTAATCCTTGTTCTCTGGCCTTTTTAATTTGGTCAAGTGCAGCTAATTCCTTTAACCTTGCAGTCCAAGCAGCTGGATTATTTTCAGGGTCCTCATAAGGTACAGGTGGCTCATACCTGTTGGAGGGATTGTCTTGAGGAGGCCTGACAGACACAGTCTCTTTTAGCTTGTAGGGGAAAGGACCAGAAGTTGTATCAGAAGAACTATGTCCTCCCCTAGAATATGGGTGCTGCCTGGAGTACCCTTTGAAATAAACCTGAATATCTCTTTGAGTACCTCTATATCCTCCTCTCCTAGAATGTGAACCCCTGGATTGGCTTTCCCTGTGATAAGATCTGACATGAGGTTGATAGGGAGCCTGACTTCTGGCTGGGGGTTGACTTGCAGAGCTTCCACCTGCACCTACATCAGGAGGAGGTGGTGGAGGAGGATGAGAGTGCTGGAATTGGGATGAACCCTTCTCATATTTTCTCTTTTTCTTCATTGCTTTCAACTGATTTTTGGAATACTGCATCCAGTGTTCAGTGATTGGGCAATCATGTAGAATGTAATAAGGGATATCATTGTTATCTTTAGCTTTAGCAGGAGGTACCCTTTTCATAGCCTTGCTCCTTGCCTTCCTTTTCCTGGCAATGGTAGCAGAAGAATCATCAGAGTCTGTTTTAAATTCATCAGATTCAGAACTCTGGTCCTCATAGAGAGCATCTATTTTCTTCATCAAGTCTTTCTTAAGTTGTTCAGAAGCAGATGAGGCAAAAGTTGAAACAGTAGCAGCAGCAGATGTTGAGATGGTAACAATAGGGACAGCAGCAGATGGAGAAGGTGCAACAACAGCAGTAGCAGTTGGCTCTGGATAGGTGACAACAGCAGCAACTGTCTCACTAATATCAGCAGAAACTTCACTGACAACAGCAGAAACTTCACTAACAGCAACATAGGCAGAAGGAAAACATCAAGGACTGCAGAAGGCTCAAATTCAGTGGCCTCTGACATCAGAATGTCCTTGGAGGATGGTTCATCAGAAACAACAGAAACTTCAGCATCAGTGTTAACAATCTCAGCAGCAGTAATTACTGAATTTACAAAGGAAGTGAGGATGCTAGGGTCACAACAAGAAAAAGGCACAAGTGCCTTGGATAAGTCTTCTGGAGGCTGGACAGCATGGACCTCTGGCAGACAGCTGAAGAAGGCAGAATCAAAGGTTGATAGCAAAGACCTGAGGTCTATTGCAAGAACTGCAGTTGAACTCTGACTTTGTGGAGGCACAACAACAGCAACAGAAGGAGCAGCAGAAGAAGCAGAACTGGCAACAGCAGCAGACAGAGAGCTTGCAGAAACATCAGCAGCAGCAGCATGAAGAGTCTCTTCATATGGCATCTCCCCCTGCCTAGATGCAGACATGTTTGGATCAAGGCACACTACTGTAGGTGCTGCCTGAGGGAAGAGGGAGGAGAGCCTGGCATAAAGGGCTGCCACTGACAGATGCAGAGGAGCCAAGGAGGTCTCCAATAATAGAGAGAGCCTGGGGGCAAGCAGCTCATACAGCCTGTCAGCAAGGGCTGAGAGGTCTACTTGCTCAAGAGCTGGAGCAGAGGTAGAAGGTATGGAAGCAGCTGGGGATGCTGGAAGGGAAGGGCTGGAGAATTGTGGAAGGGATAGCTGAGGTGTTGGTAGGGTGGATATGGAGGATAAGGGAAGGTATATGGAGGGGATGAAAGTTGGTTGATCAATGATCTGGTGTAGTAGGTCTTGAAATGAAGTGGAGGAGGAGGGTAACTCAGGAGGGGATGAAGGGGAATCATCCATAAAGGAGTCATCCAGTAGGGTGAAGGATGGAATGGAGGGTGAGGAGGTGACATCAGGTGGAGGGTAGGAGAACAGTGGGTGGAATTGTTCTTCTGGTGTAGAAAGAACAGGGACTGGAGATGGTGTGGATGTTGGATATGGGCTGGAGATGATGATGGTGGATGGAGCTGGAATGGTGGATGGAGCTGGAATGGTGGATGGTGGGGGAAGGGATGGAATTGGAGAAGGAGGAGAGGCAGCAATAGCAGCCAGGTCTTCTGCAGGGGCAGAGACCTGTGGAGGAGTGACTCTTTCAGTCCTTGTGCCTGAAGGAGCACTAGAGGAGGGCCTGCTAGGCTTGCTGATTTTCCTGTCACACTTTCCAAAGGGGGCACAGGTCAGTCTCTTGGAGGCATTGATATGAACTCCAGAGGAGACCAGCAAGGCAGGACACCTGTGCTGCAGAAATACTCCAATAATCCTTCCAAAATTAACAAAACGTTTGTTTATTTTCTTTTTGATGAGTTCAAAGAAAACCACTCCCCAGTTCAGATTTTTCTTATCCACAAGAGCTCCCATGAGACAGAGCTGATGTCTGGATATTGTATCATGGGCTGAGTGCTTTGCCAGGAGCACTTTCCCCACCACATCTGCCATGAACCTGTATTCAACAGACATGTTCCTTTTGAAGAGCTTGCTAGGGTTTCCCTCTTGATGACCCATCCTGGCAAGCAGTTCAGAATACTCCTCTCCAGATAGCTCAGCAGAGTCTACTCCATTTCTCAATTCAAAAACTTCTGAGAGAATGGTTGGGGTCAAGGGTACCTGAGTTCCAGCAATAGACCCAACTATTGTAGAGTTATCTTGATTATGGGCAGTATAAACCCACTCCTTGATCTCGTCTGAAGCCAACTTGATCCTGGTGGTCATTATAGCAGTCAGATTCTGATCCTTGAACAGACCCAGTATATCTTGAAAAATCTGATCAGTCGTGCTGAAGGATTCTACATCAATGTCAAAACCAGCATCAAACTTCATTGCAGCAAGAACAGCAACTGACACAGCCATTGTACCTGCAAAAACTCAACAAACAAAATGACCAAGAGTAGAACTATTTGGAGGGAAAGAAGATTCTTGCAGAGAAATCGAAAGCGCAAAAGAGAACGACGGCGAAAAATGAGTTTTATATTAGGGTTCGACGCAGAAATGGAAAGATCGTTGAACTCCGTTCGACGATCGAGGCTTCTAAAGGAATCTGAAGAGACTTCAACATCGTCGATCTCCGTTCGACGATATTGGAAAGCGTCGAGCTCCGTTCGACGATCGTTCAGAGAACAAAATCGTCGAGCGCCGTTCGACGATCGTTGACCGGAAGAGATAGTTCACACTATCTGAGAGGCGCTGAACTCAGTTCGACAATTTTTGGAAATCGTCGATCTCCGTTCGACGAGCTTAGGGCAAATCGTCGAGCGTAGTTCAGAGATCAGAAAAATTCTAGACACCAAGAAAAATCAGAATGTTTGCCTAGTATTGGTCAATTTTTAAGCTTTCAAAATCTTGGAGATTATTTAAGACTTTTTCCATCTAACATTCCTAACTGATTTAGGAAGAAGGTGTGTTTCTTTTCATCCAAGGGCTTGGTGAAAATATCTCCCCTTTGTAAATCAGTTGGGATATATTATAATTCAATTTTATTCTTTTTCAACATTATCCCTTAAGAAATGATGCCTAATCTCTATATGTTTTGTCCTACTATGGAGGACTGGATTTTGAGCTATGGAAATAGCACTGGTGTTATCACAAAAGATTTTAGACTTCTCTAAGTTGTAGCCATAGTCTAGGAGTTAGTTTTGAATCCACAAGATTTGTGAACAACAACTGCCTGCAGCCATATATTCAGCTTCAGCAGTTGAAGTTGACACAGATGTTTGTTTCTTACAAAACCAAGAGACAAGTCTGTCACCAAGGAACTGACAAGTTCCACTGGTGCTTTTCTTGTCAATTCTGCATCCAGCATAATCAGCATCAGAGAATCCAGCTAACTCAAATGCTGAATCTTTTGGATACCAGAGACCTAGATTTGGATAACTTTTAATATACCTGAGAATCATCTTTACTAAAGTTAGGTGTGACTCTCTAGGGCTTACTTGGAACCTAGCACATATACATGTAGCAAACATTATATCTGGTCTACTAGCTGTAAGATACAGTAAAGAGCCAATCATTGCTCTATATGTTGTCTGATCAACAGGTTTCCCATGTTCATCAGCATCCAATACAGCATTAGTAGGCATGGGTGTTTTCATACAAGATGCCTTAGACATACCAAATTTCTTAACCAATTCATTAGCATATTTGGTTTGAGAAATAAAGATGCCTTCATCATGTTGCTTGACTTGCAATCCTAGGAAGAAGGATAGCTCACCCATGCTGCTCATCTCAAATTTAGAATGCATTAGGTTAGAAAACCTTCTGCACAATTTAGAGTCAGTAGAACCAAAAATAATATCATCTACATAAATTTGTACTAGTAGGGTATGGGACTTATGGGTTCTAATGAAAAGAGTTTGGTCTACTCTACCCCTTATAAAACCATTTTCCAAGAGAAAGCATGCTAGGGTCTCATACCATGCTCTGGGAGCTTGCTTGAGACCATATAATGTTTTGTTCAGTTTAAAAACATGATCAGGATAAGTTGGAGAGATAAAACCTGGAGGTTGTCTAACATAAACTTCCTCTTTGATGTCTCCATTCAAGAAAGCACTTTTGACATCCATCTAATATACTTTGAAGCCTTTGTGAGCTGCATAAGCTAGAAAAATTCTGATGGCTTCTAATCTTGCAACGGGTGCAAAGGTCTGGCCGTAGTCGATTCCTTCTTCTTGAGAGTATCCCTGAGCAACTAGCCTTGCCTTGTTCCTTATAATTACTCCTTGATCATCCAGTTTGTTTCTGAATACCCATTTTGTTCCAACAATTGAGTGATCCTTAGGCTTTGGCACTAGTTCCCATACTTTGTTCCTCTCAAATTGATGCAACTCCTCTTGCATTGCAATGATCCAGTGTGGATCTTGCTCTGCATCTTGAATGGACTGAGGTTCAATTTGAGATAGGAAGCAGGTGTGCAACAGGTTTTGGTTGACCTGATTTCTGGTTTGCACACCAGCTGAGATTTCTCCAATTATTTGGGAAATTGGATGGTCTCTTGATGTTACTAAATCAACAGGGGGTGTTGATTGTTCACCAACCTGTGTTGTTGTTTCCTCTTGTGGTACAACAACTGGTTCTTCAAGTTGTGCTTCAATATGTTGAGCATTTTCTTCATCTTCACTGCTTTCATCCCTTTGAGTGACCTGTAACTTGTTCAAGTCTTCAACTAGAGAATGTTCCTACAAGGGTTCTATGGTAGAAGAATTCTTCTCCTTGAAAGACATGTTAGTTTCATCAAATGAAATGTGAACAGATTCCTCAATTTTCAAAGATGATTTATTATAGACCATATAGGCCTTGCTGATCATGGAGTATCCCAGAAACACTCCTTCATCAGCTTTGGCTTGAAATTTTGCTAAATATTTCTTGTCATTATTGTGAATGTAGCAAATACAGCCAAAGACTCTAAAATAGTCAACTTTAGGTTTCTTCCCTTTGAGTAATTCATAGGGAGACTTTCCCTTTAGTTTATGTATCAGACTTCTGTTCAGCACATAGTTGGAGGTGTTCACTGCCTCTGCCCAGAAGGATAGAGGTAGATGAGCATCTGACAACAATGTAGTGGCAGATTCAATAAGGGTTCTGTTTTCCTTTCAGCTACCCCATTTTGTTGAGGAGTTCTAGGAGCTGAGAAAGTATGCCTGATCCCTTCACTCTGACAGAACTCTTGCATAAGAAGAGAATCAAACTCTGTCCCATGATCACTTCTGATCAGGGCAATGTGAGTATTGAACTCAATATGTATGCATTTGAGAAACTCTATCAGACACTTAAAGTTATCAGACTTATTCCTTAGAAAGAACACCCAAGTGAATCTAGAGAAGTCATCTACAACTACTAAAGTGTAGGATTTCCCTCCTAGGCTTTGTACTGTGATGGGTCCAAAAAGATCCATGTGTAACAGATACAATATCCTAGGTGAATCACTCTTATTAAGTGATTTAAAGCTGTTTTTAGTTTGCTTGCCTAATTGACAAGCCCTGCAGAGTCCTTCCTTCTTATAGGGGCCAGAAGGTAGACCTCTAACAAGGTTGTCTTTGGATAGCCTAGCAATAGTTCTAAGGTTTAGGTGTCCTAATCTCTTATGCCATAAAATATTGGGTCTACAGATAGAATTAAACAGGCAGATATCTATATCAGTTGAAAGAAAATCTACTAGGTAGATGTTACCTTTCCTTTTACCTGTCAACACAGTTGTGTTGTCCTCTGACTTGATTTTGCATAAGGCTTTGCTGAAGGTCACCTGGTAGCCTTCATCACACAGCTGACTGATGCTAATTAGGTTGTGCTTCAGTCCTTCCACATAAGCTACCTTCTTGAAAGTTACTGAACCAATCTGGACTGCACCATATCCTTTAGTCTATCCAAAGTTTGAATCACCAAAGATAACTTTGGGTCCAAGCTTGGCTCTGAAGGATGTGAGGCTGTCCTTGTTCCCTGTCATGTGCTTAGAGCACCCACTATCCAAGTACCATTGCTGGTTAGATGTTGGATAGGTCTTCACCTGCACATAAGACAATTCATTTGTTTTTGACCCAGTTTACCTTGGCCCTAGGTTAATAACCTTTAAATTCTGAAATGAAAGACATCCCAGGTTGACTCTTATATCCTTCAGGATGATATCTCCTTGGAGGTATAATCCATTGAGTATAAGGTTTAAAGATTTGGGATGTAGGACCCTTAGGATTCAATTTTGATTTGCCTTTGAAAAATTTTCCAGAGCTCTGACCTCTGTTTGGCGATCTGTGAGCTTCGTTCGACGATCTTGGGTCAGATCGTCGAACTCCGTTCGACGGTCGACTATAGCTGAGGTCAGGTATTTGAGATCGTCGACCTGCGTTCGACGATGTTTCTTGAGATCGTCGATCTGCGTTCGACGATTTTTCCTGAGATCGTCGAGCTGCATTCGGCGATCGTCGATCTTCATTCGGCGATCGTCGATCTGCGTTCGGCGATTTCTGCTGGGACTTAGTTTTCTGAGGCAGATCAGAATTTTTCCTAGCAACCTCTACAACTCCCTTTCCTTTGTCAGAAATGAATTTGATTGGAGTTGTTAGGACTATAGGTTGGCTGGATGAAGCACCCAAGCCCAGTGTACTGTTAAATCTAGAGTTCACTGTGCTTGTGATGTCCATCAGCTTGATGCTTCTCCCATTAAGGGATTCTTCAAGCTTCTTGGCCTCAGAGAGCTCACTTTTCAATGAAGCTATCTATTCCCTACAACACTCCAACTCCTGAGAGAGTTTGAGGTTTTCTGACTTTAGAGTATTGTGTTCAGATAATTGATTTCTGAGAGAGATAATCTCTTTCTCAGACTTTAGCAGGTCTAAACACAGTGCTTTAAATTCAGATTTAAAATCTTCTGAACTAAAATCAAAAGAACCAATTACCTGATCTTCTTCAGGTTGAGTCTCTGAGTCTGACTCTGACTCCTCTTCCTCTGAATTGTGCTGTGAGGCATTGATTGCCATCATGCAGAACTCCTTTTCTTCTGCATCATCCTCATCATCACTGGAGCTGGATGAGGCTTCTGACTCTTCTTCTGTCTCACTCCAGGATTCAGCAACAAACCCTTTTCTTGTATGCTTGTTTTTGCTTGAAGAAGGTTTGCCATTGCCATTCCTTTTGAAGTCTTTCTCCTTTCTTCTTTCTTTTCTGTCCCTTCTGTCCTTGTTCTTGTTCTCTGGACAGTCAGGAACTATGTGCCCTGGTTTCCTGCAACCAAAGCAAATAATGTCTTTATTATTACTAATGGACTTGTCATACCTTGGCTTGTCTTGCTCCTTGTATGATCTTCTTCTGAAGTCCTTTCTGGCCATCTTGTAGAATCTTTTGGCCAGCAGACTGAGTAGTTCATCATTGCCTGTGGCTTTCTCTTCAGGCAGTTCCTCAGTTGCCTTGAAGGCTATGGTCTTCTCTTTTCTTGTGGCTGGTGAGGCAGCCTTCTGTTCTTCCTCTCTATTTTTGATGAGTAGCTCATAATATTTGAGCTTACCCAATAGAGCTTCAGTGGTGATCTCATTTAGACTTCTGGCATCCTTAATTGGCCAGATTCTTGAATCCCAAGTGCTAGGGAAGCACATTAGGATCTTGTCATTAAGTTCAGTTAGAGAGATCTCTTTGTCTAATGTCCTGAGTTCACTGACAATTAGACTTAGTCTGTTGTACATATCTCCTACTGACTCAGTTTCTCCCTTCTTGAAATTCTCATATTGAGAGATGAGATGGGATCTTCTATCCTTTCTCTCATCAGTAGAGCCTGAGACTATTTCTGAGAGTTTGTCCCAAATTTCTTTTGCTGAGTTACATTCAGCTACCTTTTGAAATATATCATCTGACATTGTCTGGGCTAGGATATTCATAGCCTTAGCATCAGCTACTTTCCATTTCTTGATATCAGCATCTGTTCCTGATGGAGGTGGAACAGCATTTATACTGGAATTCTCTGGGGGTCTTGGACATACTGTCAAAACAGAATTAAAAATATCTTCGTCAATAGAATTCATGTAAAGTCTAATCCTTGCCTTCCAAAGTGTAAACTTGGATAGATTGCACACTGGAGGTCTGGTGTTAGCATAATATTGGTTTTGGGCCATGATTTGAGTAAACAAAATCTAATAATAAAATACTAAAGAAAAGCAGATCTAGCTTGGGATCTTTGGGTTCAGGTGTTAGCCTGTACAACCAATCAGGTATGGTATGTTTAACCAACCTGGAAGATGTGGTATTTTTAACCAACCTGGCTCTGATACCAATTGAAAGAGCAGCTAGATCTGATATACTCTAGAGGGGGGGGGGTGAATAGAGTATATGGTGCTTTTGAAACTTTTTACAACAACTGTTGTAATAAGAGTGAGCAGGGAAGCAGTAAATAAAACTAATCACAGCACTAAGTAAAACAGAAGCTAAGCACAGAAAAATCAAGGCCAAAAACAAAAATGAAAACAAGCAAAACCAGAAGACACAAGGAAATATAGTGGTTCCCCAAACTTGGGTACATCCACTCTTCTACCACCCTAGGTAGGAATCCACTGCAGGATGAGTTGATCAGGTGTCCTGGGCACCAATGAGCTTTTGATAAGGTGCTCAAAATCCAAGGCAGATTTTTTGATCAGGTGTCTTGCCACCAATGAGCTTTTGACAAGGTGCTCAAAAACCAAGCTCAAACTTTTGAAGGGAGTTTGAGAAACCCTTTACAGAGTGGGGGTGAGAGAATGATGGAAGTCTTCTCTTTCTCAAACAACTGAGAAGACTATATAGATTGTTGATGTCAAATCTCCCCCTGAATCCTTGAGATCTTCAGGAAGAAAAGCTTTGCTGAGGGTGATAGGCCTTCAAAGATTGAACTCCAGCAATAGATGATTTCAGCAATAGCTGAAATGTTGATTGTCTGGAGTCTGGAAATATGTTGGCCTTGAACACTTTGAAGACTAAGGAGATCTAAAGATTTGAGAAGGCTTGATCTCCTTGGATGTGTGTTCTTCAGAATTCTTTTGTGACAGAAGATATTTGAATGCTTCTCTGTAATCTGTATCCTCTCTCTGTATTGTGTGTGTTCTGTTGAGAGATTTAAAAATCCTATCTTTTATTCTCTGGT
Organism: Platanthera guangdongensis; assembly: GCA_039583875.1. NCBI lineage: Eukaryota > Viridiplantae > Streptophyta > Magnoliopsida > Asparagales > Orchidaceae > Platanthera > Platanthera guangdongensis. Next base: position 82,522,502 of record CM077160.1, read on the forward strand.
ATAGAATAGAATAACATTCTCTGTCAAGTATAGCCGTTGGCCTGCATTAATTGCAACCTTAATTGCATAATCTCTTCTGGAGGAAAGTCCACAGATACATTCCTTGAAAAATCCCTTGAAACTTGGTCCAAAATTGAATGATAACGGCTAGGAAATCTATGAATTAATTGCAGAATAACTCCTAATTGATTTGAATTTGAATTAAGAAATATCCTGGAAGTTGTCTGAAATCGTCGAACTGAGCTCTGCTATCGTCGAGCTGAGCTCAGCGATCTGGAAACACACAGCAGCCAAATATCGTCGATCTGAGCTCAAAGATAAAGTTCCAAAGCAGAGTCAAAATCGTCGACCTGAGCTCACCGATCGTCGAATGGAGTTCGACGATATTATGAAGTTGAGCTCAGCGATCGTCGAATGGAGTTCGACGATCTGTCGAAGTTGAGCTAGACGATCGTCGATCTGAGTTCGACGAATCGTCGTGCTGAGTTCGACGATCAGACTTAGTCTTCAGACAGAAAATCTTGGACTTCAGGGCAGATTCCAAACCTGGACTTCTAACCCTTAGACTCAATTCTAATTGACCTATTAAGCTATACAGGAGGTCAATCAAAGGTTCCTAGAGACATAGTGATCCTGACCCAAATTAGTAATAGGGTGTTCCAACATGTCTCTTGCTTGGAACTCTTCCAGCTCATAGCTCCTCCATTCAGGCAAAACACAAAACCTGACTGAGACTTGGAGTCGTCTCTATCAGTTTGGAAGCTAGCATCAGTGTAACCACTTACAACGAGGTCTTCCTCTCCACCATACACCAAGAACACATCCTTAGTCCTTCTCAAGTACTTCAGGACATTCTTGACTGCAATCCAGTGACACTGACCGGGGCCTGACTGATACCTGCTAGTCATGCTCAAAGCAAAGGAGACGTCGGGTCGAGTACATAACATCGCGTACATGATTGATCCAATTGCCGAAGCATATGGAATCAACTTCATGCGGTCCTTATCTTCACAAGACTTTGGACACTGGTCCTTAGAGAGATTCACACCATGAGACATGCGCAAAAATCCTTTCTTGAACTCAAGCATGTTGAACCGCTTCAACACCTTTTCGATGTACGTACTCTGGGTCAAATCCATCAACTTCTTTGATCTATCTCTATAGATCTTAATACCAAGTATATAAGTCACTTCCCCCAAATCCTTCATTGAAAAGCAGTTCCCTAGGTTGTTCTTAACAACTTTCAGGGTAGGAATGTCATTCCCAATCAACAGTATGTCATCTACATACAATATCAGGAAGACAACAATGCTCCCACTGATTCACTTGTAAACACAAGGCTCATTTTCATTCTTGATGAAACCAAACTCTTTGATTTTCTCATCAAAACGAAGATTCCAACTTCGAGAGGCCTGTTTCAGTCCATAGATGGACTTATTCAGCTTGCATATTTTAGTGGCTTCATCTGGGGATACAAAACTCTCGGGTTGTGTCATATACACTTCCTCAAGGAGGTTTCCATTAAGGAAAGCCGTTTTGACATCCATCTGCCAGATCTCGTAGTCATAATACGCAGCAACAGCAAGCAATATCCTTATGGACTTTACCATGGCAACAGGGGAAAAGGTCTCATCATAGTCAATACCATGAATTTGCTTGAAACCCTTAGCCACCAGTCGCCCTTTGAATGTTTGTACATTCCCATCCATGTCGGTCTTCTTCTTGAAGACCCACTTGCACCCTATTGGTCGTACCCCTTCAGGTGGTTCCACCAAGTTCCAAACTTAGTTTGCATGCATGGAGTCCATTTCGGATTTCATAGCCTCAAGCCATTTGTCGGAGTCCGGTCCATTCATAGCCTCTTGGTAGGTTGCTGGTTCATCATCATGATCCATAAGCAACACATTACCTATTTGAGACATGAGAAATCCATATCTCTCAGGCTCAAACCTCGGTCTACCAGATCTACGTAGGACTTGTGTTCTTTGAGCAGGTTCTCTAGCTACAACATCTTGTAGTCCTGTCTCAGAATCCAATTCCAGTTCATTCACTACATGTGGTTCTTGAACTTCTTCAAGCTCTACCTTTTCAGTCTTTCTTGATAAGAACTCTTTCTCCAAGAAGATACCAGTCCTTGCGACAAACACTTTGCCCTCAGACGGTAGGTAAAAGTAATACCCTTTCGTTTCCTTAGGATATCCCACCAGATAACATTTATCCGATTTGGGTTCCAGCTTGTCAGGCATTTGACGTCTCACGTATGCCTCACAGCCCCAAATTTTAATGAACGACATACTAGGACGCTTCCCAGTCCATATATCATATGGTGTCTTCAGAACCATTTTCGTTGGAGCGCGATTCAATGTCATTGCAGCAATCTCTAAAGCAAAACCCCAAAAGGAAACAGACAAGTCTGCATGACTCATCATCGAACGTACCATGTCTAACAGAGTACGATTTCTCCTCTCAGACACACCATTATGTTGTAGTGTTCTAGGTGAAGTGAGCTGTGATACAATACCACACTCTTTCAGATGATCACGGAACTCATGACTCAGGTATTCGCCACCTCGATCAGATCGGAGTGCTTTAACCCTTTTACCCAACTGGTTTTCTACTTCATTCTTGAACACTTTGAACTTGCAAAGGTCTCGGATTTGCACTTCATAAGATACACATATCCGTATCTACTGAAATCATCAGTAAATGTAACAAAGTAGAAATACCCACCTCTAGCCATGGAACTCATGGGTCCGCATACATCACTATGTACAACACCCAAGAGATCCTCAGCCCTCTCAGTAAAACAAGTGAAAGGAGCTTTAGTCATTTTGCCTAACAAACAAGATTCGCATCGCTCAAATGATTCATAATCAAATGAGTCCAAAAGTCCATCTCTATGGAGTTTGGATATGCGCTTCTCGTTGATATGGCCCAAACGACAATGCCAGAGAAAAGTAGGGTTCGAGTCATTTGTTCTTAGTCTTTTATTATTTTCTACATTACAGATCAGATGGTCCAAGTTCAAAACATAAAGACCATTAAACAATTGGGCTACAACATAACAAACATCATTCTTAAATATAGAACAACAATTGTTCTTAATTATAAAATAAAATCCAATCATGTCCAAACATGAAATAGATATAATGTTTCTAGTTATGGCATGAACAAAATAACAATTATCTAGTTCTATTACAATCTCACTGGGCAAAGAAAGACGGTAAACCCCTACGGCTACAGCAACAACTCTTGCTCCATTGCTGACGCGGAGGTCCACCTCCCCTTTACTCAGCAATCTTCTCCTTCCCAGTTCCTGCATATTTGTACAAATGTGAGAACCACATCCGGTATCCAATACCCAAGATGAAGGAGCAGAAAGGTTTATCTCTATAACGTAAACATTTGAAGCGGAAGTCATACCTCCCTTCAATTTCTGCAGACCTTCAATGTACGAAGGACAGTTCCTCCTCCAATGACCAGCCTTGCCACAGTGGTGGCATTTCCCTTCCTTCACCATGCTTTTCTTTTTCATCAGTGTAGAAGACTTGGGCTCAAGATATGACTTAGGTCCCACCTTTGTCTTATTAGAGCCCTTGGCTTTGCCCTTGCACTTATGCACCATCAGTATGGGGCTGGCAGGCTTGGACTTCTTCATATTGATTTCGGCAGTTCTCAACATGCCTAGGAGTTCGGGCAGTATCTTGTCTATTTCATTCATGTTGTAGTTCAAGACGAACTGCTCATAACTGTCCGGCAATGATTACATGATCAGATCTGTGGCCAACTCTTGACCAAGAGGAAAACCCAGCCTTTCAAGGTTCTCTATATACCCAATCATCTTGAGTACGTGAGTCCCTACTGAGTCTCGAACTCCCATCTTGCACTGAAATAACGCTTTTGTGACGTCGAACCTCTCTTGACGAGCCTGCCCTTGAAATATTTTCTTGAGATGCTCGTCAATCTCCTTGCACCCCATGTTCTCATATTGCTTCTGAAGCTCAGAGTTCATAGTGGCAAGCATAAGACATTCGACATCTAAAGCATCATCAGTATACTTCTTATAAGTATCCTTCTCAGCACGGGAAGAGTTCCCGGTCGGCACCTCGGGGGCTTCTTCTTCCAAGACATAGAGCTTTCGCTCTTGCCTGAGAACAATTCTCAGGTTCCTATACCAGTCCATGTAATTAGTCCCACTGAGCTTATCCTTCTCAAGGATGGCTCTCAGAGACAACGTGGAGTGTGAAACACTTGCCATGGAATTCTACAAGAATTTATGCAGAGTAAAATCAGTACCAAAATTTCAAATACAATTTATTTTAATTTGGACTTTAATTAAAACACTCCCACTATTTAATTCGAAATGATAGCCCTCACTAACAATTCAGAGAGTTCATGCGAGCTACTCTCTTAGTGGACAAGATCCGTATTTCACCAACACAATGTGTCAGCTTTGGCTTTCCTCTCACGATGCGGTTATTTAGGGAGGGAACGCTTGCCAATTGCATCCTCATGCAATTCTTGTATGGTTGGTGAATAACTCCTTACTCGCATCCATCATATGGTGCATGCCAACCCTATGCCTCTAGGCACTCAACCTTTGAGGTCACCTAGTTAAGCTGGACCCGATGTCGACTGTGGGATATCACAATTATCCGCTCGCACCCTTACCAAGATAGATTAATGCACCTTGCTTTGGCAAGCCCACACTTCATCGATCGAGGCAGGAAGAGTGTCATCCACCGGAAGGCATCCGAACACTTAATATTTGATGAAGGGATTTTAATTATAGATTAACAGTTAACCATGATCAACATTTGATCAATGTGCACATCCAAAGAAAAGCAATTTTTCTAAAACCACATGCATCCCTTATGTGCACAACCTGACACCATCAACAATTGATAGAAGGAAGGGCTAAATCTGAACATCCGGAAACTTCCAAATCCTCAGATTTACATGCATTGGACAAAAGCAAAGACAACTCAACTTAAAGCAGTAGACAAGCTCATCTCTCTATGTTGGATTCAAAATCCAAAACAAACTCGAGGGATGGTTACTGCTAAGGAGACTACAATTTCTAACAATTAGAAATTTCCACGAAATTCCAGAAGTTCTTCGCGGGGTACCAAGACTAAATCTATACATTTAGAACACTTCTAAATCCCTAGGTTTACACGCACTGGAATAACAAAACTTCCAATACAACAATCATGGCCGGAACCTGGCTCTGATACCACTGTTGGGTTTCTCTGTGAGGATGGCACAACGCTTGTGCACGCAGCGGAAGAATAAAACATCAAGAAAACCCAAAAGAGATGGGATCGGGCCATGGTAGTTGAATCAAGAAGTTAACATATAACTAGGCAAAAATTACCTCGGTGGCGTTGAGTCACAACTCAACGGAGATGCTCCAAGCTTCGTCTTCTTGCTAGTGGCGAGTTCTACGTGGAATAATATCCACGTCTCTGCAGAAATCCACACGAGCGGGAGAACACCGATCTTTTCGTCGTACCGAAAATCGGGAAGGAGAAAGACCGCACCTTGCTAGTCCACGGACTGCTAGGTCCGCGCCAAGAAAAGCAACACCAGCGACGATCGCCGGAGAAGAGGAGGTCAATGGAGCGAGCACGGTGGCGGAACCCTTCTGTCGGCGGGATTCGGGATCGGCGGAACGAACGAACGGTGGAACACTTCCGTCGGCTTCGATTCGATCAGCACGCACAGATCTCTGGTCAGAGCAAGCATCCCGAAAACCCTAAGTGTGTATTTATACCAAAGACATAAATAGACTTAGGAATATCGCTACCCGCAGACCACCCAGAAAAATAGGGTTCCAGAATCGGCGAGAATCACCAAGCAGATTCGGTGAGAATCAATCGGCGAGAATCAGTTAGGATCGGCGAGAATCAGTCGGCGAGAATCACAATCGGCGAGAATCACCCGGATCGGCGAGAATCACCCGGATCAGCGAGAATCAGAGTACAACACTCGACGATTCACACCGATCGTGGGTCGACGATTCACGTCAATCGGCGAGAATCAGAGTACCCATTCTCGACGATTCTCGTCGATCGGCGAGAATCAGAGCACTAATTCTCGACGATTCTCGTCGACCCTCAGTCGACTATTCTTACCAGTCCTTCAAGGCAACATTTGCCCAACCCGATGATCCTTTAAGGCAACACTTTGCCCATAACCCCATTCAGGTCGGTGATTGGTAACCTTTACCAACACAATCAATCATCCAACTTCTCCACATCTCTTATGTGCGACCCTGCAGGCCCATATCGCGTTGGCAGTGAGATTACATGTTTGACCACTTCTAGATCACAATGGTAACTCCAACACTAAGTACATGTGTCGACACCTGAGAAGAATTGTGTCGACACTTGGGAAAAACTGTGTCGACACCATGAGCCAGATTGTGTCGACACATGGGAAAGGATGTGTTGACACCAGGAGCCAGATTGTGTGGGCACACAGAACTTGTGCTGACACACAAAAATCTGTCGACAACAACTATGTCGACACACAGGACTTGTGTCGACACATTCCAGAATTCTGTCGACAATAACTGTGTCGACACACAGGACTTGTGTCGACACACACCAGAATTCTGTCGACACTAACTTTGTCGAGACTAGGAGTTATTATGTCGACACATAGGACTTGTGCCGACACATTCCACTAAAGCTGTGTCAAGAAGAAAAAGAAGAGCTGTGTCGATATTATGTGAGCTGTGTCGACATCACCAAGGATTGTGTCGACACATGATTTATTTGTGTCGACACATTTGAAGTATTGTCTCGACACTTTGCTGCTAATTTGAAGTTCAATGAGGGATCAAGTATCACGATTGAAGACTTGACAGCTGTCATAACTGACAATGTTGTTGCATCTGTTAGTGCTGTTAGAAGGCCGTTAGTATTGAAACCGAAAAATCGGTCTCCTGTGGAGTTCGACCCTTGGGGAAGGGGTGACCGCGCACCTACTACCCTCAAGCGAACGATCTAGGAACAAGACTAGGAACACGAGGGACAGACCCAAGGTCTCAGCGTGGAGGACCCGCCGCATACCCGAAAGACTAACAAACTCTTCCCCTCCCAAGCCAAGGGCTGAGCTAAGGCACCTTCGGAGGGCTCTCTTGGCCGACCGGAACATCTGAGGAGGATCTCAAGATTCACTCCTTAACTAAAGGTGCCACCTCGGGTCTATGTAAAATGTTCCCCGCCCGCCTTACTATTGGCGCAAAAGCGCCCAGCAGCCCTACTCTACGCAACCCCAATTGGGCCGCTAACAGCGGAACTCCGCTATTCTGAAAGGATGACAACAGGCGATCAGGGGCTTCCCGACATCTATTCCTCGGGGCCCATACGGGGGGAGCGGTTCACGAACACGCCGCTCGCCCAAGACAGGAGTAAAACACATATTCACAGAGCATCACAAATATGAAAGAATATTACAGGAATATGAATTCCATACTCATCACGCAGGTCGGTAATATAAATAAAAAGGCATTCGAGGGCCGGCACAAGCTTGGGCATAAGCCCGCTACTCCCTGCCTGGTACTGCAACACCTGTACGCCAACATCTCGACGAGCGGCAGCCAACTAGGCATCGGTCGGCTAACAAAAGTGGGCCAAACATATTGCGCACACCCCCCTATTTTGGTGCTCGTGGCGCGCATTGCCTGAAAGCGGCTAATAAATAACTTCCTCGGAGTCTTCTCTGGGAACCCCAGAACATCACCAATCCGGCTCACACGTCCGGATGGGCTTCACATAGCATGCCTAAACCCGTACTCACGCTTCCGGGTACTAACACAATTAACTGCGGGGACGTACACGTCAACCCGTCGGAAAGCTCCCTTCCCCCCACCCGTTGGTGGAGAGGGGCTTTCATGCAAAAATGTAAACTGAGGGCTTCACCTGCCCAAGTAGAAACATCGTTACCCTTATCGCGTGCTTGGTGGCGGGGCCGGGAGAGGAGCTCCGGGTTGATCCTACTGCATGCGGCTGCGTCGGCGGTCGATCTCCACTCTAGTCCGAGCCTTGCTCCAGGCCGAGCCTCGCTCCAGGTAGAGCCTCGCTCTAGGCCGAGCCTCGCTCCAGGCTGAGCCTCGCTCTAGGCCGAGCCTCGCTCCAGGCCGAGCCTCGCTCCAGGCCGAGCCTCGCTCCAGGCCGAGCCTTTCTCCAGGCCGAGCTTGCTGCCGGGAGAGAGGGAGGTCGAGGTGCGCTGCTCCAAGTGGCACCGAAGAAGTCGATCCCGGGCTCAACTTCAGGCATCGTCGGGCTGCACCTGTTGGCAGGTGGGAGAAAGGAAGGGGGCGGCATCGGGCTGCTCCTGTTGGCCGGTGGGAGAGAGGAAGGGGCAGGGCTCGGCCTGCCCTTGTTGGCCGACTAGAGAGAGGAAGGGGCAGGGCTCGGCCTGCCCTTGTTGGCCGACTAGAGGGAGGTAGGGCAGGGCTCGGCCTGCCCTTGTTGGCCGACTGGAGGGAGGAAGGGGCAGGGCTCGGCCTGCCCTTGTTGTCCGGCGGGAGAGAGAAAAGAGGGGTCGTGCCCCTGTTTTGTCGGCAACGGGAGAGGGGGGAAGCGGCGTCGGGCTGCTCCTACTGTAGGCCGAGAGTGAGAGAAGAAGGGGGCGGCGGCTGCGCTGCTCCTGGCCGAGAGTGAGAGAAGGGGGCGGCGGATGCGCTGCTCCTGGCCGAGAGTGGGAGAAGGGGGCGGGACGATCCACCTGCGCCGAACCTGTTAGAAAGTAGAGAACAAGAAGCGAAAAGTAGAGAACAAGCGAACAAACTTTTGAATAATTGAAATTTTATTATCCAAAAAAGATATCATTTACAAAGGTATGGCCTCCCTTATATAGAATGGAGGAGATAAGAAAGAGAGTATACAAACAATGTGGGACTAAACATTTACAGTACTGAGCGGCTAGACTAATGGAGACCGCATAGGCCGCGCGGTTAGACAGATGGGCTAACCGCTCGACAACTCCAGCAGGATAGAACAGGCCGCAGAGGTAGACCGACAGACCGCCCGGTCTACAAACCGCTGGATCAGACCGCTAAGCCGCTCGGTCAACAAACCGCTGGATCAGACCGCCAAGCCGCCCGGTCTAATACTTCAACACTCCCCCTCAAGCTGGAGCATAGATATCAATCATGCCCAGCTTGTCACAAATGCGGAAGAAGGAAGTAGAAACCGGCTTGGTGAAGATATCTGCCAACTCCTTGTCAGAGGTGACAAAAGGAGTACAAATCTGATTCTTCAAAATCTCCTCCCGAATGAAGTGACAGTCAACCTCTATATGCTTCGTTCTCTCATGGAAGACCGGATTTCTGGATATGTGTATAGCGGACTTGTTGTCACAGAACATAGGGAGAGGACAATCATATACCTCGCCCAGGTCAAGCATGAGAGCCCGCAACTACTTTAACTCACACGTAGTTGACGCCATACTCCGGTATTCTGCTTCGGCACTGGATCTGGAAACAACAGACTGTTTCTTGCTCTTCCAACTCACGAGATTACCTCCAACAAAGGTACAAAAACCTGACGTGGATTTACGATCGCCTTTGTCATCCGCGTAACTTGAGTCTGAGTAGGCCTCAACCCTCAGATGGCCATTTTTCTGGAAGAGTAACCCTCTGCCCGGTGCTGCTTTGATATACTCTAAAATCTTCAGGGCGGACTGAAGATGACACTCCCTGGGAGCTTGCATAAACTGACTGACCTTTCCTACAGCGTAGGCGATGTCGGGTCTAGTCACCGTGAGATAGATGAGTTTCCCTACCAAACGTCTGTACCGTGTGACATCAGATAGAGGAGGCGATTCATCCGTCCACGTTTTGTCTTCTCCAACAGCCATGGGAAGATGAGCTGGTTTGACACCTGTCAAGCCTGCTTCTCGAAGAAGATCAAGGGCATACTTCCGTTGAGAGAGAACCAAGGAGTCAGGTTTCCGAGAGATTTCTATCCCCAAAAAGTATTTTGGGGAGCCCATATCCTTTGTGACCAAGTGCTGACGGAGGTGCTTCTTCGTCAAGTCCACCCCATCTCGGTCATCACCAGTAAGGAGAATATCATCCACATATACGGCCAAAACCACCAGTCCCGAGGCCGTTTTGCGAATGAATAAGGAGTGATCGGCCGAACTCCTTTGAAAGCCGATGGTTGCCACAATACCACTGAATTTTTCGAACCATGCCCGAGGGCTCTGCTTTAGGCCATAAATGGCCTTCTTCAAATGACAGACACGTGTCTCCCCCTGAGCAACATACCCAGGAGGTTGCTCCATATAGACGTCCTCCTGAAGATCGCCATAGAGAAATGCATTCTTCACATCAAGCTGGGAAATAGCCCAAGCCCGGTTAACAGCCACAGAAAAGAGAACCCGGATGGTGCTGAGGCGAGCAACCGGAGAGAAGGTATCAAAGTAATCAACGCCATAAGTCTGAGTAAAGCCCTTGGCCACTAGCTGGGCTTTGTAGCGATCCACAGTGCCGTCGGGGCGAAACTTCACAACAAAGACCCAGCGACAGCCAACCACATCAGTGCCCACGGGAGGAGGAACCAGGGTCCAGGTACCCCGTTCAGTAAGAGTAGCCATCTCCTCATCCATGGCAGACTTCCAATGAGGGAGAGCGAGAGCCTCCTGGTAGGTACGGGGAGTAGAAGTAGCAGAGATAGCCAAGGCAAAACACCTGCGAGAAGGAGAAAGCTGATCATAAGAAACAACAGCCGTGAGCGGGTGTTGAGTACACGCCCGCACCCCTTTGCGAAGGGCAATGGGAACATCCAGATCATCGGGAGCGTCGGCGACGGAAGCGTCAGCGACCGGAGCGTCCGTGGCGGAGAAGGCTGGCCCGGGACTAGAGAGAGACGGCAGCGGAGAGGAGGGTGGAGGGGTGGGTGGGGAGACGGACTGGGAAGGAGTGGGTGGAGGAGGAGACAAAGGTGGGAAAACGTGGAGAGGTGTGGAAGGAACAGAGATATCAGAAGGAAGAGAAGGAAGAGAAGAGGAAGGAGAGAAATAGGAAGCATTTTCGAAAAAAGTCACATCTGCGGAGACAAACTGCTTGCGGAGAAGGGGGTCAAAGCAGCAATAGCCTTTTTGAGTGGTAGAGTACCCCAAAAAGACACATTTGGTGGAACAGGGGGAAAGCTTGTCGCGGGTAGCGGAGGGAGCGTGAACAAAGGCCGTACAGCCAAAGACACGGAGAGGAAGGGGAAAAGGTTCCTGGTGGGGGTAGAGAAGGGAGAAGGGAGTCCGGCCGTGGAGGACCGTGGAGGGAATGCGATTGATAAGATAGCAAGCGAGGAGCACAGTGTAGCCCCAGTAGGAGCGAGGGACGTGCATCTGCGCCATGAGAGTACGCGCAACATCAAGCAGGTGACGGTTTTTACGCTCCGCCACCCCCATTCTGTTGGGAGGTGTAAACATAAGTCGTTTGATGAATGAGGCCGTGTTGGTGAAAGAACGCGGAGAACTCATGAGACAGATATTCCTTGGCATTATCAGAACGTAAGACTTTAATAGAAATAGCAAATTGAGTCTTAATCATAAAGTAAAAAGACTGCCAAACAGAAAATAGTTCAGAGCGATCCTTTAAGAGATACACCCAGGTACATCGAGTAAAATCATCGATAAAAGTGACAAAATAGGAACTGCCCCGACCAACTGTGAGGGTAGGAGCAGGACCCCATACATCAGAATGAATAAGATCAAAAATGCGTGAGGAGCCACGGCCTTGCTTCGGGGGGAAGGAGGAGCGATGATGTTTGCCAAGCTGACACGCATCACAGTTGAGCGGAGAACTGGTGGGAGGTAAGTGGGGCAGAAGCTGACGAATAAGCCGAGGAGGAGGATGTCCAAGACGAAGATGCCACTGAAGGAGATCGGTGGAGGAAGAGTAGGCAGAAAGAGCGGAAACATCGTCGAGGAAGTAGAGGCCGCCGCTCTCAGTCCCAGTAGCAATCGTCCGCCGGGTCCTCGGGTCCTGAAAAGAACAAGTAGTGGGAGTGAATAAAACGGAGCACTGAAGTTGCCGGCATAAAGTAGTAACAGATAACAAATTGCACGGGAACTTTGGGACATAGAGGGTATCCTCCAAGCAAAGCGATGGAGTGAGTTGAACCATGCCCGTCCCATGAACCGGAGACGGGGAACCATCCGCCACACGAACTGGGGGTAAGCGGTCATGGGTCTCAAGACGGGAGAAGCAATGAGGGTTGCCCGTCATATGATTGGTGGCACCGGAGTCAATCAGCCATTTACCTTGGGTAACGACGTGGGCACTACCTGACGTCGTGGCCACAGAGGCAGATGGCCTAGAAGAGGCGGAGGCCGAAGGAGCATCACCGGAAGGGCGAAGATGAGGATGTTTCTGCCAGCAGCGGTCAACAGTATGACCAGTACGATTACAGTGAGAGCAGAAGAACCGGGAGGAACCCCGTCCGCCAGAGGAGCTTCGGCCACTTGGGCCCCCCGCTGAGCTTGGTGAGCAAAGGAGTCCTGGGAAGGGGGGGAGGCCAACAGAGGCCGCTGGAGGAGTGAAGTAACGGCGGCAATGCGAGCCGCAGTGGCATCCAAAGTAGGAGATTCCGCCTCACCCAAGATCTGCTGGCGGATCATATCATAAGAGTCGGGAAGACGAAGAAGATAACAAACAACCAGGAGTTCCTGGAAGTGTTTGTGCTGGTCGGCCAAGTCCGCGGAGAAGGGGCGATTCTGGAGGATTTCAGCCCCAAGGGCCTGAACCTGCTGATAAGCCGCAGCTGGGGACATGGAAGGGCGGGCGAAGAGGTCCGCATAGAGAGTATAAATGCGGGACGTCTGGCCCCCCTTAGAATAGAGAGCAGCGAGGTGAAGCCATGCGGCCTTGACCGTCTCATCATGGCGAATGACGGGAAGGCACTCATCAGAAAGGCTGTTGGCCAGCCAGGTGCGAACAAGAGCATCACTCGCATCCCAGTCATCAAACTCAGGAGAGGTGCGAGGAGGAGGGTCATCAGTGAGGTGATGACGCTTGCGTTGAGAACGAAGGAGAAAGGTGAAAGAGACGCTCCAATCGGGATAGTTGGAGCCCACAAGCTTGGAAAGGGTGCCAAGGTTGCCCGAAGGAGGAGGAGGAGGAGGAGCTGCAGGAGTAGCGGTGAGACCGGAGGTAGTCATAGAACCCGGAAGCAGAAGAAGCCGCACGAACAGGAGCGGTTAGAAAACAGAGGAAGCCGCGCGAACAGTAGCGGCTAGAAAGAGGCACTGCGGGGAAGAGGTCGCGCGGACTGAAAAGGCCGAGCGAACAGAAGAGAGGAGAAGAGCAGGTGACCGCGACCAAGATGCGGGTAAGAAAGAGACAACCCGCACGGTCAGGCAGATCACAGCAGCGGCTAGAAGGCGGTCAAAGGCTCGGCGGGGAAGAAGTCGCACGAACTGAGAAGCCCGAGCGAACAGAAAAGAGGAGAAGAGCTGGCGACCGCGACCAAGATGCGGGTGAGAAAGGAACAACCCGCATGGTCAGGCAGATCACAGCAGCAAACCGCGAGTAGAGAGACAATACACACGCAGACAGGGACAGACCGCAACGACTAGGAAGTCGGAGAGGCAAGAAAGAACAAGGAGCGCGGCGACAACGAAACAGGTCGCTGCGACAACAAGGAGAAGGAGAAGAGAACCAAGAAGGAGCAAGCCGCGCGAACAGGTTGGCGGACAAAAACAAGCCGCGCGGATAGAAACAGGCCGCGCGGATAGAAGAGAGGGAAAGCCGCGAATCAAGTCGCAGAGCGCGGAAAAGAAGTCGCGAACAACAGAGGGCGCACAGAATCAAGAGGAAATGACCGTGTCCTCTGATACCATGTTAGAAAATAGAGAACAAGAAGCGAAAAGTAGAGAACAAGCGAACAAACTTTTGAATAATTGAAATTTTATTATCCAAAAAAGATATCATTTACAAAGGTATGGCCTCCCTTATATAGAATGGAGGAGATAAGAAAGAGAGTATACAAACAATGTGGGACTAAACATTTACAGTACTGAGCGGCTAGACTAATGGAGACCGCATAGGCCGCGCGGTTAGACAGATGGGCTAACCTCTCGGCAACTCCAGCAGGATAGAACAGGCCGCAGAGGTAGACCGACAGACTGCCCGGTCTACAAACCGCTGGATCAGACCGCTAAGCCGCTCGGTCAACAAACTGCTGGATCAGACCGCCAAGCCGCCCGGTCTAATACTTCAACAGAACCCTAGCCCGAAGAGAAGAAACCCCCGATCCCATTTTCTTTTTTTCTCCCTCTCCCCGCTGTACCCCCGTCTACCTGCTCCAAATCCCCCCCTGCCTTTTTTATCTCATATCCTCTATATAATATATGTATAATATATTATATATATTATAATATAATATATAATATATATATATATATATATAAATTCTAAACCTATGCGCATAAAACCTCCGCACGCACGAACGATGACCCGCACGTCTTCGAACGGGGCCGCACCAACTCGTCGCCCATAACACGCCCCTAGGTTGATATTTGGGTAGGGTCACACTTGCCCAGCTACGAGGTTGTACAGTTAGGAACCAGATCTGCCGGTAACCTCAGATGGGGTCTATATAAAGACCTATTCTATCAACAAACGGTGAGAGATTGAACAAGAAGAGACAACCAACAACTAAGAGGAAGAAGAGAAGTCTTCATCCAGAAATCAACAAGTCTCTAAGGGCAGATCCAGAACAAGTCTGCCCGAAGAATTCAGAGCCACATCTGAATAGAATAAGGAAGCTGAATGAAGATCATCACCAAGAAGATCAACCTTACTTTGTTCAAATTCAAGAAGCTTTGAAGAAGCTAAGACAGGTTGGATCTAAAGCTGTCAGATCTATCAAGAACTGACCAAGAAACCTTCTACCCTTTCTCTCTCTACCTAGGTGAAGGTTGTAATGCCCCCACTCGTCACATGGCATATAACAGTGTGTCCGGCCGGGGCCCCACGCCATATGTCACAAACAAGCGGCGGAATTACTTTTGGAAATCAAAATCGAATCGCATCCTAACTCAAAACATTCTAGCGCTGCATTTTAAGTTAAATGAACTCAGCTCAGAGAATGTCCACTATTATATAAACTCCACATTTATATATCCAAATCAGGAATGTATAAAACTCACACACACTGGCCATAAGGCCTTACAGATTTCTCTTTGCGCAAATACATTTTCGTACATCGGCACGCAGGCCGACCACACATGAAATCCAACCACGTTTCTTCGCACGGCCTTCAAGGGCCTTTAACAGCAATCCTTTCATTCTGTGCATTACCATGCAAGCAGCAACACCTGCAATTCACCATCCAATCCAAACAGAAAACAAAGTAACGGTCAGCATTAGCTGACCACTTATAACGACCCCACCCCTTACCCGGGGCAGTGGTTCCTTCCCTATATGCATAGCCATCATCATTTCAATTAATCTATCAATCACAGTCCATATCACAAACGCAGGTCTCCACCAGACGCTCCGTGCACTCAGGGCACCTTTTGGGTGTACCGGATATACCAGTCATACACCGCCGATCGAGGCTCTTCACTTGTTGGTTGGGCGGTTCAATCCTAGTCCACCAATCTCACTATTGGAGACATCCCGTCCATACCACTCAGAGGTACTACCTCGCAGCATTCACAATCAACCAGAGCAGATCGACATACACCATGTGGTGTGGCAGCCAGGTATATCAAGGATCCCCTGGCATTGCCACTCATCGACCCCTCACCTATATCAGATAGACCCACACTATATGGTATATCCGCTATTCCACATTTCCCCCAGCCATGCTACCCATTGATCTCTCAACACAACTAGGAGCTTATTCAAAGCCTCCATCCAGCCATAACCAACATTCATTCATCCATACCATCATTCAATCAAAGCATAAACCTTTCATAACATCAAATCCACGGAGTCCTCTCCGGTTTACCCATGATCATCACCAATCCATACTACCCGTCCAGATGGGCTTCACACAGCATGCCTATGTCGTACTCACACTTTCGACTCTAGATGCAGATTCAAACAAGGAATCACTTCTGTGATCCACCTCTTGGTGGAGGATTCCATGCACATGCATAAAGGAAGGACTTCAATGTCCAAGAAGGAGATCGTTACCCTTGAAGAACAGTTCGACGCCATGAAGTATCCGGATGGAAGTCACCGCCTCGGCTTTGCCTTCACGAAACAGCTCTCGGATCTTCAATCCGCACTGCACAGCTCCTTCAGCAGCTGGTTCTCCTTCCTCCTTTCCTTCCCTTGGCCTTTCTCTCTTTCTCTCTCTTGGAATGAGAAGAAGAAGAAGAAGAAGAAGATGATGAAATGAAGAGTTAATTCTGCATTTCGGCCTTAAAACAACAAGGAGAATTCTGAGCCAACAGATCCCATAGGAAGAAAAGGAACATCCAAAAAATTCCCTGAAAATAGCTCCCTCGGGACTGACACGCCCTGTGACATGCCCGTGTCACAGGCCATGGCCCCTAAGCGGTACACGAACCGCCTTATCCAACCTTATCCACACAAAGGTGACACCCCCATGTCACGCCCGTGTCAGCCCAGTCATGCCCGTGACACGGGGCGTATAACCCACTCGATACCTACTCGAGAGGACTTACTCGAGAGAAAACCAACTACTCGAGTACATAGATAGGACACGCCTGTGTCACAGATGCCTCGCCCATGTCACCCCCTCTTACTCGAGTATTTTTCCACCTACTCGAGTACATTTCGACCTACATGAGAGCTACTCGAGTATGAGCGGGACACGCCCTGTGACACGCCCGTGTCACAGGTCGTGTACCCTCTACCAGACGATCGTCGAGCGCAGTTCGTCGACCTAGAGAGAGTCGTCGACCAGGGGAGGACATGCCCCCGGGTCACGCCCCCGACATGCCCGTGTCATAGGGCGTGTACCTCCCGAAATATTCATTGACCGAAATTCGTCGACCACGCACTCGACCACTCAGTCCAAGCAGGACATGCCCCGGGACACGCCCGTGTCCCAGGCCGTGTCACCCAATTTTTTTCCGTTTCTCGAATTTGGGCTATTACAAAGGTTCTATTTGTTATGGTAATTAATTTCATTGTAGGATCTTTTATAGATCTGAGTGTAGGAGAGTTATCTCTTTGAGTTGTAAGCCTAAATCTATAAAGGCTGAGGTAGGGCTGAGTGCCTGAGGTAGGAGATTAATTTCTCTGAGTTTATAGGCATATTGAAGAGGCTGAGGTAGGGCTGAGTGCCTGAGGTAGGAGATTAATTTCTCTGAGTTGTAGGCCTGTTGAAGAGGCTGAGGTAGGGCTGAGTGCCTGAGGTAGGGGATTAATTTCTCTGAGTTATAGGCCTGTTGAAGAGGCTGAGGTAGGGCTTGATTGCCTGAGTTGTAGGAGTGTGGACTCATTCTGAGGTAAGATTCTCTGGGAGGATCTGAGTTGTAGGACTTGCTGAAGTCTGAGCTGTAGGGACCTTTCAAGGTTCTGAGTTGTAAGATCTGAGGATCTGAGAAGAAAGAAGGGAGTTAGGCGAATCTAGTACACTGCTAGATAGTCAAAGGGGGAAAGTGGATGTACCCATCACTTGGGGAACCACTATAAATCTGTGTGCACTCTGTGATTTGCTATGATTTCTTTTATACTGTGCTGTGTTAATTGCTGAATAATCTTTGTTAGCAGTAAAAATATTGTCCGCCTTAAGGAAAAGGAATTGAACCTATTCACCCCCCCCCTCCTCTAGGTGTTTAGGATATCTTGAAACCAATTCTTTCAAGTGGTATCAAAGCGAGGTTACTCAAGATTTGACTTAACAGTCTGAGTTGATCTATAAGGCAGTTATCAGTTAGACAGAATGGGTTCAGCTGAGACTCAGAAGGAATTTGGATCTATGAAACTTCCTATCTGTAGGAAAGAAAATTTTGGCTTATGGAAAGAAAAGGTCAGATTGTTCATGGAAGCATCTGATCCAAGAATTTACATTACAGTGCTAGAATGGCCATTTATTTCTATGAACATATCAGTTCTTGATGCTAACCTCATGACTACAAAAAGTTATTTAGAAATGACTAAGGAAGAGATCATCCTAGCAACCTTAGACAAGAGGGCACATAACATAATTGTGAGTGCCATAGATGACTCATCATTCCAGAATCTGGTCCATTGCAAAACCTCTAAGGAGATGTGGGACACCTTGATTGTCTACATGGAGGGGACAGAATCAGGAGAAGAGACTGAAGCTGAAGCTAAAGCTTATATAGGATTGTTCACTACTAAAGAGGATTCAGTAGAATCTGAGTTCTTACAACTTCTAGACTCAATAAATGGGGTTGAAGATCATCATTGCAAAGGGCTGATGGCTTTGACTGAGGAAGATCAGTGCAAGGATCAGTTTGGGCCCAGTAAGGTAAACAATCTTTCTTCAGTTTCTAGTTATTATACTGGATCTGAATCAGAAGCATCTGCATCATGAGATGTGGATGGTTCTGAATCTGAAGGGGATGTTCATCAACTTATTGATGAGTATGGTGATTTGTTGCAAGCTCTTAAGAGAAGCAGAATTCTTAAAAAGGAACAGGCTAAGGAAATTGCATCTCTTAAACGGGCTGCATCAGATTCAGCAAAAATGCTGGATTTGAAGTTGAATGAAATTGCCAAACTGAAAAATATAACTTTTATTCAGATGGGTACAAATACATTCAAAAATGATCAAATCAAGAGTTTGGAAGTCAGACTTCAAAGAGAGATGGAACTTGTAGCTAAGTTCTCAAAGCCAAAGTCAGTCTTACCCTTGATTGATGACTTCACTCTCCAAAAGGGTAAGACGGGATTAGGCTTCAAGAGAAGAACTAGGGCAGCTAATTCTAAAGGAAAAGGCAAAGCCCCAGTTCAGCGACTTGCCTCCAAACCCCCTATTTCTTCCAGGAGAGTAATGCAGCCTACTAACAAGTATGACCATGACATTACACATGGTCACTGTAAGCCTGGAAATCTGAATGACAAGGGTGTAAATGCCAATAGGGCAGCCCAAGTACAAACACATTATGATCATCAGGAATCATTAGTGTTTGATGCATCAGCCCCAACACTCAAGAAAAGGATCATTGTACCTACAATTTTAAGGTCTGCTGAGAGTAATGCTGTTAAGCATGTATCTAAGAAAAGATACAATAGATATGAGTGCTGGTGTTGTGGCAAAGTGGGACATTATGCCCTGGATTGTTGGCACAACACAACTGTCATGAAGAATGCTAGCTTACCTGTCAGAAAGGCTGCATGCAAGTATGATAAGTTTCAGTCTAACCTGAACCTAGAACCCAATGATTACTGGAGTTCTAAGGTTAAGTAATTTTATTTGATGTAGGCGAGTCCAAGTGTCCATACCCCAATATGGTACTTGGATAGTGGATATTCCAGGCACATGACTGGAACAAGAAGGATGTTGAAGGATTACACTCCTATATAGAATGGACCCAAAGTGATGTTTGGTTGATCTGAAAAAGGGGTCATCAAAGGGTTTGGTAACATTTCCAATAATTCAATCACTATCACCCAAGTGGCTTATGTGAAAGGTTTGAAACATAACTTAATAAGCATAAACCAACTGAGTGATCTTGGTTATGACACTTCTTTTATTAAGAATGGGTGTCAGATTAGAAGGACAAGTGATCAAAAGGTCATCTTGTCAGGATATAGAAAAGGAAATGTTTATCGTCTAAGTTTTGTGAGTGAGAATATAGATTCTCCTGTTTGTCTTGTTGTAGATGAGAAAGCTTCTCATTGTGTCAAATCGAACAAGGGGCTAGCTCACCTCAACTATAAGACTATATGTCAACTCTTTAGTAAAGAGTTAGTGAGAAATGGATCTCAGGTCAAGTGCATCATGGAGGGTGTGTGTTCAGTTTGTCAAAAAGGCAAACAAACTAAGACCTCCTTCCATAGTCTTGATACCAAAGACTCAGTGAGGTGTTTATACCTCCTGCATATGGATATATTTGGTCCTATGCTAGTTCATAGTCTAGGTTGGAAAGTCTACATATTTGTGGTTGTGGATGACTTTTCTAGATTTACATGAGTTTTCTTTTTGAGGTAGAAATCTGAAACCCCAACTGTTTTCCATAACTTAGGCAAATTCAGAATGAACTTAATAATTCAGTGGTCAAAATTAGAAGTGATCATGGAACTGAATTTCAGTCTGAATGCATGACAAGGTTTTGTGAAGAATTAGGGATTCATCAAGAGTTCTCCTCACCAAGAACTCCTCAGCAGAATGATATTGCTGAAAGAAAGAATAAGAATCTTATTGAGGCTGGTAGAACACTACTAAGTGACACTTCTCTCCCAGAATATTTCTGGGCTGAGGCAGTAAACACTGTATGTCATGTTCTCAATAGAGCATCCATCACTAAAAGCCACAAAAAGACACCCTATGAGATTATGAAAGGCAGAAAACCAAACATATCCTATTTTATGATCTTTGGTAGCAAGTGTTTTGTTCTTAATAATGGCAAGCACTATTTAACTAAGTTTGCTACCAAATCCCAAGAAGGGATATTTGTTGGGTACAGCAACAACAGTAGGGCATACAGAGTATTCAACTTGACTACTCAAGTTGTAGAAGAGTTTGTACATGTAGTTTTTGATGAAATTAAACTAATAAACTTTGAGCTGTCTAGTATTTCTTGTAGCTCTATAGGTCTGATGGAAAAGATGGACAGATGGACAAGCTAACCATTAGTGAAGACCAACCTACAAGGCAGGATGAAGAAAATAATAAATGTTGTCCAGGGGGAGTACAAGACCCACAAGCTGATGAAGAGGACAATGAAGTACAACATGGTGAGGTGTTTGGAGAAAATCAAGGTATAGATAGATTGCCTTCAGCAATAAGATATCTAAAGGATCATCCAACACACCAAATTATTGGTGATCCAAGTCATGGTGTTCAGACAAGGATCAAGAACATGAACACAGTCCTTTGCTCAAGTTTCCTGTCCCAGATGGAACCCAAGAAATTTGAAGAAGTCATACAAGACCCAAATTGGATTGATGCCATGCAGGAAGAGCTGAATCAATTCAAAAGATGCAAAGTCTGGAAGTTGGTTCCTAAACCAAAGAATCACAATGTCATAGGGACTAAGTGGATCTACAGGAACAAGCTAGATGAAAATGGAATTATAGTCAAAAACAAAGCAAGACTGGTAGCAAAAGGCTACAGACAGGAAAAGAGAATAAACTTTAATCAGACCTTTGCCCCAGTGGCAAGGTTGGAAGCAATAAGGTTGTTCCTTGCCTTTGCAGGTTATCAAGGGTTCAAAGTTTTTCAGATGAATGTAAAGTCAGCATTTCTGAATGATAACTTAAAAGTGGAAGTCTATGTTGAATAACCCTCAGGTTTTGTAGATCCTCTCTATCCTAATTATGTGTATAGGCTTGAGAAAGCACTATATGGTTTGAAACAAGCCCCTAGGGCTTGGTATGAAACATTGTCTACATTCCTCATTGAGAACAAATTCTCAAGGGGGAAAATAGGCAAAACTCTATTTCTTAGGGAATCAAAAGGCAAGATGATCCTAGTCCAGATATATGTTGATGACATTATCTTTGGATCAACAGAAAACAACCTTTGTAGAAAGTTTGCCAAACTTATGCAGGGGAAGTTTGAGATGAGCAGTATGGGTGAGCTGAAATTTTTCTTGGGTCTCCAAGTTAGACAAACTGATGATGGCTTGTCCATATCCTAGTCTAAGTTCACCAAGGAGTTGATTAAGAAATATGGTATGGAGTCAGCCTCCACCATGAGAACTCTAATGGGGTCAAGTATGCCTATATGCAAAGATGATGCAGGGAAACCTGTAGATGAGTCTTTGTATAGAGGGATAATTGGCTCCCTTTTATACTTAACTGCTAGTAGACCAGACATCATGTATGCTACATGTGTCTGTGCTAGGTATCAAGTCTGCCCTAAAGAATCCCATTATACTGCAGTCAAAAGAATTTTGAGATATCTTAAGGGAACACCAATTCTTGGCCTTTGGTATCCTAAGAATAGAGATTTTCTACTAAATAGGTATTCAGATGCGGACTTTGCAGGATGCAAACAAGGCAGGAAAAGTACAACTGGCACATGTCAGTTTTTAGGTGGAAGATTGGTGTCATGGAGCAGCAAAAAACAAACAAGTGTGGCTATTTCCACTGCTGAGTCTGAATATATTGCTGCAGGCAGCTCCTGTGCTCAGCTATTATGGATTCAACATCAACTTGAAGATTATGGCATCTAGGTAAGTAGAACTCCATTATTTTGTGATTCTACTAGTGCCATTTCTATTACTAGAAATCATGTTTTCATAGCAGAACTAAGCACATAGAAATAAGATTTCATTTCCTTAGAGATCATGTTGAAAAGGAAGATATATGTTTAGAATTTATCAATACTAATTTTCAAATTGCTGACATGTTCACCAAACCTCTAGATGAGACTAAATTCAATTATTTTAAAATTAAATTAGGCATGATGAACTTAGAATAAGAATGATAAATTTGACTAAGTAAATGTGTGTCGACACTTAAAGACAAAGGTGTCGACACTTAGTAGATGGTGTCGACACATAAGAAAAATTATGTCGACACTTCCAGAAGATTGTGTCGACACTCAGAATTTGGTGTCGACACATAGCTATCTTGACACTTAAATGTTGGTGTCGACACATACAGTCGTTTGTGTCGACACACAGTTATTAGTGTAGACTCTTAAAGTTTACTGTGTCGACACATCGTCGATGGTGTAGACACATAGTTTAATAATACCTTTACAAACTCTGTCAAGACTTTAATAGTCTGTGTCGATACAATCCCAATAGTATCGACGCAATAAGAGTATTTTTACCCTCTCTTGACCTTCTTTGATTAGAAACATATAAATAGGTGGAAGTAAAACCTTGTGTACTCTAAAGATTACAGAGGGAGTAGGCTAAGACCCTGTCTATATAGGTGGAAGTAAAACCCAATCTGGGTAGAATCCTGAATTTATATCTGGCTGAGAATATTCCTGAAGTAATGCATCAGTTTACAGGATCTAATATCAATCATATGATAAGAATGGATTTGAGAATACTATCAAGATGGGATAGAGTTCTGACCAAAGATGTTTCTACCCCTCAAAAACAATCAAAGTAGATTCAGAAAAAGAAGAAAAAACCTTGTCAGACCACTGAATCTTCCAGTGATTCAGAAGAAATGGTTGTTTTCAGCTCAGATGAAGAAGGAGTTGAAAGGACTAACAAATCTCCTGCTCAAGAAACTGGACTGATAGTCAGGTGTAGAGGGAGCAGATTCCTACAATCAACATCCAACTGGCTCAAGTTCAGGAAGAGCTTAATCACGGGGGAGCCAATGAGCTTTCTCCAGTTTTAGCTCCACAAGAAGCATTACCCTCAGGGGGAGCTAATGAGCAACAACCACATGTCTACACAGCTACACTGGACAGTGAAGCAGCAACACAATCTATACTTGAGATTAACAAATACAATGTCCCTAAGGATATTATTACCAGGGAAGAAACTTTGGCATTTGAGGGAGAACCATGTGCGAAAGAGACAGTTATACCTCCAGTACAAATACAACAAGATTTCACTCTAGAAGAGTGATTTCCTAACATACAAGATGCAAGGACTGAGGGGGAGCAGCTAAGGACTGAGAAGGAGATGTCCATTATAGCATCTAGTCCAAAAGATACAGTGGACATAACATGCTCATCTGAGTCCTCAGAAGATGAAGAAGTTTCCAAGGCCAAGAAGAGGAAACTTGTGGAACTCAGGAAAAGGAGCTCAGGCTATAAGAAAGCCTTGCAAACTGTTCCACAAACTCCAGCTCCAACAGTAGATTTCAGTTCACTACTGGTGCAATTGTAAGTAAAGATGGATGAACAAAGACAAGCCCTAGAAAAATATGTTGATAAGAGCAATAAAGAATTGCAACTTCAGCTGGCACAAGATATTAAATCTATCAGATTTTAAGTGAATTTACATAAAAATGAGATGACAGATTGCTTCCATAAGGGAGGTAATGCTGTAGTTTATTGCTGATCAAAGCAAATTTGACTGATGTTAGCACTGCTATCCAAGATTCCCAAAAGGTAATTGCTGATCAACTACTGAAGTTCAGATCATTCTACAAAGAAGGAATAAATTATCTAGCTAATCAGATAAGGTTTCAAAAGGATGATCAAGATACTATGTTGAACGAGAAGTCATAAAGGGGAAGAGTGTGTTAGTCAATGCATGCTCTGAACATGCTAAATGGATAACTAATGCTATCAGAGAAATTCTTGGTTATCCTCCCCTATGTGATGATGATAACACTGCTAAATCAGGCATTCAACTGGCTTCCAATAAAGGAGTTCAGCAGGAAGTAGCTCAGATTATTTATCCACCTGCTGATTTTGAGAGCATTCAATATGCAGTACAATAAATGTACAGTCCTCCAAAGGAGTTACAGAATGTAATTATTGAAAAAGTTGAAATGTCTGATGCTGCTTTGAAAAGAGAGCAAGAAGCTCAACTTTCCAAGAAAAGGTTTAGAGAGCATGCTGAATTAAAGCCTGATTTTGAAAGATGGAGTCCCACCTCCAGAAACATTATTCTCACTACCTGACAAGCTGTTAAAGATAACATGCATGATAGGGGCAAGTGGTACTCTGAACAAGAATGGAGCAAGTATTAGAAACGACAAGATGTCATACATCAATTTAGAAGAGATCTCAAAGTTGGGAAGATACCTGCTACTTTTGTGGAGCCTAGAAAGTACTTTCCAAAGCCTTATCACTATTTTGAAAGGCAAAAGGTTAAGGCTGAAGAACTCAAGAAAAAAGATCTTAAAGGAAAGAAGCCAGCTGAAGACACTGAATCTAATGTACAAGGATTCAGTCTGACAAAGGTATTGTCATCAAGGAGCCTAATCAGTCCTAAAATAGATTGACTAGATTTTAGAACTATGTAATCTTGTGTTTTAAAATCTATGTAATCTGTTGTTCAAAAAACTTCTTGTACTTCAACAAAACTTTGATTCATGTTCACTATATTTTATCATATTTATGATGACATAATATGCTGGTTTTGTTTATGTATTACCCTATCAAATAATGCTTTTATACATCATATTCTGTGTTTTATTATAAAGTGATGTATATCATTGAGTAAGAGTTATGACTTCTCCAAATAGGGGGAGATTGTTGGGTACATTGGAAAATGTGTACCAGATTTGGAGAAGCCTCACCTAACTCAATAATATTCATCAATGTGTATTTGATGTTGTGTTGAGTTTCAATGTGCAGGTTAAGGAAATGCAGAAAAGGTTTCTAAGTACAAGTGTCGACACCTGAGAAGAATTGTTTCAACACTTAGGAAAAGTTGTGTCGACACCAGGATCCAGATTGTGTCGACATGTGGGAAAGGCTGTGTCGACACCATGAGCCAGATTGTGTTGACACACAGAACCTGTGTCGACACACAGAAAATCTGTCGACAACAACTGTGTCGACACAGAGGACTTATGTCGATACATTCCAGAATTCTGTCGATAACAACTGCATCGACACACAGGACTTGTGTCGACACACACCAGAATTCTATCGTGACTAACTTTGTCGAGACTAGGAGTTATTGTGTCGACACACAGGACTTGTGTCGACATATTCCACTAAAGCTGTGTCAAGAAGAGAAAGAAGAGCTGTGTCGACATTATGTGAGCTGTGTCGACATCAGCAAGGATTGTGTCGACAAATGATTTATTTGTGTCGACACATTTGAAGTATTGTCTCGACACTTTGCTGCTAAGTTGAAGTTCAATGAAGGATCAAGTATCACGACTGAAGACTTGACAGCTGTCATAACTGACAATGCTGTAGCATCTGTCAGAGATGTCAGAAGGCTGTTAGGAACCGGATCAGCCGGTAACCTCAGATGGGGTCTATATAAAGACCTATTCTATCAACAAATGGAGAGAGATTGAGCAAGAAAAGACAACCAACAACTAAGAGGAAGAAGAGAAGTCTTCATCCAGAAATCAACAAGTCTCTAAGGGCAGATCCAGAACAAGTCTGCCAGAAGAATTCAGAGCCACATCTGAATAGAAGAAGGAAGCTGATTGAAGATCATCTCCAAGAAGATCAACCTTACTTTGTTCAAATTCAAGAAGCTTTGAAGAAGCTAAGACAGGTTGGATCTAAAGCTGTCAGATCTATCAAGAACTGACAAAGAAACCTTCAACCCTTTCTCTCTCTACCTGGGTGAAAGTTCTATTTGTTGTGGTAATTAATTTCACTGTAGGATCTTTTATAGATCTAAGTATAGGAGAGTTATCTCTCTGAGGTGTAAGCCTAAATCTATAAAGGATGAGGTAGGGCTGAGTGCCTGCTGTAGGAGATTAATTTCTCTGAGTTGTAGGCCTGTTGAAGAGGCTGAGGTAGGGCTGAGTGCCTGAGGTAGGAGATTAATTTCTCTGAGTTGTAGGTCTGTTGAAGAAGCTGAGGTAGGGCTGAGTGCCTGAGGTAGGAGATTAATTTCTCTGAGTTATAGGCAGGTCGAAGAGGTTGTGGTAGGGCTTGATTGCCTGAGTTATAGGAGTGTGGACTCACTCTGAGGTGAGATTCTCTGGGAGGATCTGAGTTGTAAGACTTGCTTAAGTCTGAACTGTATAGACCTTTCAAGGTTCTGAGTTATAACATCTCATGTTACTTCTAGGCCCCTTAACTTAGATTGGGTTAGGCATGGGGTGGGTGATAGGGGTATTTAGCTAGGTTTGACCCTAGTAGGTGAGTGAAGCCATGTGGGGTCCACCATAGGGCCCAAGTCAAACTAGGTAAAACTAGCCTAAATAAGGAACCTAACCATACCATGACCCCACCACATTGGCCTAACCCTAAAAACAATCTAAGTGGACCCTAGGGCATGTCACTAGGTCAACCCTTTGACCCTAGTTGACCCAAGTCAACTTAGCCCGAATTTTGGTCAAACCTATACCTATAGGCCCAATTAGCCTAAGTGGGGCACCCCCTTGGCCCAACCCAAGTTGGATGGTGCCACTAGGCTCATGACCATTAAGTGGGGTCAGCCCACTCATCATGTTGACCAAGTCAACTCAAAAAGTCAACTTGGTCAACATGAGGCCTAAAGAAGGGAAAGATGAACCCAAGCCCATTTACATTGGCCTAAGCCCACCCAACTCAGCCCTAGTCCAACCCAAGGAGTCAAAGTCAACCCCTGGCCCTCAATTTGAAGAGAGAGGATACATGCAAAGGCAAAATTGGAAAATTCACCCAAAAAGAGGAGAGAGAAGGTTGAAATTAAGGGAGGAGGCCACATGACTCCTTCTCTTCAGCCATGCTTGCTGGCAGACCTCCCTTGGAGTTATTAGGAGGAGGCGAGAGGCTGAGGGCAAATTGACATGAAGGGTGATACAACCAAAGCTCCAAACCGAGCTTGCCTTGGTTGTATCTCCCCATATATCCCCTCCCAGACAGAGATATTGATTCCATTAGCTTCAGAGGGCAAAGGAGAGTAGAAATCGATAGCTGGAGTGAAGGAAACGGTGCAGGAACCATGAATCTGAGAGGTGTCACCGGAGCAAGGTAGGGAATGGCCACCCACCTCCATCCTCGCCGCCAGCCACCAACACAGGTTCGTTTCACCGTCCCTCTACCCGTACTAGAATCCTAGATCAACTAGGGGAGATATCGGGCTCAATTGAGACCGATGCCATCAGAGAAATGGGAGATTTTTCAAGCCTTTTCTTACCGCTCAGGATCGCCGTCGCCGCCGTCTCCCGCCGCCGCATCACCGGCAAAGGATAGCCACCACCACCGTGAAGTTGATGGCACCGTTGGCCGGGGGTGGCGCTGCCTCAGGTGGCCGAAAATGGCCCGCAATATCCCCCAGGTCGGCTCGATCTCAGCCGTTGAATGCTTGGGGAAGATAAACAGATGCCGTCCGATATCGCTTTAAGATTCGTGCTGTGCATTTTTATTAAAATCAATTTAATTTTTGTTATTATTTAATGAAATGAAATTACATTTCTGCCACATTAATTCAGTGACCTTGCATGTCAAATATAAGGCTCTTAGAGCCATTTCCAGAGGATGACATGAACACGAAAAATGTAGCCCTTTGTGCTAACTTTAATTTGCCACCCTTAACTTGAGATTTGGTCTAGTGGTAGGACTTGTAGGACCATTTTGGTAGGGTTGGTCCTTAGCTAGGGCAGAATTTCAAAATGATGCCCAAGTCAAACCCATCATCCAAATAGCCCAACATTTTGGGTGCATGCATGTTAGGACTTGTTTAACCCCTGTACAAAAATGAAAATTTGTGGGAAAAATATTTCTATAGTTTTTACTAAAATACCCAAAATGAAATAAATGAAATATTTGGAGTTGTGGGACTCCAAATGGCCCCAAATTTTGGTGGCATGTCCTTAGGGACATTATAAGTGTATGTTTTAAATTTCAGCTAATTGGGACTAATGCATGTTGGGTAAACCCACTTGCATGTGTTGGCTTATTATAAGCTTGGTGTGCATTTAGCCTAAAATGAAATAATGTGTATTCAGCCAACTTGGAACATTCAAAAATCATGATTTTCATTATAGAGACACATGAGGGTGTAATACACCTCTCATTGCAATGGTGGGAGTTTTGGGAACAAAAATCCCATTATTTTGAATTTTTGAAAATTTGGTCATTTTGAGGAAATAAATTTAAAATAGGTTTACCCTTATCATAAAATGTTCAATTTCTGTTGAGGAGTAAGGCGTTACATAATAAACAATAGAAATAAATTATATCTCTGTTGGATGAAGTTTAAGTAGTTTAAAGAGCAAAATGACCATTTTACCCTTATGGAATTTGTGTAGAAATGATGGGTATATTCCTTTGAAAAATCTGAGAAAATTCATATTGCTGTAATTGTATGTTTTATACCTTATGCAATTATTTCAAAATTTTGGGGTGCCAAATAATGTACTCAGGCCCCATAATGACATTTTGGTAAATAACTCAAATTGATCATTTATAGGCCATTTCAACCTAGATGTAAATGGAAATCTGGACATAGCATTATTTCATTATTATCAAGGCTCTGTAATTTAATTAGAATTTTTGAGATAATATTTTATGTACTTCATTTGGAAAATGCTAGATTTGTGGATATATTATTAAATAAGAATTAATTATAAATCTGAATTGAAAAAACATGAAATTTTGGTAGGCCCCATTAATTATCATATTATATACCTGGAAGAATCCCTAGGATAGTAGGTTTAATATTGACAATACTTCATGTGCAAAACGACTAGGGATTACATTTAAAGAAATTAATTTAATAGTGTAAGTAATTTGGAAAATTATGGAATTCATCCTGTTCATCATATAGGTCCATACCATCCTAGGATAAATAATTTGAGGCATATGGCCAGAGGAATTAGAAGGTCACATTTTTGGGTGGTATCGGGACATGGGTGAGGGTCTAGCACCGATGTTCGTACTAGTAGGGCCACCAGGGGAGGAATCTGAATAACTAGTAAAGTGAGGATCTTAGTGGAGGAATTAACCCTGGTTGGTCTCCTAGAGGATTCCTTAACCATGTGTGGAAGAGTGCAAGTCCCGTGACAGCAACAATAACTGGACCGGCGGAAGACCGCCGCTCTCCTAATAACACCTTAAGTCTTTAGGGTCGTTCTAAAGTAATACGAGAGTTGGGGTATAAATCCTGGGTAGACACCATTAAAAGTAATTATCCTTGAGAAAGGGGACTTTGGGCGTAATCTCATCGTAGTTCCTAGTGCCCCCGAGAGCCCTTCACCGGGTATACCCTGGGCAGTCCTGGGATTAACCTTAAATCACTAAGTATAATAACCCGTAGACAAGAGTAGTCTAATAGGTTAAGACATTGTGGTTCATTCTCACCCATGTAGGGTTGGAGGGACTGTGGTTCATTCTCACCCGTGTAGGGTTGGAGGGATTGTGGTTTATTCTCACTCGTCATGGGTTGGAGGGAGACTTGTGTAATATGCTCACCCGTGATGGGTAGGAGGGATTCAGGACTGTTTTTTCCTGCGAGCTGAAGGCTCGAGATGAAAAACTTGCATGTGCATAAATTTAGTGGCGGGTCATACGGTACTGGGCCGATCGTCACACCGACAGCAGTACGGTAAACCAGGCGGGTGTGAGGGTTTGAGGGGCCAGTGGGTTGTTTTACACTGCGTTCTGGATGACGATCACCGATGACACACACCCGACCCAACAAGACTGACAGTTGTCAGCAAAGTACGTACGCAGAGACTCTAGTGTGCACCTATAAGACCCCTCCCCTTACCAAGGAGGCTACCCGATCTTATGCCCAGAACCGCCGTCTTATGGTGACACTAACGCACGGGTTAGTCGACACTGCAACATGCCGATTCTGCCGGCTAGTACGATCATAAACCTGTAGGCCAATATGAGAAAAGAAGTAATACATAACAGAGTACTACGCAGGTAGTCCACATTCACAGTACAAATCATACATATATGAATTAAGGAGTACACAGTCCACAATGAGTGCAAATATAATATGAAGAGTAATAAGGGCTTATGCCCAGTACATCATATCAAAATCTCTCTCTCTCTCAACTCTAAACAGCGGAAGAAAACTATCATCGACAAGTCATCCCACCTGAGGCAACTCTACAGTAGTAATAGTAGTAGGTGGTGGTATCAGCTCCTCACGTCCTGTCATCTCGTCCTGCCGGTCGTTCTGGTGCTCCATCTCCTCGAGCTCCTAAAAATAGTTTGGTCACCAACCATTAGTCAAAAGACTAAGTCCTTTCCTCCACAACTCGCCCCGCAACTCCTAGGCACCGTGCGGGAGGACGAAGCGGATGACAACAAGGGGTAGCAAAAGTGGAAGCAGGTGACAAGAACTAACTAGCAGTTGTAATGGTTATTATTATTCAACTCTAGTAGTTCCAAGTATATAGTATAAGTAAGTAAAGTGCAGTACTAGTAAAGGAAGTAAAGAACATAAAGTAAGAGCAGAAAAGTAAAGTAAAGCTGCAAGGTAAAGCTATCTACCATCATAAAATTACCTTAACTTATAAAAATGCTCATACAAATTTATAAGTTAAGATTTCCAGGAAATTTAACTTATCATATAAAAGAGCTCATACTAATTTATATGATAAAGATCTATGAAGCGTATGACCTAATATGAATGAATGTTATGATGCAATTTATGCACAGACAAGTGCAACTCACACACAACAACTTTGTGATCACAGACCTTTAGTTCCCACTTTTTGAGAGCTAGCATCTCTCTCGGGCACCACCGATGTGGCTACGACAGCAGCGAATCGGGCGTCTCCACTTTTAGGCCGGTATGCACACTACCAAACCTAAAACCCCTCTCATACGCCTCTATACACATCCAAGGTGCACTCTAGAGTCTCCGCGTACGCACTTTGCTGACAACCTGTCAGTCTTGTTGGGTCAGATGTGCGTTATCGGGGATCGTCCTAAAGACCGCAGTGTAAAACAACCCACTTGCCCCTCTAACTCTCACACCCGCCTGGTGCATCGTACTGCCATCGGTGTGACGAACGGCCAGCACCGCATGCCCCGCCACTAAATTTATGCACATGCAAGTATTTCATTCCGAGCCTCCCGCTAGCAGGACCAACCTGTCCGGAATCCCTCAAACCCTACACGAGTGAGCATTTATCACAATCCATCTAACCCTACATGGGTGAGAACGCACAATAGTTCCTTTATTCCAAATCCCTCAAAACCTACACGGGTGAGCATGTTACACAAGTCTCCCTCCAACCCAACACGGGTGAGAATGAACCACAATGTCTTAACCTATTAGACTACTCTTATCTACGGGTTATTATACTCAGTGATTTAAGGTTAATCCCAGGACTGCCCAGGGTATACCAGGTGAAGAGCTCTCGGGGGCACTAGGAACTATGATGGGATTACGCCCAAAGCTCCCTTTCTCAAGGATATTTACTTTAGTTGATGTCTACCCATAATTCACCCCCAGCTCTCGTATTACTTTAGAATGACCCTAAAGACTTAAGGTGTTATTAGGAGCGCGGCGGTCTTCCGCCGGTCCCCGTTATTGTTGTTGTCACGGGACTTGCACTCTTCCACACATGGTTAAGGAATCCTCTAGGAGACCAACCAGGGTTAATTCCTCCACTAAGATCCTCACTTTACTAGTTTTTCAAATTTCTCCCCTGGTGGCCCTACTAGTACGAACATCGGTGCTAGACCCTTACCCATGTCCCGATACCACCCACAAATGTGACCTTCTAATTCCTCTGGCCATATGCCTCAAATTATTTATCATAGGATGGTATGGACCTATATGATGACAAGGATGAATTTCCATAATTTCCAAATTACTTACACCATTAAATTAATTTCTTTAAATGTAATCCCTAGTCATTTTGCACATAAAGTATTATAAATATTAAACCTATTGTCCTAGGGATTCTTCCAGGTATAAAATATGACAATTATTGGTGCCTACCATAATTTCATGCTTTTTCAATTCAGATTTATAATTAATTCATATTTAATACTATATTCACAAATCTAGCATTTTCCAAATGAAGTACATAAAATATTATCTCAAAATTTCTAATTAAATTACAGGGCCTTGATAATAATGAAATAATGCTATGTACAGATTTCCATTTACATCTAGGTTGAAATGGCCTATCCATGATCAATTTGAATTATTTACCAAAATGCCATTATGGGGCCTAAGTACATTATTTTTCACTCCAAAACTTCTGAAATAATTTCACAAGGTATAAAACATACAATTACAGCAATATGAATTTTCTCAGATTTTGCAAAAGAATATACACATCATTTCTACACAAAATTCCATAAGGGTAAAATGGTCATATTGCTCCTTAAACTACTTAAACTTCATTCAACAGAGATATAATTTATTTCTAATGTTTATTATCTCACTCCTTAGTCCTAAACAGAAATTGCACCTTTTATGATAAGGGTAAACCTATTTTAAATTTATTTCCTAAAAAGGACAAAATTTTCAGAAATTCAAAATAATGGGATTTTTGTTCCCAAAATTCCCATCATTGCTATGAGAGGTGTATTACACCCTCATGTGTCTCCACAATGAAAATCATGATTTTTGAATGTTCCAAGTTGGCTGAATACATATTATTTCATTTTAGGCTAAATGCACACCAAGCCTAAAACAAGCCATCACATGAAAGTGGGTTTATCCAACATGCAGTGGTCCAAATTGGCTGCAATTTGAAACATACACTTATAATGTCCCTAAGGACATGCCACAAAACTTTGGGGACATTTGGAGGCATAACACTCCAAATATTGCATTTATTTAAATTTGTGTTTTATGAATAAAACTATAGAAAACGTTTTCCCAAAAATTCTCAATTTTTGGCAGGGGCTAAATATGCCCTAAACTTGAATGCACCCAAAAGTTGGGGTCATGTTGATTAATGGTTTGGCTTGGACATCAATTTGAAATTCAGCCCTTGCCTAGGACCAGTCCTAGGAAACCAGCCCTACAGAAAGCCCTACGGGTCCAAATTATATGTTTAGGGTATCAAAACAAAGTTAAGATATAGATCTACAATTTTTATGTTGGTGACTAGTTCAGAAATTGCCTCTAAGGGGCCTATATATAACATGCAAATGTCTGAATAATGTGTGACAAAAATATTAATAAGACTATAGTTTAATTCACATATAATTCAACGGCATCCCATCATCTTCCTCCTCCAGCGGACGGTCTAGATGCATCCCGCCTGTAGCTGCTTGATCGGGTGTTTCCCGGTCATCCAGTCTTCTCCCCGGCCATCCACCACCACCACCACCTCCGTTGAGGTGGGGACTAACGTTGGGCGGTGACTTGGTCGCCGGAGGCGGCGGTTTCCGGCGAACCCAAGCTCCATTAAAAATCATGGATTTTCTCCCACACCTCACATGGATTCAAGCTCAATTGAGATCTAAATCTCTCCTAAATGATCTAGGAAGCTAGTACGGGTAGAGAGGAGGTGAAACGGACCTTAATTGGAGCCCGACGGCGGCGGTGGTCGGCCATGGAATTTCTCCTCTCCGGCGAGCTTGCTCCCGAACTCGTTTCTCAACCAAAAGCTTCGATCCAGATATCGAATTCCACTCCTCTCGGCCTTCTGAAGTTGATGGTGAGGTCAAAATGGGGGTGGGGTTGCTGGTTATGTTGTTTTGAGTAGTGGGAATTTTGGCCACCACCTTGGATGCTCCTCCTTGGCTCCAAGTGTCACCTCCTTTGATAGAATTTGGCTGGGTGATTATACCTAAGCTCAGAACTGAGCTTTGGAGGGAGGAGGAGGGCCAAGTGGCCTCCATCCCCCTTTTCCCTCTCATCTCTCTCCTCTCTTTCCCCAAATTTCGAAAAATACCCCCATGCATGCACTCTCTCTCCTATTTTAGAGGGGTAGGGGCTGTCATTAACCATTTAGGCTGGTCATTAGAATTGGCGCATGGGCTTTGCCCATTGGGAATGGGCTTGGCCTCCCTTTTTCTCTTTAGGCCTTATGTTGACCAAGTTGACTTTTAGGGTTGACTTGGTCAACTTGATGAGTGGGATGGCCACACTTGATGGTCATGAACCCCATATCATCACCCAACATGGGTTGGATCATGGTGATGCCCCACTTGGGCTAATTAGGCTTATATGCTTGGATTTGAACAAATTTGGGTTATGGTTGACTTGACCCAATGATGTGGCTTTTGGTTCACATAGATTGCTTTTAGGGTTAGGGGCATAGTGGTGGGGTCAATGTGTACCTATGATTCCATTTTGGGCTAGTTTGACCTGATTTGACTCGAACCCTATAGTGGGCCCTATGTAAATCCACCCTAACTCCATAAGTCAAACCTAGCCTAACATTTTTCATCCACCACATGTCCTAACCTAATCTAAGTTTAGGGGTCTAGTAGGAAATGAGATGTTACAAATCCCAATAAACAAAAAAAAAATTTCGTCCCCGAAATTCAAGTTCGGGTTTACGGGGTTTCTGTGCACAAGATTTTTTTATTTTTTTAAAATTTTTTAAAAAAATTAAAGTATATCTAAGGTGAAAAGCTCTGGGTATCATTCTTGCATCAGATCCATTGGCTCCCCGGTGTGCTTATTGGGTTTCTCTATGAGGATGGCACAACACTTGTGCACGCAGCGGAAGAATAAAACATCAAGAAAACCCAAAAGAGATGGGATCGGGCCATGGTAGTTGAATCAAGAAGTTAACATACAACTAGGTAAAAATTACCTCGGTGGCGTTGAGTCACAACTCAACGGAGATGCTCCAAACTTCGTCTTCTTGCTAGTGGCGAGTTCCACGTGGAATAATATCCACGTCTCTGCAGAAATCCACACGAGCGGGAGAACGCCGAGTTTTCCGTCGCACGGATAATCGGGAAGGATGATGACCGCACCTTGCTATTCCACGGGCTGCTAGGTCCGCGTCAGGAAAAGCAACACCAGCGACGATCGCCGGAGAGGAGGAGGTCGACGGAGCGAGCACGGCGGCGGCGGAACACTTCCGTCGGCGGCGGGATTCGGGGTCGGTGGAACGAACGGAAAGGCAGAACGCTTCCGTCGCGGGATTTGGTTCGATCAGCTGCCAGAGAGTATACCCGAAAACCCTAAGTGTCTATTTATACCAGAGGCATAAATAGACTTAGGAATATCGCTATCCGCAGACCACCCAGAAATTTAGGGTTCCAGAATCGGTGAGTATCAATCGGCGAGAATCGGCGACGATCGGCGAGAATCAGTTAGCAGGTTCGGCGAGAATCAGTCGGCGAGTATCACCTAGGATCGGCGAGAATCAGAGTACAATACTCGACGATTCTCGCCGAATGTAGGGTGGACCATACTCGTCGACCGTTGACCTGCGGTCGACGATTCTCGTCGATCGTCGAGAATTAGAGTTCCAATTCTCGACGATTCTCGTCGATCGGCGAGAATCAGAGTACCATACTCGACGATTCTCGTCGATCGGCGAGAATCAGAGTACCATACTCGACGATTCTCGTCGACCTTCGGTTGACTATTCATACCAGTCCTTCAAGGCAACATTTGCCCAACCCGACGATCCTTTAAGGCAACACTTTGCCCATAACCCCATTCAGGTCGGTGATTGGTAACCTTTACCAACACAGTCAATCATCCAACTTCTCCACATCTCTTATGTGCGACCCAGCAGGCTCATATCGCGTTGGCAGTGAGATTACATATTTGATCACTTCCAGATCACCATGGTAACTCCAACATACTCCCACTTGATCTTGAAAGTATCAAAGCAAAACCTCACAAACAATGAGCGGCATCTAGTAATGCATCATTGCTCCCCAAGCAATAAGAGTTTATAACTCATAAGACTTTATGACCAATGTATCAGCGTTGTCTTTGTCCCTTTGTCCCTTACATCCAGAAAGAACTGGAGGCATGGACCGTGTCACCCTCGTAATAGCTCAATCCAAGTTTCTTGATCCAGGACGGACTTCCAGAGAATGGTGAGTCCAATATCACATATTGACTCAACCAAGTATGGCCATGCATTTCTCAGTCCAGTTCCATCAAGGGGCCCATGGATGCAACTCCTGTCATACAGGAGGACAAATCCCATATTTGCTCACACACAAACACCCAAATGATTCGTAACATGCCCAACAACCACCCTTATCATCAACCTTTCTCAAGTAAGACTTTAGATGGCATCAAAGCACGATCTTCCTCACTTGATGAATGCTGTGACTTCAGGTTAAAGGACCACAACACCATTATCAATTGAAACCTACTCGTGACACGATTGGATGACAATCCACAGAGTAGCCTCAGGTTGGGTCTGTCTAGTACAACTTGTTCACTAACAAGTACCCACGTGATGACTTGATATCACAATATCATGACATGTGAGAACCGGTCATCAGTCAACGCACGTGCTAGCCTTCATGTACCATCATCACCCTTAGCTTCTATGATGATACTCGACCAGGGACCTTTTAAGAATGAAGCTTCAAATAAATCATAGGCTCTCACATTCAAGTCACGTACTTGATGTCCCATGGAAGCGAACATTCTAAGGGTATCTATTATGTTAACATTTAACTATCATATAGAAAAACTCATAATAAAAGAACTTGCCATTAATTGTAAGAGAAAAACTAGGTACATTGTCCATCATATGAACAAATAGCCAACAAAATACATGTTTACATGCAATCCACAAGATTCTCACTAGAGTTGATCATTTAGGTATCGTATACCCATCGATCTAGTATGACCATCATGCTTTCTCTGCGCGAGAGGCTTTGTTAGTGGATCCGCAATATTCTACTCAGTCGGCACTCTGCAAATGTTCACATCTCCTCGTTCGACAATCTCACGAATAAGATGAAACCGCCGAAGTATATGCTTGGAGCGCTGATGGGATCTAGGTTCCTTAGATTGTGCAATTGCACCATTGTTATCACAGTAGAGAACTACGAGACCAACAATGCTAGGAACTACATCAAGCTCGCCGATGAATTTCCTAATCCATACAGCCTCCTTCACCGCATTAGCTGCGACGATATACTCGGCCTCTGTTGTAGAATCAGTAACTGTCTCTTGCTTGGAACTCTTCCAGCTCACAGCTCCTCCATTCAGGCAAAACACAAAACCTGACTGAGACTTGGAGTCGTCTCTATCAGTTTGGAAGCTAGCATCCGTGTAACCACTTACAACGAGCTCTTCCTCTCCACCATACACCAAGAACACATCCTTAGTCCTTCTCAAGTACTTCAGGACATTCTTGACTGCAATCCAGTGACACTCACCGGGGTCTGACTGATACCTGCTAGTCATGCTCAAAGCAAAGGAGACGTCGGGTCGAGTACATAACATCGCGTACATGATTGATCCAATTGCCGAATCATATGGAATCAACTTCATGCGTTCCTTATCTTCACAAGACTTTGGATACTGGTCCTTAGAGAGATTCACACCATGAGACATGGGCAAAAATCCTTTCTTGGACTCAAGCATGTTGAACCGCTTCAACACCTTTTCGATGTACGTACTCTGGGTCAAACCCAGCAACTTCTTCGATCTATCTCTATAGATCTTAATACCGAGTATATAAGCCGCTTCACCCAAATCCTTCATTGAAAAGCAGTTCCCTAGGTTATTCTTAACAACTTTCAGGGTAGGAATGTCATTCCCAATCAACAGTATGTGATCTACATACAATATCAGGAAGACAACAATGCTCCCACTGATTCACTTGTAAACACAAGGCTCATCTTCATTCTTGATGAAACCAAACTCTTTGATTTTCTCATCAAAACGAAGATTCCAACTTCGAGAGGCCTGTTTCAGTCCATAAATGGACTTATTCAGCTTGCATATTTTAGTGGCTTCATCTGGGGATACAAAACCCTCGGGTTGTGTCATATACACTTCCTCAAGGAGGTTTCCATTAAGGAAAGCCGTTTTGACATCCATCTGCCAGATCTCGTAGTCATAATACGCAGTAACAACAAGCAATATCCTTATGGACTTTACCATGGCAACAGGGGAAAAGGTCTCATCATAGTCAATACCATGAATTTGCTTGAAACCCTTAGCCACCAGTCGCCCTTTGAATGTCTGTACATTCCCATCCATGTCAGTCTTCTTCTTGAAGACCCACTTGCACCCTATGGGTCGTACCCCTTCAGGTGGTTCCACCAAGTTCCAAACTTGGTTTGCATACATGGAGTCCATTTCGGATTTCATGGCCTCAAGCCATTTGTCGTAGTCCGGTCCATTCATAGCCTCTTGGTAGGTTGCTGGTTCATCATCATGATCCATAAACAACACATTACCTATTTGAGATACGAGAAATCCATATTTCTCAGGCTCAAACCTCGGTCTAACAGATCTACGTAGGACTTGTGTTCCTTGAGCAGGTTCTCTAGCTACAACATCTTGTAGTCCTGTCTCAGAATCCAATTCCGGTTCATTCACTACATGTGGTTCTTGAACTTCTTCAAGCTCTACCTTTTCAGTCTTTCTTGATAAGAACTCTTTCTCCAAGAAGACAGCAGTCCTTGCGACAAACACTTTGCCCTCAGACGGTAGGTAAAAGTAATACCCTTTCGTTTCCTTAGGATATCCCACCAGATAACATTTATCCGATTTGGGTTCTAGCTTGTCAAGCATTTGACGTCTCACGTATGCCTCACAGCTCCAAATTTTAATGAACGACATACTAGGACGCTTCCCAGTCCATATCTCATATGGTGTCTTCAGAACCGTTTTCGTTGGAGCGCGATTCAATGTCATTGCAGCAGTCTCTAAGGCAAAACCCCAAAAGGAAACATGCAAGTCTGCATGACTCATCATCGAACGTACCATGTCTAACAGAGTACGATTTCTCCTCTCAGGCACACCATTATGTTGTGGTGTTCTAGGTGGAGTGAGCTATGATACAATACCACACTCTTTCAGATGATCACAGAACTCATGACTCAGGTATTCGCCACCTCGATCAGATTGGAGTGCTTTAACCCTTTTACCCAACTGGTTTTCTACTTCATTCTTGAACTCTTTGAACTTTTCAAAGGTCTCAGATTTGCACTTCATAAGATACACATATCCGTATCTACTAAAATCATCAGTAAATGTAACAAAGTAGAAATACCCACCTCTAGCCATGGAACTCATGGGTCCGCATACATCACTATGTACAACACCCAAGAGATCCTCAGCCCTCTCAGTATAACCAGTGAAAGGAGCTTTAGTCATCTTGCCTAACAAATAAGATTCGCATCGCTCAAATGATTCATAATCAAATGAGTCCAAAAGTCCATCTCTATGGAGTTTGCATATACGCTTCTCGTTGATATGGCCCAAACGACAATGCCAGAGAAATGTAGGGTTCGAGTCATTTGTTCTTAGTCTTTTATTATTTTCTACATTACAGATCAGATGGTCCAAGTTCAAAACATAAAGACCATTAAACAATTGGGCTACAGCATAACAAACATCATTCTTAAATATAGAACAACAGTTGTTCTTAATTATAAAAGAAAATCCAATCATGTCCAAACATGAAATAGATATAATGTTTCTAGTTATGGCCGGAACAAAATAACAATTATCTAGTTCTATTACAAGCCCACTGGGCAAAGAAAGACGGTAAACCCCTACGGCTACAGCAGCAACTCTTGCTCCTTTGCCGACGTGGAGGTCCACCTCCCCCTTACTCAGCAATCTTCTCCTTCCCAGTTCCTGCACATTTGTACAAATGTGAGAACCACATCCGGTATCCAATACCCAAGATGAAGGAGCAGAAAGGTTTATCTCTATAACGTAGACATTTGAAGCGGAAGTCATACCTCCCTTTAATTTTTGCAGACCTTCAATGTACGAAGGACAGTTCCTCCTCCAATGACCAGCCTTGCCACAGTGGTGGCATTTCCCTTCCTTCACCGTGCTTTTCTTTTTCATCAGTGCTGAATACTTGGGCTCAAGGTATGACTTAGGTCTCACCTTCGTCTTCTTAGAGCCCTTGGCCTTGCCCTTGCCCTTGCCCTTATGCACCATCAGTATGGGGCTGGCAGGCTTGGCCTTCTTCATATTGATTTCGGCAGTTCTCAACATGCCTAGGAGTTCGGGCAGTGTCTTGTCTATTTCATTCATGTTGTAGTTCAAGAAGAACTGCTCATAACTGTCCGGCAATGATTGCAGGATTAGATCTGTGGCCAACTCTTGACCAAGAGGAAAACCCAGCCTTTCAGGGTTCTCTATATACCCAATCATCTTGAGTACGTGAGTCCCTACTGAGTCTCGAACTCCCATTTTGCACTGAAACAACGCTTTTGTGACGTCGAACCTCTCTTGACGAGCCTGCCCTTGAAACAATTTCTTGAGATGCTCGTCAATCTCCTTGCACCCCATGTTCTCATATTGCTTCTAAAGCTCAGAGTTCATAGTGGCAAGTATAAGGCATTTGACATCTAAAGCATCATCAGTATACTTCTTATAAGTATCCTTCTCAGCACGGGAAGAGTTCCCGGTCGGCACCTCGGGGGCTTCTTCTTCCAAGACATAGATCTTTCGCTCTTGCCTGAGAACAATTCTCAGGTTCCTATACCAGTCCATGTAATTTGTCCCACTGAGCTTATCCTTCTCAAGGATGGCTCTCAGAGACAACATGGAGTGTGAAACACTTGCCATGGAATTCTACAAGAATTTATGCAGAATAAAATCAGTACCAAAATTTCAAATACAATTTATTTTAATTTGGACTTCAATTAAAAATACTCCCACTATTTTATTCGAAATGATAGCCCTCACTAACAATTCGGAGAGTTCATGCGAGCTACTCTCTTAGTGGACAAGATCCGTATTTCACCAACACAATGAGTCAGCTTTGGCTTTCCTCTCACGATGCGGTTATTTAGGTAGGCAACACTTGCCAATTGCATCCTCATGCAATTCTTGTATGGTTGGTGAATAACTCCTTACTCGCATCCATCATATGGTGCATGCCAACCCTATGTCTCTAGGCACTCAACCTTTGAGGTCACCTAGTTAAGCTGGACCCGATGTCGATAGTGGGATATCACAATTATCCGCTCACACCCTTACCAAGATAGATTAATGCACCTTGCTTTGGCAAGCCCACACTTCATCGATCGAGGCAGGAAGAGTGTCATCTATCGGAAGGAATCCGAACACTTAATATTTGATGAAGGGATTTTGATTATAGGTTAACAGTTAACCATGATCAACATTTGATCAATGTGCACATCCAAGGAAATACAATATTTCTAAAACCACATGCATCCCTTATGTGCACAACCTGACACCATCAACATTTGATAGAAGGAAGGGATAAATCTGAACATCCGGAAACTTCCAAATCCTCAGATTTACATGCATTGGACAACGGCAAAGACAACTCAACTTAAAGCAGTAGACAAGCTCATCTTTCTATGTTGGATTCAAAATCCAAAACAAACTTGAGGGATGGTTACTACTAAGGAGACTACAATTTCTAACAATTAGAAATTTCCACGAAATTCCAGAAGTTCTTGGCGGGGTACCAAGACTAAATCTAGACATTTAGAACACTTCTAAATCCCTAAGTTTACACGCACTGGAATAACAAAACTTCCAATACAACAATCATGGCCGAAACCTAGCTCTAATACCACTGTTGGGTTTCTCTATGAGGATGGCACAACACTTGTGCACGCAGCGGAAGAATAAAACATCAAGAAAACCCAAAAGAGATGGGATCGGGCCATGGTAGTTGAATCAAGAAGTTAACATACAACTAGGTAAAAATTACCTCGGTGGCGTTGAGTCACAACTCAACGGAGATGCTCCAAACTTCGTCTTCTTGCTAGTGGCGAGTTCCACGTGGAATAATATCCACATCTCTGCAGAAATCCACACGAGCGGGAGAACGCTGAGTTTTCCGTCGCACGGATAATCGGGAAGGATGATGACCGCACCTTGCTATTCCACGGACTGCTAGGTCCGCGTCAGGAAAAGCAACACCAGCGACGATCGCCGGAGCGGAGGAGGTCGACGGAGCGAGCACGGCGGCGGTGGAACACTTCCGTCGGCGGCGGGATTCGGGGTCGGCGGAACGAACGGAAAGGCGGAACGCTTCCGTCGCGGGATTCGGTTCGATGAGCTGCCAGAGAGTATACCCAAAAACCCTAAGTGTCTATTTATACCAGAGGCATAAATAGACTTAGGAATATCGCTATCCGCAGACCACCTAGAAATTTAGGGTTCTAGAATCGGTGAGTATTAATCGGCGAGAATCGGCGACGATCAGC
The DNA here is from genome assembly GCA_039583875.1 of Platanthera guangdongensis. NCBI lineage: Eukaryota > Viridiplantae > Streptophyta > Magnoliopsida > Asparagales > Orchidaceae > Platanthera > Platanthera guangdongensis. The sequence goes on from CM077160.1 coordinate 82,565,443, forward strand.
GAGAATCAGTTAGCAGGTTCGGCGAGAATCAGTCGGCGAGTATCACCTATGATCGGCGAGAATCAGAGTACAATACTCGACGATTCTCGCCGAATGCAGGGTGGACCATACTCGTCGACCGTTGACCTGCGGTCGACGATTCTCGTCGATCGTCGAGAATTAGAGTACCAATTCTCGACGATTCTCGTCGATCAGCGAGAATCAGAGTACCATACTCGACGTTTCTCGTCGATCGGCGAGAATCAGAGTACCATACTCGACGATTCTCGTTGACCTTCGGTCGACTATTCATACCAGTCCTTCAAGGCAATATTTGCCCAACTCGACGATCCTTTAAGGCAACACTTTGCCCATAACCCCATTCAGGTCGGTGATTGGTAACCTTTACCAACACAGTCAATCATCCAACTTCTCCACATCTCTTATGTGCGACCCTGCAGGCTCATATCGCGTTGGCAGTGAGATTACATGTTTGATCACTTCCAGATCACCATGGTAACTCCAACAGTGCTCCTCTCGTCCGTGGTTGGACCACAATACCTTCACTAAGTGATCCTTCTTCTTCCGCAACACTCGAACTGTTGTATCGTCGATCTGGATCAGTTCTAAACGAGCTGATCTATCAGGATCTATCAGGCCTGCTGTTGCGGTAATATGTTGCTCTGGCCAAAGGAGAGCTCTTCGTAGCATAGAGATGTGGAAGACGTCATGCAAGGTCCCCAACTCAGGTGGCAGCTCCAGCCTGTAAGCCAAGGGGTCGATCCGCTCCAGGATCCAATATGGCCCCATATATCGAGGGCTGAGCTTCTTTTGCCTCCGCACTCGAGAGACACCATGCACCGGAGGTATATTCAAGAACACTCTATCCCCTACCTGAAACTCTTCCTTCCGATGTCGTGCATTGTAGTACTTAGCCTGCCTACTCTGAGCATCTGTATCCTCTATATATTCCGACCCGAGTGCCCTGGGGTCCTCATCCTAAACCCACGATAGCAGCGTCTGACACTTCTTCTCGTACAAAGTTCTATAAGGAATCATTCCAACACTTGTCTCGTGGTTGTTCTTTATAAGAAAACTCTATCAGAGGTAACCGTCTCTTCCAAGTGTATTTTTGTTATACTTCATGATATTCATAATCAAGGTTACATGGTCATATTTCCAAGTCTTCTGACATATTATCATTAAATAAACCTTAATCATAGGTTGGTTCGGAGTCCCTTACGAGCAAGGATCACCAAGTACGTGAGAATTAGTAATCTTATATGTATAATTGAGCACATAAATCTCATATTTCTCTTCCAGAATCGCATCATGCCTTATGACTTATACCATATTGATTCTTCTAATACAAGTTATCATGATATTATTTATGACGAAGATCCAACTTATGCATAGTAATTAACTAACTTCCAAGATTATGATGTGATGAAGAGATCATCATCTTGTTTCTTCCAGATCCATGACTTATTACACCTCTATATAAATAGTAATACATAATTTTTAGAGTGTTCACCTTTCAAGCGTACAGTATTGATATTGATGACTCCCAATCGCATAAGTTATCAAGCAATCAGTATTGATATTGATGTTGATACAGATGACTCCCAATCGCTTTCACATATAATCTAAATCATAATGTATAAGCGTATCTTTTCAGAAATGGTGAGGTGTGACACAAATCATTTTAATCATAGAGAGAATCTTATTAAAAAAAACTCATTACTCCTCGTGTAATTTCACCGTATATACCTTTGCAAAACAAAATTGATCTTTTCAGTCATGAATTTTCCTAAGATGATCATGATGTTATCAACATACATGTCCCGGTTCTTGATGTTATCATAATCGAGGGGTCATACCTATGTGTACACTTCAACTAATCATCTACCCCATTTTAATTTGCTGAGTCGTTACATTTTCAATGTCATGCCTTGCCAAATTAATCTTTTATGTGCTCGAAGTTTCAACACAGGTATGCTTGTACTAACTTTCCTATACATGCTCATATGGTTGTCTTTGTTAGGCAAGCGTGGGTGAATACTCATCTAAAGCCATTATATTCATGAGATTAGCTCAACCATGTGTGGAATATGTATGAGTAACCTTCAATCTAACCTCCAAAATTTATGTCATGGTAGAGACCATCATTTCTCCAAGTTCATGAGTTATCATCACTTACAAACACCAAAAAAATATATATATATAATTCGCACTATCCAATATATGTAAGGTTAAGTTTATTCGTTCCTTGGTGCATAGGATATGCTTGCATTGTCTACTCGTGATCAAATTTTCTAAGTTCACTTAAACATAATAGTGCATTTGTTACACGTAAAGTGGGCATTTCAAATCCTCCGAATTATTATAACACTTGATTTTATGGATAATAATTTATTCATAATCATGAGTTTGTTCTCAAAATCCAGAATATTTCGGAAGGCGATTATTATATCATCGAATACTTTTGTTTTGATTCTTGTGATCATCAGAGCCACATCCAAATGATTATACTTATAATATACATCTTCTAATTCAGTATGGTTTTTCACTTGATCTTAATTTTTCTGGGGCCGTTTTACTCCCAATGTCATGAACAAAATTATTCAAACACTTTGAATTCTCACTTATGGGTTCTAATCGTATAACAGTTAAGAACCGCAATCACTCCTTCATATTACCATGGCGTTACCCTATCTTAATCTGTATGTTTCCAACCTTTTGACCTAGTTATGTTAGGTAGGCGCAGGTAGCAGTGACCAATCATCGTGTTTACTTTTCCCATTTGTACCCATTTAATATGTGATAATCATGAGCCCTAGTTATGCAAAAATTTCAGTTATCCTTCTGACTTATACTGAATTCTCAATTTACCCTGGCTTTCTCTTGTAATATATCTGAGTTCATTAATCAAATCCTTAACTGACGATTTAATCATTACTCGCGTGTCAAGTCAATTGGGTTATGGTGTTAGGGCATCTAGGAACGTGCTTTGTTGTGGTAGCACATTCCTTTAATTATACATAAAACGTTTGTGTCGTCATTACTGCTTGATTTTACTTTATCGAAAGACCATTTGTTCGAATTCTTGTGGATTATACGCAACTTGTTTCGTTCTTTGAGTATAATATGTCATTATACATCGATGAAATTACGATCTCTCTTTAAGTTGTGTCAAGTAGTTATCTAATTCACCAGCCGGAGAAAGTTTCTAATGTCTCATGGCGACTTTCCTTATTCTAGGGTTGTAATTTGTCCAAGCAGGCAACCCTCTACGTATATCCCAAACTTCGAGGGATGGTTGATCGTCTTACCAATTATCCGTACATAAGTCTCGATTTTCATATGGGTAATGTTCAAATAACAATTCCCCAAGATCACTATGTCTGTGACACGACGTTTATAAAAAAAATAGGGTCTAGAAAAAAATCCAAGTCGTTATCAATCAAGCCCAATAAACAAAAGTATAAGCCCGCATACCTTTTGGGCTAAATTCCCTTAATATCTAGTTCATTTCTCTTATATGTGCACTCAATCCTTAGGTTTAACAATCTTAGACCTGGATTTCCACCTTAATTGATATGTTATATACCTTAGGTCTTCAAGGTTACTATAGGACAAATTTTTCAAGATCAATATGTGACCGAACCAAAATGGGTTTCTTCTGAGACTTGAATTCTTATTCTACCTTTGGTATTTGCCACTGTGGTTGTCTCAACATAATCAAGTCATCAGTATGAGGGTTAAGTTTACGAGTACCCTACTATTCCACTAATATATTATATGCACCAATTCTCCTTAAGGCGGTCCTATCAGCTTGGGTAAGAAGTGATAATATCACTCGATAGGTAGAGTAGGGACATCCGAATTTAAGCCTTAAGTATTGAATCTTGCGTCAAATTCTTCCCTTTGTGAATTTGGGTATCCCCATACCTTAACCAATCTATCTCTGAAGTCGATTTAAAACTCTGATACACTACAAAATCCTCTTGCTAAGTCAAACTAAGGTGGTGTCCTAATTTGATTGGCCTAACTTATTGTTTAATTGGAATATTTTCTTCGACTTTTTACACATGGGCACACCATTGCTTCCGCTGCATAGTTTGTCCGCAAACTAATGCTCGAGTGGGGTGGTCTATTGTTGTGGACTTCTTTCTCATATGATCGTTTGTTCAAGTGATACCAGATTGTAAGACCCCTCCCCTTACCAAGGAGGCTACCCGGTCTTATGCCCAGAACCGCCGTCTTACGGTGACACTAACGCACGGGTTAGTCGACACTGCAACATGCCGATTCTGCCGGCTAGTACGATCATAAAAATGTAGGCCAATATGAGAAAAGAAGTAATACATAATAGAGTACTACGCAGCTAGTCCACAGTCACAGTACAAATCATACATATATGAATGAAGGAGTACACAGTACACAATGAGTGCAAATATAATATGAAGAGTAATAAGGGCTTATGCCCAGTACATCATATCAAAATCTCTCCCTCTCAACTCTAAACAGCGGAAGAAAATTATCATAGCCAAGTCATCCCACCTGAGGCAACTCTGCAGTAGTAGTAGTAGCAGGTGGTGGCATCAGCTCCTCACGTCTTGTCATCTCGTCCTGCCGGTCGTGCTGGTGCTCCACCTCCTCGAGCTCCTAAAAATAGTTTGGTCACTGACCATTAGTCAAAAGACTAAGTCATTTCCTCCACACCTCGCCCCGCAACTCCTAGGCACCATGCGCGAGGACAAAGCGGAGGACAACAAGGGGTAGTAAAAGTGGAAGTAGGTGACACGAACTAACTAGCAATTGTAATGGTTATTATTATTCTACTCTAGCAGTTCTAAGTATATAGTACAAGTAAGTAAAGTGCAATACTAGTAAAGGAAGTAAAGAACAGAAAGTAAGAGCAGAAAAGTAAAGTAAAGCTGAAAGGTAAAGCTATCTACCATCACAAAAGTACCTTAACTTATAAAAATGCTCATACAAATTTATAAGTTAAAGTTTCCAGGAAATTTAACTTATCATATAAAAGAGCCCATACTAATTTATATGATAAGGATCTATGAAGCGTATGACCTAATATTAATGAATGTTATGATGCAATTTATGCACAGGTAAGTGCAACTCACACACAACGACTTTGTGATCACAGACCTTTAGTTCCCACTTTTTGAGAGCTAGCATCACTCTCGGGTACCACCGCTGTGGCTACAGCTGTAGCGGAGCGGGTGTCTCCACTTCTAGGCCGGTATGCACACTACCAAACCTTAGACCCCTCTCATACGCCTCTGTACACGTCCAAGGTGCACTCTAGAGTCTCTGCGTACGTACTTTGCTGACAACCCGTCAGTCTTGTTGGGTCGGATGTGCGTTATCGGGGATCGTCCTCCAGACCGTAGTGTAAAACAACCCACTGGTCCCTCTAACTCTCACACCCGCCTAATGCACCGTCCTGCCATCGGTGTGACGAACGACCAGTACCGCATGCCACACCACTAAATTTATGCACATGCAAGTACTTCATTCTGAGCCTCCAGCTCGCAGGACCAACCTATCCTGAATCCCTCAAAACTTACACGGGTGAGCATTTATCAAAATCCCTCCAACCCTACAAGGGTGAGAACGCACAATAATGCCTTTATTCCAAATCCCTCAAACCCTACACGGGTGAGCATGTTACACAAGTCTCCCTCCAACCCAACACGAGTGAGAATGAACCACAATGTGTTAACTTATTAGACTACTCTTGTCTACGGGTTATTATACTTAGTGATTTAAGGTTAATCCCAGGACTGCCCAGGGTATACCCGGTGAAGGTCTCTCGGGGGCACTAGGAACTATGATAGGATTATGCCCAAAGCTCCCTTTCTCAAGGATATTTACTTTAATTGATGTCTGCCCATAATTCACCCCCAGCTCTCGTATTACTTTAGAACGACCCTAAAGACTTAAGGTGTTATTAGGAGCGCGACGGTCTTCCGCCGGTCCCCGTTATTATTGCTGTCACGGGACTTGCACTCTTCCACACATGGTTAAGGAATCCTCTAGGAGACCAACCAGGATTAATTCCTCCACTAAGATCCTCACTTTACTAGTTATTCAAATTCCTCCCCTGGTGGCCCTACTAGTACAAACATCGGTGCTAGACCCTTACCCATGTCCCGATACCATCCACAAATGTGACCTTCTAATTCCTCTGGCCATATGCCTCAAATTATTTATCCTAGGATAGTATGGACCTATATGATGACAAGGATGAATTTCCATAATTTCCAAATTACTTACACCATTAAATTAATTTCTTTAAATGTAATCCCTAGTCATTTTGCACATGAAGTATTGTTAATATTCAACCTACTATCCTAGGTATTCTTCCAGATGTAAAATATAACGATTAATGGTGCCTACCAAAATATCATGCTTTTTAAATTTATATTTATAATTAATTCCTATTTAATACTATATCCACAAATCTAGCATTTTCCAAATGAGGTACATAAAATATTATCTCAAAAATTCTAATTAAATTACAGGGCCTTGATAATAATGAAATAATACTATGTCCAGATTTCCATTTACATCTAGATTGAAATGGACTACCCATGATCAATTTGATTTATTTACCAAAATGCCATTATGGGGACTAAGTACATTATTTGGCACTCCAAAAATTCTGAAATAATTTCACAAGGTATAAAACATACAATTACATCAATATGAAGTTTTTCAGATTTTTCAAAGGAATATACCCATCATTTCTACACAAAATTCCATAAGGGTAATATGGTCATTTTGCTCCTTAAACTACTTAAACTTCATCCAACAGAGATATAATTTATTTCTAGTGATTATTATGTCACTTCTTAGTCCTCAACAGAAATTGCACCTTTTATGATAAGGGTAAACCTATTTTAAATTTATTTCCTAAAAAGGACAAAATTTTCAGAAATTCAAAACAATGGGATTTGTGTTCCCAAAAATCCCACCATTGCTATGAGAGTTGTATTACACCCTCATGTGTCTCCATAGTGAAAATCATGGTTTTTAAATGTTCTAAGTTGACTGAATACACATTATTTCATTTTAGGCTAAATGCACACCAAGCCTATAACATGACAACACATGCAAGTGGGTTTACCCAACATGTAGTGGTCCAAATTAGCTGAAATTTAAATCATACACCTATAATGTCCCTAAGGACATGCCACCAAAATATGGGGCCATTTGGAGCCATAACACTCCAAATATTTCATTTATTTAAATTTGTGTATTATGAATAAAATTATAGAAACAGTTTTCCCAAAAATTCTCAATTTTTGACAGTGGCTACATATGCCCTAAACATGAATGCACCCAGAATTTGGGGTCATGTTGATTACTTATTTGGCTTGGTCATCAATTTGAAATTCAACCCTTGCCTAGGAACAGTCCTAGGAAAACAACCCGACAGAAAGCACTACGGCTCCAAATTACATGTTTAGGGTGTCAAACAAAGTTAAGACATAGATATACAATTGTTATGTTGGTGACCAGTTCTGAAATTGCCTCTAAGGGGCCTATATTTAACATGCAAATGTCTGAAAAATGTGTGACAGAAATATTAATAAGACTATAGTTTAATTCACATATAATTCAACGGCATCCCATCATCTTCCTCCTCCAGCGGACGGTCCAGATGCATCCCGCCTGTAGCTGCTTGATCTGGTGTTTCGCGGTCATCCAGTCACCTCCCCGGCCGTCCACCACCACCACCACCTCCGTTGATGTGGGGACTAACGTTTGGCGGCGACTTGGCCACCGGAGGCGGCGATTTCCGGCGAACCCGAGCTCCATTAAAAATCATGGATTTTATCCCCCACCTCACATGGATTCAAGCTCAATTGAGCTCAAAATCTCTCCTAAATGATCTAGGAAGCTAGTACGGGTAGAGAGGAGGCGAAACGGACCTTAATTGGAGCCCGACGGCGGCGGTGGACTGCCATGGAATTTCTCCTCTCCCGCGAGCTTGCATCCGAACTCGTTTCTCCACCAAAAGCTTCGATCCAGATATCGAATTCCACTCCTCTCGGCCTTCTGAAGCTGATGGTGAGGTCAAAATGGGGGTGGGGTGGCTGGTTATGGTGTTTTGAGTAGTGGGAATTTCGGCCACCACCTTGGATGCTCCTCCTTGGCTCCAAGTGGCACCTCCTTTGATAGAATTTGGCTGGGTGATTATTCCTAAGCTCAGAACTGAGCTTTGGGAGGGAGGAGGAGGGCCAAGTGGCCTCCATCCCCCTTTTCCCTCTCAACTCTCTCCTCTCTTTCCCAAAATTTCCAAAAACACCGCATGCATGCACTCTCTCTCCTATTTTAGAGGGGTAGGGGCCGTCATTAACCATTTAGGCTGGTCATTGGCCTTGGCTCATTGGCTTTGCCTATTGGGAATGGGCTTGGCCTCCCTTTTTCTCTTTAGGCCTTATGTTGACCAAGTTGACTTTTAGGGTTGACTTGGTCAACTTGATGAGTGGGATGGCCCCACGTGATGGTCATGAACCCCATGTAATCACCCAACATGGGTTGGACCATGGTGATGCCCCACTTGGGCTAATTGGGCTTATATATGTGGATTTGACCAAATTTGGGTTATGATTGACTTGAGTCAACTTGGGTTAATGGTTGACCCAATGATGTGGCTTTTGGTTCACATAGATTGCTTTTAGGGTTAGGGGAATAGTGGTGGGGTCAATGTGTACCTATGATTCCATTTTGGGCTAGTTTGACCTGATTTGACTCGAACCCTATAGTGGGCCCTATGTAAATCCACCCTAACTCCATGAGTCAAACCTAGCCTAACCCTTTTCATCCACCACATGTCCTAAACTAATCTAAGTTTAGGGGTCTAGTAGGAAATGAGATGTTACAGCACCTTGGACGTGTATAGAGGCTTATGAGAGAGGTCTAGGCTTGGTAGTCTACATACCCGCCTAGAAAGTAGAGACGCCCGCTCCGCTGCTGTCGTAGCCACAATGGTGGTACCTGAGAGTTATGCTAGCTCTCGAAAAGTGTGAACTAAAGGTCTGAGATCTCAGAGTCGTGTGCGTGTGTTGCACTTGCATGTTTCATGATTCATAACATATCATCCATTTGCATTAGGACATACGCTTCATAGATCCTTATCATAAAAATTAGTATGAGCTCTTTTATATGATAAGTTATTTTGGAAATGCTAACTTATATATTTGTATGACATTTATATAAGTTAGGGTACTCTGTGATGGTAGATAACTTTCCCTTTTAACTTTACTTTACTTTTCTGCTCTTACTTTCAGTTCTTTCCTTTACTAGTACTGCACTTTACTTACTTGTACTATATACTTAGAACTCCTAGAGTAGAATAATAATATCTATTATAACTGCTACTTAGCTCTTGTCACCTTCGTCCACTTTTGGTACCCCTTGTTGTCCTGCGCTTCGTCCTTCAACTCGGTGCCTATGAGCTGCGAGGCAAGGTGCGGAGGAAACGACTTAGTCTTTTTGACTAATGGTCGGTGACCATACAATTTTAGGAGCTTGTGGAGATGGAGCACTAGCACGACGAGGAGGTCGGACTTGAGGAGCAGATACCGCTACCGCAGACTACTACTACTACTGCGCGTCCTCAGGTGGGACGAGTTTTGATGTATTATATTAGCTTCCACTTTGATTTGAGAGAGAGAGTTGATATGATGTACTGGGCATAAGCCCTTATTACTCTTTCATTTTGTACTCATTGTGGACTATGTTTTTGTACTCTTCATTTATATATATGATATGTACTATGTGACTTGTGGACTAGTGGATTTGATATACTGCTATACTTTTATTTATCATATTGGCCTACAGGTTATATGATCGTATTAGCCGGCAGAATCGGCGTGTTGCGGTGTTGACTAACCCATGCATTAGTGCCACCGTAAGACGGCAGTTCTGGGCATAAGACCGGGAGCCTCCTTGGTAAGGGGGAGGGGTCTTACAAACTGGTAACACTTGAACAAACGATCATATGAGAAAGAAGTCCACGACACTGGAACACCCCGCTCGAGCATTAGTTTACGGACAAACTATGCAGCGGAAGCAATGGTGTGCCCATGTGCAAAAAGTCACATAAAACAGTCCATTAATCAAGGAGTTAGGCCAATTTTGGACGTTTACCTTACCTTTATACAGCCTCCGCAGAATGTGGTTCCTCCCCCTCCGGCTGCCACTCCTTTCATGCAGATAGAGATGGGACAAACTCTAACGGCTATCCTAGATGCCTTCAGAGTCTATCAGGCCCCGACACAGTTGCAAACCCGGGATCAAACTGGTTGAGTGCCTTTAAGAGCCTGTCCTCGCCGACGTACCACGGGACAGAAGATGTAGTGAAGACAGAGGAGTGGTTGGAGACTATTCAGGAGATGCTGGCTGGCATCAGCTGCCCTGTCAGCCAGGCAGTACCGTTGACATCCTCTGCCTTGGAGGTTCATTCTAAGAGGTGGTGGAAATCCATGTTAGATTCCACCTACGCAGATAGAGCATTGACAGACATCTCGTTGGAGGATTTCAGCGAGTCCTTCTTGGAGCATTTTGTGTCCACTACGGATAGGGATGAGTTAGAGGAGAGGTTCCTAAACCTCAAGCAAGGGTCCAGATCAGTGATTGAATACTAGAGGGAGTTTTCTCATTTGGCAAGGTTCGCAGGGATATATGATCTGGAAGATAGGAGGTATGCTAAGAAGTTTTATCGAGGACTCAGGGATTCTACGAGGCAGGCGCTTCTATTCATTTCTCACGGCTTGGCGACCCAGATCTTCGAAATGACCAAGAAATTGGAGGCCGGTCAGTTGATGGTGCAGAGCAGGGGTAAGAGGTCGATGGATGGGAAATCGTTCGGGGAGAGCAGCAGAGGCTCTCAGAGTGGCAGAGTGATGGGATACAAGAGGGGTAGAGGACGACAATGTCCTAACTACAGACAGGAGCAGAGGCCCCCTCCAGTGCTAACTCCCCCACCACCACAGATGAATGGCCCGGTGAGGCAAGACGACCGTGGCCAGAGACAGGTGGTCTGTTATGGTTGTCATCAGCCCGGACACATCAAATTGCAGTGCCCACATCAGTTTCGACCACTTCCTCCTCCCCCACCTCCAGCAGCCCCTCCGGTACAGCAGGGCCGAGGACGAGGACGAGGCCGAGGTCGAGGCCGAGGTCGGGGACATTACGGCCGAGGTCGAGGGCAGGAATAGATGTACACGCTAGATCTTACCGAACCAAGGAACCCAGAGGAGGTTATCACAGGTACTTAGAATTATTGTTAAATTACTTGAGTTTTCAATTATATAGTACCTGGAACCATAGAATAACAATTCATTTTAACTTAAACAAATCTCAGGCATAGTTATTATCAGCGGCAAGCCCGCTCACACATTATTCGACACGGGTGCTTTGCACTCGTTCGTATCTGAGGCCTTCATAGACAGACTTGAAGGCGTGGAAAGATTTCTGGGACTAGAGATGAGGGTGCGTCTACCCAATGGGTCAGAACTGCGGACCACTGCCCATTATAATATGGAGGCCGAGATTGGCAGCAAGGCATTTGAGGCGCCAGCAACTATTCTGAAGCTGCAGGACTTCGATTTGATTTTGGGCATGACATGGTTACATCAGAACCATGCTCAGATAGATTGCCCATCAAGGAGGATCACACTAAGGCATGGCGACTCCCATGTCATCATCGAAGGTATTAAACCTATCTCCCACATATTACTATCTTCTGTATAGGCTGTGAAGGCCCACGAGCAGGGAGAGGAGGTTTACCTTATCTGCTTTGAGATGGCGGGAGCAGAGGCTTCTATTTCAGATATTCCGGTGGTCCGGGATTTCTCTGACGTGTTCCCGGAGAAATTTCCTGGACTACCACCAGCCAGGGACTTGGATTTCAGGATTCAGCTGGTACCGGGAGCGAGGCCAGTGTCCCGGGCACCTTACAGGATGGCTCCCAGAGAGTTAGCAGAGTTCAGGACTCAACTTCAGGAGCTAGTTGAGTCGGGATTTCTGCGGCCCAGTTCATCGCCGTGGGGAGCTCCAATTCTTTTTGTGAAGAAGGACGGGTCGTTGTGACTATACATAGATTACCGGGAGCTGAACCGGTTAACGGTCCGCAATACCTATCCACTGCCTCGGATATACGAGCTATTTGATCAGCTGCAGGGAGCCTTCTGGTTCTCTAAGCTAGATTTTCGATCTGGTTACTACCAGCTCCGCATCCGGGAAGAGGACATACCGAAGACGACATTCAGTTCACGATATGGGTTATACGAGTTCACGGTGATGCCTTTTGGGCTCACGAATACCCCCTCCGCATTCATGACCCTAATGAACCGTGTATTCAAACCTTACTTAGACCGCTTCGTTATTGTGTTCATCAATAATACTCTGATCTATTCCCGGACTCAAGAGGAGCACACTGAACACTTGACACATGTTTTACAGAGACTTAGAGAATTCCAGATGTATGGCAAGTTTTCTAAGTTCCAGTTTTGGCTATAGGAGGTGGCTTTCCTGGGGCACACTATCAGTGGGGCTGGATTGGCAGTAGATCCAGCCAAGATAGAGGTAGTACGGAATTGGCCACGACCGAAGACATCATCAGACATACGCAGTTTCTTGGGGTTAGCAGGTTATTATCGCAAGTTCGTGGAGGGATTCTCGAGGTTAGCCCTCCCCCTCACGTCCTTGACGAAGTAGGATGCAGATTTTGTTTGATCAGAGCAGTGCGAGACAGCTTTTCAGGAGCTGAAGGACCGACTCACCTCATCCCCTATTCTTGCGCTCCCATCCGGGAGTGAAGGATTTCAGATCTACACAGATGCCTCTTACCAGGGTATGGGTGCTGTCCTGATGCAGCATGGACATGTTATTGCTTATGCTTCAAGACAGTTGAAGAAGTATGAGCATAACTATCCAGTACATGACTTAGAGCTCGGGGCTGTGGTATTTGCCCTAAAGATGTGGAGACATTATTTATACGGGATCCATTGTGATATCTATTCAGATCACAAGAATCTTAAATATATCGATACGCAGAAGGACATGAAGATGCAACAGAGGAGATGGCTGTAATTCCTCTGTGACTATGATTATCAGATCCACTATCATCCGGGGAAAGCAAACACAGTAGCAGATGCTTTGAGTAGGAGAGCCGGCACTTCTGGACCGGAGCCTCGGTTGATGTCTATAGAGCTGATACGGATGATGGAAGACATGTATATTACCATGGTATCTGAGACCGAACCAGTGGTATATCAAGAGTACTTGAGCTCAGTGATCAGTGGTGATGATATACAGGAGCGCATCCCAACACATCAGAGGCTGGATGTTGCATTAGAGCCGATTTTCAGTGCCCTGGAAGGGGGCAGGTTTGAGGATTACACGCTGTAAGATGATCTCCTTCGATTCTGTGGGCGAGTATACATACGAGCAGGAGATGGTATCCGGGATGACATACTCAGAGAGGCTCATTGCTTCAGATATTCAGTGCATCCCGACATCACCAAGATGTGGGAAGATTTACGGAGGACCATGTACTGGCCTAGGATGAAGAGGGAGATCACCTATTTTGTGACACATTGCGAGACTTGTTAGCGCGTGAAGGCAGAATGTAAGAGCAAGGAGGTTTAATACAGCCACTGTCAGTCCCAGAGTGGAAGTTCGAGGACATTACTATGGACTTTGTACACGGACTACCTCGCTCCCACTCCGTGCACGATTCCATTTGAGTCATAATCGATAGACTGACCAAGGTAGCGCGTTTCATTCCAGTCAGGAAGGATGCTCCAGTTGTAGTTTTGGTGAGATTTTTCGTAGAGCAGTTTGTCAGATACCATGGCATCCCCAGGACTATCGTCTCGGATCGTGATGGTAGGTTCACTTCCAGGGAGTGTAGGGCAGTGCAAGATTACTTGGGGTCCCGACTTACCTTTAGCACTGCCTTCCATCCGCAGTCCGACGGCTAGACGGAGCAGACAAACAGGACGATGGAGGACCTGCTAAGATTATGCATATTGGATACGGGGAAGCCTTGGGAGAGGCTGCTACCATTGATCGAATTATCTTACAATAACATCCACCAAGCTCGCATTGGGATGACTCCTTAAGAGGCTTTGTATGGAAGGAGATGCCGGACACCGCTATCTTGGGTACAGGATGTGGACACCAAGACTCTTGGCTCTGATTTTGTGGAAGACACGCAAGCTCAGATTCGTTTGATCAGGGATCGAATGCTGGAAGCTCAGAGTAGACAGGCTAAATACTATGATGCTCGGCATAGGAAGGTGGAGTTCCAGGTGGGAGACAGGGTATTCTTGAAGATACATCTGGTACATGGTGTCTCTCGGGTGCGGAGGCACAAGAAGCTCAGTCCACGATATATGTGGCCGTACTTGATCCTGGAGCGGATCGGTCCCTTGGCTTATAGACTGCAGCTGCCACCAGAGTTGAGTACACTGCACGACGTCTTTCATGTCTCTTCACTACGAAGAGCACTCCTCCGGCCGGAGCAGCACATTACTACTACAGCTGGCCCGCTAGCATCCGGTAGATTAGTTTGTTTGGAGCCGATCCGGATTGATGATACAGATGTCCGAGTGTTGTGGAAGAAGGTCCCTCTTGTGAACATGATGTGGTCCAACCATGGATGGGAGGAACAAACCTGGGAGCCAAGGGACCTGATGTTGGAGCGACACCCGGAGCTGTTTACTTCAGGTATGCTATAAATTATGTTTTAAAATTACTTAAATTATTAAGAGTAGAACCCAGTGGACCCGAACTTAAATTTCGGGGACGAAATTTTTTTTTATTATTGGAATTGTAACATCCCATGTTACTTCTAGGCCCCTTAACTTAGATTGGGTTAGGCATGAGGTGGGTGATAGGGTTATTTAGCTAGGTTTGACCCTAGTAGGTGAGTGAAGCCATGTGGGGCCCACCTTAGGGCCCAAGTCAAACTAGGTTAAACTAGCCTAAATAAGGACCCTAAACATACCATGACCCCACCACATTGCCCTAACCCTAAAAACAATCTAAGTGGACCCTAGTACATGTCACTAGGTCAACCCTTTGACCCTAGTTGACCCAAGTCAACTTAGCCCTAACTTTGGTCAAACCTATACCTATAGGCCCAATTAGCCTAAGTGGGGCACCCCCTTGGCCCAACCCAAGTTGGGTGGTGCCACTAGGCTCATGACCATTAAGTGGGGTCAGCCCACTCATCATGTTGACCAAGTCAACTCAAAAAGTCAACTTGGTCAACATGAGGTCTAAAGAAGGGAAAGATGAACCCAAGCCCATTTCCATTAGGCTAAGCCCACCCAACTCAGCCCTAGGCCAACCCAAGGAGTCAAAGTCAACCCTTGGCCCTCAATTTGAAGAGAGAGAATACATGCAAAGGAAAAATTGGAAAATTCACCAAAAAAGAGGAGAGAGAAGGTTGAAATTAAGGGAGGAGGCCACATGGCTCCTTCTCTTCAGCCATGGCTTGCTGGCAGAACTCCCTTGGAGTTATTAGGAGGAGGTGAGAGGCTGAGGGCCACTTGGCATGATGGGTGATACAACAAAAGCTCCAAACCGAGCTTGCCTTGGTTGTATCTCCCCATATATCCCCTCCCAGCCAGAGATATTGATTCCATTAGCTTCAGAGGGCAAAGAAGAGTAGAAATCGATAGCTGGAGTGAATGAAACCGTGCAGGAACCATGAATCCGAGAGATGCTGCCAGAGCAAGGTCGAGAATGGCAACCCGCCTCCATCCTTGCCGCCAGCCACCAACACAGGTTCGTTTCACCGTCCCTCTACCCGTACTAGAATCCTAGATCAACTAGGGGAGATATCAGGCTCAATTGAGCCCGATGCCATGGGAGAAATGAGAGATTTTTCAATCTTTTTCTAACCGCTCGAGATCGTCATCGCCGCCGTCTCCCGCCGCCTCATCACCGGCAAAGGATAGCCCCCACCAACGTGAAGGTGATGACACCGATGGCTGGGGGTGGCGCCACCTCAGGTGGCCGGAAATAGCCCCGCAATATCACCCAGGTCGGCTCGATCTCAGCCGTTGAATGCTTGGGGAAGATAAACGGATGCCGTCCAATATGGCTTTAAGATTCGTGATGTGCATTTTTATTAAAATCAATTTAATTTCTGTTATTATTTAATGAAATGAAATTACATTTCTGTCACATTAATTCAGTGATCTTGCATGTCAAATATAGGGCTCTTAGAGCCATTTCCAGAGGATGACATGAACATAAAAAATGTAGCCCTTTGTGTTAACTGTACTGTTACACCCTTAACTTGAGATTTGATCCAGTGGTCTGACTTGTAGGACCATTTTTCTAGGGTTGGTCCTTAGCTAGGGCAGAATTTCAAAATGATGTCCAAGCCAAACCATTCATCCAAATGGCCCAAAATTTTGGGTGCATGCATACTTAGGGCTTGTTTAACCCCTGTACAAAAATGAGTATTTTTGGGAAAACTATTTCTATAGTTTTTACTAAAATACCCAAAATGAAATAAATGACATATTTGGAGTTGTGGGAGTCCAAATGGCCCCAAATTTTGGTGGCATGTCCTTAGGGACATTATAAGTTTATTTTTAAAATTTCAGCCACTTTGGACTAATGCATGTTGGGTAAACCCACTTGCATGTGTTGGCTTTTTATAGGCTTGGTGTGCATTTAGCCTAAAATGAAATAATGTGTATTCAGCCAACTTAGACATTCAAAAATCATGATTTTCATTATAGAGACACATGAGGGTGTAATACACCTCTCATATCAATGGTGGGATTTTTGGGAACAAAAATCCCATTATTTTGAATTTCTGAAAATTTGGTTCTTTTGAGGAAATAAATTTAAAATAGGTTTACCCTTATCATAAAATGTTCAATTTCTGTTAAGGACTAAGGAGTTACATAATAAACACTATAAATAAATTATATCTCTGTTGGATGAAGTTTAAGTAGTTTAAGGAGCAAAATGACCATTTTACCCTTATGGAATTTGTGTAGAATTAATGGGTATATTCCTTTTAAAAATCTGAGAAAATTCATATTGTTGTAATTGTATGTTTTATATCTTGTGCAATTATTTCAGAATTTTGGGGTGCCAAATAATGTACTCAGGCCCCATAATGGCATTTTGGTAAATAACTCAAATTGATCATTGATAGGCCATTTCAACCTAGATGTAAATGGAAATCTGGACATAACATTATTTCATTATTATCAAGTCTCTGTAATTTAATTAGAATTTTTGAGATAATATTTTATGTACTTCATTTGGAAAATGCTAGATTTGTGGATATAGTATTAAATAGGAATTAATTATAAATTTGAATTGAAAAAGCATGAAATTTTGGTAGGCCCCATTAATTGTCATATTATATACCTGGAAGGATCCCTAGGACATTAGGTTTAATATTGATAATACTTCATGTGCAAAACGACTAGGGATTACATTTAAAGAAATTAATTTAATGGTGTAAGTAATTTGGAAAATTATGGATTTCATCCTGTTCATCATATAGGTCCGTACCATCCTAGTATAAATAATTTAAGGCATATGGCCAAAGGAATTAGAAGGTCACATTTGTGGGTGGTATCGGGACATGAGTAAGGGTCTAGCACCGATGTTCGTACTAGTAGGGCCACCAGGGGAGGAATCTGAATAACTAGTAAAGTGAGGATCTTAGTGGAGGAATTAACCCTGGTTGGTCTCCTAGAGGATTCCTTAACCATGTGTGGAAGAGTGCAAGTCCCGTGATAGCAACAATAATGGGGACCGGCGGAAGACCGCCGCGCTCCTACTAACACCATAAATCTTTAGGGTCGTTCTAAAGTAATACGAGAGTTGTGGTATAAATCCTGGGTAGACACCAATAAAAGTAATTATCCTTGAGAAAGGGGACTTTGGGCGTAATCCCATCGTAGTTCCTAGTGCCCCCGAGAGCCCTTCACCGGGTATACCCTGGGCATTCCTGGGATTAACCTTAAATCACTAAGTATAATAACTCGTAGACAAGAGTAGTCTAATAGGTTAAGACATTGTGGTTCATTCTCACCCATGTAGGGTTGGAGGGATTGTGGTTCATTCTCACCCGTGTAGGGTTGGAGGGATTGTGGTTTATTCTTACCTGTGATGGGTTGGAGGGAGACTTGTGTAATATGCTCACCCGTGATGGGCAGAAGGGATTCAGGATGATTTGTTCTTTCGAGCTGAAGGCTCGAGATGAAATACTTGCATGTGCATAAATTTAGTGGCGGGTCATGCGGTACTGGGCCGATATTCACACCGATGGCAGTACGGTGAACCAGGCGGGTGTGAGGGTTTGAGGGGACAGTGGGTTATTTTACACTGCAGTCTGGAGGACGATCCCCAATGACGCACACCCGACCCAACAAGACTGACAGTTGTAAGCAAAGGACGCACACAGAGACTCTAGAGTGCACCTTAGACGTGTACAGAGGCGTATGAGAGAGGTCTAGGCTTGGTAGTGTGCATACCCGTCTAGAAAGCGGAGACGCCCACTCCGCTACTGCCGTAGCCACAACGGTGTTACCTGAGAGTGATGCTAGCTCTCGAAAAGTGGGAACTAAAGGTCTGAGATCTCAGAGTCATGTGTGTGTGTTGCACTTGCATGTTTCATAATTCATAATATATCATCCATTTGCATTAGGACATACGCTTCACAGATCCTTATCATATAAATTAGTATGGGCTCTTTTATATGATAAGTTATTTTGGAAATCCTAAGTTATATATTTGTATGAGCATTTATATAAGTTAGGGTACTCTGAGATGGTAGATAGCTTTATCTTTCAACTTTACTTTACTTTTCTGCTCTTACTTTCAGTTCTTTCCTTTACTAGTACTGCACTTTACTTACTTGTACTATATACTTAGAACTGCTAGAGTAGAATAATAATATCTATTACAACTGCTAGTTAGCTCTTGTCACCTGCTTCCACTTTTGCTACCCCTTGTTGTCCTCTGCTTCGTCCTTCCGCTCGGTGCCTAGGAGCAGCGGGGCGAGGTGCGGAGGAAACGACTTAGTCTTTTTGACTAATGGTCGGTGACCATACTATTTTAGGAGCTCGTGGAGATGGAGCACTAGCACGACGAGGAGGTAGGACTTGAGGAGCAGATACCGCTACCGCAGACTACTACTATTGCGCGTCCTCAGGTGGGACGAGTTTTGATGTATTAGATTAGCTTCCGCTTTTATTTGTGAGAGAGAGTTGATATGATGTACTGGGCATAAACCCTTATAACTCTTTCATTTTGTACTCATTGTGGACTATGTTTTTTGTACTCTTCATTTATATATATGATATGTACTCTGTGACTTTTGGACTAGTGGATTTGATATACTGCTATACTTCTATTTCTCATATTGGCCTACAGGTTATATGATCATATTAGCCGGCAGAATTGCCGTGTTGCGGTGTCGACTAACCCGTGCGTTAGTGCCACCGTAAAACGACGATTCTGGGCATAAGACCGGGATCCTCCTTGGTAAGGGGGAGGGGTCTTACATGAGTTGTAAGATCTGAGTATCTGAGAAGAAATAAGGGAGTTAGATCGAATCTAGTACACTTCTAGATAGGAGAATGGGGAAAGTGGATGTACCCATCACTTGGGGAACCACTATAAATCTGTGTGCACTCTGTGATTGGCTGTGATTTCTTTTATACTGTGATGTGTTAATTGCTGAATAATCTTTGTTAGAAGTAAAAATATTGTCTTCCTTAAGGAAAAAGAATTGAACCTATTCACCCCCCCCCTATAGGTGTTTAGGGTATCTTGAAACCAATTCTTTCAGAGACACAACTCTAGGCAGTGGACTATTATACACATTTCATTAATCATCCTATCACATGGCCATGCATTAGCCTCATCCAATTCCTTCTTAAAGTCAAGCATTCACAATCAATTATTCTTCCACGCGAATATCATTTGTTCAATCAAACGTATTAATTTAGTTTTTCACTAGCTTACCCAAACCATTTGTTTGTCAACCTCCTTCAAACCGTTGGTATAATCATGTTCCACCAAACCATTTGTTTATTATAATTATGTATAAGCTAAGTCTACCAAAACCTCAACCTTATTTACATTCTTAAGGATCTATCCCACCAGTCCTTTGTTTATCACAAATATCCATAAATTAAGTTCATCAAATCTCAATGTTAATATACCATGACCTCAATACCAAATTCAAACCCGGATCCACACTATCCCGAGAACAACATGTACTTAAGACTTGACTGTACAACAACTTAGACTGGACATTACCGAGTCTACATGACTTGTATGAAAACATATAACCATCTATTGGAAAGGACTTTCCTAGGGATACGACTTTCGTGTTTTGTCAAAAGCCCAGATCTGGCTATAACATACCCACAAATGCCCTTGAAGTTCGTTGTGCACAGAAAATAGATTTCTGCGCGCATCTTAAAGCAAGGTGACTGACATCAGTTCATCTTCATCGTTTAGATATTGAATCAAAAAATATGCAAAACTTCCTTCTCTCTTATTCACCCTCAATAGTGTTGGGATTTTCTTCACGACACAACATATTGTGTGCAGCGGAAGTAAAGAACAAGAAAAGCCCAAAGAATTGGGATCTTATAATATACATGAATCAAGAAGTAGAACTTACTGTAAACAAAATTACCTTTGTGTGATTGAGTCAATACTCAACCTAGATGCTCCAAAAAAATCAGTCGGCCACTTAGCGGCTCGAGTCCTGAGTGCAAAAAGTTTATCCGCACCTCTATAGGAAATCCACACAATCGGGAGAACCCACAACTACTTATCGAATTAGCACTAGGTATGGAGAGGAAACTCTGCATCTCCACAGACTGCTAGATTTGTTAAAGGAGAGGTGGCGACGATACTTGTTGGGATCGGGATCAACGACGGCGGCGGGATCGGCGGAACACTTTCGTCGGTGTTTTAGGTTTCTCTTATTTTTTGCACAGTGCGGCTCGTGTTCTTAGACAGAATAATTGCTTAGTCTCATATGAAGAAACCCTAAAGACTTCTATTTATACCCAATTAATAAACAAAACAGTTTTTGTCGCAATCCGTAGACCTAGGACTTAGACTACAGAACTTCGGCCAGACTGCCCTTGTCTCGACGAATTGTCGAGTATCCATGACATAAACAACAAATCGTCGAGTGATATGCGCTAAGCCCGTCTCTAATTTATATAATGAGCACGCTGGGTTTAGATTTCACGCGATGAAAGGAGGCAAGTGCACCTATCGTAAGTAGACAGGATATTCGATGGGAATATCACAGTCATATATTTTCCGGTATGAGTTGACTATCATTACTCCTCCCGGAAGGACTATTATCTTACCTAAAAATTAAAGGTGTCAGATTACTTAACTAAGGCGACTATAAGAAAGAGATGAATATAGATTTAGAAAAAGATTGATGAAAAAATAACGCTCAGTGTCGAATTACGTTTGGACAAAAATAAATTTATATAACTAGAGATCCTCGGTTTCAATTCAATTAAAAGGGAAACTTGGTCGTGGAGGTTCCAAAAGAATGAGATCAACAGTCTCTAGGATTATCGCTGACCTGAGCATTATGACTATTTGACCGAGCTCTCGTTTGGCGAAGCATTCCTCTTAATGCCAGCTTTATGCTAAGAACTCCGCTAACACAATACAGTAGAATTCCACGCCTCCTATCTCGAGGTTTTGTGCGAAACTCTCTTTACCCAAGGGAGATCGGTCCATATGCACGACCTCTCGGCTATCTAGTGTATGGAAAACAGAAATAAAGCGCACTCATCGATATGTGGTTCTACGCGTCGTATACCTGGGGTAAACCATAAGTTCTTAATTAAAGAGAAATAGAAGACCTTTAAATATTTAAAAATATTTTTATGTCCCAATGCTCTTTGATACAGAGGGCTAAGACCGATTATCCACTCATCGGGATGGGGACGGCTTATGAGTTAGGTGAGGCGTGAGTTCAAAACTAAACGCTGAAGGGTTATATAGAAAAAAGACATAAAATAACCTAACATTAGAAAATGAAGAGCTTACTAAAAATTGAAAAACGAACACATTCAACCAAACCCATAATAAAGGAAAGAAGCTAAGTTATACAAAAGAAAATTACATAATTGAAATTACAAGTCCTACTCAAACGAGTAGGCGGGAAATGACAAGTCCTACTCTTACGAGAAGGCGGGAAATGACAAGTCCTACTCAAACGAGCATGCGGGAAATGACAAGTCCTACTAAAACGAGCAGTCAGGAAATGACAAGTCCTACTCAAACGAATAGGCGGGAAATGACAAGTCCTACTCAAACGAGTAACAGGGAAATTGCAAGTCCTACTCAAACAATTAGGCAGGAAATGACAAGTTCTACTTAAACGAGTAGTAGAGAAATGACAAGCCCTACTCAAACAAGTAGGCAGGAAATGACCAGTCCTACTCAAACGAGTAGGCTTGAAATGAAAGCTGTAAAAGCTAACTCATAAATGCACACACTCCACTTGAAGGTAAGAAAGCAATAAAGATAGGTAAAACAAAGTAGCTCATACACTCACACACAACAAAAACGAGAAAATCAAAGTGATCGAAAAATTAAAAAGATTACATTTCTACCGTTATAACTTACTAAAAATGCATAAAAAGGGGAAATAAAAATTAAAGAAGGAAACGTTTTTCAAAATAAAAGTAAAAAATCAAAGTTGACCAAAATTTAAAACGATTACTAATTCATTCTTATAACTACATAAAAGTGTTTAAAAAGTGGAAATAAAGTCAAAAAGAACAAAAATATTTACAAACTAAAAAAAACTAAGTTAAAGAAAAATCAAAACCACTTTTAAAGACACTTTTATAAACTCATAAAAAAAGAATACAAAGTACAAAAAAAACTAAACCTAACAGACAAGATAAGAAAAGCTAGCATGACAACTAAGAACTAAGATGAAATCTATTACAAAAATAAGCAAGAAAATCTTGAAACAATAAAACCTAATATTACACACACACACACACACACACACACACACACACACACACACACACACACACACACACATTTTAATGAGAAAAACGAAGATACAAAAGATCACTGAAAGAGTGGCACTCACATGCATTCCAATATAACATAAGGAGAGAAAAACTAGCTTATTTTATTAATGACAAAAGTAGAGTTACAAAAAGCTAAAGCAAACACTAAAGTGAGGGGGAGAAAATCACCTTGCATAGCTCAAAAAGGCCCCCAAACAGCACTCCGACAGCAAAATGGCTAAAAAAGTTGAACCCTTGGCTCATACCGAAAATTTCTTTTTATAAGCACAAAATTTAAGTTTACACTCGCTGGTCATGGGCGTGTAGGGGGAGCGTGTAGGGTCCGGCAGATGTATAAGCTGAATAGTTATTGGCGGTTGACTTTGGGGCTTCTTCTGAAGTTCCACGTGGCAGTCACAGGCGTGTTCGGCGGTCATGGGAGTGAAGGATGGGTGTGAATGGCGAAAGAATCGAGTCCTTGCCTCGTTGGAAGCATCTTGTATGGAAAGGTTGACGAGGTCACGGCCATGCGTCGAATGACACTGTCATGTAGTTTGGGTCTGTTGGATCCCTAGTTGAATTTGGGCTAGGTTCACTAAACTAGAATGTTTGACCCAACCTGTATAGCTAGGGTCATGTTTGTGTCCTAGAGTTTAGGTCATGTCCTTAGAATTAACATTGTATGAACCAGCCATCAACAGACTGCAGAAGACTCAAGACTTAAAGAAATTTCAAAGACTCAGGAAAATGAGTTCGACGTTCGTCGAACTCAGCATGACGAAAGTCGTGCTCAACTCGACAAACTCAGAGAAAATTCTCTGAGCTGAGCTCGACGATCTTGTATCTCAGGTTGACGATGTTCGGATACTATACTTCAACATTCCAAGTCCAGAATTCCTTTCTCTGAACTCCAGTCGATGAAGTTAGAATATCAGCTCGACGAACTTAGTTCTTAGGTCGACGATTTTTGGATGCTCTATTTCAACATTCTAGTCCAGAAACATCTCAATATTCTAACTCTAGAAACTGAACTCCAGTCGACGAACTTAGAATCTCAGCTCTATGATCTGGATGAATAGAATTGGCAAGTTTCTTGAGAAAGCAGTTAGCAGTTCTCAGGTCGACTATCTTGGATCTCAGCTCAACGAACAACAATTACCTGCTCGACGAATATAACTTCTCAGCTCGACGAACACTGTACCCTGGTCGACGAATTCTGTTCTTTGCTCGATGATTTCTGTGAACATCCAGACTTGGATATTTCCCTCCCTCTGTCCTTATTTTATTGCAATAATTCCTGAGTAATCAATGCTTAATATTCTCTGAATATTACCGTTAGATGCAGCATAGATTATGGCCTTCATCAGGATTATTACTTGCTGTTTTTCAATGGGACAGTTGGGGAAATCAATCAATGCATATATTCTCAAGGGCGTCAGCAATCAATGCTGAAACGAATTCAAAATTAAGAAAGAATATTTCATAGGAAATATAAAATGATTTTTCTTCTTCCTTCTACACAACAGAGGATACAAACGATAGAAAGGAAATACAGAACACTGAAAGTAATCATACAGTAACAGAGAAAAAGAACAACCTCAGACCAGAGAAATAATACAAGATACAGAAGAAGAAGAACATTAATTCAAAATAAAGAGTCTTCTTCATTCTTCACTCCAGGTTGCTTCAAGGACAACAAAACTTCATCAGTCAAGAAGTTCCTGGAGCTCTTCTGGTCAAAGCAAAAGATTG
Source organism: Platanthera guangdongensis (assembly GCA_039583875.1). Lineage (NCBI taxonomy): Eukaryota > Viridiplantae > Streptophyta > Magnoliopsida > Asparagales > Orchidaceae > Platanthera > Platanthera guangdongensis. The sequence continues at coordinate 82,590,288 of CM077160.1, forward strand.
AAGACCTACTCACCCTGCAACAAAGCTCCAACCTTCCTGAACAAATCAATATCTCAGGGGGAGCTTTATTAACATCAAAGATCCACTAAGTCTTCTCAGTTGTATTTGAGATAGAGAAGACACCATCACTCTCTCACCCCCACAATAAAAAGGGTTATTTAACTCCCTTCAAAAGTTATTCCTTGGTTGCAAGTCTCCTGATCAAAAGACTTGGGTTGGTTTTTGAGCACCTGATCAAAAGCTCATTGGTGGCAGTCACCTGATTAAAAACCTGAGTGGATTCCTACCTAGGTGGTAGAAGAGTGGATGTACCCAGGTTTGGGAACCCCTATAAAATTCTTGTGTTGTCTGGTAGCCATCTTTTTCTTTTATTCTTAGTGTGGCTTTGCTAGTTAGGTTTGCTGTGTCTGTGATTAATTAGTTTAGATTTTGTTGTGCCTGTGGTAGATTATTTTAGCTTAGGACTGTTCTTTACTTACAGTATAGTTTGGTATCAAATAGCTTCCTAACACAGCAGTTTTATTAAACAGCAAAAAGTGTTACAGTTTGAAAGATACTCTATTCACCCCCCCCCCACTGTAGAGTAAATCATGTCTAACCCTAACTTTCAATTGGTATCAGAGTTGGTTCCTTTGGTTGTACAAGCTAATCCTTGAACCAAAAGATCCTTTGATAGATCTGATTTTTTATTTCTATTAAGATTATATACACAGCATGTAACACCCCGAGGTCAAGAGAATCATTTTGAGCAAAATTGGGTTCAGGCATGGGTGACACGGCCTGGGACACGGGCGTGTCCCAGGGCGTGTCAGTTGACACGGCCTGCGACACGGGCGTGTCGCAGGGCGTGTCGAGGTTGTGTCGACGATTGAACTTGGTGTCGACGATTTTTGCTCGACATCGTCGAGAGGGGGCACACGGCCCAGGACACGGCCGTGTCGGATGCCGTGTCGAATGCTCGACGAGTGTTAGTCGACGATCGTCGAGTATCGGGTCCAGTGAGGACACGGCCTGTGACACGGGCGTGTCACAGGGCGTGTCAGTGGGCGTCAAATTCAGCTCGACGTCTCGGGTTAGGGCGTGTTTGCGGGACACGGGCGTGTCCTGGTGCACACGGCCATGAACACGGGCGTGTGCCAAGCCGTGTGCCAGGCTGTGTGAAGTCTCGGGTTGATTTGGGATTATTTCTGTTGAGGTACACGGCCTCAGACACGGGCGTGTCGGGTACACGGCCGTGACACGGGCGTGTCACACGGGCGTGTACTGGTTGGATTGAGTCGGTTGTCTGCCGCTTAGGGGGACACGGCCTGTGACACGGGCGTGTCACAGGGCGTGTCAGGCCGTGTTCAGGGTTTTCTGGCCAGATCTGAGCCGTTTGTTTCCCTCTTCCTAGATCCAAGGGCTGGGCTTTGTCCAGGTGTTGGGAAGGCCGAGAATTTGAAGATAAATCCCTTATCTTCTCTCCTTCTTCTTCTTCATTTCCATTCCAAGAAAGAAAGGGGAAAGGCCTAAGGGAGAGAGAAGGGAGGAGTCTTCCAGCTGCTGTAGGAGCTGCGGAGAGCGGAACGAAGATCCGAGAGCGGATTCGTGAAGGCAAAGCCGAGGCGGTGATTTCCATCCGGCTACTTCATGGCGCCGAAGCGATCTTCAAGGGTAACGATCTCCTTCTTGGACATCGAAGTCCTTTCTCTATACATGTGCTTGGAATCCTCCACCAAGAGGTGGATCGCGGAAGTGATTCCTTTGTTGTGTCTGCATTTAGAGCCGGAAATATGAAGTACGGTGGAGGCATGCTGTGTGAAGCCCATCTGGACCGGTAGTCTGGATTGGTGATGTTCATGGGTAAACCGGAGAAGACTCTGTGGCTTTGATGATGTGCAACATGGATTTTGTTGTGATGACTGTATGGATGTACTGCTTGTGAGGAGGCTTTGGTGAAGCTCCTGGTTATGAGATGATCAATTGGTAACACGCCTGGTTAGTGCGAGAGACGCCCGGTTTGTTACACCACTAGGGTGGGTTGATCTAGGTAAGGTAGGATCGATGGGTGGCAAAGCCTGGGGAGCCGAGTTAAACCCGGCTTGCTGCACCACATGTTGTGGGTCGATCGGACTAGGAGGGGGATCGATGGGTAGACAATGCCTGGGGAGCTTAGATAAACCCGTCTTGCTACACCACATGTTGTGGGTCGGTCTGCTCTGTTTGTGATGCTGTGAGGACGAACCTCTGAGTGGCTTGGGCGGAATGTCGCCAGCCTGCGCGCTGGTGGACTAGGGCCGGTCAACCAACAAGTTAAAACCTCGAGAGACAGCGGTGTACGACGGTGGATTCCGGTACGCCAAGAAGGTGCCCTGAGTGCACGGAGCGTTGGTGGACTCCAGCGTTTGTGATGTGGTGTGTTTGTTAGATAGTGGCATAAAGAGAATGATCCTATGATATGATTTGGTGATGTTTGCTGATGCTTGATGAAAGGAAGCACTGTATACAGGGAAGGAACCACTACCCCGGGTAGGGGGTAGGGTCGTTATAATGGGTCAGCAATGCTGACCGTTACTTTGTTTTCTGTGTTGGTTTGGATGATGGAATTGCAGGTGCTGCGGTTTGGAATGAATAAGTGGATTGGCTAGCCTGGTGTTCTTAGTCCTTGCAGGCTATGTGAAGAGCAGTGTTTGGATTTCATGTGTGGCCGGCCTGCGTGTCGATGTACGAAATGGTTGTTATGTAAAGAGAAACTTGTAAGGCCATAAGGCCAGGGTGTGTGAGTTGTATACATTCCTGGTGTTGTCTATATAAATGTGGTATTTATATCGTGGTGGACATTCTGGTTTGAGTTCATGCTAATAAGAAAATTGCTGCGCTAGAATGGAATGAGTTAAGGACACGAGTAGAGTTTGATTACCACACGTGACTCCTTTGCTTGTCTGTGCTATATGGCATGGGGCCCCGGCCGGACCCACCGTTATATGTCATGTGACAGGTGGGGGCGTTACACAGCATGACACAGAACAAAGATTATGCAAGCACCAGACCTCCAGTGTGCAACTTAAATAAGTTTGCCATCTGGAAGGCAAGAATAAAACCTTATATGAATTCTATTAATGAGGACATCTACAATTCTATCTTGACAGGTCCTCCTCGACCATCTACATCTATAACAACCTCAAGCACTAATGTAGTTCCACCACCTAAGTGGACTGAGGCTTAGAATAAAGCCAAGGTTGTAGATGCTAAAGCCATGAACATTCTGGCCCAAACAATGTCTGATGACATTTTCCAGAAAGTGGCTGAATGCACTTCAACCAAGGCCATTTGGGACTCTCTCAACCAAATGGTGGCTGGCTCTACTAATCAGAGAAAAGACATAATATCAAATCTCATATCCCAATATGAGAACTTCAAAAAGGAGGAAGCAGAATATGTTGCAGACAAGTACAACAGACTGAGCTCAAAAATCAATGAGGTGAAGACTTTGGATAAGGACATCACCCTCACTGAAGTCAATGATAAAATCCTCATGTGCTTCCCAACCTCATGGGATTCAAAGATCTGGTAAATCAAGGAGGCCAGGAGCTTAAATGAGATTTCCACAGAATCTCTATTGGAAAAGCTCAAGTCCTATGAGCAGCTTATAAAGTCCAGAGAAGAAGCTGAACATAGAACTCCTCCACCAGCAAGAAAGGAGCACAACCTGACATTCAAGGCTACTGAAGAGACTGACGCTTCAACTACAAATGAAGAATTGATGAGTCTCCTTGACAAGAGATTTTACAAAATGGCAAGAAAGGATTTCAGGAGAAGATCATCCAGGCAAGATGATAAGCCAAGGTATGACAAAACTCCTACTAAAGAAGTAGTGTGCTTTGGCTACAGGAAACCTGGACACTTTATCTTAGAGTGTCCAGAGAATCAGAAGAAAGAAAGAAGAAGAGAAAAGGACTCAAGAAGACAACACAGCAGCAGGCCTTCTTCTAGCAAATACAAAAAGAAGGAGAAGGGATTTGTAGCTGAAAACTGGAGTGACACTGAAGATGAATCCACATCTTCCAGCTCAAGTGAAGAGGATGAAGAGGCAAGGGCCAAGGAAATCTGCCTCATGGCCATTGATGCCTCTAGAAGTCAATCAGATGAAGAAGAATCTGACAATGAAGGAACTTCAAAATCAGAAGCTGATCGGGTACTTTCAATTTTGATTATAGTTCTGATACTTTCAAAACTGAGTTTAAAACCTTGTGTATTGATTTAATCAACTCTGAAAAGGAACTCAAAACACTTAGTGAAAAACTATCAAATCAAGAAAATCTGATTTCTGAAAACACCAAGTTAAAAGAGGAACTAACTCTAGCTAATGGACAAATCAATTCTCTAAAAATAGAGCTATGTGAGGCCAAACAACTTGAGGAATCTCTCAATGGGAGAAGCCTTAAGCTAAAGGACAAAACAAGTACAGTCAATGTCAGACTGAATGACAAACTGGGCTTGGGTACATCATCAAGTTTACCCCCCATACTCAAGAAAAACATATTATCAACTCCCATTAGATTTGTGTCAGCTAAGGATAAAGAGGTAATGAACAACAAACAAACCACAGAAGAATTACCTAACTTTAAAAATCACAAAAATAGAAACCAGAAAAACTCAGATAAAAACAAAGTTCAGCAAATTTTGTAGAACTTAGATCGACGAAATGTGGCCAGTTCATCAAACTCAAGTCAACGAACTCGGAACGCAGATCTATATAATAATTATTCGTCTTATTGCGATCGACGAACTGTGTATGGTTCGTCGAGCAGAGTTCGACGAACTTGTGGGCATAGAAAATGAATATGTTCATTCTCTAAGCAGAGATCGACGATCTCATCCCATTTCGTCGAACACTGGTCGACAATCTTACAACTTTTCGTCGAACCTACACAGACTTAATAAAAATCATAACTTTGATAGAAACTCTAATCAATATAGAAGACCTTTTAATCCACTTGCTGACTTGATAATTCCTCCAAGAAGATATCACCCCTTACGATACAAAATCCAACCTGAATGCTCTTACATCTCAAGCTTTTCATATCATCAAAATAAAGGACCTAAGGTAACCTGGGTCAAGAACAACTAACTGTTTTTTCTGCAGGTAAACATCTATCCAGCTATTAATCAAAAATGGTGTCTGGATAGTGGATGCTCCAAGCATATGACTGGCAGCAAGGACAACTTAAATAACTACAAGTCCAAGCTGGGAACAAAGGTTATCTTTGGTGATTCAAATTGGGGCCAGTTAGAGGGCTTTGGAGAAGTAAAGATTGGAGAAGTCACTTTCAAAAAGGTGACCTATGTAAGTGGACTCAAGCATAACCTCATCTCAATAAGTCAACTATGTGATGAAGGTTATCAGGTACATTTCAACTCAAAAACTTGTATTATTTCTAATAAAGAAAAACAAAATGTTTTAATTGGAAATAGACAAGGTAACATATATATAGTAGATTTTCATTCTGCAACTTCAGAGATCTGTATACTTAATATTGTTAGCAATCAAAATGATCTTTGGCATAAAAGACTAGGATAAGTTAATATGAAAAACATTGCTAGGCTATTTAAAAACAACCTTGTAAGAGGTTTGCCTTCTGGTCCCTAGTAGAAGGAAGGCCTCTACAGGGCTCGTCAACTAGGCAAGCAAACTAAATCTAGTTTTAAATATGTTAATAAGAGTGATTCACCTAGGATTTTGAACTTGCTACACATGGACCTTTTTGGACCTATTGCTATACAAAGCTTAGGAGGGAAAATTTATACCTTAGTTATTGTAGATGACTTCTCAAGATTCACTTCGGTGTTCTTTCTGAGATCTAAGTCAGATACATTCAAAGTTCTTAAAAATATTCTAAGGACCATACAGATTGAGTACTTTACTCATGTTGCATTGATCAGAAGTGTTCATGGTATAGAGTTTGAGTCTCTTCTTATGCATGAGTTCTGTGAGAAGGAAGGTATCAAGCATTGCTTCTCAGCTCCTAGAACTCCTCAACAAAATGGGGTAGCTGAAAGGAAGAATAGAATCTTAATTGAAGCTGCAGGCAAATTACTTGCAGATGCTTACATGCCCCTATCCTTTTGGGCAGAGGCTGTAAGCACAGCAAACTATGTACTGAATAGGAGTCTAATACATAAACTTAAGAACATGACTCCCTATTAATTGCTTAAAGGGAAGAAACCTAAAATCACTTATTTTAAAGTATTTGGTTGCATATGTTATATACATAATAATAACAAGAAATATATTAGAAAGTTTGAAGCTAAGGTTGAATAGGGAAATTTTCTAGGATATTCCCAAGTAAGCAAAGCTTATAGGATTTTTAACAAATCTTCTTTAAAAATTGAAGAATCAATACATGTGACCTTTGATGAAGCTAACATATCTTACAAGAAGAAAGAAATTTCTACCTATAGCACCAAGCAGGTACCTCACTTGTGTGATAAATTTGGAGAGTTAAACCTTCCAAAAGAGGTTACATCACCTCCTCCACAAGCTGAAGAAGACAGTGAAGAAGAACTTATGGAAGAAGTTGAAATTTCTTCAACAGCAGATATTATTTCACAAGAGGAATTAAATACAAATGTTGTTGCTGAACCAACTCCACCCACTGATCTTATCACGCTAAGGGATCACCCTAGATCTCAAGTGATTGGAGACATAACAATAGGTGTATATACAAGACATCAACTCAACCAAGATGTGATGCATGCCTATTTCCTCTCTCAAGTTGAACCCAAATCCATAAAAGATGCTGAGCAAGATCCCCACTGGATCATTGCAATACAAGTGGAACTCAACCAATTTGAGAGATGTAGAGTTTGAGATTTAGTTACAAGGCCCAAAGACTACCCAATCATCGAAACTAAATGGGTATATAGAAACAAAATTGATGCCCATGGTGTAATTGTGAGGAACAAGGCTAGGCTTGTTGCTCAAGGTTATGGGCAAGCAGAAGGAATAAACTATGACAAAACCTTTGCAGGCGAGTCCAGTGGATGGAGCCAGTGGATGGATAAGCTGAATAGTTATTGACGGTTGACTTCGGAGCTTCTTCTGAAGTTCCATGTGGCGGTCACGGGTGTGTTCGACAAACACGAGCATGTAGGATGGGCGTGACTGAAAAAAGCATTGAGGCGATCACGGGCTTGCGCCGAATGACACAGCCGTGTAGTTTGGGTCTGACAGGACATTTAGATTTGGTTGAAAACTCCAGGACAAACATGGGCGTGTCGAAAATGTCACGGGCGTGAGTGTCGATCCTACTGGCGGCGTCAAGTGTCAACTGGTGTAACATGGGCATGTCAGACGGTATAATACGGGCGTGTCGGACGGGACATGGACATATCGTGCGTGACTTGATTTTTCCTTTACAGGCGGCAGCTTTCCACAAGAATCAAAGCGTCACGCCCGGGTCACGTGTTTGACCCAATAGACACGGGCATGTTGTTTGAAAATTTCAAATTTTTCCTGAAATTTCTGGAAAATAAAAATAAAGCTAAGTTAGAAGAGTATATATATAAAAAAGATCATTTTATCAAACAAAAGTAACTAAAAACAACGAAAATAAACTAAAAATACATAAATAAAGTACGTGAAAAGTACAAATATTTACAACTCATCATCGAGTATCATCACATACTCGATGAATCATCGAGTATCCGTAGGATACACGACGAACTCAATGCCATCCTCAGCTGAGTCAACGCTTGACTCTGTAAAGGCGTTGAGTGGACCCAACTCTGTCAATGCTTTCTACGCCATACTCGTTGAATCGTAGAGTATCATCAATACTCAATGAATGGTGTTGAGCGCACTCAACGCACTCAACGCCAAAAGCCAGAATCATCGAATAACGTTGAGTGAGCACAATACACTCAATGCCTAAGTGCAAGACTCGTAAAGTAAACATTTACTCGACGAATGACATTGAGTGAACTCAACACACTTAATGCCTGAGATCCAGACTCATCAAGTCAACATCTTGACTCAATGAATCGCTGAGTATAGTCAACACACTCAAAACTTAAGTGTCATACTCGTTGAATCAACACATTGACTCGATGAACCGTTGAATACGCTCAACACACTCAATGCCTCCATTCGATGAGTTAACGCTTAACTCGATGAAAGCGTTGACTGGTCTCAACACACTTTACGTCATTAAGCTACGTTGAACTAAGTCTTATCAACTCATCACATAAGCTAAACCATACAAATCCAATCTTCCAATTTCTCCACAATCTTATGTGCGACCCTGATAGGCTCATACTGAGTTGGTAGTGAGACCACATGCTTGATCACTTCCAGATCACAATGGCAACACCAACATTATCCCACTTGATCTTGAAAGTATCAAAAAAGGTTCACAAATAATGAGCGACATCTAGCAATACATCATTGCTCCCCAAACAGTAAGAGTTAATAAACTTAAAAGCCATTGTGACCAATGTTACAGTATTATCATGTCCCTTCGTCCCTTACATCCGGATAAAACTAGAGGTATAGACCCTATCACCCTCATGATTGCCTAATTTCCTGATCTAAAATGGACTTCTTGGAAATGGTGAGCCCAATATCATATATTGACTCAACCAAGCATGACCATGTATTTCTCAGTTCCATTCCATCAAGGGCCCCATGGATGCAACTCCTGTCATAAAGGAGGACAAATCTAATCTCTGCTCATACGTAAGTACCCAAATGATTCGTAACATACCTAATAACCAACTTTATCATCCAACTTTCTCAAGACTGGAATTTTGATGGCATCAAAGCACGCTCTTCCTTACTCGATAAATGTTTTGACTTCAGGTCAAACGACCACAAATACCATTGCCACTTGAGCCATACTTGTGGCATGTCTATATAACAATCCACAAAGTATTCTAATGGTGGGTCTGTCCAGTACAACTTGTTCATAACAAGTACCCATGTGATGATATGATATCATAATATCATGACCTGTGAGGACGAGTCATCAGTTAATGCACATGTTAGTCTTAAAGGTATCATCATTGCCCTTAGATTCTAAGATGATACAACGACTGAGGACCTTTAAGAATGAAGCCTCTGAGATCATAGGTTCTCACATTCAAGTCACTACTTGACCTATGGAAGCAAACACTCTAAGGACATTTATTTAGTTAACTACTTTATCATAATAAAAATAATAACACAATAAAAGAACTTGCAAAATATATGAATAAAATGAATACAGTACATTATTCATCAAATGAAACAATACAGCCAACAAACATACTATCCACAAGACTCCAACTAGAGTTGATCATTCAGGTATCGTATACCCATAGATCTAACATGACCATAATGCTTTCTCTGTGTGAGAAGATTTGTAAGTGGATCCGCAATGTTCTCCTTAGTCGGCACTCTACAAATGCTCACATCTCCTCAATCGATGATCTATTGAATTATATGGAACCACCGAAGAATGTGCTAAGAGCACTGATGAGATCTACGTTCCGAAGTAAGTGCAATTGCACCGTTGTTGTCATAGTAGAGATCTACAGGATGAATAATGCTAGGAACTACATCTAACTCGCCGATGAATTTCCTAATCCATACAGCCTCCTTTGCTGCATTTGTAGCGACGATATACTCGGCATCAGTTGTCGAATTGGCAACTGTCTCCTACTAGGAACTTTTCCAGCTAACATCACCTCCATTAAGGAAAAATACGAACCATGACTAAAACTTTGATTCGTCCCTATCAGTTTGGAAGCTAGTATCCGTGTAAGTACTTCAATGAGTTCTTCCTCTCCACCAAATACCAAGAACGTATCCTTAGTCCTTCGTAAGTACTTCAGGATATTTTTAACGACAATCCAGTGACTTTCACCAGGATCAGACTGATACCTGCTAGTCATCCTCAAAGCATAAGATACATCTGGTCTAGTACATATAATTGTATACATGATTGACCAAATTGCCGAAGCATATGGAATCAACTTTATGACGTCCTTATCTTCACAAGACTTAGGACACTGGTTCTTAGAGAGACTCATACCATGAGATATGGGTAAGAATCCTTTCTTGAACTCAAGCATGCTGAACTGTTTCAACACCTTGTCAATGTACGTACTTTGGGTCAAACCTAACAACTTCTTTGATATATCTCTATAGATCTTAATACCAAGTATATAAGTTGATTCACCCAAGTCAATCATTGAAAAGCAATGCCCTAGGTTGTTCTTAACAACTTGCAGGGTCGGTTTGTCATTCTCGATCAACAGTATGCCATCTACATACAATATCAGGAAGACAATAATGCTCCCACTAATCCTCTGGTAAACAAACGGTTCATCCTCATTCTTGATAAAACCAAACTCTTTGACCTTTTCATCAAAATGAAGATTCCAACTTAGAGAAGCTTATTTTAATCCATAAATGGATCTTTGCAGCTTGCATATTTTAGTGGCTTCACCTTGAGATACAAAACCCTAGGTTTGTGTCATATACACTTTGTCAAGGAGGTTTCCATTTAGGAAAGTCATTTTGACATCCATCTGCCAGATCTTGTTGTCATAATATGAAGCAATAGCAAGTAGAATTCTGATGGACTTAACCATGAAAACTGGGGTTAAGGTCTCATCAAATTCAATACCATCAATTTGCTTGAAACCTTTAGCCACTAGTCGCCCTTTGAATGTCCGTACATTCCCATCCATATCAGTCTTCTTCTTAAAGACCCACTTGAACCCTATGGGTTGTACCCCTTGTGACAAACCGCATTTTTCACTGCCAATAAAGGTATATCAGAGTAAGGGGAAAATACATGTCACGATATCACGTCAGCAGGGGATAGCTACGGACACTCAGGAAAAACTCTCACTTAACCATGAAGAAAGATTCTTTTAAGTTACTTACAGTAAAAGTGTAACACCCCAAAGCCTAGAATTTGGCAAAAAATTGGGTGACACGGCCTGGGACACGGGCGTGTCCCATGGCGTGTACTTCTTGGGTGAGAAGTCGACGAGTGGTCGAAAAAATTCGGTCGACGATTGTTGAGTGGATAGTACACGGCCTGCGACACGGGCGTGTCACAGGGCGTGTCCTCGTGGTCAACGAACTCAGCTCAACAAAGTTGAGTTGGAGCATGTCTGGTGCAGTGTTTGGGCATACAGCTTGGGACACGGGCGTGTCACAGGCCGTATAACTCTCGGGTTCATTTTGATGTTGTGCAGCCTGAAGAACACGGCAACAGACACGGGCATGTCTGAAGGCGTGTCAGGTGACATGGCCCGTGACACGGGCATGTCATATGGGCATGTCACTGGATTAGATAAGTCGGTTGAGCACCACTTGAGACACACGGCTTGGAACACGGGCGTGTCACAGGCCGTGTCAGGCAAAAATGTGATTTTGTGGCAAAATCGTGGTTGTCCAAATCTTCAACTGGGATCTGATAGCTGAGGTGCCTCCTTGATTCCTTAAGTTCATGGATGAGAAGGAAGTTCTCATTTGCGTTTTGTCCTTCATCTTTCTAAAAGCCTAAAGAGAGAAAGAGAGGAAGAAGGAGGAGGAAGGAGAGTTGGCCACTGGTGGTTCTGGGAGTTCCGACGAGAGATCCGAGGCCAGCGTTGCGGAGGAAAAGCCGTTGCAGTTCTCTCCAGCCAGTTAGGAGCTCATGGTGCCGAAGCGGTCTTTGAGGGTAACGACGTTTCTTCCCAGCCATGTGAAGGCTTCCTTTTTGGCATGTGCATATGATTCCCCCACCAGAGGGTGGCGTGTTATGGGAGTCTCTTGGGTTGATTCATGGAGTCCCCAATCATTTGGCATATAGATTTGGAGAAGGAGTACGGAATAGGCATACTGTGTGAAGCCCATCTAGACAGGTTAGTCTGGATTAGTGATGTTGTATATATGCATCGGAGAAGACTCTGTGATAAACGTGTAGTTTAAGGAGTCGACGGGTTAGACCTGCGAAGGGCAGTAGAAGGAAGTACTGGAGTGGTAGTCTAGGAAAATACCCTTGTGATGTTTGTGCTATTGAGTTATACCTGTAAAAGGGAGTAGCAGGAAGTACTGGTGTGCACAGGAAATACCATTAGTAATGTTTGATGTTCATGGGTGGTACCTGTGAAGGGGAGTTGCAGGAAGTACTGGCGTGATAAGTCGGGAACATACCCTTGACATTTGTAATAATTGGGGGGTTATGCCTGTGAAGGGAAGTAGCAGGAAGTACTGGTGTGCCCAGGAAATACCCCGTGATATGTGATATGGAATGGGTGTGATAGAAGTACTGGTGTGCGCAGGAAAACACCCAAAGAAACAGGAATGGTGAAACCGACCAGTACCTTTTATGTAGCCGCGAGTACGCCGTACTCGGTGATGGAAAGGCGATTTGAGCAACGGGGGGTGGATGATCCGACCTGCGTTATGTCCGTCCGACGTGAGACTAGAAAGTGCGGTCTGTTGGTGATGCCGGCTCGTCTCCCATCCCCTTGCCCGTTGATGCTAAGAGTGCCCGTGATCAAGTTGCTGTGGATGATGATCAAGTTGCTCGTGACCAAGTTGATGCGGCGCAACATAAAGATGCTCGACGACCTTCTACCGCGACTCGTGACCTTGGTGGCTACAATCTTCGTTCGCGGCGGGCTTAATCCCTTTCCTTATTTACACCTTTATTTTCCTAGTTTAATGTTATCATTATTTCATGTTGTCTTTTATTTTGTAAATGTTTAATTTTTGGTGTGCTCATAGCCATCCAATAGATGATAAATTGGATGGCTAGATTTATTTTGCTTGTTTTGGGACTTGCCTATATATAGGCTTAATTGATGAGAAATGAAGGCATGCTATTTGAAAACCTAAATTAATCCTCTCTTGAGAATTTCGGCCACCTCCCTTTGGGATTGCCGCCCCCCCCCCCCCCCCCCCTCATCCTCCTCCTCCTTGTTAGCCAATCGCTTGGGTGATCCAAGGCTTGTGAAACGCGGAGGCGGATGCTTCTCGGTGTGACTCCGGCGAAGAAGAAGGCTGCCGCTCGGTGTGATGCCGGTGGTGCGTGGACGTGTGACTCATCCACTTTCCTTGTGTGATCTTCACCCCATCTTGGGGAGGGTAATATCTACATCTTTCCTTTGTGAGTTCTTGTGAGATTTGGAATGGATGCAATGGATTTTTATCCGCGATCTTGAATACGATCTTTTGGACTTAATCGAAAACCTTCTTGCGTTTATTTTCGAAACCTTGCAAGAAGCCGGATCGGGTGGATCCTTTTGCTTGAGGAAGATCTTGGCATATAATTATTGATCTTCCTCTCAAAAAGGTGTGGCGACCTTTGCTTTCGATCTTCGGTGGGAAAGGATTGGACTTTAATTAGAACGTCGCTTTTAGTCCACTCCCCTACGCGTGTTTGTGCGGGATGACGGTGAATCGTGCGGCTAGAATGTTTGTGTTAGGACGCGTTAGAACGTGTTACGTGGGCTTGAGTTGTAAGAAAATCCGTACGCTATTTTAATCCGACGAATCCCTACATCAATTTGGTATCAGAGGGAGGTTCTCGTCAGTTTCCTAATTGGCACTCCTCCCCCGCTCAAAATTCAAATTTCAAATTTTAAATTTCAAATTTCAAAAAAAATTCAAAATTCAAATTTCAAATTTCAAATTTCGAATTTCAAATTTCAAATTCCAAATTTCAAAATTTCAAATTTTAAATTTCAAATTTCAAAAAAATTCAAAATTCAAATTTTGAATTTCAAATTTCAAATTTCGAATTTCAAATTTCAAATTTCAAAATTTCAAATTTCAGATTTCAAAATTTCGAAATTCAAAATTTCAAATTTCAAAATTAAAAAAAAAAACAAAGAGAAAACTGCGCTCTAGCCTTTGGTTTTTAGGGTGTTAATGCGTACTCGGCACGGTACGGAGTACACGTACCCGTCTACCTCCACTATGGCTGAACAACCTGATGAGGAAACTAATCCTACGACTATCACTGAGCTTAGGCAAGAATTAGGAGAGTTGAGGGGTTTGCTGACACAACTTTTGGCGAACCAAGCTGCTCAAACACCACCACCACCTAACCATGGACAAGTCCCCCGACCACCCCCGGTGCATGTGGTAGAGCATGATGGGTACTTCCCCGGAGCAGCCCGTCAAGTTCCCGATCTGGAAAGAGAGTTCGATATAACAAAAGCGATTCGTATGGAAGCCCCCTCTTACGATGGTATGGGAGACCTCCAAGTCTTCCTTACATGGGTGGTTGACATAGAATGCTATTTTGATTGGTATCATCTTACCGATGAGCAAAAGGTTCAAGTAGCTCGTATGAAATTAAACGGGAGGGCCAAGACCTTTTGGTTAAATGAGGAGCGACGTTTAGGGACCGGTCATGGTGTACCCCTAGTCGGTTAGACGGTTATGAAAATTTTGCTCACCGACCAATACGTGCCCGCTTACCACCGAACTCAAATGTTCGACGATCTTGCCACCCTTCGGCAAGGTCCAAAATCGGTGGCTGATTACATGGGTGAGTTAAAGGATAAGATGGTGCGGTGTAAGATCCAAGAGATGCTAGAGGTTACGCTTTCTAGATTCCGTAAGGGACTTAATCCGGACATTCAGAAGAAGCTTCTTCGATATGGCCACACTGATATTAATACTACTTTCAATGCCGCCTTGGACATTGAAAAACATCTGGCCATGAAAACCCAACCCCGTTACTCCCAACAAAATGGAAAGGCCCCCATAGGCGCCCTTTCCTCCACTTATTATGATAAGGGTAAGGCGAAGGTTGGGGAGTCCAAACCAATTGTCGTGACTGCGAGAAACCCTAGGCAGCCTAATAGTGAGAGAATCCCTATTAGAAAGGTGAGCAAGGCTAGCACCACGTGTTACTCTTGCGGTATTCAAGGCCACTATGCCTATGAGTGCCCCACCAAGGCCAAGGCTACTTTAGCTCTTCTAGACGAGTCCACTAGTGACTTTGCAGATTTAGTGATTGAGGCAGATGAGGGTTATGAGACGGATGGTGTGCCTAGTGATATGGAGGATGGGCACCTACTTAGCGTTATGCGTTGTATTCTGACGACCCCTCGCCCGTTTGATGATTGGAAGAGGTCCACTATTTTCTCCCTCATCTTTAAGAGTGGGGAAAAATATTGTAAGCTCATCATTGACAGCGGCAGCTGCATGAACGTTGTTTCCGAGAACTCCGTTATGAGGATGCATTTGGCTACCGAGCCTCATCCTACCCCTTACCAAGTGGCTTGGGTCAACAAGGTAACCATCCCGGTCACCAAGCGTTGCCTAGTTCCACTTACGATCAAGTCATATACGGATGAGGTGTGGTGTGATGTCATCCCTATGTATGCTTGTCATGTGTTGTTAGGCCGCCCATGGCTCTATGACCGTGATGTCACCCACTACGGGAGGGCAAACACTTATGAGTTCAAATATAATGGGAAGGTAGTCACGTTAAAACCCACGGCCCCAAAGGAACCCAATAGCCCGAGTACGGATACCACACTCCCAGTCGAGAAGAAATTGGTAAGCCTAATGGGTAGGAGAAAATTTGAGAGGGACCCCTTTGTGGATGGGATTATTTATGCATTGGTTCTTTTGAATAATAATAAAGAAAATGGGGTTTTAGAAGATTTACCCAAAGAATTAAAAAAACTGCTGGAAGAGTATAAGGATGTCTACCCGGACGAGTTGCCTCCTACGTTGCCCCCTCTACGTGATATCCAACATGCCATTGACTTTATGTCGGGCACCTCATTGCCTAATCAGCCCCATTATAGGTTGCACCCCGCAGCCCATGAGGAGCTCCAAGTCCAAATTTCGGATTTATTGGCGAAGGGGTTCATTAGGAACAACAAGAGTCCGTGTGCGGTACCGACTTTGTTGGATCCAAAAAAGGATGGTACGTGGCGTATGTGTGTAGACAGTAGAGCCATAAATAAGATCACTATCAAGTATAGGTTTCCCATCCCTAGATTGGACGATCTTTTGGATATGTTGTCTGGTGCCTCGATCTTCACGAAATTGGATTTGCGGAGTGGTTACCATCAGATTCGGATACGTGATGGGGATGAATGGAAAACTGCATTTAAATCTAAGGACGGGCTCTACGAGTGGTTGGTCATGCCATTTGGGTTGTCAAATGCTCCAAGCACCTTCTCACGCATGATGACCCACGTATTCCAACCATACATGGGACGATTTGTGGTGGTGTACTTTGATGACATATTGATTTATAGCACCACTTTTGACTCACATGTGTCTCACCTACGGATTATTCTATCTACACTTCGGGACGAAAAATTATATTTAAATTTAAAGAAGTGTATATTTTATGAAAAAGAAGTGGAATTTTTGGGCTACCTGGTTGGATCTGAGGGAATAAAGGTAGACCCCAATAAGGTGAAAGCAATTCTGGAGTGGCCCGAACCCACAAGCTTGAGAGACGTTAGGAGTTTCCACGGGTTAGCCTCATTTTATAGACGATTTATTCGGGATTTTAGTACTATTTTGGCTCCCGTGACGGAATGCATGAAAACGGGTGAGTTTAAATGGACGCCAGCAGCTACCCAGGCATTCCAACACATTAAGAAGATGATGACTGAGGCTCCTATTTTGCGCTTACCAGATTTTAATAAAGTATTTGAATTGACATGTGACGCATCCGGAGTAGGAGTAGGAGGTGTCTTAAGCCAAGAGGGACACCCAATAAGTTATTTTAGCGAGAAATTGGCGGGTGCAAAACTTAATTATTCCAATTACGATAAAGAGTTCTATGCCATCATTAGATGCCTACACCAGTGGAGACACTACCTCCTTTCCAAGGAGTTCGTGATTCTCTCTGACCATGATGCACTTAGGCACATTAATGGGCAATATAAAATCAGCCACCGTCATACAAAATGGGTATCTTATCTGCAAGAGTTTTCGTTCACCTTAAAACACCTTAAGGGCACTGAAAATCGTGTGGCCGACGCGCTTAGTAGAGTGACACTTTTATTGTCGATCATGGAAGTAAAGGTTGTCGGATTTGAGAGAATAAAGGATGAATATGCCATGTGTCCTGATTTTGGAGAAGCGTATCTAGCGGCACATGATGACTCACCAATGATAGTGTCAGTATATGTATTAAGAGACGGTTATTTATTTCGGCACGCTAAGCTATGTATTCCCCGTACCTCCCTACGCCATCACATAGTATGGGAACTACATAATGGCGGGTTGAGAGGCCATTTTGGGCGGGATAAAACGATAGCCTTAGTCGAGGAGAAATTCTATTGGCCTAAAATTCGCGTTTTAGTTGGGAAAATCGTGAGTAGCTGTCGGGTTTGTCAAGTGTCTAAAGGGGAAAGACTAATGCGGGACTATACACTCCGTTGCCTATTCCATCTAGACCTTGGGAGGATGTGAGTATGGACTTTATTTTGGGGCTTCCTCCAACCCAGCGACGACACGATTCCATTTTTGTGGTGGTTGATAGGTTCTCTAAGATGGCTTATTTCATACCTTGTAGTAAGACTAATGACGCGTCTCACATTGCAAAATTATATTTTAAAGAGGTGGTGAGTCACCGCGGCGTTCCTAAGACCATTGTCTCGGATCGCGACGTTAAATTCACAAGTTATTTTTGGAAGACGCTTTGGACATTAATGGGAACGGAGTTGTTGTTTTCCGCCGCCTATCACCCACAAACTGATGGGCAGACGGAAGTGGTAAATAGGAGTTTGGGAAACTTGTTGCGTTGTCTTGTGGGTGACCACAAAGGCACTTGGGATTTGCTCCTCCCCCAAGCCTAATTAGCCTACAATAACTCTACCAATCGGTCTACGGGTATGTCACCAAATGAAGTAGTGCACGGGTACCTTGCGAATGTGCCCATTGACTTGATTCTGTTACCTCCATCTTATCATACAAGTCAATTTGCACAATCTTTTGCCGAGCATATACATGACTTACACGCCCAAATACGAACAACTTTAGCTACCACGTATGAGTCGTATCGATCCCAAGCGAATTTACATCGGTGGGAGTCTAACTTCCAAGTTGGCGATCTTGTTTTAGTGCGCCTTATTCCCACGCGGCTGCCTTCTGGCACCGTTAAGAAGTTGGCACCAAAGCGAGCCGGCCCGTTTCAAATTATTAAGAGGCTAGGAGATAACGCGTTTGTTTTGGATTTGCCCACGGATTGGGGTATTTCACCCATTTTCAATGTTTCGAATTTAACGCCGTATGTTTCCATTCCAACTGAGTTGACTTCTACTCCTTCTTTTTCCCCCAATATTTCTTCCTCCACAAATGTCTCTTCTGGGTTGGTGAGTGGTAGTTCTGTGAGTCATTCTTCCATTACACCTACAGGCCTAGCGTCGGGTGGTAAGTCTTCTACTTTGCTTCCACATGCTGATATGTTTCCTAGATTTCCCCGTACATTTCTTGTCCCAGCTCAGGTACTTGCAGATGGCTACACTTCTCCAGCTGATGGCGGCCATCGCCGCTTCCTCGTTCGTTGGCGTGATCGTCCGCCCTCCGACGACTCCTGGGTTATTGAGTCGGATCTCTTTCGCTTGGATGAGGACCTCCTCCGCCGCTACCTTGCAGCCCACTCATCGGTGTTGAGTGACTTTAAGGGAGAGAGGATTGATGCCGGCTCGTCTCCCATCCCCTTGCCCGTTGATGCTAAGAGTGCCCGTGATCAAGTTGCTGTGGATGATGATCAAGTTGCTCGTGACCAAGTTGATGCGGCGCAACATAAAGATGCTCGACGACCTTTTACCGCGACTCGTGACCTTGGTGGCTACAATCTTCGTTCGCGGCGGGCTTAAGCCCTTTCCTTATTTGCACCTTTATTTTCCTAGTTTAATGTTATCATTATTTCATGTTGTCTTTTATTTTGGACATGTTTAATTTTTGGTGTGCTCATAGCCATCCAATAGATGATAAATTGGATGGCTAGATTTATTTTGCTTGTTTTGGGACTTGCCTATATATAGGCTTAATTGATGAGAAATGAAGGCATGCTATTTGAAAACCTAAATTAATCCTCTCTTGAGAATTTCGGCCACCTCCCTTTGGGATTGCCGCCCCCCCCCCCCCCCCCCCCCCCCCCGCATCCTCCTTCTCCTCCTTGTTAGCCAATCGCTTGGGTGATCCAAGGCTTGTGAAACGCGGAGGCGGATGCTTCTCGGTGTGACTCCGGCGAAGAAGAAGGCTGCCGCTCGGTGTGACGCCGGTGGTGCGTGGACGTGTGACTCTTCCACTTTCCTTGTGTGATCTTCACCCCATCTTGGGGAGGGTAATATCTACATCTTTCCTTTGTGAGGTCTTGTGAGATTTGGAATGGATTTAATGGCTTTTTATCCGCGATCTTGAATACGATCTTTTGGATTTAATCAAAAACCTTCTTGCGTTTATTTTCGAAACCTTGCAAGAAGCCGGATCGGGTGGATCCTTTTGCTTGAGGAAGATCTTGGCATATAGTTATTGATCTTCCTCTCAAAAAGGTGTGGCGACCTTTGCTTTCTATCTTCGGTGGGAAAGGATTGGACTTTAATTAGAACGTCGCTTTTAGTCCACTCCCCTCCGCGTGTTTGTGCGGGATGACGGTGAATCGTGCGGCTAGAATGTTTGTGTTAGGACGCGTTAGAACGTGTTACGTGGGCTTGAGTTGTAAGAAAATCCGCACGCTATTTTAATCCGACGAATCCCTACATCAGTTGGAGTGCATAGCGAGAGTCTTAAGCCTGCGCGCCGTGATACAATGGCGGGCTACAGGCCAATCTAGGTTTACAAAGACTATTATCTCCGACTGCACGCCATGGAGTAAATGCTCAATGTTTTATCGTTGGGTTGCGACCCTAATACGGTGGTGGGCAATTGGTTCTCCGGTACACCAAGAATGTGCCCTGAGTGCACAGATCGTTGGGCCGCGGTGCTAACGATTGTGATGGAATGTATGTGCGTGAGAGCATAATGTATGATATAGATTTCTGCCTGTGAAATGCTATGCCTGCAGGGAAGGAATACCACCGCCCCGGGAAAGGAGTGGAGTCGTTATAATTTGGTCAGCTTAATGCTGACCGTTGCCTGTTTGTCACCGTTGGGTGGGCTGTCCCTGTGCAGGTGCAGGAGAGCCAAGCGGGATGCATAAAGGCTGAAATCCCTGCTACTATTGCTGCTGCTGCCGCTAGCCCTTGAAGGCTAAAGCTAAATGCTTTGTTTGTTTATACGTGGCAGGCCTGCGCGCTAATGTTTAAGACCACTATTTTGAAAGCCCTGTAAGGCCATAAGGCCAACTATTTTGTATTTGGAGATTCCTGCATTATATAAATGTGGAACTTTTATATGGTGGACATTCATGTGTGTGTGAGTTCAGCAGCGTGTTATATGCTTCCGCTAGAATGCAATAAGTTAGGATGCGTAACTCTGGTATCCCTACGTGACTTCCCCGTCTGTTTTATGGTATATGCTGTGGGGCCCCGGCCGGACCTTCTAGTATATACTTGTGAACGGATGGAGTCGTTACATTTTTGGTATCAACTGTCTCGGTCTTGCCCTTTCGAATTTGTGGTCGAATTCTTTTGTGGGGTGGCGAGCACGTGTCTGTGCGAACCAAGTTTATGAGTTTCAACCCGCCTACGTTTACGGGCATGGGATCCCCTACGCAGGCTGAGGACTGGTTGTCGCACGTCAAGCGGATTATGACGGCGATTGGCACGGAGGAACATCAAAAAGTCACCTTAGCCACCTTCTTGCTGGAAGGAGAGGCTCGTTTATGGTGGGATGAGATGGAGCTACACCACTTAGCGGGTCGACCGTTAACACAAGTGTCGATGGAAGACTTCTCCCGACACTTCCTAGCAAAGCACCTCCCGGCAGCACAGTGTATTGCCATGGAGAATGAATTTCAAAGGCTGACGCAAGGAGAAGGCAGTGTTGAAATGTACCTGCATGAGTTTACACGCTTGGGGCGGTATGCGGGTTCTATTTTTGCTGATGTGCAGAGGAAGACGAATAGGTTCTATGAAGGACTGCGGGACGAGTTGAGGTTCCTGCTTTCTAGTTCTGTGAACCAAGGCTTCCAAGCATTGGTGGACACTACGTGCACACTAGAAAAGGATATGAAGAGGGTGCATGGGAAGCGGGATTTGGCTGTGACACAGCCGGAATTCAAAGTGCCCCGACCTGGAAAATCATATTATAAGAAGAAATGGGGCAAGAAGTCCAAGTCAGCTGGACAAGCTCCTTCTACTGTTGCATCGGGATCAACGTCAGGGGCCACTTCAAAGATGGAGACTCTTACATGCTTTAATTGTGGATGGGTGGGTCATATAGCCCGTGAGTGTCGGGTACCGCCAAAGAGTGAAAAGAAGGCGGGAGCATCGTATGCGGAGAAAGGAAAGACAGTCGTGGAGTCCTCTGCCTCGCAAGCGCAACCACGAGTCTACAATCTTGGCGTGCAGGAGGCCATTAAGCAGAGTTACGTCGTCACAGGTACGAGTTAAGTTATTATATTATTTTGTTTATTGCATGCTTTAACTTGCATATTTGTATGCGGCTTGTGTGTGTGACATGATTGTCACAGGATTTGTGATGATTCGGAACACTCTTGCGCGAGCACTGTTTGATATGGGTGCTTCACATTCTTTTCCGTCTAAAGAGTTCATAGCGTGGCTTGGGATACCTAGTCGTGTGAAGACAGATAGCGTCAGGGTGGTGTTGCCGAATGGTTGTTTGATGCTCGCGGATCGAGCTTGCGATGTGGCGGTCCAAATAGGAATTTGGGACTTCTGTTTGACTACATCTGTATTGCCGATATCGGAATTCGACGTGATCTTTGGTATGGATTGAATCGCGCAGCAGTATGCCTTGATTGATTGTAATGCCAAAGAGATCACGTTGGGACAGAATACCGAGCAGGAGAAGACGATCGCAGGGATGCGAGGAGTGGGCGGGACGTTGATGTCTGCACTCCAAGTAATCAAAGCTTTTCGGAAGGGTGCGGAGTGCTACTTCACGCTGATTCAGGCTTTGGAGCCTAAGGCCGTTGTGAGCGATGTTCCGGTGGTATCGGAATTTGCAGATGTATTTCCCAAGGATCTCCCTGTGCTACCACCCCAACGAAAGATTGACTTCACGATCGAGTTGGTGCCAGGTGCGAAACTTGTGGCCCGCTCACCATATCGCATTGCGCCTAATGAAATGGCGGAGTTGAAAGTCCAATTGCAGGAATTGTTGGAGCAGGATTATATTCGCCCATGCATGTCACCTTAAAGCGCGCCTGTTCTGTTTGTGAAAAAGAAAGATTGTGGTTTGCGGTTATGTATTGATCACCGTGAACTTAACAAGCTCACCGAGAAGAATAAGTATCCGATTCCACGGATTGATGAGTTGTTCGATCAGCTAGTGGGATCAACCGTCTACTCCAAGTTGGATTTGAAGTCTGGTTATTACCAGTTGAGAATTCAGGAAGGTGACATTCCTAAAACCTCATTTGGAACACGTTACGAGCACTATGAGTTCACAGTGATGCCGTTTGGGCTATGCAATGCACCATCGGTGTTCATGGACTTGATGCACTGAACGTTCCGAGATTACTTGGACCTGTTTGTGATAATATTCATTGATGATATTCTGTCTACTCTCGAGCTGAAGCCAATCATGAAAACACTTGCGGTTGGTGTTGCAAACGTTGAGGAAAAATCAGCTCTACGCCAAGTTCTCGAAGTGCGAGTTTTGGCTATCGTCGGTGGCTTTTCTAGGCCATGTGGTAAGTGGAAAGGGCATAGCAGTGGATCCGGCAAAGATAAAGGTCATACAGGAGTGGCCAGTGTTATCTTCTATAGCTGAAGTCAGGAGCTTCCTTGCACTAGCAGGCTACTATAGAAGATTTGTTGCAAACTTCTCGCAGATTGCTTTGCCTGTAACCAAACTGACGAGAAAAGATCAGAAGTTCGTTTGGACGCCAGAGTGAGCACGAGCTTTTGAAGAGCTGAAGTGTCGGTTGACCAGAGCGCATGTGTTGACGTCGCCATGTGGTACTGACGGATTTGAAATCTACAGTGATGCATCAAGTAGCGGCTTAGGCTGCGTTCTTCTGCAAAATCGGAAAGTGATTGCTTATGGCTCTAGATAGTTGAAGGTGCATGAGAGAAATTATCCTGTCCACGACTTAGAATTGGCGGCGATGATCTTTGCACTCAAATTGTGGAGGCATTATCTTTATGGCGTGAAAGTGGAAATCTATACAGACCATAAGAGCCTAAAGTATTTGTTGGAGCAGAAGGACCTGAATATGCGACAACGAAGGTGGTTGGAGTTCCTTGGGTACTACACCTTTGTGATTCATTATACGTCCGGAAAGAGAAATGTTGTCGCTGATGCCTTGAGTCGGCGATCTCCGGTAAGGGCAAGCTGGTTGCAAAGGCATGATGAATGTCTCATCCAGGAGTTGGAAGCGTTAGAGATTTCTTGTGTTGACAAGAATGCTACAACCGATGTATGTTTGAACTGGACGGAGGTGTGGTGTGACCTTACGGACAGGGTTTGACGATAAACTGAGTTAGATGAAAGTATCCAATGCTATGCCAAGGATGGGCCAGAGGGCAAATTCTCCTGGGATAATGGTCTTTAGAGGAAAGAAGGTCGTTTGTGCGTCACAAGTTTGGGTAAATTGAGGGAAGAGCTGATGTATGAAGCACACTATACGAAGTACTCAGTTCACCCTGGGAGCACAAAGATGTTCAGAGACATGAAAAAACTGTTCTGGTG
Organism: Platanthera guangdongensis; assembly: GCA_039583875.1. NCBI lineage: Eukaryota > Viridiplantae > Streptophyta > Magnoliopsida > Asparagales > Orchidaceae > Platanthera > Platanthera guangdongensis. Next base: position 82,614,064 of record CM077160.1, read on the forward strand.
GCCAGGACTGAAGAAAGATGTCGCTCATGATGTATCCAAATGCCAGACTTGTGCTATGGTAAAGGCGGAATGCCAGAAGCCTGGCGGTTTCTTGAAGTCGTTGCCGATTCTGGAATGGAAGTTCGATGATATTTCCATGGATTTTGTGCACGGATTTTCGAGATCTCAGGGCAGAAACGATTCAATCTGGTTGATTGTGGACGGGCTGACGAAAGTGGCGCACTTCCTTCCGAATAGGCGGGGCGATTCCGTGGAAAGTTTGGCAAAGTTGTATGTTGAGCAAATTGTGCGGCTACACGGTGTTCCAAAGAGCATCGTAAGTGATCGAGATGGGCGGTTTACATCGAATGACTGGAGGCTAGTCCATCAGTTGTTGGGCACGAAGTTGATGTTTAATACGTCCTTTCATCCCCAAACAGATGGAAAAACTGAAAGAACCAACAGGACGATGGAGGATATGCTTCATATGTGCGCCCTGGACTTTGGAAAGAGATGGAAAGATCATCTCTATTTGGTGGAGTTTGCCTACAACAATAGCTACCAAGCGAGCATCGGTATGACACCGTTTAAAGCATTGTATGGTTGGAAGTGTCGTTCTCCTTTAGCTTGGTTGGAAGCAGGCAAAGCCATAGTGTATAGGCGTAATGAAGTCGATGAAGCGAAGTCGATAATACGCACTATTCGAGAATGGCTATTGATAGCTCAAGATCGACAAGCAAAATACTACAACGCCAAGCACCGGAACGTTGAGTTCGCGGTAAGCTCAAACCCTTCAAAGGTGTATCCAGGATTCGACGTCTGAAAAAGTTGAGTCCACGGTAGCTGGGCCCTTTTGAAGTGGTGGAGCGAGTTGGAGAAGCTGCATATCGGCTAGCTCTTTCGGCAGAATTGGGTGGATTACATGATGTGTTTCACATCTCGGTGCTACGGAAAGCCGTGAAAGATCCAGCTAAAGTGATCGGGAATGATCGTGTGCCGGTGGAGTATGGGCTAATGACGAAGGTTAGGCCCATTGGGATCGAGGATCGTGCCGAGAAATAGTTGCGGAACAAAACGATCGGGATGGTAAAAGTCCGATGGGACAATTGCGGCTTTGAAGAACTCATATGGGAGCGAGAGCAGACCATGTGAACAGAGTTTCCCGAGCTCTTTGTGTAACTATTATGCAGTGTATCGTGAGTTGGAATGAACGTTTATGCAATGAAATCCTTCTATTTGAGTTCCTTACTTTTTGAAAATTTCAGGGACAAATTTTTTGTAAGGAGGGGAGGGTTGTAACACCCCAAAGCCCAGAATTTGGCAAAAATTTGGGTGACACGGTCTGGGACACAGTCATGTCCCAGGGCGTGTCCTTCTTGGTTGAGCAGTCGATGAGTGGTCGACAAAATTTGGTCGATGATTGTCGAGTGCATAGGACACAACGTGTGACACGGGCGTGTCCTTGCGTTCGACGAACTCAGCTCGACGAACTTGAGCTGGGGCGTGTCTGGTGCCGTGTATGGGCACACGGCCTGGGACACGGGTGTGTCACAGGCCAAGTTACTCTCGGGTTGATTTCGATGTTGTGCAGCCTGAAGAACACGGCCACAAAAATGGGCGTGGCTGAAAGCGTGTCAGGTGACACAGCCCCTGACACGGGCATGTCACATGGGCGTGTCACTGGATTGGATAAGTCAGTTGAGCACCGCTTGAGACACACGGCCTTGAACACGGGCATGTCATAGGTCGTGTCAGGCAAAAATGTGATTTTGTGGCAAAATTTGACTGCCCAAATCTTCAACTGGGATCTGATGGCTGAGGTGCCTCCCTGATTCCTTAAGGCCGTAGATGAGAAGGAAGTTCTCATTTGCATTTTTGCCTTCATATTTCTAAAATCCTAGAGAGAGAAAGAGAGGAAGAAGGAGGAGGAAGGAGAGTTGGCCACTGGTGGTGCTGCGGAGTTCCGACGAGAGATCTGAGGCTAGCGTTGCGGAGGAAAAGCCGTTGCGGTTCTTTCTAGCCAGTTAGGAGCTCATGGCGCCGAAGCGGTCTTTGAGGGTAATGACTTTTCTTCCAAGCCATGTGAGTGCTTCTTTTTTGGCATGTGCATATGATTCCCCCACCAGAGGGTGGCGTGTTATGGGAGTCTCTTGGGTTGATTCATGGAGTCCCTAATCATTTGTCATATAGATCCGGAAAGGGAGTACGGAATAGGCATGCTGTGTGAAGCCCATCTGGATAGGTTGGTCTGGATTGGTAATGTTGCATATACGCAACGGAGAAGACTCCGTGATAAACGCGTAGTTAAGGAGTCGACGGGTTAGACCTGCGAAGGGTAGTAGCAGGAAGTACTGGAGTGGTAGTATAGGAAAATACCCTTGTGATGTTTGTGCTATTGGGTTATATCTGTGAAAGGGAGTAGCAGGAAGTACTGGTGTGCCCAGAAAATACCCTTAGTAATGCTTAATGTTCATGGGTGTTACTTATGAAGGGGAGTAGCGGGAAGTACTGGCGTGGTATGTCAGGAAAATACCCTTGACATTTGTAATAATTGGGGGGTTATGCCTATGAAGGGAAGTTGCAGGAAGTACTGGTGTGCCCAAGAAATACCCTCGGATGTGTGATATGGAATGGGTGTGATGGAAGTACTGGTGCGCCCAAGAAAACACCAAAAGAAACAGGAATAGTGAAACCGACCCGCGCCATTTATGTAGCGGCGAGTACGCCATACTCGGTGATGACAAGGCGATTTGAGCAACGGGGGGTGGATGATCCGAGCTGCGTTATGTCCGTCCGACGTGAGACCAGAAAGTGCGGTCTGTTGGAGAGCATAGTGAGAGTCTTAGGTTTGTGCGCCATGATACAATGGGGGGCTACGGGCCAATCCCGGTTCACTAACACTATTATCTTCGACTGCACACCATGGAGTAAATGCTCAATGTTTTACCATTGGGTTGCGACCCTGATACAGTGGTGGGCAACTGGTTCGCCGGTATACCAAGAATGTGCGCTGAGTGCACGGATCGTTGGGCCACGGTGCTGACGATTGTGATGGAATGTATGTGCGTGAGAGCATAATGTATGATATAGATATCTACCTGTGAAATGCTATGCCTGCAGGGAAGGAATACCACCGCCCTGGGAAAGGGTTGGAGTCATTATAATTTGGTCAGCTGAATGCTGACCATTGCCTGTTTGCCACCGTTGGGTGGGTTGTCCCTGTGCAGGTGCTGGAGAGCCAAGCGAGATGCATAAAGGCTGAAATCGCTGCTACTATTGCTGCTACTGTCGCTAGCCCTTAAAGGCTAAAGCTAAATGCTTTGTTTGTTTATACATGGTCGGCCTGCGCGCCAATGTCTAAGGTCACTGTTTTGAAAGCCCTGTAAGGCCATAAGGCCAACTGTTTTGTATTTGGACATCACTGCTTTATATAAATGTGGAACTTTTATATGGTGGACATTCATGTGTGTGTGAGTTCAGCTGCGTGTTATAGGCTTCCGCTAGAATGTAATGAGTTAGGATGCGCAACTCTGGTATCCCTACGTGACTTCCCCGCCTGTTTTATGGTATATATTGTGGGGCCCCGGCCGGACCTTCTACTATATACTTGTGAACGGATGGAGTCGTTACAAAAAGTCAATTTAAGTATAGTAGTTAGTCGTATCCCTCGGCTGAGTGGCTTATCTAGTCCACAAGAAAAGTAATTATGCGCGGCGGAAAGTACTTCTTTTATCAGATTAGGCATCCTACAAGAGCATAGAGGTTCCAAAAGGACACCTAAAGATATGCAAGTTCTAAATTTAAAATAGTAATAAAAAGGGATTTGTATGGTCGTTAAATATAATGATTTAACATTTTAAATTATGCAATTCATGCGGTAATAATAGTAATTTTTCTTTTATGCTTGAAAATAACTATCATGCAATCCTAACATAAAACATCTTAGGGAGCAAGTAATCCACATCCACAGAAAGAAAATGAAGCAGCTAGCAAGGTATCCAAACAACCATCTATCCTGTGTGCGTCAACAATCTGACACGAATCCACATAAAAATAGAAGTATGTCTAAACTAGTTAAGCAAACTAAAACAACCAACTGCCTTACTACGGCGAGGTTAAAACCACAGCCAACATTGCTGCCCAGAAACTCCAAAACCAGCTCCACTATCTGCTACTGCTCTGGACCTGAGCAATTTCAAAGATAGAACACCTCAGCAAGAATGTACAAATGGTGGCAGAAAAATAAGCCAACATAAACAAGGGGGGTCAAATGGGGTACCAACCCAAGACCAAAAGTACTGAAGTAAAGTACGAAAGTAAAGCATCAAACAGAAAAAGAACACTTACGTGAATCGTCACGTATACCATAAATACACCAGATGCACAAGGATAAAAAGGTGGAAAGCAAGATTAAATCATAAGAAAGAATACTCAAGACTTTATTAGCCGCATGTGGTCAACTCTACCCAAAAACACAGGTGAGGTGGTCACTCATCTGGACACACCCTCATAGATATATATTATCCGTCTAACTACGCGGGAGACTCATACACTCCACCATTCACCGCAGAAGCCCAAAAACACGGTAGAGTCCCGCAAGATAGTAATAAAGGAAACAAAACTTGCGGCGGTGGATTCTCCCACTAGCACCGCAACCAGGAAAAAAACCATGATATAAATATCAGACATCGCGGAGGTGGTTACGTCCACTAACAACCGCAACCAGAGAATCATGATATATCTCAAGACTTGGCACATCAGAATCTACTTGATAATTCTAGATTAAGAAGCGGTTGATCCCCGCTTAGGAAAGATTTCACGGTCCTAAACAACTCTTAACACATCCTACACAATAGTTAGGAATGATTAAAGCCATCGATTGAATATTGTCACGAATTTCTATAACACTTACAAGATTAACTTATCATGACAAAACTAATAACACAAGTAGATACAAAGGAAAATTAAATATATCTACAAATGGAAAGGACATTAGTGTAAAACGATTGAAGAATAAGGAGATTACCAGTTATCATCAAGATTGGAAAGAAGAGGGAAAACGGAAAACCACCACTTGCCTTGGTTTCGCCGGAAAAACTCAAAATCGCTCCTTGTCGTAGATCGGGGCTAGGGAAGACGAGGAGAGTCAAAATCTACCAAGAAATAGCCAAGATTGAAGTTAGGGACAAAAACCCTAACGAGAAAAACTCAAGAAACATGGAATATTTTACCTCAATGGCGTAGCACACTACGAGGGCTTTCGAGATCTACGATCGGTTCACCATTTCGAGCAGTGGAGCTCCGTCGGCGGCCATCGGAAGAAGTACAGACGGACAAGCTCTTTCTCACTCACGCCGCTCTGGTTCAAGAGGTAGACAAAAATCTCGGTCGATTTTAAGATGTTGAAGAAGAAGGTATTTATACTAAGGGTGATAACAGGATAACAAAATAGACTGGGTTTGGCTGAACCAGTTTTCTCGAGACAGAAGGAATGGGTTACTCGAGTACTAAGGGATGATTACTCCAGTACTGCAAGGGGATTACTCGAGTACTAAGGCGACTACTCGAGTACTGCAAGAGGATTACTCAAGTACAAGGCGACTACTCGAGTACGACAAGAGGATTACTCGAGTACTAAGGCGATTACTCGAGTACTACAAGAGGATTACTCGAGTACTAAGGCGATTACTCGAGTACTGCAAAAGAATTACTCAAGTACAAGGCGACTACTCGAGCACGACAAGAGGACTACTTGGGTACGTCAAGAGGATTACTCGAGTACTAAGGCGACTACTCGAGTATTGCAAGAGATTTACTCGAGTACTAGCGAGTTACTCGAGTAATAGAAGGCAAGCACTTCTCGAGATTATTGAGGAAATTTCTCGAGTTCAGACGGGGCTTTACTCGAGTACAAGAGGTACTTCTCGAGAACAAGGAGATACTTTTCGAGTAATAGGCACACATTACTCGAGTACTGAAGATAGGTAACTCGAGTACCAGAAGATATCTCACGAGAACTCCTGGATAGATTCAAAAATTTCGGTTGGTCTTAAATTCTGGGATAAAATGCTGACTCTAAGAATTTAGCAGGGGAGACAACCCTAGAATCTGACATATCATTCTTGAGACAATATTAACAAATGCTCACACAAACAGAAATCATCACAAAGATCCAAACACACACCGAGACTCCAAAATGCTCGGTTCATAATAAAACTGGACAAGATCAAAACCTCACAACTCATTCCTTTAGACCATGGAAAGCATTCAATCTAATTAAAATCCCAAAATCCAGTCAAACAAACCTAACGGACGCAAGACGCAGAAACAGTGCAGCGCCGTCATCCAAAATGCAAAAAGGGCAACGCGCTGATGTCATATATATGACAACAATAATTCAAATAATATTTTCAGAAAATCGGGGGCGTTACAGTCACTCCCCCTAAAAGAAGTTTTGGCCCGAAACTTATCACAACTTCAAAATCAAATCAAAACGAGAAAATCCAGCATCACCTAAAACATGGGGACATACCAGAAACTAAGAGAAGAGATGCGGATGAGATTCCCTCATCGCTGATTCCAATTCCCACGTCGCACTCTTGACGTCTTAATTTCTCCAAAGAATCTTCACCATAGGGATGGTCTTCCTTCGCAACACTCGATCTTGAGATTCCAAAAGACGGAAAAGCTCTTCCACATACGTAAGGTTGGGCTGAATCTAGGGCAACGAGTCGAGGACTTCACGATCATTACGAATACACTTCCGCAACTGGCTCACATGGAACACATCATGGACACCAAGGAAGGTAGCAGGCAACTCCAGCATATACGCTGAAACTTAAACACGTTCAAGAATCTGAAAAGTTCCCACGTACCGGAGATCTAACTTTTCATTCCTTCCAAACCTTTTAACACCAAACATTAGAGAAACTTTCAGAAAAACAAAGTCACCAACAGCGAACTCCAGATCAACCCTTCGTTGATTAGCATATTTATCATAGCGTTCTTGTACTACGCGGAGCTTTAATCGAATATGAGTCACGACACAATTCATCTCTTCAAGGGCTTCCGGACCTAGCAACGGTCTCTCACCAACCTCAACCTAAAACAAAGGAGTCCTACATCGCCTCCCATACAAGGCCTCAAATGGGGCCATCTGCAGACTCTCCTGATAGCTATTATTGTAAGCAAATTCCATGAGTCTGAGACGCTCATCCCAAGTGCCACCATGATCCAATATGTTACACATGATCATATCCTTCACGATCTAATTAACTTGCTCTATTTGACCATTTGTCTGTGGATGATAGGAGGTGGAATACCTTAAATCGGTGCCCAACCCCTCCTGTAAGCACTTCCAAAAACCAGACATAAATCTAGAGTCTTGGTCCGATCAATACTGACAGGATCTCCATGCAATCTGATAACCTCTTCCAGGTATAATTCAGCTATCTTTTTCATAGAATATCCTATTTTAAGAGGGACGAAGTGAACACATTTAGTCAATCTATCGACTATCACCCAAACGGAGTCGTGCCCACGGGGAGATCTCGGTAAACCAGTAATAAAATCCATTGAAGTACTCTCTCACTTCCAATTAAGAATATCAAGCAGTGCCAATTTACCTCCAGGCCTTCTATGGTCAGCCTTATCACGCTGACATGTAAGAATTCCGACACAAACTTCGTGATATCATTCTTCATTCCCGACCACAAAACAATTTGCTTTAGATCCTTATACATTTTAGTGGATCCAGGATGGTAGGATACACTGGAACCATGAGCTTCAGTACAGATCTTAGCCCAAATGTCACCAAAGGCGGGGAAGCAGAATCTACCCCGAAACTTCAAGGTATCCAACTCATCCAAGAAGAAATCAAGTAGCTCTCCCTTCACAGTTCTATTCTGGAGGTGTAACAAATCCGGATCATCCTTCTGATGTGCGCGAGTAAGGGAAATCTAAGAGGGCTCTTCTACTTCTAAACTAATAGGCACAGTACTACCCCCAACCTCAATGTCCATTAACAAGAATTCCTCCACCAAGGACTGTACAGTCAAATTGAAGATTTTGGCTTCTTTCTACTCAAAGCATCGGCTACTACGTTAGCCTTTCTCGGATGATAGAGAATTTCCACTTCAAAATCAGCCACATATTCTAACCACCGATGCTGGCGCAGATTTAGTTCCTTCTGAGTGAAGACGTACTTCAAACTCTTATGGTCCGTATAGATCTTGCACATCGAGCCATACAACAAGTGTCTCCAAAGCTTCAACACATAAATTACGGCAGAAAACTACAAATCGTGCGTAGGATAGTTTCTTTCATGAATCTTAAATTGCCTTGACCCATACGCGATCACCTTTCCCTCTTGCATCAAAACACAACCAAGTCCAATGTGTGATGCATCCACATATACAGCGTACTCAAGTCCTTCAGTAGGCAAGGTTAAAACTTGAGCAGTACACAATCTCTTCTTCAACTCTTGGAAGGCTTCTTCACACTTATCGCTCCAAATGAATGTGGTGTTCTTCTGAGTAAGTCTAGTTAGAGGGGCTGGCAACACGAAAAATCCTTCAACGAATCTTCTATAATAGCCGTCCAGGCCTAAAAAGCTCCTTATCTCTTTAGGTATAGAAGGTCTCTCCCATTCCATTACAGCTGTAATCTTGGTCAGGTCCACGGAAATACTGTCCTTGCTTACAACATGACCCAGAAAGGACACCTGAGGTAGCCAGAACTCACACTTACACAACTTCGCATATAACTTATGCTCCCTCAGGGTTGACAAAACTAAACGCAAATATTGAGTATGCTCCTCAACACTGCGACAATACACCAAGACTTCATCTATAAACACAATAATGAATCGGTCCAAGAAGTCCTTAAACACCTTATTCATCAAATCCAAGAAAGCAGAGGGTGCATTGGTCAAACCAAAAGACATCACCAAAAACTCATAATGTCCATGCCGCGAACGGAAAGCGGTTCGTGGAATATCAGCCTCACAAATTCTCAACTTGTGGTAGCATGAACGAAGATCGATCTTTGAAAATACTGAACTACCACGCAACTGATCGAACAGATCATCGATACTTGGCAAGGGATACCTATTCTTAATGGTTACCTTGTTCAATTCTCTATAATCGATGCATAGCCTCATCGATCCATCTTTCTTCTTTACGAACAAAAACGGAGCACCCCACGGAGAAGAACTTGGTGTAATAAAACCATACCTCAGCAACTCATCGATCTGAGTCACAACTCATCCAACTCACACGGAGCCATACAGTATGGTGCCTTAGCAATCGGGCGAGTACCTGGCTCGAGGTCTATCACAAACTCCACCTCTCTCTCAGGAGGAAGTCTGGAAGACTATCAGGAAAGACATCTAGAAACTCTCGCACGACCGAGACATCCTTAAGACGTGGCGTAACGAAAGATGTTTCCAGAGCAGAAATAGAAACTAAATGTGCCTCACAACCAGAATCTATAACACGACAAGCATGTACCGCAGAAATGACTGGGGAAACCCTGTCCTGAAATCCATAAACGCTCATAGGTTGGCCGTTGTCCATCCTGAAATCCAATCTCTTTGCCTTGCACTGGATGACTGCATCGTACTTGGACAACCAGTCCATGCCCAAAATCACATCGAAATCCTCCAGATCTAACACCATCAGATCTGCAAAGACTAGAATATCACCTAGATAAATAGGGCATCTTTGAATTCCTGGATTTGATATCACCAGATTTACGGAGGGAAACTTGACGTTGAAGGAATCCTCTAACTGAACCACGTCCAAACGATGTCTATTTACAAAACTCTGTGCCACAAAGGAATGGGTGACACCCGAATTGAAAAGAATGCGCGCCCACCTATTCCGCACCTTAAACTCCCCTAAAACCGTAGCATACATAACTAAAAGAATGAAACTATAACAAACAATGGAGAGTAAAAGTCAAGCAAGAATCTAACCTGATATCACTTGGGTAGGGGTCTGAGCATCCTCTCTAGTCAACACATTTATCTTTCTGTTTCCTTTGTCTTATTTTGGTGGCGGCGGCAGAGCTCAAAGCGGGGCAGGCTGCAGTGCGGACTGAGCCTGGGGGCACGAAGTCTTCTGGTGTCCCTTTTGCTCGAACTGGAAGTAAATCCTTTCTTTTATCCAGCAATGACTCACATCATGCCCTATCTTTGAACAGAAGGAGCACACCAGATCTCCCTTGGGTGCGCCTTGGATGGCGAGCACCCTCTGCTGCTTCTGAGTAGCAGTCCTCATGAAACACCTCTCGTAATGGTGGCCAGGTCGACCATAGAAGCTATATATTTCCCCACTTTTCTTCTTCGAAGAAGGGCCAGATGCCCTAGAGCTTCCATCTTCAACACCTTTCCTCTTCTCTTTTCTCGCTACAGCACCTCGGTTCTTGGAATTTTCAATCGCCTCCACTTTCAGTGCGGCTTCCACTGCCACAGCATAACTGTTAGCTCTATAAGCGCATTCCCACTGCTGGACATCGTTTCTTAGTCGTCCCAGGAAACGTTTCACTCTACTCTCCTCAGAATCTACTAAATCAGGAGCAAACCTGCTCAATTTACTAAACTCAATCTCATATTCGCTCACTGTGAGCTGTCTATGCTTCAGATTCAGTAAGTTATTCATCAGGCGGTCCTGCTCGACCGAGGGTAGGAACTTTTTCAGCAGCATCTTCTTAAAAGATTCCCAAGAACAGCTTTCCTTGAGACTCTCCCTTTCCCGAATCCACCAACTCTTTGCCAGACCTTTTAGCTGATAGGCTGCAATCATTTTCTTCTGGGCTTCTAGAGTCCCTGAATATGAAAATATCTCCTCGATGGAGATTATCCAATCATCTAAAATCATAAAGTCGGCACTACCGTCATAGGTGGGAGGTCCCAACCATTGGAAGTGCGATATGAAATTCATTTTTGGTGGTTTTGCCATTGGGGGAACCAAATATCAGGCACGACTTGGCCCAAGGCAGGATCTTGCACTAAAGGTTGCTGTGCGAGAGCGATAGACAACAAAGACTGAATTTGCGATTGCATTGCAACTAATTATCTCGACAGAGCATCATTGCTCTAACGCAGACCCTCGATAATCGCATCACTTTGTGCTCCTGACGACTCGCCCTCCGACTGGGGAGTCAACCTCGTCGCAATACGCTTAGGCGACATTTCTAAAAGGCAAACATACAACTCATCAAAAATCGTAGATTACAACTAGGCTACACAACTAGTTCAGACCATACATAAAAAAACACTTGCTTGTGCTGCAACTTGCTCTGGGATTTTATAATGATGTTATGTCCTACTTAGGATGACATCCTCTCATCCTATTCACTCATATGCCTATGATATGCATGCATTAATTCTTCATTCTTCTTTAAAATCATGTGTGTACATGTGTCATCATGTAAACCTTAACTTAGCACGCTTGTTTATGCGTTAATATGCTATGTATGCAGTGCTATGCATCCTACAAAGGCCTTAATGCATGTTATGAGCGGCGTACACATGAAATGTTATGCATCCCATACTACATATCATCGCATGCAACGAGAAAAGAAAAATGTGCTAATGGGCACCCATGTGATGATGGTTATGCATCCCATACTACATAACCGTCACATGTTGCCTCCTATGGTGGATCCATATACAAACAGATATTATGCATCCCATACTACATAATATGCCTCGTATATTTCTTATCATGCTATGAGTGCAGTGACTATGCTTTAGTTAAGGCGTACTGATGACATATCAGTGTGTGTATGCAAATGAAATAAGAAAACAAACTAAACGAGATTGGCTGGTTTGACCAACTTGTCAAACCAACCTCCCTCTGATACCAACTGTCACAACCCGCATTTTTCACCTCCAATAAAGGTATATCAGAGTAAGGGAAAAATTCATGTCATGATGCCATGTCAGCAGGGGATAGCTGTGGAAGCTCAGGCAAAACTCCTACTTTACCATGAAGAAAGATTTTTTAAGTTACTTTGAGTTAAAGTCAATTTAAGTATAGTAGTTAGCCGTATCCCTCGGCTGAGTGGCTCATCTAGTCCACAAGAAAAGTAATTATGCGCGGTGAAAGGTACTTATTTTATCGGATTAGGCATCCTACAAGAGCATAGAGGTTCCAAAAGGACACCTCAAGATATGCAAGTTCTAAATTTATAATAGTAATAAAAGTGGATTTGTATGGTCGTTAAATATAGTGATTTAACATTTTAAATTATGCAATGCATGCGGTAATAATAGTAATTTTTCTTTTATGCTTGAAAATAACTACCATGCAATACTAACATAAAACATCTTAGGGAGCAAGTAATCCACAACCACAGAAAGAAAATGAAGCAGCTAGCAAGGTATCCAAACAACCATCTATCCTGTGTGCGTCAATAATCTGACATGAACCCACATAAAAATAGAAGTATGTCTTAACTAGGTAAGCAAACTAAAACAACCAACTAACTTACTACGGCGAGGTGAAAACCACAGCCAACATTGCTGCCCAGAAACTCCAAAACCAACTCCACTATCTGCTACTGCTCTGGACCTGAGGAATTTCAAAGATAGAACACCTCAGCAAGAATGTACAAATGGTGGCAGAAAAATAAGCCAACATAAATATGGGGGGGGGGGGGGGTCAAATGGTGTACCAACCCAAGACCAAAGGTACTGAAGTAAAGTACGGAAGTAAAGCATCAAACAGGAAAAGAACACATACGTGAATCGTCACGTATACCATAAATACACCAGATGCGCAAGGCTAAAAAGGTGGAAAGCTAGATTAAACATAAGAAAGAATACTCAAGACTTTATTAGCCGCATGTGGTCAACTCTACCCAAAAACACAGGCGAGGTGGTCACTCATCTGAACACACCCTCACAAATATATAATATCCGTCTAACTGCGGGGGAGACTCATACACTCCACCATTCACCGCAGATGCCCAAACACCCGGTAGAGTCTCGCAAGATAATAATAAAGGAAACAAACCTTGCGGCGTTGGATTCTCCCACTAACACCTGCAACCAGGAAAAAAACCATGATATAAATCTCAGACATCGCGGATGTGGTTACGTCCACTAACTCCCGCAACCAGAGAATCATGATATATCTCAAGACATGGCACATCAAAATCTACTTGATAATTCTAGATTAAGAAACGGTTGATCCCCCCTCCCTTAGGAAAGATTTCATAGTACTAAGCAACTCTCAACACATCCAACACAATAGTTAGGAACGATTAAAGCCATCGATTGAATATTGTCATCGAATTTCTACAACACTTACAAGATTAAATTATCATGACGAAACTAATAACACAAGTGGATTCAAAGAAAAATTAAATATATATCTACAAATGGAAAGGACATTAGTGTAGAAAGATTGAAGAACAAGGAGATTACCAGTTATCATCAAGATTGGAAAAAAGAGGGAAAAGGGAAAACCACCACTTGCCTTGGTTTCGCAGGAAAAACTCCTTAAAAACGCTCCTTACCGTAGATCGGGGCTAGGGAAGACGAGGAGAGTGAAAATCTACCAAGAAATAGCCACGATAGATGTTAGGGCCAAAAACCCTATCGAGAAAAACTAAAGAAACTGGGAAGATCTTACAACGATGGCGTAGCCCACGACGAGGGATTTCCGGATCTACGATCGGTTCACGATTTCGAGCAGTGGAGCTCCGTCGGCAGCCACCGGAAGAAGTACGGACGGGCAACCTCTTTCTCACTCACGTCGCTCTGGTTCGGGAGGTAGAAAAAATATCGGTCAATTTAAAGATGAAGAAGAAGAAGGTATTTATACTAAGGGTGATAGCAGGATAACAGTAAAATATACCGGGTTTGGCTGAACCGTTTTTCCCGAGATAGAAGGAATGGGTTACTCAAGTACTAAGGGACGATTACTCGAGTACTGCAAGGGGATTACTCGAGTACTGCAAGAGGATTACTCGAGTACAAGGCGACTACTCGAGTATGGCAAGAGGATTACTCGAGTATTAAGGCGATTACTCGAGTACTGTAAGAGGATTACTCGAGTACTAAGGCGATTACTCGAGTACTGCAAAAGAATTACTCAAGTACAAGACGAATACTTGAGTACAACAAGAGGACTACTCGAGTGTGGCAAGAGGATTACTTGAGTACTAAGGCAACTACTCGAGTATTGCAAGAGATTTACTCGAGTACTAGCAAGTTACTTGAGTACTAGAAGACAAGCACTTCTCGAGATTACTGATGAAATTTCTCGAGCTCAGGCGGGGATTTACTCGAGTACAAGAGGTACTTCTCGAGAACAAGGAGATACTTCTCGAGTAACAGGAACACATTACTCGAGTACTGAAGATAGGAAATCGAGTACCAGAAGATATCTCTCGAGAACTCTTGGATAGATTCAAAAATTTCGGTTTGTCTTAAATTCTGGGATAAAATGCTGTCTCTAAGATTTTATCAGGGGAGACAACCCTAGAATCTGACGTACCATTCTTTAGACAATATCAACAAATGCTCACACAAGCAGAAATCATCACAAATATCCAAACACATGCCGAGACTCCAAAATGCTCGCGTCGCAATATAACTAGACAAGATCAAAACCTCAAAACTCATTCCTTGAGACCAAGGAAAGCATTCAATCTAATCAAAATCCCAAAATCCGGTCAAATAAACCTAACTGACGCAAAACGCACAACAGTGCAGCGTTGTCATCCAAAACGCAAAAAGGTAACGCCCTGACGTCATAAATATGACGACATCAATTTAAATAATATTTTTAGAAAATCGGGGGCGTTATACCCCTTCAGGAGGCTCCACCAAGGTCGAAACTTGGTTTTCATACATGGAGTCCATTTCTGATTCCATGGCCTCATGCCACTTCTCGGAGTCCGGTCCACTCATAGCCTCTTGGTAGGTTGCTGGCTCAGCATTATGATCCATAAGCAACACATTACCTATTTGAGACATGAGAAATCCATATCTCTCAGGCTAAAATAATGGTCTACCAGATCTACGTGGAACTTGTGTTTCCTGAGTAGATTCTCTAGCTACAACAACTTGTAGTCCTGGCATAGGTTCCAATTCCGGGTCATTCATATTTTATAGTTCTTGAACTTCTTCATGTTCTACCATGACATTCTTTATACTTAAGAACTCTTTCTCAAGAAATAAACCAGTACTCGCGACAAACACTTTGACCTCTGATGGTAAGTAGAAATAGTACCCTTTAGTTTCCTTAGGATACCCCACAAGATAACACTTATCTGACTTGGGTTCGAGCTTGTCAGGCATTTGACGTCGCATGTGTAACGACTCCAGCCGTTCACAGGTATATACTAGAAGGTCCGGTCGGGCCCCACAACATATACCATAAAACAGGCGTGGAAGTTACGTAGTGATACTAGAGTAACACAGCGCACCCTAACACATTGCATTCTAGCGGAAGCTATAAACACTAAGTTGAACTCACAACCATGAATGTCCACCATATAAAAGTTCCACCTTTATATATATATATTATAGGAATGTTCAAATACAAAATAGTTGGCCTTATGGCCTTACAGGGCTTTTTATAACAGTGGCCCAAACATTGGCGCGCAGGCCGGTCACGTATAAAGAAACATAGCAGTTTTTCATATAGACTTCAAGGGCTAGCGGCAGCAGCAACAATAGAAGCAGGTACTTTAGCCTTTATGCATCTTGCTTGGCTCTCCAGCACCTGCACAGGGACAGCCCACCCATCAGTGGCAAACAGACAACAATCAGCATTCAGTTGACCAAATTATAACGACCCTACCCCTTTTCCCGGGGCACTGGTAATCCTTCCCTACAGGCATAGTATTTCACAAGCATATATATTTCATTCAATGTGCTCTCACGCACATACATTCCATCACAACCGTCAGCCACACGGCCCGACGATCCGTGCACTCAGGGCACATTCTTGGTGTACCGACAAACCAGGGTCCCACAATCATATCCGGGTCGCAACCCAACGGTAAAACATTGAGAATTTCACTCCATGGCGTGCAGCCGAAGTTTTAGTCGTAATGCACCAGGATTGGCCCGAAGCCCCCCATTGTGTCATGGCGCACATGCCTACGACTCTTGCTATGCACTCCAACAGACCGCACTTTCTGGTCTCGCGTCGGATGGACATAACCCTGGTCGGATCATCCACCCCCCCCCCCCCCCGTTTCTCAAATCGCCTTGCCATCACCGAGCACAGCGTACTCACGACTATATAAAGGCGCGGGTCGGTTTCACTGAACTTGTTTGGCATTAAAGCCTGGGTGCTTTCCTGGGCGCACCAGTATTTACTCTTCCACCCATTTCATATCACAACATCAGTGTGTATTTCCTGGGCACACCAGTACTTCCTGCTACTCCCCTTTACAGGTATGATCCCGCAAATCACAAATGTCAAGGGTCTTTTCCTGGCTTACCATTGCAGTACGTCCTGCTACTCCATTTCACAGGTCCACCCATGAACATCAAGCATTACAAAGGGTATTTCCTGGACTTTCAATCCAATACTTCCTGCTACTTCCCTTCACAGGTCCAACCCGTTGACTCCTAAACAACACATTCATCACGGAGTCTTCTCCAGTTCATATATGCAACATCACCAATCCAGACCAACCTGTCCAGATGGGCTTCACACAGCATGCCTATTCTGTACTCCATTTCCGGATCTATATGCCAAATGATTGGGGATTTCATGAATCAACCCAAAGGACTCCCACAACAAGCAACCCTCTAGTGGGGGAATCATATGCACATGCCAAAAAGGAAGCCTTCACATGGCTAGGAATAAAGGTCATTACCCTCGAAGATCGCTTCGGCGCCATGAGCTCCTAACTGGCTGGAAAGAACCGCAACGGGTTTTACTCCGCAATGCTGCCTCGGATCTCTCGGCGGACTTCCGCAGCACCACCGGTGGCCGGCTATCCTTCCTCCTCCTCCTTCTTCCTCTCTTTCTCTCTCTAGGACTTTAGAAAGATGGAGGCCAACATGCAAATGAGAACTTCCTTCTCTTCCACGACCTTAAGGAATCAAGGAGGCACCACATCCATCAGATCCCAGCTGAAGATTTGGACAGCCACGATTTTTCCACAAAATCACATTTTTGCCTGACACGGCCTGTGACACGCCCTTGTTCTAGGCCGTGTGGCTCAAGCGGTGCTCAACCGACTTATCCAATCAAGTGACATGCCCATGTGACATGCCCGTGTCACGGGCCGTGTCACCTGACACGCCTTCAGCCATGCCCGTGTATGTAGATGTGTTCTTCAGGATGCACAACATCAAAATCAACCCGAGAGTCACACGGCCTGTGACATGCCCATTCCCCAAGATGTATGCCCACACATGGCACTAGACACGGCCCAGCTCGACTTCGTCGAGCTGAGTTCATCGACCGCAAGGACATGCCCTGTGACACGCCCGTGTCACAGGTTGTGTCCTATGCACTCGACAATCGTCGACCGAAGGTTTGTCGAGCACTTGTCGACTACTCACCTAAGAAGGACACGCCCTGGGACACGCCCGTGTCCCAGGCTGTGTCACTCAAATTGTGCCAAATTCTGGGCTTTGGGGTGTTACAACCCTCCCCTCCTTACAAAAATTTCATCCCCGAAATTTGCAGAAAGTAAGGAACTCAAACAGAAGAATTTCATTGCATAAATGTTCATTACAACGCGATATACACTGCATAACAATTACACAAAGAGCTCGAGAAACTTAACTCGCATGGTCTGCTCTCGCTCCCATGTGAGTTCTTCATGGCCGCAATTGTCCCACCGAACTTTGACCATCCCGATCGTCTTATTCCGCAACTATTTCTCGGCACGATCTTCGATCTGAATGGGCCTAACCGTCATTGTTAGCCCATACTCCACCGGCACACGATCATCCGCGATCACTTGAGCTGTATCTTTAACAGCTTTCCGCAGCACCGAGATGTGAAACACATCATGCATTCCACCCAAGTTTACCGACAGAGCTAGCCGATATGCAGCTTCCCCGATTCGCTCGACCACTTCAAATGGACCCAGATATCTTGGACTCAACTTTTTCAAACGTCGAATCCTGGATACGCCTTTGAAGGGTTTGATCTTCAAGTATATCGAATCACCTACCGCGAACTCCATGTTTCGGTGCTTGGCATTGTAGTATTTCGATTGTCGATCTTGAGCTATTAATATCCATTCCCGAATAGTGTGTATTGTCGAGTTCACTTCATCGACTTCATTACGCCTATAAACTCTGGCTTCGCCCGCTTCTACTCAAGCTAAAGGAGTAAGTCACTTCCGACCATACAAAGCTTCATACGGTGCCATACTGATGCTCACTTGGTAGCTGTTATTGTAGGCAAACTCCACCATGTAGAGATGATCTTCCCATCTATTTCCAAAGTCCAGGGCGCACATCCTGAGCATATCTTCCATTGTCATGTTGGTCCTTTTCGTTTGGCCATCTGTTTGGGGATGAAAGGCCGTACTAAATGTCAACTCCGTGCCCAACAGCTAATGAACTAGCCTCCAGTCATTTGATGTGAACCGCCCATCTCGATCACTTACATCCTCTAAGGAACACCGTGTAGCCGCACAATCTGGTCAACATACAACTTTGCCAAACTTTCCACTGAATCATCCTGTTTGTTCAGCAGGAAGTGTGCCACTTTCGTTAGTCGGTCGACAATCACCCAAATTGAGTCATTTCCGTGCTGAGATCTCGGCAACCCGTGCATGAAATCCATGGAGATATCGTCGAACTTCCATTCCGGAATTGACAACGACTTTAAGTTACCGCCAGGCTTCTAGCATTCCGCTTTCACCATAGCACAGGTTTGGTATTTGGCTATATAATGAGCAACATCTCTCTTCAGCCCTGGCCACCAGAACAGCTTTTTCATATCCCTGAACATCTTCGTGCTCGCAGGGTGAATTGAGTACTTCATATAATGTGCTTCATACAGCAGTTCTTCCCTCAATTTATGCAAACTCGGGACGCACAAACGACCCTCTTTCCGCAAAAGACTGTCATCCCAGGAGAACTTTCCCTCTAGCCCTTCTTTAGCATAGCGTTGGAGACTTTTATCCAGCTCCGTTGCTCGTCGAATCCGGTCCGCAAGGTCACACTGCACCTCCGTCCAATTTAAACATGCATTGGCGGTGGAATTTTTGTCAACATAAGAAATCTCTAATGCTTCTAGATCTTGAATGAGACGTTCATCATGCCTCTGCAACCAACTCGCCCTTGCCGGAGCTCTCCGACTCAAGGCATCCGCGACTACATTTCCCTTCCCGGGCGTATAGTGAATCTCAAAGGTGTAGTCCCCAAGGAACTCTAGCCACCTTCGTTGTCGTATATTCAAGTCCTTCTGCTTCAATAGGTAATTTAGGCTCTTGTGATCTGTATCGATCTCCACCATCACGCCATAAAGATAGTGTCTCCACAGCTTTAGTGCAAAGATCATTGCCGCCAACTCTATGTCGTGGACGGGATAGTTTCGCTCGTGCACCTTTAGCTGGCGTGAGCCATAAGCAATCACCTTCGCATTTTGCAGAAGGACGCAACCTAAGCCGCTCCCTTAGGCATCACTATAGATTTCAAATCCATCGGTACCACATTACGATGTCAATACATGCACCGTGGTCAACCGAGTCTTCAGCTCTTCAAAAGCTCGCGAGCACTCTGGCATCCAAACGAACATCTGATCTTTTCTCGTCAGCTCGATTAGCGACAAAGCAATCCGCGAGAAGTTTTCAACAAATCTTCGATAGTAGCCCGCCAGTCCAAGGAAGCTCCTGACCTCGGCCATTGAAGACAACACCGACCACTCTTGTTTGGCCCTTATATTTGCTAGATCCACTGCTATGCCCGCTCCACTCAACACATGGACTAGAAAAGCCACTGACGATAGTCAAAACTCGCACTTCGAGAACTTGGCATAGAGCTTATTCTTAATCAACGTCTGCAACACCAACCGCAAGTTCTTCTCATGATCAGCTTCCGATTGCGAGTACATCAGAATATCATCAATGAACACAATCATGAACAGATCCAGGTACTCTCAGAAAATTCGGTGCATCAAGTCCATAAACACCGAGGGCGCATTGTAGAGCCCAAATGGCATTATCGTGAACTCATAATGCCCGTATCGTGTTCCGAATACGGTCTTGGGAATATCTCCTTCCCACATCCTTAACTCGTAATAACCAGACTTAAAATCCATCTTGGAGTATACGGTCGATCCCACTAGCTGATCGAACTACTCATCAATCTACGGAATCAGATATTTGTTCTTCTCTATCAGCTTGTTCAGTTCGCGGTAATCAATATATAACTGCAAATCACAGTCTTTCTTTTTCACAAAAAGCACAGGAGCGCTCCAAGGTGACATTCTTGGTGTATATAACCCTGCTCAAGCAACACTTGCAGTTGGACTTTCAACTCCGTCATTTCCTTTGGCGCAATGCGATATGGCGAGCGGGCCATAAGTTTCACACTTGGCACCAACTCAATCGTGAAGTCAATCTCTCGCTGGGGTGGTAACCCATGGAGACCCTTGGGAAACACATCTAGAAACTCCGATACGATCGGAACATCACATACACTAGCCTTGGGCTCAACAGACTGAATCAACGCGAAGTAGCATTCCGCGCCCTTCCGAACATCCTTAATGACTTGGAGTGCAGACATCAACGTCCCTCCCACTCCTCGCATCACTGCGAAGTTCGTCTCCTGCTCGGTATTCTGGCCCAACGTGATCTCTTTGGCATTACAATCAATCAAGGCATGCTTCTACGCGAGCCAATCCATCCCAAAGATCACGTCAAATTCATATATTGGTAATACAGATGTAGTCAAACAGATGTCCCGACTTCCTATCTGAACCGCCACATCGCAAGCACGATCCGCGAGCATCAAACAACCATTCGGCAACACTACCCTGACGCTATCTCTCTTTACATGACTAGGTATCCCAAGCCGTACTATGAACTCTTTAGACAGAAAAGAATACGAAGCACCCATATCGAGCAGTGCTCGCGCCAGCGTGTTCCGAATCATCATAAATCCTATGACAATCATGTCACACACACAAGCCGCATACGGATATGCAATAAACAAAGCATGCAAGCAATACAATACTCAATAAATAAACTCGTACCTGTGACAACGTCACTTTGCTTGATGGCCTCCTGCAGGACAACATTGTAGACCCGGGGATGTGCCTGCGAGGCAGAAGAATCCACCACTGCCTTTCCTTTTTCCGCATACGATGCTCCCTCTTTCTTCTCACTCTTTGGCGGGACCCGACAATCACGAGCTATATGCCCTACCCGTCCACAATTAAAGCATATACGAGTCTCCGGCTTTGAAGTGGCCCCCGACATTGCTCCTGATGTGACGGTAGAAGGAGCTTGTCTAGTCGACTTGGACTTCTTGTCCCATCTCTTCTTATAATATGATTTTCCAGGTCGGGGCACCTTGAACTCTGGTTGTGTCACACCCAAGGCCCGCTTCCCATGCACCCTCTTCATGTCTTTTTCCAGCGCGCACGCAGTGTCGACCAACGCCTGGAAACCTTGATTCACCGAACAAGAAAGCAGGAACCTCAACTTGTCCCGCAGTCCTTCGTAGAACCTATTAATCTTCCTCTGCTCATCAACAAAGATCGAACCAGCATACTACCCCAAGCGTGTAAACTCATGCAGGTGAGCTTCAACACTGCCTTCACCTTGCATTAGCCTTCGGAATTCGTTCTCCATGGCAATACGTTGTGCAACTGGGAGGTGCTTTGCCAGGAAGAGTCTAGAGAATTGCTCCATCGACACTTGTGTTAATGGTCTCCCTGCCAAGTGATGTAGCTATATCTTGTCCAACCATAAACGCTCCTCTCCTTCCAACAAGAAGGTGGCTAAGGTGACCTTTTGATGTTTCTCCGATCCAATCGCCGTCATTATCCACTTGACGCGCGACAACCAATCTTTAGCCTGCGCAGGAGATCCCACTCCCGAGAACATAGACGGATGAAAGCTCATAAATTGCTTCAACTGCTTCTCAGCTGCTCGCGGTTCTACAGCCGCAATGGGTTCTGGCCCGCCGCCACCTGTTCTGGCCTCATTGCCGGCTGTGCCTGCCCAATCGGTTGGGCTTGTATCATGGCAAACAAATCCTCAGCAACTAATTGCATAGTTTCTGTAGTTGGTGGAGGTGTAGGCACCTCGACTGGTGCCGTACTTTCATCAGAACGCTGGGGCTCCGATTGCCCAGCTCCACTTCGTGTCACCTATAGGTGAACAAGACACACATATTAGCGACCATACACAAGCAATCACAACAAGATAGGAACGCGCAGGTTCCTCAAGCACATATATTTGCATTCATACGGTGGACATTCATGAGTTCCTTAGCATTAACGCGGTTCGCACAGAAACGTGCTCGCCACAGCACAAAAGAAGTCGACCACGACTTCGAGAGGGAAAGAATGAGACAGCTCTGATACAAAAAATGTAACGACTCCAGCCATTCACAGGAATATACTAGAAGGTCTGGCTGGGCCCCCACAGCATATACCATAAAACAGACGGGGAAGTCACGTAATGATACCAGAGTAGCGCAGCGCACCCTAACACAATGAATTCTAGCGGAAGCTATACACACTAAGCTGAAATCACACACATGAATGTCCACCATATAAAAGCTCCACCTTTATATATATATCATAGGAATGTTCAAATACAAAACAGTTGGCCTTATGGCCTTACAGGGCTTTTTATAACAGTGGCCCAAACATTGGCGCGTAGGCCGACCACGTATAAAGAAACATAGCAGTTTTTCATATATCCTTCAAGGGCTAGAGGCAGCAGTAGCAACAACAGTAGGGACTTCAGCCTTTATGTGCCTCGCTTGGCTCTCCAGCACCTGCATATGGACAGCCCACCCATCGGTGGCAAACAGGCAACGGTCAGCATTCAGCTGATCAAATTATAATGACCCTACCCCTTTTCGCAGGGCAGTGATAATCCTTCCCTGCAGGCATAGCATTTTTCAAGCATATGTATATTTCATACAATGTTCTCTCACGTACATAAATTCCATCACAACCATCAGCCACGCGGCCCGACGATCCATGCACTTAGGGCACATTCTTGGTGTACCGGTAAACTAGGGTCCCACCACGGTATCAGGGTCGCAACCTAACGGTAAAACATTGAGCATTTCACTCCATGGCGTGCAGCCGGAGTTCTAGTCATAATGCATCGGGATTGGCCCGTAGCCACCCATTGTGTCATGGCCCGTAGCCACCCATTGTGTCATGGCCTGTAGGCCTACGACTCTCGCTATGCGCTCCAATAGACCGCACTTTCTGGTCTCACATCGGATGGACATAACGCAGGTCGGATCATCCACCCCCCGTTGCTCAAATCGCCTTGCCATCACCGAGCACAGCGTACTCGCGACTATATAAAGGCGTGGGTCGGTTTCACCAAACCTATTTGGCATTAAAGCCTGGGTGCTTTCCTGGGTGCACCAGTACTTACTCTTCCACCCATTTCATATCACAACATCAGCGGGTCTTTCCTGGGCACACCAGTACCTCCTGCTAATCCCCTTCACAGGTATGATCCCATAAATGACAAATGTCAAGGGTCTTTACCTGGCTTACCACGCCAGTACTTCCTGCTACTCCCTTTCACAGGTCCACCCATGACCATCAAGCATTACGAAGGGTATTTGCTGGACTTCCAATCCAGTACTTCCTGCTACTTCCCTTCACAGGTCCAACCCATCGACTCCTAAACTACATGTTCATCACGTAGTCTTCTTCGGTTCGTATATACAACATCACCAATCCAGACCAACCTGTCCAGATAGGCTTTACATAGCATTCCTATTCCGTACTGCATTTCCGGTAATATATGCCAAATGATTAGGGATTTCATGAATCAACCCAAAGGACTCCCATAACAAGCCACCCTCTGGTGGGGGAATCATAAGGAATTTCCACGTGAGACAGCATAAAGAAAAGAGGCGAGCGATAGCGAAGAAAGTAAATCCCTACAAATTCAATAAAGAAAGGCGAGCGATAGCGAAGTTTCAAATGAGTTTGAAACCTAACGGAGCAATAGCGATAGCGAAGTGAACTAATAGCAGCTTCTAGTTAGGCGAGCAAGTTCGTTTTCAGTTTCTAAGCAAGTCCATTGTCTAAGGGTGGGATTTTGATATCCTCTTTAGACCCGACAAAATCGATAAAGAATATCAGAATCCGATAAATTGGTCCAGATTGGTTTACTAATGGGATGGCCCAATACAGTACAAAATTGAGCTTTTGACAATGCTCCTCATTGTTACTGTTCCGGCTGTTAAAAAGAGGTCTACTTGCCTTGGGCTCGAGCTAAGAAAAAAAGAAGACCGACCGACCCTCTTCGCCTATCGGAAATCCCTCATTCTCCCTGCTTGATCTTCATATGGGTGATTCGCCTACGAATCCATAAGAAGTGATCCAATTCTTTTCATTGGGTCTGGATGAAGACCAAAAATCTTGAGCGACCGATCCGGCAGAACAACTCAAAAGATCCAAATATCACGCTTGGGTTACCATTGATTCTCTTCAGCTTGAGTTGGGTTAAAAGCAACGGAATGTATTTGCACCTTCAGAACTGTTATTGAAACCTTGGTGAACCTCTACTAATTCATCACCAGCAGTAGCATTGGCAGAATGATCTGCGCCATCAAGCTTCGTTACCTTGGCTTAGCAATGATTCACTTGTCCCCTTGTCCATAGGGACCTCGTGGCATACAACCGCCACGACTCCTGCCACAACATTTGCACATTTAGATGCTACTACCGTATTACCAAGAGGATTAGCTGCCAAAGGTATTTATCCAGCAGTAGTGGGGAATTTTCCGCAATGGGCAAAAGCCTGACGGAGCAATGCCGCGTGGATTTCGATTCATCCTTTTCTTTCAAGGGTTTCATAATTGGACGTTGAACCCATTTCATATGATGGGAGTTGCTGGAGTCTTAGGCGCTGCTTTGCTATGTGCTATTCATGGCGCTACCGTAGAAAATAGAAAGGCTGTGAAATGGCATATCGGTCGCATAGATTGTCTGGCTCAGAATAAGTAGATATCAAAACTGCTGTGCGAAACAAGGGCTATCAAGTCCTAAGATATTTTCAGTGAAGTCAATCGATCTATCCCAACTCTCTCGCCCAAGAAGAATGACAGCTTTTCTTCCATGAAATGAAAGGAATTGAGCTTTCACTTCGCAATCTGGGAACTACATATGCACATGCCAAAAAAGAAGACTTCACATTGCTAGGAAGAAAGGTCCTTACCCTCGAAGACTGCTTCGGCGCCATGAGCTCCTAAATGGCTGGAAAGAACTGCAACGACTTTTCCTCCACAATGCTGGCCTCGGATCTCTCGTCGGACTTCCGCAGCACCACCGGTGGCCGGGTCTCCTTCCTCCTCCTCCTTCCTCTCTTTCTCTCTCTAGGATTTTAGAAAGATGAAGGCCAACATGCAGATGAGAACTTCCTTCTCATCCACAGCCTTAAGGAATTAGGGAGGCACCTCAGCCATCAGATCCCAGCTGAAGATTTGGACAACCATGATTTTGCCACAAAATCATATTTTTGCCTGACACGGCACTAGACACGCCCCAACTCAACTTCATCGAGCTGAGTTTGTCGACCGCAAGGACATGCCCTGTGACACGCCCGTGTCACAGGCCGTTTTCTATGCACTCGACAATTGTCGACCAAAGTTTTTTCGACCACTTATTGACAGCTCACCCAAGAAGGACATGCCCTGGGACATGCCCGTGTCCTAGGCCGTGTTACCCAAATTTTGCCAAATTCTAGGCTTTTGGGTATTACAGCATGTATGTCTTATATCCCCAAACCTTAATGAACGACAAACTCAGACGCTTCCTAGTCCATATCTCATATTGTACAACCTCATATCCGGCGAGTAGTGGGCGACAAGAACCAGATCGGCCAAGACCAGCAGTCTGGCTCGTCCAAGTAGGGTGGACTGTTTGAGGAGCGAGTGGAGCAGGTCGACTCGCATTCGCCCTAGGGGCTTAGAGAGCAGCGGGCCAGTGGAGCAGGACGGCTTGCACTCGCCCCAGGTGGCTTGGCGAGCAGCGGACGAGTGGGGCAGGCCGGGACCACACTCACCCAGTGGAGGATAGATGGTGTGAGTGCGAGCCCCATCGAGCACTCGCCACCCTCGATGAGTGGAGGTTCTAGAGGGCCACTCGACCAGTCTAGTGTGATGTGTTTTTACCATTTTGCCCTCGCTAGTTTGTTCGTAGCCTATTAGAACAACGAAGGTTGGCTATTTGCAGGTTGTTTTCAGAAATCTATAAATAGACCCACGGGGGTATCTCAGAAGGCATGCTTACTTTTGCCCCGGTCTTCTTGCATTTTCTGTGGTATCCTTAGCTCAGCATTTAGCTAGGGAGGGGAAGCGCTCTAAGATCTTTCGGGTGTGTCCCCATGTTCTTTTTCCTTAGTTGTTCGGCTTGCGGGAGAGAAGTAAGTGTGTGATCACCCATTCCCGAAGGGTGAACTCTACAGAGATCGAGTTTTCAGATTTAACATTTTTGGTGCGGTGAGCATGATCAACTTAGAAAATCTTCAGCAGATTAGATGGATAGAGGAGAAGGGCTAGGTTCGGACAGGGCCGACTCGCTACCCCCTCCCCCTCTCGCCACAGTGTTGATGTTCGAAGACTTCAGGCATTAAGTGCTCGGAGTCTTCAGTTTTGCAATCGGCACGCCAGCCAATTGCTCGACACCAGTTGTTCCAATCGCCGACACCCTGGCTCTAGGCGAGGATGCCCCGACTCAATGAGTTGGGAATGATGTTGCGGAGGAGGGGAGTGGGTTCGAGCTCCGCGGGCGAGTGATTTTACCAGGCTCCGCGAGCGGAGGATGGTTTGGCGAGATGGGGGTGCGAGATCCTCCGGCTCGCCCAGTAGGGGAGGCAACCCCTTCAGTGAGTTGGTTTATTCTGCCCCAGTTCCAAAGGGTTTCAGGGAGCCGGAGATGTCTTACTACACCGGGAGGGATGACCCGGTGCAGCACATCCAGTGGTTCGAGGATGTTGTTTCGATAAGGAAAATGACAGATGGCTTCAAATGCAACTCTTCGCCATCACCCTCAAGGAGAAGGCCAAAGAGTGGTTCCACCGGCTACCATCCAACTCAATCTACTGCTTCGAGGACCTGTGTTGGGGGTTCATGTTGAGGTTCACCACTTCCAAGAAGAATAATAAGGAGTCGGAATCCCTGTTCCACATCAAGAGGGGGTGAACAAGAATTTGGGGAGCTACGTGGACCGGTTCCAAGAGGAGGTCACCCAGGTCCAGAAGATGCCAAGGAATACCCTGATGATGGCTTTAACCTTGGGGCTACAACAGGGTTTCTTTAGGATGTTACTGAAGAGTGTGCCACCTTTCTCCTACAAGTAGCTGATGGAGTGGGCGACGAGGGAAGTCGACGAGGAGGCATGAAATCCTGAGTTTGCGAAGAAGTTGGCCAGGTGGGACATTGAAGAGGAGAAGTGGCCAGGAGGTGGACTTGGTGAGGAGGTGAGGAAAGCAAAACATCGATAGAGGGAGAAGTAGTAGTAGCAGCAGCAGCCCAGGTGGGGGCGTCAGGAGCAGAACAATCGGCTCGGCTAGAGGCGGCCAAAGTGGCAAGATCAAGGCCAGCGAAGAAGTTTTCATAGAGAAGACTATGCCAGGCGGGCCAAGATCAGTCCCCCCCCCCCCCCAGGATGGAGGCAGGTCTAGAGTCCTCCCCTCCCCAAACAACATAGGCCATGATAATAGCCATGTAGAGGCGGAGAGGTCAGTAGAGGAGGATAAGAGAAGTCAAGGTTGACTTACCCTATTGTGACTTCCATCAGGAGGAGGGGAACACTACCACCAGGTGCCTAGAGTTACTCGAGTTGAGAGGAAACAGGGAGTAGCGACAACAGTAGGACTGTCAGGAAGTGCAGATTGAGGAAGTCCTGTCTCGGGCAGAGGATGATTGGGCTGATCTATTGGCCTGAGGCGGGATCAGAGTGATCCATGGGGGTGGGAGTTGAAGTTTCCCGGAGGGCAAGCATCCACACCATGTATCGAAGGAGTGTTGGCTGCACATCCCAGACCCCACCCTCAGAGGAGAGGATCGCCTTCTCTAGGAGTGACATGGCAGATCATGAGGATACCTTCTGCGATGAGTTTGTCATCCAGACCACAGTCGAGAATTTCGCCGTCTCCTGAATCCTCGTAGATAATGGGAATTCAGTCAACGTCATCTTCAAGAAGGCATTTGACATAATGAATTTGGAGGCCAAAAGGGTGCTGGCCTTGGATGGGCCCCTGTTCAGATTTTAAGGAGTGAGGAATGAGGTTGAAGGAGGAGTGGGGCTCCATGTTAATCTATGGATCAGTCTCGAAATTGCAGGTTCGCCATCATGGATACACCAAGCAGTTACAATGCCATCTTCGGACGGCCTCTTATCAGCACCTTCCACTACGTTCCCTCATCCTTCCACCAATACTTGAAGTTCAATGCCAAGGGGATCCAGGACCGGGTCCGGGGAGACCCCAAGGTGGAAAGGGAGTACTACGTCACTACGGTGAACTCCATCTCGTGGTAGGAGGGAGCCTAGGAGATGGAGCTGAGGATGGAGGAGGCGGAGCAGGAGGTTGGTGGAGTGGAGATGGAGGTGGAGGAGAAACGCACCCGGGTGGAGGTAGCAGGAGGAGTTCAAGAAGAACTGGCCAAGATGATGGCTGTGGAGGAAGTGTCGGAAGCTGAGGAGGTCCTTATCCTAGGGGAGGGGGACATTGGAGAATGAGGGGAGCAGTCCCTCTTGGAGGCTGTAGTGGAGGTGGTAGAGATGGAAGTTCTCACTCTTCAAGGCAGGGTGGAGAAGGTGCAAATCAGCAAGGGGACTGACCTAGATAGACCAGGAGAGGATGCTAGCATGCATCCAGAAGAACATGGACCTCTTCGCTTGGAGCGCAGCGGAGATGCCAAGGATCGATTCAGACATTGCGTGCCACCGCCTCAACCTGGACCCAGAAGCTTTCCCCATCCAACAAAAGAAAAGGTCCACCACGGAAAAGCTGGGCGAACCCCTCAGGGAGGAGGTGGTCGAGCTCCTGAAGGTTAGCTTTGTATCCGAAATTCAATACCCCGGCTGGGTCTCCAATGTAGTCGTGGTAAAAAAAGGAGACGGCGGATGGAGAATGTGTGTTGATTTTTCTTTACTTAAAAAATCATACCCTAAGGATTGTTACTCCTTGCTCTAATTAACGCGGTGGTTGACTCAGCCGTTAGTTTTCTTATAATGAGTTTTTTAGATGCATTTTCAGGTTATCATTAGATCAGGATGCACCCCTCGATGTTAAAGATGTCTCCTTCTATAAGACCCCCCCTCCCAGAACAAAAAACACGGCACGAGGTGAGTCTTATGCCCAGAATAGCCACATTGCGGTAGCGTTAGCACCCAGGCTAACATGTACCACAAGATGCCTATCCTGCTGGCTATAACCAATATCAACCAATGCCAACCCAACCAAGAATATAAAACAGAAGTCAATCGACACATAAGTAAAATAGTCCAAAAAGTACATCAAAAAAAAGAAGCTACAACAAGCTTCTATAATATCATAGTACGAGTAAAACTTGCCCAAAGGGCTACATCATGAGTCTCTCAAACCTTACATCAGTCACTGATGGTAGCGACGACACCGTCCCTTCAAGCCCTGTCGACTTGGCCTGGTTGTCCTGCTGCATAACCTGCAACTGCTCTTGTACAACCCCGTGTCCGGCGAGCGGGTCCCGCCAGAGAGGTTGAGCAGAGCGGCAGAAGGGCTGGCTCGCTCCCGCCCATTTCAGGCGAGCAAGCCGGCAGGCGAGCGAGCGGGTCGCGCAAGGAATCCTCGGCCAAAGCAGACGAGCCCGGCGACCTGCGACCGGCGAGTCGATCAAGGCCGCGACGATCGCCGGCCAACCCGCACGCGACCTGGCTGCCGGTCCGCCCGGCAGAAGACGGACAGCTCGCCCATATCGTCTCGCGCTCGCCCAGGGAGGATGGGCGAGCCGCGAGGCCAAGGACGCGCCCGCCTCCTACGGGGAAACTGGAGGCGAGCTGACCCCCAGGGGTGCGAATAGCTACTCAGAACAGCGGAGCCCCGCTGTTGGCAGACCAGGTTGGACTGCGCATAGCTATTCAGAACAGTGGAGTTTGGCTGTTGGCAGGCCCAACCAGGGGCTTTTCGGTATTTCCAGGTCAGTTCTTTTGGTTATTGGCAGTTCAGATTCTGAAAATCTATAAATAAGACCCAAGGGGTACCTCAGAGGACACGCTTCCAGTGCCTCCTTACTCTCATTTTCAAGTGTTCTCGGAGGGTACCTTAGCTCGGCTCTTGGCAAAGGAGGGGAAGCGCTCAGAGATCTTCCGGGTTTGTGGTGGGACCTCCCTGCCGAGCCCTTGGGTCTGTCTCTTTCCTGTCTCTTTCGTTGTTTTTCTTGCAGGAGTAAAGTAGGCGCGAGACCACCCCTTCCCCAAGGGTCGAACTCCACAAGATGCCGGTTTCCGGTTTCAACAGCTCTGTCTTCGGGGTTTCCTCCTAAAAAAGAAGACGTATCAACCGTTATTCATAAGACTAAGTGGCTATCACATCCGATCCCCCGGCGACTCCTCGGCACCGAGCGGAGAAAAGAACAAGTGTAAAATATATATGAATAAAACAGTAGTACAAAAATGTGGTATAGAGTGAGCAATATCAAGTATATCAGCAGTATAATAAATGAGTAATCAATCTACTCAGGCAGTTCTATCATCTACAGCAGTATATGAAAAATATAAAGCTACAACAAAAGTAACTCAACTTATAAGAATGCCCATACAGACATATAAGTTGAGGATCGGCTCAGCAATAAAGTAACTTATCGTATAAGAGTACCCATACAAACTTATACGATGAGAATCTTGTGTGATAAGCCCGGAATCCGCGACCTATTCGCGCAGCTTTCTAGACCAGACGGCCTGACCTTTCAAGCCGCCAAGTCTCCCAATTCGGGAGGTCACCACACGGCGGCCTGGCCGGCTAGCCGCGTCTCAGATCAACTCGTCTGCTCATCACAAAAGCCGGGCGGTCTACATGTCAGACCGCCACCAGCGCCAGCCCAGCTCAGCGACAAGGTCCGGGACCCAGCAGTCAGCTCACCAAGAGGAATCTGCTAGGTTGCGCGGCTTCCCTCCTTTCTCGTTTTCTTTCTCATTTGCTTCCCCTCACCTCTGCCCGGTTCTCTTGTACCATGGGCAGCCGGTAACTTTAGCCCTGCCCGCTTTGGCAGGCCCCCGAGCCTATAAATAGGGGGAGGGTGCACTCCCCAAAACATGCTGACTTGTATCCAGGAGCTCGCCTGTTAAGAGCTGCGGTCTCAAGTCTAGTGTTTTGCGGCTTGTAGTCCGACCGGCTTCCGCTTTTTCTCCTTCGTGTAACTGTTTCTCATTTTAAGTAAAGGAAAGCCCGCCGCAAGAGTGGCATTTAAGGCACGGCGGGCGAAATCTGCTGTTGTCGCTGCCAGCGGCCACTTTTCTTGCCATTTAGCTGCGACCGCTAGTAACCGTCTAGTCGACAGTCTCCTCTTTTCCCTCGGTGCTCGAACCGTTAGCTGGTGGTGCCCGACTCCCTATCCATTTTCGTGCATCAACAGTTAACACGCGGCCTTCAGATCTCGACTAGTGGATGAAATCCGCTGTCTAGGCAGTCAGACCGCTCTAGCCTCTAGAGTTCAGCAGCCTGTCGAGCAAGCCGCGACTTCGCCGGCTAGGGATTTCAGCCCGCCTCCAGCACTGTAGAACCTGCCATTCTATCCGCTCATGATGGCGTGCCCCCTCCTCCACCATTTGAAGATGATGCTGACGATGCTGCTGATGATCCGTTTGATAAGGCCATACGACTCAAGGACGTGAGGCGGCACGATGACGCTAACGGAAGGCTACGCTACAACCTCCGCCAGCGACGTGCTACCGCCACGGCAACGCATTAGCTTTATTTATTTCCTTTTCTTGCACTTTATTTTATATTTGGAATATAAAATTATCCTATGCTTATGTGATAATTTTATATTCATTGCATGTGTTGTTATTTTTTCATTTTGAACTATTTTTAGTATTGGTGTGCAATTAGCCATTCGGATGGATGAGATTAAATCTCCATCATGAAGGGCTAAGGCTTGCTTGTAACTCCTATTTAAAGTAGGCTATCATGAAGAGTTAAGACATTGAAAAAAATAAAACCTAGACCTCTCCTTGAGAAATTCGGCCAAGAGGAGACCATCACCAAGCCGCCGCCCCCCTTGGTTGTGGTGTGAAGCCCCCCCTGCTCCCTCCATCGGTTCGGTGCGACTCCGGCGCGGCTTCATTCGGTGCGACTCCTTGGAAGAAGGTTGCAAACCATTCGGTGTGACGCCGGTGGATCCGTGGAGAGAGTGATTCTCCCACAGTTATCTTGTGTGAAAGCTTTCCGGTTGGGTAATCTCTTTCCCCACCCTTGTGTGATTTCTTCTCTTTAGTTGTGGTGGATTTTGCAAATCGTTTTCTCCGGATCTTTAAATTCATCGCTGCAAGTTTTGAAACTAAATCGTCGTTGCAAGGCTTTTTATTTCCGGATCGGGTGGATCCTATTTTCCTGAGCGGATCTTGGCCTATAGCCTTGGTCTTGCTCTCAAAAAGGATGGCAACCTTTGTGTTTTCTTGGGGAATATTCCGACTCAAATTTCCGATCGTTGTTTTCGAGTCGACCATTCCTCCTTTGTTGTTTGTGCTGCGTTTTGTGACGAGGAACTATTGTGGGCGATAGGTGTTGTGTAGGTGCGGTAGATCTACGACGTGTAGAGCGGAGATAGAGCGTTAGATCCGTGGAGATTTCCATTTCAGGATACCCCTACATCAATTTGGTATCAGAGGCGGTCGTTTCAACTTTCACGTTGCAAACATCCTCTCTGCGTTCCTTGTCGGATATCGGGTCGTTAGAAAATCAAAAAAATCAAAAAAATATTTTCTGTGGTCTGCCAATAGCGGGCTGAAATCTTTATTTTTCAGCAAAATTTCAAAAAAAAAATTAACGATCTACGTGTTATTCACATTGGGAATATATAAAAAATATCTTATTTTCAATATAGCTACAGCCCTAGGAAAATTCATCTTGCCCGGGGCCTCCCAAACCTGAATGCGCACTAGGCTAGGAACAGAGTACGCAACCCCATCTACGTCTAGGATGGCTGCGAACGAGCATGGTGATCCCAACACCGAGGCTATAGCGGGTCTTCATGCCGAAATGGCTGAGCTTAGGAACGTCTTAGCTCAGATCCTACAAAATCAGGTTAGGCCACCCCCGCCACCCGTTAATGTTGACCGGCCCAACCGGCACCAACATAACTCTGATTCAGATTCTGATGGGGACTCTCCACGGGTGCCCCCTAGAGGACACCGCCCCGAGCGAGACTTTGACATTACTAGGGCCATTAAAATAAATGCCCCCACTTACGATGGCATGGGAGACCCCCAACTCTTCCTGAACTGGACTGTGGACATGGAGTGTTACTACGAGTGGCACAACCTGACAGATCCCCAAAAGGTCCAGGTTGCCCGGATAAAGTTAATAGGTCGTGCTAAGATATTTTGGCTGAATGAGGAGTGAAGGTTAGGAACTCGACACGGAGCCCCCCTTATAGGTTGACCGGTAATGAAGAACATGTTGACCGATCAGTACGTTCGTGCGTACCATCGGACACAGATGTTCGATGAGCTTGCCACTCTGCGGCAGTGCTCAAGCTCGGTAGCTGAATATATGGGTGAACTTAAGGAACGAATGGTGCGATGTGACCTTAGGGAGATCCCCGAAGTCACTTTATCTAGATTTCAAAAGGGCCTTAACCCCGATATCCAAAGAAAGCTCTTGCGATATGGGCATACAGACTTGAACACGACTTTCAATGCCGCCTTGGACATTGAAAAACACCTAGCCTCTAAGGCTCACTCCCGTTACGCTCATGCGAAGAACAATTCCACCACCGCGGCATCTTCTTCCACATATCCTGATAAGGGAAAGTTTAAATCTACCGAGTCGAAGTCAATCGTGATCACCGCTAGGAACTCCAAGAACCCTGTGAGTGAGCGTGTCCCTATTGGGAAGGTTAGCAAGGCTAACACCACTTGTTACTCTTGCGGCATTCAAGGCCACTATGCCTACGAATGCCCAACAAAGACAAAAACATTAGCCTTATTAGAGCCAACCACCGACCCTGACGATTACGTAGACGAGGCCGCAGAGGAGAGTGACCCCGAAGGAGTCCCTAGTGACTTAGAGGACGATCACGCCCTTATGGTGATGCGTTGTATCTTGACCACTCCGCGTCCATTAGATGATTGGAAGAGGACGAGCATATTTTCTCTGATTTTTAAGAGTGGCGAGAAGCTTTGCAAGCTGATTATTGATAGTGGTAGCTGCGTGAATGTCGTATCTGAGAACGCCGTTGCACGTATGTCCTTGGTCACGGAACCGCACCCGACCCCATATCAGGTCGCTTGGATCAACAAGCTCTCTGTACCCGTTACCAAACTATATCTGGTCCCACTCTCATTCAAATCCTACATTAATGAGGTGTGGTGTGATGTCCTTCCGATGGACTCTTGTCATGTGTTGTTAGGCCGTCCTTGGCTATACGACCGTGATGTTACACATTTTTGTAAAGCCAACACATATGAATTCAAATTCAATCCATCACTTTGAGGCCGACCATCCCAAAGGAGCCCGTAGTCTTGGCTAAGGACTCCACTATTCCGGTAGAATGGAAAACGTTGAATCTAGTTGGTCAGAAAGAGTTTGAGAGGGATCCGTTCTATGATGGAATCATGTATGCGCTAGTCCTCTTAAGTGCGAAGCCCGATTCTAGCATTTTGGATGAGTTACCTAGTGAGTTACGGGTACTGTTGGAGGAGTATAGGGACGTGTACCCGGATGAGTTGCCACCCACGTTACCCCCGCTTAGGAATATCCAGCATGCGATAGATCTCATCTCGGGGTCTTCCTTGCCAAATCCTCCCCATTACCGACTCCACCCCGCAGTTCACCTGGAGTTGCAGTCTCAGATAGAGGGCTTGCTAGCGAAAGGTTTTATTAGGACTAGTTTGAGTCCATGTGCTGTACCAGCCCTACTTGCCCCTAAGAAGGATGGTACATGGAGGATGTGCGTTGATAGCCGGGCTATCAACAAAATCACCATCAAGTATAAGTTCCTCATTCCCCGCCTAGACGATTTGTTGATGTCTTGTCTGGAGCCACCGTATTCTCCAAATTAGATCTTCGGAGTGGCTATCACCAGATTAGGATACGAGAGGGCGATGAGTGGAAGACGACATTTAAGTCGAAGGATGGTCTGTACGAATGGCTTGTGATGCCCTTTGGGTTGTCCAATGCCCCTAGTACCTTCTCCCGGATGATGACACATGTCTTTCAGCCGTTCATGGGAAAGTTCATTGTCGTCTACTTTGACGATATTCTGATTTATATCACCTCTACTACCGAGCACATCTCCCACATGAGAGTGTTCCTTTCCACCCTGCGGAAGGAGACGTTATTTCTCAACCTTAAGAAATGCACTTTCTATGTCTCGGAGGTAGAGTTCTTAGGCTATATAGTCGGCTCCGAGGGTATCCGAGTCGATCCGGGCAAGGTTCAAGTCATTAAGGACTGGCCCGTGCCAACCACCCTACGTGAGGTGCGTAGTTTTCATTGGTTAGCCACATTTTATCGTCGTTTCATACGAGACTTCAGTAGTATTATGGTGCTTATCATGGACTGTATGAAGAAGGGAGAGTTTACGTGGACGAAGTCCGCCACCCATGCTTTTGAACGAATCAAGGAGCTTATGACTGAGGCACCTGTCTTACGTCTACCTGACTTTGCTAAAGTCTTTGAGCTCATATGCGATGCGTCTGGGGTAGGGATTGGAGGTGTCTTGAGCCAGGAGGGCCATCCCGTTAGTTATTTTAGCGAGAAGTTGTCCGGCCCTAAGCTGAACTACTCAAATTATGATAGGGAGTTTTATGCTGTAGTCCGATGTCTACACCATTGGAGGCACTATCTCCTCTCCAAGGAGTTTGTGATCCTCTCCGATCATGAGGCTTTACATTTCATCAACGACCAGCATAAGATCAGCCCACGTCACGCTAAGTGGGTCGCTTTCTTACAAGGTTACACATTAAATCTCAAGCACCTTAAGGGAGTTGATAACCGAGTCGCGGATGCCCTTAGTCGTCTTACTCTTTTACTCACCTCTATGGAAGTACATGTTGTAGGGTTTGAGAGGATTAAGGATGAATACGCCACGTGTCCTGACTTCCAGGACTTCTATCTTTCTGCCCAGGATAGCTCCCCCACGACGATATCTTCCTACGTCATCAAGGACGGTTACCTGTTTAGGAACAGGAAACTATGTATTCCACAGTCATCGTTACGCCTACATATCATATGGGAGTTGCATAGCGGAGGGTTGAGTGGCCACTTCGGTAGAGATAAGACCATTACGTTAGTCGAGGACAAATTCTATTGGCCAAAACTTAAGGTTATGGTGGGACAGGTAGTGAGTAGCTGCCGCACGTGTCAGGTGTCTAAGGGTAGTACAACCAACGTAGGATTATATACACCCTTGCCTATTCCCTCCATGCCTTGGGTAGACGTTAGTATGGATTTTGTATTAGGCCTCCCCGTTACCCTACGCCGTCACGACTCCATTTTTGTAGTTGTGGATAGGTTTTCAAAGATGGCTTATTTCATCCCGTGCAGTAGGACGAATGATGCGTCTCACATCGCTAAACTTTATTTTAAAGAAGTCGTTAGTCACCGTGGAGTGCCAAAGACCATAGTATCAGACAGGGACGTAAAATTCACTAGTTATTTTTGGAAGACTCTTTGGATATTAATGAGAATGAAATTATTGTTTTCCTCTGCCTATCATCCCCAAACTGATGGGCAGACGGAAATGGTTAATCGGAGCTTAGGAAATTTGTTACGATGCCTTGTGAGTGATCACAAGAGCACTTGGGATCTTCTCCTTCCCCATGCCCAGTTAGCCTACAATAATTCCAAGAATAGGTCTACGGGTCTGTCTCCGAATGAGATTGTCCACGGGTATAAGGCTCCTGTGCCGCTTGACTTGGTGCCGTTGCCCCCAACATACAAGGCAAGTCAGTTTGCACAATCCTTCGCCCAACACATCCATGATTTACACGCACATATACGGGCCACCTTGACTACGCAATACGACCCTTATCAAGCGCACGCTAATTTACATAGGAGAGTATCAGACTTCAAAATTTGCGATCTAGTTTTAGTCCATTTGGTTCCCGAACGCTTGCCAACTTGCACCGTTAAAAAGTTAGCACCAAAGTGCGCCGGCCCTTTTCGGATTATTAAGAATTTAGGTGACAACGCTTTCGTTTTGGACTTGCATGCTGATTGGGGTATCTCCCCCATTTTTAATGTTTCGGATTTAATGATGTTTGTGTCACCACCACAAGAGTTGATTTCTTTGTCGTCTTCTTCTCCCACTGAAAATTCTCATGGGTTGGGGAGTGGTAGTACGGATGATCTCTCTCTTTCAGTCCCCACAGGTATATCATCGGATGGTAAGTTGCCTTCTTTCCTACCTACTGCTAATATGTTCCCCAGGTTTCCACGGACATTTTCCACTCCAGAGATGATACTTGATGCTGAGCCTGTTACCACTGCTGATGGCGACACCCACCGCTTTCTCATACGTTGGCGTGATCGGCCCCCTTCGGATGACTCTTGGGTACTCGAGACGGAGCTGTAGAGTTTGGATGCCACTCTCCTTCACCGCTATCGCTTGGACCACGCAATGGAGATGCGTGCATTTGAGCGGGGGAGGATTGATGGCGTGCCCCCTCCTCCACAATTTGAAGATGATGCCGACGATGCTGCTGATGATCCGGTTGATAAGGCCATACGACTCAAGGACGTGAGGCGGCACGATGACGCTAACGGAAGGCTACGCTACAACCTCCGCCCGCGACGTGCTACCGCCACGGCAACGCATTAGATTTATTTATTTCCTTTTCTTGCACTTTATTTTATATTTGGAATATAAAATTATCCTATGCTTATGTGATGAATTTATATTCATTGCATGTGCTGTTATTTTTTCATTTTGAACTATTTTTAGTATTGGTGTGCAATTAGCCATTCGGATGGATGAGATTAAATCTCCATCATGAAGGGCTAAGGCTTGTTTGTAACTCCTATTTAAAGGAGGCTATCATGAAGAGTTAAGACATTGAAAAAAAGAAAACCTAGATCTCTCCTTGAGAAATTCGGCCAAGAGGAGACCATCTCCAAGCCGCCACCCCCCCTGCTCCCTCCATCCATTCGGTGCGACTCTGGCGTGGCTTCCTTCGGTGCGACTCCTTGGAAGAAGGTTGCAAACCATTCGGTGTGACGTCGGTGGATCCGTGGAGAGAGTGATTCTCCCACAGTTATCTTGTGTGAAAGATTTCCGGTTTGGTAATCTCTTTCCCCTCCCTTGTGTGATTTCTTCTCTTTAGTTGTGGTGGATTTTGCAAATCGTTTTCTCCGGATCTTTAAATTCACCGCTGCAAGTTTTGAAACGAAATCGCCGTTGCAAGGATTTTTATTTCCGGATCGGGTGGATCCTATTTGCCTGAGCGGATCTTGGCCTATAGCCTTGGTCTTGCTCTCAAAAAGGAGTGGCAACCTTTGTGTTTTCTTGGGGAATATTCCGACTCAAATTTCCGATCATTGTTTTCGAGTCGACCATTCCTCCTTTGTTGTTTGTGCTGCGTTTTGTGATGAGAAACTATTGTGGGCGATAGGTGCTGTGTAGGTGCGGTAGATCTACGATGTGTAGAGCGGAGATAGAGCGTTAGATCCGTGGAGATTTCCATTTCTGGATACCCCTACATCAGCTCGCTTTTACGCCAGGCTTCTTATCGGTTTGCATTGTCGTCTAGCCGCTAGCTCAAGCCGCCGCTATTCTGCGGTCTCTTGAAAAAGTTCGGCTATTTTCCTTTTTTCATGATGAATCCTGCAAATGGTCAGAATAAATCCAGCCACATGTCAGTTACTACAGATCTCTCAGAAGTGCAGGATTGTTCATATTTTATTAGTGAGTCCGTTGACCCTCATAAAGAAATTTCTGCAAACAGTGTTGAGCGTGGACCAGAATCTGTTGCAAATGAACCTCTTTATAAGGAATAAGAAGAGGCCCCTTCTCCATTCATTAATCGTATTCGGTGGGATATTGTCTCCGATGACTTCAGAGTACCGCGTCTCCCGGAGTATTCTGGATGTGATGATCCATTTCCTCATTTGCAAGCTTTTGAATCAGTTATTTCACTAAGAAACGTGTCAAATGGAGTAAAATGCAAACTCTTTGTTATATCTTTTGGCAATATTGTAAGAGAATGGTTTTATAGTCTCCCACCTCGATTAGTAACCAGCTTTAAAGATCTTCGAAGTCAATTTATTTCTAGATTCACTATTTAAAGGAAGCGAAAAAGAGACGTTGGAGCTCTCTTCCGAATAAAGCAAGGAATTGACGAGTCTAATCTAGATTTTGTTGATCGGTTTCAAAAGGAGGTTCTGGATGTTTGTAGCGTCCATCAAGACTATTAACTACATGCTTTCATAAATGCACTTCAAGAAGGCCCCTTGAAATTCAAGCTCACTACAAAGTATCCCAAAAGCTATGGAGATCTTATTTATATAGTTAATAAGTTCATAATAGGCGAAGAAGCAAACAAAGGTTATATCTCATTTCTGAATCAGATAACTAAACAATCTCAAGGGACTTCTGGTGACCAGCAATCTGTTTCCTCTCAAGATGTTTCGCAAGTTGAATATTGCAAATCTCCTCTTATCCTTCAGGATAAAACTCCAAAGTGTGAAAAAGGTTCAGGTAAGTATGTTAAGTTCAAAATTCCTATGGAAGATCTTTTGATAATCATTCAAGGAATGCCTGAGTTTAAGAAGCCTCGGCGTTTGAAATCGAAAATCAAGTATCGGCACGAGGAGCTTTTTTGCAAGTATCATAAAGATATTGGTCATCTAGCAGAAGATTGCATAGCTCTCAAGGAATTAGCTAATCAACTTGCAAGAGCTGGAAAGTTGCAAGAATATGTCATTCAGTAATTCTCTAAGGCACTCTTCCATTTCTTAATCAATGGTTCAAGCAGGGATTCCTCTTTCTTTATATGATAAGAAATGCTTATGATTAGAATAGTATATAAAGTCCCCTTCATAATTTGTATTAATGGGGGATGCTAAAACTTCGGACATATATCCTTTTGCCACATTCTTAACATTGAACAAACGTTATCTTTTCATTTGAAGCTTATTTCTTAGCTTTACTTATAATGACAATATGCATGCATGTAGGGGCAAGAGCCCCTTTTGAATTCTTAAGCCCTCCACATCCCGTTTGACATCAGTCGCAGATGTGTAGTGGAAATTCCGCTTGGCCTTCAGTCGCAGACATTGTGTACCTATCCCGCTTGACTTCAGTCGCAGACATTAGGTATGTTGGAACACCCTATTACTGATTTGGGTCAGGATCACTATGTGTCTTAGGAAACCTGTTTTGACCTCATTGTATAGATCTAAAGGTCAACTAGAATTGAGTCTAAAGGTTAGTACTTAGGTTTGGAAGCTGCCCTCAAGACCTGGATTTTCAGTTTCAGAAGACTAAGTCATTTCGTCGAGCTCAGTACGACAAATCGTCGAATTCCATTCGACGATCGGTGAGCTCACTTTGACGAATCGTCAAACTCCATTCGACGATCTATGAGCTCAACTTCAACAAGTCGTCGAACTCCATTCGACGAACTTCGATCTCAGATCGACGATCTTGACTTCAGTTTGGTTCTCAATCTCTGAGCTCAGTTCGACGATAGTTGAGCTCAGATCGACGATCTCTGTTTCTGTCTAAGTCCAAATCTCTGAGCTCAGTTCAACGATAGTGGAGCTCAGTTCGACGTTTTTCTGAAGAGTTCAACGATTTTCAAGATTCAAATTCAGACAGGTAAGGAATTATTCTCAGCATTTAATTCAGAGATCTTGTAGCCATTTTTCATTTAATCTAGAGCAAGTTTCAAGGAATTATCAAGGATTGTTTTATTGGACTTTCCTCCA
Organism: Platanthera guangdongensis; assembly: GCA_039583875.1. NCBI lineage: Eukaryota > Viridiplantae > Streptophyta > Magnoliopsida > Asparagales > Orchidaceae > Platanthera > Platanthera guangdongensis. Next base: position 82,655,335 of record CM077160.1, read on the forward strand.
GAAGACAAAAGTAATTAAGGAAGTAATTAATGACAGGCCAATGACTATCTTGACAGTGGATCATTTCTATTCAGACAAAAAGGAATAAAAGATAAGATTTTTCATTATTCCTGAAGCAGAAGAACAAGAAGTTAGAAAAATATTCTCTTCAACAACAGCTCTCACAACAACAATTACACAAGAGAAAGAGAAAGAGTTGCAGACATTCTCAATCTCAAAGATTCATACAAGAACACCATCACCAAAGGAGATCAACAAACTGAAATCTTCAGATCTCTTTTGATTCAAGTGTTCAAGACCATCATCATTCAAGACTCCAGACACCTCACATTTCAGCTGTTGCTGAAATCATCATTTGCTGGAGATCAATTTTCTGAAGTCCTATCACCCTACTGCAAAGCTTCACTTCCTGAACAACTACAGATCTCAGGGGGAGCTTTGACAACATCCACTATCTTCTCTCTGACTGTTGACAGAGAAGATCATCTCTTTCCCTCTCTCTCTCTCTGCTGTAAAGGGTTTCTCAAACTCCCTTCAAAGATTTGTGTTTGGTTTTTGAGCACCTTATCAAAAGCTCATTGGTGGCAAGACACCTGATCAAAAAATCTGGTTTGGTTTTTGAGCACCTTATCAAAAGCTCATTGGTGCCTAGGACACCTGATCAACTCATCCTGCAGTGGATTCCTACCTAGGGTGGTAGAAGAGTGGATGTACCCAGATTGATTGGGGAACCACTATAGCTCCTTGTGTCTTCTGGTTGCTTTGTGTTTCTTTTTGTTTCTAGCTGTGCTTTGTGATTGCTTTGTGTTTAATCTGTGATTAGATAGTTGCTTCTTGTTTAGGTCACTTTTTATTATTTACTTCCCTGTTCACATAAGAATACAACAACTGTTATAAAAGTTTTTAGCAAGAACCATACTCTATTCACCCCCCCCCCTCTAAAGTATATCAGATCTAACTTGCTCTTTCAATTGGTATCAGAGAGAGGTTGGCTAAAAATACCACATCTTCCAGGTTGGTTAAACATACAACACCTTGGTGGTTGCACAGGCTAACACCTGAACCCAAAGATTCCTATAGTTAGATCTGCTTGTTGTAGATTTTGTTATTGGAATTATTTCTTCACAAAACATGGCCCAAAACAAAGATTATGCTAGCACCAGACCTCCAGTGTGCAATCTATCCAAGTTTGCACTTTGGATGGCAAGGATTAGACTTTACATGAATTCTATTGATGAGGACATCTTCAATTCTATTTTGACAGTGTGTCCAAGACCTCCATAGAATATAAGCACAAGTGCTGTTCCACCTCCATCAGGAACAGATGCTGACATCAAGAAATGGAAAGTTGTAGATGCAAAAGCTATGAACATTCTTGCTCAGACTATGTCTTATGAAATTTTCCAAAAGGTAGCTGAATGCAACTCAGCAAAGGAAATCTGGGATAAGCTATCTGAGATAGTCTTAGGATCTGCTGATGAAAGAAAAGATAGAAGATCTCACCTCATAACCCAATATGAGAACTTCAAGAAAGGAGAAGCTGAGTCAGTAGCAGACATGTATAATAGACTCAGTCTGATAGTCAATGAACTGAAAACTTTGGATAAAGAGATCTCATTGACTGAGCTAAATGATAAAATCGTAATGTGCTTCCCAAGCACTTAGGACTCAAGGATCTGGCCAATCAAGGATGCCAGAAGTCTCAATGAAATCACAACAGAAGCTCTCTTGGGCAAGCTCAAGTCTTATGAGCTGCTCATCAAAAATAGAGAAGAAGAGCAGAAGGCTGCCTCACCAGCCACAAGAAAGAAAAAGTCAATAGCTTTCAATGCCACTGAAGATCAGCCTAAAGATAAGGTCACAGGCAATGATGAGCTGCTTAGTCTACTGGCCAAAAGATTTTACAAGATGGCCAGAAAGGACTTCAGGAAGAGATCACCCAAAGAGCATGACAAGCCAAGGTATGATAAATCAAACAATAAAGAAATTGTTTGCAGGAAACCAGGCCCCATTGTGCCTGACTGTTCATAGAACAAAAATAAGGACAGAAAGGACAAGAGAGAAAGAAGAAAAGACAAGGATTTCAAGAAGAACACAATGGCAAACCCTCCTCAAGCAGGAACAAACACACAAGGAAGGGATTTGTTGCTGAATCTTGGAGTGAGACTGAAGAATAATCTGAAACTTCTTCCAGCTCAAGTGATGATGAGGATGATGCTGAAGAAAATGAATTCTGCATGATGGCTATGAATGCCTCACAACACAATTCTGATGCAGAAGATTCAGAGTCAGACTCAGAGACTCAACTTGAAGAGGATCAGGTGATAAGTTCTTTTGATTTCAATTTTGAGGACTTTAAGTATGAATTTAAAGCACTATGTTTAGACCTATTAAAATCTGAGAAGGAAATCCTTTCTCTCAGAAATCAATTGTCTGAACACAGTACCTTAAAATCAAAAAACCTCAAACTCTCTGAGGAGTTGGAGTGCTGTAGGGAGCAGATAGCTTCACTGAAAAGTGAGCTATCAGAGGCCAAAAAGCTTGAAGAATCCCTTAATGGGAGAAACATCAAGCTAATGGACATCACAAACACAGTGAACTCTAGATTCAACAGTACACTGGGCTTGGGTGCTTCATCCAGCCAACCTATAGTACTAACAACCCCAATTAAGTATATTTCTGATAAAGGGAAGGGAGTTGTAGAGGTAGGTAGGAAGAATTCTGACTTACCCAAGAAATTAAGTGTTCAACAGAAATCGTCGAACGGAGCTACACGATCGTCGAATGCAGATCGACGATCTCAGGCAAAATCGTCGAACTCAGGTCGACGATCTCTAAACCCTGAACTCTGCCACAGTCGATCGTCGAATGGAGCTCGACGATCTGACCCAAGATCGTCGAACGCAGCTCAAAGATCGTCGAGTAGAGATCAGAGATTTGAAAACTTCTTCAAGGGTAAATCAAATTCCAATCCTAGAGGTCCTTCATCCAGATTTAACACTTATACTGAATCGATAATACCTCCAAGGAGATATCATCCTGAAGGTTATAGGAGTCAACCAGGGATGTCATTTATTTCTGAATTTAAAGGTTATCAACCTAGGCCCAAGGTAAACTGGGTCAAAAACAAGTAAATTATTTTATGTGCAGGTGAAGACCTATCCAACATCAAACCAACAATGGTATTTGGATAGTGGGTGCTCAAAGTAGATGACAGGAAGCAAGGACAATCTCACATCCTTTAAAGCAAAGCTTGGACCCAAAGTTATATTTGGTGATTCAAACTTTGGACTAACAAAAGGATATGGTGCAGTCCAAATTGGGACAGTCACATTCAAGAAGGTAGCCTATGTGGAAGGACTGAAGCACAACCTGATCAGCATCAGTCAGCTATGTGATGAAGGCTACCAGGTGACTTTCAGCAAATCCTTATGCATGATCAAATCAGAGGACAACACAACTGTGTTGACAGGTAAAAGGAAAGGTAACATCTATTTAGTAGACTTTCTTTCAACTGAAGTAGATATTTTCCTGTTTAACTATGTTAGTAGACCTAATGTATTATGACATAAGAGATTAGGGCATATAAACCTTAGAACCATTGCTGGGCTATCCAAGGACAATCTTATTATAGGACTACCTTCTGGCCCCTACAAGAAGGAAGGACTCTGCAGGGCTTGTCAATTAGGCAAGCAAACTAAAATTCAAGTCACTTAATAAGAGTGATTCACCTAGGATTTTGTATCTGTTACACATGTATCTTTTTGGACCCATTATAGTACAAAGCTTAGGAGGGAAATCTTACACTTTAGTGGTTGTAGATGACTTCTCTAGATTCACATGGGTGTTCTTTCTGAGGAAGAAGTCTGATAACTTTAATTGTTTGACAGAGTTTCTCAAATGCATAGAGACTGAGTTCAATACTCACATTGCCCTGATAAGAAGTGATCATGAGACAGAGTTTGATTCTCTTCTTATGCAAGAGTTCTGTCAAAGTGAAGGGATCAGACACACTTTCTCAGCTCCTAGAACTACTCAACAAAATGGGGTAGCTGAAAGGAAAATTAGAACCCTTATTAAATCTGCCACTATATTGTTGTCAGATGCTCACTTTCCTCTTTCCTTTTGGGCAGAGGCAGTGAACACTTCCAACTATGTGCTGAACAGAAGTTTAATACATAAACTGAAGGGAAAGACTCCCTATGAATTACTCAAAGGGAAGAAACCTGAAGTAGATTATTTTAGAATTTTTGGTTGTATCTGTTACATACACAATAATGACAAGAAATACTTAGCAAAATTTCAAGCTAAAGCTGATGAAGGAGTGTTTCTGGGATACTCCATGATCAGTAAGGCTTATAGGGTATATAATAAATCAACTCTTAAAATTGAAGAATTTGTTCACATATCTTTTCATGAATCTAACATGTCTTTCAAGGAGAAGAACACTTCTACCATAGAACCTTTGCAGGTACATTATCTTGCTGAAAACTTGGGCAGATTACAAATCATTCAAAAAGAGGAAAGCAGTGAAGATGAAGAAGACATTCAACATCTTGAAGAGAAACCTCTTGAAGAGCCAGTTGTTGTACCACTAGAGGAAACAACAGCACAGGTTGGTGAACAATCAACACCTTCTGTTGATTTAGTAACATCAAGAGACCATCCAACTTCCCAAGTAATTGGAGACATCTCAGCTGGTGTGCAAACTAGAAATCAGGTCAACCAAAACCTGATGCACACTTGCTTCCTTTCTCAAATTGAACCTCAATCCATTCAAGATGCTGAGCAAGATCCACACTGGATCATTGCAATGCAAGAAGAGTTGCATCAATTTGAAAGGAACAAAGTTTGGGAACTAGTACCAAGGCCTAAGGATCACTCCATTGTTGGAACAAAGTGGGTATTCAGAAACAAATTGGATGATCAAGGAGTAATTGTAAGGAACAAGGCAAGGCTAGTTGCTCAAGCGTACTCCAAGAAAAAGGCATAGATTATGACCAGACTTTTGTACCAGTTGCAAGGTTGGAGGCTATTAGAATCTTCTTAGCATATGTAGCACACAAAGGCTTCAAAGTATACCAGATGGATGTAAAGAGTGCCTTTCTCAATGGAGACATCAAAGAAGAAGTCTATGTCAGACAACCTCCAGGAAACAATGGCCGTCTCAGTTGCAGTCCTGGCCGCCATTAAATTTGATGCAGGATTTGATATTGATATGGATTCGTTTAACAACAGTGATCAGATTTTCAGAGACATTCTAGATTTTTCAAGGAGCAAAAGCTAGTTACTATAATGTCCACCAGAATCAAATTGGCTGCTGATGAAATCAAGGAGTGGGTCTATACTACCCACAACCAGGACCAGAATACAGTGATTGACACAATATCAGGAACTCAGGTACCTCTTACACCTACTGCCCTGACAGAGATTTTTGGATTGAATTCTGGAGGAGATTCTGATGAGATGTCTGGAGAAGAATTTTCTACCATGCTTAATAGAATTGGTCATTCTGATGCAAACCCTAACAAGCTTCTGAAGAAACATTTGGCTGTTGAGTACAGGTTCTTAGCTGATGTGGTTGGAAAAGTATTGTTGGCCAAACACTCAGCCCACGATACCATCTCCAGGTATCAACTATGTTTGATGGGTGCTATTGTAGATAAGAAACAGTTAAACTGGGGAGAAGTTTTCTTTGACCTGATTAAGAAAAATATCAACAAGAATTTTGTCAACTTTGGAAGGATACTAGGGCTATTTCTTCAAAATAGATGCCTTGCACTACTAGTCTCAAATGGGATGCACATCAATGCCTCTAAGAGGCTCTCCTGTGCCCTGTTTGGAAAGTGGGACAGGCAAATTGTGAAGCCCAGCAGACCCTCTACAAGTGAAACTTCAGGCACAAGGACTGTTGCAGTCTCTTCCTCTCAAGTCTCTGCCCCTGTAAAAGACTTGCCTGCTGCTTCTCCTCCTCATCCACCTCTTATTTCATCTCCACCAGTCACCTCCACCATTCAAATTTGCTCCACAATCATTATTTCAACCCCATCTCCAACTTCAATTTCTCCACCTCCACCTCTAACAGAAGAACTTTTCCATCCTCTACATCAATACCCTCACCTAGAAATTGAATCATCATCTCATCTTCCATCTTTCAATCTGATAAATGATTCCTTTATGGATGATTCTCCGTCATCCCCTCCTGATCTACCCTCTTCATCCACATCCTATCAACAGTTACTTCAAGATATCATTGCACAACCCTCCTTCACACCCTCTATTTCCATTCCATTATCCTCAATTTCCACAATCCCCATATCTCAACCCTCCTTTCCCCCATATACCAGCTCTCCACCAACATCTCCAGCTATTCCACCTTCATTCTCTACCTCTGCTCAAGTCCCTATTGAGCATGTAGATCTTCCAGCCTTACCAGATAGACTTTATGAGCTGATAGCTCCCAGGCTATCCCTCTTGTTGGAGACCTCCTTGGCTCCACTTTTAAAGTCAGAGCTGTCAGTATGACGAATCGTCGAACTCCACCTCAGTCGACGATCTCAATGGTGGATTTTGCTCACTTCGACGAATCGTCGAACTCCATAATTCGACGATCTCTAAGCTCAACTTCAACAATGACAGAGGCATCGTCGAACTCCATCTGAAAGTATTTTATTTATATCTGAATCTGCTGCCCCAGCTACTACTGTATCTACTGCTGCTGTAGCTCAGATCGACGTAATATCCTCTGCTAGTGTTGCTTCTATTCCTCCTTCTACTGTTACTGCCACAACTGCTGTCACTACTGTTACCTCTGCTCAATCCCAACAACAGATAGACTATCTTAAAAGGATTGATGCACTGTATGATGAACAAAGCTCAGAAAGTGATCAATATAGGACTGATTCAGATGACTCCTCTGCAACTATTGCAAGGAAAAGAAAGGCTAGAAGCAAGGCTATGAAAAGGGTTCCTCCAACAAAAGTCAAAGATACCAATGATATTTCTTATTACATACTGCATAACTGTCCTATCACAGAACACTGGATGCAATACTCCAAGAATCAATTGAAGGCCATGAAGAAAAAGAGAAAGTATGAGAAAGGTTCCTCTCAGTTCCATCATCCTCCTCCTCCTCCTCCTTCACCTGATGCAGGTGCAAGTGGTAGCTCTGCATCTCATTCCTCTACTAGAAGCCAAACCACTTATCAGCCTCTAGGAAGATCTCAACATAGGGGAAGCCAATCCAGAGGCTATCAATCAAGGAGAGGAAGCTACAGAGGAAACCAAAGAGAATTTCAAGTATACTCCAAAGTCTATTCCAGGCAACACCCTTATTCAAGGGAATGACAAGCTTCTTCTGATACTACTTCAAGTCCCTTTCCCTACAAGCTTAAAGAGTTAGTCTCATCTAGAACTCCTCCAGACAATCCCTCAAACAGATATGAGCCTCCAGTTCCTTTTGAGGATTTAGAGAACAATCCAACTTCATGGACAGCCAGGATGAAGTAATTAGCTGCTTTGGATCAAATTAAGAAAGCCAGATAACAAGGAAAATACACTTCCAATATTACTACTTTATCAGAACAAAGGAAAAAGGAACTTGAAAGATATGCTTCCAGCAAGTTCTTTGGTTCTGAAAGCTACATGAAGCTACATACTGAAGCTGTAGTGCCCAGGCCTAAGCAACAAACCTCTTTAGGTGCAGCTGATGACAGAAGATCTAAAAAGGAAGCTCTCAATCCAAATAGAGAAATAATACTTATAAAGAGCAAAGAAAAGGAGTAATTCTGTAAGGTGACAGTTATTTTGATTTTTGATCTATCTGTGACAATATATGTGTGATTCTGCAATGTCTTGTCTGTTATATTGTTTTCTTGTATATGTTTTTAATTTTCTAATATCTGTAAATAGTAATCCTAACCCAAATAGGGGGAGATTGTTGGAACACCTATTACTGATTTGGGTCAGGATCACTATGTCTCTTAGGAAACCTGTTTTGACCTCATTGTATAGATCTAAAGGTCAACTAGAATTGAGTCTAAGGGTTAGTACTTAGGTTTGGAAGCTGCCCTCAAGACCAGGATTTTCAGTTTCAGAAGACTAAGTCATTTTGTCGAGCTCAGTATGACGAATCATCGAACTCCATTCGACGATCGGTGGGCTCACTTCGACGAATCGTCGAACTCCATTCGACGATCTCTAAGCTCAACTTCAACAAGTCGTCGAACTCCATTCGGCAATCATCGAGCTCAGATCGACGATCTTGACTTCAGTTTGGTTCTCAATCTCTGAGATCAGTTCAACGATAGTTGAGCTCAGATCGACGATCTCTGTTTCTGTGTAAGTCCAAATCTCTGAGCTCAGTTCAACGATAGTGGAGCTCAGTTCGACGTTTTTCTGAAGAGTTCAACGATTTTCAAGATTCAAATTCAGACAGTTAAGGAATTATTCTCGGAATTTAATTCAGAGATCTTGTAGCCATTTTTCATTTAATCTGGAGCAAGCTTCAAGGAATTATCAAGGAATGTTTTAATGGACTTTCCACCAGAAGACAAAAGCAATTAAGGAAGTAATTAATGACAGGACAACGACTATCTTGACAGTGGATCATTTCTATTTAGACAAAAAGTAATAAAAGATAAGATTTTTCATTATTCCTGAAGCAGAAGAACAAGAAGTTAGAAAAATATTCTCTGCAACAACAGCTCTCACAACAACAATTACACAAGAGAAAGAGAAAGAGTTACAGACATTCTCAGTCTCAAAGATTCATACAAGAACACCATCACCAAAGGAGATCAACAAACTGAAATCTTCAGATCTCTTTTGATTCAAGTGTTCAAGGCCATCATCATTCAAGACTCCAGACACCTTACATTTCAGCTGTTGCTGAAATCATCATTTGCTGGAGATCAATTTTCTGAAGGACTATCACCACACTACAAAGCTTCACTTCCTGAACAACTACCGATCTCAGGGGAGCTTTGACAACATCCACTATCTTCTCTCTGACTGTTGACAGAGAAGATCATCTCTTTCCCTCTCTTTCTCTCTCTCTCTCTACTGTAAAGGGTTTCTCAAACTCCCTTCAAAAGTTTGTGTTTGGTTTTTGAGCACCTTATCAAAAGCTCATTGGTGGCAAGACACCTGATCAAAAAATCTAGTTTGCTTTTTGAGCACCTTATCAAAAGCTCATTGGTGCCCAGGACACCTGATCAACTCATCCTGCAGTGGATTCCTACTTAGGGTGGTAGAAGAGTGGATGTACCCAGATTGATTGGGGAACCACTATAGCTCCTTGTGTCTTCTGGTTGCTTTGTGTTTCTTTTTGTTTCTAGCTGTGCTTTGTGATTGCTTTGTGTTTAATCTGTGATTAGATAGTTGCTTATTGTTTAGATTACTTTTTATTATTTACTTACCTGTTCACATAAGAATACAACAACTGTTGTAAAAGTTTTTAGCAACCACCATACTCTATTCACCCCAACTCTAAATTATATCAGATCTAACTTGCTCTTTCAATTGGTATCAGAGGGAGGTTGGTTAAAAATACCACATCTTCCAGGTTGGTTAAACATACCACACCTTGGTGGTTGCACAGGCTAACACCTGAACCCAAAGATTCCTATAGTTAGATCTGCTTGTTGTAGATTTTGTTATTGGAATTATTTCTTCACAAAACATGGCCCAGAACAAAGATTATGCTAGCACCAGACCTCCAGTGTGCAATCTATCCAAGTTTGCACTTTGGAAGGCAAGGATTAGACTCTACATGAATTCTATTGATGAGGACATCTTCAATTCTGTTTTGACAGTGTGTCCAAGACCTCCAGAGAATACAAGCACAAGTGCTGTTCCACCTCCATCAGGAACAAATGCTGACATCAAGAAATTGAAAGTTGCAGATGCAAAAGCTATGAACATTCTTGCTCAGACTATGTCTGATGAAATTTTCCAAAAGGTAGCTGAATGCAACTCAGCAAAGGAAATCTGGGATAAGCTATCTGAGATAGTCTCAGGATCTGCTGATGAAAGAAAAGATAGAAGATCTCACCACATAACCCAATATGAGAACTTCAAGAAAGGAGAATGTTGAAGTTAGGTGACCGGGCGGTCTGGCGGTTTGTCTTGGCGGGTTGAAGACCGCGCGGTCTGGCGGTTTGTCTCAGCCGGCTTGGAGACCGGGCGGTCTGGCGGTCTACCCTGGCAGTCTCTCTTCCTCTCTGGTGGTAGCCGTGCGGTTAGCCCTGCTGTCTAACCGCGCGGCTTGTGTGGTTTGTTTTGTATAGTCTGCTTAGTCCTGTAAATTATAGTCCCACATCTCTTATTTGTATTCTCTCATCTCTCCTCCATTCTATATAAAGGAGGGCATACCTTTGTAATATATACCTTTTTTGGATAATAAAATTTCAATTATTCAAAAGTCTATCCGTTTGTTCTTTTCTATTCGCTACTTTTAACATGGTATCAGAGGACACGGTCATTTCCTCCTGATTCTGTGCGCTCTCTGCTTCTAGCAGCTTGTTTTCCGCTATCCGCGACCTCTCTCGCGGCTTGCCTTCTCTTCTGTCCGCTGCCCTGTTCGCGCGGCTTGCTTCTTGGTTCTCTTCTCCTACTGCTATTCGTCGCAGCGACCTGTTTCCTTGTCGCCGCGCTCCTTGCTCTTTCTTGCCTCTCCGACTTCCTAGTCTTTGCGGCTTGTGTCTACCCGCTGCGGACTTCTTCTCCCTGTCCGCTTCTGCTTTCCCCATATTCACTTGCCCCTATACTCGCGGTTTGCTGCTGTGATCTGCCTGACCGTGCGGGTTGTTCCTTTCTCACCCGCATCTTGGTCGCGGTCACCTGCTCTTCTCCTCTCTTCTGTTCGCTCGGCCTTTTCAGTCCGCGCGACCTCTTCCCCGCTGTGCCTTTGACCTCTTGCTAGCCGCTACTGTTCGCGCTCTTCTTGTTGCCTTCTACCCGCTCCTGCTTGCTAGTCGCGCCGGCCTCATCTTTTGCCGTGCGACCTGTTCTCCTCTGTTCGCCCGACTTTTTCAAGCCGTGCGACTTCTTTCCCTCTGCTTTGCTCTGCTTCTTGGTAGCGGCCTTCCTAGCCGCCCGACCTGTTTTTTGTTCGCCAGGCTTGGTGCTCTTTTCTCTTCTCACGGCTTGTTCTTATCATCGCGGCTTGCTTCTCACTTGCTTCCATGGCTTTCCCCTCCTCCAGCCTGTCCGCCTCTGTGGTCACCTCTTCTGGTAGTGCTCATGTTGTTACTCGCGGAAGATGGCTCATCGACTCTGGTGCAACCAATCATATGACAGGCAATCCTCAATGTTTCTCTCTTCTTGACACACATGCTCAGTTGCCCCTGGTCATTGTTGCTGATGGATCTCCCTCCCCGGTCCATGGGACGGGCATGGTTCAAGTCACTCCATCTCTCTGCCTGGCTGATACCCTCTATGTGCCCAAGTTTCCGTGCAATTTATTATCGGTTACTTCTTTATGCAAGCAACTACGGTGTTCTGTCATATTCACCCCTAGCTCTTGTACTTTTCAGGATCCGGACTCCCAACGGACGATTGCTACCGGGACTGAGAGTTGTGGCCTCTACTTCCTCGACAACGTTTCTGCTCTATCCGCCTTCTCCTCCTCCTCTACAGATCTTCTCCAACGGCATCTTCGCCTTGGACATGCTCCTCCCCGAATTCTCCGCCAGCTCCTGCCGCACCTCCCTCCTCATCATCCTCCTCTAAACTGTGATGCATGTCAACTTGGCAAACATCACCGCTCATCCTTCCCCCCAACGCAAAGTCGGGGCTCTTCCCGTCCGTTCGACCTCGTTCACTCTAACATATGGGGTCCCGCTCCTAACCTCACCATCGGTCGGGGTAGTTCCTATTTTGTCACCTTCATTGATGATTTCTCTCGATGTACGTGGGTATATCTTCTAAAAGATCGCTCCGAGCTGTTCTCTGTTTGGGCCTCCTTTTATTCCATGGTTAAGACTCAGTTTGATGCGTCTATTAAACTCCTTCGTTCTGACAATGCTAAGGAGTATCTTAGCCACGACTTCTCCTCCTTTTGTATTCACCATGGTGTTATTCGTAAAACTAGTTGTGTCTACACCTCCCAACAAAATGGGGTGGCGGAACGCAAAAACCGTCACCTCCTTGATGTCGCTCGCACTATGATGACTCAAATGCATGTTCCTCGCTCCTATTGGGGATATGCTGTCCTTCTCTCCTGCTATCTCATCAATCGCCTTCCCTCCACAGTTCTCTACGGTGCTACCCCCTTCTCCATTCTTTATCCAGACAAGGATCCCTTTCCTCTTCCTCTACACATCTTTGGGTGCACCGCTTTTGTGCACTCCCCCGCTGCCACCCGTGATAAACTCTCACCACGTGCCACCAAATGTGTCTTTCTGGGCTACTCTCCCACTCAGAAAGGATATTGCTGCTTTGACCCTGTTACCCGCAAGCAATTTGTCTCTGCGGATGTCACCTTCTTTGCCAATGCCTCTTACTTCTCTCCCGCTTCCTCTTCTACTCCTCCTGATCCTACTTCTCATACCAACCCATCCATTCCCTCTGCTCCCACTGCTATTCCGCCCTCTCCACCCACTCCACCTTCTTCCCCATTATCATCATCTCCACCCTCTACTCCGCTTTCTCCCTCCACTCCGCTGCCATCTCTCTCTACTCCCGGACCGACTCTCTCCACCACGGATACTCCGGATACTGAGGCACCTGCTGACCTGGATCTCCCGATTGCTCTTCGCAAAGTGGTTCGGGCATGTACCCAACACCCGCTTGCTGCAGTTATTTCCTATGATCGTCTTACCCCTGCTCGCAGAGCTTTTGCACTGGCTATCTCGGCCACTGGCACCCCCCGTTCCTACCAGGAGGCCCTTACTATTCCTCATTGGAAAGTTGCCATGGATGAGGAGATTGCTACTCTCACTGAACGGGGTACCTGGACCCTTGTTCCTCCTCCTTTCGGCACAGATGTTGTTGGCTGTCGCTGGGTCTTCGTGGTGAAGTTTCTCCCGGATGGCAGTGTGGATCGTTATAAGGCTCGCCTGGTTGCCAAGGGTTTTACCCAAACTTATGGGATTGATTACTTTGACACTTTCTCTCCCGTGGCTCGTCTCAGCACTATTCGGGTTCTTCTCTCTATGGTTGTCAATAGGGATTGGCCCATCTCGCAGCTAGATGTTAAGAATGCCTTCCTCTATGGTGATCTGTAGGAGGATGTTTACATGGAGCAACCTCCTGGGTATGTTGCTCAGGGGGAGACACGGGTATGCCGGCTAAAGAAGGCTATCTATGGCCTCAAGCAGAGTCCTCGGGCCTGGTTTGACAAGTTCAGTAGCATTGTTGTGGCCATTGGTTTTACAAGAAGCTCAGCAGATCACTCCTTGTTTGTTCGGAAAACCGCCTCTGGTCTTGTTGTTCATGCGGTTTATGTTGATGACATTCTTCTTACTGGCGATGACCAGGATGGGGTATTGATGACCAAGAAACACCTTCGTCAACATCTGGTCACAAAGGATATGGGCTCCCCGAAATACTTTCTGGGGATTGAAATCTCTAGAAAGCCCAACTCCATGGTCCTTTCACAACGGAAGTATGCTCTTGATCTTTTAAAGGAGGCAGGACTGACTGGTGCTAAACCTGCACGTTGTCCTATGGCTGTTGGAGAAGACAAAACTTGGACAGATGACTCACCTCTTCTCTACGATCTTACGAGATACCGGCATCTGGTGGGCAAGCTCATATATCTCACGGTAACCAGACCCGACATCTCTTATGTTGTTGGCAAGGTGAGCCAGTTCATGCAAGCTCCGAGGGAGTGTCATCTACAATCTGCTCTGAGGATATTAGAGTATATTAAAGCTGCTCCAGGGAAAGGACTCCTATTTCAGAAAAATGGTCACCTTAGGGTTGAAGCGTACTCTGATTCAAGCTATGCGGATGACAAAGGGGACCGCAAATCGACTTCAGGTTTCTGCACATTTGTTGGAGGCAATCTTGTGAGTTGGAAGAACAAGAAACAGTCTGTCGTTTCCAGGTCTAGTGCAGAGGCGGAATATCGCAGCATGGCATCGACTACATGTGAGTTGAAGTGGTTGCGGGCTCTCATGCTTGACTTAGGAGAGGTTTACAACTATCCTCTTCCTATATTCTGTGACAATAAGGCCGCGATACACATTTCCAAAAATCCGGTCTTTCATGAGAGAACAAAACACATAGAAGTCGACTGTCATTTTATTCGGGAAGAAATATTGAAGAAACAGATTTGCACTCCATTTGTCACTTCCGACAACGAGTTGGCAGATGTCTTCACCAAGCCGGTGTCCGCTTCCTTTTTCCACATCTGCGACAAGCTGGGCATGATCGATATATATGCTCCAGCTTGAGGGGGAGTGTTGAAGTTGGTGACCGGGCGGTCTGGCGGTTTGTCTTGGCGGGTTGAAGACCGCGCGGTCTGGCGGTTTGTCTCAGCCGGCTTGGAGACCGGGCGGTCTGGCGGTCTACCCTGGCAGTCTCTCTTCCTCTCTGGTGGTTGCCGTGCGGTTAGCCCTGCTGTCTAACTGTGCGGCTTGTGCGGTTTGTTTTGTATAGTCCGCTTAGTCCTGTAAATTATAATCACACATCTCTTATTTGTATTCTCTCATCTCTCCTCCATTCTATATAAAGGAGGGCATACCTTTGTAATAGATACCTTTTTTGGATAATAAAATTTCAATTATTCAAAAGTCTATCCGTTTGTTCTTTTCTATTCGCTACTTTTAACAGAGAAGCTGAGTCAGTTGCAGACATGTATAATAGACTCAGTCTGATAGTCAATGAACTGAAAACTTTGGATAAAGAGATCTCATTGACTGAGCTAAATGACAAAATCCTAATGTGCTTCCCAAGCACTTGGGACTCAAGGATCTGGCCAATCAAGGATGCCAGAAGTCTCAATGAAATCACAACAGAAGCTCTCTTGGGCAAGCTTAAGTCTTATGAGCTGCTCATCAAAAATAGAGAAGAAGAGCAGAAGGCTGCCTCACCAGCCACAAGAAAGGAAAAGTCAATAGCTTTCAAAGCCACTGAAGATCAGCCTGAAGACAAGGTCACAGGCAATGATGAGCTGCTTAGTCTACTGGCCAAAAGATTTTACAAGATGGCCAGAAAGGACTTCAGGAAGAGATCACACAAAGAGCATGATAAGCCAAGGTATGATAAATCAAACAATAAAGAAATTGTTTGCTTTGATTGCAGGAAACCAGGCCACATTGTGCCAGACTGTCCAGAGAATAAAAACAAGGACAAAAAGGACAAGAGAGAAAGAAGAAAAGACAGGGATTTCAAGAAGAACACAATGTCAAACCCTCCTCAAGCAGGAACAAACACACAAGGAAGGGATTTATTGCTGAATCTTGGAGTGAGATAGAAGAAGAATCTGAAACTTCTTCCAGCTCAAGTGATGATGAGGATGATGCTGAAGAAAAGGAATTCTGCATGATGGCTATCAATGCCTCACAACACAATTCTGATGCAGAAGATTCAGAGTCAGACTCACAGACTCAACTTAAAGAGGACCAGGTGATAAGTTCTTTTGATTTCAATTTTGAGGACTTTAAGTATGAATTTAAAGCACTATGTTTAGACCTATTAAAATCTGAGAAGGAAATCATTTCTCTCAGAAATCAATTGTCTGAACACAGTACCTTAAAATCAGAAAACCTCAAACTCTCTGAGGAGTTGGAGTGATGTAGGGAGCAGATAGCTTCACTGAAAAGTGAGCTATCAGAGGCCAAAAAGCTTGAAGAATCCCTTAATGGGAGAAGCATCAAGCTAATGGAAATCACAAGCACAGTGAACTCTAGATTCAACAGTACATTGGGCTTGGGTGCTTCATCCAGCCAACCTATAGTACTAACAACCCCAATTAAGTTTATTTCTGATAAAGGGAAGGGAGTTGTAGAGGTAGTTAGGAAGAATTCTAACTTACCCAAGAAATCAAGTGTTCAACAGAAATCGTCGAAGGGAGCTAGATGATCGTCGAATGCAGATCGACGATCTCAGGCAAAATCGTCGAACTCAGGTCGAAGATCTCTAAACGCTGAACTCTGCCACAGTCGATCGTCGAATGGAGCTCGACGATCTGACCCAAGATCGTCGAACGCAGCTCAACGACGTCGAGCAGAGATCAGAGATTTGAAAACTTCTTCAAGGGTAAATCAAATTCCAATCCTAGGGGTCCTTCATCCAGATTTAACCCTTATACTGAATGGATAATACCTCCAAGGAGATATCATCCTGAATGTTATAAGAGTCAACCAGGGATGTCATTTATTTCTGAATTTAAAGGTTATCAACCTAAGCCCAAGGTAAACTGGGTCAAAAACAAGTAAATTATTTTATGTGCAGGTGAAGTCCTATCCAACATCAAACCAACAATGGTATTTGGATAGTGGGTGCTCAAAGCACATGACAGGAAGCAAGGACAATCTCACATCCTTTAAAGCCAAGCTTGGACCCAAAGTTATATTTGGTGATTCAAACTTTGGACTAACAAAAGGATATGGTGCAGTCCAAATTGGGACATTCAGATTCAAGAAGGTAGCATATGTGGAAGGACTGAAGCACAACCTGATCAGCATCAGTCAGCTATGTGATGAAGGCTACCAGGTGACTTTCAGCAAATCCTTATGCAGGATCAAATCAGAGGACAACACAACTGTATTGACAGGTAAAAGGAAAGGTAACATCTATTTAGTAGACTTTCTTTCAACTGAAGTAGATATTTGCCTGTTTAACTCTGTTAGTAGACCTAATGTATTATGGCATAAGAGATTAGGGCATATAAACTTTAGAACCATTGCTAGGCTATCCAAGGACAACCTTGTTATAAGACTACCTTCTGGCCCCTACAAGAAGGAAGGACTCTGCAGGGCTTGTCAATTAGGCAAGCAAACTAAAAATAGTTTCAAGTCACTTAATAAGAGTGATTCACCTTGGATTTTGTATCTGTTACACATGGATCTTTTTGGACCCATTATAGTACAAAGCTTAGGAGGGAAATCTTACACTTTAGTGGTTGTAGATGACTTCTCTAGATTCATATGGGTGTTCTTTCTGAGGAAGAAGTCTGATAACTTTAAGTGTTTGACAGAGTTTCTCAAATGCATACAGACTGAGTTCAATACTCACGTTGCCCTAATCAGACGTGATCATGGGACATAGTTTGATTCTCTTCTTATGCAAGAGTTCTATCAGAGTGAAGGGATCAGACACACTTTCTCAACTCCTAGAACTCCTCAACAAAATGGGGTAGCTGAAAGGAAAAATAAAATCCTTATTGAATCTGCCACTACATTGTTGTCAGATGCTCACCTTCCTCTATCCTTTTGGGCAGAGGCAGTGAACACCTCCAACTATGTGCTGAACAGAAGTTTAATACATAAACTGAAGGGC
Source organism: Platanthera guangdongensis (assembly GCA_039583875.1). NCBI lineage: Eukaryota > Viridiplantae > Streptophyta > Magnoliopsida > Asparagales > Orchidaceae > Platanthera > Platanthera guangdongensis. The sequence goes on from CM077160.1 coordinate 82,672,786, forward strand.
AAGACTCCCTATGAATTACTCAAAGGGAAGAAACCTAAAGTAGATTATTTTAGAATTTCTGGTTGTATCTGTTACATACACAATAATGACAAGAAATACTTAGCAAAATTTCAAGCTAAAGCTGATGAAGGAGTGTTTCTGGGATACTCCATGATCAGTAAGGCTTATAGGGTATATAATAAATCAACTCTTAAAATTGAAGAATCTGTTCACATATCTTTTGATGAATCTAACATGTCTTTCAAGGAGAAGAACACTTCTACCATAGAACCTTTGCAGGTACATTCTCTTGCTGAAGACTTGGGCAGATTACAAATCATTCAAAAAGAGCAAAGCAGTGAAGATGAAGAAGACATTCAACATCCTGAAAAGAAACATCTTGAAGAGCCAGTTGTTGTACCACAAGAGGAAACAACAACACAGGTTGGTGAACAATCAACACCTCATGTTGATTTAGTAACATCAAGAGACCATCCAATTTCCCAAGTAATTGGAGACATCTAAGCTGGTGTGCAAACCAGAAATTAGGTCAACCAAAACCTAATGCACACTTGCTTCCTTTCTCAAATTGAACCTCAATCCATTCAAGATGCTGAGCAAGATCCACACTAGATCATTGTAATGCAAGAAGAGTTGCATCAATTTGAAAGGAACAAAGTTTGGAAACTAGTACCAAGGCCTAAGGATCACTCCATTGTTGGAACAAAGTGGGTGTTCAGAAACAAATTGGATGATCAAGGAGTAATTGTAAGGAACAAGGCAATGCTAGTTGCTCAAGGGTACTCTCAAGAAGAAGGCATAGATTATGACCATACTTTTGCACCAATTGCAAGGTTGGAGGCTATTAGAATCTTCTTAGCATATGCAGCACACAAAGGCTTCAAAGTATACCAGATGGATGTAAAGAGTGCCTTTCTCAATGGAGATATCAAAGAAGAAGTCTATGTCAGACAACCTCCAGGAAACAATGGCCGTCTCAGTTGCAGTCCTGGCCGCCATGAAATTTGATGCAGGATTTGATATTGATATGGATTCGTTTAACAACAGTGATCAGATTTTCAGAGATATTCTAGAACTTTTCAAGGAGCAAAAGCTAGTTACTATAATGTCCACCAGAATCAAATTGGCTGCTGATGAAATCAAGGAGTGGGTCTATATTGCCCACAACCAGGACCAGAATACAATGATTGACACAATATCAAGAACTCAGGTACCTCTTACACCTGCTGCCCTGACAGAGATTTTTGGATTGAATTCTGGAGGAGATTCTGCTGAGATGTCTGGAGAAGAATTTTCTACAATGCTTAATAGAATTGGTCATTCTGATGCAAACCCTAGCAAGCTGCTGAAGAAACATTTGGTTGTTGAGTACATGTTCTTACCTGATGTGGTTGGAAAAGTATTGTTGGCCAAACACTCAGCCCACGATACCATCTCCAGGTATCAACTATGTTTGATGGGTGTTATTGTAGATAAGAAACAGTTAAACTAGGGAGAAGTTTTCTTTGACCTGATTAAGAAAAAGATCAACAAGAATTTTGTCAACTTTCGAAGGATACTAGGGCTATTTCTTCAAAACAGATGCCCTGCACTGCTAGTCTCAAATGGGATGCACATAAATGCCTCTAAGTGGCTCTCTTGTGCCCTATTTGGAAAGTGGGACAGGCAAATTGTGAAGCCCAGCAGACCCTCTGCAAATGAAACTTCAGGTACAAGGACTGTTGCAGTCTCTTCCCCTCAAGTCTCTGCCCCTGCAGAAGACTTGCCTGCTGCTTCTCCTCCTCCTCCACCTCTTATTTCATCTCCAGCAATCACCTCCACCATTCAAATTTCCTCCACAATCATTATTTCAACCCCATCTCCAACATCAATTTCTCCACCTCCACCGCTAACAGAAGAACTTTTCCATCCTCTACATCAATACCCTCACCTAGAAATTGAATCATCATTTCATCTTCCATCTTTCAATCTGATAGATGATTCCTTTATGGATGATTCTCCTCCATCCCCTCCTGATATATCCTCTTCATCCACATCCAATCAACAGTTACTTCAAGATATCATTGCACAACCCTCCTTCACACCCTCTGTTTCCATTCCATTATCCTCAATTTCCACAATCCCCATATCTCAACCCTCCTTTCCCCCATATACCAGCTCTACACCAACATTTCCAGCTGTTCCACCTACATTCTCTACCTCTGATCAAGTCCCTATTGAGCATGTAGATCTTCCAGCCTTAGCAGATAGACTTTATGAGCTGATAGCTCCCAGGCTATCCCTCTTGTTGGAGACCTCCTTGGCTCCACTTTTAAAGTTAGTTGCAGACCTGTCTGCCAGGCTCTCCTCCCTCATACCTCCTCAGGCAATCCCTTCATCTGGGTTCCTTGATCCAGTCCTGACTGAATCTAGGCAGGGGGAGATGCCTCATGAAGTGGTTAGATTGCCTGCTGCTGTTGTTACCTCAGTCCAAGCTCAAGCCTCAACACGTTCAGTTGCAGTTTTCTCAATGGACCTCAGGTCACTATTATCAGATTTTGATTATATATATTTCAGCTGTCTTCCAGAGCATACTGCAGTCCAGCCATCTGAAGATCTGTTTAAGGCCATTGTGCCTATTTCAAGCTGTGATACTAGCTTAATTCATTCTTTTGTACAGTCCCTTTCTGCTGCTGCTCCTTCAGTTTTTGGTACTGACATTGTTGATATTGCTGCTAATTTTGATGATTTAATATCTGAGGATATACATATGACAGAGGCATTTGACCTTGAGCCTACTGTTATAGCTGATGTTATTGCTGATGCTGAAACTGTTGTATCTGAAAGTATTTTATTTGTATCTGAATCTACTGCCCTAGCTACTACTGTATCTACTGCTGCTGTACCTTCAATTTCTGAGAGTGTTACTTCTGAAAGTTTTGTTATCTGCTGATGTAATCTCCTCTGCTAGTGTTGCTTCTATTCCTCCTTCTAGTGTTGTTGCCACAACTGTTGTCACTACTGTTACCTCTTCTCAATCCCAACAACAGATAGACTATCTTAAAAGGATTGATGCACTGTATGATGAACAAAGCTCAGAAAGTGATCAATATAGGACTGATTCAGATGACTCCTCTGCAACTATTGCAAGGAAAAGAAAGGCCAGAAGCAAGGCTATGAAAAGGGTTCCTCCAGCAAAACTCAAAGATACCAATGATATTCCTTATTACATACTGCATAACTGTCCTATCACAGAACACTGGATGCAATACTCCAAGAATCAATTGAAGGACATGAAGAAAAAGAGAAAGTATGAGAAAGTTTCCTCTCAGTTCCATCATCCTCCTCCTCCTCCTCCTTCACCTGATGTAGGTGCAAGTGGTAGCTCTACATCTCATTCCTCTGCTAGAAGCCAAACCCCTTATCAGCCTCAAGGAAGATCTCAACATAGGGGAAGCCAATCTAGAGGCTATCAATCAAGGAGAGGAAGCTACAGAGGAAACCAAAGAGAATTTCAAGTATACTCCAAAGGCTATTCCAGGCAACACCCTTATTCAAGGGAAGGACAAGCTTCTTCTGATACTACTTCAGGTCCCTTTCCCTACCAGCTTAAAGAGTTAGTCTCATCTAGAGCTCCTCCAGACAATCCCTCAAACAGATATGAGCCTCCAGTTCCTTTTGAGAATCCAGAGAACAATCCAACTTCATGGACAGCCGGGATGAAGGAATTAGCTGCTTTGGATCAAATTAAGAAAGCCAGAGAACAAGGAAAAGACACTTCCAATATTACTACTTTATCAGAACAAAGGAAAAAGGAACTTGAAAGATATGCTTCCAGCAAGTTCTTTGATTCTGAAAGCTACATGAAGCTGCATCCTGAAGCTGTAGTGCCCAGGCCTAAGCAACAAACCTCTTTAGGTGTAGCTGATGACAGAAGATCTAAAAAGGAAGCTCTCAATCTAAATAGAGAAATAGTACTTATAAAGAGCAAAGAAAAGGAGTAATTCTGTAAGGTGACAGTTATTTTGATTTCTGATCTATTTGTGACAATATATGTGTGATTCTGCAATGTCTTGTCTGTTATATTATTTCCTTGTATATGTTTTTAATTTTCTAATATCTGTAAATAGTAATCCTAACCCAAATAGGGGGAGATTGTTGGAACACACTATTACTAATTTGGGTCAGGATCACTATGTCTCTTAGGAAACCTGTTTTGACCTCATTGTATAGATCTAAAGGTCAACTAGAATTGAGTCTAAGGGTTAGTACTTAGGTTTGGAAGCTGCCCTCAAGACCAGGATTTTCAGTTTCAGAAGACAAAGTCATTTCGTCGAGCTCAGTACGACGAATCGTCGAACTCCATTCGATGATCGGTGAGCTCACTTCGACGAATCGTCGAACTCCATTCGACGATCTCTGAGCTCAACTTCAACAAGTCGTTGAACTCCATTCGACGATCTTCGAGCTCAGATCGACGATCTTGACTTCAGTTTGGTTCTCAATCTCTGAGCTCAGTTCGACGATAGTTGAGCTCAGATCGACGATCTCTGTTTCTGTCTAAGTCCAAATCTCTGAGCTCAGTTCAACGATAGTGGAGCTCAGTTCGACGTTTTTCTGAAGAGTTCAACGATTTTCAAGATTCAAATTCAGACAGTTAAGGAATTATTCTCAGCATTTAATTCAGAGATCTTGTAGCCATTTTTCATTTAATCTGGAGCAAGTTTCAAGGAATTATCAAGGAATGTTTTATTGGACTTTCCTCCAGAAGACAAAAGCAATTAAGGAAGTAATTAATGACAGGCCAACGGCTATCTTGACAGTGAATCATTTCTATTCAGACAAAAAGGAATAAAAGATAAGATTTTTCATTATTCCTGAAGCAGAAGAATAAGAAGTTAGAAAAATATTCTCTGCAACAACAGCTCTCACAACAACAATTACACAAGAGAAAGAGAAAGAGTTGTAGACATTCTCAGTCTCAAAGATTCATACAAAAACACCATCACCAAAGGAGATCAACAAACTGAAATCTTCAGATCTCTTTTGATTCAAGTGTTCAAGGCCATCATCATTCAAGACTCTAGACACCTCACATTTCAGCTGTTGCTGAAATCATCATTTGCTGGAGATCAATTTTCTGAAGGCCTATCACCCTACTGCAAAGCTTCACTTCCTGAACAACTACAGATCTCATGAGGAGCTTTGACAACATCCACTATCTTCTCTCTAACTGTTGACAGAGAAGATCATCTCTTTCCCTCTCTCTCTCTCTGCTGTAAAGGGTTTCTCAAACTCCCTTCAAAAGTTTGTGTTTGGTTTTTGAGCACCTTATCAAAAGCTCATTGGTGGCAAGACACCTGATCAAAAAATCTGGTTTGGTTTTTGAGCACCTTATCAAAATCTCATTAGTGCCCAGGATACCTGATCAACTCATCCTGCAGTGGATTCCTACCTAGGGTGGTAGAAGAGTGGATGTACCCAGATTGATTGGGGAACCACTATAGCTCCTTGTGTCTTCTGGTTGCTTTGTGTTTCTTTTTGTTTCTGGCTGTGCTTTGTGATTGATTTGTGTTTAATCTGTGATTAGATAGTTGCTTCTTGTTTTGATCACTTTTTATTATTTGCTTCCCTGTTCACATAAGAATACAACAACTGTTGTAAAAGTTTTTAGCAAACACCATACTCTATTCACCCCCCTATAGAGTATATCAGATCTAACTTGCTCTTTCAACGTACTTGTCCCGCTTGACCTTTGTCGCAGACATTGCGTACTTGTCCCGCTTGACTTCAGTCGCAGACATTGCGTACTTGTCCCGCTTGACATCGGTCGTGGATATTAAGAATTTCAATCCCGCTTATGTGTTCTTTGTATGGAAAGTACTGCCGCACGCACCTGCCCACATTGACACATAAGTGCATATCTCCATCTATTCTTGCAGGACAACACGAGCCTATCCGCTATTTTGCGGCTTTATTAAGCGGCCTGTGCCAATTTGTATAATTCAATACACAGGCCGCCCGGTTACATATTCCGGCTTAAGTTTTTTGGCTTCCATGTGCCTACCTGCCGGATTATAATTCATATATTTGGGAACTCGGCCGACTTACGTCCACCAGTTAAGTCTAGGCCTGGTCGATCTTATTTGGCTTCCATATATCAATTGCCGAATTTTTATTCATATGGACAGGAAGTCGGCCGACCTGCTTCTAGCAGTTAATTCCTGGCCTTGATCCGCCGACTTCTATGGTATTAATTATACTAGTCGATCAGCGACCCGTCGTCACAAAAATTTTCGGCTTCCATGTGCCTATGTCGTCTTATATTATCAGAAGTCGCAGAATATTTCTCTATTCTTGCTTCTTTTATTAAAAGGGCAATTCGAATCAGAGTTCGCCCTAGCCGCAATCTTATAGTTCAAAGTCGTGGTTTTTTAGCGACTAAGCAAATGGCGGTGTAAACTATTAACAGCGCGACTTATTATTGACTTATATTCCGAAATAAGCCGCAAGGAAATCTATCTCTCTTGCGGATAACTTCGTTGAAGCCGCATTATTGACTCAGACCGGTTTATATGCTAACATTCTATTAAATCGGAAGTTATACTGAGACCGTGCGGACTTAAACAAGTAAGAAAAGTGAGATGTAGTAAAAAGAAAGGTAAAGTTGCCTTCATTTCTATTTCGTTAAGTGTTACAAAGAATTAATCGCGCGGTTTACAAAAATAATACCGCCGATTTCCAAAAAAGTTCAAAATACAAAAAACAAGTTAAAGAGTTTCTAATTGCCCGGTTTAAGTTTCTTAGCCGCAGGGGAATCTAAATCACTGCCATCACCGATATCGACGGAGGATTCAGAGTACCCGTTGGTAGTCGCCTAGCTCCCTGAACCACCAAAAATTGTTGAGTCTATCCGCGCGGTCTCAGATTCTTGACCGCCGAACTCAGACGATGCGGCTCCACTTTGGCCTCCCTGGCCGCCTTCTTCCTCGTCGCCATCCTCCTCTTCACGGTCTTCCTCGCCGACCTTGGCTTTACCCTTGATCTTCCTGTAGACGTCGGCCACCTGCTCTTTCAGGCTGGGGTAGATGTCGGCACAGGTGAAGTCGGTGAAGCCGGTCGCCAAGCTGCCAAGGTCCCGGAGGCGGTTAAGCGCTCCATCGATCCCCTGGACGAGTTGCGGGAAGACGTTGTCTTGGAAAATGGGGTTGGCCGGGTTATACATTTCCTGCAAAAAAGGAAGTAATGGTAAGATCGCGCGGTTTCATAATGCTAACCACACAAGTATCGGTAATGACTTACCGCCTCCCTTTCCTTTAGTCGCTTGTTCTCTTCCTGTTGTTCCTTTAACTGCCTCTTCAGGCCGCTATTCTCCTTCATCAGCTGCTTGTAGGCAAGGCCCATGAAGTGACTTGCCACGAAGCTCCTTGCCCCGACTTGCGCGTCTAGTCGAGGTAGGTCGTCTGGTGGAACTCGTCGCATCGCCTTCAGGTTGCGCTTGCCATACAGCGTGCCGCCAACCACGCTCGCGTGGCGGCTTACTTCTTCTCCCCCCCAGTAAGGTATGGCGGTGGAGATCGTCACTGACTTGCCGTCCTGACTCCACCGCAAGGCCGGATCACCGTGGACGTCCTTCAGGCTGCTGCCCGTTCCTTGCAGCATAAACTCTCCAGAGGTGGCCGACTCCTCCTCCTCCACAACTCGCGCCAGCTTGGGCCGCCTCGCTCTCTTCTCTCTTTGAGTGAGAGTCAGGCCGCCAGGAGTCTGCGGCTTGTTCAGCGGAACCGCCACAACATCTGCAAAGATAAAGGCAATGTTAGATTTCAGGCCGTGCGGCTAAGAATTCAGTTCGGCCGGTTTGGAGCTTACTATCTTCCGCTTCTATTCCTTCTAACGATGGCAGCAGCGGGATGTAGTGGTTTACATCAAGCCGCTCACCCTTGAAGAAGTTGTAGATCTCCTTCCCCACACCATCCAAGCCGACGCTGTCGAAGGCGGCCTCTTCGCGAATTTGCGGGTTGACGGGCAGCAACCCCAGGTTTCCCTCGAAGATGATAAACCGCTCGGACCAGTTGGCGATTTTGTTCGCCAGGTTTACTATCTTCAGCCCTCTGCAGCCGAAGTACAGGTGGCCCCGGAAGATCTTTGTCCCGGAGTCCGGGATAGACCGCACCGAAAAGCATTCCCGGAAGAGCCTCATAGAGAAGCGGACTCTTTACGACCTCAGGTAGGAGATGAAGCTATATATCGCGGCTTTCGAATTTGGGGGTAGTTGTCCCGGCACAACTCCGTAATGGTCGTAGACCGCCACGACTTCCATCATGACCGGGAAGCTGAAGCCGCAGTCAAAGTGGTCGATGTGGACCGCGATCTGATTTGCGTGGGAAGAATTAATCCGCTCGTCCTGTAGTGAAAGCCGCGCGACTAGCGGACTTCCCTGCATGTGTTTCTCTACAAAATCCTCCAGCTCGGCTTTTGTAAGCCGACATTCTTTATGATCAGCAGAGTGGAAAGCGGAGGCCGCGTCAGTCCTAACCGCAGTGGCCTTGTCAGACCGCAACGACTTGGACTTAGCCCGCATCCTTTTTGATTTGTGATGAAATCTCCGGGGTCAGCTCTATTTATAGAAAATCTGTGAAGGTACAGTGCCCAACGTCAAATCGCGGCTAGTCATCACGCCGCGCGACCTAAACCTGCAGGAAATACAGATCAGCTTAACGACCAAGCCGCAGTTTAGTCCGTCTGTCCGCGTGGAAATACCCCTGCACTTAGATTAATTCCATGGCAAATCATGTGTGTATCAAACATTCAAGCCGGCGCTCTGTTCGCCAGACCGCGCGGCTACTATCCTATACTTTAGATTTTTCCAGAGCAAAGGAACAGACATGTGGATTATAAATACAAACCGCATAAGCCGCATACAGTTCGCAGCATAATAAATTACAACAGTTTACAACAATCAAATTGTTCAACATCCAGCAGAAAAAATATATATATTACAACATAATATTCAATTGTCCGCGCGGCTTAGTTCTCTCAAGTCGCTCAGGCTCGCTTGTCACCTTCCTTCCTATCTCGTCCTATTCACGCGACCTGTTCACCGGTTTGCACAATCGCAACGTACACCTGGCTAACCAGATTGTGAAGTGAGTGCAGAGACCGATGAACCCGCACAGTGTCGCATTCTACTCTCGCAAACGGGATCATTGGGATCGCCTGATCCCATAGACCTCTTGAAACTGCGGCCTGTCTAGGCGTCGCGGCCTAAGATGGATTTGAAGTCTCACCGGAGGCCGGACGGCTAGTAACCGTTAGTTGTCCGGAGGTCGGCAGTGTAGTCCGCTGCTCTCTACCGGTCTCCGCTGGCAGGTCTTGGTTCTCGCCGTCTTCAGCATGTGGGATCTCTTCTCTGTCTCCTTCTAGACGCGCGACCATCAGCAAATACTTCTCCGCCCTTTCCTGCTCCAAGGCGACCTACATCTCAGCAATCTTCGCCTCAGCGGCTTCCATCACGGTTTGGAGCCTGACGGTCTCTTCTTCCATCGCGGTCTGGAGCATGGCAGTCTCTTGCTCCATTGCGGACTTCAACCTTATGGTCTACTGCTCAAGCGCAGTTTGCAGCCTTGTGGTCTCTTGCTCCAGGATGGTTTGCAACTCTTGGATCCTTTTTTCTGCGGCCTCCTGGACAACCCGCTTTTCTTCGTCCCTAATCCGCAGGGTTTCGGTGGCCGCGATCAAAGCCGCCTGCAGTGTGCCGACCTCCTTCTGGAAGTCAGCCATCTCCTTCTCGCGAACACTTGGCGGAGGTGGAGGCGGTGGCAGCATAGACATAAATGACATCAAGTCGCCCGGTTTCATCGCGGTCTCCGGTACACCTGCAGAAGATAAACCGCAGTCAGGTTCAGCCGGATAATTGCGATGTTATAGCAAGGGAATCGGTAGGATAAGACCGCCGGTTTGATGTTTATCTCCTCCAGAGGCCGCGGTATGAATTCTAAACATTGGCCGCCTGAACCGTTCGGGATCTATCCTTTTTAGCTTTTCTTTCCATAGCCGCTCGGCTTCCTTAGCTCGGCTTTTCAGTTGAGTCGTGGTCAGGAAAAAACTGGCTGGCGGATTTAATATTATATTTGCCCCCTTCTTCCCTGACCGCGACTTGTAGAATTTAATAATTCGCCTAACTTCCCGGTATTTACCTTGCAGCAACGGAAGTGTGGTCGCCACCGGCTTCTCGGCGATCAGCTTCTTCATCTCCTCCATCTTCTCTCGAAGCTTCAGTTTCTCGGCTCCTTCAGAAGCCGCGGAAGCCGGTTCGCCAGGCTTCTCCCCAATAACCTGGATATCGTGGCGGTCAACCTCCTCAGAGGCCGCTGGTGTCGACAATAGCGCATCTTGCTACTGAAGGGTCTCCATGCCCTTGAGGAGCTAAGCGACTCGCTAACCGCGGGTGCACTCTCCGATTCGCTCGGCTTGAAATCCGGTGTGGACAGGTTCTCGGGTACCTCCTTCTCGTGCGGCCTGTGTTGAAGACTGTCCGTGCCGGTCTTTACGGAAATATTCCGGTTTCTGGCCTGCAACTTCCTCATCTTCCTCTTCATCCTTTCTTCAAGGGTCTCGCTCCTTTCCTTCTGTCGTTTCAACGAGCCGAACAGCTTTTCAGTCTGTTTGCGCTGTTAACCCAAAATCCGTTGGGTCTCCAGCGCCTTCTCTGGCTCGTTGTCATCCACAACGATTACGTCGACCTTGTCCCGCAATTCGAACGGTTTCCCAGATTCAACACTTTTCTCCTCCGTCCCACCTATTTTTAGGTGTGGTTCTCCTGATGGAGAGAAAGTCATGTCGAAGGATTTGGCAGTTCCGGTTTGTGGTGGAGAAGTCTTCGAAACCGCTTTGGGATCTACTGCGGCCTGCGATGATTCGCCGACTATCTCTGACGGCCTATTTTCAGGTCCAGAAGCTGCTGAAGACTCAGGCTTCCCAATCTTCTTGGCAAGCTGTCGGGCAGAATCATCCGAGTTCTCGCTCCGGCTTTGCTTCTTTTCTGGCGGTTTCTTGTTGCGGGCTAACATTGATGACATAACATCCATCTTGTGAAAGATCGTGTCGGCTTGCAAAATACTGACCGCAAGTGGCGAGTAGCGACCCGTGGTTTGGTAGAAATCTTGAAGAATGACAAGGGCCAGGGGATTTTATAGACGACGATGAGGCAGTCGTGGTCTCCGGCTTAGTTCTACATTTTCGAAGTTTTTTGGAAACTTAAAAATGTGCGGGGATTATGATAAGCCCGGAATCCGCGGCCTGTTCGCGCAGCTTTCCAGACCGGACGACCTGACCTTTCAAGCCGCCAAGTCTCCCAATTCGGGCGGTCACCACAGGGCGGCCTGGCCGGCTAGCCGTGTCTCAGATCAACTCGTCTGCTCATCACCGAAGCCGGGCAGTCTCCATGTCAGACCGCCACCATCGCCAGCCCAGCTCAGCGACAAGGTCCGGGACCCAGCAGTCAGCTCGCCAATAGGAATCCGCCAGGCCACGTGGCTTCCCTCCTTTCTCGTTTTCTTTCTCATTTGCTTCCCCTCACCTCTGCCCAGTTCTCTTGTACCCCGGGCAGCCGGTAACTTTAGCCCTGCCCGCTTGGGCAGGCCCCCGAGCCTATAAATAGGGGGATGGTGCACTCCCCAAAACACGCTGACTTGTATCCAGGAGCTCGCCTGTTAAGAGCTGCGGTCTCAAGTCTAGTTTTTTGCGGCTTGTAGTCCGGTCGGCTTCCGCTTTTTCTCCTTCGTGTAACTGTTTCTCATTTTAAGTAAAAGAAGGTCCGCCGCAAGAGTGGACTTTAAGCCGCGAAGGGCGAACTCTGCTGTTACCACTGCCAGCGGCCTATTTTCCTGCCCTTTAGCTGCGACCGCTAGTAACCGTCTAGTCGACAGTCTCCTCTTTTCCCCCAGTGCTCGAACCGTTAGCTGGTGGTGACCGACTCCCTGTCCGTTTTCGTGCATCAACATTGTGTATGCAATGTAATGTAATGCCATGAATGCAATGCAATGACTCACCCATGATCACGCACATGCAACTGCTATGTCGACCCTGACTTGTAGTTCCCACTTTTCGAGCAGGACGCTAACCTCTCAGGCGTCAACCGTCGTGGCCAGATGGTTATAGTATAGCGGCTTCTCCACTACTAGATGAGCATCCACACTACCAAGCCTAGGCCTCCGTACACCTCAACGCTAAGAACACAACAGCAGAGCTCACATGCGTACTATGGCTCAGAAGGGGTCTCGGGTAGATGTGCACCAAGTGTAACATCCCTCAAACGACTAGACCCCTAGGAGTGGTTTTGTCATGACTAGGTCATGACAAAACCCTAGGAAGCCCAAGAAGGCCAAGTTGACCTAGGGATGTAGGTGAGACCACTATGGTCTGCAAATCACCTTGACATCACCGAGCACAGCGTACTCACGACTATATAAAGGCGCGGGTCGATTTCACCGAACCTGTTTAGCATTAAAGCCTGGGTGCTTTCATGGGCACACCAGTACTTACTCTTCCACCCATTTCATATCACAACATCAGCGGGTATTTCGTGGGCACACCAGTACTTCCTGCTACTCCCATTCACAGGTATGATCCCGCAAATCACAAATGTCAAGGGTCTTTTCCTGGCTTACGACGCCAGTACTTCCAGCTACTCCCTTTCACAGGTCCACCCACGACCATCAAGCATTACGAAGGGTATTTCCAAGGCTTCCAATCCAGTACTTCCTGCTACTTCCCTTCACAGGTCCAACCTGTCGACTCCTAAACTACACGTTCATCACATAGTCTTCTTCGGTTCGTGTAAGCAACATCACCGATCTAGACCAACCTGTCCAGATGGGCTTTACACAGCATGCCTATTCCGTACTCCATTTCCGGACCTATATGCCAAATGATTGGGGATTCCATGAATTAACCAAAAGGACTCCCACAACAAGCCACCCTATGGTGGGGGAATCATATGCACATGCCAAAAAAGAAGCCTTCATATTGCTAGGAAGAAAGGTCCTTACCCTCGAATACTGCTTCGGCGCCATGAGCTCCTAAATGGCTGGAAAGTACCGCAACAACTTTTCCTCCGCAACGATGGCCTCGGATCTCTCGTCGGACTTCCACAGCACCACCAGTGGACCTACCTCCTCCTCCTTCCTCTCTTTCTCTCTCTAGGCTTTTAGAAAGATGAAGGCCAACATGCAAATGAGAACTTCCTTCTCATCCACAGCCTTAAGGAATCAGGGAGGCACCTCAGCCATCAGATCCCAGCTGAAGATTTGGACAACCACGATTTTGCCACAAAATCATATTTTAGCCTGACATGGCCTGTGACACGCCCATGTTCTAGGCCGTGTGCATCAAGCAGTGCTCAACCGAATTATCCAATCAAGTGACAGACCCATGTGACACGCCCGTGTCACTGGCCGTGTCACCTGACACGCCTTCAGCCATGCCCGTGTCTGTGGTCGTGTTCTTCAGGCTGCACAACATCGAAATCAACCCGAGAGTCATACGGCCTGTGACACGCCCGTGTCACAGGCTGTGTGCCCACACACGACACTAGACATGCCCCAGCTCAACTTCATCGAGGTGAGTTCGTCGACCGCAAGGACATGCCCTGTGACACGCCCGTGTCACAGGCCGTGTCCTATGCACTCAGCAATCGTCGACCGAAGTTTTTTCGACCACTTATCGACTGCTCACCCAAGAAGGACACACCCTGGGACACGCCCGTGTCCCAGGTCGTGTTACCCAAATTTTACCAAATTCTGGGCTTTGGGGTGTTACATCATGTATGTCTTATAGCCCCAAACCTTAATGAATGACAAACACGGACGCTTCCTAGTCCATATCTCATATTGTACAACCCCATATCCGCCGAGTAGTGGGCGACAAGAACCAGATCGGCCAAGACCAGCAGTCTGGCTCGTCCAAGTAGGGTGGACTGTTTGAGGGGCGAGTGGAGCAGGTCGGCTCGTACTTGCCCTAGGGGCTTAGAGAGCAGCGGGCGAGTGGAGCAGGATGGCTTGCACTCGCCCCAGGTGGCTTGGCAGGCAACGGACGAGTGGGGCAGGCCGGGACCACACTCACCCAGTGGAGGATAGATGGTGTGAGTGCGAGCCCCATCGAGCACTCGCCACCCTCGATGAGTGGAGGTTCTAGAGGGCCACTCGACCAGTCTCCTGTGATGTGTTTTTACCATTTTGCCCTCGCTGGTCTGTTCGTAGCCTGTTAGAAAAGCGAAGGTTGGCTATTTACAGGTCGTTTTCAGAAATCTATAAATAGACCCACGAGGGTATCTCAGAAGGCATACTTACTTTTACTCCGGTCTTCTTGCATTTTTTGTGGTATCCTTAGCTCGGCATTTAGCTAGGGAGGGGAAACGCTCTAAGATCTTCCGGGTGTGTGGTGGGACATCCATGCCAAGCCCTTCGGTCTATCCCCATGTTATTATTCCTTAGTTGTTCAGCTCGCGGGAGAGAAGTAAGTGTGTGATCACCCCTTCCCGAAGGGTGAACTCTACAGAGATCGAGTTTTCAGTTTTAACATTTTTGGTGCGGTGAGCGTGGTCAACATAGAAAATCTTCAACAGATTAGATGGCTGGAGGAGAAGGGCTAGGTTCGGACTGGGCCGACTCGCTAACCCCTCCCCCTTCGCCACAATGTTGATGTTCGAAGACTTCAGGCATTAAGTGCTCAGAGTCTTCAATTGTCACTCGGCACGCGAGCCAATTGCTCGACACCAGTTGTTCTAATCGCCGTCACCCTGGCTCTAGGCGAGGATGACCCGACTCAACGAGTTAGGAATGACGTTGCGGAGGAGGGGAGAGGGTTCGAGCTCCGCGGGCGAGTGATTTTACCAGGCTCGGCGAGCGGAGGATGGTTTGGCGAGGTGGGGGTGCGTGATCCTCCGGCTTGCCTAGTAGGGGAGGCAACCCCTTCCGTGACTTGGTTTATTCTGCCCCAGTTCCAAAGGGTTTCAGGGAGCCGGAGATGTCTTACTACACCGGGAGGGACGACCCGGTCTAGCACATCCAGTGGTTCGAGGATGTTGTTTCGATAAGGAAAATGACAGATTCCTTCAAATGCAACTCTTCACCATCACCCTCAAGGAGAAGGCCAGAGAGTGGTTCCACCGGCTACCATCCAACTCAATCTACTGCTTCGAGGACCTGTGTTGGGGGTTCATGTTGAGGTTCACCACTTCCAAGAAGAAGAATAAGGAGTCGGAATCCCTGTTCCACATCAAGAGGGGGTGAAGAAGAATTTGGGGAGCTACGTGGACCAGTTCGAAGAGGAGGTCACCCAGGTCCAGAAGATTCCAAGGCATACCCTAATGATGGCTTTAACCTTGGGGCTGCAGCAGGGTTTCTTTAGGATGTTACTGAAGAGTGGGCCACCTCTCTCCTACGAGTAGCTGATGGAGTGGGCGATGAGGGAAGTCTATGAGGAGGCGTGAAATCCTGAGTTTGCAAAAAAGTTGCCCAGGTGGGCCATGGAAGAGGAGAAGGGGCCAGGAGTTGGACTGGGTGAGGAGGTGAGGAAAGCAAAACCTCGGTAGAGGGAGAAGTAGTAGTAGCAGCAGCAGCCCAGGTGGGGGCGTCAGGAGCAGAACAATCGACTCGGCTAGAGGTAGCCAAAGTGGCAAGATCAAGGCCAGCGAAGAAGTTTTCATAGACAAGACTATGCAAGGCGGGCCAAGATCAGTCCCCCCCCCCTAGAATGGAGGCAGAGCTAGAGGCCTCCCCTCCCCAAACAACATCGGCCATGATAAGGGCCATGTAGAGGCGGAGAGGTAAGCAGAGGAGGATAAGGAAAGTCAAGGTTGAGTTACCCTATTGTGACTTCCACCAGGAGGAGGGGCACACTACGACCAGGTGCCCATAGTTACTCGAGTTGAGAGGAAACAGGGAGCAGCGACAGCAGTAGGACTGCCAGGAGTGCAGATTGAGGAAGTCCTGTCTCAGGCAGAGGATGATCGGGCTGATCTAGGGGCCTGAGGCAGGATCAGAGTGATCCATGGGGGTGGGAGTTGAAGCTTCCCGGAGGGCAAGCATTCACACCATGTATCGAAGGAGCATTGGCTCCACATCCCAGACACCACCCTTAGAGGAGAAGATCGCCTTCTCTAGGAGTGACATGACAGATCATGAGAACAGCTTCTGCGATGAGTTGGTCATCCAGACCACGGTCGAGAATTTCACCGTCTCCCAAATCCTCGTAGATAATGGGAGTTCAGTCAACGTCATCTTCAAGAAGGCATTTGACATAATGAAGGTGGAGGCCAAAAGGGTGCTAGCCTTGGATGGGCCCCTGTTTGGATTTTAAGGAGTGAGGAAGGAGGTTGAAGGAGGAGTGGGGCTCCATGTTACTCTAGGGATCAGTCTCGAAACTGCAGGTTCGCCATCATGGATACACCAAGCAGTTACAACGCCATCTTCGGACGGCCTCTTATCAGCACCTTCCACCATGTTCCCTTGTCCTTCCACCAATACTTGAAGTTCAACGACAAGGGGATCCAGGTCCGGGTCCGGGGAGACCCCAAGGTGGAAAGGGAGTACTACGTCACTGCGGTGAACTCCATCTCGTGGTAGGAGGGAGCCTAGGAGATGGAGCTGAGGATGGAGGAGGCGGAGCAGGAGGTTGGTGTAGTGGAGATGGAGGTGGAGGAGAAACGCACCCGGGTGGAGGTAGCAGGAGGAGTTCAAGAAGAACTGGCCGAGGTGATGGCCATGGAGGAAGTGTCTGAAGCTGAGGAGGTCCTTATCCTAGGGTAGGGGGACATTGGAGAATGAGGGGAGCAGTCCCGCTTGGAGGCTACAGTGGAGGTGGTAGAGATGGAAGTTCTCACTCTTGGAGGTAGGGTGGAGAAGTTGCGAATCAGCAGGGGGACTGACCTCGGTAGACCAGGAGAGGAAGCTAGCATGCATCCAGAAGAACATGGACCTCTTCTCTTGAAGCGCAGCGGTGATGCCAAGGATCAATTCACACGTTGCCTGCCACCACCTCAACCTGGAACCAGAAGCTTGCCCCATCCAACAAAAGAATAGGTCCACCACGGAAAAGCTGGCCGAACCCATCAGGGAGGAGGTGGTCGAGCTCCTGAAGGCTGGCTTTGTATCCAAAATTCAATACCCCAGCTGGGTCTCCAATGTAGTCGTGGTAAAAAAAGAATACGGCCGATGGAGAATGTATGTTGATTTTTCTTTACTTAAAAAATCATGCCCTAAGGATTGTTACTCCTTGCTCGAATTGACGCAGTGGTTGACTCAGCCTTCAGTTTTCTTGTAATGAGTTTTTTAGATGCTTTTTCAGGTTATCATTAGATCAAGATGCACCCCTCGATGTGAAAGATGTCTCCTTCTATAAGACCCCCCCCCTCCCGGAACAAAAAACACGGCACGAGGTGAGTCTTATGCCAAGAACAGCCACATTGCGGTAGCGTTAGCACACTGGCTAACCTGTACCACAAGACGCCTATCCTGCCAGCGATAACCAATATCAACCATTGCCAACCCAACCAAGAATATAAAACAGAAGTCAATCGACACATAAGTAAAATAGTCCAAAAAGTACATCAATAAAAATAAGCTACAACAAGCTTCTATAATATCATAGTATGAGTAAAACTTGCCCAAAGGGATACATTATGAGTCTCTCAAAACTCACATCAGTCACTGACGGTAGCGACGACACTGTCCCTTCAAGCCCTGTCGACTTGTCCTGGTTGTCCTACTGCATAACCTACTACTGCTCTGTCTTCGGGGTTTCCTCCTAAAAAGGAAGACATAGCAACCGTTATTCATAAGACTAAGTGGCTATCACATCCGATCCCCCAGTGACTCCTCGGCACTGGGCGGAGACAAGAACAAGTGTAAAATATATATAAATAAAACAGTAGTACAAACATGTGGTATAGAGAGAGCAATATCAAGTATATCAACAGTATAATAAATGAGTAAACAATCTACTCAGGCAGTTTTATCATCTACAGTAGTATACGAAAAATATAAAGCTACAACAAAAGTAACTCAACTTATATGAATGCCCATACAGACATATAAGTTGAGGATCGGCTCAGCAGTAAAGTAACTTATCGTATAAGAGTACTCATACAAACTTATACGATGAGAATCTTGTGTATGCAATGTAATGTAATTCCATGAATGCAATGCAATCACTCACCCATGATCACGCACATGCAACTGCTATGTCGACACTGACTTGTAGTTCCCACTTTTCGAGCAGGAAGCTAACCTCTCAGGCATCAACCGTCGTGGCCAGATGGTTATAGTAGAGCGGCTTCTCCACTACTAGATGAGCATCCACACTACCAAGCCTAGGCCTCCATATACCTCAACGCTAAGAACATAATAGCAGTGCTCACATGCGTACTACGGCTCAGAAGGGGTCTCGGGTAGATGTGCACCTAGTGTAACTTCCCTCAAACAACTAGACCCCTAGGAGTGGTTTTGTCATGACTAGGTCATGACAAATCCCTAGGAAGCCCAAGAAGGCAAAGTAGACCTAGGGATGTAGGTGAGACCACTATGGTCTGCAAATAGTAGACTTATGAACACTAGTTAAGCTAATCATTGGTCTTCACTAAGACTTCAAGACCCCACCATGGCCTCACTAATCCATTGTAAAGTTCATCTGAACCTTAATGGGTCCATTAGAGTTTACTCAGGGTGGCCAAGTTGACCTTGGACCATCGTAGGCCTAAATTGTGCAAGGTGCCCTAATTAAGGGCAGTGTGCCCTAGTTAAGCCTAACTAACCCTAACAGGGTCTTCCTAGACCTAAAATGGGGTCAAGGGGTCACTAAGGACCCTTGGAGGGCAGTCAAGGTGGTTAATTTTGTTGGATCCCTAGTTGATTTGGGCTAGGTTCACTAGCCTAGGATGTGACCCAACCTGTATAGCCAGGGTCAAATTTGTGTGCTAGAGTCTAGGCCAAGTGCTTAGAGTCAACTTCAGATGGACTAGCTATCAACAGACCATCAGAGACTCCAGACTTAGAAGATTTGAAGACCAAGTGAAAGAAGTTCGATGTTCGTTGAACTCAGCTCGACGAAAGGTATTCTGAGCTCGACGATCTTGAGACCTTTCTTTGTGCTGAGCTCAACGATCTTTGTTCTCTGTTCGACGAAGACTGAGGTTCTTTAACTAGCTAAAGTCAGGAAAACTTCATATTTTTTCTAAGTCCAACATCAGACTTTGGTCGATGAACTAGAATCTGAGCTCGACAAACTTGGACCTCAAGTTCACAACTTCTCAGGACGACGAAGTCAACTTCTCAGGTCGACGAATTCAGTACTTTGCTCGACGATTTCTGGTCGACGATTTGAATCCTTCTCAGTCAAAGACTTCTCAGATTATAAGTCTACAATCATTCTTCGCTCGACGAATTTGGATCTCTGTTCGACGAATAAAGATTGACAGTGATGATTATCTGTTCGACGAATTTGGATCTCAGCTCTACGAATGAAGATTGTCAGTTCGACGAAGACTGAAGCAGAATTGACAAGATTCCCTGGAAGACCAATTACTATTGTCTGGTCTATGAACTCATCAGCTTAGCTCGATGAACTATGAACTCAACTCAATGATTCATGTTCTTCGTTCGACTATTCCAGACTAGGTCTTCTCCAGTTTCCCGTCCCTTTTCTCGGCGATGATTCCTGAGTATTTAATGTCAAATCTTCTCGGAATGTTACCGTTAGAACACGCATTGATCAAGGATTATTTCATGCCGTTTTTCCATGAGACAGTTAGGGAAATCATTGATTGTCGCTTCCTTCCCAGGACGACTGCATTTACTGCACAAGCATTCAGATTTCCAAAGGATTCTTCAGTCAGACACACACAAGAAAAGAAAAAGAAATCTTGCATACAGTCAGTCAGACACACAGACAGACAATGCACAAAAGAACAATCATATTACAATCAAAAGTTCTTTTCTGCAATCAGCCCAGGCCAGAGAACATCAAGAAGAAGAAGAACATTCAATCACTATCAAGAGTCTTCTTCCTTCAACCATACAGGACAACTTCAAAAGGACAACAAATCTCTATCTGTCAAAGAAGTTCCTGAAACAATCTCTGGTCCAGGCACTCAAGCTATTTGAAGACCTGTCACCCTGAAGCAGTGCTCCAGAATTTCTGATTCATTCAAGATCTCAGGGGGAGCAATCTGCTGAAATCAATCCACAAGTCTTCTCAGTTGTTATTGAGAAAGAGAAGACCTCATCTCCCTTTTTCCATCCTCTGTACAGGGATTTAATTCCCTTCAAAATTATTCCTGGTTGCAAGTCTCCTTCCAAAAGACTTATGATTTTGGTTTTCGAGCACCTGAACAAAAGCTCATTGGTGTCAGACACCTGATCAAAAACCTGAGTGGATTCCTACCAGGGTGGTAGAAGAGTGGATGTACCAAGATTGGGGAACCACTATAAAATTTCTTGTATCGTCTGGTTTCCCTTTTCTTTTGTTTTGACTGTGTTGTTCTATGATTAAATAGGTTGCTGTGCTTATTTATTTTAATTACTGACCTGTTCACTAAGTAATACAACAAAAGTTGTAAAGAGTTTTTAAGAGAGCACAATACTTTATTCACCCCCCTCTAGAGTATTTTAGATTTACCTTCACTTTCAATTGGTATAAAAGCGAGGTTGTTTAAAATACCACACCTTAAGAGATTAATTGGTTGTACAGGCTAACACCTGAACCACAAAGATCCCTCTTGTTAGATCTGTTTGTTTTGTTTTTGTTATTAGATTTATTTCTTCACATAAATGACTCAAAACAAAGATTATGAAAGCATCAGACCTCCAGTATGCAATCTTAACAAGTTTGCCATCTGGAAGGCAAGAATCAAATTATATATGAATTCTATTGATGAGGATGTTTTTGCTTCCATATTGACAGGAGTACCTCCAGCACCTGCAGCTTCTACAAGCACCTCTACCAACATGACTGCTGTGCCTCCTCCAGAGAATAATGAAGCCTACAAGAAAGCAAAAATTACAGATGCAAAGGCAATGAATATCTTGGCTCAGACAATGTCAGATGACATATTTCAGAAGGTGGCTGAGTGTACCTCAGCCAAGGCCATTTTGGATTCCGTCAACCAAATGGTAGCTGGTTCAGTAGATGAAAGGAAAGACAGGAGATCAAATCTCATATCCCTGTATGAAAATTTCAAGAAGGATGAGGATGAATCAGTGGCTGTACAACAGGCTGAGCACAATCATCAATGAGCTTAAGACCTTGGATAAGGACATCAGCCCGACAGAGGTGAATGATAAGATCTTGATGTGCTTCTATAGCTCTTGCGATTCAAGAATCTGGCCTATCAAAGAAGCCAGAAGCCTAAATGAGATATCAACTGAATCTCTGCTAGGCAAATTAAAGTCCTATGAGCAGTTGATCAAATCAAGAGAAGCAGCTGAACAGAAGGCAATAACTCTAGTAAGAAAGGATCACAACATAGCCTTCAAGGAATTTGAAGAAAGTGAGACCTCAACATCCAATGAGGAACTCATGAGCCTCTTTGCAAAAAATTCTATAAGATGGCTAGAAAGGATTTCAGGAGGAAATCATCCATGCAGGATGATAAGCCCAGATTTGACAAGACACCAACCAAGGAGGTTGTGTGCTTTGGTTGCAGAAAGTCTGGACATTATATCTCAGAATGTCCAAAAAACCAGAAGAAGGAGAAAAGCAGAGAAAATGACTCCAGGAGAAAACACAGCAGCAGACCCTCCTCCAGCAAGTACAAAAAGAAAGACAAGGGCTTTGTTGCTGAGACATGGAGTGACACTGAAGAAGAGTCATCTTCCTCCAGCTCAAGTGAAGAAGAGGAAGAAGCAAGATCCAACGAGGTTTGCCTTATGGCAATTGATGCCTCCAGGAGCTGTTCTGGATCAGAAGGAGAATCTGAAGATGAAGCAGCCTCAGACTCAGAGGCAGATCAGGTTCTTTCAAGCTTTGATTTCAATTCTGATTTATTTAAAACTGAATTCAAAACTATGTGTCTAGATTTAATTAATTCCGAAAAAGAAATAAAAACTCTTAGAGAAAGACTAGGAAATCTTGAATCTGTTAACTCAGAAAATATTAAACTACAAGATCAACTAACTCTAGCAAATGAACAGATAATTCAATTAAAATCTGATTTATGTGAGGCCAAACAACTTGAGCAATCTCTCAATGGGAGAAGTCTCAAGCTGATGGACATAACAAGCACGGTAAATGCCAGATTAAATGGCAAGCTGGGCTTGGGTGCATCATCAGGTTTGCCCCTCATAAGTAAGAAAAACATTCTTACAACACCCATTAAATTAATTTATGCTAAGGGAAAAGAAAAGATAATAGACAAACCAATGTCAGAAAATAACCCAAGACCCATAGACAAGAGAAATAAAAATCAGAAAACAACTAATAAAAACAAGGTTCAGCAGCATTCGTCGAACTCAGATCGACGAAATGTTGCCAGTTCGTCGAACCCAGATCGACGAATGCTGAACGCAAACTTCAATTATAACAATTCGTCTAACTGTGATCGACAAACTTTGTATGGTTCGTCGAGCAGAGGTCGACGAACTTGGGGCGCCGAAAATGACTACTGTCATTCTCTGAGCAGAGATCGACGATCTCAGCCCTATTCGTCGAACTCTGGTCGACGAACATACAAGAATTTGTCGAACCCAGAAGGACCAAACAGAAATCATTTCTCTTACAGAAATTTTAAGCCAGCTAATAAACCATTCAATCCAGTAGCTGATTGAGTAATTCCACCTAGGAGATATCACCCCTTAGGTTATAAATCTCAACCTACCTTATCAGTTATTTCCAGCTTTTCATTTCAATCAAATAAAGGACCCAAGGTAACCTGGGTCAAGAATAATTGAGTTTTGTTTTTCAATTACAGGTACAGGTGAAGAGCTGTCCAAGGGTGAGTCAGACCTGGTACTTGGACAGTAGTTGCTCCAAGCATATGACAGGCAGCAAGGACAATCTATCCAATTATAAGTCCAAGCTAGGACCAAAGGTGATCTTTGGTGATTCAAACAGTGGCCAGTCAGAAGGATATGGAGCAGTAAAGATTGGAACAGTTACATTCAAAAGAGTAACATATGTAAGAGGACTCAAACATAACCTAATATCCATAAGTCAATTATGTGATGAAGGTTATCAGGTACACTTTAACTCTACCTCCTGTTCTATTATTAATAATGAAAACCAAACTGTTTTAATTGGAATTAGACAAGGTAACATATATCTAGTAGACTTTATTTCTACCAAAACTGATGTTTGTTTACTCAATATCACAAGTAACCAAAATAAGTTATGGAATAAAAGGTTAGGACATGTAAACCATAAGAATATATCTAGGTTATCTAAAGACAACCTTGTTAGAGGTTTACCTTCTGGCATCTACAAGAAGAAAAACCTATGCAGGGCTTGTCAATTAGGCAAGCAAACTAAAACTATTTTCAAATCCATTAATAAAAGTGATTCACCTATGATTTTGTATTTGCTTTATGTGGATCTATTTAGACCCATTGCTGTACAAAGCCTAGGAGGGAAGTCTTACACTTTAGTGATTGTTGATGACTTCTCCAGATTCAGTTGGGTAGCCTTTCTGAGAACTAAGTCAGATACATTCAAGGTTCTTACAGATTTTCACAGGACCATACAGATTGAGTTCTCTACTAATGTTACATTGATCAGAAGTGATCATGACACAGAGTTTGAGTCTCTTCTTATGTATGAGTTCTGTGAGAAGGAAGGTATCAGGCAGTGTTTCTCAGCTCCTAGAACTCCCCAACAAAATGGGGTTGCTGAAAGGAAAAATAGGACACTCATTGAATCTGCAGATACATTATTGGCAGATGCTTACATGCCTCTATCCTTTTGGGCAGAAGCTGTAAATACTGCTAACTATGTCCTGAATAGAAGCCTTATACATAAGCTGAAAAATAAGACCCCCTATGAATTACTTAAAGGGAAGAAACCTAAAATCACATACTTTAAAGGTTTTGGTTGTATATGCTATATTCACACTAATAGAAAAAGATACATTAGAAAGTTTGAGGCTAAGGCTGAAGAAGGGATTTTTCTAGGATACTCCCAAGTAAGCAAGGCCGATAGGGTGTTTAATAAATCATCTCTTAAAATTGAAGTATCAGTCCATATATCTTTTGATGAAGCTAACATGTCTTATAAGGAGAAAGAGATTTCTACCAATAGCTTTTTGGAGGTTCCACAATTGTGTGAGTCTATGGATGGACTAAACCTTACCCGTGAGGTATCAACCCATCCTTCTCCACAGGTTGCTGAAGACAGTGAAGAAGAAATTCAAGTGGCAGTGGCTAAACTTCCCTCAACAGCTAATAACATTCCTCAAGAGGAAGTAGTTATAGAAGCTGTTGCTGAACAAACTCCACCATCTGATCTTGTCACACTTAGAGATCATCCCAAATCTCAAGTGATTGGAGACATTTCAGCAGGTGTTTAGACAAGGCATCAACTCAACCAAGACTTGATGCATGCCTATTTTCTCTCTCAGATTGAACCTCTCACGATCCATGAAGCTGAGCAAGATGCCCACAGGATCATTGCAATGCAAGAGGAACTAAATCAGTTTGAGAGATGTAGAGTTTGAGATTTGGTTCCAAGACCCCATAACTGCCCATTTATTAGAACCAAATGTGTCTACAAAAACAAGCTGGATGCTCAAGGAAACATTGTGAGAAACAAGGCTAGGCTTGTTGCTCAAGGCTACAGGAAAGAGGAATGAATTGACTATGACCAAACCTTTGCCCCTGTTGCAAGGTTAGAGGACATAAGAATATTCCTTGCCTATACAGCTCACAGGAGATTCAAAGTTTTCCAAATGGATGTCAAGAGTGCATTCTTGAATGGAGTGCTTCAAGAAGAGGTTTATGTAGAACAACCTCCAGGTTTTATCTCTCTAACTCAACCCTCTTTTATATTTAAATTGCATAAAGCTCTCTATGGTTTAAAGCAAGCTCCAAGAGCTTGGTATGAGACATTAGCAAGCTTTATTTTAGAGCATAAATTTACAAGAGGAACCATAGATAAAACACTTTTCACTCGAAGTCATAAGGACCAAATTTTGTTAGTACAAATATATGTGGATGACATCATTTTTGGGTCTACTGATCCCAAATTATGCAAGAGGTTTTCTGACCTCATGTAACACCTCCCCTGTAATGGACGTATAATATGGGTCCGGCCGGGGCCCCACAACATACGAACGCCACAGCTTTAGTATTAAAAGTTGATATAGCTACCCAAACTCAAAACACTTGCACAACACAGCGGAAAACCAAGCACAACTAGAAGTTATCCACTAACCAAAATAGTAAACAAAATGGCCTTAAGGCCTTACATCAAATGTCCAAAAGTAAACAGTACATTAAACATGAATGTGCATAGCACTCCTAGTCTACCTCGGCATGCAAGCCGGACAAAAGAGTCTCAAAACAAGCATCATCCAAAAGTAGTGCTATAAAAGAAGGAAAAACACTTCATGGGGCTTAGGCCTTTTTGGCCGGCGTGCTAGCTTCTGCCTGCGATCCTTGCCCTGTAAACATTATTAGTAACGTGGGTCAGCAAAGGCTGACCTCAAACTGTGTAACAACACATCTCCTCCCGGCCGCCCCTAACGGACCCCGGGGAACCCTCCAACCTGCAAGTCAGCACTTCATATGCAATATAAACTTCTATAAATAGAAAAGCATTAAAACAGGCTTGGATGTCTCAATCAACAAACATGTTCTCTACTGGTTGAGCATAAAAAGAAAGGGCCTACTATGCAACATGAATGCAACACCCGGGCTTTACCCAAGGTACCCTACAGCGTATGCATCTAGAACAACATCACATCATTTGGGTACTCACATTTCCCCAATTGGCATAAAGCCGCAAACACTAAGGGAGTCACCTCTCCCTTAAACGGCGCACAGGCCGCCACAAGGAATTCTTGCCAAGGCCCCACCCGCTCATGGGCTTAGCCCCGGGCTTGCCTGCAAGCTCTGACGTCTCATGTCAGGATTCCAACAAACACAGACCGACCGATTCTAAGAAGCCTTGCTGGACCCCACCCGCTCGTGGCCTCTTTGCCTGGGCTTGCCCCAAGCTTGGCATTCTCGTCAGTCTCATAGAAGGGGACTAGTCTCGCCGGGACACTCTCCACACATGACGCACATGTCACGGGATAGCCAGCCGACCACGGAGACATAACCACGCCTTGGCACAACACAAACCAAGACTAAAACATCTTAATCCCTCATTATACTGCAGCGTTCCCGCGCACCAAGGAAACCATCTCCAACTCGTGCAGAGCTAACCTTATCTCTCAAGGAAACCATCTACCGCCACGAGGAGCTAACCTTGTCCGGGTCCGACTACACGTACCTTTCAAGCAAACGGGACTATAACCACCACAACACAAACGGCATCTTGTCGCAACGAAAAGTCTCTACGAATCCCTAAGATCGTATGTAACATCACCGAGTCGGACTAACGGTCGCGACTACGGCTTCACCCACCATGCCTAATCCACTAGCGAAGCGGATCTCTAATGCAAAACATGCCGGGGACGGACTCAATCGACCCGGAAGTTCCTCTTGAAACTTGGCAAGCCAAAACCCCTCTCATTTGAGAGTTTGGTGCCCAAAAATTAGAGAAAAGAAAACTAGATGATGCTAATACGTGCATCCTAAGGACCAAGAGGAGAGATGTCGTTACCTTCCCACTCCTCTTCCTTGCCATGGCAAACTAGCCGGATGGAAAACTTCGCAACGCTCCAAGCTTCACGGATCCGGACTCGGCTCGCGATTCGGAGCTCCGAAACCCTTCCTACAGCCCAAGAGTTCTTCTTCTTCCTCCTTGCTCTAGTTTCTCACAAGAACTAAGAAAGAGAGGACTTGAAAAAAAATGAGGATCTGCAACCCTAAATTCGGACTTAACTTCCCAGGAGATGGCCTGAACCGTTAGATCCAAAAACCAGAAAAAGACTGGCTGCGATTTGCCTGGAAAATAAAAGACCTGGGCCGAACACGGCCTGGCACACGCCCGTGTCCAGGGCCGTGTGCCTCATTCGCCGTCTCAAATCGACGCGCCTGGAATCAGACACGGGCATTCGACACGCCCGTGTTCAATCCGACACGCCCGTGTCCCCAGCGACACGGCTGTGTGGCCTGCCGTGTATCTCCAACGACACGGCCCCAACACCAACCCGAGAGGTGACACGGCCTGGGACACGCCCGTGTCCCAAGCCGTGTGCCAAGTCTCGACACCCGTCGACAGGCTTTGTGTCGACACCGCGGAAAAACGTCGAGCGAAGATCGTCGACCAAGCGGGACACGCCCTGTGACACGCCCGTGTCACAGGCCGTGTGCCCCAGTCTCGACACACTGTCGAGCAAAAGTGTCGACACTTGGGCCGAGTGTCGACACGGCCTCGACACGCCCTGCGACACGCCCGTGTCGCAGGCCGTGTGCCTCACTCTCGACCCTCTGTCGAGCACAAAGTGTCGACACTTGGGCCGAGTGTCGACACGACCTCGACACGCCCTGCGACACGCCCGTGTCGCAGGCCGTGTGCCTCACTCTCGACACTTTGTCGAGCGAAAGTATCGACACTTGGGCCGAGTGTCGACACGGCCTCTACACGCCCTGCGACACGCCCGTGTCGCAGGCCGTGTGCCTCCTGCCAGAACCCAAAAATTTTCAGAACTGCAGACTGAACCTCTTGCAAAAACTGGGGTGTTACAACTCTCCCCCACTTAACAGAATTTCGTCCCGAAATTACAAAACAAAAGGGTACAAAACTTAAATTGTACCTGACCAAAATAGTTCTGGATAGTCCTCTAGCATGGCCTGTTCTCGCTCCCAAGAGAACTCCTCACGACCGCAGTTGTCCCAACGAACTTTCACAAGTTTAACTTCTTTATTTTGCAACTGCCGAATCTCCGAATCTTCTATAGCGATTGGAAGGACTCGCATCCTCAAGTCTTCCTCAATCGGCACCGATGCCGGCTCAATAACCACGCTAGCCTCCACCAAGGCTTTCCTCAACACGGAGACGTGGAAGACGTCATGTAATCCACTCAAATCTGCGGACAACGCCAACCGATAGGCTGCTTCTCCTACCCGCTCAACAATTTCAAAAGGCCCCAAAAACCTTGGACTCACTTCTTGAGTCGGCGAATCCGCGAGACGCCTTTGAACGGCTTGACCTTCAGATAAACCCAATCACCAACTGCAAATTCTAACTTCCGGTGACGAGCATTGAAATATTTTGCTTGTCTGTCTTGCGCCACTTTCATACGCTCTTGGATGGTCCGTACCATCTCACAAGCGTCAACTACCGCATCCTTTCCCAAAAGTTTGGTGTCTCCCGCCTCTGCCCATGACATTGGCGTTCGACACCGCCTTCCATACAAAGCTTCGTATGGCGCCATCTTTATACTAGCTTGAAAACTGTTGTTGTACGCAAATTCTACCATGAAGAGGTGATCCTCCCACCTCTTGCCAAAATCGAGAACGCACATCCTCAGCATGTCCTCCATAGTACGGTTTGTTCTCTCCGTTTGCCCATCAGTTTGAGGATGGAATGCCGTACTGAACTTTAGCTTCGTGCCCAAGCTTTTCTGAACCAGTCTCCAGTCCTTGGACGTAAACCGTCCATCGCGATCACTAACTATGCTCTTAGGAATTCCGTGCAGTCGCACAATGTTGCGAACATACAACTCCACCAGCTTCTCCACGCTGTCCTCTTTCCGGTTCGGGATGAAGTGAGCCACCTTGGTTAGGCGATCCACGATCACCCAAATAGCATCATTACCATGCTGCGATCTAGGCAAACCATGCACAAAGTCCATGGAAATGTCCTCAAATTTCCACTCAGGAATTGGAAGGGGCTTCAGGAACCCGCCCGGTTTCTGACATTCGGCCTTCACCAAGGCACATGTTTGGCAACGACTCACATACAAAGCTACATCTCGCTTCAACCCCGGCCACCAAAAGGATTTCTTCATATCCAAGTACATCTTTGTACTGCCCGGGTGAATGGAGTACTTTGAGAAGTGAGCCTCAAACATCAACTCCTCACGGAGATTGCCAAACTGCGGTACACAAACCCTTCCGCCCTTCCTCAGAATCCCATCAATCATCTCCCAGGTGCTGCTCTCGCCCGTTTGAGCCTCCAACACAAAAGGTTGAAACTCCACATCCAACCGAGTCGCTTCCCAAATACGATCGGACAAGTCGCTTTGCACTTCAATCCAGTTCAACCGAGCCACGCTAGACTCGCCTCTCGCAACACATTCCAACCCAAGGGACTCCCATTCCCGAACCAACCGCTCATCATGAGCTTCGATCCAGTTTCCTTGCCCCGAGTACTTTCTACTCAACGCATCCGCCACCACGTTGGCTTTACCCGGCGTATACTGAATCGCCACTTCGTAGTCTCCAAGAAACTCAACCCATCTGCGTTGCCGCATGTTCAAGTCTTTTTGATCCAAGAGATACTTCAGGCTTTTATGGTCCGTGAAGATCTCCACCCTTGCGCCATACACATAGTGTCGCCATATTTTCAACGCGAAGATTACCGCCGCCAACTCCAAGTCGTGGATGGGGTAATTCCTCTCATGAGGCTTCAGCTGTCTAGACCCAAAAGCTATCACCTTGCCATGCTGCACTAACACGCAACCCAAACCGCATCCCGATGCGTCACTGAAAATTTGAAATCCATCGGTCCCTTGCGGTAAACTCAGGATCGGAGCCATCATAAGCCTCTCCTTTAGTGCCTCAAATGCTTGACCGCACTCTTGGGTCCACACAAATTTATGGTCCTTGCGAGTGAGAGAGGTGAGGGGTAGAGCTATCTTCGAGAAATTCTCCACGAATCTCCTATAATACCCGGCTAGTCTAAGAAAACTTCGGACTTCCGCCACGGTCCTCAACACCGGCCAATCTCTGATGGCCTCCACCTTCGCTGGATCCACTGCCACCCCATCACCACTAATCACGTGGCCCAAAAATGCCACCTTCTCCAACCAAAACTCGCATTTGGAGAATTTTGCATACAACTCATTCTCCCTCAACACTTGCAAAACTATTCTCAAGTGGGTCTCATGCTCCACTTCCGACTTGGAGTACACCAGGATGTCATCAATGAAGACAACCACAAACGAATCCAAGTAATCCCGAAATACTCGATTCATTAGATCCATGAACACCGATGGTGCGTTCGTCAACCCGAACGGCATCACCGTAAACTCAAAGTGTCCATACCTTGTACCAAAGGCAGTTTTGGGTATGTCCTCATCCTGAATTCGTAGCTGATAGTATCCCGACTTCAAGTCCAACTTCGAATATACCACTGACCCCACCAATTGGTCAAACAGGTCGTCTATCCGAGGGATCGGATACTTATACTTGACGGTCAACTTATTGAGCTCTCGGTAGTCTATGCACAGCCGCATGCTACCGTCTTTCTTCTTTACAAACAACACCGGTGCGCTCCATGGTGAAGAACTGGGTCTAATATACCCTTGCTCCAACAGTTCCTGTAACTGTACCTTAAGTTCCGCCAACTCCTTTGGTGCCATCCTAAATGGAGGACGTGACACCGGTCTAGCCTCCGGCACTAACTCGATCGCGAAGTCGATCTCCCGCCGAGGAGGCGCTCCAGGGAGTTCATCCGGAAATACATCCTTGAACTCTGCCACCACAGGCACTTCCTCAATCGACAGTTGGGAGAGACGAACCTCCAATAATGCTACAAGCGCTACACCACCCTGGTTAACCACCCGCACCAACTGCATGGCCGAAATCAGGGAACAGGCCACTCCACAAAGGCCCTCAAATTTGACTTCCGTTTTCCCCTTACTCCTTAGAGTTACTACCTTGGATAAACAATCAATGCTGGCACGCTGCTCTGTAAGCCAGTCCATGCCCAAAATGACATCGAACTCCACTAATGGTAACACTGCTGCTTCCAGAGCGAAGACAACTTCGTCTAGCTCCCAACAAATGTGCCCTTTAGCCCCGGTGGTCATAGATGACCCATTGGGCATGCGCACTCTCAGCTCTGCTCCCGACGAGAAGGACTCAACTCCTATCCTCCGGATGAAGCTCTCCGCAAGAAAGGAGTGCGATGCTTCCGTATCAAACAATACCCTAGCGGGGTATCCGGAAACTAACACGAAGCCTACAACATAGACATTACACAAAAGTCTAAAAGGATGAAGCACAAAATTTAAACTTAAATTTTCTTCATACCTGTCACCACATCAGTCTGGCGGATCGCTTCTTGCTGTCCAAGGTTGTAGGCCCTTGGTTGCACCGGTTGGAACCGAGAAGCGCTCGACTCCGCCATCTTTCCCTTCTCTGCAGCACTGGGGCCGGAGCACACAGACTGCTCCTGCTTTGACTCTTGCCCCGCTCCCCCTTGCTGACAAGCACGGGCTATATGCCCAACCTTCCCGCAGTTGTAGCACGTCAGCGGTCCCCTAGAGTGGGAACCCCCAGGCATCCAGTTGCTCCTCTCACCAGATCTGGGAGTGTGAGGCTTCTTCCTCCACCTACTCCCATCAGACTTTCCATGAGATTGGGAAGGCTTCCCTTCCCCTCGCTTGGGAGTAAAACCCTTACGGCGTTGGGTTCGCTCCAAATCACTTTCCAAGATCCTGGCAGCCTCAACTAGTTCATTGAATCCGGCTCTCTTCATGGAGATGAGAGGTTGTCTCAAATTCTCCCTCAGCCCCTGATAGAAGAGGTTATCCCTCTCTACGTCATCCGCCATAGTCGTTCCCGCATATCGACCCAAACGGGTGAACTCTTGCACGTACTCATCCACTGTCTTGTCTCGCTGCATTAGATGCAGAAACTGCCTCTGCAGGGCCAATCGTGTTGAAACTGGAATATACCTCTTAAGGAAAGCGTCCCCAAACTCTTCCACTGACGGGGTGCGTCCCGGGAACAGGCGGCCGCTATGGCTCACCCACCACAACTTGGCGTCTCCTTCCAACATGAACGCCGCATACTCCGCTTTCTTTTCCTCTGGCATCTCTGCCGCCCTTAACAGTTCTTGAATACGAACCCACCAGTCCTCCGCGTCCGTTGGCGTTCCAACACCCTTGAAAGACGGGGGATGGAAACTCAGGAAGTACTTCATGTGCCGATCCCCATGTCCGACAACTACCCTCTCCGCCAAAGGCTCCACTCGCCTGGCTTCTCCTCCTGGCACGGCCGTTGCCGTATCTGGTGTGGCAGGGGTTGCCACCTGAGCTGCAGCCGCCGCTTGGGCTGCCACCATCGCTTCTGCAAGCATACGTCAGAAGTCGGCCGGGTTTACACCCGTGCCCAAAAGGCCTGGAGCAGTAGCACTGCTCGCCGAGAGATCATCCCTTGCTCTTGAAGTGCCCGCCTCGTTGCTTGCACTCTTCAGGAAAGCAAGAAATAAGGGATTAGTCTCCAATATCAAGA
The DNA here is from genome assembly GCA_039583875.1 of Platanthera guangdongensis. Taxonomy (NCBI): domain Eukaryota; kingdom Viridiplantae; phylum Streptophyta; class Magnoliopsida; order Asparagales; family Orchidaceae; genus Platanthera; species Platanthera guangdongensis. The sequence continues at coordinate 82,705,323 of CM077160.1, forward strand.
CTAAAACATAAGGACACTCACGGTCCCGCGTTACTCTTAAGTGGATAACTTCTCTACGCACTAACCTTGAATCTAACCTGGCTCTGATACCAAATTGTAACACCTCCCCTGTAATGGACGTATAATATGGGTCCGGCCGGGGCCCCACAACATACGAACGCCACAGCTTTAGTATTAAAAGTTGATATAGCTACCCAAACTCAAAACACTTGCACAACACAGCGGAAAACCAAGCACAACTAGAAGTTATCCACTAACCAAAAGAGTAAACAAAATGGCCTTAAGGCCTTACATAAAATGTCCAAAAGTAAACAGTACATTAAACATGAATGTGCATAGCACTCATAGTCTACCTCGGCATGCAAGCCGGACAAAAGAGTCTCAAAACAAGCATCATCCAAAAGTAGTGCTATAAAAGAAGGAAAAACACTTCATGGGGCTTAGGCCTTTCTGGCCGGCGTGCTAGCTTCTGCCTGCGATCCTTGCCCTGTAAAAATTATTAGTAACGTGGGTCAGCAAAGGCTGACCTCAAACTGTGTAACAACACATCTCCTCCCGGCCGCCCCTAACGGACCCCGGGGAACCCTCCAACCTGCAAGTCAGCACTTCATATGCAATATAAACTTCTATAAATAGAAAAGCATTAAAACAGGCTTGGATGTCTCAATCAACAAACATGTTCTCTATTGGTTGAGCATAAAAAGAAAGGGCCTACTATGCAACATGAATGCAACACCCGGGCTTTACCCAAGGTACCCTACAGCGTATGCATCTAGCACAACATCACATCATTTGGGTACTCACATTTCCCCAATTGGCATAAAGCCGCAAACACTAAGGTAGTCACCTCTCCCTTAAACGGCGCACAGGCCGCCACAAGGAATTCTTGCCAAGGCCCCACCCGCTCATGGGCTTAGCCCCGGGCTTGCCTGTAAGCTCTGACGTCTCATGTCAGGATTCCAACAAACACAGACCGACCGATTCTAAGAAGCCTTGCTGGACCCCACCCGCTCGTGGCCTCTTTGCCCGGGCTTGCCCCAAGCTTGGCATTCTCGTCAGTCTCACAGAAGGGGACTAGTCTCGCCGGGACACTCTCCACACATGACGCACATGTCACGGGATAGCCAGCCGACCACGGAGACATAGCCACGCCTTGGCACAACACAAACCAAGACTAAAACATCTTAATCCCTCATTGTACTGCAGCGTTCCCGCGCACCAAGGAAACCATCTCCAACTCGTGCGGAGCTAACCTTATCTCTCAAGGAAACCATCTACCGCCACGAGGAGCTAACCTTGTCCGGGTCCGACTACACGTACCTTTCAAGCAAACGGGACTATAACCACCACAACACAAACGGCATCTTGCCGCAACGAAAAGTCTCTACGAATCCCTAAGATCGTATGCAACATCACCGAGTCGGACTAACGGTCGCGACTACGGCTTCACCCACCATGCCTAATCCACTAGCGAAGCGGATCTCTAATGCAAAACATGCTGGGGACGGACTCAATCGACCCGGAAGTTCCTCTTGAAACTTGGCAAGCCAAAACCCCTCTCATTTGAGAGTTTGGTGCCCAAAAATTAGAGAAAAGAAAACTAGATGATGCTAATACGTGCATCCTAAGGACCAAGAGGAGAGATGTCGTTACCTTCCGACTCCTCTTCCTTGCCATGGCAAACTAGCCGGATGGAAAACTTCGCAACGCTCCAAGCTTCACGGATCCGGACTCGGCTCGCGATTCGGAGCTCCGAAACCCTTCCTACAGCCCAAGAGTTCTTCTTCTTCCTCCTTGCTCTAGTTTCTCACAAGAACTAAGAAAGAGAGGACTTGAAAAAAAATGAGGATCTGCAACCCTAAATTCGGACTTAACTTCCCAGGAGATGGCCTGAACCGTTAGATCCAAAAACCAGAAAAAGACTGGCTGCGATTTGCCTGGAAAATAAAAGACCTGGGCCGAACACGGCCTGGCACACGCCCGTGTCCAGGGCCGTGTGCCTCATTCGCCGTCTCAAATCGACGGGCCTGGAATCAGACACGGGCATTCGACACGCCCGTGTTCAATCCGACACGCCCGTGTCCCCAGCGACACGGCCGTGTGGCCTGCCGTGTGTCTCCAACGACACGGCCCCAACACCAACCCGAGAGGTGACACGGCCTGGGACACGCCCGTGTCCCAAGCCGTGTGCCAAGTCTCGACACCCGTCGACAGGCTTTGTGTCGACACCGCGGAAAAACGTCGAGCGAAGATCGTCGACCAAGCGGGACACGCCCTGTGACATGCCCGTGTCACAGGCCGTGTGCCCCAGTCTCGACACACTGTCGAGCAAAAGTGTCGACACTTGGGCCGAGTGTCGACACGGCCTCGACACGCCCTGCGACACGCCCGTGTCGCAGGCCGTGTGCCTCACTCTCAACCCTCTGTCGAGCACAAAGTGTCGACACTTGGGCCGAGTGTCGACACGGCCTTGACACGCCCTGCGACACGCCCGTGTCGTAAGCCGTGTGCCTCACTCTCGACACTTTGTCGAGCGAAAGTGTCGACACTTGGGCCGAGTGTCGACACGGCCTCGACACGCCTTGCGACACGCCCGTGTCGCAGGCCGTGTGCCTCCTGCCAGAACCCAAAAATTTTCAGAACTGCAGGCTGAACCTCTTGCAAAAACTGGGGTGTTACACCTCATGCATTCCAAATTTGAGATGAGTAGCATGGGTGAGCTTTCCTACTTTCTTGGTCTCTAAGTGAAGCAGCTCCCTGATGGAATCTTCCTCTCCCAAGCTAAGTATGCTAAAGAGCTTATTAAGAAGTTTGGGATGGGTGATGCTTCAAAAATGAAAACACCTATGGCTACAAATGCTGTTGTGGATTCTGATGCAGAAGGGAAACTTGTAGATTAGAAACATTATAGGACAATTGTTGGATTCCTATTATACCTAACAACTAGCAGGCCTGATATCATGTTTGCCACATCCCTTTGTGCTAGCTTCCAAGTGAACCCTAAAGAATCTCACCTTATTTTCTTAAAAAGAATTTTGATATATATAAAGAGTTGTCCTAATCTAGGACTCTGGTATCCTGTAGAGTCAGAGTTTGACTTAACTGGATACTCAGATGCTGACTATGCTGGATGTAGAGTGGACAGGAAGAGTGCCTTTGGAACTTACCAGTTCTTAGGTATGCGACTTGTCTCCTGGTTTTGTAAAAAGCAAACATCTGTGTCTACATCAACTGCAGAAGCAAAATATATGACTGCTGGCATCTGCTATTCAGAATTGTTATGGATACAAAATCAACTCCTAGACTATGGTGTCAACCTAAATAATTCAACATTATTTTGTGATAATACTAGTGCTATTGCTATAACACAGAATCCAGTTCACCATAGTAGGACTAAACATATTGAGATAAGACATCATTTCATTAGAGATAATGTAGACAAAAAGAAAATTAACCTAATCCATATTCCTACTGATTTACAGAGAGCAGACATTTTCACCAAACCCTTGGATGAGAAAAATCATCTATTCTTCATAAATCAACTGGGAATGATCAATGGAGAAGAGTTAAATTAGTTTCTGTCTGCATTTGACGAATTTTCCAGAGTTCGTCGAACGGAGTTCGACAAATTAGGGAAAGTTTGAGAGATTCTCGTCGAACGGAGATCGATGAATTCTCTGTGTGGAAACAATTTTCGTCGACCGGAGATCAACGAACTTTGCTTCAGAAGATATTTCGTCGAACGGAGTTCGACGAACTGTGTTCAATTCTTCTGAATGAGATCGACGAATTATCTGTCTATAATTTATTTTGTCGACCTCAGTTCAAAGAACTGTCTCTTTTTCGTGGAACGGAGATTGTCGATTCATATTCTGGAAACATTATATCTAGGTTTTCTTCGACCTCCGTCCCGCGCTTTCAGTTCCTTTGCTCTTGATCATCGTTTTCTCTGTCTCTCTTGCAGGTCATCAATGGCGATTCCAGCGAGCACCTTGGCTGCCATGAAATTCAACACTGGTTTCGACATGGATTTTGATTCATTCCAACATTCTGACCCAATATTTCTCTACATTCTGGAATTACTAGAAGAACTTAGTCTCAAAGACTTTATGACAAGAAGGATTAAACTGCATGCAACTGAAATAAGAGAATGGGTATACACTTCGTCAGTTTCTGAGGAAAATGTTCTGACAGGCAATATCGGGAGTAATGCTGTCTCTCTGTCTCCCGCCTTTCTTTCTGAAGTTTTTGGTTTGGTAAATGGAGAAGACGATATGGATATGGATTCTGAAGAATACAGTTCGATGCTGAAGTTGATGGAGTTTACAGGGAGTAACCCTAACAAGTTGTTAAAGAAACAACTGTCTGCCGCCTACCAGTTCTTGGCGGATATTGTGGGAAAAGTGCTGATGGGCAAGCACACCGCACATGACTACATAACCCGACATCAGTTTCTTATCATGTGCGTCGTGGTGAATAAGCGTCCTGTTGATTGGAGCAAGATCTTCTTTGATCTGATTAAGAAGAAAATTAGCAAGAAAGAGGTTTGTTTTGGAAGAATCCTGGGGATATTCCTCAAGAAAAAGGATGGTGAATTCATGGTCTCCCCGACCATCTTCATCAATGTCAGCAAGCGCCTCACCTGAGCACTGTTTGGCAGATGGGAGAGGACGATCTACAAGCCATCCAAGGCTTCCTCCTCTTCCATCCCAACTTCAGAAGGCACCAGGGCTGTTAAAGCCACTCCCACACCTGCTGAGGAGAACCATCCCCCTCCACCATCTCTTACAGCACCCCTTCCAGTAAAGCAACCTCCTCATGTGCCTACTCCTCCTCCATCTCCACCACTAGACATCACCAAAATCCCATCTCCACCTCCATCTTCCCCTCTGCAAGCTAATCAACAATCCACACCCCCTGCTTCACCTCATGACACACATATTCTTACACCTCCTCAGTCTCCACTTCCCCCTCATTTGTCCTCCATTCCATCTTACACCCTACCCACAGACATTGCCATGCCAGATGCCACCATTCCATCTTCATCAGCATCCACTCATCACATATCAGCTGTGCTACCCTCCATTCAATCCTCTTCCCCTTCCTCCTTTGATTCAACTACCATATCATCTATTCTCACCATTCTCTCTCCCCTCAACAAAACCCTTATCACAGAGGCCATTACACCTCTTGTGAATTCTATTAATTCTTTATCTACCCAAGTTTCTGCCCTTTCTGCTGCCGCCTCCTCAGTCCAGGGCCTGGTCTCAGTCCCCACTGAACCCAAACAGGGGGATATGCCTGATGATGAAGCAGCAGCACAAGCTTCAGATACAGCTTCCCTAGCAGATACAACTTTAGAAGTTTTTCTAGATTATACAGATACAAAGTTAATTGATTTGATTACTTTTATTAATACTGATATGGATATTGCTAACATGGATACTGCTGAAACTGTTGGTGATTTCATGCTCAATCCCACAGTTAATCTTCAATCATTATTGCAAGTTTTTGATACTGTACATATGCAGTCTCTTCCAGTAGACTTTACTAAGCCATAGTTGGCTCTTGTGCCCTACACTTCTCCAATAAGTCCAGCAGTTGCTAAGCAACTCTGTGACAGTTTTTCTCTTCCAGTTGTTGCTCCAATCTCTCCAGTTATTCCAGAAGATATCTCAGTACCAGTTTTTGTTATAGATGACTCACCCATGCTAGATTTGGATGAGCTAATCATGGCTGATATTGAAGAGGAAAATAAGGCAGTAGCTGAAAGCTCTATCCCTACTATTTCTGATTCCTGTGCAGTATCCTCTCCAACTGTTACTGAAACTTCAGTTCCTTCAACTTCTGCCCCTTCTACAGAGAAAGCTGTTATTAATGATAAAGCCCTGAAAGCATTGAATGTTTTGTATGATAACCCTCAGGGCTCTGATACTGAATATGATGAAGCTGATGATGATTCAGATGAAGACGCTTCAAAGAAGAAAAAGAAAATGCTGACAAAGAAAAGGAAGGCTCCTCCTCCTCTAGCTCCTAAGCCCAATCCCACTGCTGACACTCCTTATTACATTCTGCACAATGTTGCTCCTTATAAGGGAATTCTTGCATGGATATGGTTATCCAAGAACCAGCAGAAGGAAAGGAAAAGAAGTAGGAGATATTCTCCTCCTCTAGTTCACAGATATAGAAATGATCCACCACCTCCTCCTCCTCCAATAGCGGGTGCCACTGGCTCTTCTAGCTCTCAAAGATCTGCCCCCATGCAAACCTATCAAAGACAGTCAGGGAGATCCTCTAGAAGCAGCCAGTAGAGGCAACAATCCTCAGGAAATCAACATTAGAAGCAACATCAATAGATATCTGAAGAACAGAAAGCTGACAATCTTGAAAGGCCTTACTCTCCTCCAATTCCATTTGAAGATCCTGAAACACCCAATACTGCAAGAATGGCTAGGTTCCAGGAACTCATTGGTCTATCTTTGATCAATAAAGTCAAAGCTGAAGGTAAAGACATTTCAGGTTTCACAACTATGTCTAAGTATAGGAAAGAAGAACTGAAAAGATTTGACAAGGGAAACAAGCTTTTCAATGTTGATGATTATATGAAGCTCCATCCTGAAGCAGTTGTCCCCAGAGCTACATCATTGAAGATCATTGGGGCAGCTAACATGACTATGACTTAAACAGAGGCTTCAAATCCTAATAGAGAAATCATCTTCAAAAAGCCAGGAGAGAAGTCAGCAGAAGACAAATCTTTGCAAAAGAAGAAGAAGAAGTAATCTTTATTTTGTTTCAATTTCTGTCTGCATTTGTTTTCAATCTATGCTATTTATTTAAACAAAGCTTGTGTATATATATATTTGCTGCATGTGTTAGTAATTCTCTGCCAGATATTTTTATTTTCCTGCTTTGTTTATCTGTTTGTTTCTGTTTTGACTCTGTTAGTGACCTCACGTAAATAGGGGGAGATTGTTGGAGCCCTAGTTGATTTGGGCTAGGTTCACTAGCTTAGGATGTGACCCAACCTGTATAGCCAGGGTGAAATTTGTGACCTAGAGTCTAGGCCAAGTCCTAAGAGTCAACTTCAGATGGACCAGCTATCAACACACCATCAGAGAATTTAGACATAGAAGATTTCAAGACCAAGTGAAATGAGTTCGACGTTCGTCGAACTCAGCTCGACAAAAGATATTCTAAGCTCGACGATCTTGAGACATTTCTTTGTGCTGAGCTCGACGATCTTTGTTCTCTGTTCGACGAAGACTGAGGTACTTCAACAAGCTAAAGTCAGGATAACTCCAGATTTTTTCTAAGTTCAACTTCAGACTTTGGTCGACGAACTAGAATCTGAGCTCGACGAACTTGGACCTCAAGTTCACAACTTCTCAGGTCGACGAAGTCAACTTCTCAGGTCAACGAATTCAGTACTTTGCTCGACGATTTCTCGTCGACAATTTGAATCCTTCTCAGTCCAATACTTCTCAGATTCTAAGTCCACAATGATTCTTCGCTCGACGAATTTGGATCTCTGTTCGATGAATAAAGATTGACAGTGATGATTATCTGTTCGACGAATTTGGATCTCAGCTCGACGAATGAAGATTGTCAGTTCGACGAAGATTGAAGCAGAATTGACAATATTCCCTGGAAGACCAATTGCTATTGTCTGGTCGACGAACTCATCAGCTCAGCTCGACGAACTGTGAACTCAGCTCGATAATTCCTGTTCTTCATTCAATGATTCCAGACAAGGTCTTCTCCAGTTTCCCATCCCTTTTCTCGGCGATGATTCCTGAGTATTTAATGCCAAATCTTCTCAGAATGTTACCGTTAGAACGCGCATTGATCATGGATTATTTCATGCCGTTTTTCCATGGGACAGTTAGGGAAATCATTGATTGTCGCTTCCTTCCCAGGCTGACTGCATTTACTGCACAAGCATTCAGATTTCCAAAGGATTCTTCAGTCAGACACACACAAGAAAAGAAAAATAAATCTTGCATACAGTCAGTCAGACACACAGACAGACATTGCAAAGAAGAACAATCTTACTACAATCAAAAGTTCTTTTCTGCAATCAGCCCAGGCCAGAGAACATCAAGAAGAAGAAGAAGAACATTCAATCACTATCAAGAGTCGTCTTCCTTCAACCCTACAGGACAACTTCAAAAGGATAACAAATCTCTATCTGTCAAAGAATTTCCTGAAACAATCTCTGGTCCAGACACTCAAGCTATTTGAAGACCTGTCACCCTGAAGCAGTGCTCTAGAATTCCTGATTCATTCAAGATCTCCGAGGGAGCAATCTGCTGAAATCAATCCACAAGTCTTCTTAGTTGTTATTGAAAAAGAGAAGACCTCATCACCCTTTTTCCATCCTCTGTACAGGGTTTTAATTTCCTTCAAAATTATTCCTGTTTGCAAGTCTCCTTCCAAAAGACTTGAGGTTTTGGTTTTTGAGCACCTGAACAAAAGCTCATTGGTGTCAGGCACCTGATCAAAAACCTGAGTGGATTCCTACCAGGGTTGTAGAAGAGTGGATGTACCCAGGTTGGGGAACCTCTATAAAATTTCTTGTGTCGTCTGGTTGCCCTTTTTGTTTGTTTTGGCTGTGTTGTTCTGTGATTAAATAGGTTGTTGTGCTTATTTATTTTAATTACTGACCTGTTCACTTAGGAATACAACAAAAGTTGTAAAGAGTTTTTAAGAGAGTACAATACTCTATTCACCCCCCCCTCTAGAGTATTTCAGATCTACCTTCACTTTCAAAGGGATATCTATGATGGAGTTGGTTTTACATAATAAAATTTTCCATATTATATCCACTTGCAGTTTACCTTCTGCATTCATGTCAGCTCTTCTGATATATTTTGCATCAGCAGAAATTCCACAGAACAAGCAAGTTCTGGAGTATTCTTCATCACCCAGAAAATCATCTGCTTCTATAACTGGCCGTCGAAGTAATTGAGAAACAGAATTCTGGGTTAATTTGATCTTGATAACTTTAACTTAAGACTTCAATACCGTGCCATGGAGCTTGACCTTTACATTCCTGAAGAATTCTGCTACATCTGGGAAGAGAATGTGACACGGTTCTTGAAGGATGAAAGTTAATCCGGCGGTGTCGAGGAGAATCATGAGATGATGAAAGTCGTGAGAGAGTTCTGCAATCTCGGCGGCGACTAACTCCGAACCCACAACGATCTTAGAGACGGCGACCATGATTCAGAAGTCTTGGAGATGCAAAAACCCTAGAAAATTTCGACGGGGAGACGGAAAGGGCGCAACTCTGCAACTGATTGAGGAAGGTGAAGATCCAGACGGGAACTCGAGAGAGCGGAAATGATTTCGTGTAGGGAAATTTCCGGATTTTCTTATTTATATAACCCTAGGTTTAGGTCTATTTATTTGAAAATGATTGAAGGAAATCATAGAAGAGGCAGTATAAGCCTTAGTTTGCGTATAAGAAAATTTGAAAAAAAAAACACGACTCGGCACATACACGAGGAGATGAATCAGGAGTTACTCGAGTAGGTAAACAGAAGTACTCGAGTAGGTGAGAGAGGTAATCAAGTAGAAGAGTGAGGTACTCGAGTATGTGAAGTGGACTACTCGAGTATTTTAGTCTGTTACTCGAGTAGGTCAAGTAGACTACTCGAATATGGCATTCTACTACTCGAGTAGGTCATATACTTACTCGAGTAGGTTGTTACTTACTCGAGTGAAAAACTTAAACTCTTGAAAATTCTAATATTTGACTAACCTTTGAGCCTTGAGCCTTCTTGAAAGTCCAGCTTCTTCTAGTCTTCTTTGTTGAGCATCCCAAGTTCTGTTTTGAAGAACGAGAACTTGGTCTCGTACAGCGGCTTCGTGAAAATGTCTGCAATTTGCCTATCTGTAGGGACATATTGAAGATCTTTGTCCTCATGCTCCACATGCTCTCGGATGAAGTGATACATTAGCTCTATATGCTTTGTCCGGCTGTGCGAGACTGGGTTGTTGGCTATTGATATTGCGCTGGAGGAGTCGCAGAATAATGGAATCTTGTCAAACTTCATGTTATAGTCTTTGAACTGATTCTTTATCCAAAGTAATTGTGCACAGCAACTGCCCGCAGAGATGTACTCTGACTCGGCCGTTGAGATTGCCACACTGTTTTGCTTCTTGCTACTCCAAGAGATGAGCCTTCTTCCAAAGAATTGGCAAGTTCCTGAAGTGTTATTCCTGTCGTCTTTGTTCCCTACAAAATCTGCATCTGAAAAACCTATTAGTTTGCTGTCATTACTTCTTGGGTACCATAAGCCAAGATTTGGTGTACCTTTAAGGTATCTCAAAATCCACTTTGCAGCAGCGTAGTGAGATTCCTTAGAGTTCACCTGAAATCTAGCACAAACACATGTTAAGAACATTATGTCAGGTCTACTTGGAGTAAGGTAGAGCAAGGATCCAATAATGCTTCTATACTTGGTTTCATCAAAATGTTTTCATTTTCATCCTTGTCCAGAGACATAGTTGAACCCATTTGAGTCCTCATCGAGCTTGCGTTCTCCATTCCAAATTTCTTAATCAGCTCTTTGGTGAACTTGGTCTACGAGATGAAAATTCCATCTTCAGATTGTACACCTGAAGCCCTTAGAAATACTTCAGCTCGCCCATACTGCTCATTTCAAACTTCCCTTGCATAAGTTTTGAAAACTTCTTACAGTGGTTGTCATCAGTAGAGCCAAAAATAATGTCATCGACATAGATTTGCACTAGAAAAATCTTGCCTTTAATTTCCCTAAGAAATAATATCTTGTCTATTTCTCCCCTTGTGAACTTGTTCTCAAGTAGAAAGCTAGACATCATCTCATACAAAGCTCGAGGAGCTTGTTTCAGACCATATAATGCTTTTTGCAGTTAGTAAACATAATCAGGAAAGTTAGAATCAATGAAACCTGGAGGTTGTTCCACATACACCTCTTCCTTTATGTCACCATTAAGGAAGGCAGACTTCACGTCCATCTGGTAGATAGTGAAACCTTTGAGTGCAACATATGCTAGGAATAACCTTATTGCCTCCAGCCTTGCCACTGGAGCATATGTTTGGTCGAAGTCGATTCCTTCTTCTTGACGATAACCTTTTGCGACAAGTCTGGCCTTGTTCTTCACAATCATTCCATCCTCGTCCATCTGGTTCCTGTAGAACCATTTTATTCCAATGACGTTCTTACCTTTGGATCTTGGAACAAGTTTCCATACTTTGTAGTGCTTTAACTGGTTAAGTTCTTCTTCCATCGTCATTATACACGATGCGTCTGAGTTTGCTTCCTCAAACTTCTTTGGTTCAACCTGTGAGAGAAAACTTAAATATAGATTCTCATTAGTTATACCCCTTCGAGTTCTGACACCATCCCGTGGATCTCCTATGATCTGGTCCATGGGGTGATCCTTCAGATGTCTGAGCTCTAGAGTCCTGACATCTGGATTGTCTTCTATCACCGGAGTGACTTCTTCATCTTGGATGACTTCTTCATCTGGATTATCGGCCACTCCAATAGGAGTTGGAGTGGTGATCTTGATGAATTTTTCACCTTTGTCTTCAGATGGTTCATCCAATCTAATTTCTTTCAGCTTCAGACCGGCATCTTCAATAAGCACACTAGAAGAGTTGCTTTGCAGCAAACTCGTCTCATCAAATACAATATGTATCGATTCTTCTACCACCAGTGGTTTTCTATTAAATATCCTATATGGCTTACTATGGCTACTATAACCTACAAAAATACCTTCAAAACTCTTTTCGCTGAACTTTGTAGTATGATACTTTCCATTGTTTAGCACGAAGCATTTACAGCCAAAAATTCTAAAGTATGAAACTATTGGTTTCCTGCCTTTCAGAAGTTCGTAAGATGTCTTATCATGGTTTTTGTTTATGAGGGCTCGATTTTGCACGTGGCATGCAATGTTGACGGCTTCAGCCTTGAAATATTCCGGAAGTGAAGCATCACTCAACATGGTCATGCAGGACTCTATAAGTGTTCTATTCCTTCTCTCAGCTACTCTATTCTGTGGTGGAGTACGAGAAGAGGAAAACTCATGAAAGATACCTAAGCTTTCACAAAATTCTATCATGGCCACAGATTTAAACTCTGTTCCATTATCACTTCTGATTTTGACTATGGAGCAGTTGTATTCATTTTGGACTTCCCTGACAAAATTAGTAAAGGTGTCGAAGGTATCTGACTTGTGTTTCAGAAAGAACACCAACACAAAGCATGAGTAATCATCAACAATTACCAACGTATAATCCTTATCTCCCAAACTTCTAATTTGCAGCGGACCAAACAAGTCCATATGCAGTAGATGAAGACATCTATTAGAATCCTTGCCAATAACGCTTTTAAAGGTAGCCCTTGTTTGCTTGCCTTTTACACATGCATGACAAGGTCTATCTTTGACGTACTTGACATTTGGGGCATCATGTACTAAATTCATTGAAAATAATTTATTAATAGTTTTGTAATTAATATGTGCTAGTCTCTTGTGCCATTGGTCACCAAGAGACAGACTATCTTTTTCTAAAAGGCACACTGGTGTCGAAGAATCTATACAAATGAAATTCAAACAGAAAATGTTTCTGCTTTGGGTGCCGGATAGAATCGTTTTCATATTGTCAACAGATTTTATCAAGCACTTATTGGCGTGAAACTCAACTATGTATCCTTTATCGCAGAGTTGGCTTATGCTTATAAGGTTATGTTCCAAACCTTCAACGTAAGGCACATCTGAGAAGGATACATTACCATTAGTTATCATACCGTAGCCTTTAGTAATTCCACGGTCTGAACCTCCAAAGATGACCTTTGGTTCGTTCACAACTGGAGTAAAATTCTGAATAAGGCTTCTTGTCCCGGTCATATGCCGAGAGCATCCACTGTCCAAATACTAGATTGGCATTTTATTGTCCTTTGGACATACCTGCAATCACAATCAGTTTGCCTTAGGAACCCAAATACGTTTGGGTCCTTGGACTCGAGTTAGAACTCTCCCCCTACGAATAATAGCATTAGGAGTGGTCTTCCTCATATTGTCAACATGTGGGGTTGCAACATTTCTGGGATTAAACCAGCAATCAATGACAAAGTGACCAATTCTGCCACAACACCAATAGTCAAATCTGTTGTATCTTTGCCATACGTTCTCCTGCTTGGCCTTTTGGAAATGAGGTCTAGCAGGGGCAACATTCTTGGAGGAAGATGCCTCATAATGCGACAATCACATGACTTCTTCTCCTTCACTGGCATTTCTATAACAGGCTTTGCCTTTGGTGCCTTCTTGAAGTTATGACCATGATTAAAAGGGTCATAGCTCTGAAGAATGACTTCTTCATAAGGTGCCTTAAAGACACTTTCGCCAAAGTTTCTGTGTCGAGTCCATCCTTGATAACAGGACTTTGACTCTATATAGGTAGGCCTAGCAAAGTGCCCGTAGGATGAGTCAAAATCAAACTCATTTGAAGGAAACATAACATTCTTGAATATGGTTTGATCTTGAGGGGCTTTCCCCTTCTCTTTGGCTAAGGCTTTTTTGGCGGCCTTATTCTTTCGTTGAGCCTTATTTCTCCTAGAGGATTTACTAGGAGCTATTTATGGCCTAATCCAGCACCTTTGGCCTTGGCTGAGAATTCAGCAATGAATGAAAGTACTGTCTTGGGCTTCGAGAAACTTTAAACAAGTTTCTTTTCACCAGCAAGTTGGGCTTCCAATTTCTTGATGATTTTCTCTTTGAGGTCAAGGTGCTCAAGAGCCTTGTTATATTCTTCAATAGCATTATTGAAGTTTTCTTCGAGCGAGTCAGTGTTTGCGATTTTCTCTCTCAAGATGCTCTCTTCAGCTTTGAGAGACTTTATCTCTTTAGCCTGAGTTTTCACGACTCGACGACATTTATCGTAAGCCATGATTAAATCCTTATATTGGGCCATGAGTTCTGATTCATCGTCAGAAGAGATATCCTCACATTTATGTTCAAAAACTTCAAAATCAGAGAGAGGAGTGTGAGAGTTTACCTTCCCAGTAAACTTGGGCTCTTGTTCATCATCAGTTTGAGCCATGAGTATAAAATAGGCTTCTTCTTCTTCACTCGACTCAGATGAGTCAGAGTCACTAAGAGTCTTGCTCTTTTTGGCCATCAAGCTCTTCTCTGTCCTCTTCTTGTGGTACGAGGACTTCTTTTCCTCTCTTCTACCACCCTCCTTCTTATTGTGAGGGCAGTCAGCGATGACATGTCCTGGCTTATTACAACAATAATAAATAATGTCAGTCGAAACATGTTTGTTCTGTTTAGAGGAATACCTGTCATGGCTACTTGAGCCTTTTCTTTGCCGATCACAATCGTGTCATGATCTTCTATAGGAGGAATCCTTGCCTTTCCATTGCTTCTTCTTGTTCAAGAATTTCTTGAACTGCCGAGAGAGTAGTGAGAACTCTCCTTCTGATAGTTCAGAGCCTAAGGTGCTTGGCTCTGAGGTTTCTTCTTCACTAACTTCTGGTGCTGGAGTAGGAGGAATAGCCTTGGACTTCTTAGAGGTGTCTGCCTTTAAAGCAACAGACTGCTCTTTGAATGCAGACCTGTTTTTCTCTTCTTCAGCCTTCCTGGTGTTGAGTTGGAGCTCATAGGACATCAACTTCCCGAAGAGATTTTGAGGATCTGTCTCGGCTAGTTTTCCAAACTCCCATATAACACAGACCTTGTTATCCTATTCCTTAGTCATGGATCTCAGGAACTTATCGTTCAATTCTCCATTAGTGAAGACTCTGCCATAGACCCTTAGCCCATTCACTATCTTGAAGAAGTTCTCAAACGTGTCAGCAATGGTATCTTTGTTTCCTTGTCGGAAAGCCTCATACTTATGATTAACAAGTGATCTTCTATCATCCCATACTTCTTTTGTACCTTCCATCAAGGTAACTAATGACTGCCACATCTCCTTTGCAGACTGACATTGAATCAAGTTTTGCAGCATTGAATCATCGACTGTACTTGCTATGATATTTTTTGCCTTTTTGTCCAATGAGACAAGTGCAATCTCATCCTTATCTAGGTCCATAAGTTTCTTGGGGACTTGCTTAGTTGGATCTATAGTGGAGATTATCATGGGAATATAAGGACCTTCTTCAACTATCATGAAGATCCTTGTATCCACAGCTTCCATGAAGAACTTGATTCTCTCTTTCCACATGGGGAAATTATTTTTGTTGCACAAAGGAAGCTTGTCAAAATCTTTAGCCTTGTCCATTTTTGATATATCTCAAAAGACAACAATCGAAGGATCTGATCAAGGTGTTAACCTTTTAACAATCAACCTCCCTATGATACCAATTGAAAGTTAATAGTTGCCAACCTAAATCACCTAGAGGGGGGTGAATAGGTGAGTTATGTGTCTTTTTGCGGAATAAAAAAATCTCAAACCAATGCACAGATCTATCTACCAAACAAACAAACACAGACGAGGCAAGATTTATAGTGGTTCCCCAACCTTGGGTACATCCACTTTCCCTCATCGATCTAACAATACACTAGACTCGGCTACTCCACTCTCTCGGATTGGAAAATAATCGTACCCTCAGAACAATGTTCCTACAAACTCGATCCACAAGACAGATCTACACTCGGAAGACAAAACTTCCTACAATCTCGGAATTGAAAAACTCCTACACTCGAAGAAAACTTCTCCTACAATAATGAAATAAACTTGTAAAGAAATACAAAGAGTAAATCCTTGTCAGATCTGCAAAAATCGGCCTGGATCTTCTTCTTCTAGACTTTTCGGCTTAATCAGAATGGTGAAGAAAACCTTGGCAATATCAGATCTGGACTTCTTGACTTTACACGATCGAATTAGAAGATGAAGCATTGAGCAGAGATCTTGATTTGTAAAGTCTTCTTGATCTGAATCCTCAAAAAGGTGAAACCCTAGCTGGTCGGAAATCTGCGATGGCGGTGGCGGCGAGTTTCTTTCTTGGAGAGAGAAAGAGGAGACATAATTCTTTTGAGAGTGTATGGCTGCAAAATCTCTTAGAATACTCTTTGAATAATCAGATTAGGGTTTGTCGGTTTAGACAAGACCTTTTATAGGATCAAAAAAGATTAGACTTAATTGAGTCATTTTGAGAAAGACACGTGGACCAATCACGTCTGAGTTTATGAATATGACCGTTAAGTCTGGACTTGAACAATTTTCTGAAAAGTCAAGTAAAATACTCGAGATGTAGTGGACTACTCGAGTATATGCAACACTACTTGAGTAGGTAGAAGATGTCTACTCGAGTACATGAGGAAAATTACTCGAGAGAAAGATATGATTACTCGAGTTCATGGAGTCAACTACTCGAGTAAATAAGAATGAGAAAGATTCAGCTACTCGAGTAACAAAAATGACTTACTCGAGTACTTTAGTACATACACGAGTGGTGGAGTATATTACTCGAGTAAAAGAAATACTACTAGAGTATATAAGAATGAACAACTCAAGTATATAAGAAACTACTCGAGTCATAGACTTAGAAAATTTCTGGAATAGGAAACCTGAACTACTCGAGTATAAAAAATAAACTACTCGAGACACAAAGAACTACTCGAGTATATAACATGAACTACTCGAGTAATTCATATAGTGAAATTTTCTGGAAAGGAATTCTGGATTACTCGAGTATAAACACTGGACTACTCGCGTAGTAGATGAACTACTTGAGTACATTACTTAGACTACTCGAGTAAGTGAGAACTACACGAGAGTTAGAATTCAGCTACTCGAGTATATAGATGATACTACTCGAGTACTATGTAGTACTACTCGAGTATTTAACTTAAAAAAGTTTGAGAAGAGAATTCCTGTGAACTCGAGAGAAGAAAGGGAACTACTCGAGTAGTTGATGTAACTACTCGAGATACATCTTATCTACTCGAGTAAGAGTATTATTACTCGAGTATAAATTCAGTAACTTACTCGAGTAGGTAAAGAAGTACTCGAGTACTTTACTTAGGAAATTTTTCTTCACTGAAATTTTCTTCTTCTAAGGGATGACCAGCATCAAGTATTTTCACATTGTCCTAGAGCTTGAATATGAAGTGTATCGCAATAGAGAGGCTACACATGATTCAACACTTTGGAACACACAATGAGGGATTACATTGTATGGTCATGTGTTTGGTGACCCATTATAGACTGACGTTTGTCTACACTTCCTATAAGAATTCCTGCAAACACATAACTCAAACCAAGCATCAAATACAACTTAATTCATCTTAGTTCAAGGGTGACTTCATCAAATCTGGGTTAGTTTGGATACAATACCCAACAGTGTCTCCAAACCTTCAAGGTGAATACCATTGCTCCCAATTCTAAATCATGTACTGGATAGTTGACTTCATTCTTCTTCAGCTATCTTGAAGCAAATGCAATCACATGCCCGTGATGTATTAATACTGCTCCTATCCATTGATATGACGCATCTATGTAAACTTGAAATCCCTCCTTCCCGGATGGAATGGCTAGGATGGGTGCGATAGTAAGTCTGTCCCTTAGTTTTTGGAACACAGCCTCATACTGGGGGTCCACTCATATGTCACACCTTTCTTTGTCAGAGTAGTAAGAGGAAGGACAATCTTTGAGAATCCCTTCACAAACTTGCAATAATACCTTGCATGTCCAAGGAAACTACGCACATTAGCCGGTAACTTCAAGGGTGACCATTCCTTCACGACACGCACTTTGGCCGGATCCACCGCTAGTCCAGCCCCACTGAGCACATGGCACAAGAAGGAAACTTCTTGGAGCCAGAATTCATACTTGCTGAAATTGGCAAACAAGGGGTGCACTTTTAGCTTTTGAGTACCAAGATCAGATATTAGACATAATCTTCGTCTATCTTTGAGTAGACCAAAATGTCATCAATGAAGATGACGTCGAAGATGTCTAAATAATGCTCAAACACTTTGTTCATCAGACTCATGAAAACTGAGGGGCATTTGTGAGCCCAAACGACATCATGTTGAACTCGTACAAGCTGTACCTTAAGCAAAATGCTGTTTCCTGAATGTCCTCCTCTTGTATCCTCAACTAATAATACCACGAGCGCAAATCCAACATGGAAAACCAACGCGCTCCTACCAATTGATCGAACAACTCGTCGATCTGGGGTAGCAGATAAGTATTCCACACCGTCAGTCGATTAAGGTCCCAATAGTCTAAACATAATCGTAAGGTCCCATCCTTCTTCTTAATGAACAGAACAGGGGCTCCCCAAGGCGATGAGCCGGGGAGAACAAATCCTGATTCCACCAAATCTTGCAATTGAACTCTAAAGGCTGCGAGTTCTTTCGGGGCCATTCGATAAGGGTTCCTAGAGATGGGTTTGGCACGCGGTACTAGCTTAATTTGAAAATCCACCTCTCTATGGGGGGGGGGGGGGTAGTCCTGCCAATTTCTCAGGAAATACCTCAGGAAAATCCCGCATCGCTCGCACATCCATCATATTTATTATCCTCTCTTTCAATTCAAAATATATCATGTAAACTTCATCACCTCTCATGTGGGCTTTCAAGGCCTGAATTGAAGATAATAACAAGCGTGATGCGAATCTTATACCTTGGAAAATGACTTCAGTGTCTCCATGTCTCAAGTAAATCGACTTCTCTGCGCAGTCAATTCTGTGTAATGCCAATCCTACCATGCCTTGCCCAGAATGAGATCGAATTTTGGCATCCTTAAAACTGTGGTTGGGGTATCATAGGTATTTCCCCCAATAAGTATATCCAACTTGCACTCGGCGGTTGTGGTCATCTCAGAACTGTCTGGGAGACATAGTCTCTGAACAATACCAGTGAAGTATTGCACTCCTTCTATGTCTTTAACAAAGTCTGTTGACACAAACAAGTTTATGGCACCGGTATCGAATAGAGTATATGTCGATTTCTCACTAACCATTACACCCAAGTATCAAAATTGTAAAGGCTCGGGGAAGATTCCTAGAACAAACTTAGGCAAACTATGGACGAATGCTTATAACGTGTGAATTTCTTCCACAAAGTCGTCGTCCTGAACCTGGGTCCTGCTTCCATTACTCCTTTAGCGGGTCTCTTAATGCTTGTCTGAACATCCAAAAGATCCGCTTCCAACCACTTTACGATATCTATTATCTCAGCCAAGCTCGAGTTTGCTATAAACAAAAGTGGTTGTACTAGGGAATCTGTCATGTCTACTATCTCTGCTAGATTCAAAATCCGCTATAAATAAAAGTTCTTGCCCTAGGGGTTCTCCCAAGACTTTATACAACAGTTTTACATACCTGGGATCATCCAAACTTTTGGAGGTCGACATATAAAAGTACGAACCTAAGGTCAGGTTGGCTAATCGTAGGGTCAAAATTGGACATACTTAGTGTGAATTACATATGGGCGCACCACTACTTCCACTAAGTTAGTTTGTCCCAAACTGACTAATCGAATGGGGGTGGCACCATTGTTGAATGACTTATTTAGTTTATGATCGTAGCAAGCTGATATTATTTGTAAGAACCCCCTCCCGCAACACAAATCACGACATGAGTGGAGTCTTATGCCCAGAACAGCCGCCTTGCTATAGCGTTAGCACACGGGCTAACTTGTAGCACAAGATGCCTATCCTTCCGGCTATAACCAATACCAACCAATGCCAACCCAACCAAGAATATAAAACAGAAGTCAATCCACACATAAGTAAAATAGTCCAAAAAGTACATCAATAAAAAGAAGCTACAACAAGCTTCTATAATATCAGAGTACGAGTAAAACATGCCCAAAGGGATACATAATGAGTCTCTCAAAACTCACATCAGTCACTGATGGTAGAGACGAAACCGTCCCTTTAGGCCCTGTCGTCTTGGCCTAGTTGTCCTGCTGCATAACCTGCTGCTGCTCTGTCTGTGGGGTTTTGTCCTAAAAAGGAAGACGTAGCAACCGTTAGTCATAAGACTAAGTGGCAATCACATCCGCTCCCCAGGAGACTCCTCAGCACCGGGCAGAGAAAAAACAAGGGTACAATATATATAAATAAAATAGTAGTACAAACAGGTGGTATAGAGTGAACAATATCAATTATATCAGCAGTATAATAAATGAGTAAACAATCTACTCTAGCAGTTCTATCACCTACAGCAGTATATGAAAAATGTAAAGCTACAATAAAAAGTAACTCAACTTATATGAATGCCCATACAGACATATAAGTTGAGGATCGACTCAGCAGTAAAGTAACTCATTGTATAAGAGTGCTTGTACAAACTTATATGATGAGGATCTTATGTATGTAATGTAATGTAATGCCATGAATGCAATGCAATGACTCACCTATGATCACGCAGATGCAACTGCTATGTTGACACAGACTTGTAGTTCCCACTTTTCGAGCAGGTAGCTAACCTCTCAAGTGTCAACCATCGTGATCAGGTGGTGACAGTAGAGCGCGATTCTGCACTACTAGGAGGGCATCCACACTACCAAGCCCATGCCTCTGTATCCCTTAATACTAAGAACACAACAGCGGAGCTCACATGCGTACTATAGTTCAGAAGGTATCTTGGGTAGATGTGCACCAAGAGCCAGCTCAACTGGACTATATTCGCGGCACGGAAGGTGCCTCTGTGAACAAATCACCAAAGGTCTAAGGCCAACCGTCCACAAGTACAAAGGGTGCCTCAGGAAGTGAGCACAGAGGACCAAGGCCCAACCGTGCAAGTCTAGCTGTCACCTACCGTCGGTGTGACGACTAACAAGCCCGTAGACCTGACACACTATCCTTAACACAAGATTACGACACCATATATCGACTCACACCACATGATTTTCACATACAGGGCTCCACATTCAGCCCCATTTTCATTATTCACATTTCGTGCTCAATAACATCCAAGAGCTCCACACCGAGTCTCTTACCAATACATAATTCCAGTACGACAACACACACACACACTTTCAACACACACACTTTCAACACACACGCACATTCACATTTCGTGGATTATTGCTTGCAGGTGCTGCGGAGTCAAGTGGTAAATAGCGGGCAAAAGCCCATGTTGCTGAGCCGGCCCTCGAAGGCCTAATTATTGAGCATTTACTTGCTTTATTCATGTGCGACCGGCCTGTTTGCCGAGGTTTGGAAAACACTGTAATTTGAGTAAAGAATTGTAAGGCCTTAAGGTCATTGTACTTGTGTATTGTACGTTCATTCATATTGGGATTTGTAGTGGACATTCATGCTAATGCTAGGTTCTTTGTTCTGCAACCTTTTAAAATTGCTTCCGCTAGAATGTACTCTGTGTAGGACGTTGATTCTTAGTCAGATGGTTTCCATTGAGTAACTTCCCGGTCTGTCTGTGGTATATGGCATCGGGCCCCGACCGGACCTACTGTTATATGCTATGCGACGGATAAGGGGTGTTACAATTTGGTATCAGACTACTGGTTTCAGTCAGGCTTCAATGAATTCGTGGACGAATTCTTTTAAGGGGTGGTGAGCACATGTGTGTGCATCGTCGTTATAACATCAAAAGAACCCATGAATGTTCACTTAGGAATGAAAATACAAGTGTTTGAGGAACCTGCGTGTTCCTATAATTGCTGTTTGCAATTTTGTTTGGTCGCTTAACGGTGTTTTGTACAACTATAGGTGACCAGGAGTGGTGCGAGCAGTCAGAACATCCGGTTTCTGAGGATTATAATGCACCTAGTGACGTGCATGCAACCCTTCCCTCTGATGTAACCATAAGAATGGTGGTGGAAGCAGTCTTTGCTGCAATTGGTGCACCAAATGAAAGACGTGTGCAGTCCCCTATTTTTGAGGTAACTCCAACGCCGGGTGGTGTGGTGGAGCAAGCGACATTTAAAGGACTTTTGGGTCAGAAGTTGAACATGCTTTTAGTGCAGGGTACGCACTCAGTTGAGGAATATTCGCATGTGTTTCTTATTATAAGATGCTACCCTGGCTCTGAAGTGGAGAGCGAGCTGTCGATGGTCGATAGATTTTATAATGGCCTATGCGTCGAGTTATGAGTTTTTCTGCTAGGACCCAAATTATTGGGATTTCGAGCCTTGGTGTAATCGGCCAGATCTTTGGAAGTAGATTTGGAAAAAGTCAATCGGATGTCGGAGTTCAGGGTACTAGACTCTCCAGATTCTGCAAAGTCTGCATACCGAAGGAGGAGAAACCAGAAGGCTAAAATCTCTACTAGTTAGGCTCCATATGGTTGTTTTAAGTGTGGCAAGGAAGGGCACTTTGCCCGAGATTGTAGGAATGGTGCTCAGAAGTTAAAGAACACTATGTTAGGAGCAGGTATAGGACAAAGTGCCAGAGATTTGAATCGAATCCAAGGAAGCAAAGACTTGGATATGCAGAAGACGGAGTTCAAAATGTCGAACTCCTCAAAGTCTGCGTACCGTAGTGGTATAAGAAGGTTAGGACTTCGGGTCCAGCTCCTACTTCTGGTGCTTCTGGGCGACTACGGGTCGAACCCCGAGTGCATGCTTTAATAGTGGAAAGCCGGGGCACTTTACCCGAGACTGCTAGAGCGGAAGTCCCAAGTCTGAGAAGAAGCACGCTGTCATGATAACAGGTACGGTTTAAAGTTATAACAGTTTAGCTTTAAATACTTGTTGCCCTTGTACATGTTAGCTTAGAACTGCTTGTGCTAATCTTTGTTCTGATTTTCGATTAATCCGGCGACAACACCGATCATTTAGGGAGCTTCGCATTCCCTTTTGACCAAAGGATTTGTATTGCGCGTCGGAGTACCTCCTTCGATGGCAAAAGACAAAATGGATGTGTTGTTGTCTAATGGTGCTCAATGCGCGCGAGTTGAATCTGTTGAGTTTAGGTGTGGAATGGGAGTCAAGAGTTTGACTTACAAGCGTCCTTACTACCGCTAGGGGAGCTCAATGTGATCTTTGGTGTGGACTGGCTCTCGGAGCAGCAAGCATACATTGATCGAAATTGCGAGGAAGTCAAGTTGGGAACTGGTCGTGAGACGACATTTGTGGGCTTAAAGGGGTCAAGCATGACGTTGATGTCTGCTCTTCATGGGCTTAAAGGGCTCTATTTTCAACACTGGCGATTTGTTTTCTATGGAAGATTTCACAACTAGTGAGAATCTTGTGACAGACTAGTGAAGAAAGTAAGTAAAGGGCCTCCTTGCACTTGTGAATCTTGGGTCGTGGATGGATTTTTCACTTTTCACAGAAGTTGTTGCGTTGTAAGAGAGGAGCTCGTATCCTGTCAATATCTAGATCCGTAGTCGATCTGTGTGTGTCTTGTCGTCTGAAACAGAGAAAGAGATTTATAATGATGAAAGTAAATAATGTTTCTTCTCTTGTTCCAATGATCAAATTGGAAAAATTCACGACGATGGTGTTCAATGACTGGAAGTTGAATACCCAGTTCGAGATGAAGTACCTAAATGTATTCTACACAGTTCAGTCTCATCGTGTTGGCGTTATTGGGACTGATGATGAAGCACAGTGAATTACTGATGAGGACTTTTATAGAGATTATTTGTTAAACTGTCTGTCCTCCAGCCTAGTAAAGATGTACATCAAGATGAAGACTGCCAAGAATATCTGGGAGGCACTGGAGGAGAACTTCAGGCAGGAGCATGATCTGTCAAAAGCTCATCTGATGGACAAGTTTCATTCCTTCACGTTCGACGAGGAGAAAGTCATTCTCCCTCAGGTATTAGAATTTGAAAACCTAATTGATTTTTTGCATCGTAAGGATATTTCATTACCGGATAGTTTTGTTGCTTGCATGATTATTTATAAGCTGCCTTCAACATGATACAACTTTAAAACTGAAATGTACCGCAAGAAGATGTAGATTAGTCTAAATGATCTCAAGCATTTTATACGCATTGAGGATGAGAATAGAACCAGACACGCGTTAGAAGTTGTTAGAAAGCAGAAAGTTGTGGCTAACATGATTTTTAGCTCTAAACACGTGCCTAATCTTGAAAAGACCAAACTTTCCCAAAGTATTTCCCATGTTGCGGGCACAAATAAAAGGATAAAAAAGTTTAAGTGCAGGTGTTTCAACTGCAACAAGTTGGGGCACAGTGCATTTGATTGCAGGCTTCCTAAGAAGGAAAGGACCAGGGCACCACAAGACGGCAACCAGACCAATATGGTTAGTCTTGCTGAGTCTTCCAACTTTGTTACTATACTTGGAAACGCGAAGGCCAACACCGAGTGGTACCTGAATTCCGGGGTAACGTGCCATGTTTGCAACAGTTCTAATCTGATAGCAGGGCTCTCTACTACAAGAGAGTCTGTGATCGGTCAGGGGTAGAGCTTGTTATAAGATAAGAAAAAGAAAAAGACTTCACTAAGGCGAGGCTTCTTCAGGGGGTCTGGGCATGATGGCCGTCATCCGCTTCATTCTCGTCGGACACTTCCATCCTGCTCAAACTTTCCATGACCTTCTCCATCTCCTCCGCCTTGGTCAACCAAGAGATGGTGTTGATGGCCGTGACGTAGCACTGCCTTATCATCATGGGGTCTCCCTTGATTCTGACCTGGATCCCTCCTGAGCTAAACTTGAGATACTGGTGGAAATAAGACGGTACCCAATGGAAGTCTCTAATGATGAGCCTTCCAAAGATGGCATTGTAGCTTCTTGAATCATCAACAATGACTAACCAGCAGTTCCTTGAAGTGCCTCCCAATTTTACTTGGAGTCCTACTCCACCTTCTACCTCCTTCCTCTCCCCTGAAAATTCGAACAGGGGTCCGTCCGAGGCCAACACCCTTCTCAGTTCTACCTTCATCTCGTCAAACTCCTTCTTGAAAACAATGTTGAAGGAACTCCCATTGTCAATCAAGATCCAGGAGACTATGTAGCCCTCGATGGCTGTCTGGATGACCAGCGCATCGTAGAACGGATCTTCAAGATCTGGCATGTCCCTCATTAAGAAGGTGATCTTCTCCTCCTGGGGCGGGGTCTGGGATGTCGAAGCGACGCTCCGTCGGTACATCACATGGAGGCTTGCCTTTAGAGTGGCCTTAATCCCTACACTACCTTGGATCACTACTATAACATGATGACTTGTTTTAGTCATCATTTTTGGGGTAGTTTAGTATGCAAAATTCCTAGTTTAATTATATGTTTTATGTATTTTTATGCATGTTTTGTTTTATTTCTTCTTAAAGTCTTTTTGTGTTAGGATATTATAATTCCTAGTTTTATTATAGTTTTATTTGCTTGTTATGTTGCAATTTTATTTTGTTATGTTTTGATATAAAAATATATAGTTTTAGTATATGTTTACTTGTGTTTTGTTATGAATATAATTAATTAATAGTATGATATATTATGTTTGTAATATTTAGTTTCATTTGTATTAACTAATGTTTTGTTTTGTTTTATTTATATGTTCAAATTCCAAGCATGTGCAGCCCACTTCTTCAACATGGTGCAGCCCCTACATGCAGCCCACATGATGCAGCCCTCTCCTTGGTGTAGCCCGGCCACCCATCTACTTCAAACATACAGCCAAAGCAGCCCCCCAACCTAAACCCGAGCCTATATAAAAGCCCAAAGCAGCCCCATGCAGCCCCTCCCTCAAGAGCAGCCCACCTAGCCTCCTACCCGAGCCCATGCATGAATTTATCCAAGTGCATGGCCGGCCACCTTGCATGGTTCTCTCATAAGTGCATGGCCGGCTCCCTATTTCCCCCCCCCCCCTTCATTATTCTACATCCATTCCCCCTCTCTACTTTATTTTATTTCATTTCCATAAGCCACATTCATGCATGTTCCCTCCTCTCTCTCCTTTTTATTATTTTTCTCCACTCTTTATTATCATCCATTCCCCCTTATTTACTCTCTTTATTTTATTTGTTTTCTTTTAAATACTATGCATTGAACCCACCTCTTTCTCTCCACCTAATTAAATATCATGCATGAATTCTCTCCACCTAATTAAATTCCATGCATGCACTTCTCTCCTTACATGGCCGGCCACCCCCCTTAGCCTCCTCCTCTTCATTTCATTCTAGATCCTTCTCCATCTCCTATAAAAGCCACCCCATCCCTCAAGCCAAAGAGAGAAAATTTTGAGAAGAAAAGTTTCAAGTTGAATGTGAGTGTTGAGTGGAGAGTGGAGAGTACTTGTGAGTTGTTTTTAGTTTCACTATTGTATTAGTTTTCTTTTCCATTTTTGCAAGTTTTTTTCTTACTAACATATTCTTGTCTTTTTAATATTTTGTGTACTCTCTTTGTTTGCAAGTAATGAAAATGTTTCTCTCTAATTTTGTTTTGTCTTCTCTTTTAATTATGCGTAGCTAATTTCCTATAGCATTCGATCGTGAGGATCCATGAAGTGAGATGAGAGTTTATTTTCTTTCTTAGTTTTATTTTTGTTATTTCATGCTCGATCCTTCTTTGATTTATTTTTTTTGTTGACTCCGTATTTCTGGTATACGGTAGTAGGCTTGGGATCTCATAGTTGAGTAGCCGAGAGGCTCATGAATGTGAAAGATCACTCAAAGAAGGAAGGAGTTGAACGCAATCCTAGAGATAGGACGACGTAAATCCTCCGGATTGGAGTCAAATCAAATAGTGCGGATCACCTCGATAATGCAACTTTAGGCTTCTTTGGTTTGTAAAGAGATTTCGATCAAAGAGTCTATAAGTTAGGAGACCTAATGCTCTAGCGAGATTTTGTCTTATTTTTGTATCCGTCACGGTCGAGTATGATTTGCAAAATTAAAACTATCTTTATTTTTATCTCTCTCATCTAATTTCATGGTGAATCATTGATCGAATGCTAGCTTTTTATTATAAGTTTTTCGTCTCTCAAATTGTCTTTTGTTTTATTCTAAAAAATTCTCAAATCCCTTTAGTTTTCCGGTAGGATAATAGTTAGAGCGTGAGTAGAAGTAATTGACAGCCCCGTGTTTAAATACGACCTTGGTACTACGATTCGACAGGTACGCTTGCCTGTTCGGGTTTTGGCCCACCAAGTTTTTGGCGCCGTTGCCGGGGACTTTTCTTCGTCAATATTTTGAAAACGCTTGCGCTATTACTTCTCCAAAAATCAAAAAAAAAATTATAATTTATATATTTAAATATTTATAATCAACCCACTTCACCTTATTTCTACCCCACCTAAAATCTCTCGAAAAGGGTAAGGGGCTTTAAGCGCCACCATTTTACCTAGTACCGGGCGAACCCTTCACCAGGTAGTCCTCGGGAAGTTCGAGAGCCAAGCTGTCTAAAGAATCTTTTTTTTTCAACAAAAAATTTTTTTTCCTTTCTTTTCCTTTTTTTCTTTCTTTTCCAAGCTTTTATTTTCATCTTCCCTTGTTTTCTTTGTTAGTGCATGACCCGAGCGAATCCGTCGCTACTTGTTGATTTGGACCCGGAAATCGAACGCTCCTTTCGGAGACAACTACGATTCGGGGCTTCCACTTCTCAAACAGCGGTTGAGGATTCCTTCGGGGATTGTAATTATTCTGAAATTGGAGATCCCAACCCAGGAATGGCTCAGCAAAGGACCATGTCCGATTATGCTCGACCCAACCTGGAGGGGACTGAAACGAGTATTGTTCGACCTGCAATTGCGAACAATAACTTCGAGCTTAAGCCTAGCATCATACAAATGATGCAGCAATATGTACAGTTCGACGGATTACAAGATGAAGATCCGAACTTGCATATTACCAATTTTCTTGAAATCTGTGACACCTTTAAAATAAATGGTGTCTCAGACGATGCTATAGGGCTAAGACTCTTCCCCTTCTCCTTAAGAACTAAAGCCAAATAGTGGTTGAGTTCTCTTCCAAGAGGCTCAATCACTACTTGGAACATTTTAACTGAAAAATTTCTTGCTAGATATTTCCCTCCCGCTAAAACTGCTAAGTTAAGAAATGATATAACTTCTTATTCTCAAATTGCTTCTGAGACCCTCTATGACACTTGAGAGAGGTTCAAAGAACTTTTGAGAAGATGCCCTCATCATGCTCTGCATGTATGGTTACAGGTTCAGACATTTTACAATGGGCTAAATCAAGAAACTAAGCAAATGATAGATGCTGCTTCCGCTGGTTCTTTGGACCGCAAAACTCCAGAAGCCGCTCTTGAGCTTATCGAGGACATGACGATGAACAATTATCAGTGGAATTCGTCTAGGACTCGCCCATCTAAACCTGCAGGTATCTATGAAGTGGACTCAGTTTCGCAACTGGCATTGCAAGTGGAAATGTTGAACAAGAAGATTTCGGAGATGACTGCTTCCTCCGCCGCTAAGGTATATGAAAATGTGAATGTTGCTGCTGCCGAGCAGGTGGATTATCTGGGGAACATACCCAGGCCTGCTCAAAATAATTCTTCCAACAATTTTTCTGCTTTTTCTAATTTTTCTGCACCTCCTGGTTTTAATTCTTCTTCGAACTCTTACAATCCTGGATGGCGTAACCATCCTAATTTTTCTTCGAGTAACCCTACTAATGCTGCACGCCCACCACACGATTTTGTACCACCACCACCACCACAATATCAAAACCAAAATTTTCAAAAAACTCCATCTTTGGAGGAAATACTTTCTAAATATATAAGCTCGAATGATGCTACCATTAGAAGTCTAACTGGCTCCGTGAAAAATTTAGAGAACCAGGTCGGGCAACTTGCCAAGGTCATCTCGGAGAGGCCACCCGGGGCTCTTCCCTCAAACACTGAACCTAACCCAAGGGAACACGTGAATGCGATTTCCCTTCGGAGCGGTAAAGTTATTAACGAGCCCACCACAAGGGAAGAGCCAGAGGTGATTGCCTCTCCTACTACTGAAAATAATATCGTTACGGAATCGAATGATAAAATTTTTGAAAAAGAAAAAGACAAATCTCATTTTGAAAAAGAAAAGCTTATTTTTGAAAAAGAAGTTAACGAGTTTCAAAATGATGCTCCGACAATTATAAAGGAATTTCTGCCACCTCCTTATTCGGCTCGACTTAGGAAAGAAAAATTAGATGATCAATATTCACGTTTTCTTGAAATGTTTAAACAAATTCATATAAATTTGCCATTTCATGAAGCAATAAGCCAAATGCCAAAATACGCCAAATATCTTAAGGACCTGTTAACGAATAAAAAGAAATTGGAAAATCTTTCTCACGTAACGTTAAATGAAGAGTGCTCGGCGGTCGTCAAAAACTCTAACTTGCCTAAAAAAATACACGATCCGGGTAGTTTTTCAATTCCTTGCGTTTTTGGTGATCTTTTTATAAAACATGCGCTAGCGGATCTAGGTGCGAGCATCAACTTGATGCCTTTTTCATTGTTTAAAAAGCTCGGATTGGGCACTCTCAGCCCTACGTGTATGAGTATTCAATTGGCTGATCGATCGATTAAGTATCCGTTAGGTATCGTTGAGGATGTGCTAGTGAAGGTCGACAAATTCATCTTCCCAGTGGATTTTGTCATTCTCGATATTGAAGAGGACGTCAAGGTCCCTCTTATCCTTGGTTGTCCCTTCCTAGCCACCGCTCGAGCAATCATAAATGTGAGTGACGGAAGACTTTCTCTACGTGTGGGAGATGAAGAGGTTACTTTTGATATTAATCAATCTATGAGAAATTCTTTGCAAAATGATGACACTTGTTTTTTTCTTGATGAATTAAAAGAAGACTCCTATATTTCTCCAAATGATTTTTCGTCTTCTTCTTCTGAACTTTCTCCCAATATTTTTAAAAATACGGTTATGTCCATGCAAATGAATTTTGAAAATGAAACTGTTTTTAAACAAAAGAATCTTGAAAATCTTTTTTTTGAAGAAGACAAAAATCTGAAAAATTCATATGCAAAATCACCCGACCCTGAAACTAAAGTCGATCACGATAAGAACTTGGGCCAACATAAAATTTTTAAACCTGGCGATCAAGTTCTTCTTTTTAATTCACGCTTACGTATTTTCTTCGGACACATTAAATCTAGATGGTCCGGACCGTTCACGGTCAAGGATGTTTTTCCTTACGGCACTGTGCTACTTTCACACCCCGATAAGGGGGACTTTAAAGTTAATGGCCATAGACTTAAACTCTATTTCTCTAATGATTTTGTGACTCCTACAAAGGAGAATCTTCTTTTTGATTCTTAGTTTATTATTTTCTGATGGACATTTTTATTTTTGGACTACTATTTTATGAAACTCTTTTATTTGGATTGTTGTAATATAAAAAACATTATCGGGCATCTGCCCATGGACTCTATCTATTTTTCTTTTATTTTGCTCTTTCTATCGGAGGCCAATCAAGTCCATGACCGTGGTCGCCGCTCCGCCGCTGCTGATATCAGATGGATCAAGTCATACATGCTGACGATCAAGTACTCTAAAAAGCAAGCATGGGGGAGCGACATCCGCCTTCATCTCACGAACCCGGGGAAGTCCTGTTCTTATTTATTTATTTTTCCTGCATTTTTCTTTTTCTCTTCTTCTCAGTCCCCTTCTCTTTTTCTTTATGTTTTCTTCATTGAGGGCAATGAAGAATTTAAGCATGGGGGGGGGGGGGGGTCTAGTTTCTCTTGGTCTTTTTTTTCTGTTTTTCTTCTTTCAAAAAAAAAACATAATATTATGTTTTATATTAGTATAGTATTTTATGTTATCAAAATCCAAAGAAAATTATAAAATATAAAACCCAAAAAATTAGAAAAAAACAAAAATTAAATAAAAAAAAAAAAATTACGCTTAAATCGATTTGAAAAACAAAATCTAAAATTATTTCTATCTTTATTTTCATGTTTCTTCTAGTGAAGTGTAGGCCCGTGCGGTTTTTGTAGTTCTATGTAGATTTCCTTGAATTGGTTTTCTAAATTTATCAGTTTAACATAGCTTAGCTTTACTAGTTTCTTTTTCTTAAATATAGGCATCCAATTTTTACGTTTTAAGTTAGCAATTTGTAGTTATGTCTTTTTATTCGGTTAGTTGCTTACGAATGGTTGCTAGGTAATGTTATCTCTTTTTCGTTTGCGGGGTATTCTTTCTTGGTGTCTAGAACTTGTACCAAGCTACTCTCAAAGCATTTGCGCCGTTTTTACGTTTTTTAGAAATGATTTAGGCCACCATTTGAATAGTTTGAGCTTTTCTTGCCCACCAAAAACAAAACCCTTGCAAAACAATTTTGGGCCTTTTCCTTTTTTTTCCTTGTTTTAGCTCCACCTTTCATTTCATTATATTCACCAAAGCCAAAAATCTTTCCTATTTTTGCACTATAAATTTAAGCTTAAAAATTATTCTTTGTGGGAAGGGTTTTATTTTTGAAATGAATAGGAAATTCTCAAGCTGATTTTTGGAGCTTTCTTATCCAATGCTATTCAAAAGGAAAAAAAAAATTGAGAAAAAAAATATATCATTACAAAATCAAAAAAAAATATGATGAATAAAAAAAGTTTTTGTTTGGCCAAGTTTATAAAAGAAAAATTTTCATGGCCT
The DNA here is from genome assembly GCA_039583875.1 of Platanthera guangdongensis. Lineage (NCBI taxonomy): Eukaryota > Viridiplantae > Streptophyta > Magnoliopsida > Asparagales > Orchidaceae > Platanthera > Platanthera guangdongensis. The sequence goes on from CM077160.1 coordinate 82,736,813, forward strand.
TGTTTTTGTAGTTTCATATTGGAAAAATGACATACTTGTTATTTCTCACTTTTTTATGCTATGTTTATTTTGAGCTCACCTTGGTTTAGTGCCTAAAACCTTCATGTTTATCTTTGATTCCACTTCCTAATCATTTACCTAAGCCAAGTTTTAATGCCTAGTAGAAGTCCTATTGATCTTAGAACGTAAATTCGCATAGTGGAGAAAGTGTGAACGTACAAGTCTATGGCCACCATCATTGATGGATTTCTTTGGAGGTTATCTTGGAGTGTTTTAGGGTTAATGTTTATCTAGCAACCGAGTAGTTTGTTAATGCGCCATTTATTTAGAACCTCTACTTTTGTTTTCCTTATTTTCATTTATTTTGGATGCCTTGTTTTAAGATTTAGAAATGTGTAAATCTTCTTTATGTTCTAATGATATTTTTAGGTCTCCACTTTCAAATTTTCTATTGTGCACTTCTCACCCCACTAGTTGTTAACATAGGAATTAGGATAGTTTAATTTTTCATATTTTGTTTTTCTTAATTATGCAACCTAAATCTTCTTTGTTTTCATTCCCTAGTTCTTTAAGTTTTATTTGCTTGAGGGCAAGCAAATACTCTAGCATGGGGGAATTTGATGACTTGTTTTAGTCATCATTTTTGGGGTAGTTTAGTATGCAAAATTCCTAGTTTAATTATATGTTTTATGTATTTTTATGCATGTTTTGTTTTATTTCTTCTTAAAGTCTTTTTGTGTTAGGATATTATAATTCCTAGTTTTATTATAGTTTTATTTGCTTGTTATGTTGCAATTTTATTTTGTTATGTTTTGATATAAAAATATATAGTTTTAGTATATGTTTTATATCTTATGTTTACTTGTGTTTTGTTATGAATATAATTAATTAATAGTATGATATATTATGTTTGTAATGTTTAGTTTCATTTGTATTAACTAATGTTTTGTTTTGTTTTATTTATAGGTTCAAATTCCAAGCATGTGCAGCCCACTACTTCAACATGGTGCAGCCCCTACATGCAGCCCACATGATGCAGCCCTCTCCTTGGTGCAGCCCGGCCACCCATCTACTTCAAACATGCAGCCCAAGCAGCCCCCCAACCTAAACCCGAGCCTATATAAAAGCCCAAAGCAGCCCCATGCATCCCCTCCCTCAAGAGCAGCCCACCTAGCCTCCTACCCGAGCCCATGCATGAATTTATCCAAGTGCATGGCCGGCCACCTTGCATGGTTCTCTCATAAGTGCATGGCCGGCTCCCTATTTCCCCCCCCCTTCATTATTCTACATCCATTCCCCCTCTCTACTTTATTTTATTTCATTTCCATAAGCCGCATTCATGCATGTTCCCTCCTCTCTCTCCTTTTTATTATTTTTCTCCACTCTTTATTATCATCCATTCCCCCTTATTTACTCTCTTTATTTTATTTGTTTTCTTTTAAATACTATGCATTGAACCCACCTCTTTCTCTCCACCTAATTAAATATCATGCATGAATTCTCTCCACCTAATTAAATGCCATGCATGCACTTCTCTCCTTACATGGCCGGCCACCCCCCTTAGCCTCCTCCTCTTCATTTCATTATAGATCCTTCTCCATCTCCTATAAAAGCCACCCCATCCCTCAAGCCAAAGAGAGAAAATTTTGAGAAGAAAAGTTTCAAGTTGAATGTGAGTGTTGAGTGGAGAGTGGAGAGTACTTGTGAGTTGATTTTAGTTTCACTATTGTATTAGTTTTCTTTTCCATTTTTGCAAGTTTTTTTCTTCCTAACATAGTCTTGTCTTTTTAATATTTTGTGTACTCTCTTTGTTTGCAAGTAATGAAAATGTTTCTCTCTTATTTTGTTTTGTCTTCTCTTTCAATTATGCGTAGCTAATTTCCTATAGCATTCGATCGTGAGGATCCATGAAGTGAGATGAGAGTTTATTTTCTTTCTTAGTTTTATTTTTGTTATTTCATGCTCGATCCTTCTTTGATTTATTTTTTTTGTCGACTCCGTATTTCCGGTATACAATAGTAGGCTTGGGATCTCATATTTGAGTAGCCGAGAGGCTCATGAATGTGAAAGATCACTCAAAGAAGGAAGGAGTTGAACGCAATCCTAGAGATAGGACGACGTAAATCCTCCGGAATGGAGTCAAATCCAATAGTGCGGATCACCTCGATAATGCAACTTTAGGCTTCTTTGGTTTGTAAAGAGATTTCGATCAAAGAGTCTATAAGTTAGGAGACCTAATGCTCTAGCGAGATTTTGTCTTATTTTCGGATCCGTCACGGTCGAGTATGATTTGCAAAATTAAAACTATCTTTATTTTTATCTCTCTCATCTAATTTCATGGTGAATCATTGATCGAATGCTAGCTTTTTATTATAAGTTTTTCGTCTCGCAAATTGTCTTTTGTTTTATTCTAAAAAATTCTCAAATCCCTTTAGTTTTCCGGTAGGATAATAGTTAGAGCGTGAGTAGAAGTAATTGACAGCCCCGTGTTTAAATACGACCTTGGTACTACGATTCGATAGGTACGCTTGCCTGTTCGGGTTTTGGCCCACCATAGTACCTCGGGGTCCGATATCGACCCGATCCTCACATATGTCATCCTCCCCCAATCTGGGTGGAACCACTTCAACATACACCGGTGGCTGATGCTGGGCAGGGCCTCTCGCCCCCCTCACTTCCAGGAACTCTGGGTAGGTAGTCGTGACGTGGACCTCCAACTGGTGGAAGTCACAGTATGGCAATGCTCTTCCTCTCCTCCTTCGGTGGGCTCGGCGGCCTCTACCATTGACTCCCCCTCCGCTTATTACCAAGGCTTGTTGCGGTGCGGGTAGGTGCTACCTAGGGGCTTGCCTCTAGAAGTTGAACCTCCCATGGCCTCCATGCAAGTTCTCCCTATATTGGGCGAGACCTCTTCCTAGAACCTGAACGGGTCCTCCCAGCTACCTCCAACCTGGCTCCGGACCTTCCTGAGGTCCTTGGAACCTCTGATCTCTCTGCACCTCTCTCCTTGTCCCCTCCTGATTCCTCGAGCCACCTTGCTCCTTCGAATCTGACTCTATCAACCTTGCCAACTTCTTAACAAATGCCGGGTTGGCCGCCTTAGTTGCTATCTCCTCTACCGCCCTTTCCAACAGCTCCTCGAAGGAAAGTGGGGCCTTTCGTGTCAGGCTCATCGAACGCCATCTAGAGGGCAAACCCGGACATCTCCTGGATATCCTGGATCTCCTCTTGGAACCTATCAACGTAATGAGCCAGCGACTCCTCGGCCCACTGCCTTACCAGGAATATGGACTCAGGACTCTTCTTCCTCTTCTTGGAGGTGGAGAAGCAAAGCTGAAAGCTCCGGCTTAAGTCCTAAACCCATAGATCGATCTTGGTGGGAGTTTGTGGAACAAGTCCATTGTATTGTCCTTCAACCAGATCGCGAAGAGGTGACACTTGAAGGCATCCGTCATTGGCCTGATGGAGATGACATCCTCAAGCCACTATAGGTGCTAGACAGGGTCATCCTTCCCGGTATAGTAAGCCATGTCGTACTTTCTGAACCCCTCGGGAACGGGAGCTGAGATGATCAGCTCACTAAAGGGTGACCCCCTGAGTGGTGGTCTCGCAGCCTCTACTCACGCGCCTGCTCTCCTGGAAGGCTAGCACTCGCATAGCTGTGGAACAATTCCTGGCTGGTGAGATCTCGCTCGACCCCATCTCTCATCCTCTCCTTCCTGGGCCATTTTCCTAGTGCACTTCCTTCTCCCTGTATTGGGGTCATCTCGCCTAGGTCCCTTGGAGACAGCTCTCCGAGATCCCTGGGAGCAGTCTCGCCAAGTCCCCTGAGAGCTATGTCTTGAGGGGTGGTATTTGAGCAGTGACCTTGAGGGGCAATACTTTGTAGCATCTCCATGATGTCTTGGATGGATGCCATGAACACGTCCCTCCCCACAAAGGGTCCTGGGTTGGGGGTCTTGCGGGAGTCATCACTACCTCCCTGATCTCTAGCCATGACACTCTCCTGAGATCTTCTATACTGTTCACTCTTCACGCTCACTGCACCAAGATGTTGAAACCGAGAAATCATTCTCTATGGAGTTCGGGGTCCCTAAAAAGGGGTGATCGCACACTTACTGCACTCAGGAGAATGTCCCAAACAAAAGGCTCAGGAAACTAGGAACAGACCCTCGTCTCTAGAGTGGAGGTTCTACCTCACACCCGAAAGACCTTTAGGGTCTCCCCCTCTCTAGCCAATGCTTGAGCTAGGTGTTTTGGAGGAATAAAGCAGAGAGATTTAAGTGGCTAAGAAGCAATGTTCTCCAAGGCACCCTCAAGGGTCTATTTATAGTTTTTTGGGAATGGCCTGCAAATAACCAATCTTCGCTGCCCCAAAAATTGCCGAAATGACTCAGGGTTGGCCTGCCAACAGCCAAATCCCGCTGTTCTAAGCAGCTAATTGCAGTCTACTAGGTGCAGACCCTCAAGCCGGTCGATAAGTCCATGCTAGGCGACTAGGCGGCCGGGGCGAGTAGGCGGCATGGCCTAGCTGGGACCCTGGGTGAGCTGGGACCCTGGGCGAGCTTTAACCCTGGGCGAGCTGGGAATCTGGTCGAGCTGGGACCCTGGGTGAGTAGGCGGCCTGGGCGAGCTTGCAGCCTGGGCGAGACCGAGGCTGGCGAGCTGCGGCTAAGAGAGAAGAGGCTAGGCGAGCTGGCGGCCTGAGCGAGCTGGAAGCTTGGGCGAGACGACGTCCTGAGCGAGGTTGGACCCTAGGCTAATGGACACATCTTTGGACAAGTCAATGATTTTTGGATGCACTTGATTTAGATAATGAGAAATGATTCTTGCAAAGTTGGGTGCCTTCATGCTTTCTTTAATTTTGTCAAAAAACATGTGTCCCCGTTAGAATTTCTTGTGACATACCACTACTGTCATCATGTAGAAGAAGTCAGTGGATATGTATCCAAGTGAACCTGTTTTGCAGAGAAGGACTTTTCCTAGAATGTCGGCCAACAGCTTGCTCTCGTCATTCATATTTTGTTTGCGAATGGAAGTAGTTGATTGGGAAAGACCACAGAATGACAGAGCAATGGAGTGGTCGGGTTCTTCCAATTAGTCTTCCTCTTCAATGGAGGGCAATCTCAGAAATTCTATTAAAGAAGATGGTTTGATTTTGATTTTCAAATATCCGACAGTACATTTCAACAACTTCCCACTCCTCTTAAGTTTAGCATTTCTGAAGAACTCTTCTATGTCTGGAATCAAGACTTTGCATGGATGCTCAAGGATCAAGGTGAGGCCTACAGATTCAAGAAGTAGAATAACATTCCAGAAATCATCGAAAAGTTCTTCAACACCTTAGCGAACAAACTCACTGTCGTGCCAACCTTTGTAGTAGGAGCCATCGATTAAAGAAGATGAGAAATTTCTGACTTTTCGGAGAAGAATCAATGGAGTTTGCGTAAAGAGCGGCAGAGAACTTCGACGGAAATGAAGCTTCTTTCTCGGGAAAGCTTTTTTTAATTTGTGGATTTGGATATTTTATGGACTTATCTATTTATATAAAATTGAAAATTTTGAAGAATAAAGAAAGGCGTACCTGGGAATGGCGGTTCGAATTCTTCTTTAGATATTCTGAGGTGATTTCTCAAGAGAAATTATTTTCTCGAGAAATATGTTACTTTTCTCGAGAAGCATGAGTAATTTTCCCAAAAATATATTAATTTTTCTCGAGAAGCATAAGTTGTTTTCCAAGAAATATATTAATTCTTCGAGAAATCTATTTATTTTTCTCGAGAAGTATAATTCTTTTTCAAGAAATCAGGCAGTTTTCGAGAAATCTACTAGTTTTTCTGAGAAATATAAATTAACTTCAGAATCTTCTCTTGACTTCAAACATTAGCTTCTCAGGACTCCATATTAAGCATATCAAGTTCTGTCTTAAAGAAGGAGAACTTGGCCTCGTCCACTGGGTTCGTGAAAATATCGACAACTTTCTTGTCCGTCGGGACATAACTGAGGGCTATGTCCTTGTTCTCCACATGCTCCCGGATGAAATGGTAGCGCACCTCGATGTGCTTGGTCCGACTATGGGAAACTGGGTTGTTTGCAATTGCAATTGCACTGGATGAGTCACAATACATCGGAATTTCTCTGAACTTCAAATTATAATCTTCATTTTGATTTTTGGTCCATAGAAGCTGTGCGCAACAACTACCCACAGAGATATACTCTGACTCGGCAGTAGAAGTTTCCACACAATTCAGTAAGAGGAGCTGAATCCTTTAAAATCAATTACTATCGTCCCCGCTTCCTGCAAAATTAACATCTGAAAAGCCAATTAATTTGACATCATTACTTCTTGGGTATCATAAGCCAAGATTGTGTGTACCCTTAAGATATCTTAAAATCTACTTTGCTGCTATGTAATGAGATTCCTAAGTGTTCACCTGATATATAGCGCAGACACATGTTTAGAATATTATATATGGTCTATTGGCAGTCAGGTAGTGCAATAATCTAATTATGCTTTTGTACTTGGTTTCATCACAAGGTTTCCCTTTCTCGTCCTTGTCTAAAGACACAGTTGAACCCATTGGAGTCCTCGTAGAGGATGCACTCTGCATTCCAAATTTCTTAAAAGCTCCTTGGTGAAATTCGTATGAGAGATGAAGATTCCATCTTCAGATTGCTTCACCTAAAGTCCTAAGAAATACTTCAGCTCGCTCATACTACACATTTCAAACTTCCATTGCATAAGTTTGGATTTTTTTTTTGCAAAAGTTTTCTTCTGTAGAGCCAAATATGATGACATCGAAATAGATTTGCGCTAGCAAAATCTTGCCTTTAACTTCCCTAAGAAATAATGTCTTGTCTATCTTTCCCCTTGTGAACTTGTTCTCCAGAAGAAAGCTAGACAACATCTCATACCAAGCTCGAGAGGCTTGTTTTAACCCGTATAAAGCTTTTTTTAAAAAATAAACATGTTTAGGGAATTTAGAATTGACAAAACTTGGGGGTTGCGCTACGTATACTTCCTCTTTTAGATTCCCGTTGAGGAATACTGACTTCAAGTCCATTTGGTAGATAGTGAAGTCTTTGTGGACAATATACGCAAGAAACAACCTGATCGCCTCGAGCCGAGCCACCAGAGCAAATGTTTGGTCAAAGTCAATCCCCACTTTTTGTCTATAACCTTGTACTACAAGCCTGGCTTTGTTCTTGATAATTACTCCGTGTTCATCCAGCTTGTTTCTGAATATCTATTTGGTGTCGATCACGTTCTGTCCCTTTGGTCTGGGCACCAGCTCCCAAAATTTGCATCGTTTAAACTGGTTGAGCTCCTTTTGCATTGCTATGATCCAAGAGGAATCTTTGTTCGCTTCCTTGAATTTCTTCAGCACAACTTGAGACAGAAAGCTGAGATGCAAAATTTCATTAGCTGTACCTCTTCTTATTCTAACACCATTGCCTGGCTCTCTAATGATCTGATCAGCTGGGTTATCTCTTAGGTGCCTGATCCCTATGCTCCTTGCTCTCCCTCCAGCAGGCTCTGCAACATCCGATGCCGTCTCTATAAGTTGAGGCAATTCCTCCTCTATAGGTTCTTCACCACCAAGACTGGATCGACGAGCTTGACTGAGATTAGAGAATCTTCCTTAGCAGCTTCATCCAAGCTTAGCCCTTGAACCTGGTACCTGCATCTACACCAATAACACTAGACGAGCTACTATGAAGCTTGCTAATCTCATCAAATACAACATTTATCGAATCTTCTACCACCAGAGTTTTTTTGTTGAAAATCCTATATGCCTTACTATGGCTACTAAATCCTACAAAAATACCGTCAAAACACATTAAACTAAACTTTGTGCGGTAATACTTACCATTATTAAGTACGAAGCATTTACTTCCAAAGATTCTAAAGTAAGAAACAGTATGTTTTCTGCCCTTCTCTAATAGCCCCAATTCAACTTTGGGTTTCAGGATTGGTTGACACGGCCTGGGACACGGGTTGTCCCAGGGTGTGTCCTTCTTGGGTTGAGTAGTCGAGCGCGTGGTTGACGAATTTCAGCCGACAAAGGTTTTGGGAGGGAACACGCCCATTGACACGGGCGTGTCAGGGGGCGTGTCCTCCTCGGGTTCGATGATTTTCCACTCAAGTGATTTGGTTAGCGATCGTCGAGTGAAGTAACGGCCATGACACGGGCGTGTCACATGGGACACGGGCGTGTCACTAGGCATGTACTTCACTCGAGTATGTCTCGAGAAATGATCTCGAGTGGGTCTCTTTTTTCTCGAGTAGGGGAGGTGACACAGGCGTGTCATCCTTTGGACACGAGCGTGTCCTGCCCAACTACTCGAGTAGTTATCTTGAGTAGGTCTCGAGAGGGTCTCGAGATCCTGACACAGGCGTGTCAGCCATGTGACACGGACGTGTCAGCCATGTGACATGGACGTGTAAGCCATGTGACACGGGCGTGTCACATGACATGGCTTATTTGGATAAGGCGGTTCGTGCACCGCTTAGGGGACACGACCTGTGATACGGGCGTGCCACAGGGCGTGTCAGACCCGAGAGAGCTGCTTTCAGGGAATTTTTCTGGCCATTCCTTTTCTTCCTATGGGATCTGATGGCTCTGATTTTTCCTTGCTGATATAAGGCCGAAAATGAAGAATTAGCTCTTCATTTCATCATCTTCTTCTTCTTCTCAATTTCCAAGAGAGAGAAAGAGAGAGAGGGTAAGGGAAGGAAAGGAGGAAGGAGGAAATCCGCTGCTGGAGGAGCTGCGGAGTGTGGATTGAAGATTTGAGTTCGGATTCGTGGAGGCAATGCTGAGACGGTGATTTCCATCCGGCTGTTTCATGATTCCAAAGCGATCTTCAAGGGTAATGATCTACTTCTTGGACATCGAAGTCCTTTCTTTATGCATGTGCATGGAATCCTCCACTAAGAGGTGGATCGCGGAAGTGATTCCTTGGTTGAGTCTTCATCTAGAGCCGAAAATGTGGAGTACGACATGCTGTGTGAAGCCCATCTGGACGGGTAGTCTGGATTGGTGATGATCATGAGTAAACCGGAGAAGACTCCGTGGATTTCATGGACTTGATGATATGAAATATATGTTTTGGTTATTGGATGGATGAATGGGATGTGATGTTGCGTATGGATGAATGGAGGCTTTGATTAAGCTCCTGCTTGTGATTAGAGATCAATTGGTAGCACGCCTGGGAAGAGCGAGATAAACCCGGCCTGTTACACCACCAGGGTGGGTTGATCTAGTTAGATAAGGGATCGATTGGTGGTAATGCTCGGGAAGCAAGCACCCGGCTTACTACAACACAAGTGGGGGTCGATCAGGAAATAAGTGAGGGGTCGAATGGTGGTAATGCCTGGGGCGCAGCGGTAAGCCCTTCTTGCTACACCACATGGGTGGGTCGATCTGCTCTGGTTATATTTGTGGATGGTGTGAGGTTAGTACCTCTGAGTGGTATGGACAGGATGTCTCCAGCATGGGACTGGTGGACTATGATCGAACCGCTCAACCAACAAGTGAAGATGTAACGCCCCGAAACTCAAAGGAGCAAAGGGGGACGTTTTGGGCCAGTTTTAGTTTCTGGCTGAAGGCACACGGCCTGGGACACGGGCGTGTCCCAGGGCGTGTCAAGCGTGTGTCGACACTTAGCCGCGAAGTCGTCGAGTTATTCTCGACGATTCGTCGAGAATGGGCACACGGCCTGCGACACGGGCGTGTCGCAGGGCGTGTCGACCTGTGTCGACACTTATCCATGAAATCGTCGAGTTATTCTCGACGATTCGTCGAGAATGGGCACACGGCCCGCAACACGGGCGTGTCTCCGGGCGTGTCGACCCGTGTCGACGATCGTCCAGGTGAAATCGTTGAGATTCACTCGACGATCGTCGAGACAAGGCACACGGCCTAGGACACGGGCGTGTCCAAGGACGTGTCATCCAGTCGTCGTTCTCCCCTCGACGAAATGTCCCGTGTACACGGCCTGGGGGCCCAGGCGTGTCAAAGTGACACGGGCAAGGACACGGGCGTGTCCTAGAACCCGTGTAGTGCTCGGGTTGGAAACGGGGGAAAAATCATGGGGTACACGGCCGGCTACACGGCCGTGTCAGCTGGAACACGGGCGTGTCAGCTCGAACACGGGCGTGTTCGATACCCGTGTGCGTGTCCACGAGATTCGATTTTGACGGCGAATGCGGCACACGGCCCTGGACACGGGCGTGTGCCAGGCCGTGTTCGGTCCAGATTGGGCATTTCAGCCCCGAATCAAAGCCGTTCGTTTCCTTGATTGAAGATCCAATGGCTGGGGGTTGTTCCTGGGAGGATATACCCGGGAGTTGACTTGAAATCCATCATTTTTCTTTCCTTTTCATCTCTCCAAACCCTTGGTGAAAGAAGAGCTAAGGCAAGAGGAAGAGGAGCTAGATCCGCCATTGGAGGAGCTTCGGAGCTCCGAATCGCAAGCCGACTCCGGATCCACGGAGGCAACGCAAGTGCGGTGATATCTATCCGATTACTTTTCGATGGCGCCAAAGAGGAACGCAAGGGTAACGATCCTCATCGTGAGCACTAATAGCTCTCTTTCTTAGCATAGGAAGCCCGCTCTCGCGAGTTTGCGGAGAGTTGGAGGCATTCCTTCGGGTAGATATGTAAAGTCCCCGTTGTTTAGAGTTCGTATGCGAGAACGGGCATAGGCATTTTGGTTGAAGCCTACCCGGACATGTTAGTCCGGATCGGTGATGTTGCATTGCATAAGGCCGGAGAAGACTCCGTACTATTGGGTGTTTTTCGGGTTTTCTACGCGGTAGATTGCAGCAGGGAGCCTTGGGGACTAACCCAAAGGTGCACCCGGAAAACTGGGCGGATACGAGATCTTGCCAACTTGGTGGCCTGAGAGCCAACTTGAACATAACGGGGTTATGTGATTTGCGGTAGAATGGGATTCGATGAAAGTTTGACCCGCGCATATGGCTTAAATTGTCATTGCGATGTGAGCACGGGTTAGATGGAACCGTACCCGCTCTATGTCGTTCAGGTTAGAGAGACCTAAAGTTACATGGCACTCGCCGTTGGCATAGATGGGGGTCTTCGGTGGTCAATGGCTTAAATTGACGTGACCAATACCAGGAAGACGAATTGCTCATAGGAATGGCCGTCTAAGTGGCGGTGGTGAGTCCGGAATGTTAATGGCTTTAATTGACGTAACATCGACCGGTTCACCGAGAATGTGCCCTGAGTGCACGGGACGTGTGGCCGTACGAGCCAACGTCTGTGTTGAAATGGCTATGGTTATATGCATTGCTCGCTTGTGCTAATGAAATGCAGGGAAGGAGCATCGCCGCCCCGAGTTGGGGGTGGGATCGTTATAATTTGGTCAGCATTGCTGACCGTTGCCTTGTTTGCCACCGTGCGGTGGTGTGTTGCTTGCAAGTGCAGCTGGACCAAGCGGTCAGTAGCGGGCTAAAGCCCTTTTTGCGAAGCTGGCCCTCGAAGGCTCAAGTGGAAATGTTTTTTTCTGTTTTATTCATGTATGACCGGCCTGCGTGCCGAGGTTTGTAAATCATGTATTAAACAAGTGAAACACTCTGTAAGGCCTTAAGGCCGATTTTTGGGTATTTTGTATACATTCCTAATTATTGTAATAGTGGACATTCGTGCTCTTATGCTGGGTTCTTGTTTACAACTTATATAACCTGCTTCCGCTAGAATGCTCTGTGTAGGACGTTGAGATTGGTTGGATGGTTTCCATAAGTAACCACCCGGTCTGTCTGTGGTATATGGCGTCGGGCCCCGGCCGGACCTACTGCTATATGCTATGTGACGGATAGGGGGTGTTACAATTTGGTATCAGACTACTGGTTTTGGTCGGGCTTAAAGTGAATTCGTGGGCGAATTCTTTTTAAGGGGTGGTGAGCACATTGTGTGCGTCATCGTAATAACAGTAAAACGAACCCATGAATGTCCACTTAGGAATGAAAATACTCGTGTTTGAGGAACCTGCGTGTTCCTATAATTGCTGTTTGCAATTTGTTTGGTCGCTTAACGGTGTTTTTGTACCACTATAGGTGACCAGAAGTGGTGTTGGGCCGTCAGAACGCCGAGTTTCTGAGGCAAGTAGTGCACCGGATGTTGCTCCCGCAACACCTCTATCGGCTGAAAATATAAGATTGGTGGCTGAAGCGGTGTTGGCCGTGATCAATGCGCAGCCTGGGAGGCAAGCGCAGCAGCCAGCTCCTGTGATGGAGCAAGTACCTCTTCAAGAGGCTGAGCCGAGGAGGGTGGAGCAAGTGGTTGTTGAACCATTAGTGCCAAGGAGGGCAACTGAGCGGCAGTTGAATCATGTAATGAGTTTTAACCCTCCGTTATTCTCGGGGTTGGGAACCCCATCTCAGGCTGAAGACTGGCTCTCCAGGGTGAAGAGAGTCATGACAGCGACGTAGACGGAGGAGTGGCAAATGACCACCATCGCTACATTCCTGCTGGACGGGGAAGCGAGGATGTGGTGGGAAGGATTGGAGCTGCATCATCTGAGAGGTAGACAACTGATAGACGTTCCGATGGAAGAGTTCTCGGGATTGTTCTTAGCAAGATACCTCCCTTCTACTCAGAGGATCTCAATGGAGAATGAGTTCCTGAAGTTGGTGCAGGGTGAGAGGAGCGTGGATGAATATCTCCACGAGTTTACGCGGTTGAGTCGTTATGCGAGCTCTACCATCATGGATGAGGAGCGCAAGATTAATCGTTTTTATGAAGGCCTGAGGGATGAGCTAAGATTATTACTGTCGAGGCCAATGATGCAGGGTTTCTTAACCTTGGTCAATACTGCCCGGTCCTTGGAGAAGGACATGAAGAATGTACAAGCGAAGAAAGGCTTGGCTGATAAGAAATCTGAGTTCAGAGTGCCGACTACTTCAAAGTCCGGCTATCGGAGGGCTTTCAAGAAACATAGGACTTCGGGTCCAGCTCCTTCTGGCGCTTCTGGGGCGACTACAGGTCGGACCCCGGGTGCGTGTTTTACTTGTGGCAAGATGGGGCATTTCGCCCGTGATTGTTGGAGCGGACGTCCTAAGTCCGAAAGGAGGCCTGGAGCTACTTATGAAGAGAAGGGCAAGGCGGTGGAATCGACCGCATCCCATTATGCTCCGGCCCAACCAAGGGTCTACAATCTTGGCCAACATGAGGCCATTAAACAAGCTGACGTGGTGACAGGTACGGTTTAATTTATAGCAAGTTAATTTCTTTAAATACTTGTTATGTATATGTTACCTTACCACTGCTTGTTTAGGATTCGTATTGATTTGTGAAAATCCGGCACGAGCACTCTTCGATACGGGAGCTTCACACTCCTTCTTGTCCGAAGGATTTATATCACGCATTGGAGTCCCTTCTTCGATGGCGAAGGATAAGTTGGATGTGTTGTTGCCCAATGGGTGTTCGATGCGAGCGGTTAGGATCTGCGATGTTAAGATTCGTATTGGGGAGCAGGAGTTCGACCTGCGGGCGTCTTTACTTCCGTTAGTGGAGTTCGACGTCATATTTGGCATGGACTGGCTCTCGGAGCAGCAGGCCCATATAGATTGCGGTAGCAAGGAAGTCAAGCTGGGAGCAAGTCGTGAGACGACTTTTACGGGCTTAAAGGGGTCGAGCAAGACGTTGATGTCTGCTCTTCAGGTGGTGAAGGTGGTTCGTGCTGGAGCAGAACTGTTCTTTACACTAGTGGAGGTTGCAAAGCCGAAGCCCGCTTTGGATTGTATTTCAGTGGTATTGGAATACCCTGATGTGTTCCCCGCAGATCTTCCTGGAGCCCCGCCTCAACGGGAGATAGATTTTACGATCGAGCTAGTGCCAGGTGCAAAGCCTGTGTCACGATCTCCGTATCGGCTAGCGCCTAAGGAAATGGCAGAGCTGAAAGTTCAACTGCAAGAGTTGTTGGAGCAAGGGTATGTGCGCCCGAGTTCTTCGCCTTGGAGCGCACCGGTCCTCTTTGTTAAGAAGAAGGATGGAAGCTTGAGATTATGTATTTATTATCGGGAGCTAAACAAGCTGACTGAGAAGAACAAGTACCCGATCCCCCGGATTGATGATCTCTTCGATCAGTTAGTCGGGTCGACGGTGTACTCGAAGTTGGACCTCAAGGCTGGGTACTATCAGCTGCGAATAAGGGAGAGTGATATCCCGAAGACAGCATTTAATACGAGATACGGGCATTATGAGTTTACGGTCATGCCATTTGGGCTGACTAATGCGCCGTCAGTATTCATGGATTTGATGAACAGGACGTTCAGGGAGTACTTGGACCATTTCGTGATCGTCTTCATCGACGATATTTTGGTGTACTCGCAAAGTGAGGAAGATCACTTCAAGCATCATCATTTGGTGTTGAAGACGCTAAGGAGAAACCAGTTGTATGCCAAGTTCTCGAAGTGCGAGTTTTGGCTATCCTCAGTGGCGTTCCTCGGGCATATAGTGAGTGGAGAGGGTATTGGTGTGGATCCGGCGAAGATTGTTGCGATACGGGAGTGGCCTGAGCTTGCTACGGTAGCAGAAGTCCGGAGCTTTTTGGGGCTTGCCGGCTATTATAGGCGCTTCGTAGAGAACTTCTCGCGGATAGCGCTACCTCTCACTACTTTGACGAGGAAGGAGCATAAGTTCGTTTGGACGCCGGAGTGCGCGCGAGCTTTTGAGGAATTGAAGTGTCGGTTGACCACGACGCCTGTGCTGAGTTCGCCGGTGGGGACCGAAGGCTATGAGATATATAGCGACGCTTCAGGCAGCGGTTTGGGTTGCGTGCTATTGCAGCACGACAGCGTGATAGCTTATGGCTCGAGACAACTAAAAGTGCACGAGAGGAATTATCCGGTCCATGACTTGGAGTTAGCGGCCGTGATTTTTGCCTTGAAGCTGTGGAGACACTATTTGTACGGTGTGAAGATTGATATCTACACCGATCACAAGAGCCTAAAGTACCTGATTGATCAGAAAGATCTGAATATGCGGCAGCGTAGGTGGATGGAGTTCCTGGGGGACTATACATTCAAGATCCACTACGTGCCTGGCAAAGGGAATGCGGTTGCGGACGCGTTGAGTCGCCGAGCCCCAGCTCAAGCGAATTGGCGATCAGTGCATGATGAGCGGTTGGTGCAGGAGCTGGAGGAGTTGGAGATTGTTTGTGTGGATAAGCAAGCAAGTGCTGAAGCAGTTCTGAATTGGACCGAAGTGCAATATGACCTGGCTGATCGGATTCGGCAGGCTTTGGATATGGATGCTCATATGAAGCAGTTCATGATAGAGGCTCTGGATGGGTCAAATTCCCAATTCGTCATGGAGGACGGATTGCTGTGGTGAGACGGTCGTCTGTGCGTCCCAAGCGTGGGCAATTTACGGGTGGAGTTGTTGTACGAGGCACACCATACCAAGTACTCGATTCACCCGGGGAGCACGAAGATGTACCGCGACGTCAAGAAGCTATTTTGGTGGCCGGGATTGAAAAAGGATGTGGCGCTATACGTAGCGAAGTGCCAAACCTGCGACTTAGTAAAGGCGGAGTGCCAAAAGCCGGGAGGATTTCTTAAGTCCTTGCCTATTCCGGAGTGGAAATTTGACGACATCTCTATGGACTTTGTGCACGGTTTGCCAAGGTCGCAAAAGGGGAACGACGCCATCTGGGTGGTCGTGGATCGATTAACGAAGGTGTCGCATTTTATTCCGCATAGGAAGGACGATCCGGTGGAGAAGCTGGCAAAGCTTTATGTGGATAATATAGTACGGCTTCATGGTGTGCCCCGCAGCATCGTGAGTGACCGTGATGGGCGGTTCACGTCCAATGATTGGAGGCTGGTGCAGCAAATGTTGGGAACAAAGCTGAAGTTTAGCACAGCCTTCCACCCGCAAACGGATGGGCAGACCGAGAGGGTCAATAGAACCATGGAAGACATGCTTCACATGTGTGTCTTGGACTTTGGAAAGCAATGGGAGGACCACCTTTATTTGGTGGAGTTCGCATACAACAACAGCTACCAAGCAAGTATTCAGATGGCGCCTTTCGATGCCCTATATGGTAGAAGATGTCGCACGCCGTTGTCTTGGTTAGAAACGGGCGAGTCGAAGTTGTATAAGCGATCGGAAGTGGATGATGCTACTTCTTTGGTGAGAACCATTCGGGAGAGGTTACTCATCGCTCAGGACCGGCAAGCAAAGTACTATAATGCCAAGCACAGGAACGTGGAGTTCGCTGTGGGTGATTATGTGTACCTAAAGATCAAGTCGTTCAAGGGTATCTCGCGGGTGCGACGGTTGAAAAAGCTAAGCCCGAGGTACCTTGGACCGTTTGAGGTTCTGGAGCGAGTTGGAGAAGCGGCCTATAGGTTGAAGCTTTCGGTGGAGCTAAGTGGTTTACACGATGTGTTCCACATTTCGGTGCTTCGGAAGGCGGTGCAAGAGCCTACGCAAGTGATCGCGGTCGATCAAGTGCCGGTGGATAGTGGGCTAACGACAAAGGTCAAGCCCGTGCGGATTGAGGACTCGGAGGTCAAGCAGCTACGCAATAAAGAGATCAGGATGGTCAAAGTCCGGTGGGACAATTGCGGTCGTGAGGAGCTCTCTTGGGAGCGAGAGCAGACTATGCTTGACGAGTATCCGGAGTTGTTCCGCTCAGGTACAAATGTTGTTTTTGTATATCTTTCCTTTATGTAATTTCGTGGGCGAAATTCTTTTAAGAGGGGGAGAGTTGTAACGCCCCGAAACTCAAAGGAGCAAAGGGGGACGTTTTGGGCCAGTTTTGGTTTCTCGCTGAAGGCACACGGCCTGGGACACGGGCGTGTCCCAGGGCGTGTCAAGCGTGTGTCGACACTTAGCCGCGAAGTCGTCGAGTTATTCTCGACGATTCGTCGAGAATGGGCACACGGCCTGCGACACGGGCGTGTCGCAGGGCGTGTCGACCCGTGTCGACACTTAGCCATGAAATCGTCGAGTTATTCTCGACGATTCATCGAGAATGGGCACACGGCCCGTGACACGGGCGTGTTGCCGGGCGTGTCGACCCGTGTCGACGATCGTCCAGGTGAAATCATTGAGATTCACTCGACGATCGTCGAGACAAGGCACACGGCCTAGGACACGGGCGTGTCCAAGGCCGTGTCATCCAGTCGTCGTTCTCCCCTCGACGAAATGTCCCGTGTACACGGCCTGGGGGCCCAGGCGTATCAAAGTGACACGGGCAAGGACACGGGCGTGTCCTAGAACCCGTGCAGTGCTCGGGTTGGAAACGGGGGAAAATTCATGGGGTACACGGCCGGCTACACGGCCGTGTCAGCTGGAACACGGGCGTGTCAGCTCGAACACGGGCGTGTTCGATACCCGTGTGCGTGTCCAGGAGATTCGATTTTGACGGCGAATGCGGCACACGGCCCTGGACACGGGCGTGTGCCAGGCCGTGTTCGGTCCAGATTGGGCATTTCAGCCCCGAATCAAAGCCGTTCGTTTCCTTGATTGAAGATCCAATGGCTGGGGGTTGTTCCTGGGAGGATATACCCGGGAGTTGACTTGAAATCCATCATTTTTCTTACCTTTTCATCTCTCCAAACCCTTGGAGAAAGAAGAGCTAAGGCAAGAGGAAGAGGAGCTAGATCCGCCATTGGAGGAGCTTCGGAGCTCCGAATCGCAAGCCGACTCCGGATCCACGGAGGCAACGCAAGTGCGGTGATTTCTATCCGATTACTTTTCGATGGCGCCAAAGAGGAACGCAAGGGTAACGATCCTCATCTTGAGCACTAATAGCTCTCTTTCTTAGCATAGGAAGCCCGCTCTCGCGAGTTTGCGAAGAGTTGGAGGCGTTCCTTCGGGTAGATATGTAAAGTCCCCGTTGTTTAGAGTTCGTATGCGAGAATGGGCATAGGCATTTTGGTTGAAGCCTACCCGGACATGTTAGTCCGGATCGGTGATGTTGCATTGCATAAGGCCGGAGAAGACTCCGTGCTATTGGGTGTTTTTCGGGTTTTCTACGCGGTAGATTGCAGCAGGGAGCCTTGGGGACTAACCCAAAGGTGCACCCGGAAAACTGGGCGGATACGAGATCTTGCCAACTTGGTGGCCTGAGAGCCAACTTGAACATAACGGGGTTATGTGATTTGAGGTAGAATGGGATTCGGTGAAAGTTTGACCCGCGCATATGGCTTAAATTGTCGTTGCGATGTGAGCACGGGTTAGATGGAACCGTACCCGCTCTATATCGTTCGGGTTAGAGAGACCTAAAGTTACATGGCACTCGCCGTTGGCATAGATGGGGGTCTTCGGTGGTCAATGGCTTAAATTGACGTGACCAATACCAGGAAGACGAATTGCTCATAGGAATGACCGTCTAAGTGGCGGTGGTGAGTCCGGAATGTTAATGGCTTTAATTGACGTAACATCGACCGGTTCACCGAGAATGTGCCCTGAGTGCATGGGACGTGTGGCCATACGAGCCAATGTCTGTGTTGAAATGGCTATGGTTATATGCATTGCTCGCTTGTGCTAATGAAATGCAGGGAAGGAGCATCGCCGCCCCGAGTTGGGGGCGGGATCGTTATAATTTGGTCAGCATTGCTGACCGTTGCCTTGTTTGCCACCGTGCGGTGGTGTGTTGCTTGCAGGTGCAGCTGGACCAAGCGGACAGTAGCGGGCTAAAGCCCTTTTTGCGAAGCTGGCCCTCGAAGGCTCAAGTGGAAATGTTTTTTTCTGTTTTATTCATGTATGACCGGCCTGCGTGCCGAGGTTTGTAAATCATGTATTAAACAAGTGGAACACTCTGTAAGGCCTTAAGGCCGATTTTTGGGTATTTTGTATACATTCCTAATTTTTGTAATAGTGGACATTCGTGCTCTTTTGCTAGGTTCTTGTTTACAACTTATATAACCTGCTTCCGCTAGAATGCTCTGTGTAGTACGTTGAGATTGGTTGGATGGTTTCCATAAGTAACCACCCGGTCTATCTGTGGTATATGGCGTCGGGCCCCAGCCGGACCTACTACTATATGCTATGCGACGGATAGGGGGTGTTACAGAAGAACCTCTGATCGGCAGTGTACGACTGCGATATCCGGTACACCAATAAGGTGCCCTGAGTGCATAGAGCGTCTGGTGGATACCAGCATTTGTGATGTGATTGTGATTGGTAGAGTGATCTATATAATGATGGCAATGCATACATGGAAGGAACCACTGCCCCGGGTAAGGGGTAGGGTCGTTATAAGTGGTCAGCTAAAGCTGACTGTTACTTTGTTTGCCGCTCTTGGGTGGATAATGAATTGCAGGTGTTGGTGATGGCATTGAAGTGAGCAGAGTGCTAGATTGTTGCTAAATGCCCTTGAAGGCCGTGCGAAGAAACGTGGTTGGATTTCATGTGTGGCCGGCCTGCGTGCCGATGTACGAAAATGTATTTGTGAAAAGAGAAACTTGTAATGCCTTAAGCCCAGTGTGTGTGGGTTGTATACATTCTTGGTTTTGATATATAAATGTGGAGTTTATATAGTAGTGGACATTCTCTGAGCTGAGTTCATTTAACTTCAAATGCTGCGCTAGAATGTTTTGAGTTAGGGTGCGAATAGATTTTGATTTACACACGTAATTCTGTCGCTTGTCTATGAACTATGGCGTGGGGTCCCGGCCGGACCCACTGTTATAGTCCATGTGACGGGTGGGGGCATTACAAAGTGGTATCAAAACCAGGTTGAGATTGTTTGGGAGGAGAGAACATAATTGAACTCGCGAATGTCCACTAAGAATGTATTTCATGCACGTGAAGTGCGTGAGTGTGTATGCAATGTATAATTACCGTTATGAAATGGATACTTAATGGTTTTTTGTACATTGCTAGGTGGCGAGGAGTGGTGCTGGGCAGTCTGAGCCCCACCGGTCTGATTAGAGTGCAGCACCCATTGAACCGCCTACGCCTCCTTCGGCGGAGACCATATGTAAGACCCCCCCTCCCGGATCCCAAAACACGGCACGAAGGGGGAGTCTTATGCCCGGAACAGGCGCCTTGCGGTAGCATTAACACACGGGCTAACCTGTACCACAAGACGCCTATTCCGTCGGCTACAACAATATCAATAGAACATGTCAACCCAACCAAATATAAAAGGCAAGCGAAGTCAAATCCACACTAAGTAATAAAGTCCAAATACATCAATAAAGGAGAAGCTAAACATGCTTCTACAATATATCAGAGTACAGCTAAACATTGCCCAAACAGGCTACATTAGAGTATCAAAATACTAACATCCGTAAACGACGGTATCAACGGCACCGTCACTTCAGGCCCTATCGTCCTGACCTGGTTGTCCAACTGCGTAGTCTGCGGCTGCTCTACCTGCGGTGTGACCTCCTAAAAAAAGAAGACGTAGCAACCGTTAGTCGAAACGACTAAGTGGTTTCACATCCGCTGCCCCGGCGACTCCTCGGCATCGGGCGGGGAAAAGGAACAAGAGTACAATATATAATAAGTATGCAAGTAAAGGAATTACAAGCAGGTGGCAGTAGTGTTAGAGTATCATCAAAATTATCTAGCAAATATTTAAGAGCTACAGCAAACTAACATGTATAAGTAACAACAGGAAATTAACTTAACTTATAAGAATGCCCATACAAACTTATAAGTTAAGGGTCGGGTTACATAAGGTAACTCATCGTATAAGAGTGCCCATACAAACTTATACGATGAGGATCTTGTTGTGCAATGTTAAGAAATGCTATGAATGCTATGCAATGACTCACCCATGATCACACCCATATAATTGCTATGTTGACACAGACTTTAGTTCCCACTTTTCGAGCAGGTAGCTAACCTCTCAGGCATCAGTCGCCATGGCCAGGCGGTGACAGTAGAACGGTCACTTCTACTACTAGGCGGGTATCCACACTACTTTACCTAGGCCTCCGTACGCCTCAATGCTAAGAACACAACAGCGGAGCCCATGCATACTATGGCCCAGCGGGGTCTTGGGTAGATGTGCACCAAGAACACAGCCTGAACTGACCTTGCGTGACCCGGAAGTGGCCTCGGAAGTAAGCACGAGGACACAGCCCAACCGTTCACTTGGCACGGAAGGGGCCCCGGGATGTGAACACCAAGGACATAGCCCAACCTCCCAAAGTATAACTGTTGACTCCCGTCGGTGTGACGACTGGCGAGCCCGTAGACCTGCCACACTATCCTTAACACAGGATTATGACACCGCGTGTCGAGTCACACCGCATGCAAATGCCACATCAACATTACAAGGAAGGGGCCTCAGAAGTAAGCACGAGGTCACAGCCCAACCGTCCATCCATACCTTAACATAACGCAACCAAATAAGTGACGGTCAACACCCCACCTACATCCCTTCACAATACTACCCGTAGGGAGACGACGCTCTAAGTATTGGACTACTAAACTCAATTCATTAATCAAACATACTCATGGCCATGATTTATTCTTCTATATGACTCTCAAATGATGACAACATAATATAACATGTTGCGTATATAAAGATTTACAAATCTTCCCAAAAGTACTAACCTATTATGAACATGATGCGCGTGTAAAGATCCATCACAATTTCTATATGTTAACGACATATTATATATGATGCGCACAACTATCAATCTTTCAATTCTCATCAAGTCAATTCGTTTAAATAAGATTGCTTCACGATTTGATTATATGAAATCTAATTAATAAGCTTCGTCAATCATGCAACAAATGATTAATCATAAGGGTTCATCCATGCCAAGTAACTTGCAATAAAACTTCCACCGAATCCAAACCCATCTTATAAAAAGCCCAGAATTTAGGTGCAGATTGAATCTGGGCAGCAGCTTCGACCGGAGATTACCTAAGCTACAGGAATCCGGTGAAGACGTGTAACCCCACGATGGAAAGGTCTTTCTGTGGTCCACAACTTTTGTATTCAGACCTCAACCCAGTTTTGATATTATCCTATTTGAAATCGGACTTGAAGTCCGCTCCGTACAGAACACAATTTTTGTATGCAGGATTTATTGAACACCATTTTCATTCAGACCTTCCTGTGGATACATACTTCGCCTGAAGTCATGCAGCCATTCGTTGGAAAGGTATTTTCAAGGGCTTCAACGTTCGTGTTTAGCTGGAAGCCCAGATTTGGCCATATCATACTTAAAAATGGCCACGAAGTTTGCTGCGCGCAGAATACAGATTCTGCACGCATCTTAAGGCGGAATGAATGACATCGGTTCATCTTACTCCTCAAAACGATCTTCCCAAATCGTTCCAGAAAATCTCCTCCCTTATTCAATCTCAAGAGGCCTTTGTGTTGGAACACCCTATTACTAATTTGGGTCAAGATCACTATGTCTTTAGGAAACCTGTGTTTGACCTCATTGTATAGATCTAAAGGTAAATTAGAATTGAATCTCAGGGTTAGTAGTTTGGTTTGGAAGCTGCCCTCAAGACCAAGGTTTTTTTTAGTTTGGAGACTAAGTCATTTCGTCAAGCTCAGTACGACGAATCGTCGAACTCCTATCGACGATCGTTTAGCTCCACTTCGACGGATCGTCGAACTCCATTCGACGATCGCTGAGCTCAACTTCAACAAATCGTCGAACTCCATTCGACGATCTTCGAACTCAGTTCGACGATCTTGACTCCAGTTTGTTCCGCTATCTCTGAGCTCAGTTCAACGATAGTTGAGCTCAGATCGACGAACTCTGTTTCTGTATAATTCCAAATCGCTGAGCTCAGTTCGACGATAGTAGAGCTCAGTTCGACGTTTTTCTGAAGAGTTCAACGACTTTCAAGATTCAAATTCAGAACAGTTAAGGAGTTATTCTCAGCAATTAATTCAGAAGATTTTGTAGTCATTTTCATTTACTCTGGAGCAAGTTTCAAGTAATTATCAAGGAATGTTTCATTGGACTTTCCCCCAGAAGACAAAAGCAATTAATGAAGTCATTTATGACAGGCCAACGGCTATCTTGAGAGTGGATCATTTCTATTCAGAGAAAGAGAATAAAAGATTAGATTTTTCAGAACTAAAAGAAGAAGAACAAGGGAGAGACACATATTCTGCAATATTCATTCTCTAGAAATCTTCTTCTGTAACAACTCTCACAACCACAATCACACAAGAGAAAGAAAAAGAGTTGCAGACATTCTCTGTCTCAAAGAATTCATACAAGAACACCATCACTAAAAGAGATCAACCATCTGAAATCTTCAGATCTCTTTTGATTCAATTGTTCAAGGTCATCATCATTCAAGACTCCAGACCTCTCACATTTCAGCTGTTGCTGAAATCATCATTTGCTGGAGATCAATTTCTGAAGGTCTATCACCCTACTACAAAGCTTCAATTCCTGAACAACTACAGATCTCAGGAAGAGCTTTGACAACATCAACATCCACATAGTCTTCTCAGCTGCCTTGAGAAAGAGAAGACTTCCATCACTCTCTCATCCCCACCTCTGTAAAGGGTTTTTCAAACTCCCTTCAAAAGTTTGTGTGTGGTTTTTGAGCACCTTATCAAAAGCTCATTGGTGGCAAGACACCTGATCAAAAAATCTGGTTTGGTTTTTGAGCACCTTATCAAAAGCTCATTGTGCCCAGGACACCTGATCAACTCATCCTGCACTGGATTCCTACCTAGGGTGGTAGAAGAGTGGATGTACCCAAGTTTAGGGGAACCACTATAGCTCCTTGTGTCTTCTGGTTGCTTGTTTTTTTCTTCTGTTTCTGGCTGTGATTTGTGACTAGGTTGCTCTGTGATTAGATAGTTTTTGTGATTAGATTTACTATTTGCTTCCCTG
This sequence comes from Platanthera guangdongensis, assembly GCA_039583875.1. Taxonomy (NCBI): domain Eukaryota; kingdom Viridiplantae; phylum Streptophyta; class Magnoliopsida; order Asparagales; family Orchidaceae; genus Platanthera; species Platanthera guangdongensis. The sequence continues at coordinate 82,760,634 of CM077160.1, forward strand.
TTCACACTAGAATACAACAACTGTTGTAAAAAGTTTTTAGCAAGCATCATACTCTATTCACCCCCCCCCCCCCCCCCCCCCCCCCCCCCCCCCCCCCTCTAGAGTATATCCGATCTAACTAGCACTTTCAATTGGTATCAAAGCCAGGTTGGTTAAAAATACCACATCTTCCAGGTTGGTTAAACATACCACACCTTGGTGGTTGCACAGGCTAACACCTGAACCCAAAGATTCCTAGTTAGATCTGGTTGTTGTTGATTTTGTTATTAGAATTATTTTTTCACAAAACATGGCCCAAAACAAAGATTATGCTAGCACTAGACCTCCAGTGTGCAATCTGTCTAAGTTTGCACTTTGGAAAGCAAGGATTAGACTCTACATGAATTATATTGATGAGGACATTTTTAATTCTATTTTGACAGTTTGTCCAAGACCTCCAGAGAACACAAGCACAAATGGCGTTCCACCTCCATCAGGAACATATGCTGATATCAAGAAGTGGAAAGTAGCAGATGCAAAGGCTATGAATATCTTAGCCCAGACTATGTCTGATGACATTTTCCAAAAGATGGCTAAATGTAATTCAGCAAAGGAAATCTGGGATAAGCTCTCTGAAATAGTCTCAGGATCAGCTGATGAAAGAAAGGATAGGAGATCCCACCTCATATCCCAATATGAGAATTTTAAGAAAGGAGAAGCTGAGCCAGTAGCTGAAATGTATAACAGGCTCAGTCTGATAGTCTGTGAACTGAAGACTCTGGATAAATAGATCTCATTGACTGAGCTAAATGATAAAATCATAATGTGCTTCCCAAGTACTTGGGACTCAAGGATCTGGCCAATTAAGGATGCCAGAAGTCTGAATGAGATTACCACAGAAGCTCTCTTGGGCAAGCTCAAATCTTATGAGCTGCTCATCAAAAATAGAGAAGAAGAGCAGAAGGCTGCCTCACCGGCCACAAGAAAAGAGAAGTCTATAGCTTTCAAAGCCATTGAAGATCAGCTTGAAGATAAAATCCCAGGCAATGATGAGCTACTTAGTCTGCTGGCCAAAAGATTTTACAAGATGGCCAGAAAGGACTTCAGGAAGAGATCATATAAAGATCATGACAAGCCAAGGTATGATAAATCAAACAATAAAGAAATTGTCTGCTTTGGTTGTAGGAAACCAGGCCACATTGTGCCTGACTGTCCAGAGAACAAAAACAAGGACAGAAAAGATCAGAGAGAAAGAAGAAAAGATAAGAACTTCAAGAAGAGTAGCAATGACAAAGCCTCCTCAAGCAAGAACAAACACACAAGGAAGGGATTTGTTGCTGAATCTTCGAGTGAGACTGAAGAGGAATCAGAAGTCTCATCCAGCTCAAGTGATGATGAAGATGATGCTGAAGAGAAGGAGTTCTGCATGATGGCAATCAATGCCTCTCAACACAATTCTGATGCAGAAGATTCAGAGTCAGACTCAGAGACTCAACTTGAAGAGGACCAGATAATTAGTTCTTTTGATTTCAATTCTGAGGACTTTAAGTATGAATTTAAAGCACTGTGCTTAGACTTATTAAAATCTGAGAAGGAAATTATCTCTCTCAGAAATCAATTGTCTGAACACAGTTCCTTAAAATCAGAAAACCTCAAACTCTCTGAGGAGTTGGAGTGTTGTAGGCAGCAGATAGCTTCACTAAAAAGTGAGCTGTCAAAGGCCAAAAAGCTTGAAGAATCTCTTAATGGGAGAAGCATCAAGCTAATGGACATCACAAGCACAGTGAACTCTAGATTTAATAGTACACTGGGCTTGGGTGCTTCATCCAGCCAACCTATAGTTCTAACGACCCCAATTAAGTTTATTTCTGATAGAGGGAAGGGAGTTGTAGAGATAGCTAGGAAAAATTCTGATCTGCCTAAGAAAACCGAGTTCCAGTAGAAATCGTCGAATGGAGCTCGACGATCGCCGAACGCAGATCGACGATCTCAGGCAAAATCGTCGAACTCAGGTCGACGATCTCTAATTCCTGAACTCTGCCACAGTCGACCGTCGAACGGAGCTCGACGATCTTACCCAAGATCGTCGAACGCAGCTCCACGATCGTCGAACAGAGATCAGAGCTTTGGAAATTCTTTCAAGGGTAAATCAAAATCCAATCCTAGGGGTCCTTCATCCCAAAGATTTAACCCTTATACTGAATGGATAATAACTCCAAGGAGATATCATCCTGAAGGTTATAAGAGTCAACCAGGGATGTCATTTATTTCTGAATTTAAAGGTTATCAACCTAGGACCAAGGTAAACTGGGTCAAAAACAAGTGAATTATTTTATGTGTAGGTGAAGACCTATCCAACATCAAACCAACAATTATATTTGGATAGTGGGTGCTCCAAGCACATGACAGGAAATAGGGACAACCTCACATCTTTTAAAGCCAAGCTTGGACCCAAAGTCATATTTGGTGATCCAAACTTTGGACAAACTAAAGGATATGGTGCAGTCCAGATTGACACAGTCACATTCAAGAAGGTAGCCTATGTGGAAGGACTGAAGCACAATTTGATCAGTATCAGTCAACTATGTGATGAAGACTACCAGGTAACTTTCAGCAAAGCCTTATACAAGATCAAGTCAAAGGACAACACAACTGTGTTGACAGGTAAAAGGAAAGGTAACATTTATTTGGTAGATTTTCTTTCAACAGAAGTAGATATTTGCCTGTTTAATTCTGTCTGTAGACCTAATGTTTAATGGCATAAGAGACTAGGACATTTAAACCTTAGAACCATTGCTAGGCTATCCAAGGACAATCTTGTTAGAGGACTACCTTCTGGCCCCTACAAGAAGGAAGGACTCTGCAGGGCTTGTCAATTAGGCAAGCAAACTAAAAATATTTTCAGGTCACTTAATAAGAGTGATTCACCTAGGATTTTGTATCTATTACACATGGATCTTTTTGGACCCATTACAGTACAAAGCTTAGGAGGGAAATCTTACACTTTAGTAGTTGTAAATGACTTCTCTAGATTCACATGAGTGTTCTTTCTGAGGAAGAAGTCTGATAACTTTAAGTGTTTGACAGAGTTTCTCAAATACATACAGATTGAGTTCAATACTCACATTGCCCTGATCAGAAGTGATCATGGGACATAGTTTGATTCTCTTATGCAAGAGTTCTGTCAGAGTGAAGGGATCAGACACACTTTCTCAATTCCTAGAACTCCTCAATAAAATGAGATAGCTGAAAGGAAAAATAGAACCTTTATTGAATCTGCCACTACATTGTTGTCAGATTCTCACCTTCCTCTATCTTTTTGGGCAGAGGCAGTGAACACCTCCAACTATATGCTGAACAGAAGTTTAATACATAAACTAAAGGGCAAGACTCCCTATGAATTACTCAAAGGGAAGAAACCTAAAATAGATTATTTTAGAATTTTTGGTTGTATTTGTTATATACACAATAATGACAAGAAGTATTTAGCAAAATTTTAGGTTAAAGCTGATGAATGAGTGTTTCTGGGATACTACATGATCACTAAGGCTTATAGGGTATATAATAAATCATCTCTTAAAATTGAAGAATTTGTTCACATATCTTTTGATGAATCTAACATGTCTTTCAAGGAGAAAAACATTTCTACCATAGAACCTTTGCAGGTACATTCTCTAGCTAAAGACTTGGACAGATTACAAATCATTCAAAAAGAGGAAAGCAGTGAAGATGAAGAAGACATTCAACATCATGAAGAGAAACTTCTTGAAGAGCCAGTTGTTGTGCCACAAGAGGAAACAACAACACAGGTTGGTGAACAATCAACACCCCCTGTTGATTTAGTAACATCAAGAGACCATCCAATTTCCCAAGTAATTGGAAGCATCTCAGCCGGTGTGCAAACCAGAAATCAGGTCAACCAAAACCTGTTGCACACTTGCTTCCTATCTCAAATTGAACCTCAATCCATTCAAGATGCAGAGCAAGATCCACACTAGATCATTGTAATGCAAGAAGAGTTGCATCAATTTGAAAGGAACAAAGTTTGGGAACTAGTTCCAAGGCCTATGGATCACTCCATTGTTGGAACAAAGTGGGTGTTCGAAAACAAATTGGATGATCAAGGAGTAATTGTAAGGAACAAGGCAAGGCTAGTTGCTCAAGGGTACTCCAAGAAGAAGGCATAGATTATGACCAGACTTTTGCACCAGTTGCAAGGTTGGAGGCTATTAGAATCTTCTTAGCATATACAGCACATAAAGGTTTCAAAGTATACCAGATGTATGTAAAGAGTGCATTTCTCAATGAAGACATCAAAGAAGAAGTCTATGTCAGACAACCTCCAGGTTTTATCTCTCCAACCCATCCTGATTATGTTTTTAAGCTGAACAAAGCATTATATGGTCTCAAGCAAGCTCCTAGAGCATGGTATGAGACCCTAGCATGCTTCCTTCTAGAAAATGAATTTATAAGGGGTAGAGTAGGCCAAACTCTTTTTATTAGCACTCATAAGTCTCATACCCTACTAGTACAGATTTATGTAGATGATATTATTTTTGGATCTACTGATTCAAATTTGTGCAGAAGGTTCTCCAACCTAATGCATTCTAAATTTGAAATGAGTAGCATGGGTGAGCTATCCTTCTTTCTAGGATTGCAAGTCAAACAACATGCTGAACGCATCTTTATTTCTCAAACCAAGTATGCAAAAGAATTGGTCAAGAAATTTGGTATGTCTGAAGCATCTTGTATGAAAACACTTATGCCTACCAATGTTGTACTCGATGCTGATGAACATGGGAAACCTGTTGATCACACAACATATAGAGCAATGATTGGCTCTTTACTGTACCTTACAGCTAGTAGACCTGACAGAATGTTTGCTACATGCATATGTGCTAGATTCCAAGTAAGCTCTAGAGAGTCACACCTAACATTAGTAAAAAGGATTCTCAGGTATGTTAAAAGTTGTACAAATCTAGATCTCTGGTATCCAAAAGATTCAGCATTTGACTTAACTGGATTTTCTGATGCTGATTATGCTGGATGCACAATTGACAGGAAAAGCACCAGTGGAATTTGTCAGTTTCTTAGTGACAGACTTGTCTCTTGGTTTTGCAAGAAACAAACATCTGTGTCAACTTCAACTGCTGAATCTGAATATATGGCTGCAGGTAGTTGTTGTTCACAAATATTGTGGATTCAAAACAAACTCCTAGACTATGGCTACAACTTAGAGAAGTCTAAAATCTTTTGTGATAATACCAGTGTTATTTCTATAGCTCAAAATCCAGTCCTCCATAGTAGGACAAAACACATAGAAATTAGGCATCACTTTTTAAGGGATAATGTTGAGAAAAATAAAATTGAACTTCAATATATCCCAACTGATTTGCAAAGGGGAGATATTTTCACCAAACACTTCGATGAAAATAAACACACCTTCTTCCTAAATCAGTTAGGAATGTTCGATGGAGGAAGTTTAAAATAATGTCCAAGATTTTAAAACTCTAAAAATTGACCAAGACTAGGCAAACATCTTGATTTTTCTAGTGTCTAGAGCATTTCTGGTCTCTGAACTGCACTCAACGATTTTCCCCCAGATCGTCGAATGGAGATCGACGCTTTCTGAAATCGTCGACCTGAGTTCAGCGCTTCTCAGATAGTGTTCAACTATCTCTCCAGGTCAACGATCGTCGAACGGCGCTCGACGATTTTGTTTTTTGAACTATCATCGAACGGAGCTCGACGCTCTCCAATATCGTTGAACGGAGATCGACGATATTGAAGATCTTTCAGATTCCTTTAGAATCCTCGATCGTCGAACTGAGTTCAACGATCTTTTCTTTTCTGTGTCGAACCCTAATATAAAATTCATTTTTCGGCCGTCGTTCTCCTTTTGCGCTTTCAATCTCTCTGCAAATTTTCTCTTTCCCTCCAAACATCTCTACACTTGGTCGTTTGGTTGTTTCTCTTTTGCAGGAATCCATGGTCATCTCCGTTGCCGTTCTGGCCGCCATGAAATTCGACGCAGGATTCGATATTGATATGGATTCTTTCAGCACCAATGATCAAATCTTCCAAGACATTCTAGAACTGTTTAAGGAACAAAATCTTGTGGGTCTATACTGCCCACAACCAAGACCAAAATACAGTTGTTGGATCAATTTCTGGAACCCAGGTACCTCTTACACCTGCTATTCTGACAGAGATTTTTGGATTAAATTCTGGAAGAGATTCTGTTGAAATATCTGGAGAAGAATTTACTACTATGCTTGATAGAATGGGTCATTCTGATGCAAACCCTAGCAAGCTGCTGAAAAAGAATTTGGCTGTTGAGTACAGGTTTTTAGCTGATGTAGTGGGAAAAGTGCTTTTGGCCAAGCATTCAGTCCATGATACCATCTCCAGGTATCAGCTGTGCCTGATGGGTGCTTTGGTGGATAAGAAACAGTTAAACTGGGGAGAGATCTTCTTTGATCTGATTAAGATGAAGATCAATAAGAATTTTGTGAATTATGGCAGGATTCTAGGGCTGTTTCTTCAAAACAGATGCCCTGCACTACTTGTATCAAATGGGATGCACATCAATGCCTCTAAGAGGCTCTTCTGTGCCCTCTTTGTCAAGTGGGACAGACAGATAGTGAAGCCCAGCAGGTCCTCTACAGCTGCAACTTCAGGCATAAGGACTGTTACAGTCTCTTCCCCTCAAGTCTCTGCCCCTGCAGAAGACTTACGTGCTGCTTCTCCTCCTCCACCTCTTATTTCATCTCCACCAGTCACCTCCACTATTCAAATCTCATCCACCATCATTATTTCCAGCCCATCTCCTACTTCAATTCCATCTCCAATCCCTACTCTCACAGAAAAAATCTTCCATCCTTTACATCACTACCCTCAACCAGATCTTGACACATCACCTCACCTTCCATCATTCAATCTGATAGATGATTCCTTCATGGGTGATTCACCTTCAACCCCTCCTGATCTACCCTCTTCATCCACATCATATCAACAGCTACTGCAAGATATCATTGCTCAACACTCTGTCACACCTTCTATCTCCATACCACTATCTTCCATTTCCACAATCCCCACACCTCAACCTTCCTTTCCCCCATACACCAGCTCTCCACCAACATCACCAGTTGCTCCACCTTCATTCTCTACCTCTGCTCAAGTCCCTACTGAGCATGTAGATATTCCAGCCTTAGATGACAGACTGTATGAGCTGCTAGCTCCTAGGCTCTCACTCTTGTTGGAGACCTCCTTGGCTCCACTTCTACAGTCAGTTGCAGCCCTTTCTGCCAGGCTATCTTCTCTCATTCCTCAGGCAATCCATTCCTTTGGGTGCCTTGATCCAGCTGTCTTTGAATCTAGGCAGGGGGAGATGCCTCATGAAGATGTTAGATTGCCTGCTGCTGCTGCTGTTACTTCAACTCAAGCTCAAGCATCAACACCACCTCAGATTGCAGTTTTCTCATTGGACCTCAGGTCACTTTTATCAGAGTTTGATTATATATACTTCAGCTGTCTTCCAGAGCAGAATGCAGTCTAGCCATCTAAGGATCTCTCCAAGGCCATTGTGCCCTTCTCAAGCTGTGATACCAGCTTAATTAGCTCCTATATAAATTCCATATATACTGTTGAGCCTTCTGTTTCCATTGATCTTACTGCTGCTACTCCTGCTGACAATAATGTTGCTGGTTCTGTTGCTATTGAAAGCACTGATGCTTCTCCTACTGCTGCTATTGATGATACTGTTGTTGATGTAGTTTCTAAGGATATACATATAAGAGAGGCATATGACTTTGAGCCTGCTGTCACTGCTGATGTTGCCCCTGCTGATGTTTTTGTATCTGAAACTGTTTTCTCTGAATCTGCTACTACCCCAGTTGCTGCTGTTACTACTGCTGCTATATCTTCTGAGAGTGTTGCTCCTGAAAGTTCTGTATCTGCTGTGTCTACTCCTGCTGCTACAACATTTGCCAGTGCTATTTCTGCTTCTACTGCTGCTGCTACATCTGCTGTCACTACTGTTACCTCTGCTCCAACCCAACAACAGAAAGATTATCTGAAAAGGATTGATGCTTTATATGATGAACAAAGCTCTGAAAGTGATCAGTTCAGAACTGATTCTGATGATTCCTCAGCTACTATAGCAAGGAAAATAAAAGCAAGAAGCAAGACAATGAAAAGAGTTCCTCCAGCTAAAGTAAAAGATACAAATGACATTCCCTACTATATTCTGCATTACTGCCCTATAACAGAACATTGGATGCAATATTCCAAGAATCAATTAAAGGCTATGAAAAAGAAAAGAAAATATGACAAAGGATCTTCTCAGTTCCATCATCCTCCTCCACCTCCTCCTCCTGATGCAGGTGCAGGTGGTAGCTCTATTGTTCATCCTTCTGCCAGAAGTCAAACCCCCTATCAGCCTCAAGGAAAATCTCAATATAGGGGAAGCAAATCCAGAGGCTCTCAATCTAGGAGAGGAAATTATAGAGGAAACCAAAGAGAACTTTAAGTTTATTCTAAAGGTTACTCCAGGCAACATCCTTACTCAAGGGAAGGAATAGGTTCATCTGATACTACTTCAGGTCCATTTCCTTATAAGTTGAAAGAATTAGTCTCCTCCAGAGCTCCTCTAGATAATCCCTCCAACAGATATGAGCCTCCAGTGCCCTTTGAGGATCCAAAGAACAATCCAACTGCCTGGACAGCTAGAATGAAGGAATTAGCTGCCTTGGATCAGATTAAGAAAGCCAGAGAGCAAGGCAAGGATACCTCCAGCATTACTACTCTGTCTGATCAAAGAAAGAAGGAACTTGAAAGATATGCCTCCAGCAAGTTTTTTGATTCTGAAAGATACATGGAGCTGCACCCTGAAGCTGTAGTACCAAGGCCTAAACATCAAACATCTCTAGGTGCAGCCGATGACAGAAGATCAAAGAAGGAAGCTCTTAATCCAAATAGAGAAATTAAACTTATAAAGAGTAAGGAGAAAGAGTAATTTTGTAAGGTGACAATTATTCTGATTTCTGATCTGTCTAAGATATTATATCTGTGATTCTGCAATGTTGTTGTTTGTTATATTGTTGCTTTGTATGTTGTTTTTAATTTCTCCAATTTCTATAAATAGTAATCCTAACCCAAATAGGGGGAGATTGTTGGAACACCCTATTACTAATTTGGGTCAGGATCACTATGTCATTAGGAAACTTGTTTTTGACCTCATTGTATAGATCTAAAGGTCAATTAGAATTCAATCTAAGGGTTATTAGTTAGGTTTGGAAGCTGCCCTCAAGACCAATGTTTTTTTTTAGTTTGGAGACTAAGTCATTTCGTTGAGCTCAGTACGACGAATCGTCGAACTCCTATCGACGATCTTTTAGCTCAACTTCGACGGATCGTCGAACTCCATTCGACGATCGCTGAGCTCAACTTCAACAAATCATCGAACTCCATTCAACGATCTTCGAGCTCATTTCGACGATCTTGACTCCAGTTTGTTTCGCTATCTCTAAGCTCAGTTCGACGATAGTTGAGCTCAGATCGACGAACTCTATTTCTGTATAAGTCCAAATTGCTGAGCTCAGTTCAACGATAGTAGAGCTCAGTTCGACGTTTTTCTTAAGAGTTCAACGACTTTCAAGATTAAAATTCAGAACAGTTAAGGAGTTATTCTCAGCAATTAATTCAGAAGATTTTGTAGCCGTTTTCATTTACTCTGGAGCAAGTTTCAGGGAATTATCAAGAAATGTTTCATTGGACTTTGCCCCAGAAGACAAAAGCAATTAAGGAAGTCATTTATGACAGGCCAACGACTATCTTTAGAGTGGATCATTTCTATTCAGAGAAAGAGAATAAAAGATTAGATTTTTCAGAACTAAAAGAAGAAGAACAAGGGAGAGACACATATTATGCAATATTCATTCTCTGGAAATCTTCTTCTGCAATAACTCTCATAACCACAATCACACAAGATAAAGAAAAAGAGTTGCAGACATTCTCTGTCTCAAATTCATACAAGAACACCATCACGAAAAGAGATCAACCATCTGAAATCTTCAGATCTCTTTTGATTCAAGTGTTCAAGGCCATCATCATTCAAGACTCCAGACCTCTCACATTTCAGCTGTTGCTGAAATCATCATTTGCTGGAGATCAATTTCTGAAGGCCTATCACCCTACTGCAAAGCTTCAATTCCTGAACAACTACAGATCTCAGGGGGAGCTTTGACAACATCAATATCCACATAGTCTTCTCAGCTGCCTTGAGAAAGAGAAGACTTCCATCACTCTCTCATCCCCACCTCTGTAAAGGGTTTTTCAAACTCCCTTAAAAAGTTTGTGTGTGGTTTTTGAGCACCTTATCAAAAGCTCATTGGTGGCAAGACACCTGATCAAAAAATCTGGTTTGGTTTTTGAGCACCTTATCAAAAGCTTATTGGTGCCCAGGACACCTGATCAACTCATCCTGCAGTGGATTCCTACCTAAGGTGGTAGAAGAGTGGATGTACCCAAGTTTAGGGGAACCACTATAGCTCCTTGTGTCTTCTGGTTGCTTGTTTTTTTCTTCTATTTTTGGCTGTGATTTGTGAGTAGGTTGCTATGTGATTAGATAGTTTCTGTGATTAGATTTACTATTTGCTTCCCTGTTCACACTAGAATACAACAACTGTTGTAAAACGTTTTTAGCAAGCACCATACTCTATTCACCCCCCCCCCCTCTAGAGTATATCAGATCTAACTCGCACTTTCACTTTGCTCTTCACGAAACCATCCCCCATATCCACATAAAAGATCGGAGAGCTTGAAGACACCACTAACCAAGAGCACAAGCCCCGGATTGGCCTAACCCTAGAGAAAGCATCTTCTCACATGTCAAGACTCTTTTGAGTCGACGTCTCGCCTAAATATCTACAGATCTAGCACCAAGGGAGAGGGTAGGAAACTCACATCGATTCCAGCGGTTCCTCCATTTCCGGCCATGGATCTCATAATTCTCCTTGGCGGCATCTTCTCCTTCACGGCGATGGCGGATTTTCCCTCCCTAGAACTTGCTCCTGCAGTTCTCCTTCTACAGAAGTTCTCTCAGAAAATAGGTATTAAGTGAGCGTGGAAATGGCTAGGGTTTTCTCTCCCCCTTATATATGAAAAGTGACACGGGTAGGGACATGGCCGTGTCCTTACCCGTGTCCTGCCTGGGCGAAGCGGCAACGACAGTTTCCGTGTCGGTTCAATAGTTGATACAGGTAGGGACACGCCCATGTGGGCGTGTCCCGACCCGTGTCCACATGACACGGCCGTGTGCCCTGGCCGTGTCCTTCTCTGGATACATTTCGACGATCTCAACATTTCGTCGATCTCAATCAAAATCGTCGACTGGAGCACACGGGTAGGGACACGCCCGTGTCTCTACCCGTGTCATGTTAATTTGTTGAAGTCGACGTGCAGTTCGTCGATCTCGACACCTCTCGTCGAGTGTAACTCGATATACACGGGTAGGGACACGCCCGTATCACTACCCGTGTCATATGATGTCGACACAGCTCGTCAGTATCGACACGCCCTGTCGAGTGTAACTCGACACACATGTGTAGGGACACGCCCGTGTTTCTACCCGTGTCACATGATGTCGATATAGCTCGCCGATCTCGACATGCCTCGTCGTGTTCAGCTCGACGCACACGCACATGGGTAGGGACACGCCCGTGTCTCTACCCGTGTCTCATGCTTGTCTAATTTCTCCTCCTTTTCACATGTGCTGCCCTATTGTCAGAACTCCCCATGAACCCTAGTCAGCTCTCCTGACTCAAAACACGCACGAGGGGCCTAGTGCAATTCAGGACGTTACAAATCCTATAAACAAAATAAAAGATTTCGCCCTCGAAATCAGGCTTAGGCTGTGGGGAGAAAAGCATACAGGAAATTTAACATATGCTTTTAAATAAAATTACCTTGAGAAAACAACTCCGGGTAGCGTTGCTGCATCAAATCCAATGGCTCCCTTGTGTACTCCTCCTTCCCATGATTGGACCATAGTACCTTCACCAAGGGAACACTTTTGCAGCGCAATGTTCTTGTCTCTTTGTCAACAATCCGAACCGGCTCTAGTCGTACAGACATATCTGATGCCACTGCACCATCAGTAGTGGGAATATATTGGTCGGGCCGCAACAGTGTCATCTATATATTCATTTCCCAATACCTTCGGATCTTCTTCCTGCACCCAAGACAAGGGAGTCCTGCACCTTCTTCCGTAAAGGGCTTCATGGGGCGGCATACCGATGCTCGCCTATGGCTATTATTGTAGGAGAATTCCACCAGGGGAAAGAGTCTTTCCCACGGCTCTCCTCTGTCCAGCACACACAACCTCAACAAATGCTCCAGTGTTCTGATGGTCCGCTCAGACTGCCCGTCCGTCTGAGGGTGAAATGCAGTACTAAAGGTTAGGCGCGAGCCCAAATACGCCTATACCGCCTTCCACTCCTTGAATGTAAACCGACCATCCCGATCCGAAACAATTGTCCCGGGCACGCCATGATACCGTACAAATTGATCCATAAAAAGGCGTACCAAAACATCCACGTGTGCTTCCTTCTTCATTGGAATGAACTAGGCTACCTTTGTCAGTCGATCAACAATAACCCACACTGAATCATTTCCGGAGCAGGAACGAGGTAGCCCATAGACAAAGTCCATGGAGATATCCTCGAACTTCCATTTGGGAATGGGCAACTACTGCAACAAACCACCGAGACTCTTACATTCAGCCTTCACTCTTTGACAAGCTTCGCAATGTATAACATAGTAACGAACATCCTTCTTCATTCCTGGCCAGCACATGGTCTTCTGTAAGCCGGCGTACATCTTGGAAATACCCAGGTGTATAGAATATTGAGAGGAATGTGCCTCTCTCAAGATATCCTCCCGGATTTTGCCGCCCTTGGGAATATAGAGCCGGCCATGAAAATAAACGAGGCCATCTTTTAGTGTGTACTCATCGGTGGTCCCATCTTCAATTGCCTTGATTGTCGAGGCCAAGGCTGCATCCATGCCTTGCTCCACCCGAATCCGGTCCCGGATATCACAAACTATGCTCATGCTTGCCAAAAACTCCACATACTCTGCCGAAGGAGCCTTGAATACTAGAGTAATATCCATCTCCTCAATCATCCGAGCCAACTCCATACTCATCAACCGAGACTCTGGGCTAGAGCATGGCACTTTTCTACTCAATGCATCGGCTACCGAGTTCGCTTTCCCGGGGTGGTAGTTCATGGTGAACTCATAGTCGCATAGAAATTCCAACCACCGCCATTGTCTCAGGTTCAACTCCTTCTGAGTGTGGACATACTTCAAGTTTTTGTGATCGGAAAAGATCTCGCAGTGGATGTCATATAGATAATGCCTCCAGACCATTAAAGCGAACACCACTGCTCCCAACTCCAAATCATGAACCGGGTAATTGATTTCATGTTTCTTTAACTGCCTTGAAGCATAAGAGATTACGTGCCCGTGCTGCATCAATACCGCTCCCATCCCTTGATATGACGTGTCCGTGTAAACCTGAAATCCTTCCTTCCCAGATGGAAGTGCAAGGATGGGGGCGGAGGTAAGCCTATCCTTTAGCTCTTGGAATGCCGCTTAACATTATGGTGTCCACTCAAATGGCACAACCTTCTTCGTCAAGGAGGTAAGAGGATGGGCAACCTTTGAAAATCCTTTCACAAACTTGCGATAGTACACGACAAGTCCAAGGATACTCCTCACATCGGCCGCCGACTTCATGGGCGACCACTCTTTCACGGCTCGCACCTTTGCTAGATCCACTGCTAATTCTGCTCCACTGATCACATGCCCCAGGAAGGCAACCTCCTTAAGCCAGAATTCACACTTGCTAAACTTGGCGTACAAGGTGTGATCCTTCAATTTCTTCAAAACCAAGGTCAGGTGCTCGGCATGCTCCTCCTCTGTCTTTGAGTAGACCAAGATGTTGTCGATGAAAACAATGATGAAGATGTCTAAATATGGTTCAAACACCTTGTTCATCAGGCTCATGAAGGCCGAAGGGGCATTTGTGAGCCCAAACGGCATTACTGTGAACTCATACAAACCATATCTCGAAATGAAGGCTGTTTTCTGAATGTCCCCTTCTTGTATCCTCAACTAATAGTATCCAGAGCTCAAATCCAGTTTAGAGAACCAATGTGCTCCCACTATCTGATCGAACAACTCGTCGATCTGCGGTAGCAGATAAGTGTTCCGCACCGTCAACCGATTGAGTTCGCGATAATTTATGCACAAACGCAGGGTTCCATCCTTCTTCTTCACGAATAGCACAGGGGCTCATCAGGGTGATGAATTGGGGCGAACGAAACCTGACTTCACCAGTTCTTGCAATTGAACTCTAAACTCCGCGAGTTCTTTCGGGGCCATTCTATATGAAGCCTTGGATACATGCTTGGCACCTGGTACTAGATTAATCTGGAAGTCAACCTCTCTATGCGGAGGTAATCCTGGTAGCTTCTCAGGAAATACATCGGGAAAATCCCGCACTACCCGTACATCCTTTAATTCCAATGCTTCTTCCTTCAACTCGAACCAGATCATAAAGACCTTGTCCCCCTTCATATGGGCTTTTACAGCTTGAACAGAAGATAATATCATACGCGGCGCGAAGCCAATTCCTTGGAAGATGACGTCAGAGTCTCCATGTCTCAAATAGATCCGCTTCTCCATGCAGTCGATCCTCGCAAAGTGTCAGTCCAGCCATACCATGCCCAAAATGATGTCAAACTCCGGCATTCTCAGAACCGTGGCCGGTGTATCAAAGGCCTTCCCATCAATAAATAACTCCAACTCGCACTTGGTGGTTGCGATCATCTTCGTGCAATCCAGAAGGCGTATACGTCGGGCTATGCCAGTGAAGTACTGTATACCCTCCACGTCTTTTATGAAATCCTCAGACATAAAGGAGTGTGAGGCACCGGTATCGAACAACGCATAGGCCGTCTTCCCGCCAATAATCACGGTGCCTAAGTACCAACAGCCAAAACTTATTGCTAGGTGTCTAGTAAGTCTTAATCAATTCAAGTTAGACCATGAAAATATGTTAATTAATTAAATCATACCTGCAATCACATCTTGGGGGTTCTGTTCCTGTGCCATGTCAAGCGCGTACACCTGATCCCTAGCAGAGCCGGGATTACCTCCTCGTGGTCCTCATCCTCGACCACGCATATATCCCCGTCCTTGTGGGGATGCTGGAGGGAGAGCGGGAGGGAGAGCAGGAGGGGCGTTCCCATATAGATACGGGCAGAAATGTCGGATGTGGCCCGGCTAGTTGCATTCGAAGCACACCAGCCGACGACGCCCTTCAGGTTGTTGAAATTGCTAAGGCTATGGGGGTGGAGGCAACACAGGCGGCTGCGTAACCGGATGCTCCACACTATAGTTCCGGTGGACACGCCCTCCACCTCTTTGATATCCTCTTCCTCCTCTGAAGTCTTGCCTCCTTCTATTCTATGGGCCGGCTTCCATCACGTCCTCCGCAGACCTCTTACTGCATCCCAACTGGTCCGCCTCCAATCTTTTCGCCATATCAATAATCTCCGCCAAGCTTCCATCCCCTATAAACAAAAGGGACTGCCTTAGGGGATCTCGCAGCCCTTTGTATAAGCGCTTGGCATAACCTCTGCCATCCAACTCGTAAGAATCCGCAAACCTTGCGATATGATGGAATTCCCGCTGGTATTCCGTAACCGACTTTAATTCCTACTTTAGTAGAAGAAACCTCTGCTCAAGCTCATCTCGGGTCGATGTAGGGATAAAGTGCTCCAAGAAAACACCCGATAATTCACACCAACTTATCTTTGTGTAGACCCGACCTTGGAAGGTAGAGCCCATGAGGGACTTCCACCACCTCTTAGCATGTGAGTACAAGACGGACACCGCCAATGTCACTGCCATGTTGGCCGGGCAACGGATACCAGCCAACAACTCCTGAACCGTGTCTATCCATTCCTCTGTACGTACGGCTGACTCCATCCCAAGGTAGGCGGAAGGGGGGAGAGCCCGGAAGGTGCTCAGCTAGTTGGAGCTCGGGTCCTGTTGTTGCACCGGGGGCTGCTGCGCCCTAAAAGCATCGAGAATGGCAGTGAGCGTCAACCCCAACTCAGATTGTTGGAATTGAGTGGGAGTGGGTATGGAGGGCGTAGGAGTGCCTCTCACATGCTGAATGAGCGCTGGAATCTACACATAAAATGCAAACGTATGGTCAGGTTGGCTAATCTTAAGGTCAAAGTTTTACATACTTAGTGTGAATTACATATGGGCACACCACTGCTTCTGCTAAGTCAGTTTGTCCCCAAACTGACTAATCAAACGGGGGTGGCACCATTGTTGAATGACTTCTTTAGTTGAGGATCATGGCAAACTGACCCCCCCCCCTCCCGGATCCCAAAACACGGCACGAAGGGGGAGTCTTATGCCCGGAACAGCCGCCTTGCGGTAGCATTAGCACACGGGCTAACCTGTACAGCAAGACGCCTATTCCGCCGGCTACAACAATATCAATAGAACATGCTAACCCAACCAAATATAATAAGCAAGAGACGTCAAATCCACACTAAGTAATAAAATCCAAATACATCAATAAAGGAGATGCTAAACATGTTTCTACAATATATCAGAGTACAACTAAACATTGCCCAAATGGGCTACATCAGAGTATCAAAATACTAATATCCGTAACCGATGGTATCGACGACACTGTCACTTCAGGACCTATCGTCCTGGCCTGGCTGTCCTGCTGCGTAGTCTTTGGCTGCTCTATGATGCTTAAGATCACGGCAGTGAACCGGTCGCACAAGTAATATAAAATGGGGGCTTTCCCAAGTATCGATCTCTCAAGGAACACAGTAAGGTGGAGTTAATTTCGAGGAGGACTTGAGATTGAAGTCCTTAAGTCGGCGGTAATGATGGGGTTTTTTGTATTTGCGGACACAGAAAAAAAAGGCTATCAACTACTCCTATGCAACGCCGCTATGCGATGCTTCGCCAGGCGGGATGGAAGACTAGTCGGGCCGCTATGCACCGAATCGCTAGGTGGATGGGCGAGTAGGCTTGCGGATGAGGTGGTTAGAATGGCGGAATGAGGGTCGAAAGCACCTCTTCGCTACGCACGCCACTAGCAATTGCTAGTACGGCAAGGACAGATGAATGGTAGATGGAATATGGCGGACCTCAAGAAATTAATAAAAATAAGAAATCACATAGACATGATTTGATAAAAATGTATATCAAAATAAGTACAACTTCATCATACACAAGAGATCAACTATACTATTCAACAACAAGAGAAGAAAAGTGTGCGAAATCGACCGGATCCGAAGCCTTGCTGAGGATTCACGGTTGGAATCGTCGGGTTGTCAATCCGCGTCCAAGCTCGGTCCGCAACTACGTCCGGGGTATAGAAGGGCTGTCACCACCTTCCAATGGCCCGTCTTCTTCGTGTCACGATCCGGTGGAGGATGGCACAACTTCCCCTAGCTTGATGGATAAAGCTAGGTCAAGCTCTTCTTATAGCTCAAGGATGAAGGACGAGGCCGAGAGGAAGCTCCGGCTTGGATTTGGCGGTGAAAGCTCGCCCGGAGCACCTCCCTAGGGTGGAGATTGAAGGAGGATGGCGGAATCCCTCCTCGGAGACGAAAACGGCGGAGGAAAAATGAGCGATCTCCGGATCCTCGGATTAGGGCGAGAACTGCACTATTTATACAAAAGCAGAAATGAACAATGCGCACGATCACAGGCGCACGACCAGTGGTCGTGCGCACTATGTCCTGTGCTCGTACGCACTGGCATGGAATAACAGGAAGAAGAACTGGGATAATGTGCACGAGTAGTGGCGCATGACCAGTGGTCGTGCGCACTAAGTCCAATGATCGTGCGATTACCCCAGACAGGACTCCAGAAAAGAGGAATCAATGCACACGATCAGTGGCGCACGACCGGTGGTCGTGCGCAGTATGTGCAGTGGTCGTGCGCTTACCCCAGGCTGATTCTGGAAAACGAAGAGTAGTGCGCACGATCATGGGCGCACGTCCAGTGGTCGTGCGCATTAGATCCCATGATCGTGCGCAGTATTCCTGTTTCACAACCATCCCGGAACACGCACACGACCCCTGTACCGAAAGGAAAAACCAATCACTAATCTGTGCAGACATTCCAGACAATCACAAATGGGAGTACAAACTATAAAAATAACAAAATACACAACCATGAGCTTAAATGTGCAATTCCTATGGAAATATAGGCAAGATGAAATATATATGATAATGAACTAAAAGTGAAGTGCAAATGCGTGAAAACAAGCTCAGATGAGTCCGAAAATAGGTATATAAAGTGAACTCATCACACCCTGATGGAGCCGACTTCCCACGACATGTGGCCAAGGAGCGTCCTCCCTCTAACGATGATGGTGACCCGGTAGATTTGAATGGAGACGTCGGCCCGCAACACTTTGACGACGGCGACAGCATGCTTACGGACGACCCTTGGAAGCGTCGCCACAATAGCCGTCCGGAGCGCAAGCCCAATTATTGGCGTCGCCACAAAAGCCGTCCGGAGTGAAAGCCCAATTATTATTTATTAATAATATATATTAATAAATAATAATTCAATAATAATATATTTTATTAGTTGTTTTATTTCCAAATTGTCATTTTTTATTTCATGTTTAATTTCATGTATTATTTGTAACATGGTTATATTATAAAACCATGGTGCATGGTTGTGTCTTATTTCATTTTCATGTTGGGCTGCATGTAGCCCTTTTCCCTTGATTGTAAAGCCTATATAAAGGCATGTACTCCTTTGTTTTTCCCCAGTGAATGAATGAAAAGAAAACCAATTTCAAGATTGAAATCCTCCTCCTTCTCCAAGGCAAATTTCGGCCCCCTCTATTCCTATTCTCCCTTGGCCGCCGGCCACCCATCCCCTCCCCTCTCTCTCGGCCTCAGTTCCTCTCCTTCCTCATCTATACCTTGCCTCCTTGCTACACGAGCCATCTCTTTTTCCCAACCTACAAGTCGTCACCTCAACGCTCACAAGTCCGGCTACCACCAAAACTCCTTCACCCGAGTCCCACCACCACCACCCTTCACAAATCTGGCCACCCCACCTCTCACCCGAGGCCTCCTCCTCCTCCTCAACAAATCCGACCCCCCACCCTATGTTGAATTCTGTGAATTGAAAGTGGGTGAATGGAAGGCTTGGGAAACTTATCCGCGTGGACTACGCGGACAGGTTTGGCGGACTGCTAGGTCGGCAGGGATGTTGCAGGCGGTTTGCTCTGTGGCGGCCTGGGCGGTCTGTTCGCGCGGACTACGCGGACAGCAGCAGCGGTCTGATAGGCCAGTGTATGCTCAGCAGGCGGTTGACTCCCAGGAAGTAACCGGGAGGATAGGAATGCTATCCACAGAGTCCGGCATAAAGCGGACTGAAGAACTGGAGCTCGGCAGACCGGTTTGGCAGTTGTCTTGGTCTTGCTCTGGTGCAGCGGGAAGCCGCGGAGACCGCCGGACAGCGCGGACAGAAACTGGAGGTCGCCCGGTATGGCAGGCTAGATCCAGTGTCCGCCAGTAAGTGCGGACTGGCCCTTGTGGCCAGTGGACTGGACTTGGTGTGATCTGAACCAAGTCCAGGATGGCTCAGTCCAGGGAGATCGCGCAGTGGAGCGCGGGCTGGTTTCTCAGTCCGCCAAGCGTAGTAGAAGTGTTGTTGTGTTGTTTGCTAGCTTGGGGTAATGCGGACTGGAGAATTGCTTGTGCAGGAGCGTGCGGACAGGAGACAGAGTCCGCTGAGTCCGGTTTAGCCTTGTGATGAGGTTATGGACTCAGGAGTTGCGGACTGGAGTCTGCTGTTAGCAGACTGGATTGGCGTGTCCGCCAAGTCCGGAGGTGCCTTGGCAATGAGGCAATGGACTTGGGATATGCGGATGGAAGCCGGGTGTCCGCTGAGTCCGGCAGGTGCCTTGATGGCGAGGCTGCGGGCTCGGGTTTTGTGGGCTGGTGCCTTGTCCGCAGAATGGCGGACACGACTGTTGTGGAGTCCGGCTGTGGTGGTCCTGGCTTGGTCTCTGGCGGCAAGGCGGGCTGGATATTGGAGTCCGGCCTTGGAGAAGCTGGGGCGGAGTAGCTATCTGCACATGAGCGGCGAACTAGAATGTGTGTCCGCGGGCTGGCGGACACACTTGTTCTAGCTGCGGGATGTGGCGGTGATCCTATCGGCTAGGGTGGTGACCATACTCATCATCGTGCCTATAAATAGGACCCATGTCACATCAGGAATTCGAACAGACCTAGACCGAAGTAAGTGAACAGTAATTGAGCTCGCGTAAGTTGCTGCGGTCTGGACCTTGGTGTCCGCGCGGATAGAGAGTTGACCCGGTTATGATGTGCAGGTTGTGTGGATAGCGCTGGAAAGCCAGGACTTGGCTCTGATTGCGGTCAGGGATAGTGCGGACTCTGCGGTTAAGCAACAGGCGGTAAACAGCAGGTCGCGGATAGCGACCAGGCGGTCTTCTCTTTGGCAACTTGGTTCGGGGTTCTGGAAGTCGCCTGCTTCAGGCGGACTGTTCCATTCGGTGACGCAGCTTGTGCGGTCAGGCGGCTAGGCGACCTCGCGGTCAGGAGGCCAGCAGATCGGCGGTGAAGAGCTAAGCATTGGAATAAGGGTGAGTCCGCGCGGCTTGGGTTGCGGTCTGGCGACCTGGCGGACTGAGTGGACTCCACAGCAGTAGGTTGGTGGCTTGTTGATTGAGTCCGCGCGGCTTGTTTTTTGTTCTTGTCTTTGTAACTGTCTCTGCTCTCCCTGTGTTGGGTTTTGGTGAAGCATGTCTCGCCATGTATGTCTCGCCTTATAAAGAAGTTTGCTCTTGATCAATAAAGAAGCTTGTGCTGCATGTGTTGCTGGTTGTTACTGCTTTGTTGAGATAACCCCTGCTAACTCCACGATCCGGGAAAACTTTCAACATTATAAGTGGGCGTATCCTCCTTCGGTTTGTTGAGTTTTCAACAGGGTATCCAAGGGGGCGTCTGCGGTTTGTTGAATTTTAACATGGTATCAAAGCGAGGTTGTTGGAGTGGTCAAGCAGTGCTCAATGGAAGTAGTTGCTCGTCTGTTGAGGAAACCAGTGGTAGAACCATGGCAGTGGAGGATGCAAGCTGTCTTGGAATTGATCTCCTTACAGAGATGAACTGTGAACGGTGGAAGTCCTGTATGAAGAGCTTTCTTCTTGGCGAGGACCTTTGGGAGGTTGTATGCGGAGCAGGAAGACAAGAGGATACTGCTGGCAATGCTGAGGCGATGAGAGCTTGGAAGGAGGAAAATGCGAAAGCGGAGTCTATTCTCAAGCAGGTGATCTCATCGGAGCTCTTGGACTACATCAGTGGATGTCGGTCAGCTGCGGAGGTTTGGACTTCCCTTGATGGGTTGTTCAGGAAGGAGGTGAAGATTGCTGCGGAAGATGGTCCCTCTACTTCATATCAAGAAGAAAGGAGTGTTTCTCCTAGGTGTGATAGGAAGAGGAAGGAAGGACCACGGTGCTATAAATGCAAGCAACAAGGTCATCTTCGGAAGGAGTGCAAGGTTACCTTGCTCTCGGCGAACGTTGCTCAGGTAGGGAGGAAGGAGAAGAACGTAGTTGGGATTTCAACTAGTTCTGGAGTTGATCGGAGGAACGCCAGTGATAGTGCTGCTATCTGGCATGAAAGACTGGGGCATGTAGGGATGGACAAGCTGAAAGCAATGGCGGAAAGAAGACTCGTAAGAGGCTTGCCTAGATTGTCATCCTATGGCGATGGTAGGGGGGTGTGCGGGATGTCAGGAAAGTGGAGCCTATCGCTTCATGATTGACAAAGCACAATCCAGATGTAATGCACCATTGGCGGTTGTCCATTGTGCTCTGGTGGGTCCGACTGTCACGGCCAGTCTTGGAGGCAGCAGGTTCACGCTGATATTGGTTGATGACTATTCTAGGTATACTTGGGTATACTTTATGAAGAAGAAGTCCAACATGTTACGCTTGTTTGTGGAGTTCAAGAAGCTTGTGGAAGGCCAGCTTGGCCGGAGGATCAAGGTGTTGAGGACAAGTATCGGTGGTGAGTTTGGCTCAACCGAGTTCTCACGCTTTTGCAGGAAGCAAGGGATCCGGATGGAGCTTTCTTGTGGACATACTTCACAACAAGGTAGTATTGCAGCTCGGATGATCCGTTGGTTAACGGAGACCTGCAAGTGTTGGCTTCAGAGTAAAGGCGTTCCGAAGGCTCTTTGGGCGGAAGGAATTGCCTGTGCTGCTCATGTCATCAACCGGATGACTCTTAGTCCGATCATAATGAAGACTCCTTATGAGCTGATGTTCGGAGTGAAGCCCTCAGTGAAGCACCTTTGGGTGTTTGGATCTACCTGCTATATACACTCTCCGGGTGCTCTCAAGATAAAGCTAGTCTTTGTTGGGTATGATGAGCAGAGAAGAAGATGGAGGTGTATGGATCCTGCGACGAAGAAACTCATAGTGTCGAGAGACATTGTTTTCGATGAGTTGACGCCGTATTGGGGTAGCTCTTATGTGGAGCTAGAGATAAGCAGGTCAGATGGTGGGCTGAAGGAGGCTGCTGCTAAGGAAGTGGAGTTGCCTGAGTCACCAGGTACTCCAGGTTGTTCTAGCTCCGGGGCAAAGGCGTCAGAGTCGGGAAGAAGGGGGAGCGATGCTCCAGGATCTTCTGGCTCGAAGGCGGAGGCTTCCGGTTCAGGAAGCAAGGGGAGCGATGTTCCAGGCAGTTCTTGTTCAAGAGGGGAGTCTTCTGGTTCAGGTAGCAGGGGGAGCGTTGCTCCAGATGCTTTTGGTTCCAGTAAGGAGGCGTCTTGTTCAGGGATCAAAGGGAGCATTGTTCCGGGTTTGCCCGGGAACAGAGCTGGTTCAATAGCAGCGGAGGTGGTTAGCCATGATCAGGTTCTTCAGAGATCGAAGAGGATCAGTAAGCCACCAGCTCGATATAGTGAAGGGAACATGGCGGACTTGGTTCCGTGTTTCCATGTTAGCCCTCAGGTCGAGCAAGGTTCTTCTGGCTGTGATGACCCCACTAGAATCAAGGAGGTGTTTGACACCAAGGCTGATGAGGTGACTTCTCTCAGAGATAACAAGGCTTGGGCTTCTGGGTCCAAGGAAGTTGGTGATACTCCTGTGATGCAAGAGTGGAGGTTGAAGCAGAAGAAGGCAGAGGGAAGCATGACTCCTTTTTGGAGATGCTGGAGGGCTCCCTCATGGTCCAAGATATGCGGGGCGAGGACTATGTCTTTGACATCTCTTCGTAGATGCTATCGGAAGGACCAGGTGCAAGGTTACGGGAGCTGCTGGAGTTATTCACCACTTCTCACTTCAAGGGGGAGTGTTGAATTCTGTGAAGTGAAAGTGGGTGAATGGAAGGCTTGGGAAACCTATCCGCATGGACTACGCGGACAGGGTTGGCGGACTACTAGGCCGGCAGGGATGTTGCAGGCGGTTTGCTCTGTGGCGGCCTGGGCGGTTTGTTCGCGCGGACTACGCGGACAGCAGCAGCGGTCTGACAGGCCAGTGTATGCTCAGCAGGCGGTTGACTCCCAGGAAGTAACCGGGCGGATAGGAATGCTATCCGCAGAGTACGACATAAAGCGGACTGAAGAACTGGAGCTCGGCAGACCTGTTTGGCAGTTGCCTTGGTCTTGCTCTGGTGCAGCGGGATGCCGCGGAGACCGCCGGACAGCGCGGACAGAAACTGGAGGTCGCCCGGTATGGCGGGCTAGATCCAGTGTCCGCCAGTAAGTGCGGACTGGCCCTTGTGGCCAGTGGACTGAACTTGGTGTGATCTGAACCAAGTCCAGGATGGCTCAGTCCGGGGAGATCGCGCAGTGGAGCGCGGGCTGGTTTCTCAGTCCGCCAAGCATAATAGAAGTGTTGTTGCCTTGTTTGCTAGCTTGGGGTAATGCGGACTGGAGAATTGCTTGTGCAGGAGCGTGCGGACTGGAGCCAGAGTCCGCTGAGTCCGGTTTAGCCTTGTGATGAGGTTATGGACTCAGGAGTTGCGGACTGGAGTCTGCTGTTAGTAGACTGGATTGGCGTGTCCGCCAAGTTCGGAGGTGCCTTGGCAATGAGGCAATGGACTTGGGATATGCGGACGGAAGCCGGGTGTCCGCTGAGTCCGGCAGGTGCCTTGATGGCGAGGCTGCGGGCTCGGGTTTTGCGGGCTGGTGCCTTGTCCGCAGAATGGCGGACACGGCTGTTGTGGAGTCCGGCTGTGGTGGTCCTGGCTTAGTCTCTGGCGGCAAGGCGGGCTGGATATTGGAGTCCGGCCTTGGAGAAGCTGGGGCGGACTGGCTATCTGCACAGGAGCGGCGAACTGGAATGTGTGTCCGCGGGCTGGCGGACACACTTATTCTAGCTGCGGGATGTGGCGGTGATCCTATCGGTTAGGGCAGTGACCATACTCATCATCGTGCCTATAAATAGGACCCATGTCACATCAGGAATTCGAACAGACCTAGACCGAAGTAAGTGAACAGTAATTGAGCTCGCATAAGTTGCTGCGGTCTGGACCTTGGTGTCCGCGCGGATAGAGAGTTGACCCGGTTGTGCTGTGCAGGTTGTGCGGATAGCGCTGGAAAGCCAGGACTTGGCTCTGATTGCGGCCAGGGACAGTGCGGACTCTGCGGTTAAGCAACAGGCGGTAAACAGCAGGTCGCAGATAGCGATGTTGGGTACATTGGTCAAATGTACCTGATTTGAAGAAGCCTCACTCAACTCAATGATATACATCATAATGTATTTGATGTATGTTGAGTTTACTTGTACAGGTTATGTAATCACTGGACTGAAGCAAAAAGTTTCTAAGTCCATGTGTCGACACCCAGAGGGAAAGTGTCGACACTTAAGAAGACTTGTGTCGGCACCCAGACAAGCAGTGTCGACACTTGGAGTCATTGTGTCGACACCTGGGATGCAGAGTCGACACCAGACAGTAAGTGTCGACACTTGGAGCTGTGTCGACACTCAGTGAAGAAAAGTGCAGACAGAAAGTGTCGACACAAGGAGCTGTGTCGACACCCAGTGAAGCTGTGTCTACACCAGAAAGTGTCGACATTTGGAGCTGTGTCGACACTCAGCAAAAGTCTGCAGAGACTAAGTTAAAGTGTCGACACTCAGAACAATGTGTCGACACTCAACAGAAGAGTCAGCACTTGAAGTAAGTGTCGACACTCAGCACAATGTGTCGACACACAACCAGAAGAGTCAAAAAATGAAGTAAGTGTCGACACCCAGCACAATGTGTCGACACTTAGCTAAAGACTCTACACTTGAAGAAAGTGTCGACACAAGGAGCTGTGTCGACACTTAGCAAAGATCAAAAATATCAACAAAATTATTCTAAGTACAAGTGTCGACACTAAGGGAATGTGTCGACACTCAGCTGAAGTCTCAACAAAAAGAAGGTGTGTCGACACAAGGAGCTGTGTCGACACTCAGCAAGTATCGACATTAAAGACTATGTGTCGACACCAAGAAGCAGTGTCGACACTTAACAGTTACAACACATGAAGATGTGTCGACACAAAGGTGATGTGTCGACACTTAGAAGAATTCAGTAAAAGACAGAAGATCAAGTATTTGTGTCGACACTCAATTTTAGTGTCGACATCTGAAGAAGAATCTGTGTCGAGACATACAAGGAGTTGTGTCGACACCTTGTAGACTTGTGTCGACACTTACACAGCATGTGTCGACACTTGGACTATAAGTGTCGACACTTAAATACAGAAAGTCTCGACACTTTCAGACAGTTAGAGATTTTCAAGAAATGACTGGATGACTTGACAGCTGTCGTTCCAGCCGGTCTACAGCACCTGTCAGAGATATCAGAAGTCAGTTATGGACCGGACCAGCCGGTTACCATGAAGAAGGCCTATAAATAGGCTCATACAGTTTACAGAAACGTTGTTGTTGAGGTTGATCACATTGTTGAAGAACAAGTTATTAAAGTGGTACATATAGTATCAACACAAGAAGATCTTGCAGTCCAAGTGCAGATCTAAGAAGTTGGAGAGAGAGGGCTCCATCCAAGAAATCAGCCTCTGGAACTAAGCTGAGAAGAAGGATTCAGATTCATTCTGGATCTTAAGTGGCAGAGGTCAAGGAACTACTGCAGGAGGATTCAGTCTTATTCAATTCTACTCAAGAAGCTTTGAAGAAAGCTAAGTCAGATTGAATCCAGCTGAGTTCTTCCAAGAACTCATCAAGAAACTCTCAACTCCCCTCTTTTATTTCTGAGTTGTTGAGTTAATATTTGTAATACATTTTTATCTTGTAGGATCCTTTGGATTTGAGTGAATTGTAAGCCTATAATTATAAAGGCTGAGGGTAGGGCTTGAGAGCCTGAGTGTAGGAGATTGAGATCTCTGAGTGTAGGCCTTGTTGGCTGAGTGTAGGCCTTGGTTGGCTGAGTGTAGGCCTTGGTTGGCTGAGTGTAGGCCTTGATTGGCTGAGTGTAGGCTTTGGGATAAAGCTGAGTTGTAAGGCTTTGGGCCTGAGGTGTAGGAACCAATTTGGGTTCTGAGACAGTGGAGGAGTTTGGCCGAATCTAGTACACTGCTAGATAGGCGAAGGGGAAAAGTGGATGTACCCATATCTTGGGGAACCACTATAAACCACTGTGTATGCTGTGCTGTGCTGTGATTGTTGTTGTGCATGCTGTGTGTTTGCTGTGATAAAATAGTTAGTATTTTGTGATATAACTGATTGCTGCCATTTAAGTTTAAAAAGGATTAGGTCACCTATTCACCCCCCCCCCCTCTAGGTGTTTAGGTACCATATCTTTCAAGTGGTATCAGAGGGAGGTTCATCAAAAAGGACTAACAGTCTGAGGAGATCCTGTTTGTCAGATTCAGTGTAAGGCAAAACACAGATTCAAGAAATTCAAGAAAATCAAGAAACATGGGTTCCTCTGAGAATCACAAGGAATTGGGTTCCATGAAATTATCCATATGCAGGAAAGAGATCTTTGGGATCTGGAAGGAAAGGGTAAGGCTGTTTATGGAGGCCTCAGACCCTAGAATCTACATCACAGTAAAGGAAGGGCCTTATGTGCCCATGAAGATTTCAGTTTTAGATGCAAGTCAAAGAACTCCAAAGGATTTCTCTGAGATGACTAAGGATGAGATTGTCCTAGCCACAATGGACAAGAGGGCACAAAACATTATAGTGAGTGCCATAGATGATGCAACATTTCAGAATCTTATACACTGTAAGACAGCCAAGGAGATGTGGGACACTCTTATAGTGTATATGGAAGGATCTGAAGAAGTAAGACAAGATAAAAAATCCTTGCTAAATCAGGAGTATGAGAGTTTTAGACAAGGTAAAGGTGATAGCATAACTGAGTGCTACAAGAAGTTCTACAGAATAGTTAATGAACTCATGTCTTATGGAAGAGAGTTCAGTAACTATGAACTAAATGATAAGTTCCTAAGGTCCCTAACCAAAGATTGGGACACAAAGATCTGTGCCATTAGAGAAATGGCTAAGTTGGGGGAAATTCCTCCTCCTACACTGTTTGGCAAGTTGTTGTCATATGAAATGCAATTGACAGTGAGGAAGGAGGAGGAGAAATCAACAAGGACTGAGCACAAGGAAAGAACTGTTGCTTTCAAGACAGAAGTTCCCAGAAAGTGCAGGAATAAGTCATCAACTCCACCTCCAGAGGTAGTTGAATCAGAATCAGATGAGTCATTCAGCACAAAGACTGAGAGCAGTGAAAGTGATGAAGACTTTGCTGCCTTCACTAGACACTTTCAGAAATTCTTGAAGAAGAAACAGTGGAGGTCAAGACCTTCTTCTTCAAAGGGAAAGGAAGTCTTTTATCAAGAGAAAAAGCCTTCAAAGAAAGACAGGAAGAGGACAAAGTCAAGCAAGGCAACTGGTTCAAAGATAGTGTGCTATTGCTGCAATAGACAGGGTCATGTTATTGCAGATTGTCCAGAGAAGAGAAAGGAATCTGGTGACAGGAAAAAGCCTCACTTCAAAGGCAAGAAAGAGAAGTCTTTTGTTGCCAAGAAGGAGAAGACTCTATCAGATATCTCTTCTTCAGAAACTGAGTCTGAGGCTGAAGCCTACATAGGGCTGTTTGCTGAAGAAGAAGAAGAAGAATTCATGCAGATCATGGAGTCTATTTATGAACAAGAAGACAGTCAATGCCAAGGGCTAATGGCTTTGACAGAGAGTGCCAAAATCCTGGAGCAGCCAGGACCCAGTAAGGTACAAGGTTCAAGTTCAAGTTCAGTTTCTTGTTCTAGTTCAGATTCAGATTCTTCTTCATCAAGTGATGAGAATGTATCTGAGTCTGAGGATGATATTCATCAGCTTATATATGAATATAAAGTGCTGTTGCAAGCTTACAAGAAAAGCAAGTCCCTTGCCAAAAGTCAGGCAAAGGAAATTGCTGATCTTAAAGCTGCTGCAACAGATTCTGAGAAACAATTTGATCAAAAGCTTAATGAAATAGCCAGGCTGAAACACATAACAGTGATTCAGATGGGCACTATCACCTTTAAGAATGATCAAATCAAGAGTCTGGAGATAAATCTTCAGAAAGAGAGAGATCTTGTTGCTAGGTTTTCTAAACCTAAGTCGGTGTTACCTATAATTGATGAATTTGTTCATCATAAAGGCAAGGCTGGACTGGGTTTTATTAGACCTGCAGGGACTGAGCAGTCCGAGTCTAAGTCCAAGGGCAAAGCCCCAACATTCAACAAGGCTGCTGTAGACAAGACAGCCAAGGCTGTACCTAAGCAAAGGTACAATAAGTTTGAATGTTGGTGCTGTGACAAAGTTGGCCATTTTGTAGTGGACTGTTGGCACAATGCTAGTGCCAAAGTGAGTACTAAGCTATCTGGTGGAAAGCCAGTAGGTAGCTTTGTCAGATTGCAGACTAACAAGTACCAAGTGTACAACCCCATATTCGCTGAGCCAGACAAGGAGGCACAATGGTCACAGGAGGGTTAGCCAAAGTGGTCCCGCCCTAAGGAGGATCTCGCCCACAGAAGGCGGAAACGCTCTCGCTGGATGCTATAGAAGAGAAACCGTGGGCCGAGAGCACCAAGTGCGGACTGCGCGGAAACGCTCTCGCCCAAACCAAGCCTCAATCCCGAAGAGTTCTCGCTTGCGCTGGGCGAGAACGTTCGCGCCGCGCCCTGGGCCGAAAGGTCTCGGCACCAGCTCTCGCCGAGTGGGGCCCAGGGTCTTTGGAAGAATGTCCTAATTGCCCTCAGGAGAAATTACTTCAGTACCCTCAGAAAAACAGCGGGTTTTGGCTATTGGCAGACCAACCAGGGGCTTTTCAGTAAATTCAGGACAGCAAAATGCTATAAATAGACCCATAAGGGCTCCTTAGAAAGCAAGCTATCATTGTCTCCCGAATTCAAGTGCTTTCTGAGGAGCTCCTAGCCCAGCTTTGGCTTTGGAGGGGAAGCTCTCAGAGATCTTCCGGGTGTGAGGTGGGACCTCCCTGCTGAGGCTTTTGGGTCAGTCTTAGGTCCTTAGAATCCAGTCAAGGGGTGAGACTTGAGAGAAGTAGGTTTTGGCTGCACCCCTTTTTCTTCGAACTTCAGTTGAGGTCATATTTGGCTTCAATAGTTCTGGTGCGGTGAGCGTGGAAGGCAGCCGATTCAAGAAAGCCTTAAGTCTTGTCCCATGGCAGGAGGTGAAGGTGAAGGGTCAGGTTCTGGAGGCTCCCCCACCCAGGGAGAGGAAGCGACGAAGAGGATGCTGGATGAGTTCAGGCGAGAGGTTCTGCAGACGATCAGCTTGGCCTTCTCGGCGAGAGGCGAGTGGGCCACCCCTCAGGTCCCGATAGAAGAGGTTCCGTTCTTGGGCGAGAACGCCCCAGGGCAGCGCCCAGGAAAGGAGGTCCCGGGCTAGGCTGGCGAGAGAGATATGGCGGCGCGGGAGCTATTCCCAGGCCAGAGCCAGCGCCCGGGCAAGGAGGCATTGACAGAGCCAGGCGAGAAGGAGGCGGCGGTGCGGGAACTCTTCCCAGGGCACGGTCTCGCGGATCGGGCGAGCCAGCCGAGGCCGCGAGACGTGCCTTCTCGCCAGGCAGGAGGCGAGAACCCATTTAGCGAGCTCATCATCTCGGCTCCGGTACCGGAGGGGTTCCGGGAGCCCGACATGTCCTACTACTCAGGGAAGGATGACCCGGTGCAGCACGTATAGTGGTTTGAAGACGTTGTGTCAATAAGACAGATGACAGATGCCTTCAAGTGCCGGCTGTTCGCCATCACGATGAAAGAGAAGGCTCGGGACTGGTTCCACCAGTTGCCAGCAAGGTTAATCTACTGTTTTGAAGATCTGCGGAGAAGTTTCCTGTTAAGATTCTCAACCTCAAAGAAGCGGAAGAAGGAAGCGGAGTGTCTGTTTGCGGTGAGGCAGAGGCCGGATGAGACGTTGGGTCACTATGTCGACCGGTTTCAGGAGGAGATCCTTCTGGTCCAGGAGGTTCCAGGGTACGCGCTGATGCTGGCCTTCACCCTGGGGCTGAGACAGGGATTTTTTAGCATGGAGTTGAAGAGGATGCCCCCCTCTCCTTTGAGGAGCTCATGGAGAGGGCGGCAAAGGAGATTGATTTCGAGAGAGCAAACCCAGCATTCGCCAGGAAGTTGGCCAAGCTAGCAGAGGATGACGGGAAGGAACCAACAACGGGAAGACAGAAGGAGCCGAGAGAGCAGAGGGAGCTGAGGGAAGAGAGGAGAAGGGAGGAGCCCCGAAGGTTTGGGCAGCAGCAGGGTTGGGGGGCCCGGGAGCCAGTCAACCGGTTGGGTTGGAGGCCCCAGGAGGGTCGCCCCCAAGGCCCAGGAGAAGGCTATCGGGGGAGAGATAACCTGCGGGAGCCCCGGAGGTTCGATCGACCGGCATGGAGGCAGGAGCCGAGGGATCGTCCCCCACCACCGCAGGAGGCCATGGAAGTAGGAAGGGGGAGAGGAGCAGCCAGGGGAGCTCGAGGAGGAAGAAGAGGAAGGGGAGACGGGAGAAGGGGCGGGGAGGCGTTGCTCTTTTGTGACTTCCACCAGGAGGAGGATCACGCAGCGGCCACCTGCCCAGAGTTCTTGGAGCTGAGGGAGGCCAGAGGAGCAGGGAGGCAGGATCCACCAATGAGGATAGTGGAGGTGCAGCAGGGCGAAGCGGAGGACAGGTACGAAGACCGGGTAGATGTAGGGACCCGAGGAGGAATCGGGGTGATTCATGGAGGAGTGGGGATTGAGGCAACCCGTAAGGGGAGCCTTCAAACCATGTACCGGAGAGGGGTGGCCTCAACCTCCCAGGTTCCTCCACCAGAAGAAAAGATTACTTTCTCATCAGCGGACATGCCGGACTATGAAGACCCATTCTGCGACGCCCTGGTGATCCAGACGGCAGTGGAGAACTATACCGTTTCAAGGATACTGGTAGATAACGGGAGCTCGGTTAACGTCATCTTCAAGAAAGCTTTTGATGAGATGAGGGTTGAAGGGAAGAGGGTCTTGGCATCGGATGGACCTCTGTTCGGGTTCTCCGGGGAGAGGAAGGAGGTAGAAGGAGGAGTAGGGTTACACGTAAGGTTGGGGGGCGTGTCGCGGAACTGCAGGTTCGTGATCGTGGACGCCCCGAGCAGCTATAATGCCATCTTTGGGCGTCCCCTCATCAGCGCCTTTCGCTGCGTCCCCTCCTCGTTCCATCAGTGCCTCAAGTTCAACAATGGGGGGGTGCAGGTCAGGGTCAGAGGAGACCCGAAGGTGGCAAGGCAATGTTACGTTACGGCAGTCAACACCATTTCGTGGATGGCGGAGGCGGAAGAGTTGGAAATAGAGATGGCGGCCCTAGAGGAGGTTGTGGAGGAAGAGGAGATGGTCCATGAGGAGGTAAGGAAGGAAGCTGGAGAGGAAGCTGGAGAAGAAGAGACAGAGAAGATGCGAGGGGATGTGCAGGTGATACGGAGGAGCGATGGGCAGGAAAGCCCGGAAAGGGCAGTAGAAGTAGAAGAGCAGGCGGCGGGAGAAGTCGAGGGAGAGGTCCCAGGAGGCGTAGGAGCCGAGCAGCAGCAACAGAGGGGGATAGAAGCGATGGAGATTGAGGAGGAAAAGGGAGAGCTGGAGCTGGAGGAAGAGGCAAGAACCGGTTGGGAGCAGTCGCGGCTGGAACCGGCTGAAGAAGTGGTGGAGATGGAGGTCTTCACCAAAGCAGGAGAGGTGCAAAGGGTGCGGGTCAGCGGGGGGTTGAGTCTCGAGGCCCGGGAGCAGGTGCGAGCTTGCATTCAAAGCAATGTCGACGTCTTCGCTTGGAGCGCGGTGGACATGCCGGGCATCGACGCCGATGTAGCTTGCCACCGCCTGAACCTAGATCCCCGCGCCCGCCCCATCCGTCAGAAGATGAGGGCCATCGCTACAAAGCTGGAGGAGCCCATTCGCGAGGAGGTCTAGAAGCTCCTAGAGGCGGGCTTCATCTCAGAGATCCAGTATCCAGGCTGGATCTCCAACGTAGTAATGGTGAAAAAGGGATGTGGTAAATGGAGGATGTGTGTTGACTTTTCTTTGTTGAATAAATCATGCCCCAAGGATTGCTATCCCCTGCCTCGGATCGACGCGCTGGTTGATTCAGCCGTCGGTTTTTCTGTCATGAGTTTTTTAGATGCTTTTTCAGGTTATCACCAGATCCGGATGCACCCTCCTGACACCAAGGATGTTTCCTTCATCACGAGGGATGGATGCTTCAGTTACAAGATGATGCCCTTTGGGTTAAAGAACGCAGGGGCTACCTATCAGCGCATGATGGATCGGGTCTTCCGGGATCAGAGGGGGAGGAACTTGGAGGTCTACGTCGACGACCTAATGATCAAAAGCAAAAGCATAGTTTCATACCTGCAAGACCTCGAGGAAACATTCGCCACCCTGAGAAGGTTTAAAATGAGGCTGAATCCCTTGAAGTGTGTCTTCGGGGCAAGCCGCGGGAAGTTCCTCGGGCATCTCCTGACTCCGGAAGGAGTGGAGCCCAACCCGGACAAAGTCAAGGCCATCCTGGATTTGG
The DNA here is from genome assembly GCA_039583875.1 of Platanthera guangdongensis. Lineage (NCBI taxonomy): Eukaryota > Viridiplantae > Streptophyta > Magnoliopsida > Asparagales > Orchidaceae > Platanthera > Platanthera guangdongensis. Next base: position 82,793,767 of record CM077160.1, read on the forward strand.
AGTCACCTCGCGACGTCAAGGAGGTTCAGCGCTTGACAGGCAAGCTGGCTGGGCTAAGCAGGTTCCTCTCCCGGGCAGGAGACAAATGTTCTTCATTCTTTAAAGTGCTGCGGGGGAATCAAAGGTTCGAATGGATGGCCGAGTGCGAAGAGGCCTTCCAAGGGCTGAAAATGCAACTCTCTCAGGCTCCCCTCCTTCAGAGCCCAAAGGATGGGGAGGACCTGACCTTGTACCTCGGAGTAGGGGCGGAGGCGGTGAGCTCCGTCCTAGTAAGGGAAGAAGGAAAGAAGCAGCTTCCCATCTATTACGTCAGCCGGATATTGAAAAAAGCAGAGCTTCGCTACCCCATCCTGGAAAAGCTCGCTTATGCCTTGGTCATCTCGGCCAGAAAGCTCCGGCCGTACTTTCAAGCGCATTCGATTAGGGTGGTGACCGACCACCCTCTTCGCAAGGTCTTCGAAGGAGTAGAGCACTCGGGGAGGCTGGCTAAGTGGTCCATTGAGCTAAGCGAGTTCGACATCTCCTTTGTACCAAGGCTCTCCATCAAGGCACAGGCGGTGGCGGACTTTCTAGCAGACTACGTTGTTGAGGTCAAGGGGGAAGAGCAGCAACCGCGAGAAGCATGGAAGTTAATGGTTGATGGGGCCTCAGGAAGGCACTCCCTAGGGGCAGGGGTGGTGTTGACAAGTCCCCAGGGGGTAACCATAGAGCAAGCAGTCATTTTGCATTTCCCAGTGACCAACAATCAAGCAGAGTATGAGGCCGTTATTGCTGGCCTTCGCCTGACAAAGGAGCTGGGAATTCAGGAGGTGGAAGTCATCACTGATTCAAAGGTAGTGGCATCGCAGATTCGGGGAGAGTTTGAAGCTCGGGAACCAACCCTCATCAGATACCTCTCCAAGGTAAGGGCAATCATCGGAGGATTCCGGTCTTTCTCAATTCAACATGTTCCAAGGGAAGAAAGTGTAGCCGCCGATCGACTGGCCAAGTTCGGACCTCAGGTAGGAGGGACCTTGACGGAGCTGTTCCGACCAGCTATCGAGGAAGGAGAGTTGATGCTTGTGGATCGGCAACCCTCGTGGATAGATCCATTTGTGGCCTTCCTAACCACCGGTGAACTGCCTGAGGGGACCAAGGTGGGGAGAAGCTTCAAGCGCAAGGCGGCTCACTACCTGATGATGGAGTGGGGTCTGCATCGCAAAATGTTTTCAGGGCTTCTAGCCAGATGTGTAACCGAAGAAGAAATCCCGAAGATTTTAAGGGAAGTGCATTCGGGCGAGTGCGGCAGCCACTCGGGAGGAAGGACGCTGGAGGCCAGGGTGGTCAGACAGGGCTACTTCTGGCCCACCCTAAGGAAGGACGCCATGGAGTTTGCAAGGAGGTGTCAAAAATGTCAACTCTACGCCCCCCTCCAACTCTTGGCAGCTCAAAGACTACGGAGTATCACGGCACCATGGCCATTTGCCATCTGGGGAATGGACTTAGTTGGGCCCTTTCCTCCGGCTAGTGGGCAGAGGAGGTTCCTCTTAGTCATGGTTGATTATTTCTCAAAGTGGCTAGAGGTCAAAGCCTTGGCCAAGGTCACCTCGCAGGTCATAAGGAATTTCATCTGGGGGGAAATCATTTGTAGGCATGGATTGCCCCAAGCAATAGTGACCGATAACGGCCCCCAGTTTGCCAGCGAGGAGTTCATCAGCTTCTGCGCTCAACTCGGGATAGATCTCCGGTTTGCCTCCGTCCATCACCCTCGGAGTAACGGTCAAGTGGAAGCAGCAAACAAAATCATTGTAAATCTACTAAAGAAGAAGGTGGAAAACTTGAAGGGAAATTGGGTGGAACAGCTCCCATCGGTCCTGTGGGCACTACGAACGACTCCGAACACGGCCACCGGAGAGACCCCCTTCAAGCTCTCTCATGGGTGTGAAGCCGTCCTACCAGTGGAGTTTGAGGTCCGGTCCCCGCGAGTCACAGCCGCGGGCGAAGGAGACGAGGCATGGAGGGTGGAGAACGAGGAGGGGCAGCGCCTCTCGTTAGATATGGTGGAGGAACTGCGAGATGTGGCAGCTATCAGGCAAGAAGAGATCAAGCGACGGATGGCCAAGCATTTTGATAAGCATGTCAGGATCAAACAGTTTGCTAAGGGGGATCTGGTGTTGAAAAAGGTCGACGCGGCGGGAAGATCGGCTCCCGTGGGTAAACTCCACCCGAACTGGGAAGGTCCATACATTGTAAAGGAAGTCCTCGGAACAGGGGGATACTATCTCCAGGACGTGGAGGGAAGAGCCCTAAGCCACACTTGGAGTGGTGATGATCTAAAGCGCTTCTACCCCTGAAGGAGGAGGGATGTAATCATGTATCTCAAAAATGAACTTGTTATATTATACCGATTGATTCTCCTTTAACTAGTGTCGAATTTTTCATGGCATAACATAGTTGAATGTTTTGTGATACCCCGAGCTCGGCTCGGCCCCAGGTAGACCCGCTGCGCAGGCTCTCATCTAGCTGGCAGGTCCGAAGGCTCGCCTGTGGGGGATAGGTTTGGTTGGTTTGAGATCTTCATCGGCACCCCGAGCTCGGCTCGGCCCCAGGTAGACCCGCTGCGCAGGCTCTCATCTAGCTGGCAGGTCCGAATGCTCGCCTATGGGGGATAGGTTTGGTTGGTTTGAGATCTTCATCGGCACCCCGATCTCGGATCGGCCCCAGGTAGACCCGCTGCGCAGGCTCTCATCCAGCTGGCAGGTCCGAAGGCTCGCCTGTGGGGGATAGGTTTGGTTGGTTTGAGATCTTCATCGGCACCCCGAGCTCGGCTCGGCCCCAGGTAGACCCGCTGCGCAAGCTCTCATCTAGCTAGCAGGTCCGAAGGCTCGCCTGTGGGGGATAGGTTTGGTTGGTTTGAGATCTTCATCGGCACCCCGAGCTCGGCTCGGCCCCAGGTAGACCCGCTGCGCAGGCTCTCATCTAGCTGGCAGGTCCGAAGGCTCGCCTGTGGGGGATAGGTTTGGTTGGTTTGAGATCTTCATCGGCACCCCGAGATCGGCTCGGCCCCAGGTAGACCCGCTGCGCAGGCTCTCATCTAGCTGGCAGGTCTGAAGGCTCGCCTGTGGGGGATAGGTTTGGTTGGTTTGAGATCTTCATCGGCACCCCGAGCTCGGCTCGGCCCCAAGTAGACCCACTGCGCAGGCTCTCATCTAGCTGGCAGGTCCGAAGGCTCGCCTGTGGGGGATAGGTTTGGTTGGTTTGAGATCTTCATCGGCACCCCGAGCTCGGCTCGGCCCCAGGTAGACCCGCTGCGCAGGCTCTCATCTAGCTGGCAGGTCCGAAGGCTCGCCTGTGGGGGATAGGTTTGGTTGGTTTGAGATCTTCATCGGCACCCCGAGCTCGGCTCGGCCCCAGGTAGACCCGCTGCGCAGGCTCTCATCTAGCTGGCAGGTCCGAAGGCTCTCCTGTGGGGGATAGGTTTGGTTGGTTTGAGATCTTCATCGGCACCCCGAGCTCGGCTCGGCCCCAGGTAGACCCTCTGCGCAGGCTCTCATCTAGCTGGCAGGTCCGAAGGCTCGCCTGTGGGGGATAGGTTTGGTTGGTTTGAGATCTTCATCGGCACCCCGAGCTCGGCTCGGCCCCAGGTAGACCCGCTGCGCAGGCTCTCATCTAGCTGGCAGGTCCGAAGGCTCGCCTGTGGGGGATAGGTTTGGTTGGTTTGAGATCTTCATCGGCACCCCGAGCTCGGCTCGGCCCCAGGTAGACCCGCTGCGCAGGCTCTCATCTAGCTGGCAGGTCCGAAGGCTCGCCTGTGGGGGATAGGTTTGGTTGGTTTGAGATCTTCATCGGCACCCCGAGCTCGGCTCGGCCCCAGGTAGACCCGCTGCGCAGGCTCTCATCTAGCTGGCAGGTCCGAAGGCTCGCCTGTGGGGGATAGGTTTGGTTGGTTTGAGATCTTCATCGGCACCCCGAGCTCGGCTCGGCCCCAGGTAGACCCGCTACGCAGGCTCTCATCTAGCTGGCAGGTCCGAAGGCTCGCCTGTGGGGAATAGGTTTGGTCTGGTTGGCTTGGTTAATGAAAGGCAGGGAGCACGTTGGGAATACCAAATGAAAAGTGAAAAAGAAGAGATAGATCTCGGCAGAGATAGATCTCGGCAGGGATAGGTCTCGGCAGAAATAGATCTCGGCAGAGATAGATCTCGGCAGGGATAGGTCTCGGCAGAGATAGATCTCGGCAGAAGATTCCCCATTGAAGGGAACTCGAGGTGGGGAGGCTTTCGCCAAAAGGGTTCCTCTCAGTGTTCTCGAACAAATAGGCGAGATCGTCATACGATGGGCTAGTGGGGACTCGCGCAGTCTAGAGGGGACGGTCCCATCTTAAGGATTCGAGAGTCACGCTTCCGGCTGGCCGGTTACCGCGGGTTCTTGCTGATTCATCGCTACGGATTTCCTAAGAAGGCCAAGGGCCTTGGCGGAAGCCTACGCCGAAAGCATTCAACTACGACAATCACATCAAACACATTCGCAAATAAACAAAAAATGTTCGCAAGAAAAAACATTTGCATTAATAATACAATGTGTGGGTACAAAATGATAGCGTCTCGCGCTTTACAGAGAGGTGAAGAACAGAAGAAAGAAGGGAACCCTCAACGGGACAAACTGTACCCCTCGGAAGTCTCGCTGGAGCTCCCGCTGGAGCTTCCGCCGGAACTCCCCCCGGAGGTCTCGCCACCCGCGGCGGGGGACTTTGAGACATCCGAGGGAGGGGTATCGGGGGCGCCCAGGGGCTTTGGAATGGGCTCGAAGAGCCATGGGACAAGTTGTGGAGCGGTAATGTCTTTGCCCCTTCCATCCCAGCAGTTGATGTCGCGCAGCGTCTCCAGCGTCAACTTTACGGTGGCTTGCGCGTTCCCCTGGAGCAGCTTGTCGATGTCATAAGCCGAGTAATATTGGCTCTTCAATCTCTCGTCCAGCGGAGGGGCCGCTGATGGTTAAAACTCCAAAATTATTTACGGTCACGCGGCGACCCGGCGGTTTTATTTGAGAAAAAAAGCGGAAGTGATTTTATTTAAGAAAACGGGGCGCGCGTATTTATTTATTTTGGATATAAAAAGGTGTGATCGAGTTTTAACGAAAGGAGGCAAGTGCACCTATCGTGAGTAGTACAGGATATTCCGGGTGGAATATCGAGGTCGTATTGTTCTCGGGTCCGGTTCGATTATTTCTACTCTTCCCTGGAGGGGACTATTATTTTACCGATAATTATCTTGTTGGGATATTTTATATATAATAAAAAACAGAAAATGACAGAAAGAAAATGAAAGCAATAAGGTGGTGCCGATGAAGAGCTTAGCTCGATGGCACCGAAAAAACAAATGAACTAAAATAGACTTTAAATAAAAAGAGCTCCTAAATTTCTAATTAATTAAGGCGGAGACTTGGCCGTGGAGGTTCCACTAAAATGAGCTCACCTATCTCTAGGACTATCGCTCACCTGAATGCTAAGACTATTCGACCGGGCTCTCGTCCGACGAAGGATTCCTCTTAACGCCCGCATTACGCTAAGAACCCCGCTATTGGGTGGGGAACCCAATCCGGTAGAGTTGGCGCGCCTCCTCTCTCGAGGGTTAGTGCAGAACTCTCTTTACCAAGGGGTGATCTGTCCATACGCACGGCCTCTCGGCGAGCGTATGGAAAACGGAAATAGGGCCCACACATCGATATGTGGTCCTACGCGTCGTTAACCCCGGGCAAACCTTAAGTACTTTTAATTAATTAGAAAAATAAGACCTTTAATTATTTTAAGCTATTTTATCTGTCCCAATGCTCTTCGATACCGAGGGCTAAGAACTGTTAGCCACTCATCGGAATGGAGACGGCATGCGAGGAAAGCAATAAAGAAAGCAGTAAAGAAAGCAGTAAATGAAAGCGATAAAATGAAAGCAGTAAAATAAAGCAGTAAATTACAAGACCTACTCAAACAAGTAGAACTGAAGAAAGCTGAAAATTGCGAGTCCCGGCGCAAATGCGTGGGCGGGAGAAATGAAAGCAGTAAAACGCACACACGCAAGTCCTACTCAAATGAGTAGGAGAAAATAAATGTGGGTCCTACTCAACCGAGTAGGACAAAATAAATGCAACGCACGCACACACTCTCTCGACATAAATGAAAACACACGCACTCTACTGAAATAAAATCCAGCCATTAAACTAAAGTGAGTAGGCGGAAAAAAGGAAAATTACAAACTCACGCACTCTACAGAAAGTAAAATAAGCAGGCGCTATTTAACTCTTAACGAGTAGGCGGAAATAAATGTGCACAAGTACAGAAATGGAAAAAAAACTAAGTTACCTAAAAATGAAAACAACTGCATTTCTACCGCTAGAATGCGGTAGAAATGCATAAAAAACGAAAATAAAAATTAAATAAGGGAAAAAGATAAAATGAAAAACTAAGTGCGCGAAAAATTAAAACTACTAAATTATCATTCCTATAACTTGATAAAAACGCTAAAAACGTGTAAATAAAGTAAAAAGAAAGAAAAAGTTTTACAACCTAAAACGAAAAAAGCTAAGTTAAAGAAAAAAAGAAAGACAGTTTAAAGCGTTTTTACGGGTTATAGGAATGAAATAAAAGCTATAAAAATCTAAGTAAACCAAAACAAGTAAAAATAACTAAACATAAAAACATGAAAACTATACTCATACACTCACACACTCATTACAAAAGAAGGAAAAACAAAGTTAAAAACAAAAACAAAAAAAAATAAGATTGCATGAGGGATGAAACATAGATGAAGTTCAAGGGTTGTAATGGAAAAAAAACTACAATTGCATTAATAAAAAAAGTTATTACAAAGCTAAAAAAAGAGAAAGAGGGAGAAAATATCCCTTACAACACATTTGGAACTCATCCGAGCAGCACCTCCCCTTACAAAATGGATCCAAAAAGTGGAACAGGATTACAAACAGCAACTCTGAATTTATAGAAAAAAATTACATGGGTCACGCCCTTGGTCACGGGCGTGACAGGGGGCGTGACAGTACTATTTGAGAAGGCGGCCGGCGATTTGACGGGAAAGTGGACTTCGGGCTGAACACGTGTCGGTCTCGCAGTGGTCACGCCCTTGGTCACGGGCGTGACATGGGGCGTGACAGGCAGGTGGATCTGGGCGCGGTGCGTCAAAAAGTCTTCGGGCAGGTCTTGTCGGGCTAGCTGGAAAGGTCACGCCCCAGGTCACGGGCGTGACTCTGGGCGTGTCGGCTGGTGTCGACACTCGACGATCGTCGAGATGAAATCGTCGAGTGGAGAATCGTCGAGCGGAAAGAGGTGTCACGCCCTATATCACGGGCGTGACTCTAGGCGTGTCGGCTGTTTTCGACGATCGTTGAGCTGAAAACATCGAGCGGGTGGACACGGGCTTGGGTCACGCCCCGTGTCGGGTGACACGGGCGTGACCCCGGGCGTGTCAGGCTTTGCACTTCAAAATTTGATGATTGACTGGAATTTGACGTGTCACGCCCTGGTCACGGGCGTGACCAATATGTCACGGGCGTGACATGTCAATTTTGGCAGATTTTTCATATTTTCCTGAAAAATAAAATAAAATAAGTTAGTATAATATTTACAAAAATAGGAGCATTTTATTGAATAAAATAAGTAAAAACGACAAAAATAAATAAAACAACTAAATTAATGTACACAAAAATAGGTAAATTTACAATTCATCAAATACCCCCATACTTAAGCTTTTGCTATTCCAGAGCAAAAGTTGGAGATGAACTTATAAGGAATAAAAGAAATCCTAAGTTTAGCTACCGCTTGACTTAATTAAAAGGAAGATCAAAATAAACATCCGGGGTTAAAGAATTAAATCCTAATTTATGAAATGTTATGAATAGAGGAAGAGTTTCAAAAACACTTCTAGAAAAAATAAAATAGAAAGCAAAAATTTATTTTTGTTAGTTTAACAAATATGGATTGGATTTATATAAAAAACTTTAGCTTAAAAGAAGTTAAAGGAAATAATGCAATTTAAAAATTATGCTCTCAAAAAAATTTTAAATTAATTCTAGAATTATTGAAATATGCTAAGTGGTTTGGTGGTTTATGAAGAAGGCTTGAATATTGAGGCGAGGTAATTTTTTCTCGAACCTCCAATTTTTTTTTTGAATAGTTAGGAAAATGAAATCTTATTTTCCTAACACATAATAATTTTTTCTCTCTTCATAAATAAATAAAATTAACCCAATGTATATTTGTAGGAGTAATGAATTTTATACTCTTACTCCATATATAATCTTTTTAAATTATTGGGTGCCTATGTTTACGGAACGAAATCTTATTCCCATTGACATAGGATCTTTTAAGGGATAGGGGGGAATCATGTCAAAGTAAGACATGAAAAAAAAGGAAGTGGGTTTATTTTTCAAAAAGAAAACTAGATTTTAATAAAAAAGATTTGAGAGCAACCTTTTTAAAATGAACGTTCCAATGTTTCTAAAAGCATGAAGTAGAAATAATTGAAATCCATAGATGTTATTTTCTAACATAAAAAGGGAGCTTCTATTTATAAAATTAGAAGTGGTGGTGAAAAACAAGTTTCCTATTATAAAGAAAAGACATAAAAAATTCTTTAAATCTTAACCCCAGACACTTAAATCTATCGAACTTTAATTAATAAACGAATAGTAAGCAAAGAATAACTAAAATTCGCATATAAATTAACTCGAAACTAGATTTTTGGAAAGCAAAAAGGGTTAAGATATGGTATATTCGAATTATTTTGTTACATAATTTTAACAAAACATTTTTTTGGATTTTTAGAGTTTTATCATTTTTTTTTGTGTTTTAATTATTATCTTTTTAGGATTTTTAGATTTTTATCTTTTTAGGGTTTTTTTGGTTTTTCTAAAAAGTTTTTTTTTGTATTTTTAGTTTTTGTGGAGTTATTTACAAGAAAGAGGAGAGAAAGAAGTGTTATTTTTAAAGAAGATATGGGGGAAAGAGAGATTTTAATAAAAAAAAGGCAAAGTAAAAACTCGATTGCGGCCCCGCGAACAGACTCTTATTTGAATGGTTGGTTCGATGAGTCGAACGTCGCGGGCAGGCAAGACGCAAGTTTTTACAAAAAAGAAAATGGGGGGGAAAGAGAATTTTTTTTTTTTTTTTTTGAAGTTTTATGAAAATAAATACAAGGGAAAATTTTTTAGGTTTTATGTTTTGCAAATTTTTTTTTTGTATTTTTGATGAGTACAGAATAAAAAAAATGCAGTATAGGAAAACACCCCCATACTTAAATCCAACATTGTCCCCAATGTTGCAATCTAAGTATGCGGAACAGATAATATACAAAATAAAATAAGTACAAAAAGAAAAAGGGAGGGAAGGAGCTTCCCTAAGACGAGTTCGGGAGGCACAGGTCAAAACCCTGCATTATTATTAGAAGAGGAAATAATAGCAAAACAATAATAGAAAAAAACAAAAAAAAACAAAAAATTCTGCTAAAGGGTTGCAGGCGGTAGGGGGGGCAAGTGCGTGGGACTCGAAGCTGACGTCATAGCTTGTGAGTGCAAGAAAAATGCGCTCCCCTATCACGCAGAAGAGTGGAAAGCGCGCCGAAACAAAATAAATTAAAATATAATAAGATAAATTAAATTAAACAAAATATATACATTAGCTTTTTGGTTTTTTTTTTGTTTTTTAGATTTTTTTTTTTTAGTTTTTTTTTTTAGTTTTATATAGTTTTTTTTTTATTATTATTATAAAAAGAATGGATATAAATTTTTTCTTCTTTTTTTTTTTAAGGTTTTTTTTATTGGTTTTTTGTTTCATTTTCATTTTTTTTTTTGGGTTTTAGTTTTTTTTAGTGTTTTTTTTTAAAATCAAATTATTAAATTTTTTTTTTGTTATTAGTATTTTTTTTTAGTTGTATATAGTTTTTGGTTTTTTTTTTTAAGTTTTTGCAAAAAAAAAACTTATCTTGTTCTCGGGTCGTATTGTTCTCGGGTCCGGTTCGATTATTTCTACTCTTCCCTGGAGGGGACTATTATTTTACTGATAATTATCTTGTTGGGATATTTTATATATAATAAAACGCAGAAAATGACAGAAAGAAAATGAAAGCAATAAGGTGGTGCCGATGAAGAGCTTAGCTCGATGGCACCGAACAAACAAATGAACTAAAAACAAATGCTTTAATTTTTATTTTCATTATTTTCGTTATTATTATTTTTTTTTAGTTGTATATAGTTTTTGGTTTTTTTTTTTAAGTTTTTGCAAAAAAAAAACTTATCTTGAATATCGAGGTCGTATTGTTCTCGGGTCCGGTTCGATTATTTCTACTCTTCCCTGGAGGGGACTATTATTTTACCGATAATTATCTTGTTGGGATATTTTATATATAATAAAAGAAAGAAAAAGATAAAATGAAAAACTAAGTGCGCGAAAAATTAAAACTACTAAATTATCATTCCTATAACTTGATAAAAACGCTAAAAACGTGTAAATAAAGTAAAAAGAAACAAAAAGTTTTACAACCTAAAACGAAAAAAGCTAAGTTAAAGAAAAAAAGAAAGACAGTTTAAAGCGTTTTTACGGGTTATAGGAATGTAATAAAAGCTATAAAAATCTAAGTTAACCAAAACAAGTAAAAATAACTAAACATAAAAACATGAAAACTATACTCATACACTCACACACTCATTACAAAAGAAGGAAAAACAAAGTTAAAAACAAAAACAAAAAAAAATAAGATTGCGTGAGGGATGAAACATAGATGAAGTTCAAGGGTTGTAATGGAAAACAAAAACTACAATTGCATTAATAAAAAAGGTTATTACAAAGCTAAAAAAAAGAGAAAGAGGGAGAAAATATCCCTTACAACACATTTGGAACTCATCCGAGCAGCACCTCCCCTTACAAAATGGATCCAAAAAGTGGAACAGGATTACAAACAGCAACTCTGAATTTATAGAAAAAAATTACATGGGTCGCGCCCTTGGTCACGGGCGTGACAGGGGGCGTGACAGTACTATTTGAGAAGGCGGCCGGCGATTTGACGGGAAAGTGGACTTCGGGCTGGACACGTGTCGGTCTCGCAGTGGTCACGCCCTTGGTCACGGGCGTGACATGGGGCGTGACAGGCAGGTGGATCTGGGCGCGGTGCGTCAAAAAGTCTTCGGGCAGGTCTTGTCGGGCTAGCTGGAAAGGTCACGCCCCAGGGCACGGGCGTGACTCTGGGCGTGTCGGCTGGTGTCGACACTCGACGATCGTCGAGATGAAATCGTCGAGTGGAGAATCGTCGAGCGGAAAGAGGTGTCACGCCCTATGTCACGGGCGTGACTCTAGGCGTGTCGGCTGGTTTCGACGATCGTTGAGCTGAAAACGTCGAGCGGGTGGACACGGGCTTGGGTCACGCCCCGTGTCGGGTGACACGGGCGTGACCCCGGGCGTGTCAGGCTTTGCACTTCAAAATTTGATGATTGACTGGAATTTGACGTGTCACGCCCTGGTCACGGGCGTGACCAATATGTCACGGGCGTGACATGTCAATTTTGGCAGATTTTTCATATTTTCCTGAAAAATAAAATAAAATAAGTTAGTATAATATTTACAAAAATAGGAGCCTTTTATTGAATAAAAATAAGTAAAAACGACAAAAATAAATGAAAACAACTAAATTAATGTACACAAAAATAGGTAAATTTACAATTCATCAGCCGCACTCGCCTCGAGGCGCGCGATCTGCTCTCGCAGGAGAACGTTGTCATATCGGGCCTGAGACAGCTCCTCGCGAAGTGCGGCCTGAGCGGAATCCTGAACAGCGGAAGGTTAGCATCAGAGAAGGGTTAGGATTGCGAGAACAAATGATTATGAAAGGTCTCGCTTACCCCTTCCGCTTGGCGCGAGGATAACAGTTGCTGGGTCTCGGCCATCTCCTTGGCCAGAGAGTCCGCCTGGGCCACCGCATCGTCCCTGGCCTTGAACATGTCTTGGAAGTTGCGGTCTATCGTAATGCTCCGCCGGGCGCACATATGCGCAAGCTCCAGCCCACGCATTAAAGCGCGAGTGGAGTCGTACGCCAACAGCCGGGTCGACATCCTGTCATAGACGCTAGCGTCCTCCCGGCTGTAGAGACCATAGCCTAAGGCGAAAGCTTCGCCGGTGACCTCGTCTCGCTCCGCCCAGCTCGGCAAGAGGGATGAGACCGTGACCTGGTTGGCGTCAGGGTCCCATTGCAGCAGTGGCTTGTTCTCCGCGTCCAGGCACCTCACGCCGAGACCAAAGTTACGATGACGCCGCGGCACCTCGTCAGACAGGGGTTGGCCGGAGGTCCCGACGGCGGCACCCTCGCTCTCGGCGGCGCCAAGGGTCCGAGGGTTCTCGGCAAGAGTCCCGGGGCCGCCCCTGGTGGCCGCAATCCTGCTTACTGCCTCCAGGACCTCCTCGAAGGAGCGGCCGGCGGGGAGAGGTTGGACGGGCGGTACAATAACAGCCTTGCCCTTCTCGATATCCGTGGTCTTGGGCCTCTTGATTGGCTGAGGTGCGGAAGCACCCGGCTTTCGCTTCACAACACCGCTTGAGGGGGGGAGGCCCGGCTCTTTTCGGCAGGCTTGCGCGGCGGCTTTCGCAAGAGCCAGCGGGTCCTTAGGAGGTTGGCTCTCTCTAGCGCGAGCCTCGTCGAAAGGCTGGCGGAGCGGGATCTCGCGCTCTCCTGCGAAAACAATAGCGATCAATTCCAACCTTGGAAAAGGCAAGAAGGCAAATACGGGCGAGATCTTACCTTCTCCCGGAAGTACAGGATGAAGAGAATCGACGTCTCGCCGGAGGTAGAGGACGTCGAAATCCTTGGTTCCGAAGAACTCAAGGAGGGCGCTCTCGCGGGAGCCCAAGGACGGAGGCTTGTAGGCGGCATCCTCGTATTGGATGGGGGCGAGGGGTACGTTCCCGAAGTCGCCGGAAACGTAGATGAACCTCTCGCCCCAGTGATGGTGCTTGTTGGCGAGACCGATCGTTTTCAGCAGTTGCCCAGAGAAGAACACCACGCCTCCCTTCGCGTGGAAAGTAAATAACTTGCGGAAAATCGGCAAGCTAAACTCGATCCTCTCCGACCGCATATAGCATATGAAGGCCATGAGAATCGCCACGGAGTTAGGGTTCAGCTGCGCGGGAACCACCCCGTAGTACCGGAGAGCCTGTCGCATCTCAAGCCACAGCGGAAGGCGGAATCCCACCTCGAAGTGTTCGATAGGGATGGCGAGCTCCCCCTCCCCTGCAGTGTTGACTTTGTCATGACTGCCCAGGGGCCGCGCGACGAAGCCAGCGGGAACGTGCTGGGTCTTGATCAGATTGAACTCCTCCAGAGTGAGAGTACAGGAAGGGAAGAGATGCTTTTGGAAGGCTTCCGCACAGTTGGATCGTCCTTCACCACCGCCCGGCATCGCAATAGGGTTTGAAGGCGAGATCTACGAGGAGAAGGCGAGAGCGAGAACGGGGCGAGAACGGAAGTGGAAGACGGAGACGGGCGAGAGCTTTGCGAAGACCGTGAGAACAACAACAAAGGGGAGAGAGACTGGAATCAGAGAAATGAATGTGGTAGGTGAGCCTCCTATTTATAGAAAATCGTGGTAATGATGGCTGTTTTCAGAAAGGCGGCGGGGGTACAGTCGTCGCGTCCTAGGTCAGCGGCGCTTCGTTTTTCCCGCCCGAATCTGACAGCGACCGATTAACTAAGCAGCTGGCGCAAACGTTGCGAAATGTCATACGGCCGGTAAGGTAGGCGGAAGCAAGGTGGCTCTCGCCACCCCAAAGGCCTGGGAAGATAACTTATACGCATACAAAAATATTACAGATAGAACTATTGCTCTCGCTGAGCGGGAACGCGATAAAATAATAAGCGAATAAAGTGCGGGAACACTAGTTACAACTCCAAGCGAAAAAGTAAGGGTACATTAGAGAAGGGAAGGCCAGGGGTAGAGGAGGGGAGGTCTCGCGCTTCAGTACGGCTCCCAGCGCCATTTCCCTTGCTCCCAACGCCATTTGCCTCGGTCCCGCAACTTGGTCCGGGGGGCGCCTGCGGGTTGAAGTAGGATGACAGAACGCTGCATCCCAGGTCAACCCGGCGAGACAGATCCCGGATTCTCTCGATGCATCTCTCAGGTGAGGACCCGGCGGTAGCTCCCCCGGGCCGGTCCATCTCGCCTAGAAGGAAGTCTCGCTCCAGGGACTCCAGTCTCTTCTCCACTGACTGGCGAAACTCGCGGGCCGCAAGGTCGCGGACCCGTTCTCGCCGGATGAGTTTCGACAGAATGGCGGCAACCTTCTTCCCTCGTCTTTTCGCGCTCCCGGCACCGGTCAGGATCTCCTCCATCTCGTCAGATGAAGGGAAGGGAGAGCTTTCGCCGTCTTCTCCCTCTCTTTCTTCTTCTTCTTCTTCTTCTTCTTCCTCTACCTCAGCGCCAGGCTGCGAGTCCATGTCCCCTGTCGAAAGAATCCCCATTTTAGCGGAAGCTGAAGGATAGCAGCGATAAAATTGCCGTATACCTTCAGAGTGACGAGGCCCCCCGGTCGACGGCAGGAAAGAAGGCCCAGCCCCCCCTCAGCCCCAAAGAGGAGGTGGATTGGCTTTCCTTTGCCGGGGGGGGGGGGGGGGTAAACTTTGCGGATGGTGATCCCGGCCTGATCGAGAGCGGGGGAGCGGGTCTCCTCAGCCGCTGGAGGGCTAGCGTCTAGCGGTGGCGCAGGGATCTCGGCATTTTTTCCTCTCGCCGGTAGGGAGGAATCAACCGCATGGGCAGACTGATTCGCAGTTCTCGCCCCATCATCCCGGGTGGCGAGATCTGGAGGTGCAGAAACTGACGCTGCGAGGAATCAGGTCAGCATTTAAAAATACCAGGCGAAGGCAAGAAGGGAACCTTTACCAGCGGTGTTCGGGTCTGATGGAGGAGGCGCCTCGGGAACCTGTGGTTGATCATCGTGATGGCTAGAGGGTGGATCCAAACGTTCTCGCGGGGACGCGGCAGCATCAGGAACCGTCTCCTGCGAGAGGTATCAAGTTAAACAATTGAGCAACTGGTTGTTAATTGGCATATCAAGCTTACCTTCCGCGGCGAGGTGCCGTCCGCGCAACTAGGGGTCGGGGTGGGCGGGCTCTTGTTCTCGCGGGATAGGTCCCGCTGAACCACCTTCGCCTTCTTCTTCTTCTTCTTCTTAGGCAGAGAAGGCTCAGCAACTGACGAATGTCTCGCTAGCCATGGGGCGACCAGGGCACTGTTAGCCCTAGCTCGCGCCTGCGCCGCGTTAATGCGGTCCTGCAGATCCTGTGGAAGCAGTTTATCGGCACGCTTGGAAGGCATAGCGAGAGAGAGGGCGAGAGCTCAGGGGGAGAATGACGGCTCGAGGGAAGGGTTATGACCGTCTATCGACACTCATATTTATAGGCGTCGTACGGCCCACCAAAAGATTCCCTGACGTTGACACGTGCTCAGCGAATATTTTGGGTTGAACATGACTTTTCGAGCGCGGCGCTAGCTCAAAAAGAGCAGGGATTGTGTACAACCCCATATTCGCTGAGCCAGACAAGGAGGCACAATGGTCACAGGAGGGTTAGCCAAAGTGGTCCCGCCCTAAGGAGGATCTCGCCCACAGAAGACGGAAACGCTCTCGCTGGATGCTATAGAAGAGAAACCGTGGGCCGAGAGCGCCAAGTGCGGACTGCGCGGAAACGCTCTCGCCCAAACCAAGCCTCAATCCCGAAGAGTTCTCGCTTGCGCTGGGCGAGAACGTTCGCGCCGCGCCCTGGGCCGAAAGGTCTCGGCACCAGCTCTCGCCGAGTGGGGCCCAGGGTCTTTGGAAGAATGTCCTAATTGCCCTCAGGAGAAATTACTTCAGTACCCTCAGAAAAACAGCGGGTTTTGGCTATTGGCAGACCAACCAGGGGCTTTTCAGTAAATTCAGGACAGCAAAATGCTATAAATAGACCCATAAGGGCTCCTTAGAAAGCAAGCTATCATTGTCTCCCGAATTTAAGTGCTTTCTGAGGAGCTCCTAGCCCAGCTTTGGCTTTGGAGGGGAAGCTCTCAGAGATCTTCCGGGTGTGAGGTGGGACCTCCCTGCTGAGGCTTTTGGGTCAGTCTTAGGTCCTTAGAATCCAGTCAAGGGGTGAGACTTGAGAGAAGTAGGTTTTGGCTGCACCCCTTTTTCTTCGAACTTCAGTTGAGGTCATATTTGGCTTCAACACCAAGGACCCAAGAATTCTTTGGGTTCTAAGGTTCATTAATCTGTTTTGCAGATGAGTCCAAGTGGCCATACCCCAACATGGTACTTGGACAGTGGATGTTCCAGACATATGACTGGAACTAAAGGATTACTAAAGGACTACATTCCAGTAAAAGATGGTCCAAAAGTCACCTTTGGTGGTTCTGAAAAAGGAATCATCAAAGGGTTTGGTAACATTTCTACAAACTTGGTTACCATTACTCAAGTGGCTTATGTTAAAGGGTTGAAACACAACCTAATAAGTATAAGTCAATTAAGTGATGTAGGGTATGACATCTCATTTGTTAAAAATGGTTGTCATATCAAGAGGTCAAGTGATCAAGAGATCATTTTAACAGGTTATAGGAAGAGGAATGTCTACTACCTAGACATTATGGTTGAGAACAATGGTTCTCCAGTTTGTCTTGTAGCTGATGAGACAGTCTCTCATTGTGTCAAATGGCACAAGAGGCTTGCCCATCTTAACTACAAGACTATTAGCAAACTCTTTAGCAAAGAGTTAGTGAGGAATGGTCCTCAAGTTAAGTGTGTTAAAGATGGTATTTGCTCAGCTTGTCAAAAGGGAAAGCAGACTAAATCCACCTTTAGAAGCATAGAAAACAAAGATGTTGTGAGGTGTTTATACCTCTTGCATATGGATCTCTTTGGTCCAATGCCAGTTCACAGCTTAGGTAGGAAGGTCTATACCTTTGTAGTTGTAGATGACTACTCAAGGTTTTCCTGGGTGTTCTTCTTAAGACAGAAATCTGAAACACCTAGTGTCTTCCACAACTTTGTCAAGCAAATTCAGAATGAACTAAACAGTACAGTGATCAAGATTAGAAGTGACCATGGCACTGAATTTCAGTCTGATAGCATGACAAAACTATGTGAAGACTTTGGGATATTTCAAGAATTCTCTTCACCTAGAACACCTCAGCAAAATCGCATTGCTGAGAGGAAGAATAGAACCTTGATAGAGGCTGGTAGGACCCTACTAAGTGATACATCACTGCCAGAATATTTCTGGGCTGAAGCAGTTAACACTACATGTCATATTATAAATAGGGCTACCATCACTAAAAGGCTTAACAAGACCCCCTATGAAGTTGTGAAAGGCAGGAAACCAAACCTATCCTATTTTAGGATCTTTGGTTGCAAATGCTTCATACTTAACAATGGGAAGTCTTACTTAACTAAGTTTGCTGCCAAGTCCCAAGAGGGAATTTTTGTTGGGTACAACAATAATAGTAAGGCTTATAGAGTCTACAACTTGACTATATAAGTTGTAGAAGAATCTGTGCATGTAGTTTTTGATGAGTCTAAACTTATTAATAATGAGTTGTCTAGTAGTGTATGCAGCCCCACAGGTTTGACAAAGAAAATGGACAAGCTTACTATAGAAGAAGTGCCTGCTGCAAGACAGCAAGTAGAAGACAGTAGCTGTTGTCCAGGGGGAGAACTACATGTGCCAATTGCTGAAGAAATCCAAGGTATACAGCATGATGCAGATGCTGAAGTGGTTCAACCAAAAGTTAGGATGCCTCCAGCCCACATGCATCTTAGAGATCATCCAGTAGAGCTGATTATTGGAGATCCAAGACAAGGAGTTCAAACCAGGAGTAGAAACATGAATGCAGCAATCTACTCCAGCTTTCTGTCACAAGTTGAACCTAAGAAGTTTGAAGAAGCAATACAAGATCCACAATGGACTGAAGCAATGCAAGAAGAGCTTAATCAGTTCAAGAGGTGCAAGGTCTGGAAACTTGTTCCTAAACCTAAAGACCACAATGTAATAGGAACTAAGTGGATCTACAGGAATAAGATGGATGAACAAGGGGTCATCATTAAGAATAAGGCAAGATTGGTTGCTAAAGGATATAGGCAAGAAGAAGGTATTGATTTTGATCAAACCTTTGCTCCAGTAGCCAGACTGGAAGCCATAAGAATGTTCTTGGCTTATGCAACCTATCAAGGATTCAAGGTTTACCAAATGGATGTCAAGTCAGCATTCCTAAATGGTAATCTTAAAGAAGAAGACTATGTGGAACAACCTTCAGGTTTTGTTGATCCAACTCTACCTCATCATGTCTATAGACTTAGGAAAGCTTTATATGGGTTAAAGCAAGCCCCTAGGGCTTGGTATGAAACCCTATCTAGTTTCCTCATTGAGAACAAGTTCTCAAGGGGGAAAATAGATAAGACTCTATTCCTTAGGGAATCTAGAGGCAAAGTCATACTAGTCCAAATATATGTAGATGACATTATATTTGGGTCTACTGAAAGCAGCCTTTGCAAAAAGTTTGCAAAACTTATGCAAGGTCAGTTTGAGATGAGTAGTATGGGAGAGCTGAAGTTTTTCTTGGGTCTCCAAGTTAAACAGACTGAGAGTGGTTTGTCCATTTGTCAGTCAAAGTTCACCCTAGAACTCATAAGGAAATATGGTATGTATTCATCCAGCACCATGAAGACTCCTATGGGGTCAAGTATGTCTCTTAGCAAGGATGATGCAGGGAAACCTGTAGATGAAACCTTGTATAGAGGGATAGTTGGCTCCCTATTATACTTGACTGCTAGTAGACCTGACATCATGTATGCTACATGTGTTTGTGCCAGGTATCAAGCCTGCCCTAAAGAGTCTCATTTGACAGCAGTCAAAAGAATATTGAGATATCTAAAGGGCACTCCCTATCTAGGCCTCTGGTACCCTAGGAATGGAGATTTTGATCTAACAGGTTATTCAGATGCAGACTTTGCAGGATGCAAAGAAGATAGAAAGAGCACTACTGGAACCTGTTAATTCCTAGGTGGGAGACTAATTTCATGGAGTAGCAAAAAGCAAACCAGTGTGGCTATCTCCACAGCAGAGTCAGAGTATGTAGCTGCAGGAAGTTGCTGTGCTCAACTTCTGTGGATACAACATCAGCTAGAGGACTATTGATTTCAGGTAAGTAGAACTCCACTTTTCTGTGATTCTACAAGTGCTATTTCAATAGCTAATAACCCTGTATCACATAGTAGAACTAAACATATTGAAATTAAATATCATTTTCTTAGGGAGCATGTAGAAAGAGAAGATATTTTACTTGAATATGTTAAAACTGATAATCAAATAGCTGATATGTTTACTAAGCCCATAGAAGAAGCTAAGTTCAATAGATTCAAAATTGAACTAGGAATGTTAAACTTAGAGTAAGTTTACAGAATTAAAATTGGCTAAGTAAAAAAGTGTCGACACATAGACAAGTTTATGTCAACACAGAATAGTGGTGTCGACACTTCAGGAAAAAGGTGTCGACACATCCAGGATGTTGGTGTCGACACTTCAGAATGTTAGTGTCGACACATGACAAGTAGGTGTCGACACATCCAATATGGTGTCAACACTTATGTTTTACTCAGAATTTTCTAAGTAAAGTCTCGACAATGTGTCGAGTTATGTTGTGTCGACACATAACCAAGTGTCGACACATAAAATCTGTTGACTAAACTTGTGTCGACACATATGTGTCGAGACATTATAAGTCAGTGTCGACACTTATTGCCAGTGTCGACACATTTTAAGTTAGCTGTCCTGCCTGTTCATCTTCAAAAATAGAAAGGTATAAATAGGGTTCTGTCTTTGTTTGTCGACACGCTTTCAAAGTTTCGAGACGAAAACTACTGTATCGACACCTCTCTTTTCTAAAGACAAATTCTACAAACCCTAATGGCACCTAAGCTTGAGGAGAACGTTAACAAAGGATATGAGCTTGTGCGCGGCGCGTTCGACGATGCCGATCAAGAAATTCAGGCAGTAGTAACCCTAGTCGCCGACTCTGGGTTAGAGTACTTAGTTTCCGAACCTACTAAGATATGGAAGAAAGAGTCTTGAATTCCTTAATGGAGCTGCAGTAGATGAATCTGGATACAGAATCAAATCCAGAGTTCATGGAACTAAGGTCAAGGTTTCACCTAAAAATCTGAGGAAGGTGCTCCAGCTACCAAAAACTCAAGATGAAGAAGAAATTACTGCATCCAAGACCGGGGAAGCTCTAACCTGGTGTGGACTTGATCCAAAGATGAAGATTGGTTCTGTATTTAACAGGAAAGGCATGAATAATCAAGGAAAATTCATGTCTGAGATTGTTGGAAAGGTCTTACTCAGTAAGCCTGGAGGGCATGACAGAGTGTCTGCCTATATGTTTGGAATCATGACAAGAATAATCTTCACTCTGAAAACAGACTGGTCTATAGTGGTTTATGAGAAGATTAAGGAGAGCTTGAATAAGCCCAATCTGGGCAGAATCATTAGTCTCTACCTAGCTGGTACCATACCAGAGGTAATGAATACTGCTGCAGGCAGCAGGATAAACCACATGAGGAAGATGGATCAAAGGATCTTTTCAAGATGGGACAGGGTGTTGTCCAAGGAAATGCCAACCCCAGAGAAGACAATTACTGAGAAAGACACTCCTCCAAAGAAGAAAAGGAAAACAGCTCCTGTGGAACAAGTGTCCACTAGTAGTTCTGGGAGTGAAGAACATGTTGTCTTCACTCCAGATGAGCATGAGGAAGAGCCTGCAGTGAAATCTCCTGCTGCTCAAGAGATTGCTGAGATCCAGGGGGAGCCTCCAGTTGTAGAAGAACCCTCTACACTGGATAGTGAGCAAGCCACCACCATCATACAAGAGGTACTCACTGACCTAAATACTTTAGAATATCTTAAAGAAGATGCTGATTTGTCTGATGTTCCTCAGCAAACTCAGCTGCCTAGTCAAGCTCCAGATGTTGTTATAGAAGACACATCTGCTGTACAAGAAGAGATTCCTGATCCAGTAGTTGAAGAGCAAAGAATGTCTCCAGCTTCTTCACCCCCTGAATACACCATGGAAGATTTATTTCTCAATCTAGATCAAGCAGATTTTGACATGGACAAGGATGCTGCTGAAAAAGATCATGTTGTTGTTGAGGGGGAGCAAGTGCAAGTTATGGAAGAGCTTTTAAGGCCAGAAAATGAGAAGGCACCTGATGTGCAAGCTGACAGACCTCCAAACCCTAAGGATACGGTTGACATAGCCAGCACTTCTGCCTCTGAAGATGAGGAGAGTGCTAGGGCAAAGAAGAAGAAACTGTATGTCTTTAAAAGGAGAAGTCAGAGTTATAAGAAAGCTCTGCAATCTATAGCCCCACAGCCTATAGTTCAACAAGC
Source organism: Platanthera guangdongensis (assembly GCA_039583875.1). Lineage (NCBI taxonomy): Eukaryota > Viridiplantae > Streptophyta > Magnoliopsida > Asparagales > Orchidaceae > Platanthera > Platanthera guangdongensis. The sequence continues at coordinate 82,815,195 of CM077160.1, forward strand.
TCCAACTGTTGATTATAGTGCATTAATGATTGCAATGCAGATAAAACTGGATGAACAGAGAAAAGCTATAGAGGCTTATGTGGATGAAAGGCAGAAGTCATTACAATTTGATCTGGCCCAAGAAATAAAGTCTATAAGGTTTGAAATGAACCTTAACAAGAAGGAGATGAATGAATGCTTCCACAAAGGTGGAAATGCAGTGGTGTATTTGGCAACACACCAAGAGAAGATCAAAGAACAAGTGGATGACATAGCATTGAAACAAGGATATGTTCTTGAAAATCAGTTAAGAATGAATGACAATTTGACTGCCTCGCATAATGCTATAGTCACTGAGTTGAAGAACAAGGCTGCTGAACCTTCTACATCTTCTGCTACTATCAAAGCTGAATTTAACATAGCCTTTCAAGAAGAAATTTCTGCTGTTAAGTCTGCAATCCAAGCCTCCCAGAAAGCCATCTCTGAACAACTTCAAAAGCTCAAACCATTCTTCAAAGAGGGAATCAGATACTTGGATAGTCAAATAAGATTTCAAAAGAATGATGTCAGAGATCATATGGCTAGAGAAGTCATAAAGGGGGAGAGAGTTTTAGTCAAAGCTAGCTCTGACCATGCAAAGTGGATATCAAATTCCATTAGAGCTACACTGGGCTATCCTCCACTTTGTGATGATGACAATGTGGCAGAATCTGGAATTCAACCTGCATATCTTGGAGGTGAGCAACCAGAGGTAGCTCAAGTGATATATCCTCCACCAGATTTTGACATGGTGCAAGCTGACATTCAGCAGATGTATAGCCCAACTGAAGGAAAGTCTAATGTTATTCTGGATAAAGTTGTTCAGCCTATTACTGAAGCCATGCAAGAGGCATTACAAAAGGAGGAAGAGACAAGGTTGTCTAAGAAGAGGTTTAGAGAACAAGTAGAACAAAGGACAGACTTTGAACACTGGAGCCCTACCTCTAGGAATATAATTTTAACTGCCTGGAAAGCTGCCAAGGACAATACTCATGACAGGAACAAATGGTTTTCTGAAGCAGAATGGAGAAAACATGAGATCAGGCAGGAAGCAATAGTTCAGTATAGAAGGAAGGCAAAGATGGGAAAGCTACCTCCTACTGCAGTGGAGCCTAGCAAGTACTTTCCTAAGCCATATCACTATTTTGAGAGGCAGAAGATCAAGGCAGAAGAACTCAAAAAGAAAGATCTAAAAGGCAAGAAGCCTGCTGATGCTGAAACTGTTGATGCCCCTGTCAAAGCTCAAGTTCAAGTTGGCAAGGGAATAGTTATCAAGGAACCTGATCAAAAATAGATTAAGATTTTACTTGAAGATTATTTTGTAAATTTTTAAATGTAAAACATTTTTTTTTTGTAAACTACTGAAAATGTATAAGAAAAATGTTAGAACAATATATGATCAATATATTTCATGATTGTTCTGTGAATGTGTCTATTTCTTATTTGTTGTGAAATGATGAATGTGTATACATGTGTGAATTAATATATGTTTATGTTTACCCTGCTGAATATAACCTGCTTTACATCATTTTGTAATTTTTAATTATGAATGGTGTATATCATTGACTAAGGGTTATGACTTCTCCAAATAGGGGGAGATTGTTGGGTACATTGGTCAAATGTACCTGATTTGAAGAAGCCTCACTCAACTCAATGATATACATCATAATGTATTTGATGTATGTTGAGTTTACTTGTGCAGGTTATGTAATCACTGGACTGAAGCAAAAAGTTTCTAAGTCCATGTGTCGACACCCAGAGAGAAAGTGTCGACACTTAAGAAGACTTGTGTCGACACCCAGACAAGCAGTGTCGACACTTGGAGTCATTGTGTCGACACCTGGGATGCAGAGTCGACACCAGACAGTAAGTGTCGACACTTGGAGCTGTGTCGACACTCAGTGAAGAAAAGTTCAGACAGAAAGTGTCGACACAAGGAGCTGTGTCGACACCCAGTGAAGCTGTGTCTACACCAGAAAGTGTCGACATTTGGAGCTGTGTCGACACTCAGCAAAAGTCTGCAGAGACTAAGTTAAAGTGTCGACACTCAGAACAATGTGTCGACACTCAACAGAAGAGTCAGCACTTGAAGTAAGTGTCGACACTCAGCACAATGTGTCGACACACAACCAGAAGAGTCAATACATGAAGTAAGTGTCGACACCCAGCACAATGTGTCGACACTTAGCTAAAGACTCTACACTTGAAGAAAGTGTCGACACAAGGAGCTGTGTCGACACTTAGCAAAGATCAGAAAGATCAACAAAATTATTCTAAGTACAAGTGTCGACACTAAGGGAATGTGTCGACACTCAGCTGAAGTCTCAATAAAAAGAAGGTGTGTCGACACAAGGAGCTGTGTCGTCACTCAGCAAGTATCGACATTAAAGACTATGTGTCGACACCAAGAAGCAGTGTCGACACTTAACAGTTACAACACATGAAGATGTGTCGACACAAAGGTGATGTGTCGACACTTAGAAGAATTCAGTAAAAGACAGAAGATCAAGTATTTGTGTCGACACTCAATTTTAGTGTTGACACCTGAAGAAGAATCTGTGTCGAGACATACAAGGAGTTGTGTCGACACCTTGTAGACTTGTGTCGATACTTACACAGCATGTGTCGACACTTGGACTATAAGTGTCGACACTTAAAGACAGAAAGTCTCGACACTTTCAGACAGTTAGAGATTTTCAAGAAATGACTGGATGACTTGACAGTTGCCGTTCCAGCCGGTCTACAGTACCTGTCAGAGATATCAGAAGTCAGTTATGGACCGGACCAGCTGGTTACCATGAAGAAGGCCTATAAATAGGCTCATACAGTTTACAGAAACGTTGTTGTTGAGGTTGATCACATTGTTGAAGAACAAGTTATTAAAGTGGTACATAGAGTATCAACACAAGAAGATCTTGCAGTCCAAGTGCAGATCTACGAAGTTGGAGAGAGAGGGCTCCATCCAAGAAATCAGCCTCTGGAACTAGGCTGAGAAGAAGGATTCAGATTCATTCTGGATCGTAAGTGGTAGAGGTCAAGGAACTACTGCAGGAGGATTCAGTCTTATTCAGTTCTACTCAAGAAGCTTTGAAGAAAGCTAAGTCAGATTGAATCCAGCTGAGTTCTTCCAAGAACTCATCAAGAAACTCTCAACTCCCCTCTTTTATTTCTGAGTTGTTGAGTTAATATTTGTAATACATTTTTATCTTGTAGGATCCTTTGGATCTGAGTGAATTGTAAGCCAATAATTATAAAGGCTGAGGGTAGGGCTTGAGAGTCTGAGTGTAGGAGATTGAGATCTCTGAGTGTAGGCCTTGTCGGCTGAGTGTAGGCCTTGGTTGGCTGAGTGTAGGCCTTGGTTGGCTGAGTGTAGGCCTTGATTGGCTGAGTGTAGGCTTTGGGATAAATCTGAGTTGTAAGGCTTTGGGCCTGAGGTGTAGGAACCAATTTGGGTTCTGAGACAGTGGAGGAGTTTGGCCGAATCTAGTACACTACTAGATAGGCGAAGGGGGAAAGTGGATGTACCCATATCTTGGGGAACCACTATAAACCACTGTGTATGCTGTGCTGTGCTGTGATTGTTGTTGTGCATGCTGTGTGTTTGCTGTGATAAAATAATTAGTATTCTGTGATATAACTGATTGCTGCCATTTAAGTTTAAAAAGGATTAGGTCACCTATTCACCCCCCCCCCCTCTAGGTGTTCAGGTACCATATCTTTCAAGCGACCAGGAGGTCTTCTCTTTGGCAACTTGGTTCGGGGTTCTGGAAGTCGCCTGCTTCAGGCGGACTGTTCCATTCGGTGACGCAGCTTGTGCGGTCAGGCGGCTAGGCGACCTCGCGGTCAGGCGGCCTGCAGATCGGCGGTGAAGAGCTAAGCATTGGAATAAGGGTGAGTCCGCGCGGCTTGGGTTGCGGTCTGGCGACCTGGCGGACTGAGCGGACTCCACAGCAGTAGGTCGGCGGCTTGTTGATTGAGTCCGCGCGGCTTGTTTTTTGTTCTTGTCTTTGTAACTGTCTCTGCTCTCCCGGTGTTGGGTTTTGGTGAAGCATGTCTCGCCATGTATGTCTCGCCTTGTAAAGAAGTTTGCTCTTGATCAATAAAGAAGCTTGTGCTGCATGTGTTGCTGGTTGTTACTGCTTTGTTGAGATAACCCCTGCTAACTCCACGATCCGGGAAAACTTTCAACATTATAAGTGGGCGTATCCTCCTTCGGTTTGTTGAGTTTTCAACAGGGTATCCAAGTGGGCGTCTGCGGTTTGTTGAATTTTAACACCCTATTCCCCTTCCTAAAAACCTTAAAGATCCTCTACCATATTCATCCCTTATTTACAATATTCAGAATATATCCCCGTCCTTAAATTCTCTACCTACCATATTTGAAATTATATCATTCCTTAATTATTTCCGATATCTTGCCACCTTTCTCTCTCCTGCCTTATTGGGAAATATTATTTCCATATTCTGAAGATTTTGCCAGGACTTTTCAAATATAGCGTGATACGAAGAAGGCGACGAATTTCTCTCCCTCTGGCGTATCTCTGGCGGAGCCGTTGAAGAGCGATTCTAGTAGAGTGAATCGGATTCATCAAATCCGGTTGGGTAACGAACATTTCCACCTTTATGTGTTTCTCTTCTTTAGATAGATCTTGTGGCATTGGCAAACTGCGTGGCTTGTGTAACGCTTGAATTTTCGTGGCTAATTTCTTTTAGTTATTGTCGTGTTTATTTCTTTCGATTAAGTTCGTGAGGCGTTGCGGCCCTCGTTTTATTTTGTTGGGAGAGAACCACCCTTGTCCGAATCTTTTGTTTTCGGTGGATTCTCTGTTGGTACAACAACGCTCGATCGAACCGTGTGGGTTCTTTTCGCTTGAGAGGACCTCAGCATATCGCCTTGGTATTATCTTAAGGGGCCTTGCGAACCCCCCTGTAATCTTTAATTAGTAACAATATTAATTGTGTTGTTGCTGCGTTAAGTGCTTGAGTGTGACGTGAGAGTTATCGGAGAACGTCATGTTAGTTCCGTCGGCCACCCATAACGCTCGAAAGAGTGAGCCTACATCAATTTGGTATCAAAGCGAGGTTCTCGTCAATTTCCTAATTGGCACTCCTCCCCCTCTTATGTGGCACGTACGTACGCACTCCCCCGTTTCGTTGCAGATCAATATTTAGAAAATTAGTTTTCATGAAATGCATTGAAATTCCACAATTTCAAAGTTCAAATTAAAAACAAATAAATTTCAAATTTCAAATTTCAAAATCAAAAATCAAATTTCAAATTTCAATTTTCAAATTTCAAAATTTCAAATTTTAAATTTCAAATTTCAAAATTCAAAATTCAAATTTCAAATTTCAAATTTCAAAATTCAAAATTTCATATTTCAAATTTCAAGTTTCAAAATTTAAAATTGAAAATTCAAATTTCAAATTTCAAATTTCAAAATTTCAAATTTTAAATTTCCAATTTTAGAAATCCAAAAAAAAAAATTATTTTTCATTAAATCATTATTTTATTAAGTTATTTTAAAATTTAATAGTTGGTCTGCAAATAGCGGCCTATATTTTTATATTTTCAACAAAATTCAAAAATAAATTTTTTTTAATAATCCTCATATTTTTTCCAGCAAGAAAATCTATTTTATATAATTATAACCTTAGTGGCTAAGCGAGAACAATTCCATCTTTTAAAATGAAGTAGAGTCAGGTTATTTAGTCATTGCATGTGCACCAGTTCTTGGTGAGTTTTCTCTCCGGTTCTCACTAAATGACATAGGACTTATATGCTACCCAGTTAGACTATTTTTATGCTAAGGATATGACTAAACACAGCCCTAGGACACACCACATTTATCCTACTTTTGACGGTTTAGAGTATCCCCAAAGTTTTCAAGACTGGCTTAAGGGATTAGAACAATATTTTAATTGTCACTTATGGGATGACTACGAAAAGGTTAGCTTTGCCCGAGAGTGGTTAGTAGGTCGAGCCCAATTATTTTGGTTAAACAAAGAGCGTCGTGTCGGTAGCTATCATTATACTTGGCCGCACATGCGTAGCCTACTCTCGGATCAATTTGATCCCGCCTACCTGCGCACTAATAGCACCACACCCGTTAGTAAGAATAGTTATGGCATCAGACCCGTATCTGCTTATAGGAGTGACCCTATGCCTCAGGATAGATCCTATCCCCAGAGAGGTAGTAATACCCAAAGTGTGCCTAGTCCCACCTATAGGGAACATAAGCCATTTAGACCCCAAAATTTGAACTCGAAAGAGGTTACTATTAGGGTGCTAGCTTCTTTAGCCTCGACATCTAAGCCCTCTGGTATAGTGACTGATACCTCTGAGGATTCTTATGTGGATATAGAATCTCTGGATGATGAAGTTAATCAAGCAGGTGAGAGTCTTCCTTCACTTACAATAGTGCCTGACTCTCCTATTGAACCTGAGGATGTGAATAGGACTAAGCCCGTCACTGAGGACGAGGCAATTCTCGCTGACTCTTTTAGTGACTTCGAGGAGATTGGTTATCCTAGTGACCTGGATGAGGATTTCTCCCCTGAGGAATCATCTCCACCACCCTTCGACGATATTTTAGTCAGGGAGTCGTCTGATGACCCTGAGTCAGAAGACGTTCCGGCTGAGTCGGTAGAGTCATCCAATGTTGAAAGCTTACCTGTTACTAATTTAGGTGATGACTTGATAGGACCCGGTATTATTATGGTTGACCCAGAATTAATAGATGTTTCAACGGTATTGGAAGTGTCACCTTGGGATGGTTGTTCAATTTGGGATAATCTTATTGTGATACATCTGGGAGTTAGTTCATTTACGATATCAACGCCACTTAAAAGTCAAGTTAATTTTGATACTCCCCGGGATTCGATTTTCCCATCCCTTTATTTTGATTATGATGACGTACCCACCTCATGGGAAGAGCTGGTCAACGAAGGTTGTGAAGCTTTGGTAGATTTACCCTGCGCGAAAGACTTTTCTTTGGAGGACGGTTGCCCTGAGGGTCTGATAGACATTTCATTGATAACTCCTTTACCTGGGGCCGAAAACTGTTTAGAAATTTTATCGGATACGATTTTGCCTACCTATGATACGATCACTAATTCTGAATTAAATGAAGTATCGAATGAGTTGGAAGACTTGTCCGCTGAATTTTCAATGAGGACGAATCCACTGTTTAATTTTTCCTATGATTTTAACGGCCTGCTACCGGAGGCTTGTTCTTGGACGAGTAATCTGTGTTTTGACGTTGAGTGTGACTTAACTTCCCCTACGGAATCACCCATGTCGACTCTCCCTCCGGTTCATTTAACTCGAGTAGATGATTTGTTAGGACACGAGCTAGTCATTCGTAGCCCTTTATATTTGGAGAAGTTTACAATTACCGCCTCCCCATTAGGCTTACTACGATGGATGTGGGTAAACGTAGTTTGCGACGAACGTTTTCTGCTGGCTATTCATTACGACATTTTTAAATCAAAATTTAATTCCAAATTTAAAACGAAAACTTTCAGCTCCACCAAAATAATTTTTGAGTTTAAAGCACCCGTGCCACCTAACATAGTTCCGTTATTTTCTACTATTAATTCTAGTCATGTTGCACATGGGTTCACCCCACATGGTTTTAAGTTAATTAGGCGCATTCTTATCCTTTTAACCCATCAAAATGCGTCCTTTAATTTACTTGCGAGTTTGTGTCAAAACGTCTCCCACCGTTGTGTGATTGATTTGGTTTTCGATTGTCTTACCCCTGAACGGATGCTCCCGGGCACCTTAGAAATAATAACGAATCGGCTAGTCTATTCTTTACGAATTTTATGGAAGTTTGGTGACATGACATTTCTTTTAAAATTTTCCACTGATTGGGGCATAGCTCCTATTTTCATCGTTACATACTTTACGCTTTATGCTTTTATGCCACTTGAAATGTCTACCTCTCCGTATATATTTCCCACTATGCTTTCTATTGGGTTGGGTGGTGACAGTTTCCTAGGATCATTCTCATTCTCGGTCTCCATCGGAGGTATGTTGGTGGATGTTGTTGAAATTCTTTTTCCTTCTTTGGATAACGCATATTTGAGGTCCCTCCAAGACCACCTTTTGCCATGCAGGTTCTTCTTCCCCGCCGATGACCTTCCAGGCGAGTACACACAGGTATACTCATCAGTGATGAGTATTTTTAAGAGGGGGAGGATTGATGGTGCCGACTTCCCATGACATGTGGCCAAGGAGCGTCCTCCCTCTGACGAGGATGGTGACCCGGTAGATTTGAATGGAGACGTCGGCCCGCAACACTTTGACGACGGCGACAGCATGCTTACGGACGACCCTTGGAAGCGTCGCCACAATAGCCGTCCAGAGCACAAGCCCAATTATTGGCGTCGCCACAATAGCCGTCCGGAGTGCAAGCCCAATTATTATTTATTAATAATATATATTAATAAATAATAATTGAATAATAATATATTTTATTAGTTGTTTTATTTCCAAATTATCATTTTTTATTTCATGTTTAATTTCATGTATTATTTGTAACATGGTTATGTTATAAAACCATGGTGTATGGTTGTGTCTTATTTCATTTTCATGTTGGGCTGCATGTAGCCCTTTTTCCTTGATTGTAAAGCCTATATAAAGGCATGTACTCCTTTGTTTTTCCCTAGTGAATGAATGAAAAGAAAACCAATTTCAAGATTGAAATCCTCCTCCTTCTCCAAGGTAAATTTCTACCCCCTCTATTCCTCTTCTCCCTTGGCCGCCGGCCACCCGTCCCCTCCCCTCTCTCTCTCGGCCTCCCTTCCTCTCCTTCCTCATCTATACCTTGCCTCCTTGCTACACGAGCCATCTCTTTTCCCCAACCTACAAGCCGTCACCTCCACGCTCACAAGTCCGGCTACCACCAAAACTCCTTCACCCGAGTCCCACCACCACCACACTTCACAAATCCGGCCACCCCACCTCTCACCCGAGGCCTCCTCCTCCTCCTCACCAAATCCGACCCCCTACCCTATTCTCCTTCCTAAAAACCTTAAAGATCCTCTACCATATTCATCCCTTATTTACAATATTCAAAATATATACCCGTCATTAAATTCTCTACCAACCATATTTGAAATTATATCATTCCTTAATTATTTCCGATATCTTGCCACCTTTCTCTCTCCTGCCTTATTGGGAAATATTATTTCCATATTCTGAAGATTTCGCCGGGACTTTTCAAATATAGCGTGATACGAAGAAGGCGACGAATTTCTCTCCCTCTGGCGTATCTCTGGAGGAGCCGTTGAAGAGCGATTCTAGTAGAGTGAATCGGATTCATCAAATCCGGTTGGGTAACGAACATTTCCACCTTTATGTGTTTCTCTTCTTTAGATAGATCTTGTGGCATTGGCAAACTGCGTGGCTTGTGTAACGCTTGAATTTTCGTGGCTAATTTCTTTTAGTTATTGTCGTGTTTATTTCTTTCGATTAAGTTCGTGAGGCGTGGCGGCCCTCGTTTTATTTTGTTGGGAGAGAACCGCCCTTGTCTGAATCTTTTGTTTTCGGTGGATTCTCTGTTGGTACAACAACGCTCGATCGAACCGTGTGGGTTCTTTTCGCTTGAGAGGACCTCGGCATATCGCCTTGGTATTATCTTAAGGGGCCTTGCGAACCCCTCTGTAATCTTTAATTAGTAACAATATTAATTGTGTCATTCCTGCGTTAAGTGCTTGAGTGTGACGTGAGAGTTATCAGAGAACGTCGTGTTAGTTCCGTCGGCAACCCATAACGCTCGAAAGAGGGAGCCTACATCAATTTGGTATCAAAGCGAGGTTCTCGTCAATTTCCTAATTGGCACTCCTCCCCCTCTTATGTGGCACGTACGTACGCACTCCCCCGTTTCGTTGCAGATCAATATTTAGAAAATTAGTTTTCATGAAATGCATTGAAATTCCACAATTTCAAAGTTCAAATTAAAAACAAATAAATTTCAAAATTTCAAATTTCAAATTTCAAAATCAAAAATCAAATTTCAAATTTCAATTTTCAAATTTCAAATTTTAAATTTCAAATTTCAAATTTCAAAATTCAAAATTCAAAATTCAAAATTCAAAATTTCAAATTTCAAATTTCAAGTTTCAAAATTTAAAATTCAAAATTCAAAATTCAAATTTCAAAATTTCAAATTTCAAATTTTAAATTTCCAATTTTAGAAATCCAAAAAAGAAATTATTTTTCATTAAATCCTTATTTTATTAAGTTATTTTAAAATTTAATAGTTGGTCTGCAAATAGCGGCCTATATTTTTATATTTTCAACAAAATTAAAAAATAATTTTTTTTTAATAATCCTCATATTTTTTCCAGCAAGAAAATCTATTTTATATAATTATAACCTTAGTGGTTAAGCGAGAACAATTCCATCTTTTAAAATGAAGTAGAGTCAGGTTATTTAGTCATTGCATGTGCACTAGTTCTTGGTGAGTTTTCTCTCCGGTTCTCAATAAATGACATATGACTTATATGCTACCCAGTTAGACTATTTTATGCTAAGGATATGACTAAACGCAGCCCTAGGACACACCACATTTATCCTACTTTTGACGGTTTAGAGTATCCCCAAAGTTTTCGAGACTGGCTTAAGGGATTAGAACAATATTTTAATTGTCACTTATGGGATGACTACGAAAAGGTTAGCTTTGCCCGAGAGCGGTTAGTAGGTCGAGCCCAATTATTTTGGTTAAATGAAGAGCGTCGTGTCGGTAGCTATCATTATACTTGGCCGCACATGCGTAGCCTACTCTCGGATCAATTTGATCCCGCCTACCTGCGCACTAATAGCACCACAACCGTTAGTAAGAATAGTTATGGCATCAGACCCGTATCTGCTTATAGGAGTGACCCTATGCCTCAGGATAGATCCTATCCCCAGAGAGGTAGTAATACCCAAAGTGTGCCTAGTCCCACCTATAGGGAACATAAGCCATTTAGACCCCAAAATTTGAACTCGAAAGAGGTTACTATTAGGGTACTAGCTTCTTTAGCCTCGACATCTAAGCCCTCTGGTATAGTGACTGATACCTCTGAGGATTCTTATGTGGATATAGAATCTCTGGATGATGAAGTTAATCAGCCAGGTGAGAGTCTTCCTTCACTTACAATAGTGCCTGACTCTCCTGTTGAACCTGAGGATGTGAATAGGACTAAGCCCGTCACTGAGGACGAGGCAATTCTCGCTGACGCTTTTAGTGACGTTGAGGAGATTGGTTACCCTAGTGACCTGGATGAGGATTTCTCCCCTGAGGAATCATCTCCACCACCCTTCGACGATATTTTAGTGAGGGAGTCGTCTGATGACCCTGAGTCAGAAGACGTTCCGGCTGAGTCGGTAGAGTCATCCAATGTTGAAAGCTTAGCTGTTACTAATTTAGGTGATGACTTGATAGGACCCGGTATTATTATGGTTGACCCAGAATTAATAGATGTTTCAACGGTATTGGAAGTGTCACCTTGGGATGGTTGTTCAATTTGGGATAATCTTATTGTGATACATCCGGGAGTTAGTTCATTTACGATATGAACGCCGCTTAAAAGTCAAGTTAATTTTGATACTCCCTGGGATTCGATTTGCCCATCCCTTTATTTTGATTGTGACGATGTACCCACCTCATGGGAAGAGCTGGTCAACGAAGGTTGTGAAGCTTTGGTAGATTTACCCTGCGCGAAAGACTTTTCTTTGGAGGACGGTTGCCCTGAGGGTTCGATAGACATTTCATTGATAACTCCTTTACTTGGGGCCAAAAACTGTTTAGAAATTTTATCGGATACGATTTTGCCTACCTATGATACGATCACTAATTCTGAATTAAATGAAGTATCGAATGAGTTGGAAGACTTGTCGGCTGAATTTTCAGTGAGGACGAATCCACTGTTTAATTTTTCCTATGATTTTAACGGCCTGCTACCGGAGGCTTGTTCTAGGACGAGTAATCCGTGTTTTGACGTTGAGTGTGACTTAACTTCCCCTACGGAATCACCCATGTCGACTCTCCCTCTGGTTCATTTAACTCGAGTAGATGATTTGTTAGGACACGAGCTAGTCATTCGTAGCCCTTTATATTTGGAGAAGTTTACTATTACCGCCTCCCCATTAGGCTTACTACGATGGATGTGGGTAAACGTAGTTGGCGACGAACGTTTTCTGCTGGCTATTCATTACGACATTTTTAAATCAAAATTTAATTCCAAATTTAAAACGAAAACGTTCAGCTCCACCAAAATAATTTTTGAATTTAAAGCACCCGTGCCACCTGACATAGTTCCGTTATTTTCTACTATTAATTCTAGTCATGTTGCACATGGGTTCACCCCACATGGTTTTAAGTTAATTAGACGCATTCTTATCCTTTTAACCCATCAAAATGCATCCTTTAATTTACTTGCGAGTTTGTGTCAAAAAGTCTCCCACCGTTGTGTGATTGATTTGGTTTTGGATTGTCTCACCCCTGAACGGATGCTCCCGGGAACCTTAGAAATAATAACGAATCGGCTAGTCTATTCTTTACGAATTTTACGGAAGTTTGGTGACATGACATTTCTTTTGAAATTTTCCACTAATTGGGGCATAGCTCCTATTTTCATCGTTACATACTTTACGCTTTATGCTTTTATGCCACTTGAAATGTCTACCTCTCCGTATATATTTCCCACTATGCTTTCTATTGGGTTGGGTGGTGACAGTTTCCTAGGATCATTCTCCTTCTCGGACTCCATCGGAGGTATGTTGGTGGATGTTGTTGAAATTCTCTTTCCTTCTTTGGATAACGCATATTTGAGGTCCCTCCAAGACCACCTTTTGCAATGCAGGTTCTTCTTCCCCGCCGATGACCTTCCAGGCGAGTACACACAGGTATACTCATCAATGATGAGTATTTTTAAGAGGGGGAGGATTGATGGTGCCGACTTCCCATGACATGTGGCCAAGGAGCGTCCTCCCTCTGACGATGATGATGACCCGGTAGATTTGAATGGAGACGTCGGCCCGCAACACTTTGACGACGGCGACAGCATGCTTACGGACGACCCTTGGAAGCGTCGCCACAATAGCCGTCCAGAGCGCTAGCCCAATTATTGGCGTCGCCACAATAGCCGTCCGGAGTGCAAGCCCAATTATTATTTATTAATAATATATATTAATAAATAATAATTGAATAATAATATATTTTATTAGTTGTTTTATTTCCAAATTATCATTTTTTATTTCATGTTTAATTTCATGTATTATTTGTAACATGGTTATGTTATAAAACCATGGTGTATGGTTGTGTCTTATTTTATTTTCATGTTGGGCTGCATGTAGCCCTTTTCCCTTGATTGTAAAGCCTATATAAAGGCATGTACTCCTTTGTTTTTCCCTAGTGAATGAATGAAAAGAAAACCAATTTCAAGATTGAAATCCTCCTCCTTCTCCAAGGCAAATTTCTGCCCCCTCTATTCCTCTTCTCCCTTGGCCGCCGGCCACCCGTCCCCACCCCTCTCTCTCGGCCTCCCTTCCTCTCCTTCCTCATCTATACCTTGCCTCCTTGCTACACGAGCCATCTCTTTTCCGCAACCTACAAGCTGTCACCTCCACGCTCACAAGTCCGGCTACCACCAAAACTCCTTCACCCGAGTCCCACCACCACCACCCTTCACAAATCCGGCCACCCCACCTCTCACCCGAGGCCTCCTCCTCACCAAATCCGACCCCCCACCCTATGCCCCTTCCTAAAAACCTTAAAGATCCTCTACCATATTCATCCCTTATTTACAATATTCAAAATATATTCCCGTCCTTAAATTCTCTACCTACCATATTTGAAATTATATCATTCCTTAATTATTTCTGATATCTTGCCACCTTTCTCTCTCCTGCCTTATTGGGAAATATTATTTCCATATTCTGAAGATTTCGCCGGGACTTTCCAAATATAGCGTGATACGAAGAAGACGATGAATTTCTCTCCATCTGGCGTATCTCTGGCGGAGCCGTTGAAGAGCGATTCTAGTAGAGTGAACTAGATTCATTAAATCCGGTTGGGTAACGAACATTTCCACCTTTATGTGTTTCTCTTCTTTAGATAGATCTTGTGGCATTGGCAAACTGCGTGGCTTGTGTAACGCTTGAATTTTCGTGGCTAATTTCTTTTAGTTATTGTCGTGTTTATTTCTTTCATTTAAGTTCGTGAGGCGTGGCGGCCCTCGTTTTATTTTGTTGGGAGAGAACCACCCTTGTACGAATCTTTTGTTTTCGTTGGATTCTCTTTTGGTACAACAACGCTCGATCGAACTGTGTGGGTTCTTTTCGCTTGAGAGGACCTCGGCATATCGCCTTGGTATTATCTTAAGGGGCCTTGCGAACCCCCCTGTAATCTTTATTTAGTAACAATATTAATTGTGTCGTTGTTGCATTAAGTGATTGAGTGTGACGTGATAGTTATCGGAGAACGTCGTGTTAGTTCCGTCGGCCACCCATAATGCTCGAAAGAGTGAGCCTACATCACACCCCCAGACTTAACTGTTTGCGCGTCCCGAGCAAACAAAATCTAAGCAGATATGGAAAAATACTAGTTAACAAAGAAATTGCGATACGAAGTACCATGCGAAGTCGCATGCTCGCGCGCGTAAAAATATAATAGAAGAAATTTCTAAGTATACAAAATAGTTTATACTTTTCACAATGCGTATCAACATTTTATTATTACTCAAAAATAGAATCACGGTGAATCATCCGGTCATGCGTAGGGAGAAAGTAGACTAATCGTTAGGCGAGCATTGCCAAAGATCAGGGCTCAGGATAACCTCCAAAGGAGTCCACCAATGTCGGTGACCATATACTTGCCTTTTCGCATTCTCTCCACGGTACTGGTTTGGTTCACACACGAATTAGTAGGACTATAGGTGAAGACATGGGGCTTGGGTTTCGGTGAGGTAAACAATGATAAATAAGAATGGTTATGCACCAAACCCAAATGAGCTAATATAAAAGGAATCCCTTTACTAAGCAAAATACACGCGGGTACACCACACCCCCAGACTTAACTTTTACATATGGGTGTGTGCACCGCCTACTCCAAAAATAATCACATTTCCCAAAAAGATTTTCAATTAAACTTTTCTTTTCACTTCGTTTTTTTTTCTTTACAAATATTGTTCTCTTTTTTTTTTCTTTTTTTTCAAATCATCTTTTTATTTTTGCAATTTCAGCAAATATAACATTGGAGCACATCCACATAATCACAAGTAGAATCACCACATCACACCCCAACATTAAAATGTAAACACTAAAGCTCAACTTGGGTGTGCGACTAGGATCGGCTATGAGGCTTTGGTGAAATCATGGTGAAGCTGAATCAAAAGGAGGGGTAGGCACAACGGGGCTTGCGAGGATAAGACGTTAGGAATGGTACAAAGCTCAATCGGGCCAAAATGATGGCCTACATCACACTCATGCATGACTAACCTATACCCATGCTTCAAGAATTGTTGGGTATTGTATCCACGATTACCTAGATTTGAGGAAGCCCCCTGTCAAGCTAAGATGAATTCACAATGTATTTGATGAAACATTTCAAGTTGTACTTGCAGTTTCTCCACGCTAAGTGCACACCAATGTCAGGGTGCAGTAGGTCAATATACACGGGTCTGCACGACGTAATCCCTCGTTGAGCAGATCAGTGTGTTGGCCTATGTGTACTCTCTCTATTGGAGTGCACTTACTTTCAAGTACAGGACCGCTCATATGCAAGAGAAGACAAGGAGCATGGAGGATCAAGGAGCAGCTCCTAAGTGGAAGACGAAAAATCGTCCAAGGCAAATTCGACGAGAATCACCAAGTGATTCTCGCCGAATCGGCGAGAATCACTTGGTGATTCTCGCCGAATCGACGAGAATCATCAGTGATTCTCGCCGACTCCTTCTGGCCATCTCAATATGGTGCCAAGCAAGATTCGGCGAGAATCACGTGTAATTCCCGCCGAACCAGTGGTCATGCAGCCCATGAATACCAAGTCCAATTCGTTGAGAATCGAAAAGTGATTCGACGAGAATCACAAACGATTCTCGACGAATCGTCGAGAATCATTTGGTGATTCTCGCCGATTCGTCGAGAATCGTCTGCGATTCTCGCCGATTTTTACTTGACGTTTTCTCAGATTGCTGCTGGACCGGATTCTGCTTCTGGACTTATTTGAACCGAATTTTGGGGATTTCTTTTGTGGGTCCCACAAACGGTCATATTTGAGAATACTACAGTATAAATACATGAGTATTTTTGAACAGTAAATGACGGATAAGAGAAAAAGAAAAACGAGCGGCTACGTAACCCTAAATCCGCGAACTCGCTCCGCTCCGCCGCCGCCGCTCGCGTCAAGTGGTCGCCGCTGCTGATCGTTCCTCTTCCCGATCTCCGGTGACAGAAGCTTAGCAAGGCTTGTGTCTCACGCGTCTATCCGGAGATCTCTTGTCTCTCGATTCGTTGACCGGGAAAAATTCCCCCGTCCGAATCGATCGAGACGACTGATCCTAGAGTGACCGTTGGTAGACCTAGCTTGCTTCGCTACGAAGTTTAGATCTCCAAGTTCTGCAGCCACTCTTCATCGTAGCCGCTGATCCCTAAGCTAGCCGCCGCTCGTGTGCCGCCGCTGGTTCCGGGGAGATCTTCTCCAAGAGAGGCCAAGGTCGTAGACTCTTCATCGACTTCAAGAACACGTCGTCGAACAAAGAGGAACACCGAAGTCTCCAAAAGAAGTTTGTATTTCATATACATTCCATATTTACTTGTGTTGTAAAGGAACTTTTGTTCCGTGGTGTAAGGGTTGGATGCAACCCGAGTTGTGGGAGTGTTGACTCTCACGTGTGGAAGGGCTCCTTCCGTTAGTGAGGGGATTGGATTTCAATCCCGTTGGAGAAGTGACCGAGTCGTCCCTTGTTGGGGAGATAGGTCGAAGGGGGAAAGTGGATGTACCCAAGTCGGGGAACCACTATAAATTTGCTGTGTATTCTGTGTTCTGTGTTTGTGGCTTTTATTGTGCAGGTACATCTGTGAATTCCGCAAAAGAACCACACGTCACCTATTCCCCCCCCATAGGTGCACATAGCCGACACTAGGTGGACTTTCAAGTGGTATCAGAGGGAGGTTTCTCAACAAAAAGGCTAACACCTTGAGGTGAATCCTGCCACCAGTGTCATGATGCATCCTCATTCAAATTAAATATATATATATATATTTTTATCCTTGTGTATAAGTATACTCATGCTTCTCATATATGTGTGCACCTTTAAGGAGAAATTATCACGCGACATGCAAACCATTACACATCGATAAAAGGATAACAAAGATATGTCATTGCGAATTTTGACACATCACAGTTGACACCAAGAAGGGTCTGACGAGGTCTCATTCTAATCCTAATAAAGTGTCGTTATAACAAACATATATGTATTAATCCTGTATCAACATGACATTCGAGGACATGTCGTTGTAAATTTCGACAACATACAATTGACATTTAGAAGACTTTGCAAAAACCTCAGTAAAATTCAACTAGATTGACTTTAGAATATACTTGCATTTATCATTCCTTTTTAGTGACTTGACATCGGAAAATCTAAAATGGTGCAATGCTTCCCAAAGTAGTCAAGTAAAACATCAATATATACTCCGAATCTCGCCGAATCATTTTATATCTCGCCGAATTAGACAAACGGTATTAGAACCCCAATTAGACGAATCTCGCTGAATCTCGTCGAAGGAACTCGCGACCGCTCGGCTTCCCCCGAATCCCGACGATTCCTATAAATCCCGCCGAAAGAACTCCGCCTGTTCACCTTCCTCTCGACTCGCGCAGGAGACCTCTGGACGCCCCCGCCTTCCTCGCGCAAGTGCTCTTCCGTGAACTCGCCGACTCCCGCAGCCCTCCGAAGTTCTCGTCGACCCAGTCGAATCGCTTCTGTGCGTGATCTTCTTCTCCCGAAGCTCACCAACTCCCGAAGCTCCCGTGAGATTCTAACTAGGTCGTACCCCACGGGATACTCATCCCTCCGCCGAAGCTCTTCCCGAAGCTCACCAACTCTCTTCCACCGAAGCCCTTAGGTAACCTCCTCCTCACTGGCTCCAAGGCCGAACCCATGTGATGCCTTCTTTTTGAATATACACTAATGCTTGGCGTCGGGCTTCCGTTTAGATCCTCAATGGCCCCAAGGACGACTGCAGGCTTGACTTCTGGTTGCGAACTGGTTCGCACTGGTTTCTCTCATGCCTCGGACGAGTTCCGGAACATCGTTCTCATGCTGGAAGAAGCCGGACTAACCTTCGTATTGGAGCATCCTTGCAAAGTCTTAGATAAAGAAGTGCTGGAGTTCTTTTCTACAGCAAGGCTTCGAAACAGAGACTCCATCATCAAGAGTAAGGTGGCGGGGACTAAAGTAAATATGTCTGCCAGTAAGCTAACACGCTACCTGCAGCTCTCAAGTGCGGAGCAGGAAGACTATTTGAAGGACGAGGACAAAGCCAGAACCCTCCTGTTCTGCGGTCTACCCAGAGGCACTCGGTCCGTCAAACGAAAAGAGATGAATGAAGAAGGGAAGCTCCTATCCGACATCATAGGAAAAGTACTCATCTGTAAGCCAGGTTCCCATGATCATATCTCCGGAGATATGTTCAAAATTCTCATAGCCGTGGTCTGCAGAAAGCGGTTCAACTGGGGAGAGTTGATGTTTCAAAAGATCAAGGATACTCTGGGCACTCCAAGCTTCGGCCGCATTATCAGTCTTTATCTTAACCAGATCAACGGAGACAGATTCGACATGAGCAAAGGAGTTCCTCTACATTACTTGAAAAAGATGGATGCGACTGTGTTTGACCGATGGGAGCGGCGCATCGGGCAGCCGGCTGTAGAAGAGCAAGAGGAAGTTTCTCCAGCATCCTCCCCCCGTGAAATTCCTGATACTGTGACTGCAGGAATCAAGGGGGAGACTCTACCCTCTCAGATGGATATAATATCTGACATCGCCCAGGTGGCCAGGGATGCGGTGGCCGAAGTCCATGCAGAAAGTGAACCTGGGATGGAGGATGAGGAGGTCCTGAACAGACACACTCAAGGAACTGCAGCTGAGACACTGGACTCTGCTGATCAAGAAGAGGAAGAAGCTGCTGATGTGGATGAATTTTTGGATGCAGACGGAGAGGACGCTGTGAATGAGGGCCATGAAGTGTTTGAGTCTCCGGATACTAATGAACCTCCTACTGATAAGTCTGCACCAGTGGAGGGGGAGGTAAATGAGACCACCAACATTCCTCCCATAGAGACTGTGATGGTATCCAGCTCTACTGATGCATCTACTGCCGAGCCAGAGAAAGGCCAAGAAGTGCCTCCGGCTATCCCATTACGCGATGACCTAGCCATTCACACCGTACACATAATTCAGGGAATCGTGAATGAGCTTAAAACCTATTTTGATAAATCTCAGAAGACAATGCTGCAAGAGATTAAGACTTCTGAAGATCTCATGCTGAAGAATATGGTGGAAATCAACCATAAGCTGGATGTGATGGAAAAGAAATTCGAAGAAAAGTATACTGCGGCCGGCACAGCTGTCACACTCCTAATGGCCGGTCTGAAAAAGAATACAGATACTCTGGCTGTTGTCGATCAGAACGCACACGTTGTGGCCAACAATATTCAGAAATTTGATGGAAATATGGTCACTTTAAATGCAAATCAGCAGACCCTGGTCAATGAATTCACCAAGACAACGAAGCATATTGATGACTCCTTGCACTCATATGCCAATTGCATAGCTGAAGAAGCCAAAAAGGGGGAGAAGGAGTATATCGCTAAGATGGCTGAGCTCCAGAAAAGCATGGATGCAAACTTTGTGAAATCAAGCAACTACGTCTATGAGAGTTGCTGGTGGATGCTACAACAGGCACTGGGCACGTTAGGAGTCGTCCTACCTGACCAACCTGCCGGTGCTCAGGCTCCTGAGACTTCTACGGCTGCCGAGGAAGTACATATTGCTGAGAATGTAAGTACAAGTGCTGCTGATATTTTCACTGATGAAGCTGACGCTAGGGCCATCTCCAAATCTAAGCTGAGAAGCATGTTTGACCAGGAGGCCTTAGCTAAAGCAAGGGGAAAGAGGAAAATTCAGGAAGGGACATCAAAGTAGACACCAACTCAAAAGAGGATCAGACTAAGTGAGGAGGAGGTAAGAAACGAAAGGTGGAGCCCAGTCTCAAGAAGCATCATCCTAGACACATTCCTGCTGCAAGAAAGAGGAGAGATAAATCGAAATGAAGTTTATAGCCAATATGAATGGGAGACGCACAAAGCATTCGAGGCGAAACGCAACATTTTCTTCAGAAACAACAAGGATCCTGACAAAGTTGCTCCTCCTAGATACTACCCAAAGCCCAAGGAATACATGGAAAGGCAGAGCAAAAAGTACTTGGCGCAAACTCTTAAGGGTGACGGAGCTAAGGACAAATAGTCATTATATTATAGCTGGTCACGGTGTATTAAGAACATTTAACCATTATTACTGTCGTGTGAACAATTCTGACTTATATGTGAATATATTTCTCTTGATATATATATATATATTCTTGAATGTGTGAATGACTCAAGTCCTGCTCTAATTGCATTTATTACCTTGTGTGGCATAATTAATTTGTAAATGCAATAATTATTATTTGATAGGTGTTATTCATCTTAGCTAGTAGGGTTTTGGCTTCGTCAAATAGGGGGAGATTGTTGGGTATTGTATCCACGATTACCTAGATTTGAGGAAGCCCCCTGTCAAGCTAAGATGAATTCACAATGTATTTGATGAAACATTTCAAGTTGTACTTGCAGTTTCTCCACGCTAAGTGCACACCAATGTCAGGGTGCAGTAGGTCAATATACACGGGTCTGCACGACGTAATCCCTCGTTGAGCAGATCAGTGTGTTGGCCTATGTGTACTCTCTCTATTGGAGTGCACTTACTTTCAAGTACAGGACCGCTCATATGCAAGAGAAGACAAGGAGCATGGAGGATCAAGGAGCAGCTCCTAAGTGGAAGACGAAAAATCGTCCAAGGCAAATTCGACGAGAATCACCAAGTGATTCTCGCCGAATCGGCGAGAATCACTTGGTGATTCTCGCCGAATCGACGAGAATCATCAGTGATTCTCGCCGACTCCTTCTGGCCATCTCAATATGGTGCCAAGCAAGATTCGGCGAGAATCACGTGTAATTCCCGCCGAACCAGTGGTCATGCAGCCCATGAATACCAAGTCCAATTCGTTGAGAATCGAAAAGTGATTCGACGAGAATCACAAACGATTCTCGACGAATCGTCGAGAATCATTTGGTGATTCTCGCCGATTCGTCGAGAATCGTCTGCGATTCTCGCCGATTTTTACTTGACGTTTTCTCAGATTGCTGCTGGACCGGATTCTGCTTCTGGACTTATTTGAACCGGATTTTGGGGATTTCTTGTGGGTCCCACAAACGGTCATATTTGAGAATACTACAGTATAAATACATGAGTATTTTTGAACAGTAAATGACGGATAAGAGAAAAAGAAAAACGAGCGGCTACGTAACCCTAAATCCGCGAACTCGCTCCGCTCCGCCGCCGCCGCTCGCGTCAAGTGGTCGCCGCTGCTGATCGTTCCTCTTCCCGATCTCCGGTGACAGAAGCTTAGCAAGGCTTGTGTCTCACGCGTCTATCCGGAGATCTCTTGTCTCTCGATTCGTTGACCGGGAAAAATTCCCCCGTCCGAATCGATCGAGACGACTGATCCTAGAGTGACCGTTGGTAGACCTAGCTTGCTTCGCTACGAAGTTTAGATCTCCAAGTTCTGCAGCCACTCTTCATCGTAGCCGCTGATCCCTAAGCTAGCCGCCGCTCGTGTGCCGCCGCTGGTTCCGGGGAGATCTTCTCCAAGAGAGGCCAAGGTCGTAGACTCTTCATCGACTTCAAGAACACGTCGTCGAACAAAGAGGAACACCGAAGTCTCCAAAAGAAGTTTGTATTTCATATACATTCCATATTTACTTGTGTTGTAAAGGAACTTTTGTTCCGTGGTGTAAGGGTTGGATGCAACCCGAGTTGTGGGAGTGTTGACTCTCACGTGTGGAAGGGCTCCTTCCGTTAGTGAGGGGATTGGATTTCAATCCCGTTGGAGAAGTGACCGAGTCGTCCCTTGTTGGGGAGATAGGTCGAAGGGGGAAAGTGGATGTACCCAAGTCGGGGAACCACTATAAATTTGCTGTGTATTCTGTGTTCTGTGTTTGTGGCTTTTATTGTGCAGGTACATCTGTGAATTCCGCAAAAGAACCACACGTCACCTATTCCCCCCCCATAGGTGCACATAGCCGACACTAGGTGGACTTTCAAGTGGTATCAGAGGGAGGTTTCTCAACAAAAAGGCTAACACCTTGAGGTGAATCCTGCCACCAGTGTCATGATGCATCCTCATTCAAATTAAATATATATATATATATATATATTTTTATCCTTGTGTATAAGTATACTCATGCTTCTCATATATGTGTGCACCTTTAAGGAGAAATTATCACGCGACATGCAAACCATTACACATCGATAAAAGGATAACAAAGATATGTCATTGCGAATTTTGACACATCACAGTTGACACCAAGAAGGGTCTGACGAGGTCTCATTCTAATCCTAATAAAGTGTCGTTATAACAAACATATATGTATTAATCCTGTATCAACATGACATTCGAGGACATGTCGTTGTAAATTTCGACAACATACAATTGACATTTAGAAGACTTTGCAAAAACCTCAGTAAAATTCAACTAGATTGACTTTAGAATATACTTGCATTTATCATTCCTTTTTAGTGACTTGACATCGGAAAATCTAAAATGGTGCAATGCTTCCCAAAGTAGTCAAGTAAAACATCAATATATACTCTGAATCTCGCCGAATCATTTTATATCTCGCCGAATTAGACAAACGGTATTAGAACCCCAATTAGACGAATCTCGCTGAATCTCGTCGAAGGAACTCGCGACCGCTCGGCTTCCCCCGAATCCCGACGATTCCTATAAATCCCGCCGAAAGAACTCCGCCTGTTCACCTTCCTCTCGACTCGCGCAGGAGACCTCTGGACGCCCCCGCCTTCCTCGCGCAAGTGCTCTTCCGTGAACTCGCCGACTCCCGCAGCCCTCCGAAGTTCTCGTCGACCCAGTCGAATCGCTTCTGTGCGTGATCTTCTTCTCCCGAAGCTCACCAACTCCCGAAGCTCCCGTGAGATTCTAACTAGGTCGTACCCCACGGGATACTCATCCCTCCGCCGAAGCTCTTCCCGAAGCTCACCAACTCTCTTCCACCGAAGCCCTTAGGTAACCTCCTCCTCACTGGCTCCAAGGCCGAACCCATGTGATGCCTTCTTTTTGAATATACACTAATGCTTGGCGTCGGGCTTCCGTTTAGATCCTCAATGGCCCCAAGGACGACTGCAGGCTTGACTTCTGGTTGCGAACTGGTTCGCACTGGTTTCTCTCATGCCTCGGACGAGTTCCGGAACATCGTTCTCATGCTGGAAGAAGCCGGACTAACCTTCGTATTGGAGCATCCTTGCAAAGTCTTAGATAAAGAAGTGCTGGAGTTCTTTTCTACAGCAAGGCTTCGAAACAGAGACTCCATCATCAAGAGTAAGGTGGCGGGGACTAAAGTAAAGATGTCTGCCAGTAAGCTAACACGCTACCTGCAGCTCTCAAGTGCGGAGCAGGAAGACTATTTGAAGGACGAGGACAAAGCCAGAACCCTCCTGTTCTGCGGTCTACCTAGAGGCACTCGGTCCGTCAAACGAAAAGAGATGAATGAAGAAGGGAAGCTCCTATCCGACATCATAGGAAAAGTACTCATCTGTAAGCCAGGTTCCCATGATCATATCTCCGGAGATATGTTCAAAATTCTCATAGCCGTGGTCTGCAGAAAGCGGTTCAACTGGGGAGAGTTGATGTTTCAAAAGATCAAGGATACTCTGGGCACTCCAAGCTTCGGCCGCATTATCAGTCTTTATCTTAACCAGATCAACGGAGACAGATTCGACATGAGCAAAGGAGTTCCTCTACATTACTTGAAAAAGATGGATGCGACTGTGTTTGACCGATGGGAGCGGCGCATCGGGCAGCCGGCTGTAGAAGAGCAAGAGGAAGTTTCTCCAGCATCCTCCCCCCGTGAAATTCCTGATACTGTGACTGCAGGAATCAAGGGGGAGACTCTACCCTCTCAGATGGATATAATATCTGACATCGCCCAGGTGGCCAGGGATGCGGTGGCCGAAGTCCATGCAGAAAGTGAACCTGGGATGGAGGATGAGGAGGTCCTGAACAGACACACTCAAGGAACTGCAGCTGAGACACTGGACTCTGCTGATCAAGAAGAGGAAGAAGCTGCTGATGTGGATGAATTTTTGGATGCAGACGGAGAGGACGCTGTGAATGAGGGCCATGAAGTGTTTGAGTCTCCGGATACTAATGAACCTCCTACTGATAAGTCTGCACCAGTGGAGGGGGAGGTAAATGAGACCACCAACATTCCTCCCATAGAGACTGTGATGGTATCCAGCTCTACTGATGCATCTACTGCCGAGCCAGAGCAAGGCCAAGAAGTGCCTCCGGCTATCCCATTACGCGATGACCTAGCCATTCACACCGTACACATAATTCAGGGAATCGTGAATGAGCTTAAAACCTATTTTGATAAATCTCAGAAGACAATGCTGCAAGAGATTAAGACTTCTGAAGATCTCATGCTGAAGAATATGGTGGAAATCAACCATAAGCTGGATGTGATGGAAAAGAAATTCGAAGAAAAGTATACTGCGGCCGGCACAGCTGTCACACTCCTAATGGCCGGTCTGAAAAAGAATACAGATACTCTGGCTGTTGTCGATCAGAACGCACACGTTGTGGCCAACAATATTCAGAAATTTGATGGAAATATGGTCACTTTAAATGCAAATCAGCAGACCCTGGTCAATGAATTCACCAAGACAACGAAGCATATTGATGACTCCTTGCACTCATATGCCAATTGCATAGCTGAAGAAGCCAAAAAGGGGGAGAAGGAGTATATCGCTAAGATGGCTGAGCTCCAGAAAAGCATGGATGCAAACTTTGTGAAATCAAGCAACTACGTCTATGAGAGTTGCTGGTGGATGCTACAACAGGCACTGGGCACGTTAGGAGTCGTCCTACCTGACCAACCTGCCGGTGCTCAGGCTCCTGAGACTTCTACGGCTGCCGAGGAAGTACATATTGCTGAGAATGTAAGTACAAGTGCTGCTGATATTTTCACTGATGAAGCTGACGCTAGGGCCATCTCCAAATCTAAGCTGAGAAGCATGTTTGACCAGGAGGCCTTAGCTAAAGCAAGGGGAAAGAGGAAAATTCAGGAAGGGACATCAAAGTAGACACCAACTCAAAAGAGGATCAGACTAAGTGAGGAGGAGGTAAGAAACGAAAGGTGGAGCCCAGTCTCAAGAAGCATCATCCTAGACACATTCCTGCTGCAAGAAAGAGGAGAGATAAATCGAAATGAAGTTTATAGCCAATATGAATGGGAGACGCACAAAGCATTCGAGGCGAAACGCAACATTTTCTTCAGAAACAACAAGGATCCTGACAAAGTTGCTCCTCCTAGATACTACCCAAAGCCCAAGGAATACATGGAAAGGCAGAGCAAAAAGTACTTGGCGCAAACTCTTAAGGGTGACGGAGCTAAGGACAAATAGTCATTATATTATAGCTGGTCACGGTGTATTAAGAACATTTAACCATTATTACTGTCGTGTGAACAATTCTGACTTATATGTGAATATATTTCTCTTGATATATATATATATATATTCTTGAATGTGTGAATGACTCAAGTCCTGCTCTAATTGCATTTATTACCTTGTGTGGCATAATTAATTTGTAAATGCAATAATTATTATTTGATAGGTGTTATTCATCTTAGCTAGTAGGGTTTTGGCTTCGTCAAATAGGGGGAGATTGTTGGGTATTGTATCCACGATTACCTAGATTTGAGGAAGCCCCCTGTCAAGCTAAGATGAATTCACAATGTATTTGATGAAACATTTCAAGTTGTACTTGCAGTTTCTCCACGCTAAGTGCACACCAATGTCAGGGTGCAGTAGGTCAATATACACGGGTCTGCACGACGTAATCCCTCGTTGAGCAGATCAGTGTGTTGGCCTATGTGTACTCTCTCTATTGGAGTGCACTTACTTTCAAGTACAGGACCGCTCATATGCAAGAGAAGACAAGGAGCATGGAGGATCAAGGAGCAGCTCCTAAGTGGAAGACGAAAAATCGTCCAAGGCAAATTCGACGAGAATCACCAAGTGATTCTCGCCGAATCGGCGAGAATCACTTGGTGATTCTCGCCGAATCGACGAGAATCATCAGTGATTCTCGCCGACTCCTTCTGGCCATCTCAATATGGTGCCAAGCAAGATTCGGCGAGAATCACGTGTAATTCCCGCCGAACCAGTGGTCATGCAGCCCATGAATACCAAGTCCAATTCGTTGAGAATCGAAAAGTGATTCGACGAGAATCACAAACGATTCTCGACGAATCGTCGAGAATCATTTGGTGATTCTCGCCGATTCGTCGAGAATCGTCTGCGATTCTCGCCGATTTTTACTTGACGTTTTCTCAGATTGCTGCTGGACCGGATTCTGCTTCTGGACTTATTTGAACCGGATTTTGGGGATTTCTTTTGTGGGTCCCACAAACGGTCATATTTGAGAATACTACAGTATAAATACATGAGTATTTTTGAACAGTAAATGACGGATAAGAGAAAAAGAAAAACGAGCGGCTACGTAACCCTAAATCCGCGAACTCGCTCCGCTCCGCCGCCGCCGCTCGCGTCAAGTGGTCGCCGCTGCTGATCGTTCCTCTTCCCGATCTCCGGTGACAGAAGCTTAGCAAGGCTTGTGTCTCACGCGTCTATCCGGAGATCTCTTGTCTCTCGATTCGTTGACCGGGAAAAATTCCCCCGTCCGAATCGATCGAGACGACTGATCCTAGAGTGACCGTTGGTAGACCTAGCTTGCTTCGCTACGAAGTTTAGATCTCCAAGTTCTGCAGCCACTCTTCATCGTAGCCGCTGATCCCTAAGCTAGCCGCCGCTCGTGTGCCGCCGCTGGTTCCGGGGAGATCTTCTCCAAGAGAGGCCAAGGTCGTAGACTCTTCATCGACTTCAAGAACACGTCGTCGAACAAAGAGGAACACCGAAGTCTCCAAAAGAAGTTTGTATTTCATATACATTCCATATTTACTTGTGTTGTAAAGGAACTTTTGTTCCGTGGTGTAAGGGTTGGATGCAACCCGAGTTGTGGGAGTGTTGACTCTCACGTGTGGAAGGGCTCCTTCCGTTAGTGAGGGGATTGGATTTCAATCCCGTTGGAGAAGTGACCGAGTCGTCCCTTGTTGGGGAGATAGGTCGAAGGGGGAAAGTGGATGTACCCAAGTCGGGGAACCACTATAAATTTGCTGTGTATTCTGTGTTCTGTGTTTGTGGCTTTTATTGTGCAGGTACATCTGTGAATTCCGCAAAAGAACCACACGTCACCTATTCCCCCCCCATAGGTGCACATAGCCGACACTAGGTGGACTTTCAAGAATAGCTTGGGGCAAGTTCTTAGCCAACGAGAAAGACTATCCCTCCTCCCGACTCGAGCAATACTAACCTAACGGCCGTCTACACACATCCCTAAGCTACCGTCGAATTCACACCGAATTCACCAACTTTTGAGTAGAATAAAAAGTATTTACGCAATTAGAAAAATATAAAACTAAAAGCATACAGAAAAATTAAATCTACTCCAATTTCTACACGAGACGAGAGCAGTTGACTAGGAGCACAACAAGGTCAACATTTTACTCCGTCTCACAATCCTATGTAAGCACCATAATTTTCCCAAATCTAACGAAGAAATGAGTTTAACTCGCAGCACGCAGAAAGCTAAGCACGCGCTCATGTGGGTGCAGTGGTGTGTGATGCAACGAACTAATCAAAATAAAATAATAAAGGCTTTTAGTATGCACAAGAAATGTGTGCGTGCAAAAGGTAACAAATACTGGCTCTCCGCCAGACTTAAACTAAACGACACATCATATGATGGAGAAATTAAAAATCATAAAAAGTTAAAGGAAGAGGTTACCCAATGCTCAGCTTGTGAGAATACCAGAAGACACGTGGAAACCTGAAGCAGGCCCGCCATACGAAGAATCAGAACCCTGCCAATGCAATTTGCCAGGAATACCTGCAGGGGTGAGCTCCGCAAAAACAAAACAAAAATATACAAACTACAAAGAAATACTAAAACTAAATAGACATGAAAAATAAAATGCAGAAAATGAAAGATAAGTACTGGGGTTATTGTCATCCCAGCACGACTTATTAAATTCTAAACAGTTCTAGCTTATAGGCCTATGAAATAAAAAGTGCACAGGTAACTGTTCCAATATCCGTTTCGGTAACGGGTACCGATACGGTGATAAAGCAGTTACGCCTCTGCCTAAATAATCATACCTGCTCCTCGCAGGTAGAGGAAATAGGAAGTATGATGAGGAGGAGGCCTGGTCCTCACTCATCTCACCACAAAATAAATCCTTGCCTAGCAAGGTATCGTCTATCACAGGCCCGTAGGAGGCGATGGCAACGACATGAGCACAAAGCTCGTCTTCATCCCAACGTACCTGTGGAGACTCATCCTGCACAGGCTCAGATAAGGAAGGGGGATCAAGTAATAAAAGAGAAGAAGAACTAAAAGAATCAGAAAATGGGAGAGTGATCCCGGTCTCACTCTCAGCAGGATCCAAGCAGAGATCATCGTCGGTATCATACGAGTCGTACCAAGGTGAATCCGAGAACTCGAGGTCCGCGGTGGTAAGAGGAACGACCTCATCCAATAAGGAGGTGCAAACCTCCGCATCGTAAAGGGGATATTCCTCATCCCATCGGGGTGCATAAAAGTGTTCCGAAGATCCACCTTCTCCGTCGGAGATAGAGGAATCATCATCCCACTTCGGCGCAACCTCGGGCACCGAATCATCCACAATAACGGCATCATCAACCGACTCACAAAAAAGAGGAATAGCACAATCCGGCAAAAATTGCGGAGGGGCAAGGCTGCTCTCAAAATCAAGCACTGAATGAGCAGGCCTCATCATAAAATCATTCGCTGACGCCACCCCGTCGGCGACCGGAACAATCTCATCGTCCCATACAGGAGCGCCCATGGGTTCCTTTTCCTCTTTTTGTTGGCTAACACCAGAGTGATCATCATCACTCGAGGAAAGCTCGTAAAAAGGGATCAAGGGACCCATGAAAGAGCTGTATGAGGCCAGAGATTCTTCAGTAATCTCAACGGGTAAAGAATGAGCAAAGTGCGTTATATCAGTGTATGGGCCAGGCAACACCCTGGTAGGCCTGTCCACAACAGTCTTCCGCGAACGGGAGGTTGTTGTGCACACGCCCTCAGAGGGAGAAGGCTTGCACAAACGAGGGCAATCCTTCAACATGTGGCCCACACCTTGACATAACAAACACCAAATGCAATGCTTGACATTCATAACAGCAATGACATCGATGGATCGGCCCAAAGTGTCAAGGATACAGCACTCAGCATCAGAATCCATTACGAACAAAAATAATTGTTGAAAAAGTGCTACACAGCTAAAATTAAAATAGCACGGATCTGCTATCTAAATCAAAAATCAGAAAAGGGCAAAAAGAAATAATCAAAATAAATATTCTAATAACAAAAGCAAATAAAAAAAAAATGATATGCACAAATGGAAAAGGGCTTCAATCTATTATCTCCCTCTCCAAAAACTCACACGACTGTGTTCCCCGGCAACGACGCCAAAAACTTGATGCTTAAGATCACGACAGTGAACTGGTCGCACAAGTAATATAAAATGGGGGTTTTCCCAAGTATCGATCTCTCAAGGAACACCGTAAGGTGGAGTTAATTTCGAGGAGGACTTGAGATTGAAGTCCTTAAGTCGGCGATAACGATGGGGTTTTTTGTATTTGCGGACACAGAAAATAAAAGGCTATCAACTACTCCTATGCAACGCCGCTATGCGATGCTTCTCCAGGCGGGATGGAAGACTAGTCAGGCCGCTATGCACTGAATCGCTAGGCGGATGGGCGAGTAGGCTTGCGGATGAGGTGGTTAGAATGGCGGAATGATGGTCGAAAGCACCTCTTCGCTACGCACGCCACTAGCAATTGCTAGTGCGGCAAGGACGGATGGATGGTAGATGGAATATGCCGCACCTCAAGAAATTAACAAAAATAAGAAATCACATAGACATGATTTGATAAAAATGTATATCAAAATAAGTACAACTTCATCATACACAAGAGATCAACTATACTATGCAACAACAAGAGAAGAAAAGTGTGCGAAATCGACCGGATCCGAAGCCTTGTTGAGGGTTCATGGTTGGAATCGTCGGGTTGTCAATCCACGTCCAAGCTCGGTCTGCAACTGCGTCTGGGGTAGAGAAGGGATGTCACCACCTTCCAATGGCCCGTCTTCTTCGTGTCCCGATTCAGTGGAGGATGGCACAACTTCCCCTAGCTTGATGGAGAAAGCTAGGTCAAGCTCTTCTTATGGCTCAAGGATGAAGGAGGAGGCCGAGAGGAAGCTCCGGCTTGGATTTGGCGGTGAAAGCTTGCCCGGAGTACCTCCCTAGGGTGGAGATTGTAGGAGGATGGCGGAATCCCTCCTCGGAGACGAAAACGGCGGAGGAAAAATGAGCGATCTTCGGATCCTCGGATTAGGGCGAGACCTGCACTATTTATACAAAAGCAGAAATGAACAATGCGCACGATCACAGGCGCACGACCAGTGGTTGTGCGCACTATGTCCCGTGCTCGTGCGCACTGGCATGGAATAACAAGAAGAAGAACTGGGATAATGCGCACGAGTAGTGGCGCACGACCAGTGGTCGTGCGCACTAAGTCCAATGATGGTGCGATTACCCCAGACAGGACTCCAGAAAAGAGGAATCAATGCACACGATCAGTGGCGCACGACCGGTGGTCGTGCGCAGTATGTCCAGTGGTCGTGCGCTTACCCCAAGCTGATTCTGGAAAACGAAGAGTAGTGCGCACGATCATGGGCGCACGTCCAGTGATCGTGCGCATTAGATCCAATGATCGTGCGCAGTATTCCTGTTTCACAACCATCCCGGAACACGCACACGACCCCTGTACCGAAAGGAAAAAACCAATCACTAATCTTTGCAGACATTCCAGACAATCACAAAAGGGAGTACAAACTATAAAAATAACAAAATACACAACCATGGGCTTAAATGTGCACTTCCTATGGAAATATAGGCAAGATGACATATATATGATAATGAACTAAAAGTAAAGTGCAAATGCGTGAAAACTAGCCTAGATGAGTCCGAAAATAGGTATATAAAGTGGACTCATCACTCTACCTACGACGTGACCTCCGAA
Source organism: Platanthera guangdongensis (assembly GCA_039583875.1). Classification (NCBI taxonomy): domain Eukaryota; kingdom Viridiplantae; phylum Streptophyta; class Magnoliopsida; order Asparagales; family Orchidaceae; genus Platanthera; species Platanthera guangdongensis. The sequence goes on from CM077160.1 coordinate 82,846,776, forward strand.
AAAAAGAAGACGTAGCAACCGTTAGTCGAAACGACTAAGTAGTTTCACATCCGCTCCCCCGGCGACTCCTCGGCACCGGGCGGGGAAAAGGAACAAGAGTACAATATATAATATGTATGCAAGTAAAGGAAGTACAAGCAGGTGGCAGTAGTGTAAGAGTATCATCAACATGATCTAGCAAATATTTAAGAGCTACAATAAACTAACATGTATAAGTAACAGCAGGAAAGTAACTTAACTTATAAGAATACCCATACAAACTTATAAGTTAAAGGTCAGGTTACATAAGGTAACTCATCGTATAAGAGTGCCCAAACAAACTTATACGATGAGTATCTTGTTGTGCAATGTTATGAAATACTATGAATTCTATGCAATGACTCACCCATGATCACACCCATGCAATTGCTATGTCGACACAGACTATAGTTCCCACTTTTCGAGCAGGTAGCTAACCTCTCAGGCATCAGCCGCCGTGGCCATGCGGTGACAGTAGAACGGGCACTTCTAGTACTAGGCGGGTATCCATACTACTTCACCTAGGCCTCCGTACACCTCAGCGCTAAGAACACAACAACGTAGCCCATGCATACTATGGCCCAGCAGGGTCTTGGGTAGATGTGCACCAAGAACACAGCCCGAACTGACCTTGCGTGACCCGGAAGGGGCCTCGGAAGTAAGCATGAGGACACAACCCAACCATCCACTTGGCATGGAAGGGGCCCCGGGGCGTGAACACCGAGGACACAACCCAACCGCCCAAAGTCTAACTGTCGACTCCCGTCGGTGTGATGACTGAAGAGCCCGTAGACCTACCACACTATCCTTAACCCAAGATTACGACACCGCGTGTCGACTCACACCGCATGCAAATGCCACATCAACATAACAAGGAAGGGGCCTCGGAAGTAAGCACGAGGACACAGCCCAACCGTCCATCCATACCTTATCATAACTCAACCAAACAAGTGACGGTCAACACCGCACCTACAGCCCTTCACAATACTACCCGTAGGGAGACGACGCTCTAAGTATGGGACTACTAAACTCAATTCATTAATCAAACATACTCATGGCCATGATTTATTCTTCTATATGACAACCAAATGATGACAACATAATATAACATGTTGCGTATATAAAGATTTACAAATCTTCCCAAAAGTACTAACCTATTATGAACATGATGCGCTTGTAAAGATCCATCACACTTTCCATATGTTAATGACATATTATATATGATGCGCACAACTATCAATCTTTCAATTCTTATCAAGTCAATTTGTTTAAATAAGATTGCTTCACAATTTGATTATATGAAATCTAATTAATAAGCTTTGTCAATTGATAGGTTAAAACTCCAAAAATATTTAAGGACACGCGGCGACCCGGCGGTTTTATTTAAGTAAAGCGGAAGTGGTTTTTTATTTAGAAAATGCGGCGCGCGTATTTATTTTGGATATAAAACGGATGTGATCGAGTTTTAACGAAAGGAGGCAAGTGCACCTATTGTGAGTAGTACAGGATATTCAGGGTGGAATATCGAGGTCGTATTGTTCTCGGGATCGGTTCGATTATTTCTACTCTTCCCTGGAGGGGACTATTATTTTACCGATAATTAACTTGTCGGGTTATATTTTATATATAATAAAAATGACAAAATAAAACTGAAAATGAAAGCAATAAAAAGAAAGCTTGAAGGTGGAGCCGATGAAGAGCTTAGCTCGATGACACCGAATAGAATTTGAACTAAAATAAACTTTTAATAAAAAGAGATCCTAAATTTCAAATTAATTAAGGTGTAGACTTGGCCGTGGAGGTTCCACTAGAATGAGCTCACCTAGCTATAGGGCTATCGCTCACCTGAACGCTAAGTCTGTTCGACCGAACGTTAGTCTGACGAAGGATACCTCTTAACGCCCGCATTATGCTAAGAACCCCGCTATTGGATGGGGAACCCAATCCGGTAGAGTTGGCGCGCCTCCTCTCTCGAGGGTTAGTGCAGAACTCTCTTTGACAAGGGGTGATCGATCCATATGCACGACCTCTCGGCTAGCTAGCATATGGACTACAGAAATAGGGCCCACACATCGATTATGTGGTCCTACGTGTCGTAAACCCTAGGCAAACCTTAAGTACTTTTAATTAAATAGAAAAATAAGACCTTTAATTATTTAAAGGAATTTTTTCTGTCCCAATGCTCTTCGATACTGAGGGGTAATAACGGTTAGCCACTAATAGGAATATGGACGGCTTGCGAGGAAAGAAGAAAATAAAGCAGAAACGGAAAGCAGTAAATGAAAGCGATAAAAGAAAGCTGTAAAGGAAAGCAGAAAATTGCAACTCCTACTCAAATGAGTAGGACTGAAGAAAGCTGTAAATTGCGAGTCCCGAAGCAAATGCGTGGGTGGGAGAAAGAAAGCGGGTCCTACTCAAACGAGTATGACTAAATAAATGCAACACACGCACACACTCTCTCGACATAAAGTAAAACACACTCACTCTACAGGAAAGTAAAACACATGCACACACAGTCTCGACATAAAGTAAACACACGCACACTGCAGGAAAGTAAAAACCCACACACTCTACTGAATGAAATAAAAGCATTGCGCCATTCAAATCTTAACGAGTAAGCGGAAATAAAAGCACACGCGTACAAAAATAAAAAAAAACTAAGTTACCTAAAAATTAAAACAACTGCATTTCTACCGCTAGAATGCGGTAGAAATGCATAAAAAGTAAAAATAAAAATTAAATGAGCAAAAAAATTTGCAAATAAACGCAAAAATGAAAGTGCTTGAAAAATCAAAATGAATACATTTCTACCGCTAGAATGCGGTAGAAATGCATAAAAAGAGAGCGAAAAATTAAAAGAGCAAAAGTTTAAAATGAAAAAAACTAAGTGCATGAAAAATTAAAACAACTATATAATCATTCCTATAACTCCGTAAAACTGATTAAAAAGTGAAAATAAAATGAAACGAACGAAAAAGTTTTACATCCTAAAAAGAAAAATCTAAGTTAAAAGAAATGAAAATCACCTTGAAATCATTTTTACGGGTTTATAACAATGAAATAGAAAGCTATAAAAACCTAAGTTAACAAAAATAAGTAAGGAAATTAACTAAAACATAAAACTAAAAAGCTAAACTCATACACACACGCACGCATTTTAAAAGAACTAAATCTAAGTTAAAACGAAATAAGAATAAGATTGCATAAGAGTGTTGCTAAGAATCATTCCAAACCCAGAATAAGAGATGAAAAAAAAAACAGATTTTATTAAGTTAAAACACGAGTTACAAAGGAACGAAAATAAAAGCTAAGGAGAGGGGGAGAAAATATCCCTTACATAGCATTTGGAACTCATCCGAGCAGCATAACTCCTATACAAAATGGTTCAAAAGGGGGAACAGGATTACATGCAGCAAGGGGCTATTTATAGGGGAAAAAATTCATGGGACACGCCCTCTGACACGGGCGTGTCAGGGGGCATGTCAGCACTATTCCTGATGGCGGCCGTCGATTTGACGGGAAAGTGGACTTCGGGCAGGACACGTGTCGGTCTCGCAGCGTTCACGCCCAAGGTCATGGGCGTGACGATGGGCATATCAGAGGGGTGGATCTGGGTGCGGTGCGTCGAAAGTCGTCAGCGGCTGTTTGTCGGGCCAGGTGGCGGGGTCACGCCCTAGGTCACGGGCGTGACTCTAGGCATGTCGCATTGAGTCGACACTCGACAAACGTCGAGTGGAAACTGTTGAGTTGGAAAATCATCGAGCGAGAAGAGGAGTCACACCCTAGGTCACGGGAGTGACGCTAGGCGTGGCGCAGAGTCGACGATCGTCGAGTTGAAATTGTCGAGCGCGAGTTTTCGTCAAGCAGAATGAAGTGGTCACGGCTTGGGTCACACCCCGTGTCGGGTGACACGGGCGTGTGGCCGGGCGTGTCAAGCTTTTTACTTTAGAAATGTGCTATTTCACGAGATTTTGAGCTGTTACGCCATGGTCACGGGCGTGACCAGGAAGTCACGGGCGTGACCAGGAAATTTTTAGCAGATTTTTAATTGTTTCTTGAAAAATAAAATAAAATAGGTTAGTATAATATTTACAATAAAAGGAGCAATTTATTAAATTAAAACAAGTAAAAATGACAAAAATAAATGAAAACAACTAAATTAATGCACATAAAAATAGGTATATTTACAATTCATCAAATACCCTCATACTTAAGCTTTTGTTATTCCAGAGCAAAAGTGTGAGATGAACTTATAAGGAATAAAAGAAATCCTAAGTTTAGCTACCGCTTGAATTAATTAAAAGTAAGATCAAAATAAACATACAGGTTTAAAGAATTAAATCCTAATTTATGAAATGTTATGAATAGAGGAAGAGTTTCAAAAAAACTTCTAGATAAAATAAAATAGAAAGCAAAAATTTATTTTTGTTAGTTTAACAAAGATGGATTGGATTTATATAAAAACTTTAGCATAAAAAAGTTAATGGAAATAATGCAATTTAAAAGTTATGCTCTCAAAAAAAATTTTAAATTAATTGTAGAATCATTGAAATAGGCTAAGTGGTTTGGTGGTTTATGAAGAAGGCTTGAATATTGAGGTGATGTAATCTTTTCTCGAACCTCCAATTTTTTTTTTCTTTTTGGATAGTTAGGAAAATGAAATCTTATTTTCCTAACACATAATAATTTTTTTCTTTCTTCATAAATTATAAAATAAATCAATGTATATGTGTAGGAGTAATGAATTTTATCCACTTACTCCATAACATATAATCTTTTTAAATTATTGGGTGCCTATGTTTACGGAATGAAATCTTATTCCCATTGACATAAGATCTTTTTAAGGGATAAAATATGGGTAAACATGTCAAGTAAGACTTAAAAAAATGGAAGTGGGTTTATTATTTTTTTCAAAAAGAAAATTAGATTTTAATAAAAAAGTTTTGAGAGCAACCTTTTTAAAATGAACGTTCCGATGTTTCTAAAAGCATGAAGTAGAAATAATTGAAATCCGTGGATGTTATTTTCTAACATAAAAATGAGCTTCTATTAAAAAATTAAAAGTGATGGTGAAAAACAAGTTCCCTAATATAAGAAAAAGACATAAAAAATTATTTAAAACTTAACCCCAGACACTTAAATCTATCGAATCTTTTAATTAATAAATGAATAGTAAGCAAAAAAAAATTAAAATTCACATATAAATTAACTCGAAACTAGATTTTTGGAAAGCAAAATGGGTTAAGAAATGGTATATTCGATTTATTTTGTTACATAATTTAACAAAATATTTTTTGGATTTTTTAGAGTTTTTAGCAGTTTTTTTTTTGAATTTTGATTATCGTCTTTTTTTTGAGTTTTTGTTTATCATCTTTTTAGGATTTTTGATTTTTATCTTTTTAGGATTTTTGGATTTTAATTTTTTTTTTGATTTTTTGGTTTATTTTGATAAATTATTTACAAGAAACAGGAGAGAAAGAAGTGTTATTTACAAAAAAGATAGGGGTAAAAAGATTTTTACAAAAAAAGTACAAATTAAACACTCAATGGCGGCCCGCGAACAGACTCTTATTGAGGTGGTTGGTTCGATGAGTCGAACGTCGCAGACAAGCAAAATGCGAGTTTTTAACAAAAAAAAGGAAAGAAGAGGGGGAAAAGAGAGATTTATTTTTTGAAAAATATTTACAACAAAGTAAAGGGGCCAAAAAAATTTTTATTTGAATATTTTTTTGAAGTTTTATAAGTTTTTTTTTGATTTTTTTTTTATTATAAATATAAGGAAAAAAAAAATTTTAAAAGTTTTTTTTATTTTTGTATTTTTATGAGTGCAGAATAAAAAAATGTAGAATAGGAAAACACCCCCATACTTAAACCCAATATTGTCCCCAATGTTGCAATCTAAGTATGCGGAACAGATAATAGAAAGATCATAATATTTACAAAAATGAAAAAGTGAGGGTAGAAGCTTCCCTTAAGACGAGTCCGGGAGGCCCGGGTCGAAACCCTGCATTAGTGTTAGAAGAAGTAGCAAAAATATAACAGAAAAATTCAGCAAAAAGGTTGCGAGCAGTAGGGGGTGCAAGTGCGTGTGAGTCGAAGCTGACGTCTTAGCTTATGAGTGTGATAAAAAAACGACCCCCTAGCGTGCACAAAAGTGCGAAGCGCGCCGAATGAAAACAAAACAATTTAAAATAAATTAAATTAAAACCCCAAAATATAGATTTTTGTTTTAAAAAAAATCAAATTATTATATATAATATTTTTGTGCTATTTTTAAGTAGATTTTTTAATTTTTAGTTGGTTTTTATCTTTTTATGGGTTTTTAGTTTTTTAAGTGTTTTTGGAGATTTTTGCTGCGTTTTAGTTAGTTATAAAAATAATGAAAATTTTTTTAAGTGTTTTTTAAGTAGATTTTTTAATTTTTAGTTGGTTTTTTTTTCATTTTCTAGATTTTTATTATTATTATTATTATTTATTTTACAAGTTTTTAAATTTTTTGTTTTACAGGTTTTTTAATTTTTTTGGTTTTATAGGTTTTTTAATTTTTGTTGTTTTATACGTTTTTTAATTTTTTGTTTTATAATTTTGTAAGTTTTTTTTTGTTTTTTGTTTATTATTATTATAATTATTATTATTATTAGTAAAAAAAAAATTTTTGTTGTTGGTTAACAATATTTTTTTACATATATAGGTAAAATTAATAGAACTCCAGGGTTCAAAATAACGATACGAAAAATTCCCCGGTAACGGCGCCAAAAACTTGATTGAAAGAATCACATCATTGTAGTATAATGGTGAGTATTCCCGCCTGTCATGCGGGTGACCCAGGTTCGATCCCCGGCAATGGTGCCAAAAACTTGATAGGTTAAAGCTCCAAAAATATTTACGAACACGCGGCGACCCGGCGGTTTTATTTAAGTAAAGCGGAAGTGGTTTTTTATTTAGAAAATGGGACGCACGTATTTTATTTGGATATAAAACGTATGTGATCGAGTTTTAACGAATGGAGCCAAATGCACCTATCGTGAGTAGTACAAGATATTCCGGGTGGAATATCGAGGTCGTATTGTTCTCGGGGTCGATTCGATTATTTCTACTCTTCCCTAGAGGGGACTATTATTTTACCGATAATTAACTTATCGGGTTATATTTTATATATAATAAAAATGACAAAATAAAACTGAAAATGAAAGTAATAAAAAGAAAGCTTGAAGGTGGAGCCGATGAAGAGCTTAGCTCGATGGCACCGAATAGGATTTGGACTAAAATAAACTTTTAATAAAAAGAAATCCTAAATTTCAAATTAATTAAGGCGGAGACTTGGCCGTGGAGGTTCCACTAGAATGAGCTCACCTAGCTATAGGGTTATCGCTCACCTGAACGCTAATACTATTCGACCGAACGTTAGTCCGATGAAGGATTCCTCTTGACGCCCGCATTACTCTACGAACCCCGCTATTGGGTGGGGAACCCAATCCGGTAGAGTTGGCGCGCCTCCTCTCTCGATGGTTAGTGCGGAACTCTCTTTGTCAAGGGGTGATCAGTCCATATGCACGACCTCTCGACTAGCTAGCATATGGACTACGGAAATAGGGCCCACACATTGATTATGTGGTCCTACGCGTCGTAAACACCAGGCAAACCTTAAGTACTTTTAATTACATAGAAAAATAAGACCTTTATTTATTTAAAGGAATTTTTCTGTCCCAATGCTGTTCGATACTGAGGGATAAGAATGGTTAGCCACTCATCGGAATGGGGACGGCTTGCGAGGAAAGCAGAAAAGAAAGCAGAAAAGGAAAGCAGTAAATGAAAGCGATAAAAGAAAGCTGTAAAGGAAAGCAGAAAATTGCAAGTCCTACTCAAACGAGTAGGACTGAAGAAAGCTGTAAATTGCGAGTCCCGGCGCAAATGCGTGGGTGGGAGAAAGAAAGCGGGTCCTACTCAAATGAGTAGGACTAAATAAATGCAACACACGCACACACTCTCTCGACATAAAGTAAAACACACTCACTCTACAGGAAAGTAAAACACACGCACACACACTCTCGACATAAAGTAAACACGTGCATACTGTAGGAAAGTAAAAACTCACACAGACTACTGAATTAAATAAAAGCATTGCGCCATTTAACTCTTAATTAACGAGTAGGCAGAAATAAATGCGCACGCGTATAGAAATAAAAAAAACTAAGTTACCTAAAAATTAAAACAACTGCATTTCTACCGCTAGAATGCGGTAGAAATGCATAAAAAGTAAAAATAAAAATTAAACGAGCGAAAAAGTTTGCAAATAAACGCAAAAATGAAAGTGCTTGAAAAATCAAAACGAATACATTTCTACCGCTAGAATGCGGTAGAAATGCATAAAAAGAGAGCGAAAAAATTAAAAGAGCAAAAGTTTAAAATGAAAAAAACTAAGTGCATGAAAAATTAAAACAACTATATAATCATTCCTATAACTCCGTAAAACTGATTAAAAGTGAAAATAAAACGAAACAAACGAAAAAGTTTTACATCCTAAAAAGAAAAATCTAAGTTAAAAGAAATGAAAATCACCTTGAAATCATTTTTACTGGTTTATAACAATGAAATAAAATGCTATAAAAACCTAAGTTAACAAAACTAAGTAAGAAAATTAACTAAAACATAAAACTAAAAGCTAAACTCATACACACACACACACCCATTTTAAAAGAACTAAAACTAAGTTAAAACGAAATAAGAATAAGAATGCATAAGAGTGTTGCTAAGAATCATTACAAACCCAGAATAAGAGAGGAAAAAAACAGATTTTATTAAGTTAAAACACGAGTTACAAAGGAACGAAAATAAAAGATAAGGAGAGGGGGAGAAAATATCCCTTACATAGCATTTGGAACTCATCCGAGCAGCATAACTCCTATACAAAATGGTTCAAAAGGGGGAACATGATTACATACAGCAAGGGGCTATTTATAGGGAAATAATTCATGAGACACGCCCTCTGACACGGGCGTGTCAGGCGGCGTGTCAGCACTATTCCTGATGGCGGCTGTCGATTTGACGGAAAAGTTGACTTCGGGCTGGACACGTGTCGGTCTCGCAGCGTTCACGGCCAAGGTAATGGGCGTGACGGTGGGCGTGTCGGGGAGGTGGATCTGGGCGCGGTGCATCGAAAGTCGTCGGTGGCTGTTTGTCGGGCTAGGTGGAGGGGTCACGCCATAGGTCACAGGTGTGACTCTAGGCGTGTCGCGTTGAGTCGACACTCGACAAACGTCGAGCGGAAACTGTCGAGTTGGAAATTCATCGAGCGGGAAGAGAAGTCACACCCTAGGTCACGGGCGTGACGCTAGGCGTGGCGCAGAGTCGACGATCGTCGAGTTGAAATCGTCGAGCGCAAGGTTTCGTCGAGCAGAATGAAGTGGTCACGGCTTGGGTAACGCCCCGTGTCGGGTGACACGGGCGTGTGGCCGGGCGTGTCATGCTTTTTACTTCAGAAATGTGCTATTTCACGGGATTTTGAGCTGTCGCGCCCTGGTCACGGGTGTGATCAGGAAGTCACGGGCGTGACCAGGAAATTTTTAGCAGATTTTTAATTGTTTCCTGAAAAATAAAATAAAATAAGTTAGTATAATATTTACAATAAAAGGAGCAATTTATTAAATAAAAACAAGTAAAAATGACAAAAATAAATGAAAACAACTAAATTAATGTACATAAAAATAGGTATATTTACAATTCATCATCAATCATGCAACAAACGATTAATCATAAGGGTTCATCCAAGCCATGTAACTTGCAATAAAACTTCCACCGAATCCAAACCCATCTTATAAAAAGCCCAGAATTTAGGTGCAGATTGAATCTGGGCAGCAGCTTCGACCGGAGATTCCCAAAGCTACAGGAATCTGGTGAAGATGTGTAACCCCACTATGGAAAGGTCTTTACATGGTCCACAACTTTCGTATTCAGACCTCAACCCAGTTTTGAAATTATCATATTTGAAATCGGACTTGAAGTCCGCTTCGAACAGAACACAATTTCTGTACGCATGATTTATTGAACACCGTTTTCTTTTAGACCTTCCTGTGGCTACAGACTTCTCCTGAAGTCGTGCAACCATTCGTTGGAAAGTTATTTGCAAGGGCTTCAACTTTCGTGTTTAGCTAGAAGCCCAGATCTGGCCATATCATGTTTAAAAATGGCCACGAAGTTCACTGCGCGCAGAATACAGATTCTGCACGCATCTTAAGGCGGAATGAACGACATCGGTTCATCTTCCTCCTCAAGGCGGTCTTCCCAAATCGTTCCAGCAAATCTCCTCCCTTATTCATCCTCAAGAGGCCTTTGCTCTTCACGAAACCATCCCCCATCTCCACATAAAAGATCGGAGAGGTTGAAGACACCACTAACCAAGAGCACAAGCCCCAGATTGGCCTCACCCTAGAGAAAGCATCTTCTCACATGTCAAGACTCTTATGAGTCAACGTCTCGCCTAAATATCTACAGATCTAGCACCAAGGGAGAGGGTAGGAAACTCACATCGATTCCAGCGGTTCGTCCATTTCCGGCCATGTATCTCGTAATTTTCCTTGGGGGCATCTTCTCCTTCACGGCGATGGCAGATTTTCCCTCCCTAGAACTTGCTCCTGCAGTTCTCCTTCTACAGAAGTTCTCTCAGAAAATAGGGATTAAGTGAGCGTGGAAATGGCTAGGGTTTTCTCTCCCCCTTATATATGAAAAGTGACACGGGTGGGGACACAGCCGTGTCCTTACCCATGTCCTTCCTGGGCGAAGCGGCAACGACAGTTTCCGTGTCGGTTCAATAGTTGACACGGGTAGGGACACTCTTGTGTCCCGACGCATGTCCCGACCCGTGTCCACATGACACGGCCGTGTGCCCTGGCAGTGTCCTTCTCTGGATACATTTCGACGATCTCAACATTTCGTCGATCTCGATCAAAATCGTCGACTAGAGCACACGGGTAGGGACACGCCCATGTCTCTACCTGTGTCATGTTAATTCGTCGAAGTCGACGCGCAGTTCGTCGATCTCGACACCTCTCGTCGAGTGTAACTCAACACACACGGGTAGGGACATGCCCGTGTCACTACCCGTGTCACATGATGTCGACACAGCTCGTCAGTCTCGACACGCCCTATCGAGTGTAACTCGACACACACGGGTAGTGACACGCCCGTGTCGCTACCCGTGTCACATGATGTAGACACAGCTCGCCGATCTCGACATGCCTCGTCGAGTTCAGCTCGATGCACATGCACACGGGTAGGGACACGCTTGTGTCTCTACCCATGTCTCATGCTTGTTTAATTTCTCCTCCTTTTCACATGTGCTGCCCTGTTGTCAGCACTCCCCATGACCCTAGTCAGCTCTCCTGACTCAAAACATGCACGAGGGGCCTAGTACGATTCATGGCGTTACACCATACGGGAGGTGACAGAGACGGTGCTTGCGGTGTTACAGGCACATCCTTCTAGACAGGCAAGGCCTGTAGGAGTACCTATACAGACTGGTTCAAGGTAAGAACGTGTTGTAGTTATGGCAGAGGAGCAAGCAACGAATGAGTTCTTGAAAAGCTTTATGGAGTTTCATCCACCTACGTTTGGTGGAGCGCTTTCCCCAACGCAGGCGAAAGATTGGTTGGCTAGAGTAAAACAGATCCCGACGACAATCAGGACGGCGGAGGAGCAGAAAGTGACCTTAGCCACTTTTCTGCTAGAAGGAGATGCAAGACTGTGGTGGGATGAGATGGAGGTACATCACTTGGCAGGTCGCGGATTAGCGGAGGTTTCAATGGATGAATTCTCCCGATTGTTTCTCACCAAGTATTTGCCAGTGTCACAAAGGATTGCGATGGAAAATGAGTTTAACCGTCTGGTGTAGGGGGAGGCAGATATTGATACATACCTGCATGAGTTTACCAGACTGGGGCGCTATGCGGGGTCGACCTTTGCTGAGGAGGCACGGAAGACGAATCGATTTTATGAGGGGCTGCGGTATGAATTGAGGTTGGTAATCCCGAGTTCCGTGAACCAAGGCTTCCAAGCGTTTGTCGATACAGCCCATGCCTTGGAGAAAGATTTGAAGCGAGTTCAAGAGAATAACTGACTGGCAGTGGAGAGGCCAGAGTTTAAAGTGCCGCAGTAGGAGCAATCCGAGTTTAGAAAATGAGATAAGAAAAGATTCAGGCCTGAGGAATTAGCTCCATCGACTGTTTCTTCGGGGGCAATGTATGGACCAGGACGTGGTGAGACACGTATATGCTATAATTGCGGGAAGCAAGGACACATAGCGAAATTTTGTTGGAATGCCCCTGTAGGAAATGAGAAAAAGACAGGTGGGACTTTTGAAGAAAAGGGTAAAACAGTGGCTGAGTCATCTGCATCCCGGACGCAACCTCGGTTGCATAACTTGGAAGTGCAAGAGCTGCAAAGCTCAGTTGGTGAAATACAGCTGCAAGTGTTTAACTTGGGACTCCAAGAGCCTATCAAGCGATATATACAAAATCAGGCGGCTGAGCGGAATGAAACGTAAATAGGAATCTATGTCACTTGGATGATGTGACTACTGGCTATGTATAATAACGCGCTAATGATGTGAATAGTGATGATACTATTATATATATATATATATCTGTGTTATGGAATGTGGAATGGCCATATGCACTTGTGACATGAAGTGATCAATTGATATTATGAGGTGTTTAGTTATAGATCACTCGATGAATTTGTGGATGAATGCGCACGTGTGAAGTTATGTGTATGTGTGTATGTGTTGCATGTGTTAGTTGGTTTGTGCGACGCCTTGGGGTTGAGACAAGCCGCGACCTCTGAGCTCTAACCCGGCTCGCGGTAGAGTGGTTGATTTGAGTGATTGATTGCGAATAGTGAAATTATGTGTGGTTATATGGCTGTCATGAGCCAAATTTCGGGGAAGAATTTTTTTTAAGTAGGGTAGGATTGTAACATCCCAAATTAAACTTTGGGTTTCAGGATTTGTTGACACGGCCTGGGAGACGGGTGTATCCCAGGGCGTGTCCTGCTAGGGTTTAGTACTCGAGCGCGTGGTCGACAAATTTCGATCGACGAAGTTTTCGGGAGGGAACACGCCCATTGACACGGGCGTGCCAGGGGGCGTGTCCTCCTCAGGTTCGACGATTTTCCACTCGAGTGATTTGGTCGGCGATCGTCGAGTGAAGTCACGGCCATGATACGGGCGTGTCATATGGGACACGGGCGTGTCACCAGGCATGTACTTCACTCTAGTATGTCTCGAGAAATGATCTCTAGTGGGTCTCTTTTGTCTCGAGTAGGGGAGGTGACACGGGCGTGTCATCCTTTGGACACGGGCATGTCCTGCCCAACTACTCAAGTAGTTGTCTCGAGTAGGTCTCGAGAGGGACTCGAGAGCCTGACACGGGCATGTCAGCCATGTGACACAGGCGTGTCAGCCATGTGACACGGGCGTGTCACATGACGTGGCTTATTTTGGATAAGGAGGTTCGTGCACCGCTTAGGGGACACAGCCTGTGACACCGGCGTGTCACAGGGCGAGTGAGACCCGAGAGAGCTGCTTTCAGAGAATTTTTCTAGCCGTTCCTTTTCTTCCTATGGGATCTGATGGTTCAGATTTCTACTTGCTGATATCAGGACGAAAATGAAGAATTAGCTCTTCATTTCATTATCTTCTTCATCATCTCACTTTACAAGAGAGATAAAGAGAGAGAGGTCAAGGGAAGGAAAGGAGGAAGGAGGAAATCCGCTGCTGGAGGAGTGCGGAGTGTGGATTGAAGATCTGAGTTCGGATTCGTGGAGGCAACGCTGAGACGGTGATTTCCATCTTGCTGATTCATGGCTCAGAAGCGATCTTCAAGGGTAACGATCTACTTCTTGGACATCAAAGTCCTTTCTTTATGCATGTGCGTGGAATCCTCCACCAAGAGGTGGATTACGGAAGATTCCTTGGTTGAGTCTGCATCTAGAGCTGGAAGTGTGGAGTACGATATACTGTGTGAAGCCCAACTGGACGGGTAGTTTGGATTGGTGATGATCATGAGTAAACCGGAGCAGACTCCGTGGATTTCGTGGACTTGATGATATGAAATATATGTTTTTGTTATTGGATGGATGAATGGGATGTGATGTCGCATATGGATGTATGGAGGCTTTGGTTAAGCTCTTGCTTGTGATGAGAGATCAATTGGTAGCACGCCTGGGAAGAGCGCGATAAACTCGGCCTGTTACACAAATAGGGTGGGTTGATCTAGTTAGAGAAGGGATCGATTGGTGGTAATGCCCGTGAAGCGAGCACCCGGCTTACTGCACCACAAGGGTGGGTCGATTAGGAAATAGGTGAGGGGTTGATTGGTGGTAATTCCTGGGGCGCAGCGGTAAGCCCAGCATGCTATACCACATGGGTGGGTCGATCTGCTCTGGTTATATTTGTGGATGCTGTGAGGTTAGAACCTCTGAGTGGTATGGACGGGATGTCTCCGGCATGGGACTGGTGGACTAGGATCGAACCGGCCAACCAACAAGTGAAGAACCTCTGATCGGCGGTGTACGACTGGGATATCCGGTACACCAATAAGGTGCCCTGAGTGCACAGAGAGTCTGGTGGATACCGGCGTCTGTGATGTTATTGTGATTGGTAGAGTGATCTATATAATGATGGTAATGCATACAGGGAAGGAACCACTGTCCCGGGTAAGGGGTAGTGTCGTTATAAGTGGTCAGCTAAAGTTGACCGTTACTTTATTTTCCGCTCTTGGGTGGATAATGAATTACAGGTGCTGGTGATGGCATTTAAGTGAGCGGAGTGCTGGATTGTTGCTAAAGGCCCTTGAAGGCCATGCGAAGAAACGTGGTTGGATTTCTTGTGTGGCCGACCTGCGTGCCGATGTACGAAAATGTATTTGTGAAAAGAGAAACTTTAAGGCTTTAAGGTCTGTGTGTATGGGTTGTATACATTCCTTGTTTTGATATATAAATGTGGAGTTTATATAGTAGTGGACATTCTCTGAGCTGAGTTCATTTAACTTCAAATGCTGCGCTAGAATGTTTTGAGTTAGGGCGCGAATAGATTTTGATTTCCACACATAATTCTGCCGCTTGTCTGTGAATTATGGCGTGGGGTGCCGGCCGGACCCACTGTTATAGTCCATGTGACGGGTGGGGGCGTTACACCTTCAATAGCTCATAGGGGCTCTTACGATACCTTTTGTTAATGAGTGCTCTATTTTGTACGTGACAGGTTGTGTTGACTGCTTCAGCCCAGAAGTACTCCGGATGTGAAGTGTCGTTCAACATAGTTGTATATACTTCAATTAGGGTTCTATTCCTTCTCTCAGCAACTCCATTCTGCTGTGGAGTGCGCAGGGAGGAAAACTTATGAAAGATACCTTAGATCTCATAAAATTTTGTCATGTCACCAGACTCAAACTTTGTTGCATGGTCACTTCTAATTTTGACCACTGAGCAGTCAAATTCGTTCTCAATTTGCCATACAAAATTAGTGAAATAATTGAAGGTGTCTGACTTGTGTTTCAGAAAGAACACCCAAGTAAAACGTGAGTAGTCATCAGCAATTACTAACGTATAAACCTTAACTCCTAAGCTGTGAATAGACATAGGACCGAATAAGTCCATATGAAGCTACTATAAATTTCGAGAAGAATCTTTCTCGGCAATACCCTTGAAGGTAGCCTATGTCTACTTACCCATTTGACATGAGTGACATGGACTCTCTTTAAGGCACTTAATGTTGGGGTCATCACACACTAAGTTGTGAGAAATATCATATTTAAGGTTGTGAAATTAATATGTGCTAATCTCTTATGCCATTGGTAACAAAGAGACCCACTATCTTTGCAATAAAACATACTGGTGTAGAATTATCTATGCAAAGGAAATTTAAACAGAAAATATTTCAACTGCGAGTGTCTTTTAAGACCATCTCCAAATTTACAGACTACTTTATCAAACACTTGTCCTTACAGAACTCAATGATGTAGCCTTTATCACATAGTTGACTTATGCTTATGAGATTATGGTGTAATCCTTCAACAAAAGCCACGTCTGTGAAAGAGATTACATCGTTGGAAATCATACAATAACCTTTTGTTATTCCCCTGTATGAACCTCCAAAGATGACTTTTAGTCCGTCTTTGACTGGGGTATAGTCACACAAAAGGCTTCTTTACCTGGTCATGTGCCGAGAGAATCCACTGTCCAAATACCAGATCAGAGTTCTATTAGCCTTTGGACATACCTGAAAAAATAAATCATTTTACCTTAGAAACCAAAATGTATTTGGGTCCTTCATTCCTGGACTGCTGAACACCACTAGAAACATTAACCATGCGAATGGTCGGTCTCACATCTATAATCCGTGGAGTTACAAAATTGGCAGGGTTGTACCAACAATCTGCGTCAAGGTGACCAACTTTGTCGTTGCACCAACAGTCAAACTTGTTGTACATCCTTTTGTACTCATGCATTACCCTTTCCACGTGAGGTCTAGCAGGGGTAGCATTCTTAAAGGTGGAGGCCTCCTGGTAGCAGCATACACAGGGGCTTCCAATCTACTTATCTTTAGGCACAACAGATTTAGATTTCGTTGCCTTCTTATTATTATTGCCATGTATATATGGACCATAACTCTTCATCTGAATCTCCTCAAATGGTGCTTTGAACACGCTGGCACCAAATTCATGGGGACGTGTCCATCCCTTGAATATGTTCTAGGGTTCTACATGAGTAGGCCTTGCATGATGACCATAGGACGACTCAAGGTCAAACTTATTCGTTGGGAAGATAACCTTCCTGAATGATGGTTGACTCATTGGTGCTTTCCCTTTTTCTTTGTCACTAGCCTTCTTGGAAGCCTTACCCTATCCACCAACATGGCCAAGACCACTAACCTTCTTCTGAGTTGAAAACTCGTCAATGAGAGGGAGAACATGTAACACCCCAAATCCCAGGATTGGGAAACAATTGGGTGACACGGCCTAGGACACGGGCGTGTCTCTGGGCATGTCCTTCTCGGGTGAGCAGCCGGCGAGTGTTCGGCGAAAAATCCATTTTTTGAAAAATGTGGGCACACGCCCTCTAACACGGGCATGTCAAAGGTCGTGTCCTACTCTGCTCGACGAACTTTATTCAATGAAGTTAAGCTGGAGGCGTGTCTGCTGCCGTGTATGGGCACATGACCTGTGACACAGCCGTGTCACAGGCCGTGTCCTTTGCTGGATGTGCCCAGGGCATTTGAGGCCTGGTGAACACGGTCAGGACATGGTCGTGTCTTGGCGTACAAGGCCTGTGACACGGGCGTGTCACTTGCCGTGTCCTGATCGGGTTGATTTGGTTTTGAGCAGCTTGAAGTACATGACCACAGACACAGGCTTATCTGAAGGCGTGTTAGGTGACACGACCCGTGACATGGGCGTGTACTGGTCTAGATAAGTAGGTTGTGGATGGCTTAAGGTACACGGACTGTGACACGAGCATGTCACTGGCCGTGTCAGGCAAAGGTTAGCCATTTTTGGCAAAATTGTGGCCGTCCATTTTCTCAGTTGAGATCTGATGGCCCAGAGTCCTCCCTTTTTCCTTAAGGCCGAGGATGAGAAAGAAATCGTCATTTTGCATTTGGCAATCCTCTTTCTAAAACTCAAGAGAGAGAGAGAGAGAGAAAGGAAGAAGGAGGAGGAGGAGGAGAGCCGACCACCAGTGGAGCTGCGGAGTTCCGTTTCGAGATCCGAGGCTAGCATTGTGGAGGCAAAGCCGTTGCGGTCCTATCTAGCCGGCTAAAAGTCCATGGATCCAAAGCGATCTTCAAGGGTAACAATCTTTTTTCCTAGCCATGTGAAGGCTTCCTTTTTGGCATGTGCATAGGATTCCCCCACCAGAGGGTGTCTTGGTAAGGGAGTCCTTTGGGTTGATTCATGGAATCCCCGATGATTTGGCATATAGATCCGGAAATGGAGTACAGAATAGACATGCTGTGTGAAGCCCATCTGGACAGGTTGGTCTGGATTGGTGATGTTGCATATACGCACCGGAGAATACTCTGTGATTAAACGTGTAGTTTTAAGAGTCGACGGGTTGACCTGTGAAGGGAAGTAACAGGAAGTACTGAAGTGGTAGTCTAGGAAAATAGCCTTGTGATGCTTGTGATGCTGACTGGGTTGTACCTGTGAAGGGCAGTAACATGAAGTACTGGATTGGAGTCCAGGAAATACCCTTGTAATGTTTGGTGTTCATGGGTTGTGCCTGTGAAGGGTAGTAGCAGGAACTACTGGATTTGAGATCCAGGAAAATACCCTTGATACTTGTGCTGTTTACTGGGTTGTTCCTGTAAAGGGTAGTTGCAGGAAGTACTGGAACGAAAGTCCAGGAAAGACCCTCTGATGCTTGTGATACTGAATGGGTGGTGTCTGTGAAGTGTAGTAACAACAAGTACTAGTGTGCCCAGGAAAACACCCAGGCTTTATGCCAAACAGGTAAGGTGAAAACGGCCCGCGCCTTTTGAGCCGAGAGTACGTTGTACTCAGTGATGGTAAGGTGACTTGAGCAACGGGGGGTGGATGATCCGACCTGCGTTATGTCCGTCCGACGTGAGACCTAAAAGTGCGGTCTGTTGGAGCGCATAGCGAGAGTCATAGGCATGCGTGCCACGACACCATTGGGGGCTAAGGGCCAATCCCGGGTTAGTAATACTAAAAGTCTCCGGCTACACGCCATGGAGCAAATGCTCAACTTTTGCCGTTGGGTTTCGGCCCTGATACGGTGGTGGGACCCTGGTTCGCCGGTACTCCAAGAATGTGCCCTGAGTGCACGGATCGTCGAGCCGCATGGCTGACGGTTGTGATGGAATGTTTGTGTGTGAGTGCACAATATATGTTGAATATATATATATATATATATATATATGCATGTGAATTGCTAAGCTTACAGGGAAGGAATGCCACTGCACCGGGAAAGGGGTATGGTCGTTATAACTTGGTCAGCTGAATGCTGACCGTTGCCTTGTTTGCCACCGTTGGGTGGACTGTCCCTGTGCAGGTGCTGGTGAACTAAGTGGGACACATAAAGGTTGAAGTCCCTGCTGTTGCTGCTGCTGGAATTAGCCGTTGAAGGCTAAGCTTAAAATGTTGTGTTTTGTTATATGTGGCAGGCCTGGGCGCCAATGTTTGGGAGCTACTGTTGTAAAAGGACTTGTAAGGCCATAAGGCCAACTGACTTTGTATTTGCTGAACATTTATGTTTATATATCAATGTGGATATTTGGATGGTGGACATTCATGTTTAGAGTTGCGTTTCATGTTATAGGCTTCCGCTAGAATGTAATGAGTTTGGATGCGCAACTCTGGTATCACTCCGTGACTTCGCCGCCTGTTTTGTGGTATATGCTGTGGGGCCCCGGCCGGACCTTCTAGTATATACTATATGAACGGATGGAGTCATTATAGTTTTGGTATCAGCTGTCTTAGTCTTTCCCTTTCGAATTCGTGGTCGAATTGTTTTATACGGTGGCGAGCACGTGTACGTACGAACTGCGTTAACACTAATGAACTCTTGAATGTCCACTTTAGGAATGCAAATACATGTGTTTGAGGAACCTACTCGTTCTTATTTTGTGGTTATTGCTTGTGTGAGGTCGCTAATGTGCGTGTCTTGTTCACCTATAGGTGACTCAAAGTGATGCTGGGCAGTCGGAGCCCCAGCATTCTGATGAGAGTACGACACCAGCTGAGGTGCCTACACCTCCCCCTTCTACAGAAACTGTTCGATTAGTTGTTGAGGCCCTATTTGTAATAATTCAAGCACAACCTATTGGGAAGGCACAGCCGGCATTGAGGCCAGAACAGTTTACGGAGAGGCCAGAACCTGTTACGGCTGTGGCTACTCGAGCAGCTGAGAGACAGTTAAAGTAGTTTATGAGTTTCAATCGCCCTACATTTACGGGCATGGGATCCCCTACGCAGGCAGAGGACTGGTTGTCACGCGTCAAGCGGATAATGACGGCAATCGGGATGGAGGAAGATCAGAAGGTCACCTTAGCCACCTTCTTATTGGAAGGAGAGGCTCGTCTATGGTGGGACGAGATGGAACTACACCACTTAGCGGACAGGCCGTTAACACAAGTGTCAATTGAGGAATTCTCCCGACTCTTTCATGCAAAGCACCTACCGGCGGCACAACGCATTGCCATGGAAAACGAGTTCCAAAGGCTGACATAAGGTGAAGGTAGTGTTGAAACTTACCAGCATGAGTTCACAAGGTTGGGACGGTATGCGGGTTCGATCTTCGTCGACGAGAAGCAGAAAACCAATCGGTTTTATGAAGGCTTGCGGGATGAGGTGCGATTCCTACTTTCAAGTTCAGTGAATCAAGGCTTCCAGGTGTTGGTTGACACTGCGTGCGCGCTGAAAAAGGATTTGAAAAGGTGCAAGGGAAGCGAGCCTTGGCTGTAACAAAGCCAGAGTTCAAGGCGCCCCGACCTGGGAAATCATACTATAAGAAGAAATGTGGTAAGAGGTCCAAGTCGTCAGGGCAAGCTCCTTCTCCGGTTGCATTGGGCGCAACGTCGAGGGCCATGTCAAGGACAGAAACTCGTACGTGCTTTACTTGTGGACGAGTGGGGCATATAACCCATGACTTCCGTGTTGGTATGACGAAAGGAGAAAAGAAGGTGGTCGCGTCCTATGCTGAGAAGGGAAAGGCAGTGGTGGAGTCCTCTATATCCCAGGTGCAGCCCCGAGTCTACAACCATGGCCTGCAGGAGGCCATTAAGCAAAGTGACGTCGTCACAGGTACGAGTTAGTTATTGCATTGTTTTGCTTATTGCATGCTTCGTTTCTTTTATGCTTTGTATGTGGCTTGTGTGTGATACAATTGCCACAGGCTTTGTAATGATTCGGGACACACTGGCGCGACCACTGTTTGATACAGGTGCTTCTCAGTCATTTTTGTCTCAAGACTTTATAGCTCGAATCGGAGTACCTAGTCATGTGAAGACAGAGTGTGTCAGGGTGGTGTTACCGAATGGTTGTTTGATGCTCGCAGATCTTGCTTACGATGTGGCGGTTCAAATTGGAAGTCAGTAGTTTTGTTTAACTACAAATATACTGCCGATATCGGAATTTGACGTGATCTTTGGTATGGACTGGCTCGCGGAGCAGCATGCATATATTGATTGTAATGCCAAAGAGATCACATTGGGCCAAAATATCGAGCAGGAGACTATGTTCGTAGAAATGCGAGGAGTGGGCGGGACGTTGATGTCTGCACTACAAGTCGTCAAGGCTGTTCGGAAGGGCGCGGAGTTATACTTCATTATTATTCAGGCTGTTTAGCCAAATGCCAGTGTGAGTGGTGTTTCAGTTGTCTCGAAGTTTGCAGATGTGTTCCCTAAGGATCTTCCTGGGCTACCACCCTAGTGGGAGATCGACTTCACGATCGAGTTGGTGTCAAGTGCGAAACCTGTGGCCCGCTCGCCATATTGCGTCGTGCCAAAGTAAATGGCTGAGTTGAAAATCCAATTGCAAGAGTTGCTGGAGCAGGGATATATACGCCAAAGTATGTCACCTTGGAGCGCACCTGTTCTATTTATGAAAAAGAGAGACGGTGGTTTACGGTTATGTATTTACTACCGCGAATTGAACAAGCTGACAGAGAAGAACAAGTATCTGATTCCATAGATTGATGAGTTGTTCGATCAGCTGGTGGGATCAACCGTCTATTCCAAGTTGGACTTGAAGTCTAGTTATTACCAGTTGAGAATTCGGGAAGGTGACATTCCCAAGACCGCATTTGGAACACGTTACGAGCATTATGAGTTCACGGTAATGTCGTTTGAGCTATGCAATGCGCCATCGGTGTTTATGGACCTGAAGCACCGAACGTTCCGAGAGTACATGGACTTGTTCGTGATCGTGTTCATTGATGATACCTTGGTATACTCGAAATCTGAAGCTGATCACGCAAACCACTTGCGGTTGGTTTTGCATACTTTGCGACGTAATAAGCTCTATACCAAGTTCTCGAAGTACGAGTTTTGGCTATCGTCGGTGGCTTTTCTAGGCCATGTGGTAAGTGGAGAGGGAATCACAGTGGATCTGTCAAAGATAAGGGCCATACAGGAATGGCCGGTGTTATGTACAGTGGCCGAAGTCAGAAGCTTCATTGGACTGACGATCTACTACAGACAGTTTGTTGAAAACTTCTCGCGGATTGCTTTGCCTCTGACCACACTGACGAGAAAGGATCAGAAATTTGTTTGGACGCCGAAGTGCGTGCGAGAGTTTGAAGAGCTGAAGAGTCGGTTGACCACGGCACCTGTGTTGACATCGCCATTTGGTACCGACAGATTCGAGATCTATAGTGATGCTTCAAGTAGCGGCTTAGGCTGCGTTCTTCTGCAAAATGGGAAAGTAATTGCTTATGGCGCACGCCAGTTGAAGGTGCATGAGGGAAATTATCCCGTCCATGACTTAGAGTTGGCGGCGAAGATCTTTTCACTAAAGTTATAGCGGCATTATCTGTATGGCGTGAAAGTGGATATCTATATGGACCACAAGAGCCTAAAGTATTTGTTGGAGCAGAAGGACCTGAATATGCGATAGCGAAGGTGGCTGGAGTTCCTTGGGGACTACACCATTGTGATTCATCATACTCCCGGGAAGGTAAATGTGGTCGCTGATGTCTTGAGTTGGAGGGCTCCGTCGAGGGTCAAGTGGTTACAGAGGCATGATGAACGTCTAATCTAGGAGTTGGAAGCGTTGGAGATTTCTTGTGTTGACAAGAATTCCTCAGCCAATGCATGTACGAACTGGACGGAGGTGCAATATGACCTTGCGGACAGGATTTGACGAGCAACAGAGCTGGATGAAAGTCTCTAATGCTACGCAAAGGATGGGCCAGAGGGCAAATTCACCTGGGATGACGACCTTTTGCGGAAAGAGGGCCGGTTGTGCGTCCCGAGTATGGGCAAATAACGAGAAGAGTTGATGTACGAATCTCACTTTATGAAGTACTCAATTCACCCTGTGAGCACAAAGATGTTCAGGGACATGAAGAAGCTATTTTAGTCGCCAAGACTGAAGAATGACATCGCTCATTATGTAGCCAAATTCCAGGCTTGTGCTTTGGCAAAGGCGGAATGACAGAAGCTTGGAGGTTTCTTGAAGTTGTTGTCGATTCCAGAATGGATGTTTGATGATATTTCCATTGATTTTGTGCACGGGTTGCCAAGATCTCAACGCGAGAATGATTCGATCTGGGTGATTGTAGATCGTTTGACGAAAGTGGCACACTTCCTTCCGAATAAACGGGATGATTCCGTGGAATATTTGGCAAAACTTTATGTTGAGCAGAATGTACGGCTACACGGTGTTTCTCAGAGCATCGTAAGTGATCATGATGGGCGATTCACATCGAATGATTGGAGGCTAATCCATCAGCTGTTGGGCACAAAATTGATGTTCGGTACGGCCATTCTCCCCCAAACGGATGGCCAGACTGAGAGGACCAATAGAACTATGTAGGATATGCTCCGAATGTGTGCCCTGGACATTTGAAAGAGATGGGAGGATCATCCCTATCTGGTGAAGTTTGACTACAACAACAGCTACCAAGCGAGCATTGGTATGACACCGTTTGAAACTTTGTATGGTCGGAAGTGTCGTACGTTGTTAGCATGGGCAAAAGCAGGCAAATCCAAAGTGTATAGGCGTAACGAAGTCGATGAAGCGAACTCGATGATACGCACTATCCGACAGAGGCTACTGATAGCCCACGATCGACTAGCAAATTACTACAACCCCAAGCTCTGGAACATGGAGTTCGCGGTGGGCGACTGGGTCTATTTGAAGATCAAACCCTTCAAAGGCGTATCTAGAATTCAATGACTAAAAAAGTTGAGTCTGAGATATCTTGGACCGTTTGAAGTGGTGGAGCGCATTGGGGAAGCTGCATATCGGCTAGCTCTTTCGACATACATGGGTGGATTATATGATGTGTTTCACATCTCGGTGCTTCAAAAAGCCGTCAAAGATCCAGCTCAAGTGATCGAGACTGATCGTGTGTCGGTGGAGTATGGGCTAACGACAAAGGTTAGGCCCATTCGGATCGAGGATCGTGCCGATAAACAGTTGCGGAATAAGATGATCGGGATGGTCAAAGTCCGGTGGGACAATTGAGGCCGAGAGGAGCTAACATGGGAGCGAGAGAAGACTATAGGAGCTGAATTTCCCGAGCTCTTTGTGTAACTGTTATGCAGTGTGTGTTGAGTTGTATTGCACGTTTATGGAATATAATATGTGTTTGATGTAGTTCCTGTGTGTAAATGTTGGGGACGAAACTTTTTATAAGGAGGGGATGGTTGTAACACCATAAATCCCAGGATTGGGAAACAGTTGGGTGACATGGCAAGGGACATAGGCGTGTCCAAGGCCGTATCCTGCTTGGGTGAGCAGCCTGCAAGTGTTCGATGAAAAATCCATTTTGCGAAAAATGAGGGCACACACCCTCTAACACAGGCGTGTCAGAGGCTGTGTCCTCCTCTGCTCGACGAACTTCATTCGACGAAGTTATGCTGGAGGCATGTCTGCTTCCTTATATGGGCACAGTGCCTGTGACACGGGCGTGTAACAGGCCGTGTCCTTTGCTGTACGTGCCCAGGGCATTTGAGGCCTAGTGAACACGGACAGGACATGGTCGTGTCTTGGGGTACACAACCTATGACATGGGCGTGTCACTTTACATGTCCCGATCGGGTTGATATATTTTTGAGTAGCTTGAAGTACATGACCATAGACATGGGCGTGTCTAAAGGCATGTCAGGCGACACGGCTCGTGACATGTGCGTGTCACATAGGCATGTAATGGTCTGGATAAGTCGGTTGTGGACCGCTTAAGGTACATGGCCTGTGACACGGCGTGTCATAGGCCGTGTTAGGCAAAAGTTAGCCTTTTGTGGAAAAATCATGGCCGTCCATTTTCTCAGCTAAGATCTAATGGCTCAGAGTCCTCCCGATTTCCTAAAGGCCGAGGATGAGAAAGAAATCCTCATTTTGCATTTGGCCATCCTCTTTCTAAAAATCTAGAGAGAGAGAGAAAGAAGGAGGAGGAGGAGGAGAGCCGTCCACCGGTGGAGCTGCGAAGTTCCGTTTCGAGATCCGAGGCTAGCGTTATGGAGGCAAAGCCGCTGCGGTCCTTTCCAGTTGGCTAAAAGTCCATGGCTCTGAAGCGATCTTCAAGTGTAACGATCTTTCTTCCTAGCCATGTGAAGGCTTCCTTTTTGGCATGTGCATAGGATTCTCCCACCAGAGGGTGGCTTGGTAAGGGATTCCTTTGGGTTGATTCATGGAATCCCCATTGATTTAGTATATAGATCCGAAAATGGAGTACAAAATAGGCATGCTGTGTGAATCCCATCTGGACAGGTTAGTCTGGATTGCTGATGTTGCATATACGCACCGGAGAAGACTCCATGATTAAATGTGTAGTTTTAGGAGTCGACGGGTTGACCTGTGAAGGGCAGTAACAGGAAGTACTGGAGTGGTAGTCCAGGAAAATACCCTTGTGATGCTTGTGATGCTGACTGGGTTGTACCTGTGAAGGGCAGTAACAGGAAGTACTGTATTGGAGTCCAGGAAATACCCTTGTAATGTTTGGTGTTCATGGGTTATGCCTATGAAGGGTAGTAGCAAGAAGTACTTGATTTTAGATCCTGGAAAAAACCCATGATACTTGTGTTGTTTACTAGGTTGTTCCTGTGAAGGGTAGTAGCAGGAAGTACTGGTATGGAAGTCCAGGAAAGACCCTCTGATGCTTGTGATACTGAATGGGTGGTGTCTGTGAAGGGTAGTAACAACAAGTACTGGTGTGCCTAGGAAAACACCCAGGCTTTATGCCAAACAGGTAAGGTGAAACCAACCTGAGCCTTTTGAGCCACGAGTACGCTGTACTCGGTGATGGTAAGGTGACTTGAGCAACGGGGGGTGGATGATCCGACCTGCGTTATGTCCGTCCGACGTGACACCTGAAAGTGCGGTCTGTTGGAGCGCATAGCGAGAGTCTTAGGCCTAAGCGCAATGACGCCATGGGGGATACGGGTCAATCCTGGGTCAGTAAGACTAAAGGTCTTCGACTACACGCCATGGAGCAAATGCTCTACTTTTGTCGTCGGGTTTCGGCCATGATACAGTGATGGGACCGTAGTTCGCCAGTACACCAAGAATGTGCCCTGAGTGCACGGATCGTCGGGCTGTATAGCTGACAGTTGTGATGGAATGTTTGTGCGTGAGTGCACAATATGTGATGAATATATATATATGCATGTGAATTGCTATGCCTGTATGGAAGGAATGCCACTGCCCCGGGAAAGGGGTAGAGTCGTTATAATTTGGTCAGGTAAATGCTGATCATTGCCTTGTTTGCCACCGTTGGGTGGACTATCCCTGTGCAGGTGCTGGAGAACCAAGCGGGACACATAAAGGTTGAAGTCCCTGCTGTTGTTGTTGCTGCTGCTACTAGCCCTTGAAGGCTAAGCTTAAAATGCTGTATTTTGTAATATGTGGCCAGCCTGCGCGCTGGTGATTTTTCTTGCTAACAATTAATAACTCAATGTGATTTCATTCTACATTCTAATGCAATTATGTAGATGGACTTAAACTAGATTGAATTATCATTCAGGCAAGCGCACCTATCAATCGTAATATATGAGAAATCTACATCTCGTGTCGTATTCCACAGGGTCGTTTCAACTATTCGTACTCACCCTCCCTTTATTATCATACCTCTAAACAAAAGTGATATTTAAACTACATTAACCTAACTATGACCATTTGGATGATTCAGTATTGGAGAAGTAAAAACGATAAAAACATGAAGCTTTTAAACAATTACATGAACAAATTCAGTTATTAGTTCAATTCTAAGCGATCATGACATGAAAAGACTGTTAAATTTGTGCAATGTAAAGGTTAATTTTTCATCAAAATTCTCTCTCGAGCAATTCCAAATCTAAACCTAAGATAGTAAATTTTCTCTCGAACAATTCACAACACTCAAGTTCGCATTAAGTAAAGTACCTTTATTATTACATAAATTCATGAATTTTATCTCTAAATTAACATGAATCCTTTTATTCGTGTTCTAATTTTCCAAACAAAATATCTCTCGATCATAAAGTTTGAATTACAAAGGGAATTATCATCACAATATGAACATACCAAAATCATTGCAAATAACCAATTTCTCAATCTAGCCAATTGTAAATTGTGTAAAACAAATAAGTAATTCATAAGGAGGATTAAACTCTTTGTTTGCAAGCATAAACACAAATAAAATACTACAAATGTAATATAAACAAAGTGATTCATGATTATTAGATTGAATTAAAGATAAGTTCATGTAAATTAAAACATAAATTGAAGATGAATCATCAAGAGAAGGGAAGGATTCAAAGGGGATAATGATTAAATAAAACTACATATGAAATACCCTTCAATCCTCCTTGTCTTGGATTCTCCCCTTCGGCCTCCAGCAGTTCTCCAATCCAGAAATGATCCAAAAGTTCTAAACAAATTTTTCTACAGGAAATTTATAGTTCTCTTGCAAACAGGTCGGACACGGGGTCGCACACGGCCGTGTGGCAGGCCGTGTGGACGGTTCCTAGGCAGTTCCTGGGCGGTTCCCCACGAGCAGGCGTGTCTGGTCGTGGGCCGTGTCAGATGACACGGGTATGGACATGGCCGTGTGTGCGGCCGTGTTCTTCAGACACGGGTTGGTTGGCAGTCGTGTGCAAAGATGACACGGGTAGGCACACGGGTGTGTGCCATACCCGTGTGAGGTTCCATCGTCTGCGCCCAAATACTTCAGCTCCAGGTGCATAGGACACGAGTAGGCATACGGCCGTGTGTCTGGCCGTGTGCACCAAATTTTCGTCCTGTCATCAGCCATGTAGACTCCGTGAACTCCTCTGTTTGCTCCGAGACTTTTAGGTCCATTGGTTGGCATTACCTACAATAGAAAAAATGATAGACTCAGTAATTAGTTTATTACAAGAACTGCTAAAGACTTCTAAATACGCTCTTCTATCTATGATACGATAATTTCTTTACTCTTATCATGAAATCAACACAAAAAGGGGTAGGAAATAGTAGACATGATTACATTTATGATAGTAAAAAGCCTATCATAATCGTACTCATCAATTACCCCCCGACTTAGATGTTTGCTTGTCCCTAAGCAAACTAATTGAAACACCTGGGTTACCATTAAATAATTTTGCCTCTGCACACTGGTTGCTATGAATTTAAGAGAACTTTGATGATGTAATTGCATAGGAAATAATTTAGCAGACTTTTCTAAATATAGATTTATCTTAACATTCCTCTAATATATCATTTTAACTATCTCTCACTCGCTTTTAGAAATAAAAGTATAGCCATCTTTAACAAATATGAGGAGAAAATAACAATCTCTATAAGATACGTATTAGTGTTTCAAATCTTATAAGTACTCTTACTGATAATCATGAGCTTACCCTTTTTACACCCTCATCACAGCACAATTTAGAATTAGTAAGGTTGGATCCTTAGGACTTGAATTTTGGTGTAGCCTTTTTGGCTTAGGATAGAAGATTAAAGGTGAGGTAATGAAGGATAAGTTCGATGAATTTTTCATACCTAAATCTTGATTGAGCCTTATGTTGGAAGATACCTTAACATATTTCAATTTTATGTAAACACCCCCAGGCTTTGCAATTTGTATATTTCCCACATTTTGAAGGGCACTCTATTTATATATATATATTTATTTATTTATTTATTTTTTACCCAAGGGACCATAGTAGGGATCATTCCAAGTGGGTGCAAGTATACACGCACTCAGGCCACATATCACTATGTCTTTTTTTGGGTTCAAAGTAGGGATCATTCCAAGTGGGTGCAAGGATACACGCACTCAGGCCACATATCACAATGAACAAATCATTCCAAGTAGGCATCAATGATAGGTGTGCTAATAGGTAAGGATTTGGTCTTGGTGAATTTTAATAGTAGAGCATCAAAAGGATGGGGATTAGGTTCAAATTGGGTGTGCAAGGGTATCATGTTAATGGTTGTTGGGATAACAAGGCTCAAGTTATCCAATAGGAGGCCTAAGTCATTTCCGCCCTTACTAATTAACCTATGTAATGTTTTGAGGGATGCTAGATGGTGAGTACTAGACATTAATAGGGAGTAATTTTTAATTTTAAAGCCCTAATACCAAAGTATAAAAATGTTACACTCATCGACTCACTTTATTATATATAAATATATTTTATAAAATAGAGTGTTGGATAGTTACAAATATAGAAGAGTAATCTTAAAATTAAATTATATAGAGAAAATTAAGCTAAAAAAATTTCTATGCTTAATTACGAAATCAACAAAGTTGAATACTCTATGAGTCTACATCAATTCATTTTAATCTGTGTGCGAAGTTAAATTTTAGAAAAAATTTTTACAGAAATTTTTTTTTTCTCTCATTAAAATTTGATGGAAATTTCTTTTCATTAAAAATTTTTTTTTTCTTTAATTTTTCATTGCAACTAATTAGATTTATACTAAAACAAGAATACTTAAAAAAACCTACTATAGTTAATATGAAACTAATCTAGATGGACGCAAGTCTCTAGACGAGCGAAGTCCATAGGGATTTCACCATAATAAGGCTTAAGTCGGTGACCATTAACCTTAAAATCTCCCTTCTCAGGGTGAGTTAACTCGACGGTACCGTAGGGAAAGACTTCTTTAACCTTGAAGGGTCTGGACCACTTAGACCTTAACTTCCCTGGGAATAAACGTAATCTGGAGTTATAAAGGAGGACTTGGTCACCTTTTTGGAATACCTTGGGTTTGCGAAGGTGACGGTCATGAAATAGTTTGGTTTTCTCCTTATAAATCCGAGAGTTCTCATAGGCCATAGTTCTCCACTCATCTAATTCGTTAAGTTGAAGTTTACGCTTCTCTCCTATAGAACTAGCGTCAAAATTTAAGGAGCGTATTGCCTAATACGATTTGTGTTCTAATTCTATAGGTAGGTGGCAAGATTTACCGTAGACTAATCTAAAGGGGGTGGTCCCTATAGGTGTTTTGTAGGCGGTCCTATAAGCCCATAAACAGTCGTTAAGTTTCCTAGACCACTGCTTCCTATTCCCTTCTATAGATTTTTCTAAGATTCTCTTAAGCTCTCTTTTGGAAACTTCAACTTGCCCACTAGTTTGAGGATGATACGGAGTGGCTATCCTATGTGTAACTCCATATTTTTCTAATACTTTGTCTAGTTGTAGATTACAAAAGTGTGAACCCCTATCGCTAATAAGTGCACGTGGTGTGCCAAATCGTGCGAATAAGGATTTCAAAAATCTAATTACAACCCTACTATCATTAGTAGGCAAAGCTTGCGCTTCAACCCACCTTGATACATAATCTACAGCTACCAAAATATATTTATTCCCAAAAGAAACTGGGAATGGTCCCATAAAATCTATACCCCACACATCGAATACTTCACATTCAAGGATAAACCTTTGAGGCATTTCATGTAATTTAGAAATATTACCTACTTTTTGGCAAGAATCACATGAAAGAACATACCTTTGGGCATCCCTGAATAGAAGGGGCCAATAAAAACCAGAATCAAGAACCTTTTTAGTGGTGCGATTCACTCCATAGTGACCACCAGCAGGACCTGAATGACACTGCTCCAAAATCTTCCAACCTTCCTCCGCTGATACACACCTTCTTATAACAGAGTCTGCACTTATCCGAAAAAGAAAAGGGTCCTCCCAAAAGTAATATTTCAAGTCAGAGAAAAATTTCTTTTTCTGCTGATATGAAAAGTCTTTTGGAAGGACCTTAGCCAGAAGATAGTTTGCATAATCTGCAAAACATGGATAATCTAGATGTATATTGGTAGATATGGCAAATAATGATTCCTCAGGAAATGTATCAGAAATTTCAGATTCATCTAGCATTGATCGTAGTGGGTTTTCTAAACGTGAAAGATGATCTGCCGCTAAGTTTTCCGCTCCTCGTTTATCCCTAATTTCTAGATCAAATTCTTGTAGAAGAAGAACCCATCGGATTAAACGAGGCTTTGCTTCCGCTTTAGCTAGCAAATATCTAAGTGCAGAGTGATCCGTATAAACTACCACTTTGGACAATGTTAAATATGGTCTAAATTTATCAAAGGCGAATACCACTGCTAGGAGTTCTTTTTCAGTAGTTGTATAATTCTCCTGTGCATTATTAAGTGTTTTACTAGCATAATATATTGGGTGAAAATGTTTGTTTCGGCGTTGTCCTAAAACAGCCCCTACCGCAAAACTACTAGCGTCACACATGATCTCAAATGGTTGACTAAAATCAGGTGCGATCATAATAGGAGAATTAATTAATTTTTCTTTTAAGAACTCAAAGGCATGTAGACACTCTTGTTCAAAAATAAAAGGTGTGTCTTTTTCTAAAAGCCTTGTAAGTGGTTTAGCTATTTTAGAGAAGTCTTTAATAAAACAGCGGTAAAATCCCGCGTGTCCTAAGAAACTACTCACTGCCTTTACGGAGGTTGGTGGTGGTAATTTTTCTATGGTCTCTATTTTTGCTCTATCTACTTGAATTCCTTGGCTTGAAATTTTATGGCCAAGTACTAACCCTTCTTGTACCATGAAATGGCACTTCAACTAAGCGCTAAGTTCGTCTCCTCACACCTCCTAAGAACTTTCTCTAAATTATTCAAACACAACTCAAAGGATTCGCCAAAAACCGAAAAATCATCCATGAACACTTCCATAATATCTTCAACATACTCGTTAAAGATGGCTAGCATGCACCTTTGAAATGTGGCGGGTGCATTACATAACCCGAAAGCCATACGTCTATAGGCAAAGGTACCAAATGGGTAAGTAAAAGTTGTTTTCTCTTGGTCTTCTGGTGCTATAAGAATTTGAAAGTATCCAGAAAGTCCATCTAGAAAACAATAATAAGAGTGTCCTGATAAGCGTTCTAATATCTGGTCAATGAAAGGAAGAGGGAAATGGTCTTTCCTAGTGACATCATTTAATTTCCTATAGTCTATACAGACACGCCAACCTGTTACTGTTCGCGTTGGAATTAATTCATTTCTATCATTTGCTACCACAGTCAGGCCACCCTTCTTAGGAACTACTTGGACAGGACTAACCCATGAACTATCCGAAATAGGATATATAATACCAGCATCTAATAACTTCACAATCTCAGTCTTAACTACCTCTTTCATATTAGGATTTAGCCTACATTGCGGTTGAATAGACGACTTATAGTTTTCTTCCAAAAGAATTTTATGAGTGCAAAAACTATGATTAATACCCTTTATATCAGATATTTGCCACGCTATTGCACCTTAACATTTCTTCAATACAGTTATCAATTTTTCTTTTTCAAGTTTGGAAAGATTTGAAGATATGATAACTGGGTACGAAGAATTTGTTCCTAAGAATGCATACTCAAGATGATCCGGTAATTTTTTTAATTCTACTATTGGTGGATCCTTAGTATTATTCTTAAGAATTTCATGATTTCCTTCAGTAATTAAACTATATTCCGTTGTTCTATTCATAGCAACATAATTTTCTAGAAAAAATAAATGTTCAATAATGTCATCATTTTTATCATCTTCTAGATAGTTGTTAGTTATGCAAATTTCTAAAGGGTCTTTATTATAAAAATTAGAATTTATAGAAGACATAAAGTCATCAATACCATGAGAAAAATAGCAATAATCATCGTTATCTAAAGATTGTTTCATAGTATTGCCAATTTGAAAAGTGACTTCATCTTCTCCTACTCGCAATACTAATTTACCATCAAAAACATCAATAAGTGCTCTAGATGTAGCTAGAAATGGACGACCTAGTATAAGTGGTACTTCGATATTTTCATCCATATCTAAAATAACAAAATCAGCAGGAAATATAAATTTATCTACCTTAACTAATACATTTTCTACTATTCCTTTAGGATACTTAACCGATCGATCTGCTAATTGAATACTCATTCTTGTTGGGCTAAGTTCCCCTAGGCCTAGTTTCAGATATAGATTATAAGGCATTAAATTTATACTTGCTTCTAGATCTGCTAAAGCCTTTTTTACTTGTAAATCACCGATTAAGCATGGAATTGAAAATGAACCGGGATCCTTAAGTTTTTGTGGCAATTTATTTTGCAAAATAGCAGAACATTCTTCACTTAATGTTACTAATGATAATTCTTCTATTTTCTTTTTATTAGAAATCAAATCCTTAAGAAATTTTGCATATTTAGGCATTTGAATAATTTCAGAAAAACGTAAATTAACATGTAATTGCTTAAACATAGATAAAAATTTACCATACTGTGGATCCATGCGCTCCTTGTTAAGCTTTGCTGGGTATGGTAATGCTGGTTGGTACTCCATCGGTTGTACGTTCATCTCGCTTGGTCCTTCGCCGCTAGACTCCATTTGGGGTGCTTCCTTTGCAGGCCTTGGGTCTTGTAATTCCTTTCCGCTCCTCAATTGAACAACTTTTGCATGCTCCCTTGGATTTATCTCTGTATTCCCTGGAAGTGTTCCTCGCTGCCTTTCAGAAACCATCCTTGCAAGCTGACCAATCTGATTTTCCAAGTTCCGAATTTAACCCTCTTGATTCTGGAAGGCTACATCGGTAGTTTGCATGAACTTGGTAAGCACATCTTCCAATGTAGGCTTCCTTGGTTCCAACTGTGGTTGTTGTCCAAACATGGGCTGCTTCCCTTGATTTCCTTGTCCTCCCCAAGAGAAATTGGGGTGGTTTCTCCATCCAGGATTATATGTAGAGCTATATGGGTTGTTGGCATGATTGAAAGGTGGTCTAATATTGTTTCCCATATAATCGACATGCTCTTGAACTTGCGGTTCACCACCAGGCATTCCAGTGCATGAAGGGTCCCATTATTGAGGTGCCATGGAAGGTGATGCTAAGGCAAGGTTGTCCATCTTTTGGTGAAGTTTCTCCACTTGAATAGCTAAGGCGGTGACGGCATCTACTTCATAAATTCATGCGGGCTTGCTAGGCTTTTGTCTTACTATAGTCCATTGGTAATTATTCATTGCCATGTCCTCTATCAACTGCTGAGACGCTTCAGGTGTGTTGTTGTTCAAAGTTCCTCCACTAGCCGCATCAATCATTTGTTTGGTGGCTGGATTTAAACCATTATAGAAGGTATGAATCTGAAGCCATGAAGGTAGAGCATGGTGGGGACATCTCCTTAACAACTCCTTGAATCGTTCCCATGTGTCGTACAATGATTCAGACACCAATTGAATGTACGTAGAGATGTCATTACTTAACTTCGCAGTCATCGTAGGTGGAAAATACTTCATCAGAAACTTCTCAACCATCATGTCCCAAGTAGTGATCGACCCTCTAGGTAAGGAATTCAACCACTGCTTCGCCTTATGCCTTAAAGAAAATGGAAACAATCTCAATCGAATGGCGTCGTTGGAAACACCATCGATTTTAAATGTGTCACATATCTCTAAGAATCAGGCCAAGTGGGTGTTAGGATCCTCATCTTGCAAGCCATCATATTGGACATACTGTTGAACCATTTGTATCACACTAGGCTTCAATTCAAAGTTATTGGTAGCTATCGGTGGTCTA
This sequence comes from Platanthera guangdongensis, assembly GCA_039583875.1. Lineage (NCBI taxonomy): Eukaryota > Viridiplantae > Streptophyta > Magnoliopsida > Asparagales > Orchidaceae > Platanthera > Platanthera guangdongensis. The sequence goes on from CM077160.1 coordinate 82,881,511, forward strand.
ACGATGCTCGACCCGGTTCCTTGGAGATTAGGTCTAACAAAGCCAGACATGGTTTGCTCATTTTGGTTGGCCATGGTATCTAAGTTTTCAAGATGATTCTCTCCTTGGTTTACTGTCTCCTCTTCTGATAGTCCGTTTGAAATATCTGTGGTATTAATTCCCACGTCCCTTAAGTTAGTGTTATGGAGAATTCGTTCTGGGTCAGGATGAAATGGTACTAGCCCAGAATTTCTTCCCCTGGTCATAGACTAACAGACTACAAAAAAAAAATATTACGCAATATAATTATTCAAATACTAATTTACAACTATATAAATAAAAATTGGTAGATCAATAAAGATTAGGATTTCAAAATATTGAAAACGATCCCCGACAACGGCGCCAAAAACTTGGTGATTTTTCTTGCTAACAATTAATAACTCAATGTGATTTCATTCTACATTCTAATACAATTATGTAGATGGACTTAAACAAGATTGAATTAGCATTCAGGCAAGCGCACCTATCAATCGTAATATATGAGAAATCTATATCTCGTGTCGTATTCCACAGGGTCGTTTCAACTATTCGTACTCACCCTCCCTTTATTATCATACCTCTAAACAAAAGTGATATTTAAACTACATTAACCTAACTATGACCATTTGGATGATTCAGTATTGGAGAAGTAAAAACGATAAAAACATGAAGCTTTTAAATAATTACATGAACAAATTCAGTTATTAGTTCAATTCTAAGCGATCATGACATGAAAAGACTGTTAAATTTGTGCAATGTAAATGTTAATTTTTCATCAAAATTCTCTCTCGAGCAATTCCAAATCTAAACCTAAGATAGTAAATTTTCTCTCGAACAATTCACAACACTCAAGTTCGCATTAAGTAAAGTACCTTTATTACTACATAAATTCATGAATTTTATCTCTAAATTAACATGAATCCTTTTATTCGTGTTCTAATTTTCCAAACAAAATATCTCTCGATCATAAAGTTTGAATTACAAAGGGAATTATCATCACAATATGAACATACCAAAATCATTGCAAATAACCAATTTCTCAATCTAGCCAATTGCAAATTGTGTAAAACAAATAAGTAATTCATAAGGAGAATTAAACTCTTTGTTTGCAAGCATAAACACAAATAAAATACTACAAATGTAACATAAACAAAGTGATTCATGATTACTAGATTGAATTAAAGAGAAGTTCATGTAAATCAAAACATAAATTGAAGATGAATCATCAAGAGAAGGGAAGGATTCAAAGGGGATAATGATTAAATAAAACTACATATGAAATACCCTTCAATCCTCCTTGTCTTGGATGCTCCCCTTCGGCCTCCAGCAGTTCTCCAATCCAGAAATGATCCAAAAGTTCTAAACAAATTTTTTTACAGGAAATTTATAGTTCCCTTGCAAACAGGTCGGACACGGGGTCGCACACGGCCGTGTGGCAGGCTGTGTGGACGGTTCCTAGGTGGTTCCTGGGCGGTTCCCCACGAGCAGGCGTGTCTGGTCATGGGCCGTATCAGATGACACGGGTATGGACACGGCCGTGTGTGCGGCCGTGTTCTTCAGACACGGGTTGGTTGGCAGTCGTGTGCAAAGATGACACGGGTAGGCACACGGGCGCGTGCCATACCCGTGTGAGGTTCCATCGTCTGCGCCCAAATACTTCAGCTCCAGGTGCATAGGACATGGGTAGGCACACGGCCATGTGTCTGGCCGTGTGCACCAAATTTTCGTCCTGTCATCAGCCATGTAGACTCCGTGAACTCCTCTGTTTGCTCCGAGACTTTTAGGTCCATTGGTTGTCATTACCTGCAATAGAAAAAATGATAGACTCAGTAATTAGTTTATTACAAGAACTGCTAAAGACTTCTAAATATGCTCTTCTATCTATGATATGACAATTTCTTTACTCTTGTCATGAAATCAACACAAAAAGGGGTAGGAAATAGTAGACATGATTACAATTATGATAGTAAAAATCCTATCATAATCGTACTCATCACGCGCCAATGTTTTGAAGTCACTGTTGTAAAAGGACTTGTAAGGCCATAAGGCCAATTGACTTTGTATTTGCTGAACATTCTTATTTATATATCAATGTGGATATTTGTATGGTGGACATTCATGTTTAGAGTTCTTTTTCATGTTATAGGCTTCCGCTAGAATGCAATGAGTTAGGATGCGCAACTCTGGTATCACTCTATAACTTTGAAACCTGTTTTGTGGTATATGCTGTAGTGCCCCGACTGGACCTTCTAGTATATACTATATGAACGGATGGAGTCGTTATAGAACAGTCTTTGGCTTGGAGAAACTCTCAACGATTTTTCTCTCTACCACGAGCTTTTCTTGATGGAGACGTTGCTGACACAGCCGCCATCGATCCTCGTCTGAGAGAGTTCATCGATTGGGACGATCGCTGCGGCAAGCTCGAGGATGGTATCGACGTCCGCCGCCATTATATAAAAATATATAATTAAAAATTAAATAATTATAAATATATATTTTTAATAATTTTATTATTTTAGCAACTTTATTTTAAGTATTTATTTCATGTTTTAATTTTCATTTCATGTGTAATGATGGGTGCTTATAACCATCATGTGTTGTTTTAATTATTTCATTTATTGTGCTATGATGGTTGCATATAACCATCATATTTTCAATTTTGAATTTTGAATTTTGAATTTTGAATTTTGAATAAAGGGAGATGGAGTGGTGTAAGCCTATATATAGGCCATGATATTTGTCATATTGATTAGAGAATGAAAAAAAAGAAATCCTAAGAATTCAAGTTTTCAATTTTCCCCCTCATTTCTCCTTCCTCTTTGAGAAATTCGGCCCTCCCCCTTTCTCTTATCTCTTGGCCACAGGTCACTCCCTTCTCCCTCTCAAATTTCGGCCACCCTCTCCTCCTCCACCACTACTTGGCAATATTCGGCCATAGCCTTGTTCCTCTCCTCCCAAAAACCCAAGCACCCCTCATCATCACCTCCAATAGCCGACCTCTTCTCTTACCAACCAAAGATCTCAGTCAAGGCGTGAAGCGACGAAGGCAGACAAGTTCTTCTCCATCCGACGAGACTCTGGCGGAGCCGTTGAAGGGTGATCCAAGTAGAGAAAAAAAACCGGAATAATCCATTTCGGTTGGCTAACGAAAAATTTCTACTCTCGTGCGTTTCTTTTTCTAGATATTCTTGTGGTTGAAATTCTTGGCATTGCATCTTGAAGCGTTGAATAATTGTGGTTTTCTTTCGATTGGTTTGTGTTTATCTTCATTGATTTTATTTTCGAAAAGTCTTGGCGAGCCTTCGTTTTCTTTTGTTGGGAGAGATCTATGTTTTTTGAATCGTTATTTTTGGTAGATCTCTTTTGCTACAACACAGCTCGTTCGGACCGGGTGGGTCCTTTTAGCTTGAAAGAATATTGGTCTATCGCCTCTATTCGATCCTAATCGTTTTGGCTACCCATACGCTAGCATATAATTGATAGAATTAATTGATGTGGTGCTACGTATAATGATTGTGCGAGTATAGGATTTGGATCATTAGAGAGGCAAATGTGTTCGTCCGTAGATATATTCGGTGTCAACAACCAAGCCTGCATCATTTCTTCCAGCACATCAAGATATTTTTACTTCAGACTTAATGTCTCAACGGATCCCCTGAGTTTCCTTTTCATAGAGAGGACTTCATCTCTGAGGGGAAGTAATTGTGCAATTTCTTCCTTCTGATTTGCTTCCACTGCCTCGAGGGAGATAATCTCTTTTACTTGCTTTTGCACTACCTTACAACATTTGTCGAAAGACTTTAATAGGTGCTCGTGCTAAGCCATAAAATCTGGCTTGTTCTCATCAGAGGAGTAGTCTTCATGACCATTAGTGGACGTTTCAGATTATGAAAGAATACTGTGCTAGTTTAACTTCCCATGGTACTCAGAGTCGTCCACTTCCTCGTCAGATTGTGCCATAAGTCCGAAGTAAGCTTCTTTTTTTTCAGAGCTCGACTCACTCAAGTGACTGTCACTGAGAGTCTTCAACTTATTGGCGACGAAGCTCTTTTCTTCTTTCTTCATCCCTTTGAAGGATCTCTTCTTATCATTTATGGAGCTATCCTTCTTCTTTTAAGGACATTCCACAATCATGTGACCTGATTTATTACAACAGTAGCAAACAACGTCAGAGGAAAACTGATTGTTCAGTTTGGATTTGTACCTGTCCTACTTATTGAAGCTTTTCTTGGTATGATCACCGTCACAATGTGATCTCCTAGAATCTGAAGAGGATGACCTATTTTTCATTTGTCTCCTATTGCTCAGCAGCTTTTTGAATTATTTGGAGATGAGGGAAAATTCTCCATTCGATAACTCGGTGCCAGACGTGCTAGGCTCATATTCTTCTGGAGTGTCAGGAACTCGTGTCCTTACAGGTGATGCCGCTTTATATTTTCTCAACCCTTCAGCCTTCAGAGCCACAGACTTTTCTCTACCACACATTCTGTTGTTCTGCTCCTCCTTCTTACATGTATTCAGTTGAAGCTCATAAGAGAACAACTTTTTGAATAGGTTCTGAGGGTCTATCTCGGCAGCATCCTGAATTCTCTAATGGAAATAACTTTTGTGTCTCAGTCCTTTCTCAAAGATCTGAGGAATTTGTCATTCAGTTCACCATAAGTGAAGACGCGACCGTAGTTCCTGAGACCATTCACATTCTTGAAGAACTTCTCGAAGCTATCTGCTATGGAGTCATTGACACCTTGGTTGAAAGCTTCCTACTCCTGGTTCAACAATGATCTGTGATCAGCTCTCACTTCTTCAGCACCTTCCATCAGGACAACAAGACAGTCCCACATCTCTTTAGAAGATTTGCAGTGGAATAAGTTCTGGAGCATTGAATCATCCACTGTACTTGCTATGATATTCTTTGCTTTCTTATCTAGGGAGACTAAGGAAATCTTATCCTTAGTGAGATCCATCATCTTCGGGGGAATCATAATCACTGGATTTATCGTTGAAGCCTGTGTAGGGATGTCTGGTCCTTCTTGCATTATCTAAAAAATCCTCGGATCAACATCTTCCATGTATAACCGTACTCATTCTTTCCACATGAAAATGTTTTCCTTGGTGCACACTAGTAGCTTCATGTATGACATGTCCTTGCTTCTTTTCATGGTGAATATGCGGAATATCTGAATGCTAGATCAGTGATCTTGATCAAGGTGTTAACCTTATCAACCAAAACGCCCCTCTAAAACAAGTTGAAACTATCTAGCGTCTACCTAAATAACCGAGAGGGGGGGGGGGTGATTAGGTGATGTTTGTGTCTTTTTGCGGAATAAAAATTATCTAATAATTCAATCACACAAACAAATAGATTTATAGTGGTTCCCCGTATTAGGTACGTCCACTATCCCGCCTCGTCTATCTACCATGAAGGGTAAGATTCGACTACTTCATTTTTCTTAGATTATCAACAATCTTACAACTCGGAGCAACGATCCTACAACTCAGAGAACTAACTCTCCTACACCTCGATCTACAACCGGATATATACCCCGATCAACAAACTGGATCTACACCTCGATCCATAAATCGGTTCTACAAACTCGATCCACTAACTGATCTACACTCGGAAGAACAAACTACCTACAATCTCGTAGACAAAGCTCCAATAAAGGTTAAAACAAATTTTTACAATCACAATAAAAATTGTATACTTCCAGATCTGAAATCTTTAAGGCTCTTCCTTCTTGAAAACTGAAAATCTCAATGAAGAAGGTCGTGGAAGAAATCCAGAGAAAACTTGATCTAAAAACCGTAGTATCTAACACGATCAAGTAAATGATTGCAGAACTTGAATCTTGTGATCTGTTGAATCTTTTATCCTTTTGAACTGTAGGATCGAGAGATGAGCGACAAAGAAGAACGATGATGAAGACAGTGTGGCTTCTCCCGAATTTTAGATTGCGGTGCGATTCTGATTGCTGTAATTAGGGTTAGCGATTCCTCTGAAAAGACTATTTATAAAACATCGTTTAACAGTCACAAATCATTAAGGAAAGATCCACATGGATTAATAATGAGATACTTAGATTAAATTTGAAATCCCGTCAGAAGATTTAAAACAAAAAATTTTGCAACTTCATTTCTCGAGAAGTGTTATTATTTCTCGAGAAGAAATTGCTTTCTTGAGAAATGGTATGGCTTTCTCGAGAAAAGACAACAAAATCTCTTTGATTTATAGAGAGGAAAGTTGATTTCTCGAGAAATGATTTCCTTTCTCGAGAAATGATGTGGCTTTCTTGAGAAATTTACTTAGCCCAAATTCTTTGAAGTGATGTACTGATTTATCGAGAAGGATATGATTTCTTGAGAAAAGAATTTCTTTCTCGAGAAATGGCCTAGTCTTCTCGAGAAAAATATGGCTTCTCGAGAAATCTTCAGGGCTTTTCTCGAGAAAAGGACTTGAAATATATTCAGATAATTTCCCGAGATGTCCTATGGTTTCTCGAGAACAACTTTACTTTCTCGAGAAATATACTTAGACTTCTCGAGAAATACATTTCATTTCTCGGGAAATGGACTTTAATTTTTTTTAGAAAAATTTTCTTTTTTTGTTGAAAACAACAATCCTTCCTTTCTTCTATTGCTCTAGTACTTGAAAATGAAGTGCATCCCAATAGGGAGTGTTGAAACCGGAATCCGGCCTCTTGTGGAGTTCGACCCTTGGGGAAGGGGTGGTCTCGCGCCTACTTTGCTCCTGCAAGAAAAACAACGAAGAAGACAAGGAGAAACAGACCCAAGGTCTCGTTAGGGAGGTCCCACCACAAACCCGGAAGATCTCTGAGCGCTTCCCTTCCTTAGCCAGAAGCCGAGCTAAGGTACTCTCAGAGAACACTTGGAAACGAGAGTAAGGAGGCACTGAAAGCGTGTCCTCTGAGGTACCCCTTGGGTCTTATTTATAGTTTTTCGGAATCTCAACTGCCAATAACCAAAATAACTGACCTGAAAATACCAAAAGACCCTTAGCTGGGTCTGCCAATAGCCAAACTCCGCTGTTCTGAGGGGCTATGCGCAGTCCCACCTGGTCTGCCAACAGCGTGGCTCCGCTATTCTGAGGGGCTATTCGCACCCCTTAGTAGTCAGCTCGCCTCCAACCCTCCTCCGCGGGGGGCGAGCACGACCTGGCTCCAGCTGCCCGCCAATGCTCCCTGGGCGAACGCGAGCCAGACCGTCGCGACCCGCCTTTCTTCTGCCGGGGCGGACCGGCGGCCAGGTCGCGTGTGGGGGCTGGCTGGCGGCCACTGCGACCCCCCGATCGGCTCGCCAGTCGCGGGTCGCCAGACCCATTCGCTTTGGTCAGTGATTCTCCGCTCGTCCCGCTCGCTCGCCTCGCCGGCTCGCTCGCTTGGAATGGGCGGGAGCGGGCCAGCCCTTCTTCCGTATATCCCTTTTGCCGTTTGGGTGCGGGTCGTGGGGATAGGTCTGCTCGACCTCCCTGGCAGGACCCGCTCACCGGACACGGGGTTGTACACAATCCCCGCTCTTTTTGAGCTTGATTCAAGCTCGGAAAGAATCATCCAACCCGCGTGTTCGACGAGTACTGTGCTGAGCTGGCAGGGAATCTTCTGGTGGGGCCCCACTGTCCGGCTATAAATACACCGCTGAGCCCAGGAGAGGGCTCCCCAGATCCCCTCATTTTCCTTGAACAGACCGGTTTCACGATGCCGGTCAGCGAAGAGGTGCGAGCTCGCCTGGCGGCAGCGGGCCTGAAGACTCAGGAGGAGGCCCTCGAGGCCGCCCCTTGGCTAGCACGTGGGTCACCCGGCCCTCTCTTTAGGCCAGCGAAGGGAAAGATTGTTAGGCGGTCTCAGGCGGGTAACTGTCCGGGCTCCAGCTCGGCGGCGGGTGCTGAGGTCGTCCCCGGGGTACGTGACCTTCCTCGGATTATCGCTGTATCTCTGATCTTTTGTCTTGCAGGAAGTTCCTGGCAAAGAGGTGGGGAACGGGGGAAAGGATCACCCCCCTCCCTTGTCGTCTATGAGGGTTGCTAGTCCCCCCGGTCTGGACCGCCCACCTCCGGAAACCCCCCGCTCGCCGGCTCCCCACGTACTGGGAAAATCTCTTGAGACCCTCGAGGGAGAAACCTTTCAGGGTCGGCCGGGCTCCTCTCGCCCATCCGTCGGCGCGGGTGACGTGCCAACCCCTGGTAAGCTGGTTCTCACCATTGGGTTTGTCCTCGCTTGCTCCTTCTGAATCGCCCTTTTGTAGGCTACAACATGGTTTCCTCCGAAACTGAGAAGAGCGAAGGGTATTCGCCTCCGCCCGACGTGGACAGTGTTTCTGATTACCTGGGCGACCCGACCGATGCGGTGGGGATGAAGAGGCAGGTGACGTGGCTGTTCCAGAAACACACGCTGATGCTTCAGGAGATTGTGAAGAGGGTCGATGAAGACAAGGCCGAGACCGTGGCCCGGCTCGCTGCCTTGGAGGGACCCCCGCGCGCAGCAGAGGACGACGATGTCACTTCACCAGGCGTGCACATTGCGCGAGCCGAGGGTCATCTTAGGAGCGCCACAGAGCAAATCGGCCTGGCTGAGCGGGAGCTGGTGGCGGTTCGCGATTACCACAATCCTCGCGTGCCTCCTCGATCGGGGACGAAGCGGTGGCACAGGTGGAAGTGGGTCGAGTACTAATCCAGCCTTTTTTCCCCGCACGCGGGATATCGCGGGGTTTCTACTGTTATTACAAAGTTATCTTCTACTTGTAACGACTCACAACTCTCTTTGCCCGCCTATGGGCCTAATTTTTTACTGCTGAGGTGTATTGAAATTACCAAGCTGTTGCTTTTGCTCTCTACGGGGCGGGACAGGGGAGAGATTCATTCTGCCTGACCTGCCGATCGGGGCGGGGGCGAGCCGAGGGGCTCACCAACCGGGTGTCTCCCGGCTCCCGCGGAATCCCGGATGGGTGCGGGCTGAGAGTCGCCCGCGCACACTTTGTGCGGACACGGCCGGGCGAGAACCACGCCTGACCGGCCTCGGTGGCACGGCCGCGCGTCGTGAAGTCGAAACGTCAGGCTGATTTTTGCTATCTGCACCCCCTCTTTTGGCGGGAAGTTTCCCGCCCTTTCTCTTTCCCTATAAATAGGCCTTGCAGGCCCTTATACCCTCACCGATTCCAAACGCTCTCTCGCTTCCTGTTCCCCGCGAAACACGGCTCGGGCTCGCCTTCTGGATCTATCTCGCACGTTCGGCGGCGATTCGATGGGAATGGGCTGGGGCGGCGGCGACATGGACGGACGAAGTAAGTGCGCCTGGACCTTCTCAGAGCACAACTTTCCTCACACTGTCATCTCGGAGCGCAAGTAGCTGGATGCTCTTGGCGACCACGTTCCGCCGGGCTTTTCTGCGAGACGGCCCGGGGATGGGGAAAATATCAATGACTTATCTAGGGACGAGCTCGCCATCCCTCTAGCTCACTTTGAGGTGGGCCTGCGACTCCCCCTGTGGCCCGAGGTGCGCCAGGTGCTGAAGTATTTTGGGGTCATCCTAGGCCAGATGACCCCGAACTCCATAGCCGTTATGGTGGGGTTCACCTGCTTCCTGCGAGAGGAGCGAGTCGAGTTCAGCCTCGCCATTTTCCGGAAACTGTTCTCCTTCCGGGCGAACCGGGATGGGACCGCCTTCTTCTCCAGCGCTCACCTCAAGGTGCGGGAGACAGTAAATAAGAGTCACAACTGGCTCAAAAAGTTCCTGTTCGTCAAAGGGGATTTCGGCAACGTCCCCTTCTCGCCGGTGCAGCTGAGCGAGGCGAGCTACCGTCCGCCCAGCCTAGGGGGCCATGAGGCCGACTTGTGTGGGTTCTTCGCCGGGAAGAATTTCGAGGTCGCGTACCTGCACCGCCATCTTAACGACCTCGCCGCCGTCCCACCAGGGGGAGGTTTGCCACTCGCCGCTGTTCTGACTTACCCCCCCTTTTTTTTCCTTTATCTCACCCCTTCTCCTTGGCAGGCGAGCGCGACATCCCTCTTCACCCCCCTTGCGAGAGCGCTCGGATCCCCCCCGGGGTTCTCGCCAGAGCTCAGGCTGCGGATGCCGCTCAGCGCGACATCCCGTCGGTCCCGGCCAAGAAGCGGCCGGGTGGCGGACAGCCCACCCCTCCGCCGAAGGTGGCGAAGAACGCGGGTCAGCAACCCACCGCGAGCCAAAGGAAAGGCAAGGCCCCTGCGGTCCTTCCAGCCAAGAGCCCTTCACCCCCGCTGGTTGCTTCGACCAGCGACACCCCAGACAGGGCGGCGGGCACCTCCGCGCCGCAGGACGGGTCTCAAGCTGCCGCGCAGCCGGTGCCGAGGGGTCACCGCAACTTTGGCTACGGCGAGAGATTTCTGGACGAGCTCGGCGCCCCGCTCCTGTCGTGGGACAAGGAGGCAAATCGCACCGCGATATCGACCTTGCTGCCGAGTTGGATGGAGCAGGACACCATCGGCGGGGAGGCCTACAACTTCTCGTTCGGCCTGTACTCGCGAGAGGACGCCGCCATCTACGACAAAGAGGTGACGCAGGTATTGGTCCACGAGAGCGCGCGGGCCCAGCTATGCGGCCTGGAGCTAGCTCATATGGTAGGGAGGCGCTGCACCCAACTGGAGCGGAACGCCACCTCCCTGAAGAAGCTGGCGGACGAGAGGGAGGAGGCCCAAAAACTCGCTCAGGAGGACGCGAACCTTCAGAGGAGGCGGGCCGGCGCGGCAGAGGAGTCCCTCGCGCAGTACTTGGGCGGGGTGGTATGTGCTCACCCTCGACAACCGCCCTTTCTCGCGAATCTACCTTATAACTTTGTCTTCCTCTTGTCAGGATGCCGAGACGGCCAGTCGGATGGGCGCTGCGATCGCCACCCTTGGTCAGGACAAGTCGGCATTGGAGGCAGGAGTACGCGAGCTGGAGGCCGCCGCCGCTGTCCCTCCTCCGGACAGCAGGGTCTGTCCGCTCGAGCACTTCTCCGACTACGACTTGGAGGTGCTGATGCAAAAGAACGCCGCCAGCGCCACGAAGTACACGATGCAAATGCTGCGATGCGCGGATCTCCTCAAGGGCGAGGCGGCGGAACTCTCGGCGGAGGATGTGGTGCCGGCGCTATTTCTTCCCGTGCCAGACCCTGGGGACAAATCCTTCCAGCCCATCTAAGACTTCTCGCCCCGGATCTCGCGTCTTCCCGGCTTTTCGACATTTGTTTTTTAAATGTATATTGTCATGTATGTTTACCTATTTTGAGATGCACGCGCGAGCTGCGCCTGGACTTCGTGATTTTCACCTGTTATTGCTTTTATAAATGCTCTCTCGCACGCCTTACTCGTATATTTGCTATTGCCATGCAGGGCGACCTACCTCTGCGGCCCAGCCCTGATGAGGCGGCTGCTCGCCCGCCGAGTGAGGCGAGCCGGCTCGTCCCTTGTCTGTATTGCCTAATTTCTTGCGGATTCTCGCCCAGGTTCTCGCCTTCATTCGGCCGCCTTTCCTGGGGCTGGGGGGCTATGTTAGACCCCTCCCCTTTTTGATTAATTTTTGTGATTCTGACCTGTTGTTAACATCGTTTGAGTATTTCCCGGCCTCGTCGGCTAGGTGGGAGCCCGGCAGCGCGATTCGCTCTAGGTCGCAAGTTATTGCTATTGAGTGACTCCCGCCCCTGCCAGCTAGGTGAGAGCCTGGCAGCGGGATCTTCTCGGGGCCCAAACTCATTCCATCGTGTGACTTCCGGCCCTGCCAGCTAGGTGGGAGCCCGGCAGCGGGATCTTCTCGAGGCTAGGGATGACACCGAGTGACTTCCGGCCCTGCCAGCTAGGTGAGAGCCTGGAAGCGGGATCTTCTCGGGGTGAAAACTCATTCCATCGAGTGACTTCCGGCCCTGCCAGCTAGGTGGGAGCCTGGCAGCGGGATTTTCTCGAGGCTAGGGATGACACCGAGTGACTTCCGGCCCTGCCAGCTAGGTGAGAGCCTGGCAGCGGGATCTTCTCGGGGTCCAAACTCATTCCATCAAGTGACTTCCGGCCCTGCCAGCTAGGTGGGAGCCTGGCAGCGGGATCTTCTCGAGGCTAGGGATGACACCGAGTGACTTCCGGCCCTGCCAGCTAGGTGAGAGCCTGGCAGCGGGATCTTCTCGGGGTCCAAACTCATTCCATCGAGTGACTTCCGGCCCTGCCAGCTAGGTGAGAGCCTGGCAGCGGGATCTTCTCGAGGCTAGGGATGATACCGAGTGACTTCCTGCCCTGCCAGCTAGGTGAGAGCCTGGCAGCGGGATCTTCTCGGGGTCCAAACACATTCCATCGAGTGACTTCCGGCCCTGCCAGCTAGGTGAGATCCTGGCAGCGGGATCTTCTCGAGGCTAGGGATGACACCGAGTGACTTCCGGCCCTGCCAGCTAGGTGAGAGCCTGGCAACGGGATCTTCTCGGGGTCCAAACACATTCCATCGAGTGACTTCCAGCCCTACCAGCTAGGTGAGAGCCTGGCAGCGGGATCTTCTCGAGGCTAGGGATGACACCGAGTGACTTCCGGTCCTGCCAACTAGGTGAGAGCCTGGTAGCGGGATCTTCTCGGGGTCCAAACACATTCCAATTCTCTGTGTAAGCTGGCTATGGCAATTCTGGGGGGGGAGGGAGAAAAAGGAATTCATTATAACAAATCGTGTTGCTTACAGGTGCTTAGGGAAAAAACATCTTCAGGTCGTCTCCACTCCAGGTGAGACTCAGGGTCTCGCCCTCTACATTTTGGAGCCGATAGCCCCCTGACTTCAAAGCTTCCTTCACAATGAACGACCCCTCCCAGATGGGGTTGAGCTTTCCTACGGATGCTGACCTCCCTGCCGCGTCCACCTTATTCAGCACCAGGTCTCCTTCCGCGAACTGCTTGACCCTGACATGCTTGTCAAAGTTTTTGGCCATCCTTCTTTTTACCTCCTCCTGTCGGATGGCTGAAAGGTCCCTCAATTCTTCCACCATGTCAAGGGAGAGTCTCAGCTCCCCCTCATTCTAGGCTCACCACTCCTCTCGGCCCTCTCTGGCCGCTCCGACTCGCGGCGTTTGGACTTCAAATTCTATGGGGAGCACCGCCTCGCACCCATGGGAGAGATTGAAGGGGGTCTCCCCTGTGGCCGTGTTAGGGGTGGTTCTTAGGGCCCAAAGAACTGCGGGGAGCTGCTCCACCCAGCTCCCCCTCAAGTTTTCCACATTTTTCTTGAGGAGATTGACGATGATCTTGTTCGCGGCCTCCACCTGCCCGTTGCTCCTGGGGTGGTGGACCGAGGCGAACCTGAGGTCGATTCCAAGCTGCTCGCAGAAGCTGGTGAACTCGGCACTGGCGAACTGGGGTCCGTTGTCGGTGACGATGGCCTGGGGCAGCCCATGGCGACAGATGATCTCCCCCCAGACAAAGTTCCTGATCACTTGGGAGGTCACCTTGGCCAACACCTTCACCTCCATCCACTTCGAGAAGTAGTTGATCATCACTAGGAGGAACCTTCTCTGACTGCTGGCCTGGGGAAACGGTCCAACCAAATCCATTCCCCAGATTGCAAAGGGCCAGGGGGCCGTGATACTCTTGAGTTGTTGGGCCGGCTGTAGCTAGAGGGGGGCAAACAGCTGGCACTTATGACATCTCCTTGCGAACTCCGCGGCATCTCGGCCCAGGGTGGGCCAGAAATACCCTTGCCTGACTATCCTCCCCTCCAGGGTCCGACTCCCGGAATGACTCCCGCACTCCCCGGAGTGGACTTCTTCCAGGATCCTCTGCGCCTCACCCTCGGCTATGCATCGAGCCAGCATCCCGGAGAGGGTCTTCCTGTATTGCTGCCCGTCTTTAAGGAGGTAGTAAGCGGACCTGTGCCTCAGCTTCTTCCTGTCTACTCCCTCCGGATACTCTCCCTTGGAGAGGAAAACTACTACTGGATCCATCCACGAAGCTTGCTGGTCGATCTCCATGAGCTCTCCTTCTTCGATGGAGGGGCGGAACAGGTCGGTGATGGTGCCCCCCACCCGGGGGCCATGCTTTGCTAGCTGGTCGGCGTGGTCATTCTCTCCCCTTGGCACGTGTCGGATGGAGAAGGTCTGGAAGGTCCCTATGACCCCCTTCACTTTGGCCAAGTATAACTTCAGAGCGGGCTCCCTTGCTTCGAACTCCCCGTTGATCTGGGAAGTCACCACCATGGAGTCGGTTAGGACCTCCACATCCATCACCCCCAACTCCCTGGGCAGGCGCAGCCCCGCTATCACGGCCTCGTACTCGGCCTGGTTGTTGGTAATGGGAAAGTGCACCACCACCGTCTGCTCAATCCGAGTCCCTTGAGGGCTTTCTAGGACCACCCCCACTCCAAGGGAGTGCCTCCCTGAGGCTCCATCCACCCTCACTGTCCAGGGGGTCGGGCGGGTGAGCTCTTTCTCTGCTACTTCCACTACGTAGTCGGCCAGGAAGTCGGCCATCGCCTGAGCTTTGATCGAGAGCCGCAGAACGAAGGAGACATCGAACTCGCTCAGCTCCACCGACCATTTGGCCAGCCGGCCTGAATGCTCCACCCCCTCGAAGATGTTGCGGAGGGGATGGTCGGTCACCACCCGGATCGAGTGCGCCTGGAAGTAAGGTCGCAGCCGCCGAGCCGAGATGATTAGGGCGAATTCAAGCTTCTCCAAGATTGGATACCGGAGCTCGGCCTTCCTCAGGACCCGGCTGACGTAATAGACAGGGAGCTGTCTCTTTCCCTCTTCTCGAACCAAGACGGAGCTTAGAGCCTCCGCCCCGACCCCGAGATATAAGAACAAATCCTCACCCTCCTTCGGCCCTTGGAGCAGCGGAGCCTGTGTCAACTGCGCCTTGAGGTCCTGGAACGCCTCCTCGCATTCCTTGGTCCATTCGAACCTCTGACCTCCCCTCAGCGTTTTGAAGAAGGGGGAGCACTTCTCCCCTGCCCGAGAAAGGAAGCGACTCAGCCCTGCTAGCTTCCCTGTCAACCGTTGCACCACCTTTGCATTCCGCGGGGACCCTAGCTCCAAGATATCCTAGACCTTGTCTGGATTCGGCTCGACCACCGCGGGGGTGAGGAGATGCCCCAGGAACTTCCCCCGGCCAGCCCCAAAGACACACTTAAGGGGATTCAGCCGCATCTTGTATCTGCGCAGGGTGGCGAAGGTCTCCTCCAAGTCCCGGAGGTGTGAGTCCACATCCCGGCATTTGATCATGAGGTCGTCCACGCAAACCTCCAAGTTCCTCCCCCTTTGCTCCTTGAAGACCCTATCCATCATTTTTTGGTAGGTGGCCCCAGCGTTCTTCAGCCCGAATGGCATCATCTTGTAGCAGTAGCATCCATCCCCTGTGATGAACGAGACATCCTTGATGTCCGGGGGGGGTGCATCCTAATCTGATGGTAACCTGAAAAGGCATTTAAAAAACTCATTACAGAAAAGCCGACGGCTGAGTCAACCAGCGCGTCGATCCGAGGCAAAGGATAACAGTGTAACACCCCCTATCCGTCGCATAGCATATGGCAGTAGGTCCGGCCGGGGCCCGACGCCATATACCACAGACAGACCGGGTGGTTACGTATGGAAACCATCCAACCAATCTCAACGTCCTACACAGAGCATTCTAGCGGAAGCAGTTTATATAAGTTGTAAACAAGAACCCAGCAACGAGCATGAATGTCCACTAATACAACATGTAGGAATGTATACAAAATACCCAGAATCGGCCTTAAGGCCTTACAAAATGTTTCACTTGTCTGTTACATGATTTACCAACCTCGGCACGCAGGCCGGCCATACATGAATAAAATAGAAAACATTTCCACTTGGGCCTTCGAGGGCCAGCTTCGCAAAAAGGGCTTTAGCCCGCTATTGACCGCTTGGTCCAGCTGCACCTGCAAGCAACAATCCACCGCACGGTGGCAAAACAAGGCAACGGTCAGCAATGCTGACCAAATTATAACGATCCCGCCCCCAACTCGTGGCGGCGATGCTCCTTCCCTGCATTTCATTAGCATAAGCGAGCAATATAAAAACCATAGCCATTTCATCACAGGCGTTGGCTCGCACGGCCACACGCCCCGTGCACTCAGGGCACATTCTCGGTGAACCGGTCCATGTCGCGTCAACTTAAGCCACCAACATTCCGGACTCACCACCGCCACTTAGACGGCCATTCCTATGAGCAATTCGTCTTCCTGGCATTGGTCACGTCAATTTAAGCCATAGACCGCCGAAGACTCACATCTATGCCAACGGCGAGTGCCATGTAACTTTAGGTCTCTCTAACCCGAACGACATAGAGCGGGTACGGCTCCATCTAACCCGTGCTCACATCGCAACGACAATTTAAGCCATATGCGCGGGTCAAACTTTCACCGAGTCCCATTCTAACACAAGTCACATAACCCCGTTATGTTCAAGTTGGCTCTCAGGCCACCAAGTTGGCAAGACCTCGTATCCGCCCAGTTTTCCGGGTGCACCTTTGGGTTAGTCCCCAAGGCTCCCTGCTGCAATCTACCGCGTAGAAAACCCGAAAAACACCCAATAGCACGGAGTCTTCTCCGGCCTTATGCAATGCAACATCACCGATCCGAACTAACATGTCCGGGTAGGCTTCAACCAAAATGCCTATGTCCGTTCTCGCATACGGACTCTAAACAATGGGGACTTCACATATCTACCCGAAGGAACGCCTCCAACTCTCCGCAAACTCGCGAGAGCGGGCTTCCTATGCAAAGAAAGAGAGCGACTCATGCTCAAGATGAGGATCGTTACCCTTGCGGTCCTCTTTGGCGCCATCGAAAAGTAATCGGATGGAAATCACCGCACTTGCGTTGCCTCCGTGGATCCGGAGTCGGCTTGCGATTCGGAGCTCCGAAGCTCCTCCAATGGCGGATCTAGCTCCTCTTCTTCTTGCCTTAGCTCTCCTTTCTCCAAGGATTTAGAAAGAGGATAAGTGGAAAAAGTGAGGGTTTTCTAAGTCAAAACCCGGGTATATCCCTTCAGGGACAACCCCCAGCCGTTGGATCTTCAGTCAAAGAAATGAACGGCTTCGATTCGGGGCTGAAATGCCCAATCTGGACCGAACACGGCCTGGCACACGCCCGTGTCCAGGGCCGTGTGCCTCATTCGCCGTCAAAATCGAATCACCTGGAACCTCACACGGGTATCGAACACGCCCGTATTCGAGCTGACACGCCCGTGTTCCACCTGACACGGCCGTGTAGCTGGCCGTGTACCCCATGATTTTCTCCCGTTTTCAACCCGAGCACTGCACGAGTTCTAGGACACGCCCGTGTCCTTGCCCGTGTCACCTTGACACGCCTGGGCTCCAGGCCGTGTACATGGTCTCGACACTTCGCGGCTAAGTGTCGACACGGGTCGACACGCCCTGCGACACGCCCGTGTCGCAGGCCGTGTGCCATGTCTCGACACATTGTCGACACCAAAGTGTCGACTTCGCGGGACGAGTGTCGACACGGGTTGACACGCCCTGCGACACGCCCGTGTCGCAGGCCGTGTGCCGTGTCTCGACACAATGTCGAAGCACTGTGTCGACTTCACGGCTAAGTGTCGACACGGGTCGACACGCCCTGCGACACGCCCGTGTCGCAGGCCGTGTGCCCAGTCTCGACACAATGTCGAGACCAAAGTGTCGACTTCGCGCCTTAGTGTCGACACAGGCTTGACACGCCCTGGGACACGCCCGTGTCCCAGGCCGTGTGCCTGCAGCCAGAACTCAAACTGCCCCAAAACATCCCCCCCTTTGCTCCTTTGAGTTTCGGGGCGTTACAACTCTACCCCTCTTAAAAGAATTTCGCCCACGAAATTACATAAAGGGAAAAACATGTACAAAACAAAATTTGTACCTGAGCGGAACAACTCTGGATATTCGTCAAGCATCGTCTGCTCTCGCTCCCAAGAGAGCTCCTCACGACCGCAATTGTCCCACCGGACTTTGACCATCCTGATCTCTTTATTGCGTAGCCGCTTGACCTCCGAGTCCTCAATCCGCACGGGCTTGACCTTTGTCGTTAGCCCACTATCCACCGGCACTTGATCGACCGCGATCACTTGCGTAGGATCTTGCACCGCCTTCCGAAGCACCGAAATATGGAATACATCATGTAAACCACTTAGCTCCACTGAAAGCTTCAGCCGATAGGCCGCTTCTCCTACTCGCTCCAGAACCTCGAACGGTCCAAGGTACCTCGGGCTTAGCTTTTTCAATCGCCGCACCCGCGAGACACCCTTGAACGGCTTGATCTTCAAGTATACATAATCGCCCACAGCGAACTCCACGTTCCTGTGCTTGGCATTATAGTACTTTGCTTGCCGGTCCTGAGCGATAAGCAACCTCTCCCGAATTGTCCTTACCAAAGAAGTAGCATCCTCCACTTCCGATCGCTTATACAACTTTGACTCGCCCGTTTCTAACCAAGACAACGGCGTGCGACATCTTCTACCATAAAGGGCCTCGAAAGGCGCCATCTGAATACTTGCTTGGTAGCTGTTGTTGTATGCGAACTCCACCAAATAAAGGTGGTCCTCCCATTGCTTTCCAAAGTCCAAGACACACATGCGAAGCATGTCTTCCATGGTTCTATTGACCCTCTCGGTCTGCCCATCCGTTTGCGGATGGAAGGCTGTGCTAAACTTCAGCTTTGTTCCCAACATTTGCTGCACCAGCCTCCAATCATTGGACGTGAACCGCCCATCTCGGTCACTCACGATGCTGCGGGGCACACCATGAAGCCGCACTATGTTATCCACATAAAGCTTTGCCAGCTTCTCCACCGGATCATCCTTCCTATGCGGAATAAAATGCGACACCTTTGTTAATCGATCGACCACCACCCAAATGGCGTCGTTCCCTTTTTGCGACCTTGGCAAACCATGCACAAAGTCCATAGAGATGTCGTCGAATTTCCACTCCGGAATAGGCAAGGACTTAAGAAATCCTCCCGGCTTTTGGCACTCCGCCTTCACTAAGGCGCAAGTTTGGCACTTCGCTACGTATAGCGCCACATCCTTCTTTAAGCCCGGCCACCAAAACAGTTTCTTTACATCACGGTACATCTTCGTGCTCCCCGGGTGAATCGAGTACTTGGTATGGTGCGCCTCGTACAACAACTCCACCCGTAAATTGCCCACACTAGGGACGCACAAACGACCGTCTTTCCACAGCAATCCGTCCTCCACAACGAATTGGGAATTTGACCCATCCAGAGCCTCTATCATGAACTGCTTCATATGAGCATCCATATCCAAAGCCTGCCGAATCCGATCAGCCAGGTCATATTGGACTTCAGTCCAATTCAGCACTGCTTCAGCACTAGATTGTCTATCCACACAAACAATCTCCAACGCCTCCAGCTCCTGCACCAACCGCTCATCATGCACTGATAGCCAATTCGCTTGAGCTGGGGCTCGGCGACTCAACGCGTCCGCAACCGCATTCCCTTTGCCAGGCACGTAGTGGATCTTGAATGTATAGTCCCCCAGGAACTCCATCCACCTACGCTGCCGCATATTCAGATCTTTCTGATCAATCAGGTACTTTAGACTCTTGTGATCGGTGTAGATATCAATCTTCACACCGTACAAATAGTGTCTCCACAGCTTCAAGGCAAAAATCACGGCCGCTAACTCCAAGTCATGAACCGGATAATTTCTCTCGTGCACTTTTAGCTGTCTCGAGCCATAAGCTATCACGCTGCCGTGCTGCAATAGCACGCAACCCAAACCGCTGCCCGAAGCATCGCTATATATCTCGTAGCCTTCGGTTCCAACCGGCGAACTCAGCACAGGCGCCGTGGTCAACCGACACTTCAACTCCTCAAAAGCTCGCGCGCACTCCGGCGTCCAAACGAACTTATGCTCCTTCCTCGTCAAAGTAGTGAGAGGTAGCGCTATCCGCGAGAAGTTCTCTACGAAGCGCCTATAATAGCCGGCAAGCCCCAAAAAGCTCCGGACTTCTGCTACCGTAGCAAGCTCAGGCCACTCCCGTATCGCAACAATCTTCGCCGGATCCACAGCAATACCCTCTCCACTCACTATATGCCCGAGGAACGCCACTGAGGATAGCCAAAACTCGCACTTCGAGAACTTGGCATACAACTGGTTTCTCCTGAGTGTCTCCAACACCAAATGGAGATGCTTGAAGTGATCCTCCTCACTTTGCGAGTACACCAAAATATCGTCGATGAAGACGATCACGAAATGGTCCAAGTACTCCCTGAACGTCCTGTTCATCAAATCCATGAACACTGACGGCGCATTAGTCAGCCCAAACGGCATGACCGTAAACTCATAATGCCCGTATCTCGTACTAAACGCTGTCTTCGGGATATCACTCTCCCGTATACGCAGCTGATAGTACCCAGCCTTGAGATCTAACTTCGAGTACACCGTCGACCCGACTAACTGATCGAAGAGATCATCAATCCGGGGGATCGGGTACTTGTTCTTCTCAGTCAGCTTGTTTAGCTCCCGATAATCAATACATAACCTCAAGCATCCGTCCTTCTTATTAACAAAGAGGACCGCTGCGCTCCAAGGCGAAGAACTCGGGCGCACATACCCTTGCTCCAACAACTCTTGCAGTTGAACTTTTAGCTCCGCCATTTCCTTAGGCGCTAGCCGATACGGAGATCGTGACACAGGCTTTGCACCTGGCACTAGCTCGATAGTAAAATCTATCTCCCGTTGAGGCGGGGCTCCAGGAAGATCTGCGGGGAACACATCAGGGTATTCCGATACCACTGAAATACAATCCATCGCGGGCTTCGGCTTTGCAACCTCCACTAGTGTAAAGAACAGTTCTGCTCTGGCACGAACCGCCTTCACCACCTGAAGAGCAGACATCAACGTCTTGCTCGACCCCTTTAAGCCCGTAAAAGTCGTCTCACGACTTGCTCCCAGCTTGACTTCCTTGCTACCGCAATCTATATGGGCCTGCTGCTCCGAGAGCCAGTCCATTCCAAATATGACGTCGAACTCCACCAACGGAAGTAAGGATGCCCGCAGGTCAAACTCCTGCTCTCCAATACGAATCTTAACATCGCAAATCCTATCCGCTCGCATCGAACACCCATTTGGCAACAACACATCCAACTTATCCTTCGCCATCGAAGAAGGGACTCCGATGCGTAATATAAATCCTTCGGACAAGAAGGAGTGTGAAGCTCCCGTATCAAAGAGTGCTCGTGCCGGATTTTCACAAATCAACACAAATCCTAAACAAGTAGTGGTAAGGTAACATGTGCATAACAAGCATATAAAGGAATTGACTTGCTATAAATTGAACCGTACCTGTCACCACGTCAGCTTGTTTAATGGCCTCCTGTTGGCCAAGATTGTAAACCCTTGGTTGGGTCGGAGCATAGTGGGATGCGGTCGATTCCACCGCCTTTCCCTTCTCTTCATAAGTAGCTCCCGGCTTCCTCTCGGACTTAGGACGTCCGCTCCAACAATCACGGGCGAAATGCCCCGTCTTTCCACATGTAAAGCACGCACCCGGGGTCCGACCCGTAGTCGTCCCAGAAGCGCCAGAAGGAGCTGGACCCGAAGTCCTATGCTTCTTGAAAGACTTCTGATAGCCGGACTTTGAAGCAGTCGGCACTCTGAACTCAGATTTCTTTTCACTCAAGCTTTTCTTCGCCTGCACGTTCTTCATGTCCTTCTCCAAGGACCGGGCAGTATTGACCAAGGTTAAGAAACCCTGCGTCATTGGCCCCGACAGTAACAATCTCAGCTCATCCCTCAAGCCTTCATAAAAACGATTAGTCTTGCGCTCCTCATCCATGATGGTGGAGCTAGCATAACGACTCAACCGCGTAAACCCGTGGAGATATTCATCCACGCTCCTCTCACCCTGCACCAACTTCAGGAACTCATTCTCCATTGAAATCCTCTGAGTAGAAGGGAGGTATCTAGACAAGAACAATCTCGAGAACTCCTCTATCGAGACATCACCAAGTTGCCTACCTCTCAAATGATGCAGCTCCAAACCTTCCCACCACATCCTCGCTTCACCGTCCAGCAGGAACGTAGCGATGGTGGTCATCTGCCACTCCTCCGTCTCCGTCGCTGTCATGACTCTCTTCACCCTAGAGAGCCAGTCTTCAGCCTGAGATGGGGTTCCCAACCCCGAGAATAACGGAGGGTTAAAGCTCATTACATGCTTCAACTGTCTCTCAGTTGCCCTCCTTGGCACTATTGGTTCCACAATCACTTGCTCCACCCTCCTCGGCTCAGCCTCTTGCAGAGGTACTTGCTCCATCACAGGAGCGGGCTGCTGCGCTTGCCTTCCAGGCTGCACATTGATCACGGCCAACACCGCTTCAGCAACCAATCGTATATTCTCAGCCGACAGAGGTGTTGTAGGAGCAACATCCGGTGCACTACTTGCCTCAGAAACTCGGCGTTCTAACGGCCCAACACCACTTCGGGTCACCTATAGTGGTACAAAACACCGTTAAGCGACCAAATAAATTGCAAACAGCAATTATAGGAACACGCAGGTTCCTCAAAACACGAGTATTTTCATTCCTAAGTGGACATTCATGGGTTCTTTTTACTGTTATAACGATGATGCACACAATGTGCTCACCACCCCTTAAAAATAATTCGCCCACGAATTCAGTTCAAGCCCGACCAAAACCAGTAGTCTGATACCAAATTGTAACACCCCCTATCCGTCGCATAGCATATGGCAGTAGGTCCGGCCGGGGCCCGACGCCATATACCACAGACAGACCGGGTGGTTACGTATGGAAACCATCCAACCAATCTCAACGTCCTACACAGAGCATTCTAGCGGAAGCAGTTTATATAAGTTGTAAACAAGAACCCAGCAACAAGCATGAATGTCCACTAATACAACATGTAGGAATGTATACAAAATACCCAAAATCGGCCTTAAGGCCTTACAAAATGTTTCACTTGTCTGTTACATGATTTACCAACCTCGGCACGCAGGCCGGCCATACATGAATAAAATAGAAAACATTTCCACTTGGGCCTTCGAGGGCCAGCTTCGCAAAAAGGGCTTTAGCCCGCTATTGACCGCTTGGTCCAGCTGCACCTGCAAGCAACAATCCACCGCACGGTGGCAAAATAAGGCAACGGTCAGCAATGCTGACCAAATTATAACGATCCCGCCCCCAACTCGTGGCGGCGATGCTCCTTCCCTGCATTTCATTAGCATAAGCGAGCAATATAAAAACCATAGCCATTTCATCACAGGCGTTGGCTCGCACGGCCACACGCCCCGTGCACTCAGGGCACATTCTCGGTGAACCGGTCCATGTCGCGTCAACTTAAGCCACCAACATTCCGGACTCACCACCGCCACTTAGACGGCCATTCCTATGAGCAATTCGTCTTCCTGGCATTGGTCACGTCAATTTAATCCATAGACCGCCGAAGACTCACATCTATGTCAACGGTGAGTGCCATGTAACTTTAGGTCTCTCTAACGCGAACGACATAGAGCGGGTACGACTCCATCTAACCCGTGCTCACATCGCAATGACAATTTAAGCCATATGCGCGGGTCAAACTTTCACCGAGTCCCATTCTAACACAAGTCACATAACCCCGTTATGTTTAAGTTGGCTCTCAGGCCACCAAGTTGGCAAGACCTCGTGTCCGCCCAGTTTTCCGGGTACACCTTTGGGTTAGTCCCCAAGGCTCCCTGCTGCAATCTACCGCGTAAAAAACCCGAAAAACACCCAATAGCACGGAGTCTTCTCCGGCCTTATGCAATGCAACATCACCGTTCCGAACTAACATGTCCGGGTAGGCTTCAACCAAAATGCCTATGTCCGTTCTCGCATACGGACTCTAAACAACGGGGACTTCACATATCTACCCGAAGGAACGCCTCCAACTCTCCGCAAACTCGCGAGAGCGGGCTTCCTATGCAAAGAAAGAGAGCGACTCATGCTCAAGATGATGATCGTTACCCTTGCGGTCCTCTTCGGCGCCATCGAAAAGTAATCGGATGGAAATCACCGCACTTGCGTTGCCTCCGTGGATCCGGAGTCGGCTTGCGATTCGGAGCTCCGAAGCTCCTCCAATGGCGGATCTAGCTCCTCTTCTTCTTGCCTTAGCTCTCCTTTCTCCAAGGATTTAGAAAGAGGATAAGTGGAAAAAGTGAGGGTTTTCTAAGTCAAAACCCGGGTATATCCCTTCAGGGACAACCCCCAGCCGTTGGATCTTCAGTCAAAGAAATGAACGGCTTCGATTCGGGGCTGAAATGCCCAATCTGGACCGAACACGGCCTGGCACACGCCCGTGTCCAGGGCCGTGTGCCTCATTCGCCGTCAAAATCGAATCACCTGGAACCTCACACGGGTATCGAACACGCCCGTGTTCGAGCTGACACGCTCGTGTTCCACCTGACACGGCCGTGTAGCTGGCCATGTACCCCATGATTTTCTCCCGTTTTCAACCCGAGCACTGCACGGGTTCTAGGACACGCCCGTGTCCTTGCCCGTGTCACCTTGACACGCCTGGGCTCCAGGCCGTGTACATGGTCTCGACACTTCGCGGCTAAGTGTTGACACGGGTCGACACGCCCTGCGACACGCCCGTGTCGCAGGCCGTGTGCCATGTCTCGACACATTGTCGACACCAAAGTGTCGACTTCGCGGGACGAGTGTCGACACGGGTTGACACGCCATGCGACACGCCCGTGTCGCAGGCCGTGTGTCGTGTCTCGACACAACGTCGAAGTACTGTGTCGACTTCACGGCTAAGTGTCGACACGGGTCGACACGCCCTGCGACACGCCCGTGTCGCAGGCTGTGTGCCCAGTCTCGACACAATGTCGAGACCAAAGTGTCGACTTCGCGCCTTAGTGTCGACACAGGCTTGACACGCCCTGGGACACGCCCGTGTCCCAGGCCATGTGCCTGCAGCCAGAACTCAAACTGGCCCAAAACATCCCCCCCTTTGCTCCTTTGAGTTTTGGGGCGTTACAAACAGTCCTTAGGATAAGCTTTATTAAGTAATGAGAAATCGATACACAATCGTCAGCGGTCGTCTCCTTTTTTAACCATCACAACATTGGAGACCCAGCCGGGATACTGAATCTCGGACACGAAACCAGCCTTGAGAAGCTTCGCCACCTCCTCCCTGATGGGTTCCGCCAGCTTGTCTGCCGTGGATCTCTTTTTCTGCTGGACGGGGCATGTTCCCGGGTCCAAGTTGAGGCGGTGGCAGGCCACATCCACGTCAACCCCCGGCATCTCCGCGGCGTTCTAGGCGAAGATGTCCACGTTCTTCTGGATGCACTCCAGCATCCCGCCTTGGTTCTCCGGGGTCAGCCCTCCGCTGACGCGGATCTTCTCTATCCTTCCTCCCCGGGTGAGCACCTCCAGCTCCACCACTTCCTCTGCCACCTCTAGTCTGGACCGCTCCCCCCATCCTTCGGCGTCCCCTTCCTCCGGAACGGGGACCTCTACCTCCATCTCTCCTCCCACGGCCCTTACTTCAACCACCTCCTCCAGATCTCCTCCAGCCGCCTTCTCTGCGCAGTCCTTCACTCCCAGCTCCTCCCCTCCTGCTTCCTGCTCGACCTTCTCCATCCTCCGCCCCATATCCTCGGCTCCCTCCTACCAAGAGATGGTGTTCACCGCGGTGACATAACACTCCCGTGCCACCTTTGGTTCCCCCCTAACCCTGACCTACACCCCCTCAGCGTTGAACTTCAAGCACTGGTGGAAAGATGAGGGGACGCAGCGGAAGGTGCTGATCAGGGGCCTCCCGAAGATTGCGCTGTAGCTGCTGGGGGCGTCCACAATGACGAACTTGCAGTTTCGGGACTGCCCCCCCAGGGTGACATGGAGGCCGAATCCTCCCTCTACTTCCTTCCTTTCTCCCGAGAACCCGAACAAGGGCCCATCCGAGGCCATCACCCTCTTAGCCTCCACCTACATCGCGTCAAATGCCTTTTTGAAGACGACATTGACGGAGCTCCCATTGTACACGAGGATTCGTGAGACAGTGAAATTCTCGATGGCGGTCTTGATGACCAGCGCATCACAGAACGGATCCTCATGGTCTGGCATATCACTTCTGGAGAAGGTGATCCTCTCCTCCGGCGGCGGGGTTTGGGATGTAGAGGCAACGCTCCGCCGGTACATGGTATGGAGGCTTGCATTGCGGGAAGCCTCGATCCCCACTCCCCCGTGGATCACTCCAATCCCTCCTCGGGTCCCGACATCAACCCGGTCCTCGCAACGATCCTCCTCCGCCCGAGGCAGGACCTCCTCGATTCTCACTTCTTGCCGTGCCTCCTGCTGCTGCTGCTACCGCTCCCTATTCCCTCTCATCTCCAAGAATTCTGGGCACGTGGCTGTTGCGTGCCCCTCTTCCTGATGGAAGTCGCAATAGGGCAGCTCCACCCTGAACTCCCTTCTCCTCCTCATGATCCCCCTCCTTGCTCCCAAAGCTATGGCCATGGCCTCCTCCTGATCGGGGAGCCGGGGCCTCTGACCCTGCCTCCAGCCCAGTGGGTGGAACTAGTCCTGCCTCCCCTGATAGTGACCCCTTCCGAAGTACCCTCTCTGTGGCCCTTGCCCCTGCCCTTCAAGTCTCCAGCCCGGCCGACGGTCGGGCTCCGAGTGCCCCCACCTCGGCTGCTGCTGCCACTGGAGCTGCCTCTGCTCCCTCTGCCTAGGCTCCCCTCTTCTCTCTTCCTGTCCTCTTCCTCCCTTCGACTCCTTTTCCTCCTTCGTCGCCCACCTGGCCAGCTTCCTCGTGAATTCCGGGTTCGACGCCTCCCCGTTGACCTCTCTTGCCACCCTCTCCATCAACTCCTCGTAGGAGAGAGTGGGAACTCACTTCAGCTCCATTCGGAAGAAACCCTGCTGCAGGCCCAGGGTGAAAGCCATCATCAGACTATGGCCCGACATCTCCTGGACCCGGGTAACCTCCTCCTGAAATCGATCCACATAGCTCCCCAAAGTCTCGTTCGCTCCTTGCTTAATGTGGAACAACGACTCGGACTCCTTCTTCCTCTTCTTCGAAGTAGTGAACCTCAATATGAACCCTCGGCGAAGGTCCTCAAAACAGTAGATGGAGCTGACCGGGAGCTGGTGGAACCACTCCCTTGCCTTCTCTCGGAGGGTGATGGCGAAGAGACGACACTTGAATACGTCCGACATCTGACGGATGGAGACCACGTCTTCGAACCATTGGACGTGCTGAACCGGGTCTCCCTTCCCGGTATAGTAGGTCATCTCGGGCTCCCTGAACCCTTCTAGTACTGGTGCTGAGGAAACCAGCTCGCTGAAAGGACTGCATTCCCCCACTGGGCGAGCCGGCGAATCTCGCGGACCCAGCTCGCCGAATCTGCCTCGGCTTGCCGAGCCCGGGAAAAGCTCGCGCCCTGAGAGCTCGCCCCCTCAGCCTTCCTCGGCCACTTCCTTTCCAGCTCGCTGGCCAGGGGCGTCCTCGCCCAAAGAGGTGGCGGCCGCGATCTGGGCTGCCGGAGTCGAGCACTCGGCCCGCACGCCGAGTGCGATCTTGACGAGGCCCAGCACCTCGTTCCTGAAGTCTTCAAACATCCCCACCGTTGCGAGAGGCGGGGGGGGGGAGTCCTGCCTGTCAGATCCTTGTCCTCCCGTCATTGAGCTCGCCGAAGCTTTTCTGTACTGGCCACTCTCCACGCTCACCGTACCAAGATGTTGAAACCGGAATCCGTCCTCTTGTGGAGTTCGACCCTTGGGGAAGGGGTGGTCTCGCGCCTACTTTGCTCCTGCAAGAAAAACAACGAAGAAGACAAGGAGAAACAGACCCAAGGGCTCGGCAGGGAGGTCCCACCACAAACCCGGAAGATCTCTGAGCGCTTCCCCTCCTTAGCCAGAAGCCGAGCTAAGGTACTCTCAGAGAACACTTGGAAACGAGAGTAAGGAGGCACTGAAAGCGTGTCCTCTGAGGTACCCCTTGGGTCTTATTTATAGTTTTTCGGAATCTCAACTGCCAATAACCAAAATAACTGACCTGAAAATACCAAAAGACCCTTAGCTGGGTCTGCCAATAGCCAAACTCCGCTGTTCTGAGGGGCTATGCGCAGTCCCACCTGGTCTGCCAACAGCGTGGCTCCGCTGTTCTGAGGGGCTATTCGCACCCCTTGGTAGTCAGCTCGCCTCTAACCCTCCTCCGCGGGGGGCGAGCACGACCTGGTTCCAGCTGCCCTCCTATGCTCCCTGGGCGAGCGCGAGCCGGACTGTCGCGACCCGCCTTTCTTCTGCCGGGGCGGACCGGCGGCCAGGTCGCGTGTGGGGGCTGGTCGGCGGCCACTGCGACCCCCGATCGGCTCGCCAGTCGCGGGTCGCCAGACCCATCCGCTTTGGTCAGTGATTCTCCGCTCGTCCCGCTCGCTCGCCTCGCCGGCTCGCTCGCTTGGAATGGGCGGGAGCGGGCCAGCCCTTCTTCCGTATATCCCTTTTGTTGTTTGGGTGCGGGTCGCGGGGCTAGGTCTGCTCGACCTCCCTGGCGGGACCCGCTCGCCAGACACGGGGATGTACATGGAGGTTATACATTATTCAAGACCATGGATCACACAATGAGAGATTACATTACATGGTCCTGTGTTTAGTGACTAATTGTAAACTGACATTGGTCTACACTTAACATTAATGACCTACAAGCACTCAACTAAAGAATTGCATCAAATACATACTTAATTCATCTTAGTTTCAGGGTGACTTTACACAAATCTAGGTTATTGCGGATACAATACCCAACAATGATGACCTTCCCGCTACTGGTGATGTCAATGATTCTACTATGAATGTTTCCACAGAGACTGATTATAAATCTCCCTAATGTTCTACCTGTAACGACTGAGGGGGAGCAGAGTCATCCTTATATATCCATTCAAACGGAGTTGGATAGATTTGTACGAAAGCTATAGAGGAGAATTACTGTAATTCCTTGTGGGCCTCCAGTAGAAGATGTAGAAATTGTTGATCTTTCTGATGAGGAAGGAGATGCAGAGGTGCATCCTCTATCCTAGAGGCTCCTTCTACTGGACTTCTTTGAAAGGCTCATGTTTCGTCTATGGAAGAGACTTCCAGTGACTCAGATGCAAGTGATAATCTCCATTCTCCCCCTAGTATTCCTATTGTCATTATTCCAAGTACAAGTGCAAAAATTCCTTTTATGCAATCTATAGAAGCCCTGATGGCAAAATAACAGGCGAGTTTTGATCACTCTCTAAAGAAAGTGCTGAAGAAAGTTAAAGAGACAGAAAAAAATATGAACAACAGCTTTGTAGCGATCAAGATGCGAAACTGGATGAAAGGATAGACTCATGGTTTGTGCAAGGTGACCAACCAATTGTTCATACTATGGCAGGGCTGAAAAGTAACTTAAATGTCCTCTAGAACATTGATGTAAATGCCAAAATGGTCATTACTACCCAAAATGAGGGGATGAACTATTTTGACGACTAAATGGTCTACTGTAGCAATGCAATTATAGCTAAGGTACTTGAAAAAGTCCAAAAGGGGGGAGAAAGAATTACAAACTAAGGTAGTTGCTATTGAAGCCCAGATGGTAAAACAGTTCACAGGTTTAAACACATACACTTATTATAACTTCGGTTGGCTTCCTAATGAGATATTTAGTGGGCAAGGTCATACTCATGCTAAAATTCTGGAACCTACAGTGCCTAGTCCAGTACATGATGATGTCCATCCTGCCATGGATTATTCACAGTATTGGACAGACACATAAGACTTCACTCAGTATGGACCAGGATCTGCTGATGCTGCTGCTATTGAGCCAAAAGTCTAGCTAGTTGAAGACTTACCTCCTCCTATTCATAAGAAAAGAAGATATGGTGAAGACCCCTCTGTGGTAAGGTCTCAGCCAACCAAAGAAATGGTTGAGGTCTAGAGTTCCATCTCTAAAAGCATTATCTTAGCCACCTTCAAATTGGTAGAATTGGCTAATGAAAATAGATGAGATTATTATAGCAGGGAGGTGTGGCAAACACATGAGGTTGCTAATGCAAAAAGAAGGCTACACTTCATAAAGTACATATTTGATGATCCAGAAGCTCCTCCTGCCCTGTCCAAGTACTATTCAAAGCCAAAATCCTACTTTGACAGGTAATATCAGAAAATCAGAGGGAAAAATGTTTAACTATTTTTTAGTTGATGGTTGTGGATTTGGTTGCCCCTTGTAGAACTTTATATATATATATATATATATATATATATATATATATATATATATATATATATATATATATATATATATATATATATATATATATATATATATATATGTTTTCACTGGAGTGTTTTTATATCTTATTTTTTACATGTTCTTTTATGTTAATCTTTTAAGATTATTGTGTGCACAATTTACCTTAGTTTTAGGGTTTTAACTTCTTCAAATAGGGGGAGATTGTTGGGTATTGTATTCACAATAACTCTGATTTGAAGAAGTGTCTCTTGAACTAATATGATTTGAGTTTGTATTTGATATTGTTTTCTAGTTGTGTGCTTGCAGGACGATATTGCTAAATACAACTCAAAATCAAGTAACATTAGATCTTGAAACACATGACTACACAATGTAATCCCTCATTATGTAGGTCAACGTGTTGACTTACATGTAATCTCTCTATTGGGGTGTACTTTTATTTCAAGTGCATTAGAAGAATCCAAGAAGATCAAGTTGCAGACTTCATAAGAGAAGATTTTCTCTAAGTAAAATTCGTCGAGTATAGTAAAGGGTACTCATCGAATTCGTCGAGTATACTCCTGAATACTCGTGGAATTCGTCGTGTATGCTTACTGGCACTCATCGAATTCGTCGTATTTACTTAGAGAATACTCTCTGAATTTCTAGAAATCACGTAATTAAAAGTCATCGAGTATCATCGTGTATACATGTCAAATTCGTCGAGTGTATCTGCCTATACTTATCGAATTAGTCGAATATACATGTCGATACATGACGAATTCATCGAGTCATTTCGACTTTACTTCTCTGGACTTCTCTAAGTGATATTCGCCGAATATCACTTGGTATGGCATCGAATGCGTCGAGTCAGCTAGCGGATACTCGTCGAATTCGTCGAGTATACTAGCCAATACTCGTCGAGTATCTCTTCTGCCAAGCGTTGAGTTATATGATCGATCTGGGTGGATTTGTCCAAGTAAAATTCATCGAGTTTTTTAGGGATTCGATAAGTATACCCATAGATACTCGATGATACTCAACGAATTATACTAAGGGTTATTTTCTTCTCTTTTCAAATTTGGGTCTTGGGTTGTCTAGAATGCCATGTAAAGTAAATTTCGGATCTCTCGTTTAGGAAGGAAATTTCTAGCTGTTATTGAAGGAGGTTCTCAATATATATGTTGGGTGGATTTAAATTAACCCTACTCATGATTTGTGAAAGATAATAGTTGCCAACCTTAATCACCTAGAGGGGGGTGAATATGTGAGATGTGTGTCTTTTTTGCGTAATAAGAAAATCTCAACCAAAGCACAGATCTGTCTACCAAACAAGCAAACACAAACGAGTCAAGATTTATAGTGGTTCCCCAACCTTGGGTACATCCACTTTCCCTCACCGATCTAGCAATACACTAGACTCGGCTACTCCACTATCTCGGATTGGAAATCAATCCTACCTTCGGAACAATGTTCCTACAAACTCGATTCACAAAACGGATCTACACTCGGAAGGCAAAAGTTCCTACAATCTCGGAGTTGAAAACTCCTACACTCGGAGAAAACCTCTCCAACAATAATGAAATAAAGTTGTACAGAAATAAAAACAGTAAATTCTCTTATTCAGATCTGCAACAGTAAATCAGAAATTCCTTCTTCTAGGCGTGCGGCTTTATCAGACTATTGAAGAAGAATCTCGGTAATATCAGATTTGGAACTTCTTGACTTTACACGATCGAATGAGAAGATGAAGCGTTGAGCGGAGATCTCGATCTGTAGAGTCTTCTTAATCTGAATCCTCAAAAAGGTGAAACCCTAGCCGGTCGGAAATCAGAGACAGCGACGATGGCGGATTTCCGTTTCTTGGAGAGAGAGAGAGGAGACAGAAATCTTCTTAGAGAGAGTACGGCTGCAAAAACTTCTTAGAATAATTTTCTTTTAAAACTTAGGGTTTGTCAGATTACACAAGACATTTTATTGGAGAAGAAAAGATTAGACAAAATTACGTCATTATGAAAGACATGTGGACCAATCACGTCAACATTTCAGAATAAGACCGTTAGGTCTGGACTTAAAGAATTTCTGAAAAGTCAAAGTAAATCACTCGAGTCAAGCAGAACTACTCGAGTATATGCAGCACTACTCGATTAGGTCGAAGATGACTAATCGAGTACATGAGAAAAATTACTCGGGAGAAAGAGAAATCATTACTCGAGTACATGGAGTCAACTACTCGAGTAAATAAGAATGAGAAAAACTCAGCTACTCGAGTAACAAAAATGACTCACTCGAGTACTTAAGTACTTACACGAGAGGTGGAGTAAATTACTCGAGTACAAGAAATACTACTCGAGTATATAAGAATGAACTACTCGAGTATATATGAGACTACTCGAGACAAATACTTGGAAAATTTCTGGAACAGGAAAACTGAACTACTCGAGTATGAAAGATAATCTACTCGGGACATAAGGAATTACTCGAGTATATAAGATGAATTACTCGAGACAATTAGAACTACTCAAGTATATAACATGAACTACTCAAGTATATAACATGAACTACTCGAGTCATTCACTTAGATAAAATTTCTGGAGGGAGAATCTGGATTACATGAGTAAAAGCATTTGACTACTCGAGTAGTAGATGAACTACTCGAGTATATGATTTAGACTACTCGAGTAAGTAGGAACTACACGAGAGTAAGAATTCAATTAAATCGAGACAGAAGATAGAACTACTCGAGTACTCTATAGTACTACTCGAGTATATAACTTAGAAAAACTTTAGAAGAGAATTCTGTAAACTCGAGAGGTAAAAGGAAACTACTCGAGTATATATGATGAACTACTCGAGAGCCATAATTGGACCACTCGAGTATATCTTAACTACTCGAGTAAGTGAATTACTACTCAAGTATACACTCAGTAACTTACCCGAGTAAGTAAGGAACAACTCGAGTACTTTACTTAAGAAAATTTTTCTGACAGAATTTTTCTTCTTTTAAGGTGAAATCAGCATCAAGTCTTTTTCCATAGTCTTAGAGCTTGAATATGAAGTGTATCCCAATAGAGAGGCTACACATGAGTCAACACTTTGGAACACACAATGATGGATTACATTGTATAGTCCTATGTTTGGTGACCCATTTTAGACAGACATTGGTCTACACTTCTCATAAGAATCCTACAAACACATAATTCAAACCAAGCATCAAATACAACTTAATTCATCTTAGTTCTAGGGTGACTTCATCAAATATGGGTTAGTGTAGATACAATACCCAACAATCTCCCCCTAATTGTAAAAGTCAGAACATAAAAATAATGCAAACAACTTAACACTAAGGTGAATTATGGACATAAAAATAATGCTAAGTAATCAGGCAGTGTAAGCAAACAAGGAACTATGAAAAAGATAATAAGATCAAAAACTCTGAATTATATAAATATGATTATCCAAAAATATCATTAACAACAAAAATCCATTTCCACAACTCATGAGTCCTTTGGGCTAGCTCTGATGATGGTTCTTATCTTATTTCTCTTGCTGTCTTCTTTGATAGTTGTAATGTTTAGGATAATACCTGGGGGTCTGGGAGGAGCAGCTGGATTATTTCTTCCATATTCTCTATCATATATCCTTCTTTTAGTCATGGACTTCTCATACAATTCCCATTCATGGGAACTGTAGTGAATATTTCAGCTCTCATGGAAATCCAAAACTAATTTGAGAGTTTCCAGGTTGAGGGACTTTGAAGTGGGAGACCAAACCTCAGCATGTTCAGGAGCTTTAGCAGGAATAGACTTGCCGGAATAAGGACCTTCACCATCTTTTCTTTTCTTCTTATAAGTCAGTATCTCTGGAGGGGCTTCGAGAAAGATATCTGCAGGATCATCTTCCCAATCCTGAGCATATGAATCTGGAGGAGCAACTGAGTCTCTAGGCCTTGGAGAAAAGGTAGGTTGCAGAGGAGGAGCAGGAGCATCAACAACAGCTAGAGGGTTTAGGTGATGAGGGATAATGGTAGGATAAACAACAAATTCTAGAAGGATCTGGTTGTGCATCCAAACAGCAGTGTCATATGTGTGGAATTTGACACTCTGTATTTGAGCTTGTACATTATCATGGATCTCTTTAACTTTGGCTTCCCATAGTTCTTTCTTGAGGGCATCAGATTTTTCTAAATATTCTTTTACCAACTTCTCCCCCTTTCTGACTTCAACAGATAGCTGGGAGATGACATCATCTTTGAAAGTGCCAACTTCTTCACATATTTTCATCTTAGTGGCTTCAACTCGTTTGTCCAGTTCCATTTGATTATTAGAAAGAGTTAGAACTTGCTACATAACTTGTCCAACACTGGTGATGGTGTGGTCTAAGGCTTTTCCACCCATTTGGAACAGATATCTGAGCTGATCAGTATTATGCTGTATTTTAGCAAATCCTCTGCTCATCTCATGTTCTAGAGCAGTTACCTTATCAGTTACAGTTTTGATACAAGTATCAAAGTATGATCTTTGGTCTTTGTTGGAACACCCTATTACTAATTTGGGTCAGGATCACTATGTCTCTAGGAATTTATGTTTTGACCTTCTGTATAGATTATAGGTCAATTAGAATTGAGTCTAAGGGATCAGGAGTCTAGGTTTGGAAAGCTGCCCTGAAGACCCAAGTTTTTCTGGAGACTAAGTCCAAATCGTCGAGCTCAGCACGACGTTTCGTCGAACTCCGGTCGACGATCGTCTAGCTCAACTTTTGACAGATCGTCGATCTCCATTCGACGATCGCTGAGCTCAATCTTCTCAATATCGTCGAACTCCATTCGACGATCGCTGAGCTCAGGTCGACGATTTTGGCTCTGCACTGGATCCTTATCTCTGAGCTCAGTTCGACGATCTTTGAGCTCAGATCGACGATTTTCTGCTGCTTACATCTTTCTTTTTCGCTGAGCTCAGCTCGACGATAGCAGAGCTCAGTTCGACGATTTCAGTTGACCTTCAGAATTCTAATTCAAAATCAGATAGAAGTTATTCTGCATTTAAGACAGAAGATCTGCCAGCCGTTTTCATTTACTTCTGGAGCAAGTTTCAAGGGATTTTTCAAGGAACAATTCAGTGGACTTTCCTTCAGAGAAATTATACAATTAAGGCTGTAATTAATTCAGACCAACGACTATCTTTGACAGAGCAATTTTCTATTCAGACTCAGAGAATAAAAGATAGAATGTTCTTGAATCAAAAAAGAAGAGAGAAAAGAACAAGAGAATAGAGAAAGACAAGTAGAGGACACCTCTCTATACACAGAGACTCTCTCAATCTTCTGTCAACAAGAATTCAGAAGAACACTCATCAAAAAGAGATCAAGCTTTCAAACATTCTTCAGATCTCTTCAGCTCTCAAGTGTTCAAGGCCAACATCATCTCAAGACTCCAGACACTCAACATTTCAGCTTGCTGAAATCATCCTTTGCTGGAGATCTATCTTTGAAGGCCTATCACCCTCAGCAAAGCTCATCTTCCTGAAACTTCAAGGACTCAGGGGGAGCTTTGACAACATCACTGAATCCACATAGTCTTCTCAGTTGCTTGAGAAAGAGAAGACTCCCATCACTCTCTCACCCCCATTCTGTAAAGGGTTTTTCAAACTCCCTTCAAAAGTTTGAATCTGGTTTTTGAGCACCTTGTCAAAAGCTCATTGGTGGCAAGACACCTGATCAAAAAATCTGATCTGGTTTTTGAGCACCTTATCAAAAGCTCATTGGTGCCCAGGACACCTGATCAACTCATCCTGCAGTGGATTCCTACCTAGGGTGGTAGAAGAGTGGATGTACCCAAGTTGGGGAACCACTATATTTCCTTGTGTCATCTGGTTGTGCATGTTTTCTTTTTGTTTCTGGCCTAGATTTTCTTGTGCTTAATATCTGCATAGCTTAATTTTATTTCTGCTTCCCTGCTTACACTCATTACAACAATTGTTGTAAAGCTTTGCAAAAAGTTTTCTTTGTGTTTTCAAAAAGCACCATATACTCTATTCACCCCCCCTTTAGAGTATATCAGATCTAGTTTCCCCTTTCAATTGGTATCAGAGGTAGGTTGGTTAAACATACCATATCTGTTTGGTTGTACAGGCTAACACCTGAACCCCAAGATCCCAAACTAGATCCTTCCTCTATATTTTATTATTAGTTTTAGCTTGCACAAATCATGGCCCAAAACAAAGATTATGCAAGCACCAGACCTCCAGTGTGCAATCTGTCAAAGTTTGCACTTTGGAAAGCAAGGATTAGATTATACATGAACTCTATTGACGAAGATATTTTTAATTCTGTCTTAACAGTGTGTCCAAGACCTCCAGAGAGTACAAGCACTAATGCTGCTCCACCCCCATCAGGAACAGATGCTGACATCAAAAAGTGGAAAGTGGCTGATGCCAAGGCAATGAACATTCTAGCTCAGACAATGTCAGATGACATTTTTCAGAAGGTAGCTGAATGCAACTCAGCCAAGGAGATCTGGGACAAGCTCTCAGAAATAGTTTCTGGATCAGCTGATGAGAGAAAGGACAGAAGATCTCATCTCATCTCCCAATATGAGAACTTCAAGAAGGGAGAAACAGAGTCAGTGGGAGACATGTACAATAGATTAAGTCTAATTGTCAGTGAACTAAGGACATTAGACAAAGAAATCTCACTGACAGAACTCAATGACAAGATCCTAATGTGCTTCCCCAGCACTTGGGATTCAAGAATCTGGCCAATTAAAGATGCCAGAAGCCTAAATGAGATTACCACTGAAGCCTTGTTGGGTAAGCTCAAATCTTATGAGCTACTCATCAAGAACAGAGAAGAAGAACAAAAGGCTGCTTCTCCAGCCACAAGAAAGGAGAAGACTATTGCATTCAAGGCAGCTGAGGATCTGCCTGAAGAAAAGGCCACAAGCAATGATGAACTTCTCAGCCTGTTGGCCAAAAGATTCTATAAGATGGCCAGAAAGGACTTCAGAAGAAGATCATACAAGGAGCAAGATAAGCCAAGGTATGACAAGTCCACTGGCAATAGCAAAGACATTATTTGCTTTGGTTGCAGGAAACCAGGGCATATGGTTCCTGACTGTCCAGAAAATAAGAACAAGGACAGGAGGGACAGAAAAGAAAGAAGAAAGGAGAAGGACTCCAAAAGGCATGGAAGTAACAAACCTTTCTCCAGCAAAAATAAGCACACAAGGAAAGGATTTGTTGCTGAATCCTGGAGTGAGACTGAAGAGGAGTCACAGGCCTCTTCCAGCTCAAGTGATGATGAGGATGATGCAGAGGAAAAAGAATTCTGCATGATGGCAATCAATGCCTCTCAACACAACTCAGAGGAAGAGGAGTCAGAGTCAGACTCAGAAACTCAACCTGAAGAAGATCAGGTAATCAACTCTTTTGATTTCACCTCAGAAGATTTTAAGCTTGAATTTAAAGCACTATGTTTAGACCTGCTAAAGTCTGAGAAAGAGATCATCTCTCTCAGAAATCAATTGTCTGAACACAATGCTTTAAAATCAGAAAACCTCAAGCTCTCTCAGGAGTTGGAGAACCATAGGGAACAGATAGCTTCACTGAAGAGTGAACTCTCTGAGGCCAAGAAGCTTGAAGAATCTCTCAATGGGAGAAGCATCAAGCTGATGGACATCACAAGCACAGTGAACTCAAGATTCAACAGTACACTGGGCTTGGGTGCCTCATCCAGCCAACCTATTGTTCTAACAACCCCTATCAAGTTCATTTCTGACAAGGGAAAGGGAGTTGTAGAGGTTGCCAGGAAAAACTCTGATCTGCCTCAGAAAACTAAAGTCCAGTACAAATCGTCGAACGGAGATCGACGATCGCCGAATAAAGATCGACGATCGCCGAACGCAGCTCGACGATCTCAGGACAAATCGTCGAACGTTGATCGACGATCTAAGCCAAGATCGTCGAATGCTGGTCGACGATCCCATATACCTGACCTCAGCCATAGTCCACCGTCGAACGGAGCTCGACGATCTGACCCAAGATCGTCGAACTCAGCTCCAAGATCGTCGAACAGAGGTCAGAGCAGTGGAAAAATTTTCAATGGCAAGTCAAAATTGAATCCTGAGGGTTCTTCATTCCAAACATTTAACCCTTATACTGAATGGATTTTACCTCCAAGGAGATATCATCCTGAAGGATATAAGAGTCAGCCAGGGATGTCTTTCATTTCTGAATTTAAAGGTTATCAACCTAGGCCCAAGGTAAACTGGGTCAAAAACAAGTAAATTGCTTAATGTGCAGGTGAAGACCTATCCAACATCTAACCAGCAATGGTATTTGGATAGTGGATGCTCAAAGCACATGACAGGGAACAAGGACAACCTCAATTCCTTTAAAGCCAAGCTTGGACCCAAAGTTATCTTTGGTGACTCCAACTTTGGACAAACTAAAGGATATGGAGCAGTCCAGATTGGTTCTGTAACCTTCAAGAAGGTAGCATATGTGGAAGGACTGAAGCACAACCTAATCAGTATCAGTCAGCTATGTGATGAAGGCTACCAGGTGATCTTCAGCAAAACTCTATGCAAGATCAAGTCAGAGGACAACACCACTGTGTTGACAGGTAAAAGGAAAGGTAACATCTACCTTGTAGATTTTCTTTCAACTTCTATAGATATCTGCTTATTCAATTCAGTTTATAGACCAAATGTTTTATGGCATAAGAGACTAGGACACCTAAACCTTAGAACTATTGCTAGGCTCTCCAAGGACAATCTTGTTAGAGGACTACCTTCTGGCCCCTACAAGAAGGAAGGACTCTGCAAGGCCTGTCAATTAGGCAAGCAAACTAAAAACAGTTTTAAGTCACTTAATAAGAGTGATTCACCTAGGATATTGTATCTGTTACACATGGATCTATTTGGACCCATCACAGTACAAAGCCTAGGAGGGAAATCCTACACTTTGGTGATTGTAGATGACTTCTCTAGATTCACTTGGGTGTTCTTTCTAAGGAAGAAGTCTGATAACTTTAAGTGTCTGACAGAGTTTCTCAAATGTGTAAAGATTGAGTTCAATACTCACATTGCCCTGATCAGAAGTGATCATGGGACAGAGTTTGATTCTCTTCTTATGCAAGAGTTCTGTCAGAGTGAAGGGATCAGGCATACTTTCTCAGCTCCTAGAACTCCTCAACAAAATGGGGTAGCTGAAAGGAAAAATAGAACCCTTATTGAATCTGCCACTACATTGTTGTCAGATGCTCATCTACCTCTATCCTTTTGGGCAGAGGCAGTGAACACCTCCAACTATGTGCTGAACAGAAGCCTGATACATAAACTAAAGGGAAAGACTCCCTATGAATTACTCAAAGGGAAGAAACCTAAAGTTGACTATTTCAAAATTTTTGGTTGCATTTGTTATATTCATAATAATGATAAGAAACATCTAGCAAAATTTCAAGCCAAAGCTGATGAAGTAGTGTTTCTGGGATACTCCATGATCAGCAAGGCCTATAGGGTATATAATAAATCATCATTAAAAATTGAGGAATCTGTTCATGTTTCTTTTGATGAAACTAACATGTCTTTCAAGGAGAAGATTTATTCTACCATAGAACCATTGCAGGAACACACTCTAGTTGAAGATATGAACAAGCTACAGGTTGCTCAAGAGGATGAAAGCAGTGAAGATGAGAGCAATGCTCAACATATTGAAACTCAACCTGAAGAGCCAGTTGTTGTACCACAAGAGGAAACAACAACACAGGTTGGTGAACAATCAACACCCCCTGTTGATTTAGTAACATCAAGAGACCATCCAATTTCCCAGATAATTGGAGAACTCTCAGCTGGTGTGCAAACCAGAAATCAGGTCAACCAAAACCTGTTGCACACCTGCTTCCTTTCTCAAATTGAACCTCAGTCCATTCAAGATGCAGAGCAAGATCCACACTGGATCATTGCCATGCAAGAAGAGTTGCATCAATTTGAGAGGAACAAAGTATGGGAACTAGTGCCAAAGCCTAAGGATCATTCCATTGTTGGAACAAAATGGGTATTCAGAAACAAACTGGATGATCAAGGAGTAATAATAAGGAACAAGGCAAGGCTAGTTGCCCAAGGATATTCTCAAGCAGAAGGAATTGACTACGACCAGACCTTTGCACCTGTTGCAAGATTAGAAGCCATCAGGATATTCTTAGCTTATGCAGCTCACAAAGGCTTCAAAGTTTATCAGATGGATGTCAAGAGTGCCTTCTTAAATGGAGACATCAAAGAGGAAGTCTATGTCAGACAACCTCCAGGTTTTATCTCTCCAACTCATCCTGATTTTGTTTTTAGATTAAATAAAGCATTATATGGTCTCAAGCAAGCTCCTAGAGCATGGTATGAGACCCTAGCATGCTTTCTTTTGGAAAATGGTTTTATAAGGGGTAGAGTAGACCTAACTCTTTTCATTAGAACCCATAAGTCCCACACCCTACTAGTACAAATTTATGTAGACGATATCATTTTTGGTTCTACTGACTCAAAACTATGCAGAAAGGTTTTCCAACCTAATGCATTCTAAATTTGAGATGAGTAGCATGGGTGAGCTATCCTTCTTCCTAGGATTGCAAGTCAAACAACATGCTGAGGGCATCTTTATTTCTCAAACCAAATATGCTAATGAGCTGGTTAAGAAATTTGGGATGTCTGAGGCATCTTGTATGAAAACACCCATGCCTACCAATGCTGTATTGGATGCTGATGAACATGGGAAACCTGTTGATCAGACAACATATAGGGCAATGATTGGCTCTTTACTGTATCTTACAGCTAGTAGACCAGATATAATGTTTGCTACATGTATATGTGCCAGATTCCAAGTTAGCCCTAGAGAGTCACACCTCACATTAGTAAAGAGGATTCTCAGGTATGTTAAAAGTTGTCCAAATCTAGGTCTCTGGTATCCAAAAGATTCAGCATTTGAGTTAACTGGATTCTCTGATGCTAATTATGCTGGATGCGGAATTGACAGGAAAAGCACCAGTGGAACTTGTCAGTTCCTTGGTGATAGACTTGTCTCTTGGTTTTGTAAGAAGCAAACATCTGTGTCAACTTCAACTGCTGAAGCTGAATATATGGCTGCAGGCAGTTGTTGTTCACAAATATTGTGGATTCAAAATCAACTCCTAGACTATGGTTACAACTTAGAAAAGTCAAAAATATTTTGTGACAATACAAGTGCTATCTCCATAGCTCAAAATCCAGTCCTCCATAGTAGGACAAAACATATAGAGATTAGGCATCATTTCTTAAGGGATAATGTTGAAAAGAACAAAATTGAACTGCAATATATCCCAACTGATTTACAAAGGGGAGATATTTTCACCAAGCCTTTGGATGAAAAGAAACACACTTTCTTCCTAAATCAGTTAGGAATGTTAGATGGAGGAAGTCTTAAATAATTCCCAAGACTTTGAAAGCTAAAAATTGACCAAGACTAGGCAAAATTTCTGTTTTTCCTTAGAGTCTAGAATTCTCTGATCTCTGAACTGCGCTCGACGATTTCCCCAAAGATCGTCGAACGGAGTTCGACGATTTCCAGAATCGTCGAACTGAGTTCAGCGCTCCTCAGACAGCATGAACTGTCTCCTTCGGTCAACGATCGTCGAACGGCGCTCGACGATTTTGTTCCCTGAACGATCGTCGAACGGAGCTCGACGCCTTTCCAGATCGTCGAACGGAGATCGACGATTTTGGAGTCTCTTCAGATTCCTTTAGAAGCCTCGATCGTCGAACTGAGTTCAACGATCTTCCCTTTTCTGCGTCGAACCCTAATATAAAACTCATTTTTCGCCGTCGTTCTCTCTTGCGCTTTCAATTTCTCTGCAAACTTTTCTTCCCTCCAAGCAGCTCTACACTTGGTCGTTTTGTTTGTTGATTTTTTTGCAGGTACCATGGCCGTTTCTGTTGCTGTGCTCGCTGCCATGAAATTTGATGCCGGCTTTGACATCGATTTCGATTCCTTCAACACAACAGATCAAATCTTCCAAGATATTCTCACCTTATTCAAAGATCAGCAATTAACTGCCTTGATGACAACCAGAATCAAACTTGCATCTGATGAGATTAAAGAATGGGTTTACACTGCCCACAACCTTGACACAAACACCATAGTTGGCTCCATTGGTGGCACCCAGGTACCTCTGACTCCAGCAGTATTGACAGAAGTTTTTGGCTTCAGGAATGGTGAAGATTCTGCTGACCTTTCTGGAGAAGAGTTTGCTGATGTTCTTGCCAGGATGGGTCATCCTGAGGGGAACCCTAGCAAGCTGTTTAAGAGAAACCTGTCTGTGGAATACAGGTTTCTGGCTGATGTAGTTGGCAAGGTTCTCTTGGCCAAGCATTCTGCTCATGACACAATCTCCAGATATCAGCTCTGCCTTATGGGAGCTCTGGTAGATAGCAAAAGCCTGAACTGGGGAGAAGTATTCTTTGATTTGTTGAAGAAAAAGATCAACAAGACCTTTGTGAACTTTGGAAGAATTCTGGGAATATTCCTCCAGGCTAAGTGCCCTGCACTGCTAGTCTCCTCTGGAGTGCACATCAATGCCTCCAAGAGA
Organism: Platanthera guangdongensis; assembly: GCA_039583875.1. Lineage (NCBI taxonomy): Eukaryota > Viridiplantae > Streptophyta > Magnoliopsida > Asparagales > Orchidaceae > Platanthera > Platanthera guangdongensis. The sequence goes on from CM077160.1 coordinate 82,924,345, forward strand.
CTCACCTGTGCCCTTTTTAGGAAATGGGACAGGCAAATCTCCAAGCCCAGCAGGCCCTCTTCTTCTGGCCCTTCAGGCACCAGGACTCTAAGAGTCACTCCACCCCAGGCCTCTGCCCCTGCAGAGGACCTGCCTGCTAGTGCTGCTGCTTCTCCTCCTCCAGCTCCATCCACCTCTCCAGCCACCTCCACAATTACCATCTCCAGCCCATCTCCAACTTCTATTCCATCTCCAGCAACAATTTCCTCTCCACCAGCAGACCACTTCCTTCCCTTATTCTCTTATCCCCCTCCAGATGTCACCTCATCCCCATCCCTTCCAACTTTCACTCTCCTGGATGAATCCTACATGGATAATTCCCCCTCTTCTCCTCCAGATTTGCCATCCTCCTCCACATCTTTCCAAGACCTTCTCCACCAGATTCTTGATCAACCCACCTTCACTCCCTCCATTTCCATCCCTCTATCCTCCATCTCTACCATACCCTCTCCTGAGCCATCCCTTCCACCCTTCAGCCCTCCTCCTCCAGCTCCCTCAGCCTTCCCTGTACCCTCTACCTCTGCTCCCCTTGAGCATGTAGATCTCCCAGCCCTTGCTGATCAGTTGTATGAGCTCCTTGCACCTAGGCTCTCCCTTCTCCTGGAGGCCTCTTTAGCTCCTCTACAACAATCAGTGGCAGCTCTCTCTGCCAGGCTTTCCTCCTTCCTTACCCCTCTAGCAGCACCCCCAGCAGTGTGCCTTGATGCACAGGTATCTGCATCCAGGCAGGGGGAGATGCCCTATGAAGCTGTTGCTGCTGTTGCTGCCCCTGCTGTTGTTTCTGCTGCTACTGCTGCTGTGACTGTTTCTGCTGCTGCTGCTACTCCAGTTTTAGCAATAGACCTAAGGTCTTTGCTGTCTACTTTTGATACTGCTTACTTCAGCTGCCTTCCAGAAGTCTATGCTGTCCAGCCCCCAGTGGTTCTTGCTGCCCAGCCTTCAGAAGATCTGTCCAAGGCCCTAGTGCCCTTCTCATGCTGTGACCCCAGTATAATTTCTGCTTTCATTCATTCAGTGTCTGCTGCTTATGATGATGTTGCTGCTGCTGCTGCTGAAGACAATGCTGTGCCTACCTCTGGAATTGCTATTGCTACTGAGGAAGAAATTGTTCCAATTGCTGCTGATGAGTCCATTTCCCAGGATGTTTTGATGACAGAGGCTATTGATGTTGAGCCTGCTATAGATGTTGTTATTGTTGTCTCTGAACCTGCTGCTGCCAAAATTCCTGAAGTAATCTCTGTTGTAACATCTGCTGCTCCTGTATCAGCTGCTTCTACTGCTGCTCCAGTACCTATAGTCACATCTACTGCTGCTCCTGTTGCTCCTCCTGCTTCTGTATCTGTTGCCCCATCAGCTGCTGTTAAACTGAAAGAGGATTTGATGAAAAAGCTTGATGCTTTATATGATGCACAAAGTTCTGAATCTGAGGATTATAACACTGCTTCTGATGACTCATCTGCCACAATTGCAAGGAAAAGAAAGGCAAGAAGCAAGGCCTTGAAGAGAGTTCCTCCTGCCAAAGTCAGAGATGATAATGATGTTCCATATTATATTCTGCACAATTGCCCAATCTCTGAGCATTGGATGCAATTCTCCAGGAACCAGTTAAAGGCAATGAAGAAGAAGAGGAAATTTGATAAAGATTCTTCTCAGTCCAAGCACCCTCATCCTCCTCCACCACCTCCACCTGATGCAGGTGCAGGTGGCAGCTCTGCAAGATCAGGCCCTGCTAGAAGCCAGGCACCCTACCAGCCTCATGCAAGAACATATCAAAGGGAAAGCCAATCTAGGGGGTCCTACTCTAGAAGGGGAGGATATAGGGGAAACCAAAGAGAAACTCAGGTTTACTCCAAAGGACACTCCAGGCAGCATCCTTATTCCAGGGGTGGACATGTTTCTTCTGATACATCTTCAGGTCCATTCCCTTATAAGCTTAGAGATACAGTGACTGCCAGGACCCCTCAAGAAACCACTTCCAACAGGTATGAGCCACCTGTTCCATTTGAGGATCCTGAGAAAAATCCTATGGCTTGGACTGCAAGGATGAAAGAACTGGCTGCTTTGGATCAGATAAAGAAAGCAAAAGAACAAGGGCTAGACACTTCCAACATATCTACCATGTCAGAGCAAAGGCAAAAAGAGTTAGAAAGATATGCCTCCAGTAAGTTTTTTTGATGCAGACAGGTACATGGAGTTGCATCCAGCTGCAGTGGTTCCCAGGGCTTCAAAGCAAATCTATTTGGGTGCAGCTGATGATACAAGATCCAACAAGGAAGCATTAAATCCTAACAGGGAAATCAAAATGGTAAAAGGCAAAGAAAAGGAATAACTCTGTAAGGTGACAACTTTTGGTTTTTCTAAACTGCCTTCTGGATATCACATATATCTCTGTGATGGTTCTGTAATGTCTAGCTTCTGTTGTTTCTGTATTTTTCTGTTTATATGTTGTTTGTTTTTCCTATGTCTGTAAATAGTTTTCCTAACCCAAATAGGGGGAGATTGTTGGAACACCCTATTACTAATTTGGGTCAGGATCACTATGTCTCTAGGAATTTATGTTTTGACCTTCTGTATAGATTATAGGTCAATTAGAATTGAGTCTAAGGGATCAGGAGTCTAGGTTTGGAAAGCTGCCCTGAAGACCCAAGTTTTTCTGGAGACTAAGTCCAAATCGTCGAGCTCAGCACGACGTTTCGTCGAACTCCGGTCGACGATCGTCTAGCTCAACTTTTGACAGATCGTCGATCTCCATTCGACGATCGCTGAGCTCAATCTTCTCAATATCGTCGAACTCCATTCGACGATCGCTGAGCTCAGGTCGACGATTTTGGCTCTGCACTGGATCCTTATCTCTGAGCTCAGTTCGACGATCTTTGAGCTCAGATCGACGATTTTCTGCTGCTTACATCTTTCTTTTTCGCTGAGCTCAGCTCGACGATAGCAGAGCTCAGTTCGACGATTTTAGTTGACCTTCAGAATTCTAATTCAAAATCAGATAGAAGTTATTCTGCATTTAAGACAGAAGATCTGCCAGCCGTTTTCATTTACTTCTGGAGCAAGTTTCAAGGGATTTTTCAAGGAACAATTCAGTGGACTTTCCTTCAGAGAAATTATACAATTAAGGCTGTAATTAATTCAGACCAACGGCTATCTTTGACAGAGCAATTTTCTATTCAGACTCAGAGAATAAAAGATAGAATGTTCTTGAATCAAAAAAGAAGAGAGAAAAGAACAAGAGAATAGAGAAAGACAAGTAGAGGACACCTCTCTATACACAGAGACTCTCTCAATCTTCTGTCAACAAGAATTCAGAAGAACACTCATCAAAAAGAGATCAAGCTTTCAAACATTCTTCAGATCTCTTCAGCTCTCAAGTGTTCAAGGCCAACATCATCTCAAGACTCCAGACACTCAACATTTCAGCTTGCTGAAATCATCCTTTGCTGGAGATCTATCTTTGAAGGCCTATCACCCTCAGCAAAGCTCATCTTCCTGAAGACTTCAAGGACTCAGGGGGAGCTTTGACAACATCACTGAATCCACATAGTCTTCTCAGTTGCTTGAGAAAGAGAAGACTCCCATCACTCTCTCACCCCCATTCTGTAAAGGGTTTTTCAAACTCCCTTCAAAAGTTTGAATCTGGTTTTTGAGCACCTTGTCAAAAGCTCATTGGTGGCAAGACACCTGATCAAAAAATCTGATCTGGTTTTTGAGCACCTTATCAAAAGCTCATTGGTGCCCAGGACACCTGATCAACTCATCCTGCAGTGGATTCCTACCTAGGGTGGTAGAAGAGTGGATGTACCCAAGTTGGGGAACCACCATATTTCCTTGTGTCATCTGGTTGTGCATGTTTTCTTTTTGTTTCTGGCCTAGATTTTCTTGTGCTTAATATCTGCATAGCTTAATTTTATTTCTGCTTCCCTGCTTACACTCATTACAACAATTGTTGTAAAGCTTTGCAAAAAGTTTTCTTTGTGTTTTCAAAAAGCACCATATACTCTATTCACCCCCCCTTTAGAGTATATCAGATCTAGTTTCCCCTTTCAGTCTTGAAGAAGAAGTACAATCTGAGTCATCAAATCTGTGGAGGCAGGAGCTGTAGCAGCATGAGGAGCAGAAGTTGATGGAGTAGATGGAATAGGAGGAGCCACCCATGAAGCTATTTCAGAGAGGGTGATTGAGCTCTGAGCTCTTGTAGTGGGTAACATTACATCCACTTCATTCATTATCTGAGGGATAGTGAAATCCAAATTCCTGAGAGGAGCTTCAGCTGGCTCAGGTGAGAGCTCATCAGAAATGAGAATTGTTTCTTGCTGTTCTCTGGGGGCATCAGGAGATTTTGCTGGAGTTCTTGCTGGAGAAGTGTCTGGAGACCTTGCTGGAGACTGCACTGGAGATGTTGCTGGAGACTGTAGAGGAGTTGTGACCTTGGGAATGTCAGTGACTAGAGCATTTGTAAAGAGAGGAGGTGGTGGTTCATCTGCAGTTAGTTATTCTATCATTTCACTTATGGCAGCATCAGTAGATAATAGTGCTTCTTGAACTTGTTGATCTAAGAGGATATCTTCTGGAGTGACTGGTGGAGGAGTAGTGCAGAAGGAGGTGTCATCCTGGCTTGAACAGTAGGAGCAGGCTCCCCCTCAATAGGTGCACCAGAGGAGCTGGGGACCTGATATGGAGAAGGAGATGGAGTCATGTCCTCTGTGTCTATAGCTTCAGTAAATTTGGCAGCTTGAGAGGGATTTTGCAACTTTAACTCCCATCTCTGTATGGAGGAGATGGAGACCTTCTTCATGTGGTGAATGATACTTCCCTTGGAGAAACTGAAAACCTCTGGATTGATCTCATGGAGAAGGAGGGAAATTATCCTTGCATAGTTGGGGGACTTTATACTCTCCTTAATCTTATTCAGAATCAACAAGCCAAATTAAAAGGCTTTTCTACAGACTATAGCTTGCATCAATTCAAAGAAATAAAGGGGTATGTCCCTGATGGAGTTATTTTTGCATAGAAGAATCTTACCAAAGACATCAACTAAGAATTTTCCTTCAGCATGCATATCAGACCTATTGATGTATTTAGCATCAGCAGAAAGTCCATAGAATAAGCCAGTTCTGGAATAGTCTTCATCACCCAGAAAATCATCTACATCTAGAGCTGGCAGTCGGAGAAGTCAAGAAACAGAGGTTGGAGTGAGTTTAATGTTGATACCTTTGACTGAAGGCTTCAAAACTGTGCCATGGTGCTTGACCTTGACATTCCTAAAAAACTCTGCAACTTCGGGGAAGAGGATACGACATGGTTCTTGGATAACGAATGTTAAGTAGGCGGTGTCGAGCAAAATCAGGAGATTATGGAAATCGGCGGATAGGTCTGCAATCCCAGCGGTGACTAATTCTGAACCAACACCAATCTTAGATGAGGCTGCCATGATTCAGAAGTCTTGGAGATGGAAAAACCCTAGAAAGCATCGACAGGGAGACGGAAAGGGCTCGGCTCTGCAACTAATTGAGGAGGCGAAGAGCCAGCCGGGTACTCGAGAGACGGAAATGATTTCGTGTAGATGAAAATTCCGGATTTTCTTATTTATATAACCCTAGGTTTAGGTCTAATTATTTGAAAAATACTGAAGTAAGACATAGAAGAGGCGGCATAAGCCTTTGGTTTGCGCATAAGAAAACTTGAATAAGAAAAGACTCGGCACATACATGAGTAGTTGAATCAGGAGTTACTCGAGTAGGTAAACAGAGGTACTCGACTAGGTGAGAGAGGTACTCAAGTAGATGAGTGAGGTACTCGAGTATGTGAAGTTGACTACTCGAGTATGTCAGTTTGTAACTCGAGTAGGTCAAGTAGACTACTCAAGTATGTCATTCTATTACTCGAGTAGGTCATATACTTACTCGAGTATGTTGTTACATACTCGAGTGAAAAACTTAAACTTTTGGAAAACTCCAATTTTTGACTAACCTTTAAGCCTTGAGCCTCCTTGAAAGTCCAGCTTCTTCTAGTATTCTTGGTTGAGCATCCCAAGTTTTGTTTTGAAGAACGAGAACTTGGGCTCGTCCAGCGGCTTCGTGAAAATATCTGCATTTTGCCTATCTGTAGGGACATATTGAAGGTCTATGTCCCCATGCTCCACATGCTCCTGGATAAAGTGATACCTCAGCTCTATATGCTTTGTCCGACTGTGCGAGACTAGGTTGTTGGCTATTGCTATTGCACTGGAGGAGTCGCAAAATAATGGAATCTTTTCAAACTTAATGTTATAGTCATCGAACTAATTCTTTATCCAAAGTAACTGTGCACAACAACTGTCTGCAGAGATGTACTCTGACTCGGCCGTTGAGATTGCCACACAGTTTTACTTCTTGCTACTCCAGGAGGTAAGCCTTCTTCCAAAGAATTGGCAAGTCCCTAAAGTGCTTTTCCTGTCTTATTTGTTCCCTGAAAAATCTGCATCTAAAAAACCTATTAGTTTGCTGTCATTACTTCTTGGGTACCATAAGCCAAGATTTTGTGTACCTTTAAGGTATCTCAAAATCCACTTCGCAGCAGCGTAGTGAGATTTCTTAGAGTTCACCTGAAATATAGCACAGACACATGTTGAGAATATTATGTCAGTTCTACTTGTAGTAAGGTAGAGCAAGAATACAATAATGCTTCTGTACTTGGTTTCATCAAAAAGGTTTCCCTTTTTCATCCTTGTTCAGAGACATTGTTGAACCCATTGGAGTCCTCATCGAGGTTGCGTTCTCCATTCCGAATTTCTTAATAAGCTCTTTGGTGAACTTGGTCTGTGAGATGAAGATTCCATCTTCAGACTATTTCACTTGAAGCCCGAAGAAATACTTCAGCTCGCTCATACCGCTCATTTCAAACTTCCCTTACAAAAGTTTTGAAAACTTTATGCAGAGGTTGTCGTCAGTAGAGCCAAAAATAATGTCGTCGACATAGATTTGCACAAGCAAAATTTTGCCTTTAATTTCCCTAAGAAATAATGTCTTGTCTATCTTTCCCTTGTGAACTTGTTCTCAAGTAGAAAGCTAGACAGTGTCTCATATAAGGCTCGAGGAGCTTGTTTCAGACCATATAATACTTTGTACATTATATAAACGTAATCAGGGAAGTTAGAATCAGCAAAACCTGGAGGTTGTTCCACATATACCTCTTCCTTTATGTCACCATTAAGGAAGGAAGACTTCACGTCCATCTGGTAGACAGTGAAGCCTTTGAGTGCAGCATATGCTAGGAATAACCTTATAGCCTCCAGACCTTGCCACTGGAGCGTACGTCTGGTCGAAGTCGATTCCTTCTTCTTGACGATAACCTTTGGCGACAAGTTTGGACTTATTATTTACTATCGTTACATCCTCGTCCATCTTGTTCCTGTAGACCAATTTTGTCCCAATGACATTCTTACCTTTGGGTCTTGGAACAAGCTTCCATACTTTGCAGTGCTTGAATTGGTTCAGTTCTTCTTCCATCACCATTATCCACGGTGCATCTGAGTTTACTTCCTCAAACTTCTTTGGTTCAACCTGCTAGAGAAAACTTAAATATAGATTCTCATTAGTTATACCTCTACGAGTTCTGACACCAACTCGGGGATCTCCTATGATATGGTCAATGGGGTGATCCTTTAGATGTCTAAGCTCTAGAGTCCTTGCATCTGGATTGTCTTCTATCACCGGAGTGACTTCTCAATCTTGGATGACTTCTTCATCTTGATCATCAGCCTCTCCAATAGGGGTTGGAGTGGTGATCTTGATGAACTTTTCACCTTTGTCTTCGGACGGTTCATCCAAGCTAATTTATTTCAGCTTTGCACCTGCATCTTCAATAAGCACACTAGAAGAGTTGCTTTGCAGCAAGCTCATCTCATCAAATATAACATGTATCGATTCTTCAACCACCAGGGTTTTTCTACTAAAAATCCTATATGCCTTACTATGGCAACTATAACCTACAAAAGTACCTTCAAAACTCTTTTCGCTAAACTTAGTAGTATGATACGTGCCATTGTTTAGCACGAAGCATTTACAGCTAAAAATTATAAAATATGAGACTGTTGGTTTCCTGCCCTTCAGAAGTTCGTAAGATGTCTTATCGTGGTTTTTGTTTATGAGATCTCGATTTTGCACGTGGCATGCAGTGTTGACGGCTTCAGCCCAAAAATATTACGGAAGTGAAGCATCACTCAACATGGTCCTGCAGGCCTCTATGAGCGTTCTATCTTTCTCTCGGACACTTCATTTTGTTGTGGAGTACGAGGAGAGGAAAAATCATGAAAGTTACCTAAGCTTTCACAAAATTCTGTCATGGCCCCAGAATTAAACTTTGTTCCATTGTCACTTCTGATTTTGACTATGGAGCAGTTGTACTCATTCTCGACTTGCCTGACAAAATTAGCAAAGATGTCAAAGGTATCTGACTTGTGTTTCAGAAAGAACACCCATGCAAAGCGCGAGTAATCATCAACAATTACCAACGTATAATCCTTTCCTCCCAAACTTGTAATTTGCAGTGGACCAAACAAGTCCATATGCAGTAGATGAAGACATCTATTAGAATCCTTGTCAATAACGCTTCTAAATGTATCCCTTGTTTGTTTGCCTTTCACACATGCATGACAAGGTCTATCTTTGACGTACTTGACATTTGGGGTATCACGTACTAAGTTCATTGAAAATAATTTATTTATAGTTTTGGAATTAATATGTGCTAATATCTTGTGCCATTGGTCACCAAGAGACGCACTATATTTTGCTAAAAAGCACACAGGTGTCGAACAATCTATACAAATGAAATTCAAATAGAAAATGTTTCTGCTTCGACTGTCGGATAGAATCGTTTCCATATTTTCAACAGATTTTATCAAGCACTTGTTAGCGTGAAACTCAACTATGTATCCTTTATCGCAGAGTTGGCTTATGCTTATATGGTTATGTTCAAAACCTTCAACGTAAGCCACATCTAAGAAGGATACATTACCGTTAGTAATCATACCATAGCTTATAGTAATTCCACGGTCTGAACCTCCAAAGATGTCCTTTGGTCCGTTCACAACTGGAGTAAAATTCTGAATTAGGCTTCTTGTCTCGGTCATATGCCGAGTGCATCCACTGTCCAAATACCAGATTGGCGTTTTGTTGGCCTTTGGACATTCCTGCAATCATAATCAGTTAGCCTTAGGAACCCAAATATGTTTGGGTCCTTGGTCTCGAGTTAGAACACTCCCCCTATGAATATTAGCATTAGGAGTGGTCTTCCTCATATTGCCAACATGTGGGGTTGCAGCATTTCTAGGATTAAACCAACAATCAATGGCAAAATGACCAATTCTGCCACAACACCAAAAGTCAAAACTGTTGTATCTTTGCCTTAAGTTCTCCTGCTTGACCTTTTGGAATTGTGGTCTAGCAGGGGAAGCATTCTTGGAGGAAGATGCCTCATGATGATTACAATCACATGGCTTTTTCTCCTTCACTAGCTTTTCTATGACAGGCTTTGCCTTTGGTGCCTTCTTGAAGTTATGGCCATGATTGAAAGGGTCATAGCTCTGAAGAATGACTTCTTCATAAGGTGCCTTAAAGACACTTTCACCAAAGTTTCTGGGTCGAGTCCATCCTTGATAACCGGACTTTGGCTCTACATAGGTAGGCCCAGCAAAGTGCCCGTAGGATGAGTCAAAATCAAACTCATTTGAAGGAAATATAACCTTCTTGAACATGGTCTGATCTTGAGGGGCTTTCCCCTTCTCTTTGGCTAAGGCCTTTTTGGCGGCCTTATTCTTTCGTTGAGCCTTATTTCTCCTAGAGGATTTACTAGGAGCTTCTTCATGGCCTAATCCAGCACCCTTGGCCTTGGCTGAGAATTCAACAATGAATGAAAGAACTGTCTTGTGCTTCGAGAAAGTTTCAACTAGTTTCTTTTCAGCAGCAATTTGGGCTTCCAGTTCCTTGATGATTTTCTCTTTGAGCTCAAGGTGTTCAAGAGCCTTGTTATATTCTTCAATAGCATTATTGAAGTTTTCTTCGAGTGAGTCAGTCTTTGCAACTTTCTCTCTCAAGATTCTCTCTTTAGCTTTTAGAGACTTTATCTCTTTAGCCTGAGTTTTCACGACTCGGCGACATTTGTCGTAAGCCATGATTAACTCCTTATATTGGGCCATGAGTTCTGACTCATCATCAGAATAGCTATCCTCATAATCATGTTCAGAAACTTCAGAATCAGAGAGAGGAGTGTGAGAGTTTATCTTCTCAGTGAACTGGGGCTCTTATTCATCATCAGTTTGAGCGATGAGTCCAAAATAGGCTTCTTCTTCTTCACTCGACTCAGATGAGTCAGAGTCACTAAGAGTCTTGCCCTTTTTGGCCATCAAGCTCTTCTCTGTCCTCTTCTTGTTGTACGAGGACTTCTTTTCCTCTCTTCTACCACCCTCCTTCTTCTTGTGAGGGCAGTCAACGATGACGTGTCCTGGCTTATTACAACAATAACAAACAATATCAGTCGAAATATGTTTGTTCTGTTTAGAATTATACCTGTCATGGCTACTTGAGACTTTTCTTTGCCGATCACAATCGTGTCATGATCTTCTGCAGGAGGCATCCTTGCCTTTCCTTTGCTTCTTCTTGTTCAAGAATTTCTTGAACTGCCGAGAGAGTACTGAGAACTCTCCTTCTGATAGTTCAGAGCCTGAGGTGCTTGGCTCTGAGGTTTCTTCTTCACTAACTTCTGGTGTTGGACTAGGAGGAACAGCCTTGCACTTCTTGGAGGTGTCTGCCTTTAAAGCAACAGACTTCTTTTTGAATGCAGACCTGTTTTTCTCTTCTTCAGCCTTCCTAGTGTTGAGTTGGAGCTCATAGGACATCAGCTTCCCGAAGAGATTCTGAGGATCTGTCTCAGCTAGTTTTCCAAACTCCCTTATAGCACAGACCTTATTATCCCATTCCTTAGTCAGGGATCTCAAGAACTTATCATTTAGCTCTCCATTAGTGAAGACTCTGCCATAGACCCTTAGCCCATTCACTATCTTGAAGAAATTCTCAAAGGTGTCAGCAATGGTTTCATTGTTTCCTTGTTGGAAAGCCTCATACTTTTGATTTAGAAGGGATCTTCTATCATCCCTTACTTCTTCTGTACCTTCCATCAGGGTAACTAATGACTGCCACATCTCCTTTGTAGACTGGCAATGAATCAGGTTTTGCAGCATTGAATCATCGACTGCACTTGCTATGATATTTTTTGCCTTTTTGTCCAAAGAGACAAGTGCAATCTCATCCTCATTGTTAACCACTCAATCCGTAACATCCCACAAGATGTCAAAACCCCCCTTTCCACATTCGCGGACTCAATTTGGCAGTCCGCCCAGTACGGCAAAGTAACAGCAATCGACCACCAAAGATGGTCCCCCAGCTGCGGACTCAAGGATCTGTTCACTCAGTCCGCCATGCCTTGGTATCTCTGGATTCTCTACAATGGCGGACGCAGTGTCTCGTCCTCCTAGGCCGCCGTCCTCCAGTAGGATCGCGCCTAGCAGCAGACGGAAGCTCCAGCCCACGAGCCCAGTCCGCCCCTTTAGCGCGGACTGGAGTGTTCTTTCTTTTTGCTTCCCGTCACCGCTGCCCGGTTCTCCTGTACCCCGGCCAGCCGGTTATTTTTAGCCCTGCCCGTTTGGGCAGGCTCCCTATCCTATAAATAGGGGGGAGGTGGTGCACCCAGGGCACGCTGACTAGGACCCAGGAGCCTACTTATTAAAGGCTGCAGACTCAAATCTTGTGCCTTGCGGACTCCTCCTCGCTCTGCTCTTGTCAACCTTTTCCTTTCACTTGTAACCAAATCTTTCTTGAATCAAGGGAAAGCCCGTCGCAAGAGAGGCATTCAGGCCGCGACGGGCGAAGTCTGTTGTTACCGTGGCTCACGGCCCTGCTATTCTTCCTGCTCTCATCCGCTTAGTAGATTACTATTCGCAGTCTCTCTATTCCCCGGTGCTCGAACCGTTAGCTGGTGGTGCTCGACCCCCATTTGTGTTTTCGTGCATCAACAGTTAACACGCGACCTTCAGATTCGATTAGTGTTTTGAATTCAGCAGACAGAAATGTCAGACCGCAGAGCCCGCTCTTCAGACCACTCCAGTTCTTCAGAGGACTCTCTTTGGGACGCAATTGAGCAAGCTTGCCTTGAGGCCGAGCAGTCCCGCCGGCAGACCGACCAACGTCTAGATGCAATCAGCCAAACCCTGCTCGTGCTAGCCCAGCGGCTTTCTCCTTAGGCCGCAGCAGAACCAGTGGACTTTCCAGTCCGCCAGACTCCAGCTCGCCGAACTCCGCTTCAGCTGTCGCCAACTACTCCTCAGAACCCTGCTCAGTCCGCCGCCCCTCTGCGCCCTCAGGAGGAGCAGTTTGCTTTTAGGAATTTCGTCAGAGAAGCTGCCAGGGGCACTCCTGCCCGCCAGCTTCATTTTGCTGATCGCCAGTCCACCGAGCCCGCGGACTCCCCAGCTTCAGTCCACCCCTTCTACCCTGCAGAGTTCGAGACCCCGTCTCCCTTCGTTGATCGAATCTGATGGGAATCGGCTCCGAACAACTTCAGGGAGCCTCGCATCCCATTCTATTCAGGAGGGACTGATCCAGTCTCTCACCTCCAAGCATTTGAGGGGGCAGATGCTTTGAGATGCCTCTCAGATGCAATCAAGTGTAAACTCCTGGTTACCACTCTCGAAGGATAGGCGAGAGAGTGGTTCTATGAGCTGCCTTCCGGCACAATCTCTTCTTTCGCAGAGCTTCACAGCTAGTTGTTGCTGAGGTTTGCTACCTCAAGAAAGAGGAAGAATGGGCCAGCTGCCCTCTTTGAAATCAAACAAAGGGACAATGAATCAGTGGCGCGATTCGTTGATCGCTTTCAGAGAGAGATCCAAGGGGTAAGGAAAGTGAACCCCGATTATTACAAGGTCGCCTTGATCCATGGCCTCCGGGAAGGCCCCCTGAAGTTTAAAGCAACAACCAAGGAACCTGAGATTTTTCAAGAGTTGATCGCTATGGTCAACCGTTTCATTGAAGGAGAAAATGCCAATCCAACCTATGTCTCATCCCTGACATCTAAGGCTGAAGGAAGGGATGCCTCCGCTTATTCCTCTCGTATCAAGCCCCCTCGCCCAGACTTCCAGCCTGCGTCTCAAAGAGGCAGGAACTTCTGCCACAAGAAACCTTTCCTTGGCCATCAACAGTTTCACGAGCAGAGACTGCCATTGGCCGCCACTCCCGCCGTTCCATTGAAAGCTCTCCCCATCCTCTAGCAAGCAGCCTTTCCTGCTTCGAGCCAATCTGATGTAAACCCCATGGAGGACATTGCAGCTCTGGACCTTGACGAAGTCATCCAGATCTTGCAAAGGAGATCAGAAGAAAAGAAGAAAGAGCCTCAGAAAGTGTGGAGGCCAAGGAATAATGCACAATATTGCCAGTTCCACAAAGAAAAGGGCCACTTGAACGAGGATTGCAAGGCCCTTCGCATGCTGATAGAGAAGCTGCTTGCCGAGGGCAAGATTGACTTGGCCAAGAAGGATTCCCCTTCTTCTTTGAAGCCATCCACCTCGAAGGGCAAAGAAGTCGCTGAAGCATACCAGGAATGTGTGGAGGTCGAGGACGAATGCCGTCTGGGGCTGATCAACGTCTCGGTGGAGTGCTTCGACGTAGATGATGAAGGGGTTCTGGGACGCCTCTTCTTTATCAATGGTGGAGCAGGGACCGAGTCTACTCGGAAATCTTCAATTTCAAGGGTCACCCGGGCAGAGGTGGCCTCTTCTTCCTCCGTTGCTCCTCCAAGTGAGGTTGTCACCTTTGGTCCAGCAGATCTACCCCAAACAGCCAATCCGTTTGATGATGCTGTAGTGATCAAGGCTGTGATTGGGGACTTCACAGTTGATAGAATTCTTGTTTACACAGGCAGTTCGGTCAACCTCCTGTTCAAGTCTACTTTTGAGGCCCTGAGGACTGGAAAGCCTCTGCTTTCCACTGAGGGGCCACTCTATGGTTTCTCAGGAGAGAGAATAGAAGTGGAAGGTAGCGTCATCCTGCCCGTGAAGCTTGGAGGGGCAACTAAGCAAGTGCAATTCATAGTGGTTGACGCCCCCAACAGCTACCATGCCATCTTTGGCAGGCCCCTGTTAAACAAGTATCAAGCGGTGGTTTCCACTTAACACCTTGCCATGAAGTTCTTTGCAGATGGAAGGATGTGCCGGGTCAGGAGTGACCCAAGGAGAGCAAGGGAGTGATACGTCCGCACTGTCAACATGGTTGAAGCCAGCCCTTGTCTTGCTCCAGCAGCAGCTGCAGAAGCCTCTCCCAGTTCAGAAGTTGCTGCTGATGAAGGTGCTCACCTGGAACCTGCCCAGGTGACGCAAGGAGTCCCCATTGCTGAGGGGGAGGAGAGGAAGCTCTCCATCAACTAGGAGTTGCCTGAAGATCAAAAGGCCGAGCTGATTTCCTGCTTACTGAGTAACATTGATGTCTTCGCCTGGTCAGCAGAAGACATGCCAGGAGTGGATCCTGATGTTGCATGCCACCACTTGAATGTTGATCCCGGCTGCAAGCCTATACAACAAAAGAAGAGGGACATAGCTACAAAGCTTGCAGAGCCAATAAGGGAGGAGATTGCAAAGCTCCTCAAGGTTAATTTTGTTAAAGAAATTCAATATCCGACCTGGATATCAAACATTGTAATGGTTAAAAAGCCAGGGGGAAAATGGCGAATGTGTGTAGATTTTACGAAACTTAATAAAGCATGCCCTAAAGATTGTTACCCCTTGCCTCGGATAGATTCTTTAGTTGATTCCGCGGTAGGGTACTCTTATATGAGTTTTTTAGATGCGTTTTCTGGTTATCACCAGATAAGAATGCATAAGCCTGACGTTCCTCACACGTCGTTCATTACTAATGATGGTTGCTATTGCTACCTTGTCATGCCCTTTGGGCTTAAAAATACCGGTGTAACCTACCAACGGATGATGGACCGTGTGTTTAACCATCAGAAGGGAAGAAACCTAGAAGTGTATGTAGACTACCTCTTGATTAAGAGCAAGTCATTTTCGCTGCACTTGCAAGACCTAGCAGAGACGTTCGCTACCCTGCGTAGGTACAAAATGAAGCTTAACCCTTTGAAATGCACTTTTGGGGCGAGTAAGGGGAAGTTTCTTGGTCATCTCCTTACTCCGGAAGGACTTGCCCCCAATCCTGATAAGGTGAAAGTCATTCTTGATATGCCTACCACTCGTTCACCTAAGGAAGTTCAGCAGTTAGGGGGGAGGCTGGCAGGTCTTGCAAGATTTCTCTCTCGGGTTGGAGATAGGAGTGCTCCCTTCTTTAAAACTCTCCGAGGAGCATCCAAGTTTGAGTGGACGGAAGAATTCTCCCAAGCTTTTGAGCAGTTGAAGATGCAACTGACCTCAGCACCCATGCTTCAGAGTCCCCGGCCAGGAGAGATTCTTTTCTTATACCTAGGGGTTGGCTCTGAGGCCGTCAGCTCCGTTCTTCTTCGGGAAGAAAGCAGGAAATAATTCCAAATTTACTATGTTAGCCATATCCTAAAGAGTGCTGAGACACGGTATCCGATTTTGGAGAAGTTAGCCTTGGCGCTTGTCATGTCAGCTCGCAGGCTCCGTCCGTACTTCCAAGCAAATTCAATTCAAGTCGTCACCGACCAGCCTTTGAAGGGTGTGTTGGAAAAACCAGAGCATTCCGGCAGACTAGCTAAGTGGGCAATAGAGTTGAGTGAATTTGAAATCTCTTATGTGCCCAAGACAGCCATTAAAGCTCAAGTCCTAGCAGACTTCTTAATCGACATGCCAGAGTCCAGTTCTGATCGAGCAGAAAGGTCACCTTTGGCTTGGACCATCTACGTTGATGGTTCCTCAGGCAGAAGTTCTTCTGGAGCAGGAGCGGTTCTCATTAATCCAAACGGTATCAAATTGGAGCAGGCCATCAAATTTTACTTTCCAGTAACCAATAATCAGGCCGAGTATGAATCTTTGCTAGCAGGCTTGAGGCTTGCAAGGGAACTAGGAATCGATCATATTCATATCAAAACCGATTCTCTGGTAATGGCGTCACAAGTCCTCGGTAACTTCGAAACAAGAGAGCCGATCTTGAAGAAATATCTTGCTCTTGTGAAGATAGAAATCGGCAGGTTCAAGAGCTTTACCATCGAGCACATCCCCACAACAGAGAATGAGGAGGCAGATTTTCTTTCCAAGTATGGGATGCCTTCAGGAGGAACAACTTCCGAGCTATTCCGCCCGGTGGTGTTGGAGGAAGATTTGATGCAATTGGATCAACACACCTCTTGGATGGACCCATTCATTCTCTATCTGTCAACTGGAGATTATCACCATTCAGTCAAAGATAAGAAAAAGTTCAGAATAAAGGCAGCTCACTACTTCTTAGTGGCAGGAATACTCTACAGAAGAACCTTCCTCTCTACCATGGCCCGGTTTGTTTTAGAAGAAGAAGCTCCCCTTGTTTTGCAAGAAGTTCATTTAGGAGAGTGTGGAAGCCACTCGGGAGAAAGAAGCCTGGAAAGACAGATCCTACGGTAGGGTTATTTCTGGCCCACTATGAAGAGAGACTCTGAGATCTATGCAAGAAAGTGTGTTCAATGCCAGAAGTTTGCTCCACTTCAACTCCAAGCAGCTCAGTCCCTCAGATCGATTGCAACTCCTTGGCCCTTTGCGGTTTGGGGGATGGATCTCATTGGTCCTTTTCCCATGACAAGCGGGCAACGACGTTTCATCATCGTAATGATCGACTACTTCAGCAAGTGGATCGAAGCCAAGGCATTGTCTAAGACAACTACTCAAGTCGTCAAAAACTTCATTTGGGGAGAGATTGTCTGTCGCCATGGGATACCTATGGCTATAATCACTGATAATGGGCCGCATTTCAACAACTTAGAGATGATAGATTTTTGCAAGCAGATCGGAACAGAGTTGTGGTTTGCATCAGTTCATCATCCCAGAAGTAATGGCCAAGTTGAAGCAGCCAACAAGCAGATCCTATTTTGCTCAAAAAGAAAGTGCAGAATCTCAAGGGCAGCAGGGCTGATGAGCTTCCATCAGTCCTCTGGTCCCTTAGGACAATGCCATCATTCGCAACTGGAGAGACTCCATTCAAACTTTCTCATGGCTCAGAGGCACTCATTCCAGTTGAGTTTGAAGTCCCGTCACCTAGAGTTCTGCTTGCAAGAGAAGGAGTTGAGGACTGGCTTGAGTTGAATAATTAAGAGATGAGGTTCAGCCTGGAACACATCGAGGCAATCAGAGATCAAGCAGCCATAAGACAGGAGGAGGTCAAAAGAGGGATGGCCCGCTACTTTGATCAGAACGTAAGGATGAAACACTTCCAAGTGGGAGATCTAGTTCTAAAGAAGATTGATGCTGCTGCAAGAGCTGGTTCAGTTGGAAAGCTTAATCCAAATTGGGCCGGCCCTTTTGTTATCAAAGAAGCGTTAAAAAGCGGCGCTTACCGCTTGCAAACATACGAAGGAGAGGATATGCCACATACATGGAGCGGGGATGATCTCAAACGGTTCTATTCTTGAACCTCCTTTTTTCTACTTTGTGTATCCTCTTCAAGAGCCATTATGAATAGAAACTGCTTGCTAACGCTTCTTCAAGTGTTTTGTCTATGTAATCATAACAGATGAAACGCTAAGAAAGATTTCAAAAATGGTTCTGCCCTTGAACTCTCCTTTCTTTCTTATGCTTCCTTTGCAAATACATTTTATTAATTAAAGGATTATGACACTTTTTATAGTGTTCTCTCTTTTCTCCCAAAGATCTATAACGGTTCCCTGACACCAGGAGACTTTACCGAGTTCATCTAGACCTCCCCTAGAGCTGTTGTCATTAGCGTAACACCATGAAGACCACGTTTTGCGAGGAGATTTCGCACCGTGTAGTGGGAGCTTGCAGGCTCTAGTGCGGTAGGATTCTGAACTTTGGATCCCGGCTAGTACCTGACCCCACCTCTGCGTTTTGGAGGGCAGGGTGGGTGTAGAGCTCTACCATGCCGCATTTGGGATATCGCTACAACTTTTATGATCTGGTGAGGAAAGCAATGCCATGTGCACCTGCCCACCGATCATCTTATCCTGTAACCCTCGAACACTCCATGGTACCCTCAAGCAGTGCCTGTAGGAGACCCACAGCTTAGACTGTACTCTAGGCAAGAGGGCAGGGAACCTGTTCTACCAAGTATCTTACTCTTTGCAGGGAATCTTCCTGGTGCGAACTGGTTTTCTTTATCCACACAGTCTACCGGTTTTATTTGGGTTGATCATATAGCCTGTGGCCTGGTGAGGAAAGCAATGCCATGCGCACCTGCCCACCTGGTCGCAAGCTATAGATCATTTCTTCTGTTTACTGCGGACTTGCTTTCTCTATCCGCACAGTCCGCCAGTTTCCTTTTGTTGATTTTATAGCTTGTGACCTGGTGAGGAAAGCAATGTCATGCGCACCTGCCCACCTGGTCGCAAGCTACAGGTCATTTCTAACTTGGGCGGACTAGTCTTATGTATCTGTTCGGTCTGACGTTTTCCTTGAGACCGCAAGCTATAGATTATTTCTATTGTCATATATACGAATTGCTAAATTATATCAGCTAAGTCCGCCGAGTTGTTTTCATATATCATTTGATGTCAATAAAGAGAATTGCGGACTGCTGCTAAATGAAGTCCACCTGATATTGTTATCAGCCGACTATTTTCGTTTTCATTTTTTAAAGTGGACGATGAATGGATTGATAAGTTGAATTCTCTGATCAGCAAGACTCGTTGTAGATGATCTTTGTATCTCGCGGAGTACAATTGGAACTCAACAGAGTCCGCCTGACAATTTCTTCTCATTCCAATTACTGACAATGATTTTCTCTAATCAGCAAGTTAAAAAGCTCAGTATAATTTATCAGCGTGTCATGCGAACTGCTAAGTGTCAGATCAAGCTTAATTGCATTAAACGCAGAAAAAGAAAGAACATTGCAGGAAGCGCACATGCAAAAATATCCTTTCTATTTCATCAAAAATTTATACATCTATCTATTCGGCGGACTACAGTCTTGAGTCCACCCCTTTTACAAAATCATAAAAGATAAAAATACATTAATCATTTGTAGTCTTTTGTTTCTTTTCCGGAGGTACAAGGCTTTATCCAACAATGTCGACTTCCGGAGAGTAGCCCCCCGAGCCGCTTCCGCTACTATCTAATCCTGTGCTTGAGGCGGACTCGCTATGCGAGCTCCTGGCTGCAGAGGAGGATGCAGAGGTGCTTGACTCGGCGGACTGATCTCCAACTCGCTGGCTTGAGCCGGTGCCGTCTGCCGTCTCCAAGGCGCCTTGCCCTTCGCCTTGTTCTCCTTCTTCTTCTTCTTCTTCTTCTTCTTCTTCTTATTCTTCTTCCACTTCCTCGCTTTCCTCTTCCTCGACAATGTCCTTGCTCTTTTTAGCCCACTCCATCGCCGTGACCTGCGGTGCCAACTCAGGGAATAGCTCCAAGAAAGGGACGCCATCCACTCCCTCCTTTGTAAAGCCGCCGCGGATAAGTCGCTCAATGGCAACCTCGACGGTTGCCTTCACGAAAGGGAGCATTGCGGCCTGGAAGCTGTTGTTCTCTAAGTCATAGGCGACCTGCGCAAAACAAAAGCAAACATCAGACAGATCGCGGCGGACAACAAATTAAAGCTGCTGCGAATTCAACTCACCCCGAGCTCTTCTTTTTGCTGAGCAACCCTTTTCCCCAACCACGCGTTCCTCTCCTTTAGCACTTTATTTTCCCATTGAAGCTGCTCATTCTGCCTTAGCAGGTCTCTGGCCAGGGTGGCTACATAGTTGTTCGTCACCACGCTGTTCGCAGCGGCCTGAGAGGCTAGCAGAGGGAGGTCGGCGGCGGCCACCTTCTTATGGTCGATCAAGTTGCTCTTTCCGTAGAGCGCGGAGATCGCAATATGGGTGTGGCGAGTTATCCGCGGACTCTTCCACGAAGGGAGCGTGGTGGACAGGCAGACGTGTTTGTTCTTGCTATGCCAGTGGATCATAGGGTTCCCCCTAAGATCCTTCTGGCTGATGCCAAAGCCGCTCATGGTAAAGCTTTCAGAAGAAGAGTAATCCGCCGCAGGATCCCCTTCCTCCTTCCTCTTCCTTGCGACTACTTCTTTCTTCTCCTTTTGTGTAGGAACAAAGCCGCTAGGCGTCTGCGGCTAGTTGGCGGGTACCGCCAAGGTCGCTGCAAAAACAGATGGGGTAAATACCAAGGTCGCTGCGGATGCAAAGTTTGAGTTCGGAAGCTGCTTACTCTCTTCGGGCAGAACGTCCGCTAAGCTCGCCAGTAGCGGAATGTAATGCTCGATGTCAAGCCTGGCATTGGCCAAGAACTCGACAATGGCGGATTCCAAGTCATCCAGCAACACACCCTTGAAGGCGGAGTCCGCGCGCACCTGCGGATAGGTGTGCGCAAACCCTAGATCGCCCTCAAAGTTCAAGAACCTAGAGGTCCAGTTGTGGATCTTGCTGGGAAGGCCCACAACCTTCATCCCCCTGTAGTAGAAGTATATCATCCCCTTGTAGGGGTGGCCTCTAGAAGCGGTTATGGAGCGGACAGAGAACATCTTGCGAAAGATGTTCATGGAGAAAGCAATCTTTTCAGATCGCAAGTAGGAGATGAAGCTGCAGATCGCAGCGAGTGTGTTGGGCCCGAGCTGACCCGGCACCATTCCATAGTGTTCAAATATTTCGGCTAGCTCCCATAGAAGCGGAAACTTGAATCCGCTATCAAAGTGGTCCACTGGAATGGCGATCTGGGTTGCGATTGAAAAGTTTAGCCTTTCTTGGTGGGCTGGAAGGCGGACGAGGATATTCGAATTTGCCATGTTCTTCTCGACAAAGGCCTCCAGGTCGGCCTCTGTCAATGTGCACTTCCGGTGGTCGGCATAGTGGAAGGCAACAGCAGCATCAGTACGTGCGGACACCATTTTGCAGGACGCAGGGCTCCTTTTACTTCAGCTATTTCCTGCATAGAAGAAAGCGGTAGGGCCTATTTATAGTTACAAGTTCTGACAGCTTTTTGACCAGGCCGCAGAGCTCGCAATACCAATCCGCATAGTCCGCAAAAAACCAAACCATTCACGCAGCAAAAGTTAACGATAACGCGGACACAAATGTAGATTCAAATGCCAAGAAAAATTTAAAGAAAAAATTATGGCGGACACAGCTTTCATCCGCCCAGTTCGCGATGTTTCCTTCCTGCACGTCAAACATAAGAGGCGGACACAGTTTCAGTCCGCTTAGCTCGCAAATTTTCCCACCTGCAGAAGTTAAATTACGTGAAGCGGGCACAGTATTAGTCCGCACAGTTCGCCACAGATCACAACAAAAATAACATAATTTGTGGAAATATGATTAAGTCCGCACAGTTCGCAACACAATTCAATCTACAACAGCATTGTTTAAAAGCACAATTATACAAATCAAACAAATTTTCATGGCAACACGGACTCAGCGGTCCCTAGTTTCGGTCCGCGCTTGCCTTTCAGGTCTATCTCTGCACAAGTGAGCGGCTTGATCGCTCATTTGAAGAATCTCGCTGTACAAACGACAGATATGATGATGGATGATGTTTATAGTCCGATGCATGTGGGCAGCCTCGCGGTCTACCTGGCTAAGGGGCAACATTGGCTCCGCTGCCGGCCTTGGCTCCTCGTCCGCAACCTGTTGACCGCCCGCCGGTGCTGCGGCCTCCGGAGCAGCGCGATCTTGCAATCGCGACCTATGCTCGGCAACCTCAGCAGCCCGCTTCCCTTTCTCTTCCCTCGCTGACGCCAAATGTTTCCCCTTGTAGAAGCGGACATCGTCCGTGAGCCTCTTCTTCTCCCTATCGGACCTCTCCAGTGCCCTGGAGATACTGGCGATCTGGTCTTTTAGGGCTTTCTCCCGCTCCGCGGACGCCTTCTCGCGCTCTTCAGCCTTCTTTAACTCTGCTTTGAGATTCTGAACTTCAGTTTGAAATTTATTTTCTAACTCTTTGATGATGTTCAGGGTGGCAGCTCATCCCCTGCGGATTCCTCATGCGAGACCGCGTCAACACCAGTATTCGGTGTAACCACGATCTCGCCACTCTCAACGGAGCCCGGTGGAGACTTTCTACCTGCATGAAAGTCAACTTCATCATTCAAAAACAATCCGCGGCGGACTCAAAGAAAGGATGAAAGATCACATTTGGATATAGCAGCTGCGATTTGCCGACTATCGAAAAAGACAGGCCTCCTTGCCCGCTCAGGGTCAAAAACACTTAACCGCTTCCTCCATTCGCGATGGACCTTAGCTCTTTTCTCAACAGCAGAGCTTTTTGAAACCACGATGTCCTCAGTTGCAGTGATGATCTTGATTGGTCTCGACTTCCGCGATGGCGACCTGTAAAGCCACTGACCCTTGAAATACTTAGTCGCCGGTTGAAGTTTACCTGACCGCAGTCGCTCCGCAGATCCTCAGCGCTCTTGTCCGCCACGACCTGCTTCGAGGCCACCACCACCACAGCTACTTGAGCAGCAATTTGCTTCTTCTGCTCCTCTATCTTCTGCTTCCGCCTCTCCCTCTCTTCTTCCTCCGCAGCGGACAAAGAAGGGAGTTCGCTACCTTTATTCCCAGTGGCTTCCGCCTCAGATTCCTGCAGTACAATCAGCAGGGATTCGTTGATTAGATCTACTTCATTGAAGTCTATAGAGTCAAGCATCTCGTCCGTAGTTAAACTGACCGTGGAGAAGGAATTGTCTCCCTGCATTGGGGCCTCCGGTGTAACCAAATCGCTGTTAGGAACTTCTTTGTCGTGCGGTCTGTGTTGTAAGTCCGCATCTCCAGTCCGCTTGGAGATATTCTTCTCCTTCATCGCGCGTAGTTTTTTCTTAACCCGCTCGGCAACGGTCGACCCATCACTCTTCCTCTTCTTTCTTTTAGCTCTCTTCCTGGCAGAGTCCGCGACGGCCTCTCCTAAGTCATGCTGACTCGCGTGGGTAGTCTCAGGGTTCGCGGCGATCAATGCTTTTGAAGGCGCATCCTTGCCAACTTCTTCTCCTGAAGTCCGCCTATCTTCTTCATCCAAGTTAACAATGGGCACCTGGGCGTTGGTGGAAGATATTTCGCCCTCATTGTGTTCACCAACGGTGCCCGCTGAGTTCGCAGTCTTCTGGGAAGGGGCAGAGTCCGACAGAGTCACCATCTTTTCACTTCTCAGTGGTTCAGCATCAAGAGCTGCGGCGTCCTCGCGCATAGATACATCAGCGCGGCGGACTGCTTTCTCCGCAGGTTTCTAGCTATGGGAACTTTCTCCCGTAGGGCGGACAGGATCCTTTCTTGTCGACCTCTTTATTATCTTCTTGGTCTTCATAGTCGTTGTCAGTGCTGAGTCGCCTTTTGCAGTGAGACTAGAAAAGAAAGCTCCGAGCCTTGCCATGCCGGACTGGAAAGTGGAGACCGCAAGTGGTGAATAGCGCCCCGTGTCGATCGGGATTTTGAACAGTTCCAGGCCCTCCAGCGATATTTATAGCGTTGGAAGCATTTATGAGGCTTGCGGACTCGGCGGTTAAGAAAACATTTTCGAAGTTTCCTG
Organism: Platanthera guangdongensis; assembly: GCA_039583875.1. NCBI lineage: Eukaryota > Viridiplantae > Streptophyta > Magnoliopsida > Asparagales > Orchidaceae > Platanthera > Platanthera guangdongensis. Next base: position 82,948,031 of record CM077160.1, read on the forward strand.
GAAACTTAAAAATGTGCGGGGATTATGTTAACCCCTCAGTCCGCAACATCCTACAAGATGCCAAAACACCCCTTTCAACACTCGCTGACTCAATTTGGCAGTCCGCCCAGTCCGGCAAAGTAACAACAATCGGCCACCATGGATGCTCCCCCAGCAGCGGACTCAAGGATCTGTTCACTCAGTTCGCCATGCCTTGGGATCTCTGGATTCTCTACAACGGCGGACGTAGTGTCTCATCCGCCCAGGACGCCATCCTCCAGTAGGATCGCGCCTAGCAGCAGACGGAAGCTCCAGCCCGCGATCCCAGTCAGCCCCTTTAGCGCGGACTGGCGTGTTCTTTCTTTTTGCTTCCCGTCACCGCTGCCCGGTTCTCCTGTACCCCGGGCAGCCGGTTATTTTTAGCCCTGCCCGTTTGGGCAGGCCCCCTATCCTATAAATAGGGGGGAGGTAGTGCATCCAGGGCACGCTGACTCGGACCCAGGAGCCTACTTGTTAAAGGCTGCGGACTCGAATCTTGTGCTTTGCGGACTCCTCCTCACTCTGCTCTTGTCAACCTTTTCCTTTCACTTGTAACCAAATCTTTCTTGAATCAAGGAAAAGCACATCGCAAGAGAGGCATTCAGGCCGCGACGGGCGAAGTTTGTTGTTGCCGTGGCTCACGGCCTTGCTGTTCTTCCTGCTATCATCCGCTTAGTAGATTACTATTCGCAGTCTCTCTATTCCCCGGTGCTCGAACCGTTAGCTGGTGGTGCTCGACCCCCCTTTGTGTTTTCGTGCATCAACACTTATCTAGATCCATAAGTTTCTTAGGAACTTGCTTGCTTGTATCTATAGTGGAGATTGTCATTGTAATATAAGAGCCTTCTTCAACTATCATGAACATCCTTGGATCCACAGCTTCCATGAAGAAATTGATTCGCTCTTTCCACATGGGGAAATTATTTTTCTTGCACAAAGGAAGCTTGGCAAAATCTTTAGCCTTGTCTATTTGGTAGATCTCAAATGACAACTATTTAAGGATCTGATCAAGGTGTTAACCTTTTAACGATCAACCTCCCTCTGATACCAATTGAAAGATAACAGTTGTCAACCTAAATCACCTAGAGGGGGGTGAATAGGTGAGATGTGCGTCTTTTTGCGGTATAAAAAAATCTCAACCAAAGCACATATCTATCTACCAAACAAGCAAACACAGACGAGGAAAGATTTATAGTGGTTCCCCAACCTTGGGTACATTCACTTTCCCTCACCGATCAAGCAATACACTAGACTCAGCTACTCCACTATATCGAATTGGAAATCAATCCTACCCTCGGAACAATGTTCCTACAAACTCGATCCACAAAACAGATCTACACTCGGAAGGCTAAACTTCCTACAATCTCGGAGTTGAAATCTCCTACACACGGAGAAAACTTCTCCTACAATAATGAAATAAAGTTGTACAGAAATACAAACAGTAAATTCTCTTGTTCAGATCTGCAACAGTAAATCAGAAATTCCTTCTTATAGGCGTGCGGCTTTATCAAAATATTGAAGAAGAATCTCGGTAATATCAGATCTGAAACTTCTCAACTTTATATGATCGAATGAGAAGATGAAGCATTGAGCGGAGATCTAGATCTGTAGAGTCTTGTTAATTTGAATCCTCAAAAAGGTGAAAACCTAGCCGGTCGGAAATCAGAGATAGCGACGGCGACGGATTTCTGTTTCTTGGAGAGAGAGAGAGGAGACAGAAATCTTCTTAGAGAGAGAGTACGGCTGCAAAAACTTCTTAGAATAATTTTCTTTTATAACTTAGGGTTTGTCAGATTATACAAGACCTTTTATAGGAGAATAAAAGATTAGCCATAATTGCGTCATTATGAAAGACACGTGGACCAATCACGTCAACATTTAAGAATAAGACCGTTAGGTCTGGACTTAAAGAATTTCTGAAAAGTCATAGTAAATCACTCGAGTCAAGCAGAACTACTCGAGTATATGCATCGCTACTCAAGTAGGTAGAAGATGACTACTCGAGTACATGTGAAAAATTACTCGGGAGAAAGAGAAATCATTACTCGAGTACATGGAGTCAACTACTCGAGTAAATAAGAATGAGAAAGACTCAGCTACTCGAGTAACAAAAATGACTAACTCGAGTACTTAAGTACTTGCACGAGAGGTGGAGTAAATTATTCGTGTACAAGAAATACTTCTCGAGTATATTAGAATGAACTACTCGAGTATATAAGAGACTACTCGAAACAAAGACTTGGAAAATTTCTAGAACAGGAAAACTGAACTACTCGAGTATGTAAGATAATCTACTCGGGACATAAGGAATTACTCGAGTATATAAGATGAATTACACGAGACAATTAGAACTACACGAGTATATAACATGAACTACTCGAGTAATTCACGAGAAATTTTCCAGAGGGGGAATCTGGATTACACGAGTAAAAGCATTTGACTACTCGAGTAGTAGATGAACTACTCGAGTATATGATTTAGACTACTCGAGTAAGTAGGAACTACATGAGAGTTAGAATTCAATTAACTCGAGACAGAAGACAGAACTACTCGAGTACTCTATATTACTACTCGAGTATATAACTTAGAAAAACTATAGAAGAGAATTCTATAAACTTGACAGGTAAAAGGATACTACTCGAGTATATAAGATGAACTACTCGAGAGCCATAATTTGACTACTCCAGTATATCTTAACTACTCGAGTAAGTGAATTACTACTCGAGTATACACTCAGTAACTTACTCGAGTAAGTAAGGAACAACTCGAGTACTTTACTTAGAAAAATTTTTCTGACAGAATTTTTCTTCTTCTAAGGTGAAATCAGCATCAAGTATTTTTCCATAGTCTTAGAGCTTGAATATGAAGTGTATCCCAATAGAGAGGCTACACATGAGTCAACACTTTGGAACACACAATGAGGGATTACATTATTTGGTACTGTGTTTGGTGACCTATTGTAGACTGACATTGGTCTACACTTCCCATATGAATCTTACAAACACATAACTCAAACCAAGCATCAAATACAACTTATTTCATCTTAGTTCAAAGGTGTCTTCATCAAATCTGGGTTAGTGTGGTTACAATACCCAACAATTTGTTGGAAAATTAAAAAAAATCACAAGAATGAAATTCTTCACGTCGGTGCCGATAAGTTCTTTGCTACTCCGCTCGGCCGACGAATCTTTGCAGCATGATTCATTCTTCTTCAAACCAATCGACTAGATCATTGATATCTGAAGGTTCTGATTCTCTCTGATCTATTCGATCCATGTATCCAGATCTGAATTTTTAAGACTTCGATTTTTCTATTCTTCAAGACATTCACGATCAAATTTTCAGAGGAACGACAGATCGAAGATTTCAGATTTGTTAAAGATTTTTATTAATCTTTTATTGTGTAAAACTTTGTATTATTGTAGGAGATTTTTCCGTCCGAGTTGGAGTTCCTTATTTTAGGATCGAGTTATAGATCCAAATTTATGGATCAATTTGTAGGAGAGGTTGTTCTCCGAGTGGCAGGAGCGTTGTATCCGAGTTGTAGGAGTTGAGGCTCCGAGGTGCAAGATTGTTTGCAATCTAAGATAAAGGTTAAGTAGTTTAATCATTCCCTTCACGGTAGGTAGGCTAGGAGGGACTGCAAACGTGCCCAACTCGGGGAACCACTATAAATCTCTATGTTTCTGTGTCTTTCTTTTCAGTTAATTTAAATTCCGCAAAAAAATGCATAACTCATTTATTTACCCTTTCATGGCAGGAAAGAAGATTTTTTTTACGTGTAGAACCACAAAAAGGGGGGAAAATCACTTGTTCTTTACCGGAAAAACTTCTACTATCTTGTTAGTTGTTGTATATAGCATTTTAAGAAGTGAGGGCACAAGGCCGCTCCTCATTACAACTAGTAGAGAGAGTGAGATAGACGTTTGGAGGGTGACGGGCCACCACTAACAAAAATGAATATTTTTGTTTCACATTAGTGGGAGCACCATACTTTAGAGACCGGGTGGTCTTACACATGCTCATGGACACTAGAGCGGTGCGTTCTGCGGGTCATTGCATGTGCGGTTTCCCTCCTATAGTTCTCAGTATAGTTTGGAGAGGGGAGAGCTTGGGGCTGACTGTAGGGTGATGAATGTTGACAGTGCTGGGCACAAATTGATTGTTATGGCAGGATATGTGTGCACTGAGTGGAACATTCATATGGTCGCACAAAGATGGATGAAGAAGGATGAAGATCTTCGGGCGATGGAGATTCCGAGAGGAGCTCTCAAAAGGGTATGAAAGAGCAACTATATCTGATATACTCTAGAGGGGGGTGAATAGAGTATATGGTGCTTTAAAACTTTTGCAAACTTTTACAATAATTGTTGTAATATGTGTGAGCAGGGAAGCATAAATAAATCTAATCACAGTACAGAGCTATGCAAATACTAAGCACAGAAAAATCAAGGCCAGAAACAAAAAGAAAACAAGCCAAAACCAAATGACACAAGAGAATATAGTGGTTCCCCAAACTTGGGTACATCCACTCTTCTACCACCCTAGGTAGGAATCCACTGCAGGATGAGTTGATCAGGTGTCCTGGGCACCAATGAGCTTTTGATAAGGTGCTCAAAAACCAAAGCAGATTTTTTGATCAGGTGTCTTGCCACCAATAAGCTTTTGACAAGGTGCTCAAAAACCAGATTCAAACTTTTGAAGGGAGTTTGAGAAACCCTTTACAGAGTGGGGGTGAGAGAGTTATGGCAGTCTTATCTTTCTCAACCAACTGAGAAGACTAAGTGGATTGATGTCAAAGCTCCCCCTGAGTCCTTGAGATCTTCAGGAAGAAGAGCTTTGCTGAGGGTGATAGGCCTTCAAATATAGAACTCCAGCAATAAATGATTTCAGCAAGCTGAAATGTTGAGTGTCTGGAGTCTTGAAATGATGTTGGCCTTGAACACTTTGAGAGCTGAAGAGATCTGAAAATTTTTGAAAGCTTGATCTCTTTGATGAGTGTTCTTCAGAATTCTTTTTGACAGAAACTTTTTTTTTGTATCTTTCTATATTCTGTATATTGTGTGTCTTCTTTCTTCTGGTTGATGTAGATTCAAAAAACATCCAGTCTTTTATTCTCTGTTCCAGAAAGGAATGTCATTCTCTGTCAAGGATAGCCGTTGGTCTGCATTGATTGCATCCTTAATTGCAAAAACTCTTCTGGAGGAAAGTCCACAGAATTATTCCTTGAAAAGTCCCTTGAAACTTGGTCCAGAAGTAAATGAAAACGGCTAGCAAATCTCTGAATTAATTACAGAATAACTCCTGACTGATTTGAATTTGAATTCTGGAAGTTATCTGAAATCGTCGAACTGAGCTCTGCTATCGTCGAGCTGAGCTCAGCGAACTGGAAAACTCAAGCAGCAAAATAATCGTCGATCTGAGCTCAAACATCATCGAACTGAGCTCAGAGATAAAGATCCAATGCAGAGTCAAAATCGTCGACCTGAGCTCACCGATCGTCGAATGGAGTTCGACGATATTATGAAGTTGAGCTCAGCGATCGTCGAGTGGAGCTCGACGATCCGTCGGAGTTGAGCTAGACGATCGTCGATCGGAGTTCGAAGAATCGTCGTGCTGAGCTCGACGATCAGACTTAGTCTCCAGACAGAAAAACTTGGTCTCCAGGGCAGCTTCCAATCCTAGACTTCTAACCCTTAGACTCAATTCTAATTGACCTATTAAGCTATACAGAAGGTCAAGTAAAGGTTCCTAGAGACATAGTGATCCTGACCCAAATTAGTAATAGGGTGTTCCAACAATCTCCCCTATTTGGGTTAGGATGACTATTTACAGACTTTGGAAAAATTCAAATAACAACATACAATCAGAGAAGCATAAAAACAGCAGCTAGACATTGCAGAAACATCACAGAGATATATATATATGTATATATGTCATCCAGATAGCAGTCAGAATTCACAGAAATTGTCACCTTACACTGTCACTTCTTCTCTTTGCCTTTGACAAGTTTGATTTCTCTGTTTGGATTTAGAGCTTCCTTGTTGGACCTGGTGTCATCTGCTGCACCCAAATAAGTTTGCTTTGAAGATCTGGGGACCACAGCAGCAGGATGTAACTCCATATATCTCTCAGCATCAAAGAATTTGCTGGAAGCATATTTGTCTAGTTCCTTTTGTCTTTACTCTGACATTGTAGAAATATTTGAAGTGTCTAAACCTTGCTCTCTGGCCTTCTTGATCTGATCTAGTACAGCCAGTTCCTTCATCCTAGCAGTCCAAGCAGATGGATTATTCTTAAGGTCCTCAAAAGGTACAGGTGATTCATACCTGTTGGAAGGATTATCTTGAGGAGGCCTGGCAGACACAGTTTCTTTGAGCTTGTAGGGGAAAGGACCTGATGATGTATCAGAAGAACCATGTCCTCCCCTGGAGTATGGGTGCTGCCTGGAATACCCTTTGGAATAAACTTGAAAATCTCTTTGATTACCCCTGTATCCTCCTCTCCTAGAATAAGAACCCCTAGACTGGCTTTCCCTTTGGTAGGATCTGGCATGGGGTTGATAGGGAGCCTGGCTTCTAGCTGGGGCTTGACTTGCAGAGCTGCCACCTGCACCTGCATCAGGAGGAGGTGGTGGAGGAGGATGAGGGTGCTGGAACTGGGAGGAGCCCTTTTCATACTTTCTCTTCTTCTTCATGGCCTTGAGCTGATTTTTAGAATATTGCATCCAATGTTCTGTGATGGGGCAGTTATGCAGAATGTAATAAGGAATATCATTATCATCCTTGACTTTTGCAGGAGGGACCCTTTTCATAGCCTTGCTCCTAGCTTTCCTTTTCCTTGTAATAGTGGCAGAAGAGTCATCAGAGTCTGTCTTGAACTCATCAGATTCAGAACTCTGGGCATCATATAGAGCATCAATTCTCTTTATCAAATCTTTCTTCAGTTGAATAGCAGCAGATGAGGCAGAAGCAGAAGTAGCAGCAACAGGGACAGCAGCAGATGGAGCAACAGATGCAGAGGGTGCAACAAGAGCAAATACAGCAGATGCAACAGATACTGGAGTAGTGACAGCAGAAGTAACAGCAGTAACATCATCAGAATCTGCAGCAAGCTCAAAAATAGTGGCCTCTATCATCAGAAGATCCTTGGAAATTGGCTCATCAGAAGCAATTAGGATTTCAGCAGCAGTGTGAGCAATCTCAGCAGTATCAACAATTTCAGAAGCAAAGTCAGTGTTTTCTTTAACAGCAGCAGCAGCAACAACATCTTCAGAAGCAGCAATCACTGAATGTACAAATGCAGAGATAATGCTAGGGTCACAGCAAGAGACAGGCACCAGTGCCTTGGACAAATCTTCTGGGGGCTGGACAGCATTAACCTCTGGGAGATAGAGATAGCTGAAGAAGGCAGGATCAAAGACAGAAAGCAAAGACCTTAGGTCTATTGCAAGAACTGCAGTAGGAGCCTGACATTCTGGAGGCACAACAACAGTAGCAGAAGGGGCAGCAGGCACAGAAACATCAGCAACAGCAGCATTATGAAGGCCTGATATAGTATGTTTAACCAACCTCGCTTTGATACCAATTGAAAGAGCAACTAGATCTGATATACTCTAGAGGGGGGTGAATAGAGTATATGGTGCTTTAAAACTTTTGCAAACTTTTACAACAATTGTTGTAATATGTGTGAGCAGGGAAGCAGAAATAAATCTAATCACAGTACAGAGCTATGCAAATACTAAGCACAGAAAAATCAAGGCCAGAAACAAAAAGAAAATAAGCCAAAACTAGATGACACAAGGGAATATAGTGGTTCCCCAAACTTGGGTACATCCACTCTTCTACCACCCTAGGTAGGAATCCACTGCAGGATGAGTTGATCAGGTATCCTGGGCACCAATGAGCTTTTGATAAGGTGCTCAAAAACCAAAGCAGATTTTTTGATCAGGTGTCTTGCCACCAATGAGCTTTTGACAAGGTGCTCAAAAACCAGATTCAAACTTTTGAAGGGAGTTTGAGAAACCCTTTACAGAGTGGGGGTGAGAGAGTTATGACAGTCTTATCTTTCTCAACCAACTGAGAAGACTAAGTGGATTGATGTCAAAGCTCCCCCTGAGTCCTTGAGATCTTCAGGAAGAAGAGCATTGCTGAGGGTGATAGGCCTTCAAAGATAGAACTCCAGCAATAAATGATTTCAGCAAGCTGAAATGTTGAGTGTCTGGAGTCTTGAAATGATGTTGGCCTTGAACACTTTGAGAGATGAAGAGATCTGAAATTTTTTGAAAGCTTGATCTCTTTGATGAGTGTTCTTCAGAATTCTTTTTGACAGAAACGTTTTTTTTGTATCTTTCTGTATTCTGTATATTGTGTGTCTTCTTTCTTCTGGTTGATGTAGATTCAAAAAAAATCCTGTCTTTTATTCTCTGTTCCAGAAAGGAATGTCATTCTCTATCAAGGATAGCTGTTGGTCTGCATTGATTGCATCCTTAATTGCAAAAACTCTTCTGGAGGAAAGTCCATAGAATTATTCCTTGAAAAGTCCCTTGAAACTTGGTCCAGAAGTAAATGAAAACGGCTAGCAAATCTCTGAATTAATTGCAGAATAACTCCTGACTGATTTGAATTTGAATTCTGGAAGTTATCTGAAATCGTCGAACTGAGCTCTGGTATCGTCGAGCTGAGCTCAGCGAACTGGAAAACTCAAGCAGCAAAATAATCGTCGATCTGAGCTCAAAGATCGTCGAACTGAGCTCAGAGATAAAGATCCAATGCAGAGTCTAAATCGTCGACCTGAGCTCACCGATCGTCGAATGGAGTTCGACGATATTATGAAGTTGAGCTCAGCGATCGTCGAGTGGAGCTCGACGATCCATCAGAGTTGAGCTAGACGATCGTCGATCGGAGTTCGATGAATCGTCGTGCTGAGCTCGACGATCAGACTTAGTCTCCAGACAGAAAAACTTGGTCTCCAGGGCAGCTTCCAATCCTAGACTTCTAACCCTTAGACTCAATTCTAATTGACATATTAAGCTATACAGAAGGTCAAGTAAAGGTTCCTAGAGACATAGTGATCCTGACCCAAATTAGTAATAGGGTGTTCCAACAGGGTAGGAGGAGAAACGAAGGTGGAAATGATGGAAATGAATGAGCGACAAGGGTCCTATTTATAGGCCACATAGGTGGTTGTGGTGATTACGTGGCTATCCACAGACCAAAACTATCCTAATTATTATTTGCTGGCCAAATTAATAATTTTACTACACGCAGACCGATATAATTTTTATTATGTGTACCCACTCATAATATGTGATTATGTAGGTGGTTACACGGGCGATTAATTGCATATCAAATAGTGGAGATCACAAGGGGATGATCAGACGGTGGAGAAATGGCCGATGATAGGGAGAGGGCCCACTGGCAGTAAGGAACTCAGGCGACAAGAGTTGGTCGGATGGCCTTTGAGGGATGTTAAACACCCAATCAGGAGGCTGATCGAGTGGTCGGCTCGGCACGACAATGCAGTCTGCCAGATAGATGTCTGCGAGGTCCCGTTGTGGCAGTCTCCCTCACCGTTGTACGCAAACGGTCGGTCATAGCCCTCACGACCGCTTGCGGAGGGCCAGACGTGGCCCTTATGGCTGAGGGCAGAGGGTCGGCCACACGCCTGACAACCATGAGCAGAGGGCCTGCCACGACCATCATGGCTACAGGAGGAGGGTCAGCCACCTCCCTCACGATCGCTGGCAGAGGGCTGACCATGACCATCACGAGTACATGAGAGGGATGGTGATGGACCACGTGGCAATACGCGGAGTGCTAGTGTAGCCCTTGCAGCCTAGCATGAAGGGAAGTCTGTAGCCCTTATGGTTGCGGACCATTGGCTATACACATTGTTATTTCCATGTGGTCCCTAACAGGCTGTAAGATGCATGAGGCCATGTGCACGGGTCCCTACTTGCGTGAGACGCGCTCGACATCACGTATGTTGGGCGCGCAAGACCTTGCGCATAAGGGGTATGGGTGTCCTTATACAGGTGTCCTTGTGGGCACACATCAGTGGGCAGAGGAAACAATCATGTGTGCGGGACCATGACCCCATACGACGGCGTGAGGAGGTGAGGTTGTGCATATACGCCTGTGCGAGATAACTTTGGTCAACTCCAATGTCTCCATAAAAGAGGTGGTTCCTTTGCAATCTATAGCATGGATTTCCCATGATATTAGTGGGTCCCAATCATTTGCACCCCAAATTCCAGGAGTTGTCGGCTCTATGAGGAGTGCGAGAATTTTTATTCCTATTATGAGAGCTAAATTTGTGGGAGAAACTCATCCGACATTGTTATGCTAGATGTTTGTGTTTGATTGGTGGAATCTCTTAGCTTAGCACTGGTTCTAAAGTCATCGCTTGACATTAGTGCTCTTCCTGAAGGTAATCATTATTAGGGTTAATATTGTTTGCTTGGTGGAGTGGAAGCTTAGTTACAGCACTTTAGGACTCAGCATCAGGGATATTGACGATTATTGTGATGACATTAACATTGAGGAGCAGCTTCAAAGCTTTGTATCTTGTACTTTTGTCCCTTTTGGTGGAATATTTATATTTATGTTCGTACCTTTGTACTTGTAGTATCTTGTATTGTATGTCATCACAAATCATGGGATTTATATACTTTGCTTTGTTGTACATGGATTGCTTGTATATGCCAATAATATGGGGACAAGACCCTAATAATGTCGCAACCTACTACATGTGATAGTTATTGGGTATTGTATCCATAATAACCTAGATTTGTGTGAAGTCACCCTTGAACTAAGATGAATTAAGTATGTATTTGATGTTATTATCTAGTTGAGTGCTTGCAGGTCATTATTGCTAAGTGTACACCAATGTCAGTTTACAATAAGTCAATTAACATAGGACCATGCAATGTAATCCCTCATTATGTGATCCATGGTATTGAATCATGTGTAATCTCTCTATTGGTATGCACTTCATTTTCAAGTACTAAAGAATGGAAGAAAGGAAGGGTTGCTGGTATTTGAACAAAGAAGAAAAGAAATTTTTTCCTGAAAATTTCCTAAGTCTATTTTTCTAAAAGGAGAATGTTTTTCAAAAGGTCTAGTAAATTTTTCGAGAAACTAGAACTGTTCTCGAGAAACATAAAAACTTTTCGAAAAACTCTGAAAAACTTCTAAGATTTCTTTTTCGAGAAATGCCCTATAGATTTCGCGAAAAAGCCAAATTCATTTTTCAAAAAAGAAATGTTATTTTTGAAAAATCAGACTCATGTTTCAAGAAAGAAAAGTTGTTTTCGAAAAGTCAAATTCATTTTTCAAAAAATCAGTTCCACAATTCAGAGAATTCTGCGTGAAGCATTTTCTCGAGAAGGGTATGCCATTTTTCGAAAAATCAAATTCTTTTCGAAAAATCATGATTCCTTTCGAAGAATGCAGTTGCAGAAAATTTAAATTTCAAATTCATTTGACAGGATTTCAATTCAATGCTAATTCTTCATGATTGGTCCACGTGGATCATTCCTTAATGATTTCAGAACGTTAGTGAATGTCCCATATAATGTCTTCTCAAGGATTCACTAACCCTAGTAGTAATTACAGAAATCTGAATCGCCGCAAGTTCTAGATCGGGAAAAGCCGCATGCCACAATCGGCATTCTTCTTTGATGCTTCTTCCTCGATCGAGCGATTCAACAGAAGAGAAGATTCGACAGATCACACATTCAGGTTTCTTCAATCATTCTTTTGATAGTGTCAGATCCTAAGAATGTTCCCATGACAGCCTCTACTATTGATCAAACTAGAAAGGTACCAAAGGAACTGATGAATCTCGACAAAGATGAGATTTCCCTTATCTCTCTAGACAAGGAAGCTAAAAATATCATTGCAAGTGCAGTCGATGACTCAATGCTGCAGAACCTTATTCACTGCCAATCTGCCAAGGAAATGTGGCAGTCTTTGATCGTCCTGATGGAAGGGACAAAAGAAGTAAGTGATGACAGAAGATCCCTTCTGAACTAAAAATATGAGGCCTTCAAGCAAGACCCTAATGATACAATTGCTGACACATATGAGAACTTCTTCAAAATTGCCAATGGCCTGAAGAACTACGACCGGTTGTTCACAAATGGAGAACTAAATTCCAAGTTCCTAAGATCATTAACTATAGAATGGGACAATAAAATTTGTGTCATTAGGGGGTTTGAGAGACTGACTGAAACTGACCCCCATAACCTCTTCGAAAAGCTTATGTCCTATAAGCTTCAAATTAACACAAGAAATGCTATAGAAGAGGGCATCAGATCTTCATCAAAAGAGAAGTTTGTCGCACTGAAGGCAGATAGCTCAAGGAAGCCTAAAGCAACATCTCCTGCTCCAACTCACAAAGGAAGTGAAGAAGAAGACTCAGAGCCAAGCACCTCGGGCTCAGAACTATCTGATGGAGAGTTCTCTCTTCTCTCCACGTAGTTCAAGAAGTTTCTCACTAATAAGAAACATATGAGAGGTAATGACTCCTCTTACAGAAGATCGCGTCACGCTGGTGGTCATCAAAATAAAAGTCATACAAATGATAGGTATAAATCTAAATAGAACAAACATTATTCGACTGACATTATGTGCTATTGTTGTAATAAGCCAGGTCACGTAATCGCCGACTACCATCACAAGAAAACAGAGGGTGCAAGAAGAGAAGAGCACAAATCCTCCCACAGTAAAAAGAAGGACAAGTGCTTCATGGCAAAGAAGCAGAAGACCTTCAGTGACACTGACTCATCCTATTCAAGTGAGGATGAAGAAGCCTACTTCGGGCTCATGGCTCACTCCGACGAAGAAGAAGCTGTCCCCTATTTTCATGGGGTGGTAAATTCTCACACTATTTTTCAGAGTTTGATGCTCCTGACGATGATCATGAGGACTGTTCCTCTGTTGATGAATCAGAACTCATGGGTTAGTATAAATAGTTGATCAAGGTCTATGACCGGTGTAGAAAAGTTGTTAGAACTCAGGTCAAGGAAATCAAATCCCTTAAGGCTGAGGAGATCAGTTTGAGGGAGGACGTCTCAAGAATGGACTCACTCAGAGAAAACTTCGATGCCGCGGTAGAAGAATACAATAATGCACTCGAGCACCTTAACCTAAAAGAGAAAATCATCGAGAAGTTGGAAGAACAGCTTGCCGCTGAAAAGTAACTTGTTGAAAGTTTCTCCAAGCTCAAGACAGTCCTTTCATTTGTCACTAAATTCTCTACTAAGGCTAAAGGAGCTGGCTTAGGTCATGAGGCTGCTCCTAGTAAATCCTCTGGGAGTAACAAGGCTCAAAGGAAAAATAAGGCTGCTAAGAAAGCCTTAGCCAAATAGAAAGGGAAGGCCCCTCTAGATCAAACTTCGTCTAAGAAGGTAATCTTCCCGACGAACGAGTTTGATTTTGAGTCATCCTATGATCATTTTACCAGGCCTACTTATGTAGAGCCTAAGTAGCGGTACTATGGATGGACTCGTCCCAGTAACTATGGTGAAAGTGTTTTTAAGACACCATACGAAGAAATTCAAATGAGGAGTTATGTTCATATGTTCATGGTCATAACAACAAGAAGGAACCTAAAGCCAGCCCATTGTACATAAGGAAAAGGAGGTGCATAAGACTTGTGAGCGCCATAATCATAAGGATTCTACCTCTAATTCAGATGCTCCTGCCAGATCACATGTTCAAAAGGTCAAGCAGGAGACCTGGAAAACGTACAATAGGTTTGACTGCTGGTGCTACGGCAAAGTTGGTGACTATGCTGTGGATTGCTGGTTTAATACCAGAAACTTTGATACTCCTCAAGCTAACCATACAAGGCAGACTACTCTTAATTTTAACACACCAAGGCGGAGTATGCTGATAAGGAACCTAGGACCCAAATCTTATTTTGTTCCTAAGGCAAAATGATCTACTATCACAGGTATGTCCAAAGGCAACAAAACACCTATCTGGTATTTGAACAGAGGATGTTCTCAGCATATGACAAAGACAAGAAGCCTACTTAAAAATTATGCTCAAGACAAAGACGGTCCAAATGTTATCTTTGGTGGATCTGAACGGGGAGTTACAAAAGGATACGGTACAATTTATAATTGTATAGTTTCATTCACTGACGTGGTTTATGCGAAAGGATTAGAACATAATCTGATCATCATATGGCAATTATGTGATAAAGACTTTATTGTTACCTTTTCTAAGGATCAGTGCCTGATAAAGTCAGCCTCTACTATGGAGATGATATTAAAAGGCACAAGGAGTATAAATATATTTTGTCTTAATTTTCAATGCTTAGACACTTCTACCCCATTATGTTTTGTTGCAAAAGATAGTGCATCTATTTATGATAAATGACACAAGAGACTAGCACATATACATTTCAAAACCATTAATATGCTATTTTCTCAAGACATAGCATGTGACGCATCTACTATTAAGTTTATTAAAGAGAGTCCATGTCATGCATGCCAGATAGGCAAGCAGATAAGGGCTACCTTTAAGGGCACTGCTGATAAAGATTCCTCAAGGTGTTTGTATTTACTGCACATGTACTTATTCAGTCCAATGTAAGTTTGTAGCTTAGGAGGTAAGTCATATACGCTGGTAAATGTTGATGATCACTCACATTTTACTTGGGTGTTCTTTCTAAAACGTAAGTCAGATACCTTTACTGTGATCACGAGTTTTGTCTGCAAAATCTAGAACGAATTAAACTGCTCAGTGGCCAAAATCAGAAGTGACCACGGAATAGAATTTTAATTTGGAGTCATGTGTTGGATCCCTAGTTGGATTTGGGCTAGGTTCAGTAATTAGGATGTCTGACCCACAAAGTATAGCCAGGGTCATGTCTTTGAGTCCTAGAAATTTAGGTTAAGTTTTTAGGTTCAACCATACATGGACCAGCAAGAAGAAGACATCAAATTGACACAAGACTTAGAAGAAATCAAGTTTAGTGTATAAGTTCGACGTTCGTCGAACTCAGCTCGATGATAGACGTGCTCCGCTCGATGAACTCAGAGTTAATTCTCTGAGTTGAGCTCGACGATATTCGAGATCAGGTCGACGAAGTCTGGATTTCAACTTCAACACATTCTTTCAAGAATATTTTCTCTGAACTCAGCTCGACGAAGACAGAATCTGTGCTCGACGAACTTGGAACACAGAATTGGCAATTTATTCACAGAATGTAGGTCGCTGTAGCTCAGGTCGACGAACAAACTTTCTCTGGTCGACTAACAGGATTTCTCTGGTCGATGAACTTTGATCTCAGGTCGACGAAATCTGTTCTATGGTCGATGATTTCTGTTGCATTTCCAGACATAGAGTTTTCCTCATTTTCTGTCCATATTCCATATATTATTTAGCAATATTTTCCTGAGTAATTAATGCACATATTCTCTGAATATAGTAATTATTGGCAGCATTAATTATGGTCTTCATCAGGTTAATTATTTGCTTAATTAATTGGGACAGTTGGGGAAACACCTTAAAGAAAATATTCTCCAGCCGATTTTCATTCTCCAGGCAGTTAGCATTCAATGTAGAGAATTTAAAATTCAAAGGTGAATTTAGACAGAGAATATAAAAGAGATTTTCTCTTTCAGACGACTACACAAGACAGAACACACAACACAGATAATAGACAGAAAAATACTGAAATAGTCTCAGACATTTTCAGTGTAGAAAACACTTTATTTTCTCCTTGATCTTACTGAAGAAGAAGAAGAACAACAATCACTATAAAGAGTGTTCTTCAACTTTAACTTCAGGAGATTTCAAGGACAACAATCTCTGAATCAATCAGGAGTTCCTCGATCATCTCAAGTCAAGGAAGAAGACCTACACCCTGAGCAAGGCTCAAGTGATTTCTGAAGGAGCCTTGACAAAAACAATCCACTTATCTTCTCAGTTGTTTGAGAAAGAGAAGACACCATCAAATCTCTCTCCCCCCACTTGTAAAAGGGTTTATTAACTCCCTTCAAAAGTTTATTTTGATTTTTGGGCACATGATCAAAAGCTCAATGGTGGCAGTCACCTGATCAAAAACCTGCTAGTGGATTCCTACCAGGGTGGTAGAAGTGTGGATGTACCCAGGTTGGGAAACCACTATAAATTCTTGTGTTGTCTGTTTGTCCTTTTTATTGTTGTTCTTGCTGTGGCTGTGATAGATTAGTTTGTTGTGCTGTGGTAGATTAGATTAGATTAGATTAGATTATCTTTTCTTTCTTTTACTACTACTAGTATCACCTATTTTATTTACTCTGATAATATTCATAAATAACCAAAAGTTTTAAAATACTCTATTCACCCCCCCTAGAGTAATCAGATCTAACCCCTATCTTTCAATTAGTATCAGAAGGGTGTTCCTTTGGTTGTACAAGCTAACACTTGAACCAAAAGATCCTTTGTTAGATCTAATCTTAGTTTTGATTATTCCACAACATGACACAAAACAAAGATTATGCAAACAACAAACCTCCAGTCTGCAACTTAAATAAATTTGCAATCTGGAAGGCAAGAATTATGTTGTATATGAATTCTATTGATGAGGACATATATAATTCAATTTTGACAGGTCCTCCTCAACCTACAGCTGCTACATCAACCTCAACTTCAGCACTCATGCTGTTCCACCACCTGAGTAGACATATTTTCAAAAGAAAGCAAAGATTGCAAATGCAAAGGCAATGAATATATTGGCTCAGACTATGTCAGATGACATATTTCAAAAAGTGGTTGAATGCACATCTGCCAAAGTAATCTGGGAATCTCTCAACCAGATGGTTGCTGGATCAGCAGATAAGAGGAAAGACAGAAGATCAATATCATATCCCAGTATAAGAACTTTAAGAAGGAAGAATCAGAATCTGTTAGTGACATGTAGAATAGATTAAGTTCAATTATCAGTGAGCTGAAGACCTTGGACAAAGACATCACTCTCACAGAGGTGAATGATAAAATCCTAATGTGCTTCCCCAACACTTGGGATTTCAAGATATGGCCAATTAAGGAGGCCAGAACTCTTAATGAGATTTCTACAGAATCTCTTCTGGGCAAGCTCAAATCATATGAGCAGCTTATCAAGTCTAGAGAAGCTGTAGAACAGAAGATTCCTACAACAACAAGGAAGGAGCAGAACATAACTTTTAAAGCTGCAGAAGAAACTGAAGCACCAACATCAAATGAAGAACTCCTGAGTCTCTTAGCCAAGAGATTCTACAAGATGGCAAGGAAGGACTTCAGGACAAAGTCATCCAGGCATGATGACAAACCCAGGTATGATAAAATACCCACTAAAGAAATTGTTTGTTTTGGGTGCAGGAAGTCAGGACACTTTATCTCATAGTGTCCTGAGAATCAAAAGAAGGAAAGAAGGAGAGAGAAGGACTCCAAAAATAGCATTACAGTAAGCCTTCCTCCAACAAGCATAACATAAAAGAGAAGGGCTTTGTTGCCGAAGCCTAGAGTGACACTAAAGAAGAATCTTCATCATCTAGCTCCAATAAAGAGGAAGAAGAACCTAAGGAAATGGAAGTTTATCTTATGGCTATCAATGCTTCTTACAACATATCTGATGTTGAGGAATAATCAAAAGAATCAGACAATGAAACATCTGAATCAGAAGCAGATCAGATATTATCATCCTTTGATTACAATTCTGATAACTTTAAAACTGAATTTAAATCCATGTGTATAGATTTAATAAACTCTGAAAAAGAAATTAAAACACTTAGGGATAAATTAACTAATCATGAAAATCTTGTCTCTGAAAATATTAAATTAAAAGATGAACTAACATTAGCTCAAGAACAAATAATATCATTAAAATCTGAATTAGCTGAGGCTAGGAAACTTGAAGAATCCCTAAATGGGAGAAGCATTATGTTGATGGACATCACAAGCACAGTTAATTCCATGCTAAATTTCAAGCTAGGTTTAGGTGCTTCATCAAGTCAACCTCCTCTAATCTAGAAGAATATATTATCAACTCCAATTAAATTTGTTTTAGAGAAAGGAAAAGAAAAGATAGATAATAATGTTAAACAAACTGAGTTAAAAACAAAGAATAAGAAAAATCCTAAGTACAATAATGTTCAGCAGATTTCATCGAACTCCGATCGACGAAATGTGTACAGTTCATCGAACTCTAGTCGATGAACTTCGAACACAGATTTCTATTATAATAATTCGTTGAACTACGATTGACGAAACCAGTATAGTTCGTCGAATCGAGATCGATGATTTTGGGGCACAGAGAATGAATATTGTCATTCTCTGAGTGGAGTTCGACGAACTCATCCCCATTCGTCGAACTCAGATCGACGAACATAGCAGAATTCGTCGAACACAGTTTATCCTAACAGAAACTTTAATCAACCAAGATTTTCTTTTAATCAATTTAACCAATGGATTATACCACCTAGAAGATATCACCCTTTAGGTTACAAATGTCAACCAGAATACTCTTATATCTCTAGTTTAAGTTATGTGAAGAAAGAAGGACCCAAGGTAACCTGAGTCAAGAATAGCTAATCTGTTTCTTTGCAGGTGTAATACTATCCCACCACAGAGCAATAGTGGTATCTGGATAGTGGCTATTCTAAACACATGACTGGAAATAAGGACAATCTAATCAACTTCAAGTCAAAGCTAGGACCAAAAGTTATATTTGGTGACTCCAATTGTGGCCAGACTGAAGGCTATGGAAAGATCAAGATTGGAGTTGTCTCCTTCAGAAAGGTTGCATATGTAAGTGGACTGAAGCATAACCTTATCTCCATAAGTCAGTAATGTGATGAATGGTTTCAGGTATCATTTAATAAAACTTTCCACATTATTACTTCTTTAGATAATCATGTAGTTTTTACTGGCACTAGAGTAGGAAACATTTACATAGTTAACTTTCAGTCAGCTAAATCTGAAATATGTTAATTTAATCAAACTAGCAATAATAATGACATTTTGCAATAGGAGATTAGGTCATGTTAATTTGAAAAAACATTACCAAACTATCTAGGGACATCCTGGTTAGAGGATTGCCTTCTTGCCCCTATAAGAAGGAAAGCCTTTGCAAGGCTTGTCAATTAGGCAAGCAAACTAAAAGTACCTTTAAATCAATAAATAAAAGTGACTCACCAAGAATATTGTACTTACTACATATGGACCTTCTTGGCCCTATCGCAGTACAAAGTATAGGAGGGAAATCTTATACTTTAGTGATTGTAGATGACTTCTCTAGATTCACTTGGGTATTCTTTCTGAGATCTAAGTCAGATAACTTCAAGGTTCTTACAAATTTTCTTAGGAACATACAGATTGAGCACTCTACTCCAGTTGCATTAATCAGAAGTGATCATGGTACAGAGTTTGAGTCTCTTTTTATGGAAGAGTTCTGTGAGAGGAAGGTATCAGGCACTACTTCTCACCTCCTAGAACACCTCAACAAAATGGGATTGCTGAAAGGAATAATAAAGCCCTGATTGAATCTGCAGGCACATTACTTACAAATGCTCATTTCCCCTATCTTTTTGGGCAGAGGCTGTGAGTACAACAAATTATGTACTGAATAGAAGTCTTATACACAAACTCAAGAATAAGACTCCTTATGAGCTACTTAAAAGGAAGAAACCTAAAGTAGACTACATTAAAATCTTTCGTTGCTTATGTTACATTCACAACAACAATAAGAAACACATTAGAAAATTTGAAGCCAAGGTTGAAATAGGAATATTTCTTGGATATTCCCAAGTAAGCAAGGCTGATAGGGTATTTAATAAATCTAACATGAAAATTGAAGAATCTGTACATATTTCATTTGATGAAACTAACATGTTTTACAAGGAGAAAGAAATTTCTACTAGTAACTCTTTGCAGGAACCAAATTTGTGCGAGAAGTTAAATGAACTAACCCTCGCCAATGAGGTTGTTAACCATCCTTCTCAACAAATTGCTGAAGAAAGTGAAGATGAAGACAGTGAAATCAGTGAAGAACGTCCAACAGCTACCATAAGTCCACAAGAGGAATTTATTCCCCAAGCTGCTACTCAACTAATTCCACCTACTGAATTTGTCACACTTAGAGATCACCCTGTATCTCAAGTGATTGGAGACATTTCAGTTAGTGTGCAGACTAGGAATTAACTCAACGAGGACTTGATGCATGCCTGCTTCGTATCTCAAATTGAGCCCCAATCCATTAAAGATGCAGAGCAAGATCCCCACTAGATTATTACAATGCAAGAGGAGCTCAACCAATTTGAGAGATTCAGAGTTTGGGATTTAGTTCCAAGACCAAAACACTACCCAGTCATTGGAACTTAATGGGTATTTAGAAATAAGCTTGATGCCCAAGGTGTTATCATAAGGAACAAGGAACGGCTGATTGCTCAAGGCTATAGGCAAGAGGCAGGGATTGATTATGACCAGACATTTGCACCTGTGGCAAGGCTGGAAGTAATCAGAATCTTCCTTGCATATGTAGCTTACAAAAAGTTCAAGGTATTCCAAATGGATGTCAAGAGTGCATTCTTGAATGGTGAACTTAAAGAAGAAGTTTATGTGGAGCAACCATCAGGTTTTATCTCTTCAACTCATCCCTTTTATGCCTTTAATTTGCATAAAGCTCTCTATGGTTTAAAGCAAGCTCCAAGAGCTTGGTATGAGACCTTAACTAGCGTTCTTCTAGAGCATAAGTTTTCTAGGGGCATTGTAGATAGGACATTATTCACTAGACATCATAAGGATAAAATCTTATTAGTACAAATCTATGTAGATGACATTATTTTTGGATCTACAGATTCCAAACTATACCAGAGGTTCTCTGACCTCATGCATTCAAAGTGTGAAATAAGTAGCAAGCGTTAACTCTCCTACTTCTTTGGTCTCCAAGTGAAGCAGCTACTTGATGGCATCTCCATATCCCAATCTAAGTATGCTAAAGAGCTAATCAAAAAGTTTGGGATGTTAGATGCCTCAGCCAAGAAAACAACTATGGTTACAAATGCTGTAATTGACTCTCATGAACATGCGAAACCTATTGATCAGAAATTATATAGGGCCATTATTGGGTCCCTTTTATATCTTATAACAAGTAGACCAGATATTATGTTTGCTACATGCCTTTGTGCTAGGTTCCAAGTGAACCCTAAAGAATGTCACCTTACTTTCTTAAAAAGGATTTTAAGATATATAAAGAGTTGTCCTAGTCTAGGACCCTGGTATCCAACTGAGTCGGAGTTTGAGTTCACTGGATACTCAGATGCTTACTTTGTTGGATGTAGAGTAGATAGAAAAAGTACCTCAGGGACATGCCAGTTCCTTGGTATGAGACTAGTGTCTTGGTTTTGCAAAAAGCAATCATCTATGTCTACATCAACTACTGAAGCAGAATATATAGCAGTTGGTAGTTGTTGTTCCCAGATGTTGTGGATTGAGAACCAACCCCTAGATTATGAGTTCAACTTAAATAATTCAACCTTACTATGTGTCAACACAAGTGTAATTTCTATTGCACAAAATCCAGTGCATCACAGTAGAACTAAGCATATAGACATTAGACATCATTTCATTAGAGTGTGGGTGGACAAAAATAAAATTAAGCTTGTCTACATCAACACTTATTTGCAAAGAGCAGATATCTTCACCAAACCCTGGATGAAAGGAACCATCTGTTCTTTATAAATCAGCTTGGTATGATCAATGAAGAGGACTTAATTTAAATTTCTGTCTGCGGCCGAAGAATTTGCATCAATTCGTCGAACAGAGATCGACGAACTGAGAGGAGTTCTAGAGAAATTCGTCGAATTGAGATCGACGAACTCTCTCTGTGTGAAGCTCTTTTAGTTGGACGGAGATTGACGATATTGCTTCAAAAACTTTTCGTTGAACTGAGATCGACGAAATGTTTTCACTTCTTCTGACTGAGATCGACGAATTCTTTTGTTAATCAAACATTTCGTCGACCTGAGATAGAAGAATTTTATTTATTTTATCGGACGGAGTTTGGCGCTTCATAGTCTGAAAACCATATATGTAGGTTTTCTTTGAGCTCTGTACCACGCTTTCTGTTCCATTGCACTTGATCTCTGTTTTTCTTTTGCAGGCGAACTAATGGTGATTCCGGCGAACTCCCATGCTGCGATGAAATTCGACATGGGCTTTGACATTGATTTCGAATCTTTCCAGCACTTTGACCAGATTTTTCTGGATATTCTGAAATTATTTGAGGAACAAAATCTGAAAAACTTAATGACCAACCACATCAAGATAGCAATGACTGAGATTAAGGAATGGGTGTTCACATCTACAACATCAGAGGCAGATACAATGACAGGGATAATATCTGGTAACACAGTTTCTCTTTCCCCCACCGTTTTATCAGAGATCTTTGGTTTGCTGAATTGAAATGAAGAAATAGAGATGGATAGCGATGAGTATGAAAATATGCTGATAAAGATGTGTCACTCTGGAGAAAACCAAAATAAACTGCTGAAGAAAAATTTATCTGCCGATTATAAATTTTTGGCGGATGTTGTCGGCAAGGTTTTATTGGGAAACATACCGCACACGATTACATCACTAGGCACTAGTTCCTTGTGATGTGTTCTCTGGTTAACAAGAAATAGACAAACTGGGGTTACATATTGTTTGATTTAATAAAGAAGAAAAACAATAAAAAGGAAGTTTTCTTTGGAAGGATTCTGGGTATAGTCTTTCAAGAAAAGGCTCCTGAACTATTGGTCTCCACGACAGTGTTTATAAATGACTCAAAAATGCTTACATCTGCACTTTTTGGCAGATGGGAGAGGAAAATTACAAAGCCATCTATGGTTTCATCCTCCTCCAGGACTTCTGAGAGCACCAGTGCTGTGATAGCCAATCCTCCACCTCTAGAAGATTTCCTTCCTTCCACCAACATTCCTTCACCTCATCCACAATAACAACCGTCATCTTCTCCAGTTCATACTCCACCAAATCAACAATAACATAGACCCTCACCAGTTCCATCTCCAGAACATATCACACCACCTCTATCTCCACCTCCACATTCTCCACCTCCTCCACTTAATACAACTGAAATACAATCTGAAATTCCATCTACTTCCTAACCATCTTTCAACCTCCTGTCTCCTCAACCATCTCCACATCATTGTCTAATTCAGGAACCCATCTCTTCCCCCACAACCACAGTCCAACCTTCTACCACTACAACTCTTTCAATTATTATTCCTTCAGTCATCCACACTGACATACCATGTACTGCTCTAGACTATACACATACAGATATGTCCACTGCTTTCTCTATATGTTCCAATTTTGGACATCACACTCCTTACTCCTCCTCTGCTCCAGAATCTCTATATCTCAATTTTTCTGATATAGCTAAAGACCTTCTATCATTTATTTCTCCCACTCTTGAAAAACTCATAGCCACTGCTATAGCTCCTCTTTCTGCTTCCATCACTTCTCTATCCTCCAGAATTGCTGCTGTCCTCTATCCCTTCTTGTGGAGGACTGGCTTTAGGACCCCATGAAACCAGTCAGGGGGACATGCTCTATGAAGAAGCTCCAGTTCCCCCCTATAAAATAATAGAAGCTGCAACAGTAGATTCTGAAATGATTGACGACTCCGCAAAAATAGCTCCTCCTACAGATATAATTGATTTACTTGTTTGATATAGAGATGGATGACATAGTTACTACAGAAATAATAACTGTTGGCGATTGTATTGTCAACCCCACAGTTGATTTATTCAGTTTCTAAATTATTTTGATATAATTCATTGGAATTATCTTCCATTTGTCTGCCCAAAGCCTTCTATGGCTATAGTTCTATATATTGCTCCAATAAGCTCGACAGTTGTAAGGCAACTTAAGTCAAGTCTTGCAAGAACATAGCCTACAAAAGTATCATCCCCTCCCAAGGCAGCTCTTCTCCAAAGGTTATCTCACCTCCCACATATGTAATGGATGACAGTCCCATGCCAGATTTAGAAGACATTTTTATTGCTGATATTGAAGAAGAAAATAAGCTATTGTCTGAAAGTATTGCTGAAAGTATTTCTGAAACCATTGCTGCTCAACCAGCTCTTCCAGAACCTTCAGTGGCTCCTCAAGCTGAAAAGAAGATATCCAAAGATATTCTAAAAGCACTTGATGATTTATATGATAATCCTCAGGGATCTTTTGTTGATGAAGTTGAAGATGATGATTCTGATGATGATGATAGTTCTACTGCTAAGAAGAAAGCCTCTAAGAAAAGAAAGGTTGTTCCCAAAGCTGCTCCCAAACCCAATCCCACTCATGATACTCCATACTATATTCTATAGAATATCACTCCATATCCAGGGATGCCAGCATGGATGTGGCTTTCTAAGAATGAGCAGAAAGCAAGAAATAAAAGCAGGAGATACTCTCCTCCTCCTCCTTCTCAAAGGAACTGGAGAGGCCCTCCTCGTCCTCCTCCTGCTGTTGCTTCTTCAGGTAACATCTCTCAGATGTCTACTGCATATGCTAAAACGTATCAAAGACAACCTGATAGATCCGCAAGATCACATGGAAGCAGTCAGCACAGGTATTCCAGAAGCAGCTGACAATAACAAGACATTCAACAACAAACTTCTGAAATTGAAATAGCAGAAAGTCCAAAAAGGCCTCCACCACCACCTATTCCATTTGTGAATTCTGAAACAGAAACAACTTCAAGAATGGCCAGATTTCAGGAGCTAGTTGGACTATCAATGATTAATAAAGCTAAAGCAGAAGGCAGAGATCCTTATCAATACTCAATAATGTCATCATACAGAAAGGAAGAATTGAAAAGGTATGATAAGGGTAACAATTTTTTCAATATTGATGCTTACATGAATCTGCATCCAGAGGCCGTTGTACCCTGAGCTACCTCTCTCAACATAATTGGTGATGCTGACATGACCATGTCCAAAAGAAATGCAGCCAATCCTAATAGAGAAATAAAATTCAAACAGCCCTCTGAGAAAGACAAAGCTGACAAGAAAAAGCAACAGAGGAAGAATTGAATATCTTGTTTAGTTTTAATTTTCTAAACTATATTTATTAAACTATCACAAAGCTACCATCCATGTACATATCTGCTGAATGTTTTAATTTTCTGCCAGATATATTTGTTCTGCTCTGTGAATGTTTTTCTCTCATTTTGTATTAGTGACCTCACCCAAATAGGGGGAGATTGTTGGATCCCTAGTTAGATTTGTGCTAGGTTCACTAATTAGGAAGTCTGACCCATAATGTATTGCCAGGGTCATGTCTTTGAGACCTAGAAATTTATGTTAAGTCATTAGATTCAACCATACATGGACCAACCAGCAGAAGACCTCAGATTGACTCAAGATTTAGAAGAAATCAAGTTCAGTGTATAAGTTCAACGTTCGTCGAACTCAGCTCGATGATAGTCGTGCTCCGCTCGACGAACTCAGAGTTAAATCTCTGAGTTGAGCGCGATGAAGATAGAATCTCTGCTCGACGAACTTGGACCACAGAATTGGCAAGTTATTCAAAGAATGCAGGTCGTTGAGCTCAGGTCAACGAACAAACTTTCTTTGGTCGATGAACATGATTTCTCTGGTCGACGAACTTTGATCTCAGGTCGACAAAATCTGTTCAATGGTCGATGATTTCTATTGTAGTTCCAGACTTTGAGTTTTCCTCATTTTTTGTCCATATTCCATATATTATTTAGCAATATTTTTCTGAGTAATTAATGCACATATTCTCTGAATATAGCCATTATTGTCAGCATTAATTATGGTCTTCATCAGGTTAATTACTTGCTTAATTAATTGGGACAGTTGGGGAAACACTTTAAAGAAAATATTCTCCAGCAGATTTTCATTCTCCAGGCAGTCAGCATTCAATGCAGAGAATTCAAAATTCATAGGAGAATTTAGAGAGAGAATATAAAAGAGATTTTCTCTTTCAGACGGCTACACAAGACAGAACACACAACACAAAGAATAGACAGAAAAATATAGAAACAGTCTCAGACATTCTTAGTGCAGAAAACACTTTGTTTTCTCCTTGATCTTACTGAAGAAGAAGAACAACAACAATCACTATCAAGAGTCTTCTTCAACTTTAACTCTAGTAGCTTTCAAGGACAACCATCTTTGAATCAGTCAGGAGTTCCTGGATCATCTCAAGTCAAGGAAGAAGACCTATACCCTAAGCAAGGCTCAAGTGATTTCTGAAGGAGCCTTGACAACAACAATCCACTTGTCTTCTCAGTTGTTTGAGAAAGAGAAGACACCATCAAATCTCTCTCCCCACTTGTAAAAGGGTTTATTAACTCCCTTCAAAAGTTTATTTTAGTTTTTCGGCATCTAATCAAAAGATTAAAAGTGGCAGTCACCTGATTAGAAACCTGCTAGTAGATTCCTACCAGGGTGGTAGAAGAGTGGATGTACCCAGGTTAGGGAACCACTATAAATTTTTGTGTCCTCTGGTTGCCTTTTTTCTTGTTGTTCTTGTTGTGGCTGTGATAGATTAGTTTGATGTGATGTGGTAGATTAGATTATATTTTCTTTCTTTTACTACTACTGGTATCACCTATTTTATTTACTCTAATATTATTAAAAAATAGCGAAAAGTTTTAAAATACTCTATTCACCCCCCCTCCAGAGTAATCAGATCTAACCCCTATCTTTCACCATGACAGAATTCTGTGGAATTCTATGTATCTTTCATGAGTTTTTCTCCCCATGTACTCCACAACAAAATGGTGTTGCAGTGAGAAGGAACAAAATGCTCGTTGAAGCATGTACTACAATATTGACTGTCTCCTCTCTAAAGTACTTCTGGGCTGATGCCGTCAATACAGCTTTTCATGTGCAAAATAGAGCGTTGATCAAAATGAATCATCGTAAGACTCCCTTTGAGCTACTAAAAGGTAGGAGACCGACTGTGTCCTACTTTAGGATCTTTGACTGCAAATGCTATGTACTTAATAATGGGAAAAATCATCGTACAAAGTTTGGAGAAAAACGTTTTGAAGGTATTTTTGTAGGGTATAGTAGTCATAGTAAGGCTTATAGATTTTTTAATAAGAATACTCTGGTGGTAGAAAAGAGTCGATTAATGTTGTATTTGATGAGATGAGCTTGCTACATAGCAGCACTTCTAGTGTTTTTGTTGAAGATGTAGGTTCAAGGCTGAAAGAGTTAATCTTGGATGAGACAGTTGAAGAAAGTGCTCAAAAGTTCATCAAAATCACTCCTCCAACCTCAATTGTAGAAGAAGATCACAAAGATGAAGAAGTTATCCAAGTGGAAGAAGTAACTCAAGAGATAGTGGAAGCTCCCGATGCAAGGACTCTAGAGCTCAGACAATTGAGGTGTACAACCCCGTGTTCGCCGAGTGGGTCCACCAGGAAAGACGAGCAGACCAAAGCGACCTGTCCGTGCCAAAATTGCATGCGGGGGGGGGGGGGGGGGGGGGGGGTTCAGAATAGCCAGCTTGCTCTCGCTGAAGCTACCGAGCAGCGCAAGACGACCCAACCAGCTCGCGTCTGCCCGGGGTTCGACGATCCAGATAGAGTTTTCACCGGACCGAGCTCGGGCGGAGCTCGCCGTTCGTCGAGTGGGGCTCGGCATTCGTCAAATGGAGCTCTAGGTTCTTCGAGCTGACCTCGTCGAACAAAGCTCAACGAGCTCAAGTCTTCTAGAATTCCTCCTATAGTAATAATCCCAGATCGCCCCAAGCGAATGAAGGTGTAAGGGGGCTACTCGCCCAGCTATTTTATGAAACTTCATCCAGACTTTACCCCTTTGGTTTTGGCGTAGAGTGATGTTACTCCACTCAATTCTCTTGGCACCCTTCTGGCTTTGACATTGAGTGACGTTGCTCCACTCAACCTTCTCGGCGCCCTTCTGGCATTGGTGTTGAGTGATGTCGCCCCACTCAACACTCTCGATGCCCTTCTGGTTTTGGCATTGAGTGGCGTTTCTCCACTCAATGCCATTGGTGCCCTTCTGGCTTTGGTGTTGAGTGATGTCGCCCCACTCAATGCCCTCAGCGACCTTCTAGCTTTGGCGTTGATTAACATCGCCCCACTCAACGCTCTCGGCGCCTTTATAGTATGGCGTTGAGTGACGTCTTCCCACTCAATGTTCTCAGTGCACTTCTGGATTTGACATTGAGTGACCCCTATCCACTAAACACTCTCAGCGCCCTCCAGGATTTGGAGTTTAGTGACGTTGCTCAACTCAACGCTCTCGGCGCCCTTCTGGCTTTGGCATTGAGTGATGATGCTCCCCTCGCCGAGTTTCTTATGAGATGTTTTTCTTTACCATTCTACACTTTCCAGGGGTGTGAATAGCCTAATAGAATGGCAGAGTTACGTTGTTAGTAGGCCCAGTTGGGTTGCATATAGATGTTCAAACCAGCGGAGATTGGCTATTGGCAGGTCGTTTTCAGAAATCTATAATTAGGACCCAAGGGGCACCTAAGAAGGCACACTTATCGGTATTCAGATCTTCTTGCGCTTTTTGAGGTAGCCTTAGCTCGGCCATTGTCTAAGGAGGGGAAGTGCTCTAAGATCTTTAGGGTGTGTGGTGGGACCGCCACGTCGAGCCCTTGGGTCAGTTTTCATTTCTTTTTGCTGTTTGGATTGTAGGAGAGAAGTAGGTGCGCGATCACCCCTTCCAGAAGGGTGAACTCCACAAGAGACCAAATTCTCGATTTCAACATTCTGGTGCGGTGAGCGTGGAGAGTGGTCAACACAGAAAATCTTCAATAGGCTAGATGACAAGAGGAGAAGTACAATGCTCGGACAGGTCCGACTCGCCGTCCCCGCCACCTCTGGCCACAGTGGGGATGTTCGATGACTTCAGACAGGAGGTACTCAGCCTCATCAAGTTCACACACGGCGCGCAGGCTGAGTTCTCTACTCCACCTGTCCCAATCGCTGCTGCCCCGTCTCAGGGTGAGGATGCTCCCGACAGGCGAGCTGGGAAGGAGGTCGCCGAAGAAGGAAGGGGATGCGAGCTCCCCGGGCGCGTGCTCTTCCCCAGCTCAGCAAGCGGAGGCCGGTTTGGCGAGATGGGTGCGTGAGATCCTTCAGCTCGCTCAGCAGGGGGAGGAAACCTGTTGGAACACCCTATTACTAATTTGGGTCAGGATCACTATGTCTCTAGGAATCTGTGTTTGACCTTCTGTATAGCTTAATAGGTCAATTAGAATTGAGTCTAAGGGATCAGGAGTCTAGGTTTGGAAGCTGCCCTGAAGACCAAAGTTTTTTTGGAGACTAAGTCTAATCGTCGAGCTCAGCACGACGTTTCGTCGAACTCCGGTCGACGATCGTCTAGCTCAACTTCGACAGATCGTCAAGCTCCATTCGATGATCGCTGAGCTCAAACCTCATAATATCATCGAGCTCCACTCGACGATCGCTGAGCTCAGGTCGACGATTTTGACTCTGCGCTGGTTCCTTATCTCTGAGCTCAGTTCGACGATCTTTGAGCTCAGATCGACGATTTCTTTGCTGCTTGCATTTTCCAGATCGCTGAGCTCAGCTCGATGATAGCAGAGCTCAGTTCGACGATTTCAGTTATCCTTCAGAATTCAAATTCAAATTAGATAGAAGTTATTCTGCATTTAATTCAGAAGATCTGCCAGCCATTTTCATTTACTTCTGGAGCAAGTTTCAAGGGATTTTTCAAGGAACAATTCAGTGGACTTTCCTTCAGAACAAATTATGCAATTAAGGCTGTAATCAATGCAGACCAACGACTATCTTTGACAGAGAGATATCCTATTCCGACACAGAGAATAAAAAGAGAGAATGTTTTTGAATCAAAAAGAGAGATTGACAAGAACAGGACACAACTCAATATACAGAGTCTCTTTGAAAATATTCTGTCAACAAGAATTCTGAAGAACACTCATCAAAGAGATCAAGCTTTAAAACAATCTTCAGATCTCTTCAGCTCTCAAAGTGTTCAAGGCCAACATCATTTCAAGACTCCAGACACTCAACATTTCAGCTTGCTGAAATCATCTTTTGCTGGAGATCTATCTTTGAAGGCCTATCACCCTCAGCAAAGCTCTTCTTCCTGAAGATCAAGGACTCAAGGGGAGCTTTGAAATCAATCCACTTAGTCTTCTCAGTTGTTTGAGAAAAGAGAAGACTGCCATCACTCTCTCACCCCCACTCTGTAAAGGGTTTTTCAAACTCCCTTCAAAAGTTTGAATCTGGTTTTTGAGCACCTTGTCAAAAGCTCATTGGTGGCAAGACACCTGATCAAAAAATCTGTTTTGATTTTTGAGCACCTTATCAAAAGCTCATTGGTGCCCAGGACACCTGATCAACTCATCCTGCAGTGGATTCCTACCTAGGGTGGTAGAAGAGTGGATGTACCCAAGTTGGGGAACCACTATAATTCCTTGTGTCATCTGGTTCTGCATGTTTTCTTTCTGTTTCTGGCCTAGATTTTCTTGTGCTTAGTTTCTGCATAGCTTAGTTTTGTGATTAGTTTTATTTCTGCTTCCCTGCTTACTCTCATTACAACAATTGTTGTAAAGCTTTGCAAAGGTTTTTCTTTGTGTTTTAAAAAGCACCATATACTCTATTCACCCCCCTCTAGAGTATATCTGATCTAGTTTCCCCTTTCAAAACCATTTTAGCGAGCTGGTTTCCTCCGCCCCAGTTCCGGAAGGGTTTAGGGTACCTGAAATGTCTTACTACACCGGGAAGGGAGACCCGATTCAGCACGTCCAGTGGTTTGAGGACGTGGTTTCAATCTAACAAATGTCGGATGGCTTCAAGTGCCGGCACTTCGCCATCACCCTCAAAGAGAAGGCGAGTGAGTGGTTCCACCAGTTGCCGCCGAGCTCCATTTACTGCTTTGAAGACCTGCGCCGGTGGTTCATGTTGAGGTTCACCACCTCCAAGAGGAGGAAGAAGGAGTCAGGGTCCCTGTTCCATATCAAGCAGGGGATGAATGAGACTTTAGGGAGTTACATTGACCGATTTTAGGAAGAGGTCACCCAAGTCCAGGAGCTGCCAGGCCATAGCCTGATGATGGCCTTCACCCGGTGGATGCAATAGGGATTCTTCAGAATGGAGCTGAAGAGAATACCACCCTTCTCCTACGAAGAGCTGATGGAGAGGGGGGCAAGGGAGGTCGATGGGGAGGTGTCGAATCCGGAGTTTGCCCGGAAGTTAGCCAGGTGGGCCACAGAGGAGGAGAAGGAGCCGAGAGACGGCAGGGGGAAGGAGAAAAGGACAACCGAACCATGGTAGAGGGAACAACGATAACTTCAAGGGCAGTAGCAGCCCAGGTGGGGGAATTAGGATTCGTACCGTCGGTTGGGCTAGAGGACCGAGTGGCAGGACCAGGGGCTACGAAGAGGTTAACAGTGAAGGGACCACCACCAGGGGGGCCAGGATCAGTTCCACCCCCAGGATGGAGGCAAGTGCAAATACCTCCCCTATGGCCATAGCCATGGGGGAGAGGAGGAGAGCGGCGCGAAGGAGGAGAAGAGAAGTCTGAGTAGAGTTGCACTACTGCGAATTCCACCAAGAGGAAGGGCACGCCATGGCCAAATGCCCGGAGTTCCTCGAGATGAGATGAAACAGGGGGCAGTATCAGCAGCATGGCCGCCAAGAGGTGAGGACTGACGAGGTCCTGCCTCGGGCGGAGGAGGATCGATGTGAAGACCGGGCAGACGTCGGAACCCGGGGAGGGATCAGAGTTATCCATGGGGCAGGGGGGGTTGAGGCCCTCCCAAAAGGCGAGCCTCCACACCATATATCAGTGGAGCGTTGGCTCCACATCGCAGACCCCACCCTAGAGGAGAAGATTACCTTTTCAAGGAATGATATGCCGGATCATGAGGATCGCTTATGCGATGTGTTGGTCATCCAGACGGCCATAGAGAATTTCACTATCTCTAGGATTCTCATTGAATATGGGAGCTCCGTCAATGTCATCTTCAAAAAGTTGTTCGATGCGATGAAGGTGGAGGCTAAGATGGTGTTGGCTTCAGATGGACCCCTGTTTGGATTTTCAGGGGAGAGGAAGGAGGTAGAAGGAGGAGTGGGGTTAAACGTTACCCTAGGGGGTGGGGGGGGGGGGGGGGGGGTAGTCCCGGAACTATAGGTTTATCATCATGGATGCACCTAGCAGCTACAACGCCATCTTTGGGCGGCCCCTCATCAGTGCCTTCCACTGCGTCCCCTTGTCCTTCCACCAATGCCTGAATTTCAACACCGAGGGGATCCAAGTCCCTGTTCGGGGTGATCCCAAAGTGGCGAGGGAGTGTTACGACACCGCCATGAACTCTATCTCTCCTGGAAGGAAGGGGAAGAGGAGATGCAGTGGAGAATGGAGGAGGTAGAACACGAGGCAGGAGGAAAGGAGATGGAGGTGGAGAGTTGCACCGAGGTAGAGGTGGTAGGAGGGGACCGGGAGGAGTTGGCCACGGTGATGGCCATGGAAGAAGAAGCAGTAGCTGAGGAAGTTCTTATCCCAGAGGAGAGGGATGTCGGAGAATTGGAGGAGTTGTCCAGGTTGGAGGCTGTGGAAGAGGTGGTGGAGATGGAGGTTCTCACCCTTGGAGGTAGGGTGGAGAAGATTCGCATCAGCGGGGGATGACCCCGGAAGCTCAGGGCAGGATGCTGGCATGCATCCAAAAGAATGTGGACATCTTCGCATAGAGCGCAGTGGAGATGATGGGGATTGACGCGAACGTGGCCTGTCATCGCCTCAATATGGACCCGAAATCTCGCCCCATCTTGCAAAAGAAGAGGTCCACGACGGACAAGCTGGCTGGGCCCATTAGGGAGGAGGTGGCCAAACTCCTCATGGCCGACTTTGTATCCGAAATACAATACCCTCGCTGGATCTCCAATGTTGTAATGGTTTAAAAAGGAGACGGCCGGTGGCATTTGTGTGCTGATTTTTCTTTGCTTAATAAATCATGCCCTAAGGACTCTTATCCCTTGCCTCGGATCGACGCGCTGGTTGACTCAGCCATCAGTTTTCCTGTAGTGAGCTTCTTAGATGCATTTTTAGGTTATCACCAGATTAGTATGCATCCCTCGGATATCAAATATGTCTCGTTCATCACGGGGGATGTGTTCTACTGCTACAAAATGATGCGCTTTGGGCTAAAGAATGCAGGGGCGACTTACCAAAAGATGATGGACAGGGCCTTCTGGGAATAGAGGGGGAGGAACTTAGAGGTGTACGTAGATGACCTCATTATCAAGATTCAAGACGTAGACTCTCGCCTCCGGGACCTAGAGGAAATCTTCACCACCCTGCGCAAATATAAGATGCGGCTGAATCCACTGAAGTGCATTTTTGGGGCCAGCAGGGCAAAGTTCATTGGGGCATCTCCTCACCCCCGCAGTGGTCGAGCCAAATCCTGACAATGTTAAAGCAATTATGGAGCAAGGATCGTCACGGAACGCTAAAGAGGTGTAGTGGTTGACATGAAAGCTAGCAGGATTGATCACGTTCCTCTCCCGGGCCGGGGAGAAATGCTCACCCTTCTTTAAGACGTTGAGGGGGGGGGTCAGAAGTTCGAGTGGGCAAAGGAGTGCGAGGATTCATTCCAGGCCCTGAAATGACAGTTGACACAGGCTCCGCTGCTCCAAGGGCCAAAGGAAGGGGAAAACTTGTATTTGTATCTTGGGGTCAGAGCGGAGGTCATGAGCTCCATTCTGGTTCGTGAAGAGGGGAAGAGGCAGCTCCCTATATACTATGTGAGTCTGGTTCTGAGGAAGACCGAGCTTCGATACCTCATCTTGGAAAAATTGGACTTTGCCCTCGTCATCTCGGCCCAACTTCCAGGCACACTCCATCCCAGTTGTCACTGACCATCCCCTCTACAACATCTTCGAGGGGGTGGAGCATTCGGGCTGGCTAGCTATGTGGTCGGTGACCTGAGTGAATTAGACATCTCCTTCGTCCCCCACCTCTCGATCAAGGCCCAAGTAATGGTTGGCTTTTTTGGCTGACTATGTGGTCGAGGTGTCGGAGGAGAAACTTACTCGGCCGACTTCGTGGAAACTGAAGGTGTAACGCCCCGAAACTCAAAGGAGCGAAGGGGGGACGTTTTGGGCCAGTTTGGGTTCTGGCAGCAGGTACACGGCTTGGGACACGGGCGTGTCGACCCGTGTCGGCACTTAGCTGCGAAGTCGTCGAGATTTGCTCGACGATTCGTTGAGACTGGGCACACGGCCTGCGACACGGGCGTGTCGCAGGGCGTGTCGACCCGTGTCGACACTTAGCCGCAGAGTCGACGAGATTCGCTCGACGATGCGTCGAGACAAGGCACACGGCCTGCGATATGGGCGTGTCGCAGGGCATGTCGACCTGTCTCGACGATCGTCCCGGGGAGTCGACGAGCTTTACTCGACGATTCGTCGAGACAAGGCACACGGCCTAGGACACGGGCGTGTCCAAGGCCGTGTCATTAGATCGACGATTTTCGCTCGACGAAATGTCGAGATCGTGTACATGGCCTGTGGTCCAGGCGTGTCAAGGTGACACGGGTAAGGACACGGGCGTGTCCTAGAACCCGTGCAGTGCTCGGGTTGATTTTGGGGAAAAATCATGGGGTACACGGCCAGACACACGGCCGTGTGAGGTGGAACACGGGCGTGTCAGCTCGAAAACGGGCGTGTTGGATACCCGTGTGAGGTTCCAGGAGATTCGATTTTGACAGCGAATGAGGCACACGGCCCTGGACACGGGCATGTGCCAGGCCGTGTTCGGTCCAGATTGGGCATTTCAGCCCCGAATCAAAGCCGTTCGTTTCCTTATTTTGAGATCCAACGGCTGGGGGTCGTTCCTGAAGGGATATACCCGGGTTTGGGCTTTCAAAACCCTTACTTTTTATTAAGTGTTCTCTTTCTAAAGCCTTAGAGAGAGAGGAGAGCCAAGGGAGGAAGAAGGAGCTAGATCCCGCCATTGGAGGAGCTTCGGAGCTCCAAATCACGAGCCGACTCCGGATCCACGGAGGCAACGCTAGTGCGGTGGTTTTCATCCGATTACTTTTCCATGGCGCCAAAGAGGAACGCAAGGGTAACGATCCTCATCTTGAGCATGAGTAGCTCTCTTTCTTTGCATAGGAAGCCCGCTCTCGCGAGTTTGCGGAGAGTTGGAGGCGTTCCTTCGGGTAGATATGTGAAGTCCCCATTGGTTAGAGTCCGTAAGCGAGAACGAACATAGGCATGATGTGTGAAGCCTACCCGGACATGTTGGTCTGGATCGGTGATGTTGCATTGCATAAAGCCGGAGAAGACTCCGTGCTATTGGTTGTTTTTCGGGTTTTCTACGCGGTAGATTGCAGCAGGGAGCCTTGGGGATTAACCCAAAGGTGCACCCAGAAAACTGGGCGGATACGAGATCTTGCCAACTTGGTGGCTTGAAAGCCAACTTGAACATAACTGGGTTATGTGACTTGTGATGGAAATGAGACTCGGTGGAAGTTTGACCGGCGCAAATGGCTTAAATTGTCGTTGCGATGTGAGCACGGGTTAGATGGAACCGTACCCGTTCTATGTCGTTCGGTTAAAGAGACCTAAAGGCACGTGGCACTTACCGTTGGCATAGAGTAGGGTCTTCGGCGGTCGATGGCTTAAATTGTCGTGACCCAGGCCAGGAAGACAAATTGCTCATAGGTTTGACCGTCCAAGTGGCGGTGGTGAGTCCGGAATGTCTATGGCTTTAATTGATGTGACATCGACCGGTTCACTGAGAATGTGCCCTGAGAGCATGGGGCGTGTGGCCGTGCGAGCCAACGTCTGTGATGTATTGGCTATTGATATAAATTGCTCGCTTATGCTAATGAAATGCAGGGAAGGAGCATCGCCGCCCCGAGTTGGGGGCGAGATCGTTATAATTTGGTCAGCATTGCTGACTGTTACCTTGTTTTGCCACCGTGTGGTGATTTGTTGCTTGCAGGTGCAGCTGGACCAAGCGGTCAATAGCGGGCTAAAGCCTGATTGCGAAGTCGGCCCTTGAAGGCCTAAGTTGGAAATGTTTACTGCTTTATTCATGTGTGACCGGCCTGCGTGCCGTGGTTTGTAAAACATGTAATTTGAAGTGAAACATCTTGTAAAGCCTTAAGGCTTATTTTTGGGTATTTTTGTATAACATTCCTATTTTGTATTAGTGGACATTCGTGCTTTAATGCTGGGTTCTTTGTTACAACTTTTATAAACTGCTTTCGCTAGAATGCTCTGTGTAGGACATTAAGATTGGTTGGATGGTTTCCATAAGTAACCACCCGGTCTGTCTGTGGCATACGACGTCGGGCCCCGGCCGGACCTACTGTTTTATGCTATGTGACGGATAGGCGGTGTTACAATTTGGTATCAGACTACTGGTTTTGGTTGGGCTTAATCTGAATTCGTGGACGAATTCTTTTTAAGGGGTGGTGAGCACATTGTGTGCGCCATCGTTATAACAGTAAAAAGAACCCATGAATGTCCACTTAGGAATGAAAATACTCGTGTTTGAGGAACCTGCGTGTTCCTATAATTGTTGTTTGCAATTTATTTGGTCGCTTAACGGTGTTTTGTACCACTATAGGTGACCAGAAGTGGTGTTGGGCCGTCAGAACGCCGAGTTTCTGAGGCTAGTAGTGCACCGGATGTTGCTCCCGCAACACCTCTATCGGCTGAGAACATACGGTTGGTGGCTGAAGCGGTGTTGGCCGTGATAAATGCGTAGCCTGGAAGGCAAACGCAGCAGCCCGCTCCTGCGATGGAGCAAGAACCTCTGCAAGAGGCTGAGCCGAGGAGAGTGGAGCAAGTGGTTGTGGAACCGGTGGTGCCGAGGAGGGCAACTGAGAGGCAGCTTAAGCATGTAATGAGCTTTAACCCTCCGTTATTCTCGGGGTTGGGAACCCCATCTCAGGCTGAAGACTGGGTCTCCAGGGTGAAGAGAGTCATGACAGCAACGGAGACGGAGGAGTGGCAAATGAACACCATCGCTACGTTCCTTTTGGACAGTGAAGCGAGAATGTGGTGGGAAGGATTGGAGCTGCACTTACTGAGAGGTAGGCAACTTGGTGATGTCTCGATGGAGGAGTTCTCGAGATTATTTTTGCCTAGATACCTCCCTTCGACGCAGAAGATAGCATTGGAGAATGAGTTCCTGAAGTTGGTACAGGGTGAGAGGAGCGTGGATGAATATCTCCATGATTTTACTCGTCTGAGTCGTTATGCTAGCTCCACCATCGTGGATGAGGAGCGCAAGACTAATCGCTTCTACGAAGGCTTGAGAGATGAGTTGAGATTACTACTCTCGGGGCCGATGACGCAGGGTTTCTTAACCTTGGTCAATACTGCCCGGTCCTTGGAGAAGGACATGAAGAACGTACAAGCAAAGAAAAGCTTGGGTGAGAAGAAATCTGAATTCAAAGTGCCGACTACTTCAAATTCCGGCTATCGGAGGTCTTTCAAGAAGCATATGACTTCGGGTCCAGCTCCTTCCGGTGCTTCTGGGGCGACTACGAGTCGGACCCCGGGCGCGTGTTTTACATGTGGAAAGACGGGGCATTTCGCCCGTGATTGTTGGAGCGGACGCCCTAAGTCCGAGAGGAGGCCGGGAGCTACTTATGAAGAAAAGGGAAAGGCGGTGGAGTCGACCGCATCCCATTATGCTCTGGCCCAACCAAGGGTCTATAATCTTGGCCAACAGGAGGCCATTAAACAGGCTGATCTGGTGACAGGTACGGTTTAATTTATAGCAAGTCAATTTCTTTAAATACTTGTTATGCACGTGTTACATTACCACTGCTTGTTTAGGATTTGTAGTGATTTGTGAAAATCCGGCACGAGCACTCTTCGATACGGGAGCTTCACACTCCTTCTTGTCCGAAGGATTTATATCACGCATCGGAGTCCCTTCTTCGATGGCGAAGGATAAGTTGGATGTGTTGTTTCCCAATGGGTGTTCGATGCGATGGGTTAGGATCTGCGATGTTAAGATTTGTATTGGGGAGCAGGAGTTCGACCTGCGGGCGTCTTTACTTCCGTTAGTGGAGTTCGACGTCATATTTGGCATGGACTGGCTCTCGGAGTAGCAGGCCCATATAGATTGCGGTAGCAAGGAAGTTAAGCTGGGAGCAAGTCGTGAGATGACTTTTACGGGCTTAAAGGGGTCGAGCAAGACGTTGATGTCTGCTCTTCAGGTGGTGAAGGCGGTTCGTGCAGGAGCAGAACTGTTCTTTACACTAGTGGAGGTTGCAAAGCCGAAGGCCGCGTTGGATTGTATTTCAGTGGTATCGGAATACCCTGATGTGTTCCTCGCAGATCTTCCTGGAGCCCCGCCTCAGCGGGAGATAGATTTTACGATCGAGCTAGTGCCAGGTGCAAAGCCTGTGTCACGATCTCCTTATCGGCTAGCGCCTAAGGAAATGGCGGAGCTGAAAGTTCAACTGCAAGAGTTGTTGGAGCAAGGGTATGTGCGCCCGAGTTCTTCGCCTTGGAGGGCACCGGTCCTCTTTGTTAAGAAGAAGGACGGAAGCTTGAGGCTATGTATTGATTATCGGGAGCTAAACAAGCTGACGGAGAAGAACAAGTACCCGATCCCCCGGATTGATGATCTCTTTGATCAGTTAGTCGGGTCGACGGTGTACTCGAAGTTAGATCTCAAGGCTAGGTACTATCAACTGCGAATAAGGGAGAGTGATATCCCGAAGACAGCGTTTAGTATGAGATACGGGCATTATGAGTTTACGGTCATGCCGTTTGGGCTGACTAATGCGTCGTCAGTGTTCATGGATTTGATGAACAGGACGTTCAGGGAGTACTTGGACCATTTTGTGATCGTCTTCATCGACGATATTTTGGTGTACTCGCAAAGTGAGGAAGACCACTTCAAGCATCTTCATTTGGTGTTGGAGACGCTAAGGAGAAATCAGTTGTATGTCAAGTTCTCGAAGTGCGAGTTTTGGCTATCCTCAGTGGCGTTCCTCGGGCATATAGTAAGTGGAGAGGGTATTGCTGTGGATCCGGCGAAGATTGTTGCGATACGAGAGTGGTCTGAGCTTGCTACTGTAGCGGAAGTCCGGAGTTTTCTGGGGCTTGCTTTCTATTATAGGCGCTTCGTAGAGAACTTCTCGCGGATAGCGTTACCTCTCACTACATTGACGAGGAAGGAGCATAAGTTTGTTTGGACGCCGGAGTGCGCGCGAGCTTTTGAGGAGTTGAAGTGTCGGTTGACCACGGCGCATGTGCTGAGTTCGCCGGTTGGGACCGAAGGCTATGAGATATATAGCGATGCTTCGGGCAGCGGTTTGGGTTGCGTGCTACTGCAGCACGGAAGCGTGATAGCTTATGGCTCGAGACAGCTAAAAGTGCATGAAAGAAACTATCCGGTCCATGACTTGGAGTTAGCGGCCATGATTTTTGCCTTGAAGCTGTGGAGACACTACTTGTACGGTGTGAAGATTGATATCTACACCGATCACAAGAGCCTGAAGTATCTCATTGATCAGAAAGATCTGAATATGCGGCAGCGTAGATGGATGGAGTTCCTGGGGGACTATACGTTCAAGATCCATTACGTGCCTGGCAAAGGGAATGCGGTTGCGGACGCGTTGAGTCTCCGATCCCCAGCTCAAGCCAATTGGCTATCGGTGCACGATGAGCGGTTGGTGCAAGAGTTGGAGGCATTGGAGATTGTCTGTGTGGACAGGCAATCAAGTACTGAAGCAGTTCTGAATTGGACTGAAGTCCAATATGACCTGGCTGATCGTATTCGGCAGGCTTTGGATATGGATGCTCATATGAAGCAGTTCATGGTAGAGGCTGTGGATGGGTCAAATTCCCAATTCGTCGTGGAGGACGGGTTGCTTTGGAAAGACGGTCGTTTGTGCGTCCCTAGTGTGGGCAATTTGCGGGTGGAGTTGTTGTACGAGGCACACCATACCAAGTACTCGATTCACCCGGGGAGCACGAAGATGTACCGTGATGTGAAGAAACTGTTTTGGTGGCCGGGTTTGAAAAAGGATGTGGCGCTATACGTAGCGAAGTGCCAAACCTGTGCCTTGATAAAGGCGGAGTGCCAAAAGCCGGGAGGATTTCTTAAGTCCTTGCCTATTCCGGAGTGGAAATTTGACGACATCTCTATGGACTTTGTGCACGGTTTGCCAATTTCGCAAAAGGGGAACGGCGCCATTTGGGTGGTTGTTGATCGTTTAACAAAGGTGTCGCATTTTATTGTGCATAGGAAGGATGATCCGGTGGAGAAGATGACAAAGCTTTATGTAGATAACATAGTACGGCTTCATGGTGTGCCCCGCAGCATCGTGAGTTACCGAGATGTGCAGTTCATGTCCAATGATTGGAGGCTTGTGCAGCAAATGTTGGGAACAAAGCTGAAATTCAGCACAGCCTTCCATCCGCAAACGGATGGGCAGACCGAGAGGGTCAATAGAACCATGGAAGACATGCTTCGCATGTGTGTCTTGGATTTTGGAAAGCAATGGGAAGACCACCTTTATTTGGTGGAGTTCGCCTACAACAACAGCTACCAAGCGAGTATTCAGATGGCGCCTTTCGAGGCCCTATATGGTAGAAGATGTCGCACGCCGTTGTCTTGGTTAGAAACGGGTGAGTCAAAGTTGTATAAGCGATCGGAAGTGGATGATGCTACTTCTTTGGTGAGAACCATTCGGGAGAGGTTGCTTATCTCTCAGGACCGGCAAGCAAAGTACTATAATGCTAAGCACAGGAACGTGGAGTTCGCTGTGGGCGATTATGTATACTTAAAGATCAAACCGTTCAAGGGTGTCTCGCGGGTGCGGCGATTGAAAAAGCTAAGCCCAAGATTCCTTGGACCATTTGAGGTTCTGGAGCGAGTTGGTGAAGCGGCCTATAGGTTGAAGCTTTCAGTGGAGCTTAGTGGTTTACATGATGTATTCCATATTTCGGTGCTCCGGAAGGCGGTACAAGAGCCTACGCAAGTGATCGCGGTCAATCAAGTGCCGGTGGATAGTGGGCTAACGACAAAGGTCAAGCCCGTGCGGATTGAGGACTCGGAGGTCAAGCAGGTACGCAATAAAGAGATCAGGATGGTCAAGGTCCGGTGGGACAATTGCGGTCGTAAGGAGCTCTCTTGTGAGCGAGAGCAGACTATGCTTGACGAGTATCCGGAGTTGTTCCGCTCAGGTACAAATTTTGGTTTTGTACATGTCTTTCCTTTATGTAATTTCGTGGGCGAAATTCTTTTAAGAGGGGGAGAGTTGTAACGCCCCGAAACTCAAAGGAGCGAAGGGGGGATGATTTGGGCCATTTTGGGTTCTGGCAGCAGGCACACGGCCTGGGACACGGGAGTGTCCCAGGGCGTGTCGACCAGTGTCGGCACTTAGCCACGAAGTCGTCGAGATTTGCTCGACGATTCGTTGAGACTGGGCACACGGCCTGCGACACGGGCGTGTCGCAGGGCGTGTCGACCCGTGTCGACACTTAGCCGCGGAGTCGACGAGACTCGCTCGACGATGCGTCGAGACAAGGCACACGGCCTGCGACACGGGCGTGTAGCAGGGCGTGTCGACCTATCTCGACGATCGTCCCGGGGAGTCGACGAGCTTTACTCGACGATTCATCGAGACAAGGCATACGGCCTAGGACACGGGCGTGTCCAAGGTCGTGTCATCAGACCGACGATTTTCGCTCGACGAAATGTCGAGACCGTGTACACGGCCTGGGGTCCAGGCGTGTCAAGGTGACACGGGTAAGGACACGGGCGTGTCCTAGAACCCGTGCAGTACTCGGGTTGATTTTGGGGAAAAATCATGGGGTACACGGCCGGACACA
The DNA here is from genome assembly GCA_039583875.1 of Platanthera guangdongensis. Classification (NCBI taxonomy): domain Eukaryota; kingdom Viridiplantae; phylum Streptophyta; class Magnoliopsida; order Asparagales; family Orchidaceae; genus Platanthera; species Platanthera guangdongensis. The sequence continues at coordinate 82,989,905 of CM077160.1, forward strand.
CGGCCTTGTGAGGTGGAACACGGGCGTGTCAGCTCGAACACGGGCGTGTTCGATACCCGTGTGAGGTTCCAGGAGATTTGATTTTGACGGCGAATGAGGCACACGGCCCTGGACACGGGCGTGTGCCAGGCCGTGTTCGGTCCAGATTGGGCATTTCAGTCCCGAATCAAAGCCGTTCGTTTCCTTATTTTGAGATCCAACGGCTGGGGGTCGTTCCTGAAGGGATATACCCGGGTTTGGGCTTTCAAACCCTTACTATTTATTAAGTGTTCTCTTTCTAAAGCCTTAGAGAGAGAGGAGAGCCAAGGGAGGAAGAAGGAGCTAGATCCCGCCATTGGAGGAGCTTCGGAGCTCCGAATCGCGAGCCGACTCCGGATCCACGGAGGCAACGCTAGTGCGGTGGTTTTCATCTGATTACTTTTCCATGGCGCCAAAGAGGAACGCAAGGGTAACGATCCTCATATTGAGCATGAGTAGCTCTCTTTCTTTGTATAGGAAGCCCGCTCTCGCGAGTTTGCGGAGAGTTGGAGGCGTTCCTTTGGGTAGATATGTGAAGTCCCCGTTGGTTAGAGTTCGTAAGCGAGAACGGACATAGGCATGATGTGTGAAGCCTACCCGGACATGTTGGTCTGGATCGGTGATGTTGCATTGCATAAAGCCGGAGAAGACTCCGTGCTATTGGTTATTTTTCGGGTTTTCTACGTGGTAGATTGCAGCAGGGAGCCTTGGGGATTAACCCAAAGGTGCACCCGGAAAACTGGGCGGATACGAGATCTTGCCAACTTGGTGGCTTGAAAGCCAACTTGAACATAACTGGGTTATGTGACTTGTGATGGAAATGGGACTCGGTGGAAGTTTGACCCGTGCAAATGGCTTAAATTGTCGTTGCGATGTGAGCACGGGTAAGATGGAACCGTACCCGTTCTATGTCGTTCGGTTAAAGAGACCTAAAGGCACGTGGCACTTACCATTGGCATAGAGTAGGGTATTCGGCGGTCAATGGCTTAAATTGTCGTGACCCAGGCCAGGAAGACAAATTGCTCATAGGTTTGGCCGTCCAAGTGGCGGTGGTGAGTCCGGAATGTCAATGGCTTTAATTGACGTGACATCGACCGGTTCACTGAGAATGTGCCCTGAGAGCACGGGGCGTGTGGCCGTGCGAGCCAACGTCTGTGATGTATTGGCTATTGATATAAATTGCTCGCTTATGCTAATGAAATGCAGGGAAGGAGCATCGCCGCCCCGAGTTGGGGGCGGGATCGTTATAATTTGGTCAGCATTGCTGACCGTTGCCTTGTTTTGCCACCGTGCGGTGATTTTTTGCTTGCAGGTGCAGCTGGACCAAGCGGTCAATAGCGGGCTAAAGCCCGATTGCGAGGCCGGCCCTTGAAGGCCTAAGTTGGAAATGTTTACTGCTTTATTCATGTGTGACCGGCCTGCGTGCCGTGGTTTGTAAAACATGTAATTTGAAGTGAAACATCTTGTAAAGCCTTAAGGCTTATTTTTGGGTATTTTTGTATAACATTCCTATTTTGTATTAGTGGACATTCGTGCTTTAATGTTGGGTTCTTTGTTACAACTTTTATAAACTGCTTCCGCTAGAATGCTCTGTGTAGAACGTTGAGATTGGTTGGATGGTTTCCATAAGTAACCACCCGGTCTGTCTGTAGCATACGGCGTCGGGCCCCGGCCGGACCTACTGCTTTATGCTATGTGACGGATAGGGGGTGTTACAGAAGGTAGACGATTCTTTGGGGAGACATTCCCTGGGGGTGGGGGTAATCTTGGAAAGCCCACAATGGACGAGAATTGAGCGAACATTGGTGGTGCACTTTCCCATCACTAACAACCAGGTCGTGTATGAGGCCATAATAGCAAGGTTGCGCCTGGCTAGGGAGTTGGGGGTGCTCGATGTGGAGGTCCTCACTGACTCCATGGTGGTAGCTTCCAGATCAATGGGGAGTTCGAGGCAAGAGAGCCTACCCTCTGGCTATACTAAGCAAAAGTGAAAGGGTTATCGATTTTAGACCTTCTCCATCTGACGCGTGCCCGGAAAGGAGAATGAGCAGGTCGATCAGCTGGCAATTCACGGTCCCCGTGTGGGGGTACCATCACTGATCTCATCCGCCCTTCCATTTAAGAGGGGGAGCTGATGGAAGTGGATCAACACCCCTAGTGGATGGACCTGTTCACGACTTTCCTCTCCACAAAGGAGTATCCAGAGAGAATGGACAAGAAGAAGTTCAGGTATAAGTCGGCATACTATCTCCTCTGTGATAGGCAGTGGTATCACAAGACACTCTCAGGGATGCTGGCCTATTGCGTGGCCGAAAGAGAAGTGTAGACAATCTTGGAAGAAGTCCACTCTGGGGACTACGGGAGGCACTCCGGGAGCTGGACCCTAGAAGGGAGGATTGTCAGACAGGGATAATTCTGGCCTACCCTGGGCCACGACGCTGCATAATTCACAAAGAGATGCAACAAATGCCAGTTATTTGCACCCTCCAACTACAACCAGCCGAGCGCCTCAAGAGCATCACGACCCCCTGGCCCTTGGCGATTTGGGGAATGGATTTGGTCAGACCATTCCCCCACGCCCGCGGGAAGAGGAGGTTCCTATTGGTGATGATAGATTATTTTTCCAAATGGCTAGATGTGAAGGCACTGGCCAAGGTGACCTCCAAAGTCATCAGGAATTTTGTTTGGGGGGAGATCATTTGCCGCCATGGCCTCCCCCGGGCCATTGTCACGGACAACGAGCCTCAGTTCGCCAGCGCAAAATTCATCAGCTTCTACGAACAGCTCAGAATTGAGCTCAGATTTGCCTCGGTCCACCACCCTAGAAGCAACGGGCAGGTGGAGGCGGTGAATAAGATTATTGAGAACCTTCTGAAAAAGAAGGTTGAAAACCTGAAGGGGAGCTGGGTGGAGCAGCTCCCTTCGGTCCTCCGGGCCCCGAGGACCACCGCCAACACAGCCACAAGGGTGACCCCCTTCAAGGTCTCCCATGGAAGTGAGGCGGTACTCACCATATAATTTGAAGTCCAGATGCCCCGGTTGGTCACGGCATAAGAAGGCAGGGAGGAATTGTCGGATGAAAATGGGGAGAAGCTGCGGCTCTCCCTTGTCATGCTGGAGGAGCTACGTGACCTCTTAGCCATCCGGCAGGAGGAGGCGAAGAGGAGGATGGCCAAGTACTTCGACAAGCATGTCAGAATGAAGCAATTTATGGAAGGAGACTTGGTCTTGAAGAAGTTAGATGTCGTATGAAGATCAGCAGCCGTGGGAAAGCTCAGCCCCAACTGAGAGGGTCCATACATTGTAAAAGAGGCCTTGAAATCAGGAGGGTATCGCCTCCGGAATGTGGATGGAGAGGCCCTAAGTGTCACTTGGAGTGATGATGACTTGAAGCGCTTTTATCCGCAAAACATATAAGAGGTGCCCTTTTTCTTAATAAACCTTTCTCATATGTCGAGGCTTACAATGATCTGCATGAGTAGGTAAAGATCACACTCAACAGGCCCCAAGCAGATCCCGCTGCCACGCTTTCACCTAGCTGGAAGGGCTAGATATTAGTCGATGGCGTCTACCCAGACCCCGAATAGATCCCGCTGTCAGGCTCTCACCTTGCTGGCAGGGCTGGATGTCACTCGATGGCGTCTACCCAGACCCCGAGAAGATACCGATGTCAGGATCTCACTAAGCTAGCAGGGTTGGATGTCATTCGTTTGTCAACCAAGACCTCGAGTAGATCCCGCTATTAGGTTCTCACCTAGCTGGCAGGGCTGGATGTCAGTCGATGTCAACCCAGACCTCGATCAGATCCCGCTGCAAGGCTCTCACCTAGCTGGCAGGGCTGGATGTCACTCGTGTGTGTCAACATAGACCCCAAGCAGATCCCGTTGCCAGGATCTCACCTAGCTGGCAGGGCTAGATGTCACTCGATGGTGTCTACCCAGACCCCAAGCAGATCCCGCTACCAAGCTCTCACCAAGCTGGCAGGGCTGGATGTCACTCGATGGTGTCTACCCGGACCCGGAACAGATCCCGCTGCCAGGATCTCACCTAGCTGGCAGGGCTGGATGTCACTCGATGGCGTCTACTCGGACCCCGAGCAGATCCCGCTGTCAGGATCTCACCTAGCTGGCAGGGCTGGATGTAACTCATGTATGTAAACCCGTACCCCAAGCAGATTCTGCTGTCAGGCTCTCACCTAGCTGGCAGGGCTGGATGTCACTCATATGTGTCAACCCAGACCCTGAGCAATCATACTGCCAGGCTCTCACCTATCTGGCAGGGCTGGATGTCACTCATGTGTGTCAACCCAGACGTCGAGTAGATCCCTCTATCAGGCTCTCACCTAGCTGGCAGGGATGGATGCCACTCGTGTATGTTAACCCAGACCCCGAGCAGATCCCGTTGACAGGCACTCTCCAAGATGGTAGGGCTGGATGTCACTCGTGTGTGTCAAACCAGACCCCGAACAGATCCCGCTGCCAGGCTCTCACCTAGCTGGTAGGGCTGGATGTCACTCGATGGCGTCTAGCCAGAACCCGAGCAAATCCCGCTGCTAGGCTCTCATCAAGCTGGCATTACTAGATATCACTCGATGGTGTCTACCTGGACCCCGAGCAGATCCAGCTGCTAGTCTCTCACCAAGCTGGCAGGGCTGGATGTCACTCAATGGTGTCTACCTAGACACCGAGAAGATCCCGCTGCCAGGCTCTCACCTAACTGGCAAGGATGGATGTCACTCGATGGTGTCTACCCAGACCACGAGAAGATCCTGCTGCCAGGCTCTCACCAAGCTGACAGGGCTAGATGTCACTCGGTGGTGTCTACCCAGACCCCGAGGATATTGCCCAGCCAGGCGCTCACCAAGTTAGCAGGGCTGGATGTCACTCGATGTTGTCTACCCGGACCCCGAGCAGATCCCGCTGCCAGGTTCTCACCTAGCTAGTAGGGCTGGATGTCACTACTGTGTTTTAACCCAGACCCTGAGAAAATAACGCTGTTTGGCTCTCAACTAGCTGTCAGGGTTGTATATCACTCGTGTGTGTCAAACCAGACCCCGAGCAGATCCCGTTGTCAGGCTCTCACCTAGCTGGCAGGGCTGGATGTCACACCTATGTGTCAACCAAGACCCTGAGCAGATCCCAGTGCTAGGCTCTCACCTGGTTGGCAGGGATGGATGTCACTAGATGGAGTCTACCCAGACCCCGAGCAGATCACACTACCAGGCTCCCACCAAGCTGGCAGGGCTGGATGTCACTCGATGGTGTCTGATAATTTGTAAATATTCGTATTTTTACATAGTTTATTTATGTAGTTTTAGTTTACTTTCATTATTTTTGGATAATTTTCTTCAATAAAATGTTCCTTTTTATAAATTTTGTAATAACTTGGCTTTAAAATTGTTTCCTGAAATTTTCAGGAAAATTGTCAAAATTACATAGTACACGCCCGTGTAGTTCAGGTCATGCCCGTGACCTGGTCGTGTAACCTCAATTCCATGTGAAATCAGCCGCCCACAAAGAAATTATGAAACACGCCCAAGTACACGCCCAAGTACATGCCCGTGTCCAATGTGACACGCCCATGACCATACCCTGTGTCACGCCATTCGACGTTTTGAGCTCGAAGTTCGTCGAACCGACCGTCACGCTCGTGCCAAGATGCGACACGCCCGTGACTTCTCCACCTGTCCCAGACACGACATCGCCGATGACAAAATGACGCAACACCTTCCCCTAGATGTACCTGCTGGACACGCCCATGATACACGCCCGTATCAGCAGGGTCACACCCGTGACTTCCATGTGGACCGCCCCAAAGTCAACATGCATTGAATGATCGGCTTCACTTCAATAACAGTGCTGACACGCCCCCCTACATGCCCGTGACCTAGGGCGTGTAAACTAATTTTTGGGGGCTATAAATAGGACCTTGTTAAAGGTGTATGGGTTCGTAATTTTGAACAATTTTGGTCTTAGGGGCTACTTCTAGGAGGCTGTTTTAGTGCTATGTAAGGATATTCTCCCCCTCCTTTTTATGTTTGTTTTAGCTTTTGTAATCAAATTTTTTCTTAATAAAATTGTTAGTTTTTCGTCCTTACATTGCTCTGGATGTCTCTGAATGCATCCCTTTTATCAATCTTATGCATCCTTACTTTTCATTTTCGTATGGGTGTGTGCGTGTATGAGTTAGATTTGCGGAATTTATGCTTTAAAATGTTGAATTTTTTTTGCTTTACTTTATATTTTCTTAAAATTACAAGTCGTTGTTATAGCTATTTTTCTTATCATACTCCTTAGAATGGTTTAGATTTAGGATTTTTATCCTTTTATATTCGTTCTTATGAACTTGTAAAATGATTTCAAAAGTGGTTTTCATTACTCTCTAACTTAGATTTTCCTTTTTTAGGTTGTAAAACTTTTGCTTCGTTTTAACTTTCTTCCACTTTTTAATTGATTTTACCAAGTTATAAGAATGGATTATGTGTTATTTCAATTTTGAACAGCTTTGATTTTAGCATTTAGTTAGAAAGATTTTTTTCTCAAACAATTTTTTTCGACTTTTTATGCATTTCAATCAAATTATAACGATAAAAATGTAAACGTTTTAATTTTTCAAGCACTTGTTTTTTTTGCATTTATTTGAAAACTCTTTTGCTCAAACAATTCTTATTTCTCCTTTTTATGCATTTCCATCAAATTGTAACGGTAAAAATGTAAATGCTTTAATTTTTCAAGCACTTGTATTTTTCGCTTTAATTTGAAAACTCTTTTGCTCAAACAATTCTTATTTCTCCTTTTTATGCATTTCCATCAAATTCTAATGGTAAAAATGTAAATGTTTTAATTTTTCAATCATTTGCTTTTCACTATTTATGCTCGTGTGTGTGTGTATGTGTAGGAGAGTTAGCCTTTTTTATGCTTTCCTTCAAAGTGTGTGTGTGTTTTCATTAATGTAGAGAGTGTGTGTTTTCATTTATGTAGTGTGTGTTTTCATTTATGTAGTGTGTGTGTGTGTGTGTTTTCATTAATGTAGAGTGTGTGTGTTTTCATTTATGTAGTGTGTGTGTGTGTTTTCATTAGTGTAGAGTGTGTATGTTTTCATTAATGTAGAGTGTGTGTGTTTTCATTTATGTAGTGTGTGTGTGTTTTCATTAATGTAGAGTATGTGTCTTTTCATTAATGTAGAGTGTGTGTGATTTATGTATAGTGTGTGTGTTTCCATTAATGTATAGTGTGTGTGTTTTCATTAATGTAGAGTGTGTGTGTTTGTGCATCTATTTTCTCCTACTCATTTGAGTAGGACACACTTTAATTTCCCGCCTACTCGTTTGAGTAGGACTTGTCATTTCCCGCCTACTCGTTTGAATAGGCCTTGTCATTTCAATAATGCAATTTTTCTTTTTTGTAACTTAGCTTTTTTTTTCTTTATTTATTATGCGTTTGGTTAGGTGTGTGTGTTCTTAATTTTTTTAGTAGCTTTTCTATTTCTAATATTAGGTTCTTAGTGTAATGTGGGCATTAAGAGGAATCCTTTGTCGGACGAGTGCCCGGTCGAATATTCTTAATGTTCAGGTGAGTGATATTCCTAGAGATAGGTGAGCTCATTCTTTTGGAACCTCCATGACAAAGTTTCAAATTTAATTGAATTGAAACCTAAGATCTCTAGTTATTCAAATCTATTTTAGCCCTAACGTAATTCGATAACGAGTGTAATTTCTTCATCCACCTTGTTCTTAATTTATTTCTAGTTTTTTCTTAGTTAAAAATCGACAACTTAAATATTTCGGTAAAATAATGGTTCTTTCGGAGCAGTAGGGATAATCAACCCGTTCCCAGGAAATTTGAGATCTCGATATTTCACGCCCCCCCCCCCCCAAATATCATGTTTTACTTGCGATAGGTGCACTTGCCTATAATTCGCTGCACGAAATACGGACCAGTCGCACTCCCTTGATTAAATAAGAGCAGGGCTTCGCACGCATCAAGTTTTTAGCGCCGTTGTCGGGGACTCTTCGAGTTGTTATTTTGAAATCTGAAGTATATTTCTTTTACCTATATTTCTAAAAACTAAAAAAAACTTAAAAACTTTACTTAAAAATAAAAAAAGAGTTAATTTTTTAGTTTATATTTTAGGGTGTATGACCCGTGGACAACCTTCGGATTATGAACATTTGGATTTCGATCCTGAGATCAAACGCTCACTTGCGCTTATTCGATCTCAATGCCGAAATCCCTCTTTGGATCCCGATGAATCCGTCGGAGAACCCTCTGTCGTTGCTATGGTTGACCCTAATCCGAACGCGGTCGTCGAGCGTACAGTGTCTTATTACGCACGGTCAAATTTGGACGATACTTGGTCCAGTATTGTTCGCCCGATGGTGGCGAACAATAATTTTGAAATAAAATCGAGCATTATCCAAATGATCCAAAATGTCGTACAGCTCGATGGACTGCCGGATGAGGACCCGAACGTTCATTTACCTAGTTTTTTGGAAATCTGGGACACCTTTAAGATTAATGGCGTCACTGATGACGCCATTCACTTGCATATTTTTCCATTGTACTTAAGATCCAAAGCTAAGGCATGGTTGAATTCCCTCCCACGAGGATGTATCACCACCTGGGCCGAGCTTGCAAAATCGTTCTTAACGAAGTATTCCCCCCCCCCCCCCGCCAAAACTGTAAAGTTGCGGGTGGACATTTCTTCGTTTGTGCAGAACGATTCTGAGTATCTATTTTAGACTTGGGAGCGGTTTACAGAATTCCTCCGTAGGTGCCCGCACCACGAGCTGGCTGCATGGTTGCAGGTCCAAATCTTCTACAATGGGCTTAACTATCAGACGCGTCAAATGATTGACACGGCTGCCGGGGGTACCTTGAATAATAAGACCCACGAGGCTGCCCAAGCTCTTATCGAAGAGATGGCTATGAATGCCTATCAGTGGAAAGTCCCGCGGGGATGTCCCAAGAAGGCGACCGGCCTCTTCAAAGTGGATGCCACTGCCCACTTAGCCATTCAAGTTGAAAGGACGACGAAGTAGGTTGCGGAGATGTCTGCTGCCTCCTCCATTCTGCCTTGGGCGATTCCCCCTAATTTCAGCATAGTCAATGAGTTCATAGACTACGTGGGAAATCCTAGGCGACCTTCCTTCAACCTCAACAACAACCCTTATAGTAGTAACTATAATCCATGTTAGAGGAACCACCCCAACTTCTCATGCAGCAATGCGAACAATGCGCAGTGCCCGCCCAAATCTTTTGCGCCCAAATTTCTGCTGCCTCCCACTCTTCCAAAACCCTCCCTGATGGAGGAAATTTTTTCCAAAAGCATAGCTTCTAATGAATCAAATATCTGAAACATCACCGGATCGCTAAGAAACTTAGAACTCCAGGTTGGACAACTGGTGTGAATGATGTCTGAGCGCGCGCTCGGGACACTGTCGGGAAACACGGAGCCCCATCTGTAGGAGAATATCAACGCTATAACCATCCGTAGCAGAAAGGAGGTGATCGATCGAAAACGAATCGATCCGTAGGTACATATTTCACCTCCGACCCCTCTTCCCCCTTCTTCGATTACGCCGCCTTTACAAATTTTAAACGAAAAAATTATTAAAACACCCTTGCCTTATCCACATAAGCTTGATAGTGAGCGTAAGGACGCGCAATATGAAAAATTTATTTTAATATTAAAACAAATTCATATTAATGTTCCCTTCTACGATGCGATCTTGCAGATGCCTAAGTATGCGAAATATTTAAAACAACTTCTTTCTAATAAACAAAAAATATAAAATATTTCGCATACTTCTCTGAATGCTGACTGCTCAGCGACACTTACTAATAAATTATCCTTTAAAAGAAATGACTCGGGACGGTTCTCCATCCCGTGCCTTTTGGCAATATATTAGTAAAATACGTTCTTCAAGATTTAGGCACGATCATTAATTTTATGTCATTCTTGCTCTTTCAAAAATTATATTTGGGCACTCCGGTCCCAACTAAAATGTGAATTCAACTAGCGGATCGCTCGGTTAAGTTTCTCGTCGGGGTAGAGGAGGACGTACTTTTTCGAGTTGATAAGTTTATTTTCCGGTAGATTTCATCATCTTAGACATAGAGGAAGACACTGATGTACCAATTATACTCGATCGTCATTTTCTCGCCACCTCCCGCACATTAATTTTTGTAAGTAACGACCGTCTCCTCCTTCGGGTAGGAGACGATGAAGTTACTTATTTTTTAATCCCTCCATAGGAGACTCATCATCGAGTGATGACTTTTGTTATAATTTAGATACTTATCTCGAAGATTGTTCTTCCCCTATTTTCGAGTATACTTTTTTAAATGACGACACTATTGCTCTCGAAAATTTTAACTGCGATGAGGATAACTCTACAAATTTGTCCTTCGAACCTTTTGGACTGAAGGACATTAAAATTAAAACCTCGTTAGAAGAACCGCCCTGCCTTGAACTCAAACCCCTACCCGAATCACTCAAATACGCCCTTTTTTGGAAAAGATGATACCCTTCCCGTTATCATTTCTTCGCATTTGAGTGATTCAGAGACTTCCGATTTATTGGAAGTTTTACTTAAACATTGCCACACAATTGCGTGGCAAATTTCTAACCTAAAAGGGATTAACACTTCTTTCTGCCCCCATAAGATTTTCCTTCATGATAATTGTCGCAAAACTATTCCGCCGCAACGACGTCTTATCTCAAACATGAAAGACATCGTTAAAGCAAAAATAATTAAATTATTACATGCGGGGATTATTTATCCTATATTGGATAGTACGAGGGTTCGTCTTGTTCATGTCATGCCCAAAAAGGGTGGGCTTACAGTAGTGGAAAATGAGCATAATGAACCTGTCCCAACCCATACTGTTACGAGTTGGCGGGTGTGCATCGATTATAGAAAACTAAATGATGCCACCCGTAAGGACCATTTCCCACCCAGCTCGTATCGCATGAGGGTCAGCTCGCTCGGAACTCGGCGGCCCGGGTGCGAGCCGAGCAAGCCCGCCCCTTCTAGCGAGCAGGGGACACGGAAGATCTGGGCCAAGGAGACGGGTCGCCACTATCAAGTTAGTTAACTAAGCCCCTTATGCTTCCTAAGATATGTCCTTGGGGGGCACACAATCTCGCTGACAAAAAGCTGAATGAGGAACCGTAAGCAGAAAAATAAAACCAAGCTGCGAGTACGAAAAAGGAAAATATTCATATTAGAGAGAAGCAACACAAGCAACGGTAACATATAAATATGAAACAAGTGAGTAGAAAGCGGTTCGTTGATGAACAATAATACATGACTGGGACTCATCCAGTGTTTACATTTGTAACAAAGGCACATACACGAGGCGAGGCATGAGAATTCGGCGAGGCGTGCTCCCGGCTGATGCCCTAGAGAGGCTCATAGGACTTGTGTAACATCCCTCAGACTTCTAGACCCGTAGAATGTGAAAGTGAGCTGTTAGATCAGGAATACTCTAGAGGGGGGGGGGTGAATAGAGTATTCAGGGTTCATATAATTTTCTTCTGATTTAATCTAGTGCAGGAATAAAATTAAAACAACAATCCTAACAAACAGCCACAACACAAAAACAAAAGAAAAGAGCAATCCAGACAACACAAGAATTTATTGTGGTTCCCCTAAACTTGGGTACATCCACTCTTCTACCACCCTGGTAGGAATCCACTCAGATTTTTGATCAGGTGTCTGACACCAATGAGCTTTTGATCAGGTGCTCAAAAACCAATCCTCAAGTCTTTTGATCAGGTGACTTGGAACCAGGAATAACTTTTGAAGGGAGTTATAACCCTTTATAAAGTGGAGGGGGGTGAGGGATGATTGTGTCTTCTCTTTCTCAATTTACAACTGAGAAGACTGATGGATATTTGATTTTATCACAGGCTCGCCCTGAGATATAGAATAGTTTATGTAGAAGAAGCCTTGCTGCAGGGTGATAGGCCTTCAGTAGTACAGCATTGATCAGCAGCTGTTTAGGAACTTCTTTGAAAGATAGTGATGTAGTTGTCCTTTGAAGTATCCTGGAGTGTTGAAGACAGCAGATTCTTGATTTTGATTAGGTGTTCTTCTTCTTCAGAGAGCTGATGTTCTTCAGGAATATGGCTTCTTGTTGTGTCAGAATTCTGTGTTGACAAACAGCAGTGAATCTCTTGTTTCAGACTGACTATTTTTTGTATTTGTCATCTCTGTATATTGTGTATCTTGTTCTATATATCTTCCTATCTACAGGAAGAAGAGAGAAAATATCTTTTATATATCCTGTCAAAAATGGTCTTTTGAAATTTTGAAATCCTCTGCAATCAATGCTGATGGCCTTGAGAATAAACGACATTGAATTATTTCCCCAACTGTCCCAATGAAAAATGGCAGGCAATAATCCTAGAGAAGACCATGATCAATGCTCTGTGTAACGGTTATATTCCAGAGAATATTTGAGCATTAGTTACTCAGGAATTATTGTAGTAAGAAGGGACAAATGGATGGAAAATAACTAAGTCTGGATTCGTCGAACTGATAACAGAAATCGTCGAGCTGAGTTCACAGTTCGTCGAGCTGAGTCGCTAAGTTCGTCGACCAGATGCCTTCTGTTCGTCGAGCTGAGTTCCAAGATTGTCAAGCAGAAAGCAGAACTTTATTCTTTAGAAACTTTGCCTTTTCTGTGTATGGAGTTCGTCGAGCTGATATCTGGTTTCGTCGACTGAAGTTCAGCAAAATATTTCTGGACTTAGAATAATTGTAGATGCTTCTGGATGAAGGTGTTGAAGTGAAGTATCCAGAATTCATCGACCTAAGAATTGGTTTCGTCGAACTGAGGACCACTTAACTGCTGCTGGATGACTCTAGCTATTGTGGTCACAGTTCGTCGAGCTGAGAATCAAGTTTGTCGACCAAAGTCTGACACTGGACTTAGAATAAAGTGATGTTTTTTGATCTTGAAGTGTTGAAGTATAGTGTCCAAAGTTCGTCGACCTGAGTACCAAGTTCGTCGAGCTTAGCTCAAAGAATTTAATCTGAGATCGTCGAGCTGAGCACAACTATCGTCGACCTGAGTTCGACGAACGTCAAACTCATTTTACTTGGTCTTTAGAAAAACTCTAAGTCTTGAGTCTCTGACAGTCTTGTTTATAGCTGGTCCATGTGTTGTTGATTCTAAGGACTTGGCCTAGACTCTAGGACACAACCATGACTCTGGCTATACATTGTGGGTCATATGATCCTAACTTAGTGAACCTAGCCCAAATCTTACTAGGGATCCAACAATCTCCCCCTATTTGGGTGAGGTCACTAATTACAGACTTAAATCAAGATTGAAAATCACAAGGCAAGAAAGCATATATCTGGCAGAGATCAATAGCACATGCAGCAGATATATATATACATAAGCTTTGTTCAGAAATAGAAAGCAGTTATAAGAACATAACAGAAGTAAAGCAGTTCAGAATCACTTCTTTTGTTTCTTCTCTTTGGGCATTATTTCTTTACCTTTATCTCCAGGCTTGGTAAAGACAATTTCTCTATTTGGATCTGAAGCTTGCACTTTTGCCGTGATCATATCAGCAGCCCCTATAATCTTCAAAGATGTGTCTTTGGGGAGAACTGCTTCTTGGTGCAACTTCATGTAGTCATCAATATTGAAAAACTTGTTTGCTTTATCAAACCTCTTAAGATCTTCTTTCCTGTATTTAGAGATTGTGGAATACTAAGAAGGATCCTTTCCTTCACCTTTCGCCTTGTTAATCATAGAAAGGCCTACCAGTTCTTGGAACCTGGCCATTCTAGCTGTATTAGCTGTTTCAGGATCTTCAAAAGGAATAGGAGGAGAATTTGGTCTTTTAGGACTTTTAGCTTTCTGATCTGCAGAGAATGATAGTTGTTATTGATGCTGCTGTGGTTGATACTGCTGTTGTGGTTGATGCTCAAATTGATGTTGCTTGCCTGAAGAGTAAGGCCTATGCTGGCTGCTTTCAGAAGAAGATCTCCCTTGATGTCTCTGATATGTTTGGAATTGGGTAGATCTTTGGGAAGTTGTGCCTGAAGCACCAGCAGCTGGTGGAGGAGGAGGATGTGGATCTTTTCTGTATTTCTGAGATGGAGGAGGAGAGTATCTTCTGCTTCTCTTCCTCTCTTTCTGTTCATTTTTGGATAACCACATCCAAGCTGGCATCCCTTTATATGGAGTTATCTTCTGGAGAATATAGTATGGAGTGTCCTTGGCTGGATTTGGCTTAGGAGCAGGAGGAGGTGGACCTTTTCTCTTTTTAGATACTGGCTTCTTCTTTTTCTTAGCATCCTCATCAGAATCCTCATAATCCTCATCATCATCATCACTACTATCCTGTGGATTATCATATAAAGCATCAAGCTTTTTTAGTGTTTCATCAGATATAATGGGTTTCTCAACTTGGGATGGTGCTGGAGTAGATGCTAGAGCTGGAGCTAGAAGAGAAATTTCAAGAGGAGCTGGAGAAATAACTGTGACAGTGCTTTCAGCAGCTGCCTTATTCTCTTCTTCAATGTCAACCCTGATTAACTCATCCAGATCAGGAAAGGGTGAGTCATCCATTACAAAAGTTGGGACTGAAGGGGAAGATACAACTGGGGAAACAACTTTAGGAAGTTGTGAAATAGGAACCTCTTGAGAAGCAAAGTTGTCCTTAAGCTGCTTCGCCACTTTAGGGCTTATTGTGTATGGGATAATAACCAAAGATGGCTTAGTATACTCTGCTGGAAAGAATCTCAAGTATGCAGTATCAAAAATTCTTAACAAATTAACCAAATCTACTGTGGGATTTAAAATGAAATCACCAGTTGTAATTAAATCTTCTGGGACTTCATCTTCCATATCCATGTCAGTCTCAATGAACTGAATTAAATCAATTAAATCTGTATCTGTAAGCACTATATCTACTGTTGTTGCTACTGCCTCTGCATCTGCTGAAGCTGGAGCTGCTGAAACTGAAACTAAGACTGCTGCTACTTGAGCTGCTGTAGCTTCTTCATCAAGCATCTCCCCTTGCTTGGTTGCAGTATCAACTGGAGCCAAGCTCCTAAATGAAGAGGGGGCACCAGAAAGGGCAGAGATCTGTGCAGATAAAGAGGAAATGGAAGTAGCAAGAGGTGTAATGGCCTCTACTATTAGAGTTTTAAGGAGGGGTGTGATGAAAGTAATGACAGATGAGATGGTGGAGGGATCTAGTGATGAAGTGGCAGAGGGAGTTACAAATGGTGGTTGAGGGGAAACAATTGGATGGATGGTAGATTGTGGTGAGGATTGAGGAGGGACATCTTGCATGTGGACATCCTGTGTGGATGGATGTGGAGGAGGAGGAGAATTGGGAGGAGATGTCAGCAGATTGAAGGATGGTTTGGAGGACAAGTGTGGTGGAAGAGGAGATGAAGGTGGTGTTGGAGAAGGGGAGGGTTGATGATAGTCCTGAATAGAAGATGAGGGGATGTTGGTAAGATCTAGGTGTGGAGAGGTGGCAGAAGATGTAACTGTAGTAGGAACATGAACTTGTTGGAGTTTTAGTTGGAGTTGTGGATGTGGTTGAAGAGATGGAGTATGAACTATGGAGGGTGATTGTTGTTGAGTTGCTGGAAAGGATGGAGGTGTGGGGATGATCTCTTCAACAGGGTGGGGAGTGGCTCTAATAGCCCCGGTGCTTTCAGAAGCTGGGGTGGAAGAGGTGAGCCTCTTGCTGGAATTAATGAATATGGTCTGGGAGACTAGTGATTCGGCAGCCTTCTCCTTCAGGAAGATTCCTAGGATCCTTCCAAAACAGACTTCCTTTTTATTATTCTTTTTCTTTATTAGATCAAATATAATCTGAGCCCAGTCTACCTGTTTCTGATTTACCATTGCACACATGACCAAAAATTGATGCCTGGTAATGTTGTCATGGGCAGTGTGCTTGCCTAGCAAGACTTTCCCAACAATATCTACCAGAAATTTATATTCTGTAGATAAATGTTTCTTCAACAGTTTATGGGGATTATTTCCAGCATAGCCCATCAAACATAACATCATATTATAATCCTCAGAATCTATTTCCAGTTCTTCTTCTCCATTGTTCAACACAAAAAGTTCAGTTAATACTGCGGGAGAGAGAGCTATAGCGTTACCCGCAATTGTGCCTGTCATGGTATTCTCTTCTGATGTTGATGAAGTGTAGACCCATTCTCTATTTTCTATTCCAGACAGTTTGATCCTAGTTGTCATTAGGTTCTTCAGTTTCTTTCTTCCAGAAGTTCCAGAATATGTAAAAAGATCGGGTCTGAGTGTTGAAATGAGTCTAAGTCGACATCGAAGCCGGTGTCGAACTTCATTGTAGCTAGCGTTCCTGCATAAATCGCCATGAAATCACCTACAAGAGAGAAAAACAGCGATCAAGTGCAAAGGGAAAAGAAAGCGCGGGACGGAGGTCGAAGAAAACCTAGTTATAGGATTTTCTGGAATATGAATCGACAAACTCCGTTCCACGAAAAATAAGAAATTCTTCGACCTGAGATCGACGAAATAATTGATAGTGAAATAACTCGTCGAGCTCAGCTGGAAGAGTTGAATACATTTCGTCGAGCTCCGTTCGACGAAAGTTTTCTAAAGTGGATTCGTCGATCTCC
This sequence comes from Platanthera guangdongensis, assembly GCA_039583875.1. Classification (NCBI taxonomy): domain Eukaryota; kingdom Viridiplantae; phylum Streptophyta; class Magnoliopsida; order Asparagales; family Orchidaceae; genus Platanthera; species Platanthera guangdongensis. Next base: position 83,006,577 of record CM077160.1, read on the forward strand.
GTTCGACGAAAACAACTTCACTCACAGAGAGTTTGTCGACCTTCGTTCGACAAATATCTCCGGAACTTTCCCTATTTCATCGAGCTCCATTCGACGAACTCTGGATAATTCGTCGAGTGCAGACATAAACTAAACTAAGTCTTCTCCATTGATCATTCCAAGCTGATTTATAAAGAATAAGTGATTTCTCTCATCTAGAGGTTTGGTGAGTATATCAGCTCTTTGTAAATCAGTGTAGATATAGATAAGATTAATTTTGTTTTTGTCTACATGCTCTCTAATGAAGTGATACCTAATGTCTATATGCTTATTCCTACTGTGATGGACTGGATTTTGTCTATTGCTATAGCACTTGTGTTATCACCAAAGAGAGTGGAATTATTTAAGTTGAGACCATAGTCTAGGAGTTGGTTTTGGATCCACAGCATCTGAGAACAACAACTACCTACTGCAATATATTCTGCTTCAGCAGTTGAGATGGATATAGAAGACTATTTCTTGCAAAACCAAGATACCAACCTCATAACAAGGAACTGACAAGTCCCTGAGGTACTTTTTCTATCAACCCTACATCCAGCAAAGTCAGCATCTAAAAATCCAGTTAAATCAAATTCTGACTCAGCACGATACCATAGGCCTAGACTAGGATAACCCTTTATATATCACAAAATTCTTTTTAAGAAAATTAGATGAGATTTGATGCTAAAGATCACGACAGTGAACCGGTCGCACAAGTAATATAAAATGGGCGAGTTTTCCCAAGTATCGATCTCTCAAGGAACACAGTAAGGTGGAGTTAATTTCGAGGAGGACTTGAGATTGAAGTCCTTAAGGTCAGTGGTAACGATGGGGGTTTTGATTGTTGCGATAAAAAGAAAGTAAAAAACTATCAACTACTCTTATGCAATGCCAGGCGGGATGGAAGACTGGTTGGGCCGCTATGCACCGAATCACTAGGCGGATGGGCGAGTAGGCTTGCAGATGAGGTGATCATAATGGCGGAATGATGGTCGTGAGCACCTATTCGCTACGCACGCCACTAGCAATTGCTAGTGCGGTAAGGGCAGATGGATGGTGGATGAAATATGACGCAACTCGAGCAACTTAAGCAGTAAAATGGAATAAGAATCACATAGACATGAAACACATAACATATACAATCAAAGTGCACTTCATCAATATAAATAGATTTAAACACCATTATTCAACAAGAAATCAAGAACAAGTCAAGAGGTCGACCGAATCCGAAGTCTTGCTGAGGATTCAGGGTTGGAATCGTCGGGTTGTCAATCCGCATCCAAGCTCTGTCCTCGACTGCGTCCGGGGTAGAGAATGGCTGTCACCACCTTCCAATGGCCCGTCTTCGTCATGTCACGATTGCAAAAGAAAGTTGCAAGCTTCCCTTTGCTTGTTGGCGATGGAGTCAAATCCTACTTAAAGCTTACGAATGAAGGAGAAGGCCGAGAGGAAGCACCGACTTGGATTTGGCGGTGAAAGCTTGCTCGGAGCACGTCCCTAGGGTGGAAGATGATGAGGAACGGTGGAGAAGGCGGAAAAAGGCGGAGAAAATGTCGAGCTATCCGAATTATTTCAGCAATCTCGAATTAGGGCGAGACTTGCGATATTTATACAGAGTAGAATTGAACAATGCGCACGATCACGAGCGCACGACCACTGGTCGTACGCACTATGTCCAGTGATTGTGCGCACTGTCATGGCAGAATAGGAAGAAGAACTGGGATAGTGCACACGAGCAGTGGCGCACGACCAGTGGTCCTGCGCACTAAGTTCAATGGTCGTGCGATTACCCCAGACAGGACTCCAGAAAAGAGGAATCAATGCACACGATCAGTGGTGCATGACCGATGGTCGTGCGCACTATGTCCAGTGGTCGTGCGGTTACCCCAGGCAGATTTTGGAAATCAGGGTACATTGCGCACGATCATCGGCGCACGACCAGTGGTCGTGCGCACTATATCCGATGATCGTGCGTAGTATTCCTGCTTCAAAACATCCTCGGAACACGCACATGACCCCTAAACCTAGCACTGATATGTGCAGACATTCCAGACGATCATAATAAGGAGTAAAACAATAAAAGTACAAAAAATACACAACCACGGGCCTATGTGTGCACTTCCTATTAAAATAAATATAAGATGAAATATGAATGATAAAGAACTAAAAGTGAATTACAAACGGGTGAAAACTAGCCCAGATGAGTCCGAAAATATTTATAAAAAATGGACTCATCAAGATTCTTTAGGGTTCACTTGGAACCTAGCACAAAGGTATGTGGCAAACATGATATCAGGTTTGCTTGCTGTTAAATATAGTAGGGACCCAACAATGCCCCTATATAATTTCTGATCCACAGGTTTCCCATGTGCATCAGAGTCAATCACAGTATTAGTAGCCATATGTGTTTTCTTTGCTGAAGCATCAGCCATCCCAAACTTCTTTATAAGCTCTTTAGCATACTTAGCTTGAGAGATGAAGATGCCATCAGGCAACTGCTTCACTTGGAGACCAAGGAAGTAGGAAAGCTCACCCATGCTACTCATTTAAAATTTTGAATGCATGAGGTCAGAGAACCTCTTGCATAATTTGGAATCAGTAGACCCAAATATGATGTCATCCACATATATTTGCACTAACAATATTTGATCCTTATGATGTATAGTGAAAAGTGTTCTATCTACTATGCCTCTAAAGAATTTATGCTCTATCAAAAAGCTGGCTAGGGTCTCATACCAAGCTCTTGGAGCTTGCTTGAGACCATAAAGAGCTTTATGCAACTTGAAAACATGATAAGGGTGAGTTGGAGAGATAAAACCTGGAGGTTGTTCAACATAAACCTCTTCTTTAATTACTCCATTCAGGAATGCACTCTTCACATCCATCTGATACACCTTGAATCTCTTGTAGGCTGCATAGGTCAGGAATATTCTAATTGCCTCTAACCTTGACACAGGTGCAAAAGTTTGGTCATAATCTATTCCTTCCTCTTGCCTGTATTCTTGAGCAACAAGCCTAGCCTTGTTCCTCACTATTGTACCTTGGGCATCCAATTTATTTTTGTATACCCATTTGGTTCCAATGACTGGATAGTCTTGGGGTCTTGGAACCAAATCCCAAACTCTACATCTCTCAAATTGATTTAATTCCTCTGCATTGTAATGATCCAATGGGGATCTTGCTCAGCATAATGGATGGATAGAGGTTCAACCCGAGATAGAAAACAGGCATGCATCAAATCTTGGTTGAGTTGATGCCTCATCTGTACACCTGCTGATATGTCTCCAATCACTTGAGATCTGGGGTGATCCCTTAGTGTGATAAGATCAGTGGGTGGTGTTGGTTCTGCAATAACATTAGGAACTAATTACTCTTGTGGAATTATGTTTGCTGTTGGGGGAATATCAATCCCTTCAGTGCCTTCATATTCACTATCTTCATTGACTTGTGGAGAAGGATGTGTTGGAACCTCTTGGGTGAGGTTTAGTCCATCCAAATTATCACACAAGTGAGGTACCTCCAAATTGCTGTTGATAGAAATCTCTTTCTCCTTGCAAGACATGTTAGCTTCATCAAATGTAACATGGATAGACTCTTCAATTTTTAGAGATGATTTATTAAAAACCCTATAGACTTTACTTATTTGGGAATATCCTAGAAAAATTCCCTCTTCAGCCTTGGCCTCAAACTTTCTAATATATCTTTTATTGTTGTTGTGAATATAACATATACATCCAAATACTTTAAAATAATTGATTTTAGGTTTCTTCCCTTTAAGTAATTCATAGGGAGTCCTATTCTTTAGTTTATGAATTAAACTCCTGTTCAGGACATAATTTGATGTGCTCACAGCCTATGCCCAAAAGGTTAGGGGCATGTAAGCATCTGCAAGAAATGTACCTGTAGCTTCAATTAGAGTCCTATTTTTCCTTTCAGCTACCCCATTTTGTTGAGTAGTTCTAGAAGCTGAGAAGGAATGTTTGATACCTTCCTTCTCACAAAACTCATGCATAAGAAGAGACTCAAACTCCGTGCCATGATCACTTCTGATCAATGCAACATGAGTAGAGAACACAATCTGTATGGTCCTGAGAAAATCTATAAGAACCTTAAAGGTATCTGACTTAGATCTCAGAAAGGATACCCAAGTGAACCTGGAGAAGTCATCCACAATAACTAAGGTGTAGGATTTCTCTCCTAGACTTTGAACAACAATGGGTCTAAAGAGATTCATGTGTAGCAAATACAAAATACTAGGTGAATCACTTTTATTAACACATTTAAAACTAGATTTAGTTTGCTTGCCTAGTTGACAAGCCATGCAAAGGCCTTCCTTCTTGTAGGGACAAGAAGGTAGACCTCTAACAAGGTTGTCTTTTGATAGTCTAGCAATGTTTTTCAAGTTTACATGACCTAACGTTTTATGCCATAAATCATTATGATTACTAGTAATATTAAGTAAGCAGATATCAGAATTGACAGATAGAAAATCAACTAAATATATGTTGCCTTGTCTATTTCCAATTAAAACAGTTTGATTTTCCTTATTAGAAATAATACAAGAAGATGAGTTAAAGTGTACCTGATAACCTTCATCACATAACTGACTTATGGAAATGAGGTTATGCTTTAGTCCTCTGACATAAGTTACCTTCTTGAAAGTAATAGCTCCAATCTTCACTTCTCCAAAATCATCTGACTGGCCACATTTGGAATACCCAAAGATAACCTTTGGCCCCAGCTTGGACTTGTATTTGCGTAAGATGTCCTTGCTACCATTCATATGTTTCAAGCAACCACTGTCCAAGTACCAAGTCTGATTCACACTTGGACAGCTTTTCACCTACAATGAAATACAATTAATTGTTCTTGACCCAGGTTACCTTTGATCCTTTGTTTTGCTGGTATGAAAAGCTAGAAATGATAGAAAATTCTAGTTGGGATTTGTATCCTAAAGGGTGATATCTCCTAGGTGGTATAACCCAATCAGCTATAAGATTAAATAGTTTCCTGGAATTATTAGAGTTGCTGTTAAAATTACAATTTCTGTTAAGTCTTTCTGGGTTCGATGAATTTCTGTGAGTTCGTCGACCAGAGTTCGACGTAGTCGGTTGAGATCGTTGATCTCTGCCCAGAGAATGAACATATTCATTTTCTGTGCCCCACGTTCGTCGACCTCTGCTCGACTAACCATACAGAGTTCGTCGATCGCAGTTAGACGAATAATTATAATTATAGTATTCGTTCAGAGTTCGTCGATCTGGGTTCGACGAACTGGCTGCATTTCGTCGATCTATGTTCGACGAATTCTGCTGAACCTTGTTTTTACTTAAGGTTTTCTGATTTTTGGTTTTCAGACCTATTGATTTGGGAACATTTTCTATTGTTTGTTTATGGTTTATTTTCTCTTTCCCCTTAGCAGAAACAAATTTGATTGGGGTTGTCAGTATGTTTTTCTTAAGGATGGGGGACAAACTTGATGAAGCACCCAAGCCTAGCTTGCCATTGAATCTGGCATTTACAGTGCTTATGATGTCTATCAGCTTGAGGCTTCTTCCATTAAGAGTTTTCTCAAGTTGTTTAGCCTCACAAAGCTCAGTCTTTAACATTATTATTTGTTCATTAACTAAGGTTAATTCATATTTTAACCTATTTTTTTTAGAGTTGACATTCTCTAGGTTTCCTAATTTTTCCCTAAGAGTTTTAATCCCCTTTTCTGAGTTTATTAAGTCTATACACATTGTTTTAAATTCAAATTTAAAAGAATCAGAACTGTAATCAAAAGAAGACAATACCTTGTCAGCTTAAGAATCTAAAACTGCTTCATTGCCTGAGTCCTCTTCTTCTGAATGGCTCCTTGAAGCATCAATTGCCATGAGGCAAACCTCCTTGGCCCTTGCCACTTCCTCATCTTCACTGGAGCTAGAAGATGTTGATTCTTCTCCAGTCTCACTCTAGGTTTCAGCCACAAAACCCTTCTCCTTCTTCTTGTATTTGCTGGAAGAAGGTCTGCTGTTGTGTTGTCTCCTGGTATCTTTCTCTCTTCTCTTTTCTTTCTTCTGATTCTCTTGACACTCAGAGATGAAGTGTCCAGCTTTCTTGCAACCAAAGCATACCACTTCTTTAGTTGGTGTTTTATCATACCTTGGTTTGTCATACTGTCTGGATGACTTCCTACTGAAATCTTTTCTTGCCAACTTGTAGAATCTTTTGGCAAAAGGACTCATGAGTTCTTCATTTGTTGAGGGAGTCTCTGTCTCTTCAGCTGCCTTGAAAGCAATGCTATGCTATTTTCTTGCCGGAGGGGGTGTTCTCTACTCAGCTGCCTCCCTGGATTTAATCAGCTGTTCATAGGACTTAAGTTTGCTTAATAGAGATTCTGTGGATATCTCATTTAGTCTTCTGGCTTCTTTGATAGGCCAGATCCTTGAATCCCATGAGGTTGGGAAGCACATTAGGATCTTGTCATTCGCCTCAGTGAGGGTGATGTCCTTATCCAATATTTTTAGCTCATTAATGATTGAGCTTAACCTATTATACATTTCAGCTACTGACTCAGCTTCCTCTTTTTTGAAATTCTCATATAAGGATATGAGGTTGGATCTCCTATCCTTTCTTTCATCTGCTGATCAAGCCACCATTTGGTTTAGGGAATCCCAGATTGCTTTGGCTGAAGTGCATTCAGCAACCTTTTGGAAGATATCATCTGACATAGTCTGTGCCAGTATGTTCATTGCCTTGGCATCAGTAACCTTGGCCTTCTTCTAAGCCTCAGTCCACTCAGGTGGTGGAACTGCAGTTGTGTTTGAGGCTACTGTAGATGTAGAAGCAGTGGCTTGAGGAGGACCTGTCAAGATGGAATTGTAGATATCTTCATCAATAGAGTTCATATACAATTTGATTCTTGCCTTCCAGATGGAAAACCTATTTAGGCTGCAAACTGGAGGTCTGGTGCTTGCATAGACTTTGTTCTGTGCCATTGTTGTGTATATAGTCTAAATAAAAATAAAGATAAAAGATGAAATCTGAACTAACACAGGATCTTTGGTTCAAGGGTTAGCTTGTGTACACCAAGGAATCCAACCTCTGACACCAATTGAAAGTGAGTTGTTAGATCAGGAATACTCTAGAGGGGGGGGGGGGTGAATAGAGTATTCAGGGTTTATATAATTTTCTTCTGATTTAATCTAGTGCAAGAATAAAATTAAAACAACAATCCTAACAAACAACGACAACACAAAAACAAAAGAAAAGAGCAATCCAGACAACACAAGAATTTATAGTGGTTCCCCTAAACTTGGGTACATCCACTCTTCTACCACCCTGGTAGGAATCCACTCAGATTTTTGATCAGGTGTCTAACACCAATGAGCTTTTGATAAGGTGCTCAAAAACCAATCCTTAACAGGTGACTTGCAACCAGGAATAACTTTTGAAGAGAGTTATATCCCTTTATACAGTGGGGGGGGGGGTGAGGGATGATTGTGTCTTCGCTTTCTCAATATACAACTGAGAGACTGGTGGATATTTGATTTTAGCACAGGCTCCCCCAGAGATATAGAATGGTTCAGGTAGAAGAAGCCTTGTTGTAGGGTGATAGGCCTTTAGTAGTACGGCCTTGATCAGCAGCTGTTCAGGAACTTCTTTGACAATTATGATGTAGTTGTCCTTTAAAGTATCCTAGAGTGTTGAAGACAGAAGATTCTTGATTTTGATTAGGTTTTCTTCTTCTTCAGATAGCTGATGATCTTCAGGAATATGACTTCTTGTTGTGTCAAAATTCTGTGTTGACAGATAGAAGTGAATCTCTTATTTAAGACTGACTATTTTCTGTATCTGTCATCTCTATGTATTGTGTATCTTGTTCTATCTGTCTGTCTTCCTATCTGCAGGAAGAAGAGAGAAAATATCTTTTATATTTCCTGTCAAAAATGGTCTTTTGAAATTTTGAAATCCTCTGCAATCAATGCTGACGGCCTTAAGAATAAAAGACATTGAATTATTTCCCCAACTGTCCCATGGAAAAATGATAGGCAATTATCCTGGAGAAGACCATGATCAATGCTCTGTCTAACGGTTATATTCCAGAGAATATTTGAGCATTAATTACTCAGGAATTATTACAGTTAGAAGGGGACAGAAGGATGGAAAATAACTAAGTCTGTATTCGTCGACCTGATGACAGAAATCGTCGAGCTGAGTTCACAGTTCATCGAGCTGAGTTGCTGAGTTTGTCGACTAGATGACTTTTTTTCATCGAGCTGAGTTCCAAGATCGTCGAGCAGAAAGCAGAACTATATTCTCTAGGAACTTTGCCTTTTCTGTGTATGGAGTTCGTCGAGATGATATTTGGTTTTGTCGACTAAAGTTCAGCAAAATATTTTTGGACTTAGAATAATTGCAGATGCTTCTGGATGAAGGTGTTGAAGTGAAGTATCCAGAATTCATCGACCTAAGAATTGGTTTCGTCGAGCTGAGGACCACTTAACTGCTGCTGGATGACTCTAGCAATTGTGGTCACAGTTCGTCGAGCTGAGAATCAAGTTCATCGACCAAAGTGTGACTTTAGACTTAGAATAAAGAGATGTTTTGTGATCTTGAAGTGTTGAAGTATAGTGTCCAAAGTTCATCGACCTGAGTACCAAGTTCATCGAGCTCAGCTCAGAGAATTTACTCTGAGATCGTCGAGCTGAGCACGACTATCGTCTACCTAAGTTCGACGAACGTCGAACTCATTTTACTTGGTCTTTATAAAACCTCTAAGTCTTGAGTCTCTGACATTCTTATTGATAGCTGGTCCATGTGATGTTTATTCTAAGGACTTGGTCTAGACTCTAGGATACAACCATGACCCTGGCTATACATTGCGGTTCATATGATCCTAACTTAGTGAACCTATCCCAAATCTTAATACGGATCCAACAGGATGGTTTGTCCACGACTGGTTCATGACAAAACCCTGGGAACCGCAAAGGGTCTAGTGACACCCAATGTAACACCCCAAAAGTATGGGCTAAGAGTCGAGCAGAGATCGACGAAATCGCCCAGCAGAGCTCGCCAAAAATCATCGAGCTGAGCTAGACAAAATCATCGAGCGGAGCTCGACGAAAGATCGTCCAGCGAAGCTCGACGAAACCGTCGAGACGAGCTCGACGAAATCGTTGAGCAGAGCTCGACGAAATCATCGAGCAGACCGATGGCATTTTGTGAGGAGAGCATTCATGGCCTAGGGAGACCAAGGGCCCCTCTCTCCTTTTCCAAAGCATTTTTCCAAATCCCCATTCAGTATAGAGAAGACCAGGGGTCATTTTGGTAGCTCTTCAATGGCCGGAATAGTGTATTCACCCATTGCCGAAAATGTCATTAGTATCCATTAATGGAGCCATGAAGAAAGACCCCTCCCCTTTCTTTTTACTTTAAAAGCTTCACTGGACACCACGGGGTCGTTTCAACCCTTTCCCCGATGGTTTCAAGCTACTTGGCTATGTTGTTACAGAATCCTGACTGCCTCCACCACCGGCGATGTAACACTAACACCAAACCCGTCGGCAAGCATGATTGAGGTCGATTTCTCCTCCTCTCCCTTGGTGCTAGCATCCTACATCAAATAGGAGAGATATTCGGCTCAATTGAGCCCGATCTAGTGAGATTTTTCCAAAAATTTTCAGGCTTTTCTCACCTCTCGGGTTTGCCGGAAACAACCTCTCCAATGGCCGTGCCGCCGCCTGGCAATAGCCACCACCTCAACGAAGGTGGTGGTGGCGGGGGCCGGCCGGGGAGATGGCCGGGTGGCCAGTGGCAGTGCCTGGAAAACACTCCAGGTCGGGGAAATCTCAGTCGTTGGCTGGAGGTTGAAGACGACCACATGTCGCATGATTTGCGCCAAGATTCGTGTCGCCTTCGATTTTAACCTTAGGATTTATTAATTTCATTGCCTAGAACATATGCAAAAATGAGATTTTTTGGAGAAAACTTTTCTATAGTTTTGGTAAAACTTTAATAATCTTAGTATAGTTTAATTAAGGTGCCTAATGACATCACCAACCCCCAAAACATTGGTGGATTGTCTTAGGGGTCACCATGAGTCACTGGTTAAAATCTCACCCCATTTGAGTACGATTTGACTGGGTTTTGATGTGACTAAAGTTTGGGCCCTTAAGGTGAGTTTAGGGATTAGGATTCTTGGGGCATGGAGGGGCCAATCCTCACCCAAATGGGTTGGGGCTCTGGCCATTGTCCCAAGGTCAGTAGGGGCACCCTCTTTTAGAGTTTGGGATGAGTTAGGGTGCTTGAGACCTAGTGCCCTAGTTCAAGCCTTGGATTGAGCATATTAGGGTTTGTGAAGGACCTAGGGTGTTTAGGCTTTGTTTCGGCTTGGGGTTTACCACATGGGTTTCTAGGGTGGAGCAATGCTCTAGGAAGGAATTTGGTAGTATTTGGACACATGCAATCCACTTAATTCTCTTGGAAATTATTTAGGCCAATACACCTTAAGGAATAAATAAAGGGTCTTATGACCTTGGATCCTTATGAAATTTTAGTAGAAGTAATTTTATAGTACTATTGACCTCTGAGATTTATTATAGGATGTGTAGAAAAAAGTAGCCCATACTTGTAGGTATAATCTCCACCTTGCCCTTTTTGATGATTTTGAAGTAACCATGGTTAAATTAACTTATAATTATATAAAACTATGGCAAGGTTAATTAAATATCATTTAGAGGCACTAGTAAATTATATCGATCATTTTGGCAGTTCCTCTTAGTATTTCATGTGTAAAGTAAACTAGTGCACCATATTTGATAAATAGATAATAAATAGTATACCTTACTGTAAAATTGTGTTACTTCTCCAGAGAACTTTTTATGGCATAAGGAAGCCTAGGAAATTATCACATATCATTTGGATGAATTTATAAGAATGTTTCTTCACAAGTGCACTTTAATGGAATTATTGGAAGTATTTTTATACATGGCTCACTAACGTTGGAATTGCATGAAACTTAGTTAGTAGTGTTTTATGATCATTATAAGGATCTGGTAATTTTTATATAATTTCTGGACTATAATTTATGGTACTCCCTTCATTATCTAAAATTATATGAATTAACTTGAATTAATTATTTAGAGGTTATTACATTTATAAAAGTCAGCAAAATTTGGAATTCATTGATATTTTGCTAACATAAACTGTTCCTAATTTTTGGGTGGCCATAAGTAAATCTAGTATCTCATGTTCAAAATTACCAATGTCCTAACTTTTGGGAAAATCTAATAAATGCTAAACGAATTAGGAAAATTACAAGTCTCTGTATTTAGGCTAATGGTAGGCCCCCAATAATTATCTTAGGACATTTGGATGAAAATTTGGAGTATCTCCTGTCATGTACAACATATATCTTAGGTTGATCTGCATTTAGTAAAGCTGCGGGGATTGTGATAACATGGGGGATGGCCATAGCAAGTAGGGTGTATTGCATGCTTATTTGGTAAGATGAAAAATTGAGTTTCATTAAGAGTCTAGATGAGGGGAATGTTGGTTTGGTTAGTGTTAAGTGGTGCTCGGGATCGACAAAATGTCGTCTTTACTATAGAGAGAAAGAGAGTCAAAATACACTAGGATTAGATCTAGTATAATATTAAAAGGTATTGGGAATTGGGTATTAACCAATAATAAATAAGTACCTTGCGAAATGGAGTTTTGGGCTTCAGCCCATCGTAGTTCCTAGTGCCCTCGAGAGCCCTTCACGGGCAATGCCTTGGGCAGTCCAAGGTTAACGTAAGCCGTAGGAATAAATGGAATGGAAGTGTAATTAGAATTACTCTAGTGATACACTTACACTCACACTCACCAGTGTTGTGGGATTCAAGTTAGGTCTCACGAGCGGTAGGCTCGGTGGTTTTACTGATGGGCAGGTTAGCTCGGCGAGCCTGTGACTCGGTAGGTGCTATGATGATTCGGCGAGTGTGGTTCACACATAGCCAAGGAAAGACTGGTGGATTTGCCAGCATGGTACGCAGAGGCTCCGTGGTGTGTTCTTCACATTGAGGCATACGAGAGTCTATGTTGGGTGGCGTGAATGTCAGCCTAGTAGTGGGGTGGCCCGACCCACTGCCTCTGTTTGCCATAGCGCGAGGTACCTAAGAGTTTAGCTAACTCCAAAATGGGGGAACAAAGGTCTGTGCGCATAGAGTCTTGTGCGTGAGTTGCACTTGTATGAACATAGCATTTCATGCATAACAAAGCACTACACTCATATTCGCATATAAACCTAACACCGCATTGTATAAAATGGTATATGACTTTTTATATGATAAGAGCCTTGCAAAAGACCCCTTCACTTATAATTTTGTATAGGCATTCATATAAGTTAAGGTTACTCTTCATTATACTCTGCTCTCTTACTTTCTTTCTTTACTGCCTTACTTTTGATATTATCATATTACTGCTTTACATATTTATAGTTCTGTTATATCACTGCTAGCTTAGGTCCGCCACCATCTGCTTTGACACTTCTACACCTCAATATCTTCCATATCCTCCTTCCCACATGGTGCCTAGGAGTCGCAGGGCGAGGCGTGAAAGAGAGGGTTAGACATGATATACTCTAGAGGGGGTGTGAATAGAGTATCTTTTAAAAACATTCTGCTGTTAATAAAATCTATAGAGTAGGGCAGCTATTTGATACCAAATTTTGCTGTAAATAAAAGAGTAACGTAATATTAACTAATCTACCACAGACACAACAAAATTAAACTAACTAACATAGGCACAGGAAAAATAAAAAGGAAATAGGGCAACCAGACAACACAAGAATTTTTATAGTGGTTCCCCAACCTGGGTACATCCACTCTTCTACCACCCTGGTAGGAATAAACTCACAGGTTTTGATCAGGTGACTGCCACCAATGAGCTTTCGATCAAGTGCTAAAAAACCAACCCAAGTCTTTTGATCAAGTGACTTACAACCAAGGAATAACTTTTGAAGAGAGTTAAAGAACACTTTGTACAGTGAGGGGGTGAGAGAGTTATGGTGTCTTCTCTTTCTCAAATACAACTGAGAAGACTAGTGGATCTTTGATGTTATCAAAACTCCCCCTGAGTTATTGAGTTGTTCAGGAAGATTGGAGCTTTGCTTCAGGGTGAGTAGGTCTTCTATCTTTGTCCTTGACTAGAAGAGATCTAGGAACTTCTTGACTGATGAAGATTTGTTGTCCTTGAATACTCCTGGAGTGAAGAATGAAGAAGAATCTTGATTTGGGATGAATGTTCTTCTTCTTCTTCAGCAATGTCAAGGTGAAGACCAGATTATTTTTCTGCACAGAGAAGAGTTTGAATGTTGTCGCTTTGTGCCTTCTCTGGTCTTGGCTATCTTGTTTATTACTGCTGTGTTGTTCTCTATCACTGTGTGATGTGTCTTGCTCTTCTGTGTCTCTCTCTAGAGAAGAAGGAAGAAAATCACTTCTATATTCCCAATGGAATTTCACCTTTAAATTTTTTAATTCCTTCCCACATTGATTGCTAACGACCTAGAGAATGTAATAGGGCTGGATAGAATGTCTTCATTAATTGATTTCCCCAACTATCCTATTGAAAAGAGGAAAGTAATAATCCTAATAAATGTCATAATAAATGCAGCTTATAGCGGTAATATTCAGAGAATATTAAGCATTGATTACTCAGGAATTACTGCAGTAAAATATGGATAGAATGAAGGAAAAATCCAAGTTTAGATCTGCACAGAAATCGTCGAGCAAAGAACAGATTTCGTCGACCTGAGTCCAGAGTTCGTCGAGCTAAGAAATCGTGTTCGTCGAGCAGATAATTGTTATTCATCGACCTGAGATCCAAGATCGTCGACCCGAGAACAGCTAACTGCTTTCTGATAAACACTTGCCAATTCTGTGCACTAAGATTGTCGAGCTGATAATCAAACTTCGTGGACTAGAGTTCAGAGATATGTTGCTGGAATTAGAATATTGAAGTAGAACATCCAGAAATCATCGAGCGGAGAACTAAGTTCGTCGAGCTCAACTCAGAGAATTTTCTCTGAGTTCATCGAGCTGAGCACGACTTTCGTCTAGCTGAGTTCGACGAACGTGGAACTCACTTTCCTGAATCATTGTAATTTCTCTAAGTCTGGAGTCTTTTGCAGTCTGTTGTTGGCTTGTCCAGGAAATGTTGAATCTAAGGACATGGCCTAAACTATAGGACACATACATGACCCTAGCTATATATGTTGGGTCAATAATCCTAGTTTAGTGAACCTAGCCCAAATCCAACTAGGGATCCAACAATCTCCCCCTATTTGGGTGAGGTCACTAATTACAGACACAAAATATTTACAAAGCAAGAGAAAGATATATCTGGTAGAAAACTTTAAAATATGCAGCAGATATATATATACAATGAGCTTTGTATTAGGAAATAAATAAACAGTTTTAAAACAATAGAAAGGCTAAACTGTTAAAATTCATTTCTTCTGCTTTGGCTCCTTTTGCTTAACCTCTTTTAGCTTTATCACCAGGCTGAGTAAACTTGATTTCCCAATTTGGATTGGCTGCTTAAGTCTTTGTCATGGTCATATCAGCAGCTCCAATAATGTTTAGGGAATTATCTCTTGGCACCACAGCTTCTTGATGTATTTTCATATATTCATCTACATTAAAGAATCTGTTAGCTTTTGCAACCCTGTTTAGTTCCTCCTTCCTGTATTTGGACATTGTTGAGTATTGAGAGGCATCCTTTCCTTCAGATTTTGCTTTGTTGATCATAGATAGGCCAACCAATTCTTGGAACTTGACCATCCTTGCAGTAGTAGTTATTTTTCATCCTCAAATGGAACAGGAGGGGATGCAGGTCTCTTTGGACTTTTAGTCTTTTGATGTTCAGTAGTTTGTTGTAGATGTTGTTGTTGATGTTGATGTTATTGCCTGCATGAAGAGTAGTACCTATGCTGGCTGCTTCTAGAAGAAGAAGATCTACCCTGCTGTCTTTGATAGGTTTGATATTGGGTATTCCTCTGAGATGAAGAGCCTAAAGCACTAGCAGCAGGTGGAGGAGGAGGGTCTTTCCAGTATCTTTGTGGAGGAGGTGAATACTTCCTGCTATTCTTCCTTTATTTCTACTGATTTTTGGACAGCCACATCCAAGCAGGCATGCCCTTGTATGGAGTAATATTCTTAAGAATATAATAAGGAGTATTATGTGTTGGGTTTGGTTTTGGAGCAGGAGTTGGAGGGGCTTTCCTTTTCTTAGTGACTTTCTTTTTCTTAGCAGAGGGACTGTCATAAGAATCCTCTTCACCATCATCATCTGAAGAGTTTTGTGCATTATCATATAAAGCATTAATTTCTTTCAATGCTTCTGCAGTTATCAACAATTTTTATGCCTGGGGCGGAGCTGGAGGAAGAGCTGGTGCTAGAGCTGGAGAATTATACACAGCAGTGCTTTCAACAACTGATTTATTCTGTTCTTCAATATCAGCCATGATCAACTCATCAAGATCAGGCATGTGTCTATCATACATAATTATTGTTGGAGCAGAGATGACTCTGGGAGGGGATGAAACAATGAAGGAATCAGCTCTGGGTGGAGATGGAATGATAGGAGCCTCTGTATTTACAAAACTAACCTTGAGTGGCATGGCAACTTTGGGGCTTATTGGGGAGGTATAGGTAACTATAGTCATGGATGGCTTTATGTTGTATTTTGGAAGAGAGTTCAAATGAACTGTATCAAAAATAGTCAACAAATTCAAAAGATCTACTATGGGATTTATAATGTAATCACCAACAGTTTTTATTTCCTCTGTGACTGTCTCATCTAGATCCATATCAGATTTAATAAAATTAATTAAATCAAACAATTCATCAGCTATTTTTGCTTCTACTTCTTCTACTGCTGCAGCTGTTGCTGCTTCTTCTGCTGTTATTGCTGCTACTTCTTCATAGAGTATCTCCCCCTACCTGGTTTCAGTTGGTACTAGAGCCAGGCCCCTGACTGAAGGAGGTTTGGAGAGAGTAGAGATTTGAGCAGCAAGAGAAGATATGGAAGAAGCAAGAGGTGAAATAACCTCTGCTATGAGGGTTGGGTTTTGAGGAGGGGAGTGAGAAGTACTAGAAGAGGTTTACTGATGGAGGGGTCCAGTTGCAGGAATGCAGGAGGTGTCTCAGTACAGATAAAATGGTGAATGGAAGATGATGTTGGAGGAGGTGATGGTGGGTGACTAGGAATGTCATGGACTGGAGATGTATGTGTGGATCGTAAGGAGTTGAGCAGATTGAATGTGGGGGATGAGAAGAATGTTTCATTTCTGATGTCTAGAAGGTGGGATGAAAGAGGAGATTGAGGAGGATTTGGTGTACCATCTGGGGATTGAGTTGGTGTATGAGGGGGAATATGAGTTTGTGAAGGGGATGTATGAGAGTGAATATGAGTTTGTGATGTGGATGTATGAGATTGAATATGAGTTTGTGATGGAGGTACTGGAGATGATGGAGGTGGTGGAGTTGGTGTACCATCTGGTGTTGGAGTATGGACTGGGGTATGAACTGGTGAGGGGAGTTGGTGTACCAACTGGGGATGACTCTGGATGGCTGGAGGTGGTAGAATAGAAGATGGAGCATCTTCAGCGGGGTGAGGAGTGGCTAGAGCAGCCCTTGTACTCTCAGAAGGCCTGGAGGAAGAGGAAGAAGCCTTGGATGCCTTGGTGATGTTCCTCTCCCACCTGCCAAAGAGGGCACAAGTGAGCCTCTTGGAGGCATTAATGAATATGGTCGGTGTGACCAGGGATTCAGCAGCCTTTTCCTGAAAGAAGATTCCCAGAATCCTGTCAAAACACACCTCTTTCTTGGTGTTCTTTTTCCCGATCATCTCAAACATAATCTTAGCACAATTCATAGGCTTCTTAATCACCATAGCACACATCACCAGGAATTGATGCCTAGTGATGTAGTCATGGGATGTGTGCTTCTCCAGCAGTACCTTGCCCGCAACATCTGCTAGAAACTTATAGTCAGCAGATAAGTGTTTCTTTAGCAGTTTGTTGGGTGTTTCTCCAGAATAACCCATTTTATTCAACATTTCATCAAATTCATCACTGTCAATCTCCAGTTCTTCTTCACCATTGCTAATCCAAAAATATCGGTCAGGATGGCGGGGGTAAGAGATATTTCATTACTCGATATTGTACCTGTCATGGTGTTCTCATCTGGGGAGGAGGAGGTGTAAACCCATTCTCAGATCTCTACACCTGCTATCTTTATTCTGGTGGTCATCAAGTTCTTCAACTATTGATCTTCAAGCAGTTGCAGAATTTCCAGGAAGATAGGATCCGAGTCTAGAAATGACTCAAAATCTATATCAAATCCTGTATCAAACTTCATTGCTCGAAGACTGCCTGCGGGAATCGCCATAGGTTCGCCTGCAACAAACAAAAGATATCAAGTGCAATAAAACTAAAAGCGCAGGACTGTGGTTGAAGAAAAACCTAGATATACGGTTTTTCAGAATATGAATCGACAAACTCCATTCGACGAATAATAAATAGATCTTCGATCTAAGGTCGATGATTTATTTTTTTAGAAAATGAGTTCGTCGATCTCAGTTTGAAGAAGATGAATAAATTGTTGATCTTCGTTCGACAAAAAATTCACTGAAGTAGGGATCGTCAATCTCCGTTCGCCGAAAACTGTTTCACTAAGAAGTGATCATCGAATACGTTCAACGAACTCTTCACGATGGTTTCACAGATCGTAGATCTCCCTTCGACGAACTGTCAACAAATCGTCGACCACATATAGAAATTAAATTAAAGCTTCTCCATTTATCATTCCAAGCTGGTTTATAAATAACAAGTGATTTCTTTCATCTAGGGATTTGATGAAAATATCTGCTCTTTGTAAATCAGTGTAGATATAGACAAGTTTAATTTTATTTTTGTCTACACACTCTCTAATGAAATGATGTCTAATGTCTATATGCTTAGTCCTACTGTGATGGACTGGATTTTATGCTCTTGATATAGCACATGTGTTATCACATAAGAGAGTTGAATTATTTAAGTTGAACCCATAGTGCAGGAGTTGATTTTGAATCCACAACATCTGGGAACAGCAACTGCCAGCTGCAATATATTCTGATTCAGCAGTTAATATAGACACAGATTACTGTTTCTTGCAAAATCGGGACACTAATCTCATACCAAGGAACTGGCAAGTCCCTGAGGTACTTTTTTTATCTACCCTGCATCCAGCAAATTCAGCATCTGAGTATCCAGTTAACTCAAATTCTGACTTAGTAGGATACCAGATTCCTAGACTAGGACAACTCTTTATATATCTCAAAATTATTTTTAGGAAAACTAGGTGAGATTCTTTGTGGTTCACTTGGAACCTAGCACAAAACATGTAGAAAACATTATGTTAGGTCTGCTTGTTGTAAGGTATAATAAGGACCCAACAATACCCCTATATAATTTCTGATCAACAGTTTTCCCATGTTCATCAGAATCTATTACAATATTAGTGGTCATGGGTGTTTTCATTGCTGAGGCATCAGCCATCCCAAACTTCTTAATAAGCTCTTTAGCATAATTAGCCTGGGATATGAAGATGCCATCAGGTAGCTGCTTCACTTGGAGACCAAGGAAGTAGGAGAGCTTACCCATGCTACTCATTTCAAACTTTGAATGCATGAGGTCAGAAAACCTCTTCCATATTTTGGTATCTGTAGACCCAAATATAATGTCATCTACATAAATTTGTACTAACAAAGTTTGATCCTTATGGTGCCTAGTGAATAATGTTTTATCTACAATGCCTCTAGTGAATTTATGCTTTATCAGGAAGCTAGTTAAGGTCTCATACCAAGCTCTTGGAGCTTTCTTTAAACCATAAAGAGCTTTATGCAATCTAAAGACATATGAAGGATAAGTTGGTGAGATAAAACCTGGAGGTTGTTCAAGATAAACCAATTCTTTAAGTACTCCATTCAGAAAGACACTCTTGATATCCATTTGATAGACTTTAAACTTCTTGTAGGCAGTATAAGCAGGGATGATCCTGATTGCTTCTAACCTTGCAATTGGTGCAAAATTTTGGTCATAGTCTATTCCTTATTCTCGCCTATAACCTTGAGCAACAAGCCTAGCCTTGTTTCTCATAATTACACCTTGAGCATCTAGCTTGTTTCTGTATACTCATTTAGTTCCAATGACTGGGTAGTCTTTGAGTCTTGGAACTAAATCTCAAACTCTACATCTCTCAAATTGACTGAGTTCCTCTTGCATTGTAATGATCCAGTGGGGATCTTGCTCAGCATATTTTATGGATTGAGGCTCAACTTGAGAGAGGAAACATGCATGCATCACATCTTGGTTGAGTTGATGCCTTGTCTGTACAACTACTGACATGTGCCCAATCACTTGAGATATAGGGTGATCCCTTAGTGTGACAACTTCAGTGGGTGGAGTTGGTTCAGTAACATTATTTGGGTTTAATTCCTCTTGTGGAATAATGTCTGCTGTTGAAGGAAATTCAACCACTTCCAAAAGTTCTTCTTCACTGTCTTCATTAGCTTGTGGAGGAGGAGGTGATATAACCTCTTGTGGAATGTTCAACTCACCTAATTTCTCATACAAGTGAGGTAGCTGCAAAATATCTGAGGTAGAAGAGTCCTTCTCCTTATAGTACATGTTAGCTTTATCAAAAGAAATATGTACAGATTCCTGTACTTTTAAGGATGATTTATTGAATACTCTATAAGATTTGCTAATTTGGGAATATCCTAGAAACATTTCCTCTGTAGCTTTAGCTTCAAATTTTCTAATGTGTTTCTTGTTATTGCTATGAATGAAACACTGCACCCAAAAATTCTAAAGTAATCAATTTTAGGTTGCTTTCCTTTGAGTAATTCATAGGGGGTCTTGCCCTTTAGTTTGTTTATCAAACTTCTATTCAGCACAAAGTTTGTTGTGCTCATAGCCTCTGCCCAAAATGATAGGGGCATATGTGCATCTGCAAGCAATGTCCCTACAGATTCAATGAGTGTTCTGGTTTTCCTTCCTACTACCCCATTTTGTTGTGGAGTTCTAGGAGCAGAGAAACAATGCCTGATACCTTCCTCACAGAATCTTTGCATGCGAAGAGATTCAAACTCAGTACCATGATAACTTCTGAACAATACAACTGGAGTAGAATACTCAATCCTTATGCCATTAAGAAAATCTGTAAGGACTTTAAAGTTATCTGACTTGTTTCTCAAGAAGAAAACTGAAGAGAATCTGGAGAAGTCATCTACAATAACCAAGGTGTAAGACTTCCCTCCTAAGCTTTGTACAACAATGGGTCCAAAAAGGTCCTTATGTAGCAAGTACAAAATCTTAGGTGAATCACTCTTATTAATTGACATAAAGCTATTTTTAGTTTGCTTGCCTTCTTGACAAGCCTTTCGTAGACTTTCCTTCTTATAGGGGCCAGAAGGCAGTCCTCTGACAAGGTTGTCCCTAGATAGCTTAGATATGTTCTTAAGGTTGACGTGACCTAGTCTCTTATGACAAAGGATATTGTTATTACTAACTTGATTGAATAAACATATTTCTGAGTTAGCAGAATTAAAATTTAGTAAGTATAAATTTCCTTGTCTACACCATGTTAAAACAGTTTGATTATTTGAAGAGATAATGCATTTAGAATTGGTAAAGCAAAACTGATAACCTGCATCACATAATTGACTTATGGATATTAGGTCATGTTTGAGACCATTGACATATTCCACTTTTATAAAGGTGACAACTCCACTATTGAAGTCTCCATAGCGTTCAGTTTGTCCAAAGCTGGAATCTCCAAAGATCACCCTTGGTCCCAGCTTTGCCTTGAAGTTGATTATGCTATCCTTTCTTCCAGTCATGTGCTTGGAGCACCCACTATCCAGATACCACTTATTTTGAGTGATAGGATAGTTCTTCACCTACAAGGAAATAAGTTATATATTCTTGACCCAGGTTACCTTGGGTCCTTGTTTTGTTTTCATAAGAAAAGCTAGAGATATATGAACATTCAAGTTGGCTTTTGTATCCTAAAGGGTGATATCTTCTGGGAGGAATTATCCAATCAGCAAGTGGATTAAAAGGTTTTCTAGGTTGATTAGGGTTTCTGTCAAAATTATGATTCTTATTAAGTCTGACTGGGTTTGACGAAAAGTTGTAAGTTCGTCGACCAGAGTTCGACGCAGTGGGATGAGATCGTCGATCTCTGCTCAGAGAATGAGCATATTCATTTTCTGTGCCACAAGTTCGTCGATCTTTGCTCGATGAACCAAACACAGTTCGTCAATCGCAGTAAGACGAATTATTAAGGCTAATATTAGCGTTCATAGATCGTCGATCGGAGTTCGACAAATTAGCCACATTTCGTCGACCTGTGTTGGACGAAATCTGTTGAACTTTGTTTTTACTTAAAATTTTCTGGTTTCTGTTATTTTGATTTTTAGAGTTAGGTAATTCTTCTGTGGTTTGTTTGTTGTTCATGACCTCTTTACCCTTAGCTGAAACAAATCTAATGTGGGTTGATAATATGTTTTCTTAAGTATGGGGGGTAAACTTGATGATGCACCCAAGACCAGTTTGCCATTTAGTCTGGCATTCACTGTGCTTGTGATGTCCATCAGTTTAAGGCTTCTCCCATTGAGAGATTCCTCAAATTGTTTAGCCTCACATAGCTCTGTTTTTAAAGTAATGATTTGTTCATTAGCTAGAGTTAGTTCATCTTTTAACTTAGTGTTTTCAGAAATCAGATTTTCTTGATTGGTTAGTCTTTCCCTAAGTATTTTAATTTTCTTTTTAGAGTTGATTAGGTCAATACACATGGTTTTAAATTCAGTTTTGAAACTATCAGAATTATAATCAAAAGATGAAAGTACCTGATCAGATTCTGATTCTGAAGCTCCTTCATTATCAGATTCTTCATCATCTGATTGATTGCTGGAGGCATTGATGGACATGAGGCAGACTTCCTTGGCCTTTGCCTCTTCTTCCACTTCACTGGAACTGGAAGATGTGGGTTCATCTTTTGTGTCACTCCAGGTATCACCTATAAAGTCGTTCTCCTTTTTGTATTTGTTGGAGGAAGGCCTGCTACTTTGTTTTCTTCTGAAGTCCTTCTCTTTTCTTCTTTCTTTCTTCTGATTCTCTGGAAACTCTGAGATAAAGTGTCCGTGTTTCCTACAGCCAAAGCATACTACTTTTTAGTAGGAGTTCTATCATACCTTGAATTATCATCCTACCTGGATGATTTTCTCCAGAAATCGTTTCTTGCCATTATGTAAAATCTCTTGGCAAAGAGACTCGTTAGTTCTTCATTTACTGTTGAAGCTTCAGTTTCTTCAGCAGCCTTGAATGATATATTGTGCCCTTTCTTGCTGGTGGAAGAGTCCTTTGCTCAGCTGCTTCTCTGGACTTTATTAGTTGCTCATAATACTTGAGCTTTCCTAATAGAGATTCTGTGAAAATCTCATTTAAGCTTCTGGCCTCCTTGATTGAACAGATCCTGGAATCCCATGAGCTTGGGAAGCACATGAGGATTTTATCATTTACTTCAGTAAGGGTGATATCCTTATCCAAAGTCTTCAGTTCATTGATTATTGAGCTCAGTCTATTGTACATATCAACAATAGATTCTGACTCATCCTTCCTGAAGTTCTCATACAGGGATATAAGATTTGATCTTCTGTCTTTCCTCTCATCAGCAGAGCCAGCCACCATTTGGTTGAGAGAGTCCCAAATAGCCTTGGCTTATGTGCATTCAGCCACCTTCTGGAAAATGTCATCAGACATAGTCTGAGCCAGAATATTCATGGCCTTTGCATCAGCAATCTTGGCCTTCTTCTATGCATCTGTCCACTCAGGTGGTGGAACAGCATTTGTGCTTGATGTTGAAGTAAATGTTGAAACCGAAAATCGGTCTCCTGTGGAGTTTGACCCTTGGGGAAGGGGTGACCGCGCACCTACTACCCTCAAGCGAATGATCTAGGCACAAGACTAGGAACACAAGGGACAGACCCAAGGTCTCAGTATGGAGGACCCGCCGCATACCCAGAAGACTAACAAACTCTTAACCTCCCAAGCTAAGGGCTGAGCTAAGGCACCTTCGGAGGGCTCTCTTGGCCGACCGGAACATCCAAGGAGGATCTCAAGATCCACTCCCAAACTAGAGGTGCCACCTCGGGTTTATGCAAAATGTTCCCCGCCCGTCTTACTATTGGCACAAAACCGCCCAGCAGCCCTGCTCTACGCAGCCCCAATTAGGACGCTAACAGCGGAACTCCGCTATTCTGAATGGATGACAACAGGACATCAGGGGCTTCCCGGCATCTATACGTTGGGGCCCCCACAGGGGGAGCGGTTCATGAACACACCGCTCGCCCAAGACAGGAGTAAACTACAAATTCACAGGGCATCACAAATAATAAAAAATATTACATGAATATAAATTCCATACTCAGCACACAGGCCGACAATATAAACAAAAAAGGCCTTCGAGGGCCGGCACGAGCTCGGGCTTAAGCCCGCTATTCCCCGCTTGGTACTGCAACACCTGTACGTCAACGTCTCAACGAGCGGCGGCCAACTAGGAATCGGTCAGCTAACATAAGCGGACCAAACATATTACGCACACCCCTTCTTTGGGGGCTACAGAGCGCATTCCCTGCAAGCGGCTAAATAAACAACTTCCTCGGAGTCTTCTCCGGTGTTGAAAGTAGCGAACAAGAAAGAACAAACGGATAGACTTTTGAATAATTGAAATTTTATTATCCAAAAAAGATATCATTTACAAAGGTATGACCTCCCTTATATAGAATGGAGGAGATATGAGAGAGTATAAACAAACAATGTGGGACTAAAAATGTACAGGGCAGAGCGGCTAGAAATAAAGGAGACCGCACAGGCCGCGTGGTTAGACAGACGGGTTAACCGCACGACAACTCCAGCAGTATAAGAACAAGCCGCAATGTGAGTCTGATAGACCGCCCGGTCTCCAAGCACCAGAGGAGACCGCCACAACGCTCGGTCAACAAACCGCCAGACAAGACTGTAAAGCCGCCCGGTCTAATACTTCAACACTCCCCCTCAAGCTGGAGCATAGATATCAATCATGCCCAGCTTGTCACAAATGTGGAAGAAGGAAGTAGAGACCGGCTTGGTGACGATATCTGCCAATTCCTTGTCAGAGGTGACAAACGGAGTACAAATCTGTTTCTTCAAAATCTCTTCCCGAATGAAGTGACAGTCAACCTCTATATGCTTTGTTCTCTCATGGAAGACCGGATTCCTGGATATGTATATATCGGCCTTATTGTCACAGATCATAGGGAGAGGATAGTCATATACCTCGGCCAGGTCAAGCATGAGAGCCCGCAACCACTTTAACTCACACGTGGTTAACGCCATACTCCGGTATTCGGCTTCTGCAGTTGATCTGGAGACAACAGACTGTTTCTTGCTCTTCCAACTCACGAGATTACCTCCAACAAAGGAACAAAAACCTGATGTAGATTTTTGATCGCCTTTGTCATCCGCGTAACTTGAATCTGAGTAGGCCTCAACCCTCAGATAACCATTCTTCTGAAAGAGTAACCCTTTGCCTGGTGCTGCTTTGATATACTCTAAAATCTTCAGGGAAGACTGAAGATGGCACTCCCTGGGAGCTTGCATAAACTGACTGACCTTGCCTACAGTATAGGCGATGTCGGGTCTAGTCACCGTGAGATAGATGAGTTTGCCTACCAAACGTCTGTACCTTGTGACATTAGATAGAAGAGGCGAGTCATCCGTCCACATTTTGTCTTCTCCAATAGCCATGGGAAACCGAGCCGGTTTGGCACCTGTCAATCCTGCTTCTTGTAGAAGATCAAGGGCATACTTCCGTTGGGAGAGAACCAACGAGTCAAGTTTCCGAGAGATTTCTAACCCCAAAAAGTATTTCGGGGAGCCCATATCCTTCGTGACCAAGTGCTGACGGAGGTGCTTCTTCGTCAAGTCCACACCATCTCGGTCATCGCCAGTAAGAAGAATATCATCCATATATACTGCCAAAACCACCAGTCCCGAGGCCGTTTTGAGTATGAATAAGGAGTGATCGGCCGAACTCCCGCTAAAGCCGATGGTAGCCACAATGCCACTGAATTTGTCGAACCATGCCCGAGTGCTCTACTTTAGGCCATAAATGTCCTTCTTCAAATGACATACGCGTGTCTCCCCCTGAGCAACATACCCAGGAGGTTGCTCCATATAGACGTCCTCCTGAAGATCGCCATAGAGAAAGGCATTCTTCACATCAAGCTGGGAGATAGCCCAATCCCGGTTAACATCCACAGAAAGGAGAACCCGGATGCTGCTGAGGCGAGCAACCAGAGAAAAGGTATCAAAGTAATCAATATCGTAAGTCTGAGTGAATCCCTTGCCCACCAGCCGGGCCTTGTAGCGATCCACAGTGCCGTCGGGGCAAAATTTCACAACGAAGACCCAGCGACAGCCAACCACATAAGTGCCCACGGGAGGAGAAACAAGGGTCCAGGTACCCCGTTCAGTAAGAGTAGCCATCACCTCATCCATGGCAGACTTGCAACGAGGGAGAGCAAGAGCCTCCTGGTAGGTGCGGGGAGTAGAAGTAGCAGAGATAGCCAAGGCAAAACACCTGCGAGAAGGAGAAAGCCGATCATAGGAAACAACTGTCGCAAGCAGGTGTTGAGTACACGCCCGCAACCCTTTGCGAAGAGCAATAGGAAGATCCAGGTCGACGGGAGCATCAGCGACCGGAGCGTCCGTGGCGGAGAAGTCTGGCCCGGGACTAGAGAGAGACGGCGGCGGAGAGGAGGGTGGAGGGGTGGGTGGGGAGACGGACTGGGAAGGAGGCGGTGGAGGAGGAGAGGGAGGTGGGAAAACATCGAGAGGCGTGGAAGGAACGGAGAGATCAGAAGGAAGAGAAGAGGTAGGAGAGAAATAGGAAGCATTCTCGAAAAAAGTCACATCCGTGGAGACAAACTTCTTGCGGAGAAGGGGGTCAAAACAGCAATAGCCTTTTTGAGTGGTAGAGTACCCCAAAAAGACACACTTGGTGGAACGGGAGGAAATATTGTCGCGGGTAGCGGAGGGAGCGTGAACAAAGGTCGTACAGCCAAAGACACGGAGTGGGAGAGGAAAAGGTTCCTTGTGGGGGTAGAGAATGGAGAAGGGGGTCTGGCCGTGGAGAACTGTGGAGGGAAGGCGATTGATGAGATAGCAGGCGAGGAGCACAGCGTAGCCCCAGTAGGAGCGAGGGACGTGCATCTGTGTCATGAGAGTACGAGCAACATCAAGCAGGTGACGGTTTTTACGCTCTGCCACCCCATTCTACAGGGAGGTATAAACACAAGTCGTTTGATGAAGCAGGCCATGTTGGTGAAAGAAAGAGGAGAACTCATGATTAAGATATTCCTTGGCATTATGAGAACGTAAAACTTTAATAGAAATAGCAAATTGAGTTTGAATCATAAAATAAAAGGATTGCCAAACAGAAAAGAGTTCAGAGTGATCTTTTAACAGATACACCCAGGTACATCGTGAAAAATCATCTATAAAAGTGACAAAATAGGAACTACCCCGACCAATAGTGAGGGTAGGAGCAGGACCTCATACATTAGAATGAATAAGATCAAACTGGCGAGAGGAGAAACGGCCTTGCTTCGGTGGGAAGGAGGAGCGATGATGTTTGCCAAGCTGACACGCATCACAGTTGAGCGGAGAACTGGTAGGAGGTAAGTGGGGCAGAAGCTGTCGAAGAATCCGAGGAGGAGGAGGTCCAAGGCGAAGATGCCATTGAAGGAGATCTGTGGTGGAGGAGTAGGCGGACAGAGCGGAAACATCGTCGAGGAAGTAGAGGCCGCCGCTCTCAGTCCTAGTAGCAATCGTCCGCTGGGTCCTCGGGTCCTGAAAAGAACAAGTAGTTGGAGTGAATAAGACGGAGCACTGAAGTTGCCGACATAAAATAGTAATAGATAACAAATTGCACGGGAACTTCGGGACATAGAGGGTGTCCTCCAAGCAAAGCGAGGGGGTGAGTTGAACCATGCCCGTTCCATGAACCGGGGATGGGGAACCATCCGCCATACGAACCGGGGGTAAGCGGTCATGTGTCTCAAGACGGGAGAAACAATGAGGGTGCCAGTCATATGATTGGTAGCACCGGAGTCAATCAGTCATTTACCTTGGGTAACGACGTGGGCACTACCTGACGTCGTGGCCACAGAGGTAGACGGCCGAGAAGAGGCGGAGGCCAAAGGAGCATCACCGGAAGGACGAAGATGAGGATATTTCTGCCAGCAGCAGTCAACAGAATGGCCGGTACGACCACAGTGAGAGCAGAGGAACCGGGATGAACCCCGTCCGCTGGAGTGGCCGCGGCGACTAGGGCCCCCCCCTCTAAGCTTGGTGAGCAAAGGAGTCTTGGGAGGGGGGAGGCCAACAGAGGCCGCTAGAGCAGCGAAGTAATAGCGGCAATGCGAGCTGCGGTGGCATCCAAAGTGAGAGATTCCGCCTCACCCAGGATCTGCTGGCGGATCATATCATAGGAATCAGGAAGACGGAGAAGATAACAAACAACCAGGAGTTCCTGAAAGTGTTTGTGTTGTTCGGCCAAGTCTGCGGAGAAGGGGCGATTCTGGAGGATTTCAGCACCAGAGCCTGAACCTGCTGATAAGCCGCAGCAGGAGACATGTAAGGGCGGGCGAAGAGGTCCGCATAGAGAGTATAAATGCGGGACGTCTGGCCCCCCTTCGAATAGAGAGCAGCGAGGTGAAGCCAAGCGGCCTTGAACGTCTCATCATGGCGAATGACGGGAAGGCACTCATCAGAAAGGCTGTTGGCCAGCCAGGTGCGGACAAGAGCATCACTCGCATCCCAGTCATCAAACTCAGGAGAGGTACGAGGAGGAGGGTCATCGGTGAGGTGATGACGCTTGCGTTGAGAGCGAAGGAGAAAAGTGAAAGAAACGCTCCAATCGGGATAGTTGGAGCCAACAAGCTTAGAAAGGGTTCCAAGGTTGCCCGAAGGAGGAGGTGGAGAAGGAGCTGCAAGAGTAGTGGTGAGACCGGAAGTAGTCATAGAACACAACAAGAAACTGCAGCGGGTAAAAAAGGAAGAAGCCGCGCGAACACAAGCGGCTAGAAAGCAGTCAAAGGCACAGCGGGAAAGAGGTCGCGTGGACTGAAAAGGCCGAGCAAACAGAAGAGAAGAGGAGGCGAGAGACAGCGACTATAACAAGTCGTGGGCCAGCCGAACAGAAACAGGCCGCAACGACTAGGAAGTCGGAGAGGCAAGAAGGAACCAGGAGCGCGGCGACAACGAAACAGGTCGCGGCGACGAATAGCAGCAGGTGAAGAGAACCAAGGAGAAGCAAGCCGCGCGAACAGGGCAGTAGACAGAAACAAGCCGCGCTAACAGGGCAGCGGACAGAAGAGAAGACAAGCCACGAGACAGGTCGCGGAAAGCGAAAAACAAGCCGCGAAAAGCAGAGAGCGCACACAATCAGGAGGAAACGACCGTGTGCTCTGATATCATGTAGAAAGTAGCGAATAAGAAAGAACAAACGGATAGACCTTTGAATAATTGAAATTTTATTATCCAAAAAAGATATCATTTACAAAGGTATGACCTCCCTTATATAGAATGGAGGAGATATGAGAGAGTATAAACAAACAATGTGGGACTAAACATGTACAGGGCAGAGCGGCTAGAAATAAAGGAGACCGCACAGGCCGCGCGGTTAGACAGATGGGTTAACTGCACGGCAACTCCAGCAGGATAAGAACAAGCCGTAATGTGAGTCCGATAGACCGCCCGGTCTCCAAGCACCAGAGGAGACCGCCAGACCGCTCGGTCAACAAACTGCCAGACAAGACCGCAAGGCCGCCCGGTCTAATACTTCAACATCCGGGAACCCCAGAACATCACCAATCCGGCTCACACGTCCGGATGGGCTTCACACAGCATGCCTAAACCCATACTCACGCTTCTGGGTACTAATGCAATTAACTGCGGGGACATACACGTCAACCCGTCGGGGAGCTCCCTTCCCACCACCCGTTGGTGGAGAGGGGCTTCCGTGCAAATATGTAAACTGAAGGCTTCACCTGCCCAAGTTGAAACATCGTTACCCTTGTCGCGTGCTTGGAGGCGGGGTCGGGAGAGGAGCTCCGGGTCGATTCTGCTGCGTGCGGCTGCGTCGGTGGTCGCTCTCCACTCTAGGCCGAGCCTTGCTCCAGGTCGAGCCTTGCTCCAGTCCGAGCCTTGCTCCAGGCCGAGCCTTGCTCCAGGCCGAGCCTTGCTCCAGGCCGAGCCTTGCTCCAGGCCGAGCCTTTCTCCAGGCCGAGAGAAAGGGAGAGGGCTGGGGTGTGCTACTCCAGACCGGTAGAAAGATGGTGGGGCCGGGTTATGCTCCTTGCAGAGTCGGCGGCGGCGAGAGAGAGGAGGTGGGAGGCGGGCCGGGTCTTGCCTTGCTTATGCGGCAGCCGGGGAGAGATATGGAGGCGAGTGGCACCTGACCTTTTTTTTGCTCTGGCCGAAAACCTAGCCGGGGTTCTAGGAAATGCCCTGATCTCGTCTTTTTTTTATTTTCCTTCTTTTTTCCTCTGTACCCCCGCTGCCCCCTCTTTCTCCATCCATGGCCAATTTACACTGCAGGATGCTCCCATCAATAGTCTTCACCGATTCAATAAGAGCTGCTTGAGCAGCCTCCATAGTCTTAAAGACAAACAAGGAATAACCCTTGAACTTGCCAGTTTGTTCATCAAGACCAAGTGGCCCCTCCACTATCTCTCCATAGGAGCTGAACTGTGCAAGGAGGCAATCAGATGACATTTCAGGAGGAACATTAACAACATAGATCTTCCTCAGGGAAACGTCGGCAGCGGGGAGAACAAGGGCTGTAGGGCCAGAGGTTCCAGCAGCGGCAAGCTGGGTTACTGTCATGCGGCCATCAATCTTCTTGCTGCGTAGAGTCGTGGATCTCACCTTCATCCACCGACGAAGACTTGTGGTCCCCCATCTTCGGAGAACTCTTCAATGCATTTTTCTCCGGTGAAATGGTGTTCCCCGCCATGGCGGACGTGTCCGCATCGTTAACCCCGGGGTCTGAAGCGGTCTCGTAATCCTCCGTGTCCGACGTCTCCTCACTGCCCGTATAGGTGTACTCATGAGCTTCCGGTGGCGGCGACGGCGAAGATAGGGAGATGGCGGAGCCTGAACCCATCGGAAATAGAGATAAGGTTTGGGGCGAGGGGAAGATCGATCGAGCCCGTCCGAAGTGAGAACCGACCTTGGAAAAAGCCTTTTTTCTTCCCCTCGATGGCCATCCCCTGCCCTCTGTTTCCATCTTTTTCTTTCTTTTTTCTGCATCCACTGTACCCGAGCTCACCCCCCTCTTTTCTCTTTATCATCAAATCCCGTATAATTTATATAATATAATATATATAATGTAATATATATATATATATATATATAATATATAATATATATATATATATATATATATATATATATATATATATATATATATATTATAATACTAAAAGGCTATGCACATAAAACATTCGCACGCACGCACGAGCACTCGCACGCCTTCGAACGGAGTCGCACCAACTCGTCGCCCATACCACGCCCCTAGGATGATATTTGGGGATGGTCCCACTCGCCCGGCTACGGGGTTGTACACAATCCCCGCTCTTTTCGAGCTTGGTACAAGCTCGGAAAGAATTATCCAACCCAACGTATCCGGCGAGTGAGAGTTGACCCAAAAAAATTTTTTGAGAGAAACTGAAATTTGCACTTGGAACATCAATCTCCCCATGACCTTTCTGATCCTTCTGAATCACTCGATACCTTTCTGTTCACTGCTATTGAATTGCCCTTATACCATTACTTACAACAAGTATATAATTTCTCGTGTTATCGTGAAACAACAAAGCCGTATATTTTGTATCCTCTTGTACACACGGAGCTAATCCTTTCCCACCAGGTGTGCCTACAGCCATGCCAACTAGTGAGAGCCTGACAGTGAGTCTACCCGGGGCCGAGCAGCACTCGGGGTCCCTTACCCCCCAGGCGAGCCTACGCACCTGCCAGCTAGTAGGATCCAGGCAGCGGGTCTACCCGGGGCCGAGCATCACTCGGGGTCCTGCAAAAATTCTCCAAGAACCAACCCTTTCCCCCTAGGTGTGCCTACAACCCTGCCAACAAATGAGAGCCTGACAGCGAGTCTACCCGGGGTCCACTACTAGCGCCATCGAGTGACTTTTGGCCCTGCCCTGCCAGCTAGGTGAGAGCCTGACAGCGGGATCTGCTCGAGGACCACGGATGACACCGAGTGACTTCCGGCCCTATCAGCTAGGTGAGAGCCTGACAGCGGGATCTGCTCGGGGTCCACTACTACCGCCATCGAGTGACTTCCGGCCCTGTCAGCTAGGTGAGAGCCTGACAGCGGTATCTGCTCGGGGCCAAGGATGACACTGAGTGACTTCCGGCCCTGCCAGCTAGGTGAGAGCCTGACAGCGGGATCTGCTCGAGGTCCACTATTACTGCCATCGAGTGACTTCCGGCCCTGTCAGCTAGGTGAGAGCCTGATAGAGGGATCTGCTCGAGGCCCACGGATGACACCGAGTGACATCCAGCCCTGCCAGCTAGGTGAGAGCCTTACAGCGGGATCTGCTCGGGGTCCACTACTACCGCCATCGAGTGACTTTCGACCCTGTCAGCTAGATGAGAGCCTGACAGCGGGATCTGCTCGAGGCCAACGGATGACACTGAGTGACTTCTGGCCCTGACAGCTAAGTGAGAGCCTGACAACGGGATCTGCTCGGGGTCCACTACTACCGCCATCGAGTGACTTCTGGCCCTGCCAGCTAGGTGAGAGCCTGACAACGGGATCTGCTCGAGGCCCACGGATGACATCGAGTGACTTCCGGCCCTGCCAGCTAGGTGAGAGCCTGACAGCGGGATCTTCTCGGGGTCCACTACTACCGCCATCGAGTGACTTCCGGCCCTGCCAGCTAGGTGAGAGTCTGACAGCGGGATCTGCTTAAGGCACACAGATGACACCGAGTGACTTCCGACCCTGCCAGCTAGGTGAGAGCCTGAGAGCGGGATCTGCTCGGGGTCCACTACTACCGCCATCGAGTGACTTCCTGCCCTGCCAGCTAGGTGACAGCCTGACAGCGGGATCTGCTCGAGGCCCACGGATGACACCGAGTGACTTCCGGCCCTGCCAGATAGGTGAGAGCCTGACAGCGGGATCTGCTCGGGGTCCACTACTACCGCCATCGAGTGAATTCCGGCCCTGTCAGCTAGGTGAGAGCATGACAGCGGGATCTGCTCGAGGCCCACAGATGACACTGAGTGACTTCCGGCCCTGCCAGGTAGGTGAGAGCCTGACAGCGGGATCTGCTCGGGGTCCAATATTACCGCCATCAAGTGACTTCCGGCCCTGTCAGCGAGGTGAGAGCCTGACAACGGGATCTGCTCGAGGCCCACGGATGACACCGAGTAACTTCCGACCCTACCAGCTAGGTGAGAGCCTGACAGCGGGATCTGCTCGGGGTCCACTATTACCGCCATCGAGTGACTTCCGGCCCTGTCAGCTAGGTGAGAGCCTGACAGCGGGATCTGCTCGAGGCCCACGGATGACACCGAGTGACTTCCGGCCCTGCCAGCTAGGTGAGAGACTGATAGCGGGATCTGCTCGGAGTCCGCTACTACCGCCATCGAGTGACTTCCGGCCCTATCAGCTAGGTGAGAGCCTGACAGCGGGATCTGCTCGAGGCCCACGGATGACATCGAGTGACTTCCGGCCCTGCCATCTAGGTGAGAGCCTAACAGCGGGATCTGCTCGGGGTCCACTATTACCGCCATCGAGTGACTTCCGGCCCTGTCAGGTAGATGAGAGCCTGACAGCGGGATGTGCTCGAGGCCCACGGATGACAGCGAGTGACTTCCGGCCCTGCCAGCTAGGTGAGAGCCTGACAGCGGGATCTGCTCGGGGTCCACTACTACCGTCATCGAGTGACTTTCGGCCCTGTCAGCTAGGTGAGAGCCTGATAGTGGGATCTGCTCGAGGCCCACGGATAACACCGAGTGAATTCCGGCCCTGCCAGCTAGGTGAGAGCCTGACAGCGGGATCTGCTCGGGGTCCACTATTACCGCCATCGAGTGACTTCCGGCCCTGTCAGCTAGGTGAGAGCCTGACAGCGGGATCTACTCGAGGCCCACGGATGACACCGAGTGACTTCCGGCCCTGCCAGCTAGGTGAGAGCCTGACATCGGGATCTGCTCGGGGTCCACTATTACCACCATCGAGTGACTTCCGGCCCTGTCAGCTAGGTGAGATCATGACAGCAGGATCTGCTCGAGACCCATGGATGACACCGAGTGACTTCCGGCCCTGCCAGCTAGGTGAGAGCCTGAGAGCGGGATCTGCTCGGTTTCCACTACTACTTGAGAACTTGACTTTGCTCGAGGTGGAGACATCCTGTTTACTTAAGAGGTGTTGGAGAGTTAATCGCACCGATGCTTTTACAAATGGAGGATGCATTCTTTTCATAAGAGAGACGATCTGGAAGTCGTCAAATCGGGAAGATGGCATCCGAGCCTGTTCCTAATAATTCCTCCAATTGGAAGAGAGATGCAATCGGGGGGACATAGGCCGACAGGCAAGGGGGGAGCTGATCTCGGCCGTCAATGCAGAGGCTCGGTCTTACAATAGCGCTTAGGGTCCCGAGGCATCGTCCCATCATCCGAACTGGGCTATTTAGAAGGAACAGGTCGACGGCTTGTATCCTGATCTAATGACAAAGATCACTTTCCGCCATGTCACTCGTGATTGCTTGGAGAGATCGGCCCTTTATCAAATCTGGGACGGTAGCGTCTAGGCTCGTTCCTGATAATTCCTCTAGTCGGAGGAGAGGTGCGATCGAGAGGACATAGGCCGGCGTGCAAGGGGGGAGCTGATCTCGTCCGTCAGTGCAGAGGCTCGGTCTTACAATAGCGCTTAAAGTCCCGCGGCACCGTCCCATCATCCGAACTAGGCTATTTAAAAGGAACGGGTTGGACGTTTGGATTCCGGAGTCGATCGCTAGGCTAACCCTTGAAGCCCTCAGAAGCTCGAGGCGAAATGGTAATAAAGAGAAAACTTGACCACTACTGAATTACAAGGAAGAGATAACATATTACCGCTAGGGAGGGAACCCTTTCAGGTCACCCCGGCTCTCAATACCTCTCAGCTGCTCTGTTACTTGATCTTGAAGACAATAACCTCCAGGCTTCTCGTTGATGTAATAATTGGGGATACACTGGTTTTCATAGGTAGAAGCGCTTCAAATAGGTGCAAATCCTACTCCAGATGCTATGGGATTCAAACAACAACTATGGCAGGGGACAACTCTGAGTATGAGGACCTTACATACAAGGTATCAACGCATGACCCTGGTCGTCACCTAGTTCCTCTTCTACAACCATGACGCTCGCCAGAGTTCTTCTGTGCTGGTCACTCTCCACGCTCACCGCACCAAAATGTTGAAACCGAAAATCGGTCTGCATTGGAGTTCGACCTTTGGGGAAGGGGTGACCGCACACCTACTACACTCAAGAGAACGATCTAGGCACAAGACTAGGAACACAAGGGACAGACCGAAGGTCTCAGCGTGGAGGACCCGACGCATACCCGAAAGACTAACAAACTCTTCCCCTCCCAAGCCAAGGGCTGAGCTAAAGCACCTTCGGAGGGCTCTCTTGGCTGACCGGAACATCCAAGGAGGATCTCGAGATCCACTCCCAAACTAGAGGTGCCACCTCGGGTCTATGCAAAATGTTCCCCACCCGCCTTACTATTGGTACAAAACCGCCCAGCAGCCCTGCTCTACGCAACCCCAATTGGGCCGCTAACAGCGTAACTCCGCTATTCTGAAAGGATGACAACAGGCCATCAGGGGCTTCCCGGCATCTATACCTTGGGGACCCCACGGGGGGAGCAGTTCACGAACACACCACTCGCCCAAGACAGGAGTAAACTACATATTCACAGGGCATAACAGATATTAAAAAATATTACAGGAATATAAATTCCATACTCAGCACACAGGCCGGCAATATAAACAAAAAAGGCCTTCGAGGGCCGGCACGAGCTCGGGCCTAAGCCCGTTATTCCCCGCTTGGTACTGCAACACCTGTACGCCAACATCTCGGCGAGCAGCAGCCAACTAGGCATCGGTCGGCTAACATAAGCGGACCAAACATATTACGCACACCCCTTCTTTGGGTGCTACGGAGCGCATTCCCTGCAAGCGGCTAAATAAACAACTTCCTCGGAGTCTTCTCCGGGAACCCCAGAACATCAACAATCTGGCTCACACGTCCGGATGGGCTTCACACAGCATGCCTAAACCCGTACTCATGCTTCCGGGTACTAATACAATTAACTGCGGTGACATACACGTCAACCCGTCGGGGAGCTCCCTTCCCCCCACCCGTTGGTGTAGAGGGGCTTCCGTGCAAATATGTAAACTGAAGGATTCACCTGCCCAAGTTAAAACATTGTTACCCTTATCGCGTGCTTGGCAGTGGGGCAAGGAGAGCAGCTCCGGGTCGATTCTGCTGGGTGCGGCCGCGTCGGTGGTCGCTCTCCACTCTAGGCCGAGCCTTGATCCAGGCCGAGCCTTGCTCCAGGCCGAGCCTTGCTCCAGGCCGAGCCTTGCTCCAGGCCGAGCCTTTCTCCAGGCCGAGCCTTGCTCTAGGCCGAGCCTTGCTCTAGGCCGAGCCTTGCTCCAGGCCGAGCCTTGCTCCAGGCCGAGCCTTACTCCAGGCCGAGAGAAAGGGAGAGGGTCGGGGTGTGCTACTCCAGACCGGGAGAAAGAGGGTGGGGCCGGGTTATTCTCCTTGCAGAGGCGGCGGCGAGAGAGAGGAGGTAGGAGGCGGGCCGGGTCTTACCTTGCTTAGGCGGCAGCCGGGGAGAGATCGGGAGGCGAGCGGCACCTTCCCTTTTTTTGCTCTGGCCGAAAACCTAGCCGGGGTTCCAGGAAATGCCCCGATCTCCTCTTTTTTTTATTTTCCTTCTTTTTTCCTCTGTACCCCCGTTGCCCCCTCTTTCTCCATCCATGGCCAATTTACACTGCAGAATGCTCCCATCAATAGTCTTCATCGGTTCAACAAGAGCTGCTTGAGCAGCCTCCATAGTCTTAAAGACAAACAAGGAATAACCCTTGAACTTGCCAGTTTGTTCATCAAGTCTAAGTGGCCCCTCCTCTATTTCTCCACAGGAGCTAAACTGTACAAGGAGGCAATCAGATGACATTTCAGGAGGAACATTACCAACATAGATCTTCCTCAGGGAAACGTCGGCAGCGGGGAGAACAAGTGCTGTAGGGCCGGAGGTTCCAGCAGCGGTAAGCTGGGTTACTGTCATGCGGCCATCAATCTTCTTGCTGCGTAGAGTCGTGGATCTCACCATCATCCACCGAGGAAGACTTGTGGTCCCCCGTCTCCGGAGAACTCTTCAATGCATTTTTCTCTGGTGAAATGGTGTTCCCCGCCACGGCGGACGTGTCCGCGTCATTAACCCCGGGGTCCGAAGCGGTCTCATAATCCTCCGTGTCCGGCGTCTCCTCGCTGTCCGTATAGGTGTACTCATGAGCTGCCGCCGCCGGCGGCGGCGAAGAGAGGGAGACGGCGTAGCCTGAACCCATGGGAAATCGAGATAAGGTTGAGGGCGAGGGGAAGATCTGTCGAGGCCGTCCGAAGTGAGAACCGACCTTGGAAAAAGCCTTTTTTCTTCCCCTCGATGGCCAACCCTGCCCTCTCTTTCCATCTTTTTCTTTCTTTTTTCTGCCTCCACTGTACCCGAGCTCACCCCCCCTCTTTTCTCTTTATCATCAAATCCCGTATAATTTATATAATATAATATATATAATGTAATATATATATAATATAATATATATATATTATAATACTAAAAGGCTATGCACATAAAACCTTCGCACGCACGTACGAGCACTCGCACGCCTTCGAACGGAGTCGCACCAACTCGTAGCCCATACCACGCCCCTAGGCTGATATTTGGGGATGGTCCCACTCGCCCGGCTACGGGGTTGTACAATAAATGTATATGATTGAGGAGTACCTATCAAAATAGAATTGTAGATGTCCTCATCAATGAAATTCATATAAAGTTTTATTCTTGCCTTCCAGATGGCAAACTTATTTAAGTTGCACACTAGTAGTCTGGTGCTTCCATAATCCTTGTTCTGTGTCATGCTGTGAATATATTTCTAAGAGAAATAAAAGATCAGATCTAACACAGGATCTTTTTGTTCATGGGTTAACTTGTACAACCAAAGAAACACTGCTCTGATACCAATTGAAAGAGAGGGTCATACCTGATATACTCTTGAGGGGGGTGAATAGAGTATCTTTTTAAAACTTTTTGCTATTAATAAAATCTACAGAGTAGGCCAGCTATTTGATACCAAAATTTGCTGTAAATAAAAGAGTAACCTAAGATTAACTAATCTACCACAGGCACAACAAAATAAAACTAACTAATACAGGCACAACAAAAATAAAAAGGAAAGAGGGAAACCAGACAACACAAGAATTTTTATAGTGGTTCCACAACCTGGGTACATCCACTCTTCTACCACCCTGGTAGGAATCGACTCATAGGTTTTGATCAGGTGACTGCAACCAATGAGCTTTTGATCAGGTGCTCAAAAACATACCCAAGTCTTTTAATCAGGTGACTTGCAACCAAGGAATAACTTTTGAAGGGAGTTAAAGAACCATTTGTACAGTGAGGAGGTGAGAGAGTTATGGTGTCTTTTGTTTCTCAAATACAACTGAGAAGACTAGTGGATCTTTGATGTTATCAAAGCTCCCCCTGAGTTATTGAGTTGTTCAGGAATACTGGAGCTCTGATTCAGGGTGAGTAGGTCTTCTATCTTTGGCCTTGACCAGAAGAGATCCAGAAACTTCTTGACTGATGAAGATTTATTGTCCTTGAAGACTCCTAGAGTGAAGAATGAAGAAGACTCTTGATTTGGGATGAATGTTCTTCTTCTTCTTCAGCAATGTCAAGGTGAAGACCAGATTATTTTTCTACAAAGAGAAGAGTTTGAATGTTGTTGCTTTGTGTCTTCTCTAGTCTTGGCTATTTAGTTTATTGCTACTGTGTTGTTCTCTATCACTGTGTGCTGTGTCTTCCTCTTCTGTGTCTCTCTCTAGAGAAGAAGGAAGAAAATCACTTCTATATTCCCAATGGAATTTCACCTTTGAATTTTTGAATTCGTACCCATATTAATTGCTGACGACCTAAGAATGTAATACGATTGGATAGAATGAATTCATTAATTTATTTCCCCAACTATCTTATTGAAAAGTGGCAAGTAATAATCCTGATGAATGCCATAATCAATGTTTCTTCTAACTGTAATATTCAGAGAATATTAAGCATTGATTACTCTGGAATTACTGCAGTAAAATAAGGATAGAAGGAAGGAAAAATCCAAGTCTAGATCTGCACAGAGATCATCGAGCAATGAATAGATTTCATCGACCTGAGTCCAGAATTCGTCGAGCTGAGAAATCGTGTTCGTCGACTAGATAATTGTTGTTCGTCGACCTGAGATCCAAGATCGTCGACCTGAGAACAGCTAACTACTTTCTGATAAACACTTGCCAATTCTGTGCACTAAGATCATCGAGCTGATAATCTAACTTCATTGACTGGAGTTCAGAGATATGTTTCTGGACTTAGAATGTTGAAGTATAACATCTAGAAATTATCGAGCTGAGAACTAAGTTCGTTGAGCACAACTCAGAGAATTTTCTCTGAGTTCATCTTGTTGAACACGACTTTCGTCAAGCTGAGTTCGACGAACGTCGAACTCACTTTCCCGAATCTTTGAAATTTCTCTAAGTATGGAGTCTTCTGCAGTATGTTGTTGGCTGGTCCAGTCAATGTTGACTCTAAGGACATGACCTAAACTCGAGGACACAGACATTAACCTGGCTATACATGTTGGGTGAATAATCCTAGTTTAGTGAACCTAGCCCAAATTCAAATAGGGTTCTAAAAAGGCGGGGATGATAGTTGCCTTAGTCTTTTGACTAAAGGTTGGGGGACCATTATTTTTCAGGGGCTCCGGATGGGAGACATACAGCAGACAGAGAGACGGCACCGGCAGGGCACGGTGCACATGGAGGTGGGCCAGTCTACCTTGGGAGCACCCACTTCTGGCTCCGTGAGTGTTTAGTTTTGTTAGTTTCCGCCAGCGACCTTGTAGTGAGGATTGTGATGTACTGGGCATAATCCTGTTTACCTTTCTGTTCGCCTTTTTTGATACTCTGTTATTCTGGGACATGATGTGATTCATGCTATTTACTTATATGTGATATGTTTTCTGGACTTGGCATTTACTGTCTTCTTTCAAAATCTTCCACATCTTTGGTGATTCTGTGCGCCGATAGGGTTGGCATTTCGTTGTGACGACCTTCCATGCGAAGATCTCACTGCGAAATGATGATTCTATGTGTAAGACCCAGTAGCGTAGCAAAAAAAGAGGGGTCTTACAAACTGGTATCAGAGGGAACCTTGATCCGAATTAAAAGAAGTCCACAAACCCTGGGCCACCACGCGCGAGCTTAGTTTGGTGACAAAATAGCAACGAAAGCAATAGTGTGCCCATAAAGGGAAATCATATGCAAAAGTCCCATCTCTTTCCTTCCTTTCCCTTAACGTCTAACAATTGGTATTCTCCGTTGTAGCCTGCGATGAACCCTACTCCCCAACAAGGGGAATTTCAAGCTCAAAACGTGATTCCACCCATGCCAGCTCCGACTTTGTTCCAGCAGACAGAGATAGGCCAGACTTTGACTGCTATTCTGGAGGCCTTCAGGGCTCAGTAGGCTCCGGCTCCTCAACAAAATCCCGAGGCAAACTGGCTGAGCTCCTTCCGGGGGCTTTCTCCCCCATCCTATCTCAGGATGGAAACTACAGTTCGTACGAAGGAGTGGTTGGACATCATTAACGAGATGCTGGCCAGTATTAGATGACCGTCAGAGGAGGTTGTGACTTTGGCATTGTCATGTCTGGTGTCGCATGCGAAGAAGTGGTGGAAGTCGCTGCTGGACACCACCTTTGCTTGAGTGGATATTGCGGACATTTCCTTGGAGGAGTTCAGGGCAGCACTACTGGAGCATTTTGTGCCTCAGTAAGCGAGAGATGAGTTGGAGGACATGTTCCTGTAGTTGAGGCAGGGAAGCAGGACAATATGGAGTACAATCGGGAGTTTACTCATTTAGCCCGTTCTGTGGATTCGTAGCAACTGGATGATGCGGTCTACGTGAAGTGGTTCTATAAGGGACTTCAAGACGATGATTGCCACTTAGATATCTGCAAGGAGAAAATAACCAAACTAATAATTCATCAAGGCAAGTATACCTATCGAAATGCAGCTAGGGGACACAAGTGTCGTATTGAAATCCGGGAACAGTTGAGTAAGCTTACTCACACGAAATCTATTATTTTATCGACAGAAAAATTAAGTTTTTTAGAAGAAAGCTAATCGTGCTAAAGGAAGAGAACTACTTGCAATGAAAGAGAGCTACTTGCATGAAAAGCTAAAGAGAGCTAACAGAGCGATTAACTTAAGCTTAGTAACGATGAAGGGGAAAATGCACTCGATCAGAAATCACCTCGGCAAGAGTGGTTAGAAAAATACGATAAATAAACCTAAGCTAATTAAGGTAAAGGTCCTTGACCGTGGAGGTTCCATGAATATTGACACGCTTCTCTCGAAGGCCGTGCCTAACTGAGTTTAGGAAGGTCCGACCGACTTTCGCCTAAATCGGAGGCCTAAAACTCGCTTTACGCGGTGAACCCCTCTATTGGATTTTACTCCAATCCGGGAGATTTGAACGTCTGCCTCTCTCGAGGGGTGCGAACAACTCCCTTTACTCTTGAGTGCTCATTTCAAACTTTCGGCCTCTCGGCTAGCCCAGAATGAAAGCAAAGGTGGAGAGTATATATCGATAATATATCTCCAACTCGTGATAAATCAAGAGTAATTCAAAGCTAAACCCTAAAAAGGAAAGGTGAGATTCAAAGCATCATAACCTAATCACTCGAACCTCGGATCTTTAAGATCGAGTACATGGAGGATTAGTTAATCATGGTGAGGTGGAAGAGGGGGGATGAGTAGAAGAAAAATACTGAAAACAGAGCAGGAACGAAAAATAAAACAACACTTTTTATTAAGAGAAACAGCGATCTTACAGCTTGAAAACTAGAGGTTACAAGTGCATGGAAAGGTAAGCTATGTTATCATTAACATTATACTACAGAATGAAGCTAAAAACTAATACATGGAAAGCATAAAGATAGAGCTACGAACTAAAAATGAAAAGACATGCTTAAAAGTTCAGAAATACAAAGGACAAAACCTCCCCTCTCAAAGCAAAAGGTGTCCCTGAACCCCTGGAGTTGGGCTCTATTTATAGAATTTTTCGGGTCGGGTCACGCCCCCCTATCACGCCCTGGTCGGGCGTGACCATGGGGCGTGACACATTCGGCGCGACGTTTTCGGGCAGGAATTGAATTCTGACGGAGTTGTTGCGGTACACGCCCACAGGTCACGCCCTGGTAGGGCATGTACCTGGGGGGTGTTATTTGCGGCGTGACTTTGTTGAGCTGAAATTGAATGCTGGAGGTGACGGGCGGAATTGCTGAAGACACGCCCATATGTCACGCCCGGGTCAGGCGTGACCCTGGGGCGTGACACTTTCGGTGCGACGGTGGAGCGGGAAAAACGAGCGCGCTGCGGCGATTCCTCGGAACCTGGGGACACGCCTCTAGTACACGCCCGTGTCGGGTGTGACACGGGCGTGACCGAGGGCGTGTACACTAAGTTTCCACGGAATGCAGTTTCGGACCAATTGCTTCATTCCACTGGGTTACACGCCCTAGGTACACGCCCTGGTAGGGCGTGACCATGGGGCGTGTCACAGCAAACTTCGGCTGAAAGCCGTGAAAACCTGCAAAAAGCAGAAAAAATGCATTAGCGACAAAAATATATACAAAGGGGAATCAAAACAAGTACTTTACAAGACATGATTTGCTCTAAAACCCCGAAAATATCCTAATAAAATTGACTGCAAACCGTATTATCAAATTCCCCCAAGCTTAAGTTTTGCTTGTCCCCAAGCAAAGATATAAAGACAAGCTAATCATAAAAAGTGACTAATTCAAAAAGTTTTAATCATACTCACACAAGTACTATGCGAAATTCTTTGCAGGGAGAATGTAAAATGTAAATCTAAAACAATTATTTAGGTATGGTTTAACTTTTATAAACTTTACTTAATAAAAATAAATCATCCAGAATTTTGACAAAATTCTTTAAATAGATTTGAGCAAGACAATGACAATGAAAAGAACGTATTGAGTTATTATTAGATCCAAGCAACGCATTATAATTATATCAATTAAATAACAAAAATCTATGTTTAAATCCAAAACTAAAACTGATTTACTCTTCTTCTTTTCTTAGTTGTTAAATAAAATTAAAAAAAAAGGCGTGAATCAAAAGAACTTAATCGGACCGAAACGTTTGGTTTAGGAATATGCATAGGAGTGGAATTCAAATATAAACATGGAGGCTTAAAAATCACACTAAACCAAAACAACGAGTTTCAAAAAAAAAAAAATTCTTTTAAACATAATATGTATAAATAAATTTATTTTTTTGTTTTTCTTTATAATTATTTATCCTCCTTTTTTTGTATTATTATTTTCATTCATTTGTTTTTTTTTTTCAATGCATTGCTTTTGAGTATACTTTTTTCAACAATTTCTCCAAAGACTTGATTGTCTCCAAAGATAACACAAAATTTCCTATCAAAAAAAATTAGCGTGATTAGATAGGTAGGTATTTGGGCTTTGGTGAAAATGAAATGCTGTGTGGAGTTATCAAATGAATTTAGAAAAAAGGCTCAAAAACGGCTAACTAGTGGTAAAAGATTTTAGGTTGGCAGGAAAGCTCAAACGTAAACAAAAAGGGCCTAAATCATTTTCACGCTTTTTTTTAAATTTATTTAAAACATAGAGTCGATAAATTTCAAAAAGCAAGTTCGAGATAATAAAAGAAGATTGATGAAATTATCTTGAAAATAAAAATAATATGTGACTTGGATCGTTCATATCTACTACGTTATTCAAAATTTGTTCTTACAAAAATTATCTAAAGACGAAAAGGAAAATAGTGGATGATAAATTTTTAGAGAAAGTAAGAAAATAAAGAACGAAAAACCATAATAGAAATGCACGTTTTAGAGAAATATTTTACCTTAACATGCTACCGTGAATTAGAAACACAGCATGGCCAACATTTTACTTGTGAAATATGATTAAAAAAAATGATTAGAAAAATTATAATTAACTACGTTGTTTATAAAGAAATTTGAGAAA
This sequence comes from Platanthera guangdongensis, assembly GCA_039583875.1. NCBI lineage: Eukaryota > Viridiplantae > Streptophyta > Magnoliopsida > Asparagales > Orchidaceae > Platanthera > Platanthera guangdongensis. The sequence continues at coordinate 83,050,133 of CM077160.1, forward strand.
AACAAAACATAAACATGGGGTACTTATTGAAATACCAAGATGCAGCTATATATAGATAATAATTTTTTTTTGGATGTTTTGGATATTGACAAAACAAAAAGAAGGAGGAAGTCCTCCCCCAAGCTTAAAATCTACATTGTCCGCAATGGAGAAGGAGGTTGGAGAACGAGAGAAAAGTAAAGGACAGAAATGAAAGACATAATGGAAAAAAAAACAGGTACTTCCCCGGTTTTATTATGCAGGGCAAGTTGAGTGATGCCGCTCCTCCATGCCTGTGCTGTGGATCTTCATGAAACGTCGTTCGGTGGACTTTGTCATGGAAGCAGAACCGTTGGAGCAGGCGATCGCAGAAGTTTCAGCTTGCCGGAGCCATTCGGGGCAAAAAGTGTAAAATAAAGAAAACAGAAAAAGATAACTTGGGTTGCCTCCCAAGAGCGCCCTTTGTTTAAAGCGTCGTTTGAGCTCGACGCATCAAAATAAGAGTGTCCCAACTATTGTTTAAAAAATAAAGTTCGAAAAAAGTCAAAGTTTTTGAGAAAAATAAAGTTCAGATTAATCAAATGTCAGGACCGGAAAGATAGAGTTAACAGGGTTGAGACTGACATCATCACAGAAATACAGTTTAAGACGCTGACCATTCACTTTGAAAGTACCCTTATCAGGGTGGGAAATTAAAACAGTATCATAAGAAAAGACCTCTAAAACAGTAAAAGGCCCAGACCAACGTGATTTTAATTTACCCGGGAATAAACGTAAACGAGAATTATAAAGAAGCACTTGGTCGCCCGGCTTAAAGATTTTTGGGTGCCTAAGATGTCGATCGTGTAAACGCTTCGTCCGCTCTTTATAAAGTCTGTTATTTTCATACGTGTAAGAGCGCCACTCGTCGAGTTCGTTAAGTTGAAATTTTCTAAAATCACCGACGGAGTGGGGATCGAAGTTTAAAAATCGTAAGGCCCAAAAGGCGCGGTGCTCTAATTCTACGGGTAAATGACACGACTTTCCGTAAACCAACCGATATGGCGTACACCCGACGACGGTTTTGTACGCTGTTCGGTAGGCCCATAGAGCATCGTCTAATTTGGCTGACCAGTCTATTCTAGATGTTGAAATAGTCTTTTCTAAAATTCTTTTTATTTCCCTGTTGACTACTTCGACTTGTCTGTTAGTTTGGGGGTGGTAGGCAGTGGAAAGCTTATGAGTAACGCCATCTTTAGTTAGAATTTTTGAAAATTGTGCGTTACAGAAATGGGAACCCCTATCACTAACGATAGCGCGCGGAGTACCGAATCGAGAAAATAATTTTTTTAGGAAATTAACTACGACTCGGGCGTCATTCGTAGGAAGAGCTTGGGCTTCGGCCCAACGTGAAACATAATCAATGGCAACTAAAATGTACTTATTCCCGAAGCTAGAAGGAAACGGGCCGACAAAATCAATCCCCCAGAGGTCGAAAACTTCGCACTCTAGGAAATAATTTTGTGGCATTTCATTTTTATTCGAAATATTCCCCGACCATTGGCAACTATCACACCTACTCACAAAGGCATGCGCGTCTTTAAACAGGGTAGGCCAGTAAAAACCCGCTCTTAGCACTTTGTGAGCGGTGCGAGCAGCTTGATAGTGCCCACCTGTCGGTCCTTCATGCAAATGTTTAATAATATCTAATCCTTCATCAAAAGAAACACACCTCCTGATCACTTGGTCTGCACAGACTTTAAAAAGATGCGGGTCCTCCCAAAAATAGTTTTTTAGCTCAGAAAAGAATTTCTTCTTTTGCTGAGATGAAAACTCTTTTGGGAGCACACGGGCCACTAGATAGTTGGCGATGCGGGCAAACCAAGGAGAAGTAGATGTGTTAATTACGAAAAGCTTCTCATTAGGGAAATAGTAATGAAAAGAATTTTCATCTAATTGTTCTATAAACGGGTTTTCTAGGCGCGAAAGGTGGTCGGCGGCCAAGTTCTCGGCACCTCGCTTATCACAGATCTCTATGTCAAACTCCTGGAGGAGTAAGACCCAGCGAATCAAGCGAGGCTTGGCATCCGTTTTAGATAGAAGATATTTGAGGGCCGAGTGGTCCGTAAAAACAATAATTTTCGAAAGAGTAATATAAGGGCGAAATTTGTCAAAAGCGAATACTACAGCTAATAGCTCCTTCTCGGTTGTGGTGTAATTTTCCTGTGCAGATGTGAGTGTTTTACTAGCGTAATAAATGGGGTGGAAGTTTTTGGAAATACGTTGACCTAGTACGGCTCCCACCGCATAACTACTCGCATCACACATTATTTCAAATGGAAGATCCCACACCGGAGCTATCATGATTGGCGCATTAACTAATTTTTCTTTTATTAAATTGAAGGCAGCTAGACAGAGGTCATCAAAGATGAATGGGGCGTCTTTTTCTAAGAGATGGGTGTTGAAACCGGAATCCGGTCTCTTGTGGAGTTCGACCCTTGGGGAAGGGGTGGTCTCGCGCCTACTTTGCTCCTGCAAGAAAAACAACGAGAGAGACAAGAGAAAACAGACCCAAGGGCTCGGCAGGGAGGTCCCACCACAAACCCGGAAGATCTCTGAGCGCTTCCCCTCCTTAGCCAAGAGCCGAGCTAAGGTACCCTCAGAGAACGCTTGAGGATGAGAGTCAGGAGGCACTGGAAAGCGTCCTTTTTGAGGTACCCCTTGGGTCTTATTTATAGATTTTCAGAATCTGAACTGCCAATATCCAAAAGGACTGACCTGGAAATACCAAAAAGGCCCCTGGTTGGGTCTGCCAACAGCTAAACTCCGCTGTTTTGGATAGCTATGCGCAGTCCAACCTGGTCTGCCAACAGCCAGGCTCCGCTGTTCTGAATAGCTATTCGCACCTATGGGGAGTCAGTTCGCCTCCGATTCCACCCGCGGGATGCGGGCGCGACCTGGCTCTGGGGCTCGCCTATCCTCACTGGGCGAGTGCGAGCCAGTATGGGCGAGCTGCATGTCTTCTGCCGAGCGGATCGGCAGCCTGATCGCGTGTGGGGGGGGGGGGGGGGGGGTTGGCCGGCGAGTCACCAATCGCGGGTCCAGCTCGCTCGCCGCGGGTCGCCAGCCCGCTCGCCTGAGATGGGCGGGAGCGGGTCAGCCCTCCTGCCGTATAACCCGTTTTGCCGCCCTGGCGCGGGTCGCGGGGGCCGGGCCCGCTCAACCTCCCGGGCTGGTCCCGCTCGCCGGACACAGGGTTGTACACAATCCCCGCTCTTTTCGAGCTTGAATCAAGCTCGGAAAGAATCATCCAACCCGCGTGTTCGGCGAGCACTGTGCTGAGCTGGCAGGGAATCTTTTGGTGGGCCCCCACTGTCCGGCTATAAATACATACCGCTGACCCCTGTAGGGGGCTCCCCAGATCCCTTTATTTTCTCTGAGCAGACTTTTGTTTCTCGATGCCGGTTAGCGAAGAGGTGCGGGCTCGCCTGGCGGCAGCGGTCCTGCAGACTCAGGAGGAGGCCCTCGAGGCCGCCCCATGGCTAGTACGCGGATCTTCCGGCCCTCTCTTCAGGCCGGCGAAGGGAAAGATTGTTAGGCGTTCTCTGGCGGGTGACTGCCCGGCTTCCAGCTCGGCGGCGGGTGCTGAGGTCGTCCCTGGCGTACGTGGCCTTCCGTGGATTATCGCTGTCTTTCTGATTTTCTGTTTTGCAGGTAATTCCCTGTGAGGAGGTGGAGAACCGGGGAGAGGATCGTCCCCCTCCTCCGTCGCCTGAGAAGGTCGCGAGTTCTCCAGGTCTGGACCGCCCACCTCCGGAGACCCCCCAGCCGCCAGCTTCCCACGGACTGGGAAAATCCCTCGAGACCCTCGAGGGGGGAACCTTTCGGGGTCGGTCGGGCTCTTCTCGCCTATCCGCCGATGCGGGCGACGTGCCAACCCCTGGTGAGCTGGTATTTACCGTTGGGCTTCGTCTCTTGCTCGCTCCTTCTGACTCGCCCTGTTTGCAGGCTATAAAAGGGCCTCCTCTGAAATCGAGATGAGCGAAGGATATTCGCCCCCGCCCGACGTGGACAGTGTTTCTGACTACCTGGGCGACCCGACCGATGCGGTCGGGATGAAGAGGCAGGTGACGCGGCTGTTCCAGAAACACACACTGCTGTTGAAGGAGATCATGAGGAGGGTCGATGAAGACAAGGCCGAAACTGAGGCCCAGCTCGCGGCCTTGGAGGGCCCTCCGCGTGAAGCGGAGGACGACGACGTCACCTCGCCGGGCGTGCATATAACGCGGGCCGAGGGACATCTTAGGAGCGCCACGGAGCAGGTCGGCATGGCTCAGCGGGAACTGGTTGCGGTTCGCAATTACCACGATCCTCGCATGCCCCCGCGATCGGGAACGAAGAGGCGGCACAGGTGGAAGTGGGTTGAGTACTGACCCAGCCTTCTGCCCCTCGCTTGCGGGATACCTCCGGGTTGTTGTCCTTTCGCAGTTATCTTGTATTTGTAACCGCTAGCGACTCTTTCAGCCCGCCTATGGTCCTAACTCTTTTATTGCTGAGACGTATCGAAATTATCGTGCTGTTTTCATTGTTTTTCGTGGGCAGGTTAAGGGAAAGGTCTGTTCTTCCTTTTGTGCAGATCGGGGCGAGGGCGAGCCGAGGAGCTCGCCGGACGGGAGTCTCCCGTCTCGCGCGGAACAGCGTGCGGGTGCGGGTTGAGGCTCGCCCGCTTTGGTCTCTCGCGGTTGCAGCCGGGCGAGAGCCGTGCCGGTGCGACCTTTGAGGTGCGGTCATGTGCGGGAAGTCGAACCGTCGGGCTGATTTTTGGCTATCCGCACCCCATCTTTCGGCGGGAAGTTTCCCGCCCACTTTCTTTCCCTATAAATAGGCCCTGCCGGCCCTTATTTCTCCATCGATTCCAAACCCTCCTGCTTCCCGTTCCCCGCGGAGTACCGTCTGTGCTCGCCTTCTGTCTCTTCTTCTCGCATTTGGCGGCGACTCAATGGGAATGGGCGGAGGCGGCGGCGACGTGGACGGCCGAAGCAAGTGCGCTTGGACCTTCTCCGAGCACGATTTTCCTCGTGCCGTCCTCTCCGAGCGCGAGTACCTGGATGCCCTTGGCGACCACGTTCCGCCGGGCTTTTCCACGAGGCGACCCGGGGATGGGGAGAAGATCAACGACCTGTCTAGGGACGAGCTCGCCATCCCTCTCGCTCACTTTGAGGTGGGCCTGCGACTCCCCCTCTGGCCCGAGGTGCGACAGGTGTTGAAGTATTTCGGGGTTGTCCTGGGCCAGATGACCCCGAACTCCATCGCCGTCATGGTGGGGTTCGCCTGCTTCCTGCGAGAGGAGCGAGTGGAGTTCAGTCTCGCCGTGTTCCGGAAGCTGTTCTCCTTCCGGGAGAATCGAGACGGGACGGCCTACTTCTCCAGCGCCCACCTCAAGGTGCGGGAGACAGTGAACAAGAGTCACAATTGGCTCAAGAGATTCCTGTTCGTCAAAGGGGACTTCGGCAACGTCCCCTTCTCGCCGGTGCAACTTAGCGAGGCGAGCTACCGGCCCCCCAGCCTAGGCGGTCACGAAGCTGACCTGTGCGCGTTCTTTGCTGGGAAGAATTTTGAGGTTGCGTTCCTGCGCCGCCACCTTGACGACCTCGCTGCTGTTCCGCCGATGGGAGGTTTGTCACTCGCCGCTGTTTTACCTTATTCCCTTTCTTCCTCTATCTCACCCCTTCCTTTTGTCAGGCGAGCGCGACATCCCTCTTCACCCTCCTTACGAGAGCGCTCGCATTCCCCCCGGGGTTCTCGCCCGTACGCAGGCCGCGGATGCCGCCCAGCGCGACATCCCCTCGATTCCGGCCAAGAAGCGGCCGGGTGGCGGACAGCCAGCCCCTCCGCCGAAGGTGGCGAAGACCGTGGATCAACAACTCACCGCGAGCCAAAGAAAGGGCAAGGCCCCCGCAGTCCTGCCGACTGAGGGTCCCTCCCCCCCGCTGGTTGCTTCGACCGGCGACTCCCCGGTCAGGGCGGCGGGCACCTCCGCGTCGCCGGGCGGGTCTCAAGCTGCTGCGGAGCCGGTGCCGAGAGGACATCGCAACTTCGGCTACGGCGAGAGGTACCAGGATGAGCTCGGCGTCCCGCTCCTGCCGTGGGATAAGGAGTCGAACCGTGCGATGATCTCAACCCTGCTGCCGAGCTGGATGGAGCAGGATACCATCGGCGGGGAGGCGTACAACTTCTCCTTCGGCCTGTACTCGCGCGAAGAGGCCGCCATTTATGACAAGGAGGAGACGCGAGTGCTGATTCATGAGAGCGCGCGGGCCCAGCTGCGCGGTCTGGAGCTGGCCCACATGGTGGGGAGGCGCTGCACCCAGGTGGAGCGGAACGCCGCATCCATCCAAAAGATGGCGGATGAGAAGGAAGTGGCCCGAAAGCTCGCTCAGGCGGACGCGGACCTTCACAGGGGGCGAGCCGACGCTGCCGAGGAGACCCTCGCGCAGTACCTGGACGGGGTGGTACGTGCTCATCCTGAATTATCCTTTCCCCTTTTCGCGGGCACGGATCACGATTATTCTTATTCTTTTCCCCAGGACGCGGCGACGGCGAGCCGGATGGGTGCCGAGATCGCCAACCTTGGCCAAGAGAAGGCGGCGTTGGAGGCGCGGGTACGCGAGTTGGAGGCCGCCGCCGCTGTGCCTCCTCCCGTCAGCAGGGTCTGCCCGCGCGAGCACCTCTTCGACTACGACCTGGAAGTGCTAATTCAAAAGAACGCGGCCAGCGCAGCGAAATATACGATGCAAACGCTGCGGCGCGCGGATCTGCTTACGAGCGAGGCAGCGGGACTCTCGGCGGAAGACGTGGTGCCGGCGCTGTTTCTCCCCGTGCCGGAGCCCGGCGACAAAGACTTCCAGCCCATTTAGGATTTCTCGACCCAGATCCCGCGTCTTCCCTGCCTTTTGTAATTTACTCTTCAGATGAACATTATTATGTATATCTGTCTGTCTTGAGATGTATGCGCGGGTTGCGCCAATACTTCGTGTTTTTTAGCCATTGCTCTTTTTATAAGTGCTCTCTCGCCCGCTTATTTTTCCGTCGCCGTTATTGCCGGGTGGCGCGACCTGCCCCCGCGGCCTGGTTCGGACGAGGCGGCTGCCCGTCCGCCGAGCGAGGCGAGCCGGTTCGTCCCTCGAGCGAGGCGAGCCGGCTCGTCCCTCGGCCGTATGCCTATTTCCCTGAGGGCTCTCGCCTAGGCTTTTGCGTTTACCCGGCCGCCTCTCCTGGGGCTTGAGGGTGGGGCTATGCTAGGCCCTTTCTCCCTTTTTTCTGACTAACCCTTGTGATTCCGACTTGCTGCTCATGCCTTTCGAGTAATTCCCGGCCTCGCCGGCTAGGTGGGAGTCCGGCAACGTGATTTGTTCTGGGTTGCAGGTTATCGCCTACTGAGTCATTCCATCGAGTGACTTCCGGCCCTGCCAGCTAGGTGGGAGCCTGGCAGCGGGATCTTCTCGAGCCTAGGGATGACACCGAGTGACTTCCGGCCCTGCCAGCTAGGTGGGAGCCTGGCAGCAGGATCTTCTCGGGGTCCAAATACATTCCATCGAGTGACTTCCGGCCCTGCCAGCTAGGTGGGAGCCTGGCAGCGGGATCTTCTCGAGGCTAGGGATGACACCGAGTGACTTCCGGCCCTGCCAGCTAGGTGGGAGCCTGGCAGCGGGATCTACTCGGGGTCCAAATACATTCCATCGAGTGACTTCCGGCCCTGCCAGTTAGGTGGGAGCCTGGCAGCGGGATCTTCTCGAGGCTAGGGATGACACCGAGTGACTTCCGGCCCTGCCAGCTAGGTGGGAGCCTGGCAGCGGGATCTACTCGGGGTCCAAATACATTCCATCGAGTGACTTCCGGCCCTGCCAGCTAGGTGGGAGCCTGGCAGCGGGATCTTCTCGAGGCTAGGGATGACACCGAGTGACTTCCGGCCCTGCCAGCTAGGTGGGAGCCTGGCAGCGGGATCTTCTCGGGGTCCAAATACATTCCATCGAGTGACTTCCGGCCCTGCCAGCTAGGTGGGAGCCTGGCAGCGGGATCTTCTCGAGGCTAGGGATGACACCGAGTGACTTCCGGCCCTGTCAGCTAGGTGGGAGCCTGGCAGCGGGATCTTCTCGGGGTCCAAATACATTCCATCGAGTGACTTCCGGCCCTGCCAGCTAGGTGGAAGCCTGGCAGCGGGATCTTCTCGAGGCTAGGGATGACACCGAGTGACTTCCGGCCCTGCCAGCTAGGTGGGAGCCTGGCAGCGGGATCTTCTCGGGGTCCAAATACATTCCAATTTTCTGAGCAAGCTAGACATGACAATCCTGGGGGGGGGGGGGGAAGAAAAGAAAGACTTCATTATAACAAATCGCGTCGCTTACAGGAGCTTAGGGAAAAAACCTCTTCATGTCGTCTCCACTCCAGGTGAGACTCAGGGTCTCGCCCTCTACATTTTGGAGCCGATAGCCCCATGACTTCAAAGCTTCCTTCACAATGAATGGCCCCTCCCAGCTGGGGTTGAGCTTCCCCACGGATGCCGACCTTCCTGCCGCATCCACCTTCTTCAGTACCAGGTCCCCCTCTGCAAATTGCTTGACCCTGACATGCTTGTCAAAGTATTTTGCCATCCTCCTTTTGACCTCCTCCTATCGGATTGCCGAGAGGTCCCTCAACTCTTCCACCATGTCAAGGGAGAGTCTCAGCTCCTCCTCGTTCTCGGCTTGCCATTCCTCTCGGCCCTCTTTGGCCGTCCCAACTCGCGGCGTTTGGACTTCAAATTCTATGGGGAGCACCGCCTCACATCCATGGGAGAGCTTGAAGGGGGTCTCCCCCGTAGCCGTGTTTGGGGTGGTTCTAAGGGCCCAAAGAACGGCGGGGAGCTGCTCCACCCAGTTCCCCCTCAAGTTTTCCACCTTCTTCTTGAGGAGATTGACGATGATCTTGTTCGCCGCCTCCACCTGCCCGTTGCTCCTGGGGTGGTGGACCGAGGCGAACCTGAGGTCGATTCCAAGCTGCTCGCAGAAGTTGGTGAACTCGGCACTGGCGAACTGGGGTCCGTTATCGGTGACGATGGCTTGCGGCATCCCGTGGCGACAGATGATCTCCCCCCAGACGAAGTTCCTGATCACTTGGGAGGTCACCTTGGCCAACGCCTTCACCTCCATCCACTTTGAGAAGTAGTCGATCATCACTAGGAGGAACCTTCGCTGGCCGCTGGCCTGGGGGAACGGTCCAACCAAATCCATTCCCCAGATTGCAAAGGGCCAAGGGGCCGTGATACTCTTGAGTTGTTGGGCCGGCTGTAGCTGGAGGGGGGCGAATAGCTGGCACTTATGGCATCTCCTTGCGAATTCTACAGCGTCCCGGCCCAGGGTGGGCCAGAAATACCCTTGTCTGACTATCCTTCCTTCCAAGGTCCGGCTCCCGGAATGACTCCCGCACTCCCCGGAGTGGACTTCTTCTAGGATCCTCTGTGCTTCACCCTCGGCTACGCAGTGAGCCAACATCCCGGAGAGGGTCTTCCGGTACAGTTGCCCATCCTTAAGGAGGTAGTAAGCTGACTTGTGCCTTAGTTTCCTCCTGTCCACCCCCTCCGGATATTCTCCCGTGGAGAGGAAAACTACTACTGGGTCCATCCACGAAGGCTTCTGATCGATCTCCATGAGCTCTCCTTCTTCGGTGGAGGGGCGGAACAGGTCGGTGATGGTGCCCCCCGCTCGGGGGCCGTGCTTCGCCAGTTGGTCGGCCTGTTCATTCTCTCCCCTTGGCACGTGTCGGATGGAGAAGGTCTGGAAGGTCCCTATGACCCCCTTCGCTTTGGCCAAGTATAATTGCAAAGTGGGCTCCCTGGCTTCGAACTCCCCGTTGATCTGGGAAGCCACCAACATGGAGTCGGTTAGGACCTCCACATCCAGCACCCCCAGCTCTCTGGCCAGGCGCAGCCCCGCTATCACTGCTTCGTACTCGGCCTGGTTGTTGGTAATGGGGAAATGCACCACCACCGTCTGCTCGATCTGAGTCCCTTGAGGGCTTTCCAGAACCACTCCTATCCCGAGAGAATGCCTTCCTGAGGCTCCATCCACCCTCACCTTCCAAGGAGTCGGGCAAGTGAGCTCCTCCTCTGCTACTTCTACCACGTAGTCGGCCAGGAAGTCGGCCATCGCCTGAGCTTTGATCGAGAGCCGCGGAACGAAGGAGACATCGAACTCGCTTAGCTCTACCGACCACTTGGCCAGCCGGCCTGAGTGCTCCACCCCATCGAAGATGTTGCGGAGAGGATGGTCGGTCACCACTCGGATCGAGTGCGCCTGGAAGTAAGGCCGCAGCCTCCGGGCCGAGATGATTAATGCGAATGCAAGCTTCTCCAGGATCGGATACCGGAGTTCGGCCTTCCTTAGGACCCGGCTGACATAATAAATGGGGAGCTGCCTCTTCCCCTCTTCTCGTACTAAGACGGAGCTCAAGGCCTCTGCCCCGACCCCGAGATATAAGAACAAGTCTTCACCCTCCTTCAGTCCCTGGAGCAGCGGGGCCTGTGTTAGCTGCGCCTTGAGGGCCTGGAACGCCTCCTCGCATTCCTTAGTCCATTCGAACCTCTGGCCTCCCCTCAGCGTCTTGAAGAAAGAGGAGCACTTCTCCCCTGCCCGAGAAAGGAAGCGGCTCAGTCCTGCTAGCCTTCCTGTCAACCGTTGGACCTCCTTTGTATTCCGCGGGGGCCCCAGCTCCAGGATAGCCTTGACCTTGTCTGGATTCGGCTCGACCCCCGCGGGGGTGAGGAGGTTCCCCAAGAACTTCCCCCGGCTAGCCCCGAAAACACACTTAAGGGGGTTCAGCCGCATCTTGTATCGGCGCAGGGTGGCGAACGTCTCCTCCAGGTCCCGGAGGTGGGAGCCCACGTCTCGGCTCTTGATCATGAGGTCGTCCACGTACACCTCTAAGTTCCTCCCCTTCTGCTCCTTAAAGACCCTATCCATCATCTTTTGGTAGGTGGCCCCGGCGTTCTTCAACCCGAACGGCATCATCTTGTAGCAGTAGCAACCGTCCCCTGTGATGAATGAGACATCCTTGATGTCCGGGGGGTGCATCCTGATCTGATGGTAACCTGAAAAGGCATCTAAAAAACTCATTACAGAAAAGCCGACGGCTGAATCAACCAGCGCGTCGATCCGAGGCAAAGGGTAACAGTCCTTAGGACAAGCTTTATTAAGAAGGAAAAAATCGATACACAACCGCCAGCGGCCGTCTCCTTTTTTGACCATCACAACGTTGGAGACCCAGCCGGGGTACTGAATTTCGGACACGAAGCCAGTTTTGAGAAGCTTCGCCACCTCCTCCCTGATGGGCTCCGCCAGCTTGTCCGCTGTGGACCTCTTCTTCTGCTGGACGGGGCGTGTTCCCGGGTCCAGGTTGAGGCGGTGGCAAGCCACATCCGCGTCAACCCCCGGCATCTCCGCGGCGCTCCAGGCGAAGATGTCCACGTTCTTCTGGATGCACTCCATCATCCTGCCCTGCTCCTCTGGGGTCAGCCCCCCGCTAACGCGGATCTTCTCCACCCTGCCTCCGCGGGTGAGCACTTCCAGCTCCACCACCTCCTCTGCGGCCTCCAGCCTGGACTGCTCCCCCCATCCTTCGGCGCCCCCTTCCTCCAGAACGGGGTCCTCTACCTCCATCTCCCCTCTCACGGCCCTCACTTCGACCACTTACTCCAAATCCCCTCCTTCCGCCTTCTCTGCGCACCCCTTCACCCCCAGCTCCACCTCTCTGGCTTCCTGCTCGTTCTCCTCCATCCTCCGCCCCATCTCCTCGGCTCCTTCCTGCCAAGAGATGGTATTCACCGCGGTGACGTAGCACTCCCGCGCCACCTTTGGGTCTCCCCTAACCCTGACCTGCACCCCCTCAGTGTTGAACTTCAGGCACTGATGGAAAGATGAGGGGACGCAGCGGAAGGCGCTGATCAGGGGCCTCCCGAAGATTGCGCTGTAGCTGCTGGGGGCGTCCACAATGACGAACTTACAGTTTCGGGACTGCCCCCCCAGGGTGACGTGGAGGCCAACTCCTCCCTCTACCTCCTTCCTTTCTCCCGAGAATCCGAACAAGGGCCCGTCCGAGTCCAGCACCCTCTTAGCTTCCACTTGCATCACGTCAAACGCCTTTTTGAAGACGACGTTCACGGAGCTCCCATTGTCCACGAGGATCCGAGAGACAGTGAAGTTCTCGATGGCGGCCTTGATGACCAGCGCATCACAGAACGGATCCTCGTGATCTGGCATATCACTTCTGGAGAAGGTGATCCTCTCCTCTGGCGGCGGGGTTTGGGACGTAGAGGCGACGCTCCGCCGGTACATGGTGTGGAGGCTTGCCTTGCGGGAAGCCTCGATCCCCACTCCCCCGTGGATCACTCTGATCCCTCCTCGGGTCCCCACATCCACCCGGTCTTCGCAGCGGTCCTCCTCCGCCCGAGGCAGGACCTCCTCGATCCTCACTTCCTGCCGCGCCTCCTCCTGCTGCTGCTGCCGCCCCCTGTTCCCCCTCATTTCCAGGAACTCTGGGCACGTGGCTGTTGCGTGCCCCTCTTCTTCATGGAAGTCGCAGTAGGGCAGCTCCACCCTGAACTCCCTTCTCCTCCTTCTCATGATCCCCCTCCTGGCTCCCAGAGCTATGGCCATGGCCTCCTCCTGATCAGGGAGCTGGGGCCTCTGACCCTGCCTCCAACCCGATGGGTGGAACTGGTCCTGTCTTCCCTGATAGTCACCCCTTCCGAAGTTCCCCCTCTGTGGCCCCTGCCCCTGCCACTCAGGCCTCCAGCCCAGCCGACGGTCGGGCTCCTAGTGCCCCCACCTCGGCGGTTGCTGCCATTGGGGCTGCCTTTGCTCCCTCTGCTCCCTTTGCCTAAGCTCCCCCCATCTCTCTTCCTGTCCCCTTCCTCCCTTCGACTCCTTTTCCTCCTCAGTCGCCCACCTGGCCAACTTCCTTGCAAATTCCGGGTTCGACGCCTCCCCGTCGACCTCTCTCGCCGCCCTCTCCATCAGCTCCTTGTAGGAGAGGGGGGGAATTCTCTTCAGCTCCATGCGGAAGAAACCCTGCTGCAGGCCCAGGGTGAAGGCCATCATCAGACTGTGGCCCGGCATCTCCTGGACATGGGTAACCTCCTCCTGGAACCGATCCACATAGCTTCCCAACGTCTCGTTCACCCCCTGCTTTATGTGGAACAGGGACTCAGACTCCTTCTTCCTCTTCTTTGAGGTAGTGAACCTCAACATGAAACCCCGGCGCAAGTCTTCGAAGCAATAAATGGAACTAGCCGGCAGCTGGTGGAACCACTCCCTTGCCTTCTCTCGGAGGGTGATGGCGAAGAGACGACACTTGAATCCGTCCGACATCTGACGGATGGAGACTACGTCCTCGAACCACTGGACGTGCTGAACCGGGTCTCCCTTCCCGGTGTAGTAGGTCATCTCAGGCTCCCTGAACCCTTCTGGCACTGGTGCTGAGGAGACCAGCTCGCTGAATGGACTGCTTCCAACCACCGGGCGAGCTGGCGAGTCCCGCGATCCCAACTCGCCGAATCGACCTCGGCCTGCCGAGCCGGGGAAGAGCTCGCGCCCCGAGAGCTCGCTCCCCCGGCCTTCCTCAGCCACTTCCTTCCCGGCTCGCCTGCCAGGAGCGTCTTCGCCCAAAGAGGGGGCGGCCGCGATCTGGGCTGCCGGAGTCGAGCACTTGGCCCGCACGCCGAGTGCGATCTTGACGAGGTCCAGCACCTCATTCCTGAAGTCTTCAAACATTCCCACTGTTGCGAGAGGCGGAGGGGGCGGCGAGTTCTGCCTGTCGGATCCTTGACCTCCCGTCATTGAGCTCGCCGAAGCTTTTCTGCACTGACCACTCTCCACGCTCACCGCACCAAAATGTTGAAACCGGAATCCGGTCTCTTGTGGAGTTTGACCCTTGGGGAAGGGGTGGTCTCGCGCCTACTTTGCTCCTGCAAGAAAAACAACGAGAGAGACAAGAGAAAACAGACCCAAGGGCTCGGCAGGGAGGTCCCACCACAAACCCGGAAGATCTCTGAGCGCTTCCCCTCCTTAGCCAAGAGCCGAGCTAAGGTACCCTCAGAGAACGCTTGAGGATGAGAGTCAGGAGGCACTGGAATGCGTACTTTTTGAGGTACCCCTTGGGTCTTATTTATAGATTTTCAGAATCTGAACTGCCAATAACCAAAAGGACTGACCTGGAAATACCAAAAAGGCCCCTGGTTGGGTCTGCCAACAGCTAAACTCCGCTGTTTTGGATAGCTATGCGCAGTCCAACCTGGTCTGCCAACAGCCAGGCTCCGCTGTTCTGAATAGCTATTCACACCTATGGGGAGTCAGTTCGCCTCCGATTCCACCCGCGGGAGGCGGGCACGACCTGGCTCTGGGGCTCGCCTATCCTCACTGGGCGAGTGCGAGCCAGTATGGGCGAGCTGCATGTCTTCTGCCGAGCGGATCGGCAGCCTGATCGCGTGTGGGGGGGGGGGGGGGGTGGCCGGCGAGTCACCAACCGCGGGTCCAGCTCGCTCGCCGCGGGTCGCCAGCCCGCTCGCCTGAGATGGGCGGCAGCGGGTCAGCCCTCCTGCCATATAGCCCGTTTTGCCGCCCTGGCGCGGGTCGCGGGGGCCGGGCCCGCTCAACCTCCCGGGCTGGGCCCGCTCGCCGGACACAGGGTTGTACAATGGGTAAGGGGCTTGGTGATTTTGGAAAAGTCCTTTATGAAGCGGCGGTAGAAACCCGCATGACCCAGGAAACTTCTTATGGCTTTTATGTTCGTAGGTGGCGGCAGTTTCTCGATAACTTCTATTTTCGCAACGTCTACTTCAATACCCCTTTCAGAAATTTTATGTCCCAAAACTAACCCTTCCCTTACCATAAAATGACATTTTTACCAATTTAAGGCGAGGTTAGTTTCTTCGCATCGCTCTAAGACTTTTTCAAGGTTCTCTAAGCAACTATCGAAGGAATTCCCGAACACGGAGAAATCATCCATGAAAACTTCCATAATGCTTTCTACGTACTTGTCAAAGATGGCGAGCATACATCGTTGGAATGTAGCTGGCGCATTGCACAATCCAAACGGCATTCTTTGGTAGGCGAAGGTGCCGAAGGGACAAGTAAACGTAGTTTTCTCCTGGTCCTCGGGGGAGATGGGGATTTGAAGATACCCCGAGAGGCCATCGAGAAAACAATAAAAGCTATGTCCGGAAAGTCGTTCTAAAATCTGATCAATGAACAGCAAGGGTAAGTGATCCTTGCGGGTGGCGTCATTCAACTTATGGTAATCTATACACATTCGCCATCCGGTCACCGTCCGAGTCGGGATTAATTCATTATTTTCATTACTTACGACCGTTATCCCTCCCTTCTTTGGTACTACCTGTACTGGGCTAACCCACTTACTGTCGGATATAGGATAGATAATTCCTGCGTCTAGCAATTTCATAACCTCGCCCTTAACTACGTCTTTCATGTTTGGGTTTATACGGCGCTGAGGTTGTATAGAGTTACGTGAATTATCTTCGATTAAGATTTTATGAGTGCAGAAAGATGGGCTTATGCCCTTAATATCAGATATCTGCCAAGCAATAGCTTGGAGATGCTTTTGTAAAATTGAAAGAAGTTTATCCTTTTGTGCATCCGTGAGGTAGGCCGAAACTATGACAGGCATCTTGGAGTCCTTTTCTAAGAAAGCGTATTGAAGGTGCTCTGGTAGTTCTTTTAGTTCCAAGGTAGGGGGGTCATCATACGAGGTTTTGGAAATTTGTTCTTTTTCAAAAACTATGTCCTCGTACACTTTTTTATATGTAAAACTAAAAGGGGTGTTGCTAGCGGCTATGCTGGCTTCGTGCAGCGATTCAGTTGGAAAAGTAGAAGAGGAACAGAAATCAAAAATTTCTTTTTCAAAATCAGAAAGGCGAGTGGAGGATTCTTCACTTAGGTGTAGAGATTCAGTTGGAGGAGTAGGAGAGGAAAAAAAATTGGAAAATTCTTCTTCAAAAGCAGAGGAGTGAGAGAAGGATTCTTCACTTATGGTATCCATGAAAAAACAGGAGTCATCATTAGCTAGTGTGTTCTTCATCGAGGGGGTGATATAGAAAGTTACCTCATCGTCGCCCACTCGAAGGAAGAGCTTACCATTGCTTACATCAATGATAGCTCGGGAGGTGGCAAGGAATGGTCGGCCAAGGATCAGGGGAACCTCGACGTCTTCTTCGATGTCTAAAATGACAAAGTCCACCGGGAAGATGAACTTGTCAACTTTGACTAGGACGTCCTCCACTATTCCTAACGGGTATTTGACTGATCTGTCGGCGAGCTGGATACTCATGCGTGTAGGGTTGAGACAACCAAGTCCTAACTTTTTAAACAACGAGAAGGGCATAAGATTGATACTCGCACCTAGGTCGGCTAAAGCGTGTTTGACAAAGAGATCACCAAAGACACACGGGATAGAGAAACTACCTGGGTCACTGATTTTCTTCGGTAATCCATTTGTCAAAACCGCCGAGCATTCGACATTTAACGTGACATGCGAAAGATTCTCTAACTTCTTCTTGTTAGTTAGGAGGTCCTTAAGGTATTTTGCGTACTTCGGCATCTGGGATATGGCTTCGTGGAAAGGCAGATTTACGTGGATTTGTTTAAACATTTCCAAAAAACGGGTGTATTGATCATCCTGTCGTTGTTTATTAAGTTCAGAAGGGTATGGAGGGGATGGATTATTTTTAAAGGTGGGTGGTGGAGTGAGTTGTTTTTCTAAAATAGGAGTGATAATTTCTTCGGCAGAGGGCGGAATTTTTAAAACGGGAACGGAGTTTTGATTTTTTAAAGCGGAAGCGGAGATTGTCTCGGGCTCTTCACTTATCGTACCGGGAACTTTCTTCCCACTCCGAAGAGTTATAGCTTTCACTTGCTCTCTCGGGTTGGGCTCGGTATTGGAAGGAAGAGACCCTACGGGTCGCTCAGAAATCATTTTAGCGAGCTGTCCTACCTGATTTTCTAAATTTTTAACACTTCCGGTTAACGTTCTAATCGTAGCGTCATTAGCATTCATGTATTTTGAAAACATTTCCTCAAAATTTGGAGGTTTTGGAAAACTTTGAGGAAGTGGTGGTGGTGCAGAAAAATCACTTTGCGGTGGCGGGCGCACAACATTCGATGGATTGCTCCACGAACAATTCGGATGATTTCTTAACGCAGGAATATAACTATTCGGAAAATTAAAACCAGGAGGATGATAATTCGCAGCAGAAAAATTATTAAAAGCAGTTCTAGGCATATTATTTACATAATCCAAATGTTCAGCGGGAGGAGTTGCAGATTCCCATACCTGAGGGGCGGAGGTAGCAGTCATCTCCGTAATTTTTTGCTTAATATTTCGACTTGCAGTGCGAGTTGGGAGACGTTGTCCACTTCAAAGAGACCTGCAGGTTTGTTTGGGCGGGACCTAGGCATATTCCACTGGTAAGTGTTCATGGACATGTCTTCAAACAGCTCAAGAGCTGCTTCCGGGGTCTTATGGTTTAAAGTACCGCCAGAAGCTGCGTCTATCATTTGTTTCGTGCTTTGATTTAGCCCATTATAAAACGTCTGCACCTGCAACCATACAGGCAGAGCGTGATGTGGGCATCGTCTTAATAATTCTTTAAATCTTTCCCAGGTTTCGTAAAGGGTCTCAGAGTCTATTTGTCCAAAGGCAGAAATGTCATTCCTAAGTTTGGCAGTTTTAGCATGCGGAAAATACTTGGCCAAAAATTTTTCAGTTAATTGCGTCCAAGTAGTTATGCTATTTTTAGGAAGGGTGTTTAGCCATTGCTTAGCCTTAAGTCTAAGAGAGAAAGGAAATAATCTTAGCCTAATAGCATCATTTGTGACACCATTTATCTTGAAGGTGTCACAAATCTCAAGAAAGCTGGTTAGGTGTGCGTTCGGATCTTCATCTTGAAGCCCGTCAAATTGCACATACTACTGCACCATTTGAATTATGCTAGGCTTCAGTTCAAAATTATTATTTGCTATTGCAGGGCGAACTATACTCGATTCTGAACCCTCGGGATTCGGTCGTGCATAGTAGGACATAGGCCTTTGCACGACTTCCTCCACGTTGGGTTCTGCCATTCTTAAGGTAGAAAATGACTCGGAATCCTCAACCGGCAATTGGGTAGTAGGGCCTTGAAATCGCGATCTTCTCCGAAGAGTACGCTCAATTTCGTGGTCCAGGTCCAAAGTAACCGACGGACTTCCGCGGGTCATACACTAGAAGAAGAGAGAAGAAGCAAGATTAAAAAGTAAAAGAGCTAATGAAGTTGGAAATTTTTTTTTTTTTGGAAATAGATTTTTTTTATGTTTTAACTCCCGAACTTCCCAAGGGCTACCCGGTGAAGGGTTCGCAAGGTACTAGACAAGATAGTGGCATTTAGAGCCACTTTGCCCTTTTCGAGAGAGTTAGGTGGTGTAGAAAATTTTGTGATGTGGGTTTCTATTAAGAATGCGGTAATTAAAATCCAGCCATTTATCTCTGAGCGAGTAGACGGAAAATAAAAGCTACACTCACGCACTCGACAGAAAATTAAAACACACCCACTCTACAGAAAGTAAACACACTCTACTGAAATAAAGCCTGCCAATTAACTCAAGTGAGTAGGCGGAAAAATAAAAATACGCACACTTGCTTGAAATAAATCCAGCCAATTAACTCAAGTGAGTAGGCGGAAAAAAAAAATACGCACACTTAACAAAATCCAGCCATTTAACTCAAGTGAGTAGGCGGAAAAATAAAAATACGCACACTTAACAAAATCAAGCCATTTAACTCAAGTGAGTAGGCGGAAAAAATTTAAGGAGGAGGCTGAGAAAGAGAAGTGATAAAATTAATATATTCGCGTTTTCAATTTATCAACGAGCGTTGCTTCCCCGGCAACGGCGCCAAAAACTTGATTGCCACTTAGATATCTGCAAGGAGAAAATAACCAAACTAACAATTCATCAAGGCAAGTATACCTATCGAAATGCAGCTAGGGGACACAAGTGTCGTATTGAAATCCGGGAACAGTTGAGTAAGCTTACTCACACGAAATCTATTATTTTATCGACGGAAAAATTAAGTTTTTTAGAAGAAAGCTAATCGTGCTAAAGGAAGAGAACTACTTGCAATGAAAGAGAGCTACTTGCATGAAAAGCTAAAGAGAGCTAACAGAGCGATTAACTTAAGCTTAGTAACGATGAAGGGGAAAATGCACTCGATCAGAAATCACCTCGGCAAGAGTGGTTAGAAAAATACGATAAATAAACCTAAGCTAATTAGGGTAAAGGTCCTTGACCGTGGAGGTTCCATGAATATTGACACGCTTCTCTCGAAGGTCGCGCCTAACTGAGTTTAGGAAGGTCCGACCGACTTTCGCCTAAATCGGAGGCCTAAAACTCGCTTTACGCGGTGATCCCCTCTATTGGATTTTACTCCAATCCGGGAGATTTGAACGTCTGCCTCTCTCGAGGGGTGCGAACAACTCCCTTTACTCTTGAGTGCTCATTTCAAACTTTCGGCCTCTCGGCTAGCCCAGAATGAAAGCAAAGGTGGAGAGTATATATCGATAATATACCTACAACTCGTGATAAATCAAGAGTAATTCAAAGCTAAACCCTAAAAAGGAAAGGTAAGATTCAAAGCATCAGAACCTAATCACTCGAACCTCGGATCTTTAAGATCGAGTACATGGAGGATTAGTTAATCATGGTGAGGTGGAAGAGGGGGGATGAGTAGAAGAAAAATACTGAAAACAGAGCAGGAACGAAAAAGAAAACACCACTTTTTATTAAGAGAAACAGCGATCTTACAGCTTGAAAACTAGAGGTTACAAGTGCATGGAAAGGTAAGCTACGCTATCATTAACATTATACTACAGAACGAAGTTACGAACTAATACATGGAAAGCATAAAGATAGAGCTACGAACTAAAAATGAAAAGATATGCTTAAAAGTTCAGAAATACAAAGGACAGAACCTCCCCTCTCAAAGCAAAAGGTGTCCCTGAACCCCTGGAGTTGGGCTCTATTTATAGAATTTTTCGGGTCGGGTCACGCCCCCCTGTCACGCCCTGGTCGGGCGTGACCATGGGGCGTGACACATTCGGCGCGACTTTTTCGGGCAGGAATTGAATTCTGACGGAGTTGTTGCGGTACACGCCCACAGATCACGCCCTGGTAGGGCGTGTACCTGGGGCGTGTTGTTTGCGGCGTGACTTTGTTGAGCTGAAATTGAATGCTGGAGGTGACGGGCGGAATTGCTGAAGTACACGCCCATATGTCACGCCCGGGTTAGGCGTGACCCTGGGGCGTGACACTTTCGGTGCGACGGTGGAGCGGGAAAAACGAGCGCGCTGCGGCGATTCCTCGGAACCTGGGGACACGCCTCTAGTACACGCCCGTGTCGGGTGTGACACGGGCATGACCGAGGGAGTGTACACTAAGTTTCCACGGAATGCAGTTTCGGACCAATTGCTTCATTCCTCTGGGTTACACGCCCTAGGTACATGCCCTGGTAGGGCGTGACCATGGGGCATGTCACAGCAAACTTCGGCTAAAAGCCGTGAAAACCTGCAAAAAGCAGAAAAAATGCATTAGCGACAAAAATATATACAAAGGGGAATCAAAACAAGTACTTTACAAGACATGATTTGCTCTAAAACCCCGAAAATATCCTAATAAAATTGACTGCAAACCGTATTATCAGACGACACGAGGCAGGCTGTCCTCTTTGTATCTGATGGGTGTTTGGCCAAGATCATGCATATGGAAAAGAAACTAGAGGTAGAACAGCTTGCTGCTCGGGGCCGGAAGAGATCAGCCAATGAGTCTGTGATCGGTGGTAGGAGTGACCCGCTGAGAGGTCGGGTTATTGTGTAAAAGAGGAACGGGGATCAGCCCTGTCAGGAGGGCAAGAAGGAGAAGAGGACCGCAGTGGTGTTGGATCCTTAGCCACTATAGATGATGGAGATGCCGAGGGCAGTGGAGGAGCCACCGACATGTTATCGGTGGAACCAGCCAGGGCACATTCAGAGGAACTGCCCTATGACAGGAGCACCAATACCAATACTCCAGGAGGCCACACTTGCTGGGCGGTTTGGTGGGCAGGAACGTGGCTCGGCCCGTGGATTTCAGGGGAGAGAGCACAGGCAGGACATGGGGCAGGTTTATGCCTTCGACCTGGCACAGCCCCGGCACCCGGAGAGGGTAATAACAGGTACATCAAATTTTTCTTTTTAAAATTCTTTTCTTTCTAAGATGAGACTGTGTAGATTTGAAACAGTTTAAATGCTAAGGAAGAATCTTGAACTAGATAACTAAGTATACTTTAATAAATGCAGGAGTAGTGTTGGTGTGTGGCATGCCCTCCGACACTATCTTCGACACGGGGGAATCACACAATTTCGTCTCAGAGGACTTCGACAAGAAGCTTGAGGGTGTTAGATTTTATGAGTGAGTTACTAGCAGGGTGCGTCTCCCCAATGTGATGGTGGTCTGATCTACTGCAAGTTATCTCCTGAGCGTGACCATCGATGGGTTTACCCACGAAGCCTCAACAATGATCCTGAGCATGCAGGACTTCAATCTCGTTCTGGGTATGGCATGGCTCACCCAGAACCACACTCAAATTAACTGCCCGGCGAGAGGGTTGTACTCAGATGTGCCAATGAATATGCGACGTTTGAAGGTATATCTCCTATTTCCTGCCTCTTTCTCTCTTCTATTCAGTCCGTCAAGGCCCACCTACAGGGAGATGAGGTTTACCATGTATTGTTGTAGATGGTTGAGGTCAAGGGCTCCGATTCTGATATTCCGGTGGTTCGAGACTTTACTGACGTATTCCTAGAGAAGTTGTCAAGGTTACCACCGCATCGGGAGCAGGACTTCCAGATTCAGCTCGTGTCGAGGGCTAAGACAGTATTGAGAGCACCCTACCGTATGGCCCTGAAGGAGCTGGTAGAGTTTCGGAGCCAATTACAGGAGCTAGTAGAAGCAGGATTTGTCAGGCCGAGCACCTCACCTTCGGGAGCTCCAATTTTATTCGTGAAGAAGAAGGACGGCACGATCCTCTTATGCATTCATTATAGAGCCCTGAACAGGCTCACATTCTGAAACACATATCCCCTGCCCAGGATTGACGAGTTGTTTGACTAGTTGGAGGGAGCTCATTGGTTTTCGAAGTTGGATCTGTGATCATGTAACACCCCCATCCGTCACATGGCATATAGCAGAAGGTCCAGCTGGAACCCGACGCCATATACCACAGACAGTCGGAAGGGTTACATAAGAATACTCAAACTATCCAATTAAGACTACTTGTCCTATACAGAGCATTCTAGCGGAAGCTTTTAAAGTTGAAAGAACCCAAAACTTAAATCCAATAAACATGAATGTCCACAACCACACTACTGGAATGAAACCCAAAATACACTGAAAGATACATGGCCTTATGGCCTTACAATAGTTCACTTAATAAATAGTGTTTTCCATACATCGGCTCGTAGGCCGGCCACACATGACAAAAGTAAAGTACAACTATTCTTTACGGCCTTCTATGGCCAGCACAGCAACATGGGCTCCAGCCCGCTATTTGGTACTTGGCTCCGCAGCACCTGCAAGCACATTCCACCGCACGGTAACAAATAAAGCAACGGTCAGCCAAAAGCTGACCAAATTATAATGACCCCGCCCCTAACTCGGGATGGCGGTGCTCTTTCCCTGCAATTCATTAGCCCAGCTAAACAATAAAGTGCCACTATATATTTCGCCATAGGTGTAGGCTCGCACGACCAAACACCCCGTGCACTCAGGGCACATTAACGGTGAATCCTGACACTTCAGCGTCTTCACCACCATCCCAACGATGTTAACCACGTGAGAATTTAGCATTTCTGACCACTGTCTAAGGCTCTCGACTATGCCAACGACCAGTCCCCTTTTTGATTCTCTCGCACCGAACCACATAGCCTAGGTCTGATTCCACCTGCTCGTTGCTCACGCCGCCTAGTTAATTTAAGTCCTACGCGCGGGCCAAGCTTCTCTCAGATCCTAACAATTCCAAACAATCACATAACCCAGTTATGTTCAAGGCCGGTTACCTAACCGCCAAGTTAGCAGAACAATGATTCTGCTTAGTTTTCCGGGTGCTCCTTGGAGCTAACCTCCAAGGATCCCTGCTGCAATCTATCGAGTAGAAACCCGAAAACCCAAAGCACGGAGTCTTCTCCGGCAAAACACATCAAATACAACATCACTGATCCAGATAATACACGTCCGGGTAGGCTTCACACACAATGCCTATGCCTGTACTTCGATTCCGGACTCTATATGCAATACAAGGGGGACTATTCACATCAACCCCAAGGAACACCACGCACTCACCACACACTCGCGGGAGCGGGATTCCCTATGAAGAAAGAAAGAGCTTCACATGCTCAAGTAGAGAATCGTTACCCTTGTAGTCCGCTTTAGCACCATGGAAAAACTACACGGACAAAACTCTTCGTAACAAACTTTCCTCCACGAATCTGCTCTCATATCTCAAAACGGTGCTCCGATGCTCCGCTGGCGGCCGGAATCCTCCTTCTTCTTCCTCCTCTCTCTAACACCTTAGAAAGAGAAAGACTTGGAGAGAAATGAAGGATTAACTCCCTATTCCCGGCCTTATCAGAGCAGGAAACCATCTGAGCCATTGGATCTTATTTAAAGAAAATGAACGGCTCAGATCCGCTCAAAAATCTCCAAACTTGGGCAGAACACGGCTTGGCACATGGCCGTGTCCCAGGTCGTGTGCCTCGATCCAGGCACGATCGTCGAACACAGAGACTCACACGGGCTCAGACACGCCCGTGTCCTATCAGACACGCCCGTGTCCCATCTGACACGCCCCTGACCGGGCGCGTGTCATGCATAACCGCCACGCCAACCGACACGACCCAACTGAACACGGGTACTGTCACGGGTAGGCACACGCCCGTGTAAAATGACACGCCCGTGTCCTCCAGCTGTGTTACTAGTCGTGTCCTTCTCGGGATGAAAACGATAAAAACCCCAGCAGACATGGCCTTGGACACGCCCGTGTCCTAGGCCGTGTACCCCTATACAAAAACCAAAAATCCCTTTTTACGCGACCGACTAAAATACAATTATCGGGGCGTTATAGATCAGGATATTACCAGCTGTGTATACAGGAGGAGAACATTCCGAAGATAGCCTTTAGCAGTAGATATAGGTTATTTGAGTTCAGAGTAATGCCCTTCGGCCTCACGAATGCCCCATCCATGTTCATGATCTTGATGAACCGGGTATTTGAGGCTTACCTTGACATTTTTGTCATAGTTTTTATAGATGACATCCTCATCTATTCAAGGACTGAGGAGGAGCATGCTCGCCACCCAGCACTAACCTTGGAGAAGCTCTGAGAGCACAGGTTGTTTGCGAAGATCAGCAAGCACCAGTTTTGGTTGAAGGAGGTAACCTTTCTGGGCCATATTATCAGTGGATCTGGCAAAGGTTCAGGCAGTTTGATATTGGCCACCTCTGAAGACAGCCACCAATGTGAGGATTTTTCTAGGACTTATCGGCTATTACCGGAAGTTCGTAGAGGGGTTCTCCCGGATTGCTCTCTCGATCACATTCCTGACAAAGAAGGAGACCCCATTCATTTGGACAATGCGGAGCGAGGTTGCTTTCCAGGAACTGAAGGGCCGTCTCACCTCGGCTCCTATTCTTGCCCTTCCATCCGGGAGGGAGGGATTTCATGTTTACACCGACGCTTCATACCAGGCGATGGGTGTCGTCCTGATGCAGAATGGGCATGTGATCGCTTATCCTTCCAGACAGTTGAAGAAGCACGAGCTAAACTATCCGGTGCACGACTTGGAGATAGGAGCTGTGTTTTCCGCTCTGAAAATCTGGATACACTACCTCTCCGGGGTTCACTGTAATATCTTTTCAGATCACAAGAACCTGAAATATGTGGACACTCAGAAGGAGCTTAATATCCGACAGAGGCACTGGGTAGAGTTCCTTTCAGACTATCAATATACCATGCATTACCATCCCTGCAAGGCGAACTTGGTGGCAGACACTCTGAGCCGGAGAGCCACCAGGTCGGGAGCAGTGCACCAGTTGATGGCTTTGGAGCTAGTTTGTATGTTGGAGGAGATGCAAATATCCCTGGTATCTGGGGATGATCCAGAGTTGTACAGGGAGTACCTCGCGTCAATGAGTACCACAGACGACATCCGGTATCACATCAGGGATGAGCAGAGGCTGGATTGGAGGATGGAGCCCATTTTCATAGCCTTGGAGGAAGGCACGGCTGCGGATTATTCTCTGAGTGATGGGCTACTTTGTTTTAGGGGCAGAGTTTATATACCAGCAGGAGGTCGGATTCGGGAGGACATCATGGCAGAGGCTCACTACAGCAGATACTCATGCACCCGGGTATCCCAAAGATGGCAGCAGATATGAAGAAGACCATGTCTTGGCCGGGCATGAAGAAGGACATCATATATTTTGTGATGCATTGCGCGGCTTGACAGCTAGTAAAGACAGAGTGCAGGAGTCCGGCCGGGTTACTACAGCCACTCCTAGTGCCGTAGTGGAAGTTTGAGGATATAGCCATGGACTTCATACAGGGCTACCTCAATCGCATGCATGGAATGATTTGATTTGGGTCATTGTTGACAGGCTGACAAAGGTGACCAGGTTTATCCAAGTCTGGAAGGATGATCCAGTGGTTGACCTGGTGCGGATGTTTGTGAAGTAGTTTCTACGCTATCATGAAGTGCCCAAGACGATCGTGTTGGACTGGGATGGGAATTTCACGTCCAAGGAATGGAGGTTAGTTTAGGCTTACCTGGGCTCTCGGTTGACGTTTAGCACAGCCTTCCACACTTAGTGTAACACCCCAAAATCCAAAGTTTGGAAAACATTGGGTGACACGGCCTTTGACACGAGTGTGTCCCAGGGCGTGTCCTTCCTGGGCGAACAGTTGACGAGTTGTCGACAAAATTTGGTCGACGATCGTCGAGTGCTTAGGACACGGCCTGTGACACGGGCGTGTCACAGGGCGTGTCATCGCGGTCGACAAACTCAGCCTGACGCGACGAATTTGAGCTGGGGCGTGTCTAGTGCCATGTAATGGGCACACGGCCTGGGACACGGGCGTGTCACAGGCCGTGTGAGTCTCGGGTTGATTTTGATTTTCGGCAGCCTGATGAACACGGCCACAGACACGGGCGTGTCTGAAGGCGTGTCAGGTGACACAGTCCATGACACGGGCATGTTACATGGGAGTGTCACTAGATTGGATAAGTCGGTTGAGCACCGCTTGAGGCACACAGCCTGGGACACGGGCGTGTCACAGGCCGTCTCAGGCAAAAATTATGATTTTGAGGGAAATCGTGGCCGTCCTTTCCTTCAGCTGGGATCCAATGGCTGAGCTGCCTCCCTGCTTCCTTAAGACCGTGGATGAGAAGGGAAATCTCATTCTGCATTTGGCCTTCTCTTTCTACATTACTAGTGAGATAACGGGAGAGGTAGAAGGAGAAGGAGGAAAGGGGCTGGTCACCGGTGTTGTTGCGGTATTCCGACGAGAGATCCGAGGCCGGCGTTGCGGAGGAAAAGCTGTTGCGGATCTTCCTAGCCAGTTAGGAGCTCATGGCACCGAAGCGGTCTTCGAGGGTAACGACCTTTCTTCCTAGCCATGTGAAGGCTTCCTTTTGGCATATGCATCTGATTCCCCCACCAGAAGGTGGCTTGTTGTGGTAGTCTTTGGGTTGATTCATGGAATCCCTAGTTGATTGACATATAGATCCGGAAATTGAGTACGAAATAGGCATGCTGTGTGAAGCCCATCTGGACAGGTTGATCTGGATTGGTGATGTTGCATACAAACCGGAGAAGACTTTGTGATAAATGCGTAGTTTAGGATTCAACGGATTGGACCTGTGAAAGGAAGTAGCAGGAAGTACTGGAGTGGTCGTCCACGAAAATATCCGTGTTTTGCTTGTGCTATTGGGTTATACCTGTGAAGGAAGTAACAGGAAGTACTGGATTGGAATTCCAGGAAATACCCTTTGTGATGTTTAATGTTTATAGGTGGTACCTATGAAATGAAGTAGCGGGAAGTACTGGCATGGTAGCCAGGAAAGACCCCTGACATTTGTGACATTTGCGGAGTCATACCTGTGAAGAGAGCAGCAGGAAGTACTGGTGCGCCTAGGAAAGATCCGCTAATGATGTGTGATATGAATGGGTGTAATAGTAAGTACTGGTGCGCCCAGGAAAACACCCAAGCTTGAATGCCAAAACAGGATCGATGAGACCAACCCGCGCCTTTGATTTAGCCGTGAGTATGTTGTGCTCGGTGATGGCAAGGCAATTTGAGCAACAAGGGGTGGAGGATATGACCTGCGCTATGTCCGTCCGATGTGAGACCTGAAAGTTCGGTATGTTGGAGCGCATAGCAAGAGTCCTAGGCCTGCGCGCCGTGATACAATGGGGGGCTACGGGCCAATCGCGGTTCACTAAGACTATAAAACTCCGGCTGCACGCCATGGAGTAAATGCTCAAGTGATTTGTCATTGGGTTGCGACCCTGATACGTTGGTGGGCAACTGGTTCGCCGGTACACCAAGAATGTGCCCTGAGTGCACTGATCGTCAGGTCGGGTGGCTGACGATTGTGATGGCATGGGTGCGTGAAACTACCTTATATGTGAGATATATATACATGCTTGTGATATGTTATGCCTGCATGGAAGAATACCACAGCCCCGAGAAAAGTGGTAGGGTCGTTATAATTTGGTCAGCTGAATGCTGACCGTTGCCTCTGTTTGCCACCGTTTGTGGAATGTCCCCGTGCAGGTGCTGTAGAGCCGTGCGGGATGCATAAGAGCTGAAGTCCCTACTACATTTGCTGCTGCCGTTGTTAGCCCTCGAAGGCCAAAAGAAATGTATGTGTGATGTTTTCTTTTGATGTGGCCGGCCTGCGTGCCAATGTTTGAGGCCACTATTTTGAAATCCCTGTAAGGTCATAAGGCCAACTACTTGTATGTGTAAACTTTCCTATCATATATAAAATGTGGAGTTTTTATATATTGGACATTCAGGTGTGGAGTTCAAGTGTAGTGTTATAGGCTTCCGCTAGAATGCAATGTGTTAGGGTGCGCTGCGCTACTCTGGTATCATACCGTAACGTCACTGCCTGTTTTGTGGTATATGCTATGGGGCCCCGGTCGGACCTTCTAGTATATATGATGTAAACGGATGGGGTTGTTACATTTTTGGTATCAGAGGTCTTGGTCTTTCCCTCTCGAAGTTGTGGTCGACTTCTTTTGTGGGGTGGCGAGCACGTGTCTGTGCAAACCAAGTGAACACGATTGAACTCCTCAATATCCATGGTAGGAATGCAAATACATGTGTTTGAGGAACCTGCACGTTCCTAACTTGTTGATATTTCTTGTGTACGATCGCTAATGTGTGTGTTGTCCATCTTTAGGTGATGCGGATTGGTGCGGGGCAATCGGAGCTCCAACGTTCTGATGAAAGTACTACACCAGCCGAGGTGCCTACACCTCTACCATCTACTGAACATGTGTATTTGGTTGCTGAGGCATTATTTACCATGATGCAAGGCCAACCGATTGGGCAGGCACAGCCGACATTGAGGCCAGAAAAGGTGGCAGCAAGGTTAGAACCTGTTGTAGCTGTAGATCCTCGAGCGGCTGAACGACAGTTGATGCGGTTTATGAGCTTTCATCCACCTACGTTCTCGGGAGTGGGATCTCATACGCAGGCTGAATATTGGCTGTCGCGTGTCAAGAGAATTATGATGGCGATTGGATCAGAGGAACATCAGAAAGTCACCTTAGCCTCCTTCTTACTGGAAGGAGATGCTCGTTTATGGTGGAATGAGATGGAATTACATCACTTGGAGGGTGGACCGTTGACACAAGTGTCCATGGAGGAATTCTCTCGGATCTTCCTGGCAAAGCACGTCCCGGCGGCACAGTGTATAGCCATGGAGAATAAATTCCAAAGGCTGGCGCAATGGGAGAGCAGTGTAGAAGCTTACCTGCATGAGTTTACACGCTTATGGTGGTATGCGGGTTCGATATTTGCTGATGAGCAGAGAAAGACAAATCGGTTCTATGAAGGACTGCGGGACGAGTTGAGATTCCTGCTTTCTTGTTCTGTGAACCAAGGCTTCCAAGCGTTGGTCGACACTGTGTGCGCACTAGTGAAAGACATGAAGAGGGTGTAAGGGAAGAGTGTCTTGGCCGTGACACAGCTGGAATTTAAGGTGCCCCGACCTGGGAAGTCAGTTTATAAGAAGAGATGGGGCAAGAAGTCCAAGGCAGCGGGACAAGCCCCTTCTTCAGTTGCATCGGGAGCAACGTCGGGGGCCACCTCAAAGTCGGATACTCGTACATGCTTTAATTGTGACCGGGTGGGACATATAGCCCGGGATTGTCAGGTGCCGCCCAAGAGTGAAAATAAGGCGGGAGCATCATATGCAAAAAAGGGCAAGACAGTGGTGGAATCCTCTGCATCGCAGGCGCAGCCCCAGGTCTACAATCTTGGCCTACAGGAGGCCATCAAGCATAGTGACGTCGTCACAAGTACGAGTTAAGTTTTGCGCATTGTATTACTTGTATATTTTGCGTATTTCATATATGTATGTGGCTTGTGTGTGATTTGATTACCACAGGCTTTGCGATGACTCAGAACACGCTGGCACGAGCACTGTTTGATACGGGTGCGTCACACTCTTTTCTGTCTAGCGAGTTCATAGTGCGGCTTTGGATACCTTGTCGTGCACAGACAGAGAGCGTCAGGGTGGTGTTGCCGAATGGTTATATGATGCTTGCGGACCGAGCTTGTGATGTGGCGGTGCAAATAGGAAGTCGGGATTTCTGTTTGATTGCATCTGTATTGCCGATATCGGAATTCGACGTGATATTTGGTATGGATTGGCTTACGGAGCAGCATGCCTTGATTGATTGTCAGTCCAAAGAGATCATGTTGGGCTAGAATACCGAGCAGGAGACGAAGTTCGCGGGTATGCGAGGAGTGAGAGGGACGTTGATGTCTGCACTCCAAGTTGTCAAAGCTGTTCGGAGGGGCGCAGAGTTGTACTTCACGCTAATTCAGGCTGTTGAGCCTAAGGCCAGTGTGTGAGATATTCCGATCGTGTCGAAGTTTACAGATGTGTTTCCCAAGGATCTCCCTGGGCTACCACCCCAGCGAGAGATTGACTTCACGATCGAGTTGGTGCCAGGTGCAAAACTTGTGTCCTGCTCGCCATATCGCGTCGCGCTAAAGGAAATGGCGGAGTTGAAAGTCCAACTGCAAGAATTGCTGGAGCAGGGTTATATACACCCAAGCATGTCTCCTTGGAGCGCCCCTATGCTTTTTGTGAAAAAGAAAGACCGTGGCTTGTGGTTATGTATTGATTACCGCGAATTGAATAAGCTGACCGAGAAGAATAAATATTCGATCCCGCGGATTGATGAGTTGTTTGATCAGCTAGTGGGATCGCCCGTCTACTCGAAGTTGGACTTGAAGTCGGGTTATTAGTAGTTGAGGATACGAGAAGAAGATATTCCCAAAACCTCCTTAGACCGAGCTCGGACAAGGCCCGACAACCCTTTACTCCGGGCATGAATATTGGAAAGCCTTCATGCGTTTGGTTGTATTTCTCCCACTGCTCTTGTGGTTACTTTGTTCTGAACTTGTGGTCATTTGAATGTTGCTTAAGAACACTGTTTAGTTTAAGTATTTCAGCATGTCTATGTGTTGTAATATTTTAGATCGTCATTGTGTTGCTGAGCTTCAGTTTTTCGTGTTCTTGTTGAGATAGTGTCGTTCTAGCGATTGCTAGAAGCGTGCGTGGTTAAGAGGTGATTGCGACCCTCATTGGCTCATCCATATTTCATATTGCTGGAAGCAGCGAAGAAGTGATTGCGACCCTCATTAGCTTATCCATCTTTCATATTACTCTCTTGAGTAATCCACCAAAGAGATGCGGTGACAGCGACCGGCAATAAGTTTTTTAGTGTTAAACTTAGGAAACTCCAAACAAAAACACACTTTGTTTTAACACTTGCAATCACTTTTTCAATAGCGAAATCACACTCCCTACTTGCACTTCATGAGAGATCAATATCTGGGGATACAACTCCTCAAATTTATTACTTGATTACGATCGGTACACTTGGCGACGCATCAAGGTTTTGGCGCCGTTGCCGGGGATCTAACCCGGGTTACCCACGTGACAGGCGGGAATACTGACCACTATACTACAACGACATGGGACCCATGGGAAATGCATCAAGTTTTTAGCGCCGTTGCCGGGGAGTGCAACCGTTGCGTGTATTTTTCTTTTGAAAAAGTTTGTAAGTGTTTTAAGTATTTTTGAAAGGATTTTTTGTGTTGTATGACAGATCCCAACTCCAGTGATAGGGTTGAAGATCTTATGTGTGAGTTTTAAACCGCACGTGCGAGGTGAGCTCGCCTGCATGCTCCTACTGCTGAAGAAAGTATGGAAGATCTTGGCGAAGGAGGAAATGGAAACGGTGAACGGGTTGTTGAGGGCAAAGAGGTGCTCCAACCACGCATTAGGACAATGCGTGATTTCACAACCCCTACTGGGGGAAGTCTTTACTATGGCTTCAAACCGGCTATCGTAAACAGCCACTTCGAGATTAAACCTGCCATCCTGAATATGATCCGAAATAATACTCAGTTCTCGGGCTTGCCGAGTGTGGATCCGCAGCTCCATATCGCGGAGTTCTCGGAGATTTGCAGTACATTCCACTATGCTAGTATTTCTGATGATGTAGTAAAGCTGAGGCTGTTCCCATTTTCACTGATGGACAAGGCCAAAACCTAGCTCCATACTATTGTTACTAGGACCGCTACTACATGGGAGGCCCTATCCTCTATGTTCTTATCTAAATTCCACCCGGTGGATAAAATTGTGAATGCCTGGAGGGAAATAGATACCTTCCGGCAGATGGACCAGGAAACTTTATCTAAAGTATGGGAGAGCTTGCCTGACCTGCAACGTCGATGCTCCCAACATGGCTGTGAGGCATGGAATTTAGAAGAAATATTCTACTTTGCTATCGAGCCTAATTACAGGGCTATGACCGATGCAGTAGTTGGAGGAACATTAATGAACCTATCTCCCGATGAGGCATTGAGGTTACTTCGCGACAATGCTTCCCATAGCACATACTAGACCGCCGGAAGAAATACCTCTAGAGGGGCGAGGAATCTGTTTGATCTGAATGCAGTGGTGCAACAAACGGAGGCGAGCATCATACTTTGGATGGAAGGACGATGTTAACCAGATCAGCCCCTCCTACAGCTCGGGTTATGGATATTTCTTGTCAGGGTTGTGGAAACACCGGCCATCATGCTTATGAGTGCCCTGGTGGAGAACCATTTGTTGATCCGTCAGTTATAATAATGCCTATAATAATGCGTATAATCCCAACGTGAGAAATCATCCTAATTTCTCATGGAATCAAAATGCTCCCGGTCAAAGGTGGCAGGGAGGCCAGTATCAATTTGATGCTCAAGCCTCTGTCAACTAGTCGTGACCGCCGCATCCGGGTTATTATCAGAACACGTAAGGGATGAGTAAGAGTGCATTGGAGGAAATGATGGAGAAATTTGTGGATATGGCTCAATCTAATATTGCCACTCAAACCGCTTCCATGAGGAACTTGGAGACTCAACTGGGGTAATTGGACCAAGTGCTCTCCGAGCATACTCGCGACAACCTCCCAAGCAACACGGAGAAAAATCCCCGTGAGAAAGGGAAGAGTGTTGAGGAGGCGGATGAGTGCGATATAAATGAAGTGGCCGTGAGCCGTGAGATTAATGCCATGGAGACGGTAGCTTTATGTGATTCCAGATCGTCATGCAACATTCTTGCTTTGCAAGATGTTGAGAAACTGAATTTAAATAACGAATCAAATGTCTGAAAGTCACTAGTGATTGCTGATGGGTCGGTAGTAAAGACCGACAGGGAAATCAAGGAGGTGGAAGTGAAACTGAATATGGCTATTGTAGTCACTGACTTCCAGGTGTTATGAACCATGGGAAATGCACCGAAACCCATCTTGGGGTCCCATTCCTAAAATCTAGTGAAGCTACATTGCAGTTTAATGTGAGCAGCATCACCTTAGCACCCAAGGTTGATTTGCCTTCATCGCCGTCCCATCCCCCTACTCCTCCGATTGAACCTAGAAAAATGCAGGAGTTGAATGTTTTGTTATCTGATGATTTATCTAGTGCTGCTGAGACAGGTGTTCTCCTGATTGAGGAAGATCAAGTTAAGAAAGTGGCAGAGCTGCTAATGTTAGCTGATGGAGATACGAAGATGATATTGCTTGAAATGAAATAAGACACGTATAAGAAGGAACGTGAGCTGAGAACAGCTGTAGAGAGCGTGCAGAATATAGAATTAAAAACTTCTATTGATCTGAACAAATTCTGTAAGACTATAAAATAGGTCACTTGGGCTGATCTATCACCCGCCGTGGGTGAGGAAAGGCTGCGCTTGGATTGAAAGCCTAGACCTGCTGCTGATTCGCATAGAGTGGTTATACATCACTAGCGATCCCCATCTGTGGATTTGAATAGAAAAGAATTGCTCATGTGTAAGGCGCAGAATTTTTCCCGCTGGCGCGAGAAGGAAGAGGTTAAGGGTAGGGGAGATTCGTCTTCCCTGGGCCCTAAAACTTTCGCCTCTCCCTCATCTCGCGTGATTGGGGGGATCTATCACAAGTCAGCATTCATCTGAGAAGTGAACGATCTCCGGGGCCCCTTTTCTGCCTTCTCTGGTTTTATTTTTTGCTTAATGATGTGTTTAACTCTAGACTTTTTTGTTCTGTATTAAACTTATGATCTGAACATTATATATTATGCTTAATACAGGTATTTGGTCCACCTTAAGGACAGTAAAGAAAAGTGTCTTATGAGAGACAACCTAATTTCTTTGCTTTCAATTAAGTTCTTTTGTGATTTTATGTTTATAGTTTTTGTGCTTGGAGATGTTCTCTTTTGCAGGTGATGCTTGCTTGGGTCGTGGACTTTCTGCTGAATTTAACGCCAATCTTCTTGTATGCTCATTTGGGGAGCATGGGTAACCTCTCTCCCAACTCTTATTTATTTGATTTTATTGCAAATCTTGGTTAGGTTGCTTAGTTTAAGTCTGGGGGAGGGCATGCATGTGGTCACTACACAACACATTTTATTGCATACCAATCTGTTATTTATTTATTTCATAATCACTTTAGCACACACTGAATCATCCACTAGAGCGCGATCTTAACCACGCGCGTAGCTCGAGTCAAATGTATTTTTTTTGTAAACTATAAAATAGTGGTGCTGGCTTAGGATTTTAGGATAGAGTAGTTCGAAACTCGTGCAGTGCTCCTAATCGAGTACTCATGGTCTGCGTAGAAATAGTATAGATTTATTTTTTCTTTATGCTCGTAGATTTATATTTTTCTACAGATGTAAATATTGTGTGTACTACTCAAAATTGTGAATCTAGAGTAATTGAACGATAGCATAGGAATGTGTGTTACCGTCACTAGACTCGTATTGCTCGAGTCGGGAGGAAGGATCATCATTCTCGGTGGCTAAGAACTTGCCCCAAGCTACTCTCGAAGTATTGATGCATGGTTAGTCAAGCGTGAGCGTGATGTAGGCAATCATTTTGTATAGTTTGAGCTTTGTTTACCATGTCCTAGCCGCTAACCATTGCATGCCAAGTTTGTGCCTACCCCTCCTTTGATTCAGCTCCACCTTCATTCACCAAAGCCTAAAGCCAGACCTACTATCTATCGCAACCAAATCCATGAGCTTGATTGAATTTAATATTTTGACGAGGTGTGATATGTGGAATTCAAGTGATGCGGCGATGAATGCAAAAATGTTTCTACTTGCTAAAATTGGGGATTGCTAAATGAAAGAAAAAAAGAGAAGAAAAAAGAAAAAAATTGAAAAAGAAAATCTCAAAGAATTACAATAAGAATTGGAATCCCCATCTGTTTATCTTGATTTTGGTCGGGTTAGGCCTTGTACACACCGGGTTTTCAAGCTAAGTCTAGGGGTGTGTCACACGTATGATTCTGAGTTGTTGTTTTGGTTTAGCTTGTTTTTCGCTCGCTTTGGTTGCGTGTAGCCCCCAAGTTTATCTTTGACTACTGAACCTTAGCCTAAGCCCCAGTTGATCCTACAAGTCATACTTATTCGTCGCTTGATTCAAGCTAGTGCCATGGAGAGAGTGCGAACGGGCAAGCGTATGGTCCTAGACATTGATGGATTTCTTTGGAGGTGATCACGAGCCCCGGTCTTTGGCAATGCTCATCTTAGTGACATTCCTACTTTCTTCCTACACATGACCAAACGATTCTCTAGAATTCCAATTTTGAGTAGATACAATATTTATTTACGCTTGTCGAATAGTTTAAACTCCGTGGTATAATTAAAAAGTTTTTCTATTATATTATCTATGCCCATGATGTATTTGATTTCTCGTCTTACTTTATTTTGAAGTTACTGAGCGAGCTAGCTATTTTCTAGTCCACAGAGTGATGATTTGCTCGGGACGCGCAAATGGGTAAGTCTGGGAGTGTGATGAGTCCAAGTTATATACATATTTTTGAACTCATCTGGCCAGTTTACTTATTAATGCAATACACTTGAGAGCCATAATTGTTCATATTTGTTTCTCTCTCCATTTCATGTTAAGTGCACTTTGGGCCCGTTTTCAGTGTGATTTCATAGTTTTTGTACTTTTGCCATACTTGGTGTTTTTTGTGTCTGGGGAATGTGGTGTTCCCTTTCTGGTGGATTTTATGTTTCTACTACAGGTCTAGGGGTCTTGTCCATGTTCCGGGAATGTTCGGGAAATCCCAAACGATACAGGAACACTGCGCACGATCAGTGGATCTATTGCACACGACCACTGGTCGTGCGCCATTGATCATGTACACTACATTCTCCATTTTCAAAGTTCTGTCTGGGCAACCGCACGACCATTCGACATAGTGCGCACGACCATTGGTCATGCCCCACTGCTCGTGCGCGTTATTCCAGTTTTTCTGAAGATCTGCCTTTGCCAATCGCACGATCAGGGGATCCAGTGCGCACGACCATCGGTCGTGCGCCACTGGTCTTGCACATATATATTAATTTTTCTTTGCAGCGACAAGTTTCTTTGGGAGCTGAGAGCACGATATTCAACTATCAGTGCGCACAACCACTGGTCATGCGCCACTGATCGTGCGCTCTATTTCTCTGCTGCAGTATTTAAGCTCGGCTCCGCGAATTAGGGCTTATAAGCTTTTCAATTCCGACCCGCTACTGCGTGCGAAGCGCCGTCCTTTGCCCCCACAGGTCCTCCACTCATCTCTCTTCTCCTTGGAGAGTTGATCCGGCCACCATTCTACCTGCAAAAGCTTGTAATAGCTTCCTCTCCGGCCAACATTTTCTTTGCCAAACTACAAGATCCATTTCAAGTTCATAAGGTGCTGCATCCATGGAGTTCTCCGGATAGATTTAGCCCAAGGACTATTCACGAATAAGACGGGTTATTGGAAGGAGGTGATAGCCCTTCTAGAACCCGGATGACATCCGTAGACCAAGCTTGGGCAAGGCCCAACAACCCTTGACTCCGGCAGTTAATCTCGGAAAGTATTCGTGCGTTCGGTTGTATTTCTACCCCTCCTCTTGTCGTTACTTTGTTCTGAACTTGTGGTTGTTTGAATGTTGCATAAGAACACTATTTAGTTTAAGTATTTCAGCATGTCTATGTGATGTTATATTTTAGATCGTGATTGTGTTGCTGAGCTTCAGTTTTTCGTGTTCTTGTTGAGATAGTGCCGTTCTAGCGATTACTAGAAGCATGCATGGGGAAGAGGTGATTGTGACCCTCATTGGCTCATCCATCTTCCATATTACTCTCTTGAGTAATCCACCAAAGAGACGCGGTGTTGGATCCCTAGTTGATTTGGGCTAGGTTCACTAGCTTAGGATGTGACCGACCATGTATAGCTAGGGTCAAATTTGTGTCCTAGATTCTAGGCCATGTCCTTAGAGTCAACTTCAGATGGACCAGCTATCAACAAACCATCAAAGACTCCAGACTTAGAAGATTTCAAGAGTAAGTAAAATGAGTTCGATGTTCGTCGAACTCCGCTCGACGAATATGAATCTGAGCTCGACGAACTTGGACCTCAAGTTCAAAACTTCTTAGGTCGACGAAGTCAACTTCTCAGGTCGACGAATGCAGTACTTTGCTCGACGATTTCGGGTCTACGATTTGAATCCTTCTCAGTCAAAGACTTCGCAGATTCTAAGTCCACAATCATTCTTCGCTCGACGAATTTGGATCTCTGTTCGACGAATAAAGATTGACAGTGATGATTATCTGTTCGACGAATTTGGATCTCAGCTCGACGAATGAAGATTTTAAGTTCGACGAAGATTGCAGCAGAATTGATAAGATTCTCTGGAAGACCAAATTGCTATTGTCTGGTCGACGAACTCATCAGCTCAGCTCGATGAACTGTGATCTCAGCTCGACGATTCCTGTTCTTCATTCGACGATTCCAGACTATGTCTTCTCCAGTTTTCCGTCCCTTTTCTTGGCGATGATTCTTGAGAATTAATACCAAAATCTTCTCGGAATGTTACCGTTAGAACGTGCATTGATCATGGATTATTTCATGCCGTTTTTCCATGGGATAGTTTGGGAAATCATTGATTGCTGCTTCCTTCCCAGGCCAACTGCAATTACTGCTCAAGCAGTCAAATTTCGAATGTGTTATTCAGTCAGTTTTAACAAAAAGAAAAGATTAACCAGAAAAACAAAACAGTCAGTCAGACAGAAGACAATTGTACTCAAGAACAGTCTTATAGAAATCAAAAATTTTCATACTGCAATCAGCCTAAACCAGAGAACATCAAGAAGAAGAAGAACATTCAATCACTATCAAGAGTTTTCTTCCTTCAATCCTCCAGGACAACTTCAGAAGGACAACAAATCTCTATCTATGAAAGAAGTTCCTAAAACAATCTCTGGTCCAGGCACTCAAGCTATTTGAAGACCTGTCACCCTGAAGCAGTGCTCCAGAATTCCTGATTCATTCAAGATCTCAGGGGGAGCAATTTGCTGAAATCAATCCACAAGTCTTCTCAGTTGTTATTGAGAAAGAGAAGACCTCATCACCCTTTTTCCATCCTCTGTACATGGTTTTAATTCCCTTCAAAATTATTCCTCGTTGCAAGTCTCCTTCTAAAAGACTTGAGGTTCTGGTTTTTGAGCACCTGAACAAAAGCTCATTCGTGTCAGGCACCTAATCAAAAACCTGAGTGGATTCCTACCAGGGTGGTAGAAGAGTGCATGTACCCAGGTTGGGGAACCACTATAAAATTTCTTGTGTCGTCTGGTTGCCCTTTTCTTTTGTTTTGGCTGTGTTGTTCTGTGATTAAATAGGTTGCTGTGCTTATTTCCTTGTTTCCTAATCTGTTCACTCAGGATTACAGCAAAAGCTATAAAAAGGTTTTGTTGAGCACAATACTCTATTCACACACCCCCCCCCCCCCTCTATAGTATTTCAGGTCTAACCTGCACTTTCAATTGGTATCAGAGGGAGGTTGGTTAAAATACCACACCTTAAGAGATTAACTGGTTGTACAGGCTAACACCTGAACCACAAAGATCCCTCTTGTTAGATCTGATTGTTTTGTTTTTGTTATTAGATTTATTTCTTCACAAAAATGGCTCAAACAAAGATTATGCAAGCATCAGACCTCCAGTATGCAATCTTAACAAGTTTCCATCTGGAAGGCAAGAATCAAAATTATATATGAATTCTATTGATAAGGATATTTTTGCTTCTATCTTGACAGGAGTACCTCCAGCACCTACAGCTTCTACAAGCACCTATACCAACATGACTGCAGTACCTCCTCAAGCGAATAATGATGCCTACAAGAAGGCCAAAATTGCAGATGCAAAGGCAATGAATATCTTGACTCAGATACTGTCAGATGACATATTTCAGAAGGTGGCTAAGTGCACCTCAGCCAAGGCCATTTGGGATTCCCTCAACCAAATGGTAGCTGGTTCAGCAGATGAAAGGAAAGACAGGAGATCAAAACTCATATCCCTGTATGAGAATTTCAAGAAGGATAAGGCTGAATCAGTGGCTGATATGTACAACAGGATGAGCTCAATCATCAATGAGCATAAGACCTTGGATAAGGACATCACCCTGATAGAGGTGAATGATAAGATTTTGATGTGCTTCCCTAGCTCTTGGGATTCAAGAACCTGGCCTATCAAAGAAGCCAGAAGCCTAAATGAGATATCCACAGAATCTCTGCTAGGCAAATTAAAATCTTATGAGCAGCTGAACAAATCAAGAGAAGCAGCTGCACAGAAGGCAAAAACTCCAGTGAGAAAGGATCGCAGTATATCCTTCAAAGCATCTGAGGAAAGTGAGACCTCAACATCAAATGAAGAACTGATGAGCCTCTTTGCAAAAAAATTCTAAAGATGGCTAGAATGGATTTCAGAAGGAAATCATCCAGGCAGGATGATAAACCTAAGTATGACAAGACACCAATCAAGGAGGTTGTGTGCTTTGGTTGTAGAAAGCCTGGACATTACATCTCAGAATGTCCAGAAAACCAGAAGAAGGAGAAAAGTAGAGAAAAGGACTCCAGGAGAAAACACAGCAGCAGACCCTCCTCCGGCAAGTACAAAAAGAAAGACAAGGGCTTTGTTGCTGAGATATGGAGTGATACAGAGGAAGAATCATCCTCTTCCAGCTCAAGTGAAGAAGAGGAAGAAGCAAGATCCAAGGAGGTTTGCCTTATGACAATTGATGCCTCCAGGAGTTGTTCTGGATCAGAAGGAGAATCTGAAGATGAAGCAGCCTCAGACTCAGAGGCAGATCAGGTTCTTTCAAGTTTTGACTTTAATTCTGATTTATTTAAAGTTGAATTC
Source organism: Platanthera guangdongensis (assembly GCA_039583875.1). NCBI lineage: Eukaryota > Viridiplantae > Streptophyta > Magnoliopsida > Asparagales > Orchidaceae > Platanthera > Platanthera guangdongensis. The sequence continues at coordinate 83,090,214 of CM077160.1, forward strand.
AAAACTATGTTCTTAGATTTAATCAATTCAGAGAAAGAAATAAAAACTCTTAGAGAAAGACTAGGAAATCTTGAATCTGTTAACTCAGAAAATATTAAACTAAAAGATCAACTAACTCTTGCAAATGAACAAGTAATTAAATTAAAATCTGACTTATTTGAGGCCAAACAACTTGAGCAATCTCTCAATAGGAGAAGCCTCAAGCTGATGGACATAACAAACACAGTAAATGCCAGATTAAATGGCAAGCTGGGCTTGGGTGCTTCATCAGGTTTGCCCCCCATAATTAAGAAAAACATTCTTACAACACCCATTAAATTTATTTCTGCCAAGGGAAAAGAAAAGATAATAGAAAAATAAATGCCAGAAAATAACACAAAACCCATAGATAAGGGAAATAAAAATAAAAAAACAACTAATAAAAACAAGGTTCAGCAGCATTCGTCGAACTCAGGTCGACGAAATGTGGCCAGTTCATCGAACCCAGATCGACGAACGTTGAACGCAAACTTTAGTAATAACAATTCGTCTAACTGCGATGGACGAACTTTGTATGGTTCGTCGAGCAGAGGTCGACGAACTTGGGGCACAGAAAATGACTACTGTCATTCTTTGAGCAGAGATCGACGATCTCAGCCCTATTCGTCGAACTCTGGTCGACGAACATTACAAGAATTCGTCGAACACAGAAAGACCAAACATAAATCATTTCTCTTACAGAAATTCTAAGTCATCTAATAAACCATTTAATGCAGTAGCTGATTGGGTTATTCAACCTAGGAGATATCACCCCTTAGGTTATAAATCTCAACCTACCTTATCAGTTATTTCGAGCTTTTCATTTCTACCAAATAAAGGACCCATGATAACCTGGGTCAAGAACAATTGAGTTTTGTTTTTCATTATAGGTACAGGTGAAGAGCTATCGAAGGGTAAGTCAGACCTGGTACTTGGACAGTGGTTGCTCCAAGCATATGACAGGCAGCAAGGCTAATCTATCCAATTACAATTCCAAGCTACGACCAAAGGTGATCTTTGGTGATTCAAACATTGGCCAGTCTGAAGGATATGGAGCAGTAAAGATTTGAATAGTTACCTTCAAGAGAGTAACATATGTAAGAGGACTCAAACATAACCTAATATCCATAAGTCAATTATGTGATGAAGGTTATCAGGCACACTTTAACTCTACCTCTTGTTCTATTATTAATAATAAAAACCAAACCGTTTTAATTGGAATTAAACAAGATAACATATATCTAGTAGATTTTATTTCTGCCAAAACTGATGTTTGTTTACTCTATATCACTAGTAACCAAAATGAGTTATGGCATAAAACATTAGGTCATGTAAACCTTAAGAATATAACTAGGTTATCTAAAGACAACCTTGTTAGAGGTTTACCTTCTGTCCCCTACAAGAAGGAAAACCTATGCAATGCTTGTCAATTAGGCAAACAAACTAAAACTAGTTTCAAATCCATTAATAAAAGTGATTCACCTAGGATTTTGTATTTGCTTCATGTGGACCTATTTGGACACATTGTAGTACAAAGCCTAGGAGGGAAGACTTATACTTTAGTGATTATTGATGACTTCTCCAGATTCAGTTGGGTAGCCTTTCTGAGAACTAAGTCAGATACATTCAAGGTTCTTACAGATTTTCTCAGGACAATACAGATTGAGTTTTCTACTCATGTTGTATTGATCAGAAGTGATCATGGCACAGATTTTGAGTCTCTTCTTATGCATGAGTTCTGTGAGAAGGAAGGTATCAGACAGTGCTTCTCAGCTCCTAGAACTCCCCAACAAAATGGGGTTGCTGAAAGGAAAAATAGGACAATCATTGAATCTGGAGACACATTATTGGTAGATGCTTACATGCCTCTATCCTTTTGGGCAGAAGCTGTAAACACTGCTAATTTTGTCCTGAATATAAGCCTTATACATAAGCTGAAAAATAAGACCCCCTATGAATTACTTAAATGGAAGAAATCTAAAATCACATACTTTAAAGTTTTTGGTTGCATATGTTATATTCACACAAACAATAAAAGATACATTAGAAAGTTTGAGGCTAAGGCTGAAGAAGAGATTTTTCTAGGATACTCCCAAGTAAGCAAGGCCTATAGAGTTTTTAATAAATCATCTCTCAAAATTGAAGAGTCAGACCATGTATCTTTTGATGAAGCTAACATGTCTTACAAGGAGAAAGAGATTTCTACAAATAGCTTTTTGCAGGTTCCACAACTATGTCAGTCTATGGATGGACTAAAACTTACCCATGAGGTATCAACCCATCCTTCTCCACAGGTTGCTGAAGACAGTGAAGAAGAAATTCAAGTGGAAGTGGCTGAACTTCCCTTAACAGCTAATAACATTCCTCAAGAGGAATTAGTTATAGAATTTGTTGCTGAACAAACTCCACCAGCTGATCTTGTCACACTTAGAGATCATCCCAGATCTCAAGTGATTGGAGACATTTCAGCAGGTGTACAAACAAGGCATCAACTCAACCAAGACTTGATGCATGCCTGTTTTCTCTCTCAGATTGAACCTCTCACCATCCATGAAGCTGAGCAAGATCCCCACTGGATCATTGCAATGCAAGTGGAACTAAATCAGTTTGAGAGATGTAGAGTTTGGGATTTGGTTCCAAGACCCCATAACTACCCAGTTATTGGAACCAAATGGGTCTACAGAAACAAGCTAGATGCTCAAGGAAACATAGTGAGAAACAAGGCTAGGCTTGTTGCTCAAGGCTACAAGCAAGAGGAAGGGATTGGCTAACACCAAACCTTTGCCCCTATTGCAAGGTTAGAGGCCATAAGAATATTCCTTGCCTATGCAGCTCACAGGAGATTCAAAGTTTTCCAAATGGATGTCAAGAGTGCATTCTTGAATGGAGTGCTTCAAGAAGAGGTTTATGTGGAACAACCTCCAGGTTTTATCTCTCTAACTAAACCCGCTTTTGTATTTAAATTGCATAAAGCTCTCTATGGTTTAAAGCAAGCTCCAAGAGCTTGGTATGAGACCTTAGCAAGCTTTCTTTTAGAGCATAAATTTACAAGAGGAATCATAGATAAAACTCTTTTGACTAGAAGTCATAAGGACCAAATATTGTTAGTACAAATATATGTGGATGACATCATTTTTGGGTCTACTGATCCCAAATTATGCAAGAGGTTTGCTGACCTCATGCATTCCAAATTTGAGATGAGTAGCATGGGTGAGCTTTCCTACTTCCTTGGTCTCCAAGTGAAGTAGCTCCCTGATGGTATCTTCCTCTCCCAAGCTAAGTATGCTAAAGAGCTTATTAAGAAGTTTGGGATGGGTGATGCTTCAGGAATGAAAACACATATGGCTACAAATGCTGTTGTGGATTCTGATGTAGCAGGGAGACCTGTAGATCAGAAACATTATATGGCAATTGTTGGATCCCTATTATACCTAACAGCTAGCAGGCCTGATATCACCTTTGTGCTAGGTTCCAAGTGAACCCTAAAGAATCTCACCTTATTTTCTTAAAAAGAAATTTGAGATATATAAAGAGTTGTCCTAATCTAGGACTCTGGTATCCTGTAGAGTCAGAGTTTGAGTTAACTGGATACTCAGATGCTGACTATGCTGGATGTAGAGTGGACAGGAAGAGTACCTCTGGAACTTGCCAGTTCCTGGGTATGAGACTTGTCTCCTGGTTTTGTAAAAAGCAAACATCTGTGTCTATATCAACTGCAGAAGCAAAATATATGGTTGCTGGCAGCTGCTGTTCACAAATGTTATGGATACAAAATCAACTCCTAGACTATGGTGTCAACTTAAGTAATTCAACATTATTTTGTGATAATACTAGTGCTATTGCTATAGCACAGAATCTAGTTCACCATAGTAGGACGAAACATATTGAGATAAGACATCATTTCATTAGAGATAATATAGACAAAAAGAAAATTAACCTAATCCATATTCCTACTGATTTACAGAGAGCAGACATTTTCACCAAACCCTTGGATGAGAAAAATCATCTATTCTTTATAAATCAACTGGGAATGATCAATGGAGAATAGTTAAATTAATTTCTGTCTGCATTCGACGAATTTTCCAGAGTTCATCGAACGGAGTTTGACGAATTAGGGAAAGTTTGAGAGATTCTCGTCGAACGGAGATCGATGAATTCTCTGTGTGGAAACAATTTTCGTCAACCGAAGATCGACGAATTTTGCTTCAGAAGATATTTCGTCGAACGGAGTTCGACGAACTATTTTCGATTCTTCTGAATGAGATCGACGAATTATCTGTCTATAATTTATTTCGTCGACCTCAGTTCGAAGAACTGTTTCTTTTTCGTGGAACGGAGATTGTCGATTCATATTCTGGAAAACATTATATCTATATTTTCTTTGACCTCCGTCCCGCGCTTTCAGTTATTTTGCTCTAGATCGCCGTTTTCTCTGCCTTTCTTGCAGGTCATCAATGGTGATTCCAGCGAGCACCTTAGCCGCAATGAAATTCGACTCCGGTTTTGACATGGATTTTGATTCATTCTAACATTCTGACCCAATAATTCTCTACATTCTGGAACTACTAGAGGAACTTGGTGTCAAGGACTTCATGACCCGAAGAATTAAACTGCATGCAACTGAAATAAGAGAATGGGTATACACCTCTTCTGTTTCTGAGGATGATACTTTGACAGGAAATATCGGGAGTAATGCACTTTCTTTATCTCCCGCCGTTCTTTCTAAAATTTTTGGGTTGGTGAATGGAGAAGATGATATGGATATGGATTCTGAAGAATACAGTTTGATGCTGAAGTTGATGGGGTTTACTGGGAGTAACCCTAGCAAGTTGTTAAAGAAATAACTCTCTGCCGCCTACCAGTTCTTGGCAGACATTGTAGGGAAAGTGCTGATGGGAAAGCACTCTGCGCACGGCTACATAACCCGACATCAATTCCTTATCATGTGCGCCGTGGTCAATAAGCGTCCTGTTGATTGGAGCAGGATCTTCTTTGATCTGATTGAGAAGAAAAACAGCAAGAAAGAGGTTTGTTTTGGAAGAATCCTGGGGATCTTCCTCAAGGAAAAGGCTGGTGAATTCATGGTCTCCCCGACCATCTTCATCAATGCCAGCAAGGGCCTCACCTGCGCTTTGTTTGGCAGATAGGAGAGGACGATCTCCAAGCCATCCAAGGCCTCCTCCTCTTCCATCCCTACTTCTGAAGGCACCAGGACTATTAAATCCACTCCCACACCTGCTGAGGAGATCCATCCCCCTCCACCATCTCTTCCAGCACCCCTTCCAGCAAAGCAGCCCACTCATGTGTCTACTCCTCCTCCATCTCCACCACTGGACATCACCAACATCCCATCTCCACCTCCAACTTCCCCTCTGCAAGCTAATCAACAATCCACACCCCCTGCTTCACCTCATGACACACATATTCTTACACCTCCTCAGTCTCCACTTCCTCCTCATTTGTCCTCCATTCCATCTTACACCCCACTCACAGACACTGCCATGCCAGATGCCACCATTCCATCTTCATCACCATCCACTCATCACATATCAGCTGTGCTAACCTGCATTCCATCCTCTTCCCCTTCCTCCTTTTATTCAACTACCATATCATCTATTCTAACCATTCTCACTCCCCTCATCAAATCCCTTATCACAGATTCCATTAGACCTCTTTTGAATTCTATTAATTCTTTATCTGCCCAAATTTCTGCCCTTTCTGCTGCCCCCTCCTCAGTCCAGGGCCTGGCCTCAGTCCCCACTAAACCCAGGCAGGGGGAGATGCCTGATGATGAAGCAGCAGCACAAGCTTCAGATACAACTTCCCCAGCAGATACAACTTCAGAAGTTTTTCCAGATTGTACAGATACAGAGTTAATTAATTTGATTAATTTGATTGATACTGATATGGATATTGCTGACATGGATACTGCTGAAATTATTGGTGATTTTTCTCTCAATCCGACAGTTAATTTACAAGAATTACTGCAAGTTTTTGATACTATACATATGTAGTCTCTTCCAGCAGACTTTACTAAGCCACAGTTTGCTATTGTGCCCTACACATCTCCAATACGTCCAGCAGTTGCTAAGCAACTCTGTGATAGTTTTGCAATTCCTGTTGTTGCTCCAATTTCTGCAAGTATTCCAGAAGATATCTCAGTACCAGTTTTTGTTATGGATGATTCACCTATGCTAGATTTGGATGAGCTAATCCTGGCTGATATTGAAGAAGAAAATAAGGCAGCAGTTGAAAGCTCTGTCCCTACTATTTATGATTCCTATATAGTCTCCTCTTCAACTATTGTTGAAAGTCCAACTTCTGAACCTTCTGCCCCTCCTCCAGAAAAGGCTGTTATTGATGATAAAGCCCTGAAAGCATTGAATGCTTTGTATGATAACTCTCAGGGTTCTGATACTGAAGATGATGAGGATGATGATGATTCTGATGAAGAAGCTTCAAAGAAAAAGAAGAAAATGTTGTCAAAGAAAAGGAAGGCTCCTCCTGCTCCAGCTCCTAAGCCTAATCCAACTGCTGACACCTCTTACTATATTTTGCATAATATTACTTCTTATAAGGGAATGCCTGCATGGATGTGGTTATCCAAGAACCAGTAGAAGGAAAGGAAAATAAGTAGGAGATATTCTCCTCCTCCAGTCCACAGATATAGAAAGGATCCACCTCCTCCTCCTCCTCCAGCAGCTGGTGCCACTAGCTCTAGCTCTCAGAGATCTTCCCCCATGCAAACCTATCAGAGACATTCAGGGAGATCATCTAGAAGCAGCCATCAGAGGCAACAATCTTCAGGTAATCAACATCAGCAACAACAACAACAACAACTCTCTGAAGAACAGAAAGCTGACAGTCCTAAAAGGTCATACTCTCCTCCAATTCCATTTGAAGATCCTGAAACTGCCAACACTGCAAGAATGGTCAGGTTCCAGGAACTTATTGGCCTATCTTTGATCAATAAAGCTAAAGCTGAAGGTAAAGACATTTCAGGTTTTACAACTATGTCTAAGTATAGAAAAGAAGAATTAAAAAGGTTTGACAAAGGCAACAAACTTTTCAATGTTGATGATTATATCAAGCTCCATCCAGAAGCAGTTTTACCCAGAGCTACATCATTGAAGATCATTGGGGCAGCTGACATGACCATGACTCAAACAGAGGCTTCAAATCCAAACAGAGAAATTATCTTCAAAAAGTCAGGAGAGAAGACAATAGAAGACCAGTCTTTGCAGAAGAAGAAGAAGTAAACTTTATCTTGTTTTAATTTCTTTTTGCATTTGTTTTCAAACTATGTTATTTGTTTAAACAAAGTCTGTGTATATATATATCTGATGCATGTGTTAATAATTCTCTGCCAGATATATTTCTTTTCCTGCTTTGTTTATCTGTTTGTTTCTGCTTTGACTCTGTTAGTGACCTCACCCAAATAGTGGGACATTGTTGGATCCCTAGTTGATTTGGGCTAGGTTCACTAGCTTAGGATGTGACCCACCATGTATAGCCAGGGTCAAATTTGTGTCCTAGAGTCTAGGCCAAGTCCTTAGAGTGAACTTCAGATGGAGCAGCTATCAACAGAACATCTGAGACTCCAGAATTAGAAGATTTCAAGACTAAGTAAAATGAGGTCGACGTTCGTCGAACTCAGCTCGACGAATAAGAATCTGAGCCCGACGAACTTGGACCTCAAGTTAACAACTTCTCAGGTCAACGAAGTCAACTTCTTAGGTCGATGAAGTCAACTTCTCACGTCGACGAATGCAGTACTTTGCTCGATGATTTCTGGTCTACGATTTGAATCCATCTCAGTCAAAGACTTCTCAGATTCTAAGTCCACAATCATTATTCGCTCGACGAATTTAGATCTTTGTTCGACGAATAAAGATTGACAGTGATGATTATCTGTTTGACGAATTTGGATCTCAGCTCGATGAATGAAGATTGTCAGTTCGATGAAGATTGAAGCAGAATTGACAAGATTCCCTGGAAGACCAAATTGCTATTGTCTGGTCGACGAACTCATTAGCTCAGCTCGACGAACTGTGAACTCAGCTCGACGATTCCTATTCTTCGTTCAACGATTCCAGACTAGGTCTTCTCCAATTTTCCATCCCTTTTCTTGGCAATGATTCCTGAGCAATTAATTCCAAATCTTCTCGGAATGTAACCGTTAGGACGCGCATTGATCATGGATTATTTCATACCATTTTTCCATGGGATAGTTTGGGAAATCATTGATTGCCGCTTCCTTCCCAGGCCGACTGCAATTACTGCTCAAGCATTCAAATTTCGAATGTGTTCTTCAGTTAGTTTTAACAAAAAGAAAAGATTAACCAGAAAAACAAAATAGTCAGTCAGACAGACAGATAATTGTACTCAAGAATAGTCTTACAGAAATCAAAAGTTTTCATACTGCAATCAGCCTAAGCTAGAGAATATCAAGAAGAAGAAGAACATTCAATCACTATCCAGAGTTTTCTTCCTTCAATCCTCCAGGACAACTTCAGAAGGACAACAAATCTCTATCTGTCAAAGAAGTTCCTGAAACAATCTCTGGTCCAGACACTCAAGCTATTTGAAAAACTGTCATCCTGAAGCAGTGCTCCAGAATTCCTGATTCATTCAAGATATCAGGGGAGCAATCTACTGAAATCAATCCACAAGTCTTCTCAGTTGTTATTGAGAAAGAGAAGACCTCATCACCCTTTTTCCATCCTCTGTACAGGTTTTTAATTCCCTTCAAAATTATTCCTGGTTGCAAGTCTCGTTCCAAAGGACTTGAGGTTTTTGTTTTTGAGCACCTGAATAAAAGCTCATTGGTGTCAGGAACCTGATCAAAAACCTGAGTGGATTCCTACCAGGGTGTAGAAGAGTGGATGTACCCAGGTTGGGGAACCACTATAAAATTTCTTGTGTCGTCTGGTTGCCCTTTTCTTTTGTTTTGGCTGTGTTGTTCTGTGATTAAATAGGTTGATGTGCTTATTTCCTTGTTTCCTAATGTGTTCACTCAGGATTACAGCAAAAGCTGTAAAAAGTTTTTAGTGAGCACAATACTCTATTCACCCACCCCTCTAGAGTATTTCAGGTCTAACCTGCACTTTCATGCGGTGACAGCGAGCCGAAATGTGTTTATTAATGTTAAACTTAGGAAACTCCAAACCAAAACACCCTTTATTTACGTTAGCACGTGCAATCACTTTTTCAATAGCAAAATTACACTCCCTACTTGCACTCCTCGAGAGATCGATATCCAGGTATTCAACTCCTCAACTTTATTACTTGACTCCGATCGGTACACCTCTTTTCCATTTGTTCATTGCATGTTTCTTCTTTGCTTTACTTTTTAGAATTTGTTGCTTATTTCTTTTTACTTTTTTAAAAGTCGGACAGTCCGGACTTTTTCTCCCCCGTTTTTCGTCTTCGAGGAGGGTTCTGCCAATCTCCATCATCCTCCACCGTAGGGAGGGGCTCCCAGCAAGCTTTTAACGCCAAATTTAAGCCGGAGCTTCCTCTCAGCCTCCTCCTTCATCCTCGAGCTTCAAGAAGGGTTTGACCTATCTTTCACAATCAAGCTCGGAGGAGTTTGTGCCATCCTCAACCGGATCGTGACACGAAGAAGACTGGTCCATTGGGAGTGAGTGACAGCCTCCTCTACCCTAGACGTAGTTGAGGACCGAGCTAGGATGCGGAATGACAACCCGACGATTCCTTCCGTGAATCCTCAGCAAGACTTCGGATCCGGTCAATTTCGCACACTCTCTTCTTGTTTTGTTGTTGATAGTGTAGTTTGATCTCTTTGTATTTGATGAAGTGTGCTTAATGTAATATACGTTTGTGTACAATCATGTCTATGTGATTTTATATTAACATTATTTGCTTGATGTGTGTCATTTTCCATCCTCCACCACACACTGCTGCTCTAGTGATTGCTACAGGCGTGCATAGCAAAGAGGTGCTCACGACCCTTATTTCGCCATTCTCACCACCTCATCTGCAAGCCTACTCATCCATCTGCCCAGCGATTCGGTGCATAGCGGCCCGTATAGTCTTCCATCCCGCCTGGAGAAGCAGTGCATAGAGGCGTTGCATATGAGTAGTTTATTAGTGTTTTACTCCCTTTTTCCTCAACAATCAAATGCCTTCGTTAACTCCGACCTAAGGACATCTATCTCAAGTTCCGCACAAAATTAACTCCACCTTATTGTGTTTCTTGAGAGATCGATACTTGGGGACATTCGCCCATTTTATATTACTTGTGCGACTGATACACTTGTCGTTCAACGCATCAAGGTTTTGGCGTCCGTTTAACATGAAATGGACAGAGAAACAAATATGAACAATTATAGCTCTCAAGTGTAGTGCAATAACGAGAAAACTGCCCCAGATGAGTCCAAAAATATTTATATAACTTGGACTCATCACACCCCCAGACTTACCTGTTTGCTCATCTTGAGCAAACAAAATCTATGCAGATAAGGAAAATAAACTAGCTAACATAGAAATTGAGATATGGAGTACCATGTGAAGTCGCATGCTCGCACGCGCAAAAATATAATAGAGGAAATTCCAAAGTATACAAAATAGTTTATACTTTTCACAATGCGTATCAACATTTTATTACTATTCAAAAATGGAATCACGGTGAATCTTCCGGTCATGCGTAGGGAGAAAGTATACTAATCGCATGGCGAGCATTGCCAAAGATTGGGCCTCGGGATAACCTCCAAAGGAATCCACCAATATCGGTGACCATATGCTTGCCCTTTCGCACTCTCTCCACGGCACTGGCTTGGTTCACACACGAATCATCAGGACTTTAGTTGAAGAGATGGGGCTTGGGTTTCGGTGAGGTAAACAAAGATAAATAAGAAGACAACATACCTAACCCAATGAGCTAGCATAAAAAAGAAGTTATCCGCTAACCAAAATACATGCAGGTATACCACACACCCAGACTTAATTTTTAAAATATGGGTGTGTGCACTGCCTACTCTAAATACAATCTCATCTCAAATAGAATTTTCAATTATACTTTTTCTTTTCACTTTTCTTTTTCACCATTATTTTTTATATATATTTTTTTTTGAATCTTTTTTTTAACAAATTCAGCAAATAAAAACTTTGGAGCTCGTCCACATATTCACAAGGAATATCACCACATCAACACCCAAAATGAAAATGTAAAACACTAAAGCTCGACTTGGGTGTGCGACTAGGATTGGCTATGAGGCTTTGGTGAAATAATGGTGGAGCTGAATCAAAAGGAAGGGTAGGCACAACGGGGCTAGCGAGGATAAGACGTTGGGAATGGTACAAAGCTCAACCGGGCCAAATTGATGGCCTACATCACGCTCATGCGATTGAACTAACCTATACCCATGCTTCAAGAATAGCATGGGGCAAGATGTAGTCAACGAGAAAGACTATCCATCCTCCCGACTCGAGCAATACGAATCTAACGGCCGTCTACACACATCCCTTAGCAACTGTCGGATTCATACCAGATTCATCATTTTTTGAGTAGAATAAATAGTATTTACACAATTAGAAAAATATAAAACTATATTCATACAAAAAACTTAAATCTACTCCAATTTCTATACGAGATGAGAGCATTGACTAGGAGCACAGCACGGTCAACATTTTACTCTATCTCACAATCCTATGTTAGCACAATAATTTTCCCAAATCATACAAAAGAAACGAGTTTAGCTCGCAGCACGCTAACAACTAAGCACACGCTCATGTGGATACAATGGTGTGCGATGCAATGAACTAATCAAAATATAAATAATAAAAGCTTCCGGTATGTAAATTAAATGTGCGCGTGCAAAAGGTAACAAATACTGACTCTCCCCCAGACTTAAACTAAGCCACACCACATATGATATTAAAATTAAAATTAGATAGAGACAAAGGAAGACGTTAACCAATGCTCAGCTAGTGAGCATAACAGAAGACGCATGAAAATACAGAAGCAGGTCCGCCAAACGAAGAATCACAACCCCGCCAATACGAATTTGCCATGAATACCTGTAGGGGTAAGCTCCGCAAAACAAAAGAAAAATAGACAAAATACAAAGATATACTAAAACTAAGATAGACATAAAAAATAAAAATGCAGGAAATGTAAGATAACTACTGCCGTTATTGTCCACCCAGCACGACTTATTCGGCTAATGAAAAAGTTCTAGCTAATTAGCCTATGAAAAGAAAAGTGCACAGGTAACTGTTCCATTATCTGTTTCGGTAACTGGTACCAATACGACGATAAAACAGTTACCCCTCTACCTAAATAATATTACTTTCCCAACATAGGTAGAGGAAATAGGAAGTAAGAAGAGGAGGAGCGCTGGTCCTCGCTAGTCTTACTACAAAATAAATCCTTGCCCAGCAAGGTATCGTCTACGGGGAGATGGTAGGAGGGGAAAGCAATGAGTGAAGCTTCCTCAATGGAGGAGGAATCAACCTCCTCGCGAAAGAGGATGTTATCATCCATGACTCGAGCTGACAGCTCCAATTCCTCCTGAATCCCCGGCAAAGACTCAACCCACACAAGCTCAGATACAGAAAGGGGATCAAGAAATAAAGGAGATGAAAAACTTAAATAATCAAAAATAGGGGGAGTGGTTCCGGTCTCACTCCCAGCAGGATCCAAGCATAGATCATTGTCGGTGTCATATGAGTCATAAAGGGGGGAATCCGAGAACTCGAGGTCCATAGTGGTAAGAGGAACAGCCTCACCCAATCAGGAGGTGCAAATCTCCTCATCGGAAAGGGAACATTCCTCATGCCACCGGGTAACACAGTCGTGTTTTTTTTGAAGAGGGAGATAGGAGATGTTAGCCATTTTCCATTTGTTTATTGCATGTTTCTTCTTTGCTTTACTTTTTAGAATTTGTTGCCTTTTTCTTTTTGCCCTTTAGAGATCGAAATCAGTGGTCTCACTCAATCCACAAACTCCATTCAATGACCGAATATGAATGCTGAAAACAAGCTCCTGGTTGATAATCTAGGCAAAGTCATATTCTGCAAAACTCAGTCCATTGGATATATATCCTCAGATTTCTTTGACATGATGACAACAGTAATTTTTCGCAAGAAATTCCAATGGGGACAAATGCACTTTGATAAGATTAAGGAAACTATAAAAACACCCGGCTATGCCAGGATCATCACTTTGTATCTCAATCAAGTACACCCATAAATCTTTTACTTGTCCAAGGATGTGTCTGTTGACCACCTTAAGAAAGTCACACTCGCCTCCATAAATAGATGGGATATAAGAATTCAAAGGCCAGGGCAAGTTCCAGAAGTTCCAAGTCCTGTTGTTAATGAGGACAGGACTCCATCTCCCCTTCACACTGATACAGTTGGCATATCCTGTGCAGTTGTTGAGGTGGAGCCTGCTCCTTCAGTTCATGTAGAAGTTCAGCCAGCTAAGGTCCAAGAACTATTGGTACTGTATGATGTTCCAGAGAACCATCCAGCTGATGATGTAGCAGTTGACAAGAGCACCTTTATGCATGATGGTGGCTCATGTATGAATGTGTATTCTTCCTCTGATAAGGAAAATCTCACAGATGCTCAAGTGAATGCCAGAGTCTCCTCTACTGAAGCTGACATTTCCAAAATGATAGAATAACTCAACTCAGATGATCCCATGTTCTAGTCTAATAAAAAGTCTCCTGAAAAGTCTCCTAAAGAGATTCCTGAAGATATTCTTGAAGAAACTACAGATAATTCTCAGCCCCAGGAACATGTTGAGTGGGAGAATAAACTTATACTCTCTGATGATGAAGATATTATCTCAGAACCAGCAGAACCCCCGCTCAGGAACTTAGACTTCTCCCTCCCTATCATTCTTGGACATAAAGGAGATGAGATGACTTCTTTCCAGAGAGGCAAAAGTTCAGTTATCATTGAAGAAATTCCAATCTCGTTAGCTACAGCTCTACCTCCTCCACCTCCTCCAACTTAAATTATTCCTGATGATATCCTTCTGGATAAAATTAAATCTATGCTTACAAAACAATGAGAGTACTGTGACCATTCTCTCCAAGAGGTAACTGAGAAAAACACTGCTCTTGAAAAAGAGATGAGCAGAGGCTTTGCTAAAATCCAAAGTAATATAGATGAACTGAAACAACTGTTCAAGATCGGTGGCAAAGCTTTGGACCACACTATCACTAGTGTTGGTGAGTTAATGAATGAAGAAGTCACTATTGCAATCAATCAGATCTAATTGGAAATGAAAGCTCAAGAACACGACTTCAAGACTTGTGAAGAAGTCAAAACATTCAAGGAAGATGCCATAGGCACTTTTACTATAGAAGTCAGAAAGGGGGATGTTGGGTACATTGGAAAATGTGTACCAGATTTGAAGAAGCCTCACCCTACTGAATGATATACATCAAGGTGTATTTGATGTGTTTTGAGTTTATTTGTGCAGGTTAAGTAATTGCAGGAAATGTAGAAAATTTCTAAGTCCATGTGTCGACACCTAGAGAAGCAGTGTCGACACTTATGAAGGCTTGTGTCGACACTGGAAAAAAGTTGTGTAAACACTTGGAGTAGATTGTGTCGACACCAGGAAATGCATAGTCGACACCAGAAGAAATGTGTCGACACATACAGGCAGTGTCAACACGCTGTGAAAAATTGTCAACATAAATTATGTCAACACTTAGAGGCAGTGTCGACACCCAGAGAAGCTTAGTCGATATCAAATGTGTCGATACTAGGAGGCTGTGTCGACACTCAGCAAGCTTCAACAAAGTTAAAGTAAAAGAAATACTTGTGTCGACACAAAGGAGATGTGTCGACACTCAGCAAGTTTCAATACAAGAAGGCATGTGTCGACACAAAGGAGATATGTCGACACACAGCAGAATTCAAATAAGTGTTAAAGAAGAAGTATTTGTGTCGACACACAGAATCAGTGTCGACACATTCAATAGAAGGCTTGTATCGACACACAGAATCTTTGTCGACACATTCTGAAGAAGTAGTGTCGAGAAGCTGTTACAACAACACAAAAAGTTGTGTCGACACCACCAAGGCTAGTGTCGACACTTAGTTCACTTGTGTCGACACTTAGTCTATTTGTGTCGACACATTATGAAGATCAGTCTCGACACTTTAAGACAGAGACAGTATTTTCAAGAAGTGACTGGATGACTTGACAGCTGCAATTTCAATCGGTCTACCACAACTGTCAGAGCTGTCAGAAGGTTGTTAGAAACCAGATCAGCGGTTACCATGGAGGAAGACTATATAAAGGTTTTCTCCTTCAACAGAAAAACAATATAGAAGAAAAATCACAACCAACTAACAACAACTAAGAGAGAAGTAATTATACAGAAGATTTTCGACAGAAGATCTAGAAGAAGTTAGAGAGAGAGAGCTCCATCTAAGAAGAGCAGTTGTTGAACCAGGCTGCAAAAGAAAGATTTAGATTGATATCTGGATCTTAAGTCAGAAGCTGATTGAAGAATCAATTTCTCAAGAGTTCAACCCTACTGAGTTCAGATTCAAGAAGCTTTGAAGAAAGCTAAGAGAGGTTGATCTCTGCAAAGTTCTTCCAAGAACTCATCAAGAAGCCAGCCAACCCTATCTGGGTTGAGATTAATTACTTTGTAAACATTATTTTTGTAGGATCTTGTATAGATCTGAGCTGTAAGCCTATTTTATAAAGGCTGATTGTAGGAGATTTAGATCTCTGAGTGTAGGTCTTGTTGAAGACTGAGTGGTAGGGCTTTGTGCCTGAGTTGTAGGAGACAGTGTTCTCTGAGTGTAGGCCTTGGTGAAGGCTGAGGTAGGACAGTTTGCCTGAGTTGTAGGAGTGGGGACACTCTGAGTTGTAGGAACCTGTTTGGGGTTCTGAGCTGTACGATATGAGGATCTGATGTGAAGTGCAGAAGTTAGGCCGAATCTAGTACACTGCTATATAGGCGAAGGGGGAAAGTGGATGTACCCAGACCTTGGGGAACCATTATAAAAATCTGTGTGCACTCTGTGTTTGACTATTGCTGCGATTGCTGAGCTAGCTGTGCTGAATAGTTGTAGAATATTGCAAATACAGGTTTAATTGTACAGAGTTTCTGCCTTAAAATTAATAAGACAAATTACACCTATTCACCCCCCTCTAGGTGATTAGGCACTAATTCTTTCAAGTGGTATCAGAGGCAGGCTGCTCAAAGAAGGACTTAACAGTCAGAGTAAGATCTGTTGGGTACATTGGTTAAATGTACCTGATTTGAAGAAGCCTCACCTAACTCAATGATATACATCATAGTGTATTTGATGTTTGTTTGAGTTACTTGTGCAGGTTAGGTATTCACTAGACTGAAGCTAAAAGTTTCTAAGTCCATGTGTCGACACCCAGAGGGAAAGTGTCGACACTTAAGAAAGCTTGTGTCGACACCCAGACAAGCAGTGTCGACACTTGGAGTCATTGTGTCGACACCTGGGAAGAAGAGTCGACACCAGTCAGAAAGTGTCGACACTTGGAGCTGTGTCGACACTCAGTGTAGAAGAATGCAGAAAAGCTGTGTCGACACTTAGCAGAAGTGTCGACACCTAGAAGAGCTGAGTCAACACCAGAAAGTGTCGACACTTGGAGTTGTGTCGACACTCAGCAAAAGTCTGCAGAATCTAAGTACAAGTGTCGACACTCAACACAATGTGTCGACACTATGCTGAAGAGTCAGTAGTTGAAGAAAGTGTCGACACTCAGCACAATGTGTCGACACACAACCAGAGAAGTCAGTAGTTGAAGAAAGTGTCGACACTCAGCACAATGTGTCGACACACAACCAGAGAAGTCAACACTTGAAGAAAGTGTCGACACTCAGCATAATGTGTCGACACTTAGTCGAAGACTCTACACTTGAAGAAAGTGTCGACACAAGGAGCTGTGTCGACACTTAGCAAAGAACAGAAAAGTTACAAAATATTCTAAGTACAAGTGTCGACACTAAAGGAATGTGTCGACACTCAGCTGAAGAAACAAAAGTGAAGACTTGTGTCGACACCAAGAAGCAGTGTCGACACTTGACAGTTTCAACACATGAAGATGTGTCGACACAAAGAAGATGTGTCGACACTTAGAAGAATACAGTTAAAGAATGAAGTACAAGTACTTGTGTCGACACTCAATTTCAGTGTCGACACATGCAGAAGAATCTGTGTCGAGACATACAAGGAATTGTGTCGACACCTTGTAGACTTGTGTCGACACTTACACAACATGTGTCAACACTTGGCCCATAAGTGTCGACACTTAAGAACAGAAAGTCTCGACACTATCTGACAGTTAGAGAAATTTCAAGAAGTGACTGGTTGACATGACAGCTGCCGATCCAGCCGGTCTACATCAACTGTCAGAGATATCAGAAGTCTGTTATGAACCGGACCAGCCGGTTACCATGAAGGAAGCCTATAAATAGGCACCCATTGTTTACAGACTAAGATTGATTGAGTGATCAAGATTGATG
This sequence comes from Platanthera guangdongensis, assembly GCA_039583875.1. Classification (NCBI taxonomy): domain Eukaryota; kingdom Viridiplantae; phylum Streptophyta; class Magnoliopsida; order Asparagales; family Orchidaceae; genus Platanthera; species Platanthera guangdongensis. The sequence goes on from CM077160.1 coordinate 83,107,739, forward strand.
AAGTGATATAGAAGTAGTTGAAAAAGTATTTGACAGAGAGAGTTCAGATCTTTGTAAAAGTGGTATATTGAGTATCAACACAAGAAGATCTTGCTGTGCATCGGCAGATCTAAGAAGTTGGAGAGAGAGAGCTCCAACCAAGTATTCAGTCTTTGGAACTAAGGCTGAGAAGAAGAATTCAGAGTCATCTGGATTTCAAGAAGCAGAGGTCAAGGAACAACTGCAGAAGATTCAGACTAATTCAGTTCTAATCAAGAAGCTTTGAAGGAAGCTAAGTCAGTTTGGATCTAACTGAGTTCTTCCAAGAACTCTTCAAGAATCTCTCAACTCCTCTCTTATTTTCTGAGTTGTAGAGTTAGCTATTGTACTTTCTATTTTAACTTGTAGGATCCATTGGATCTGAGAGAATTGTAAGCCTATATTATAAAGGCTGAGGGTAGGGCTTGCTTGCCTGAGTGTAGGAGTTGAAGAACTCTGAGTGTAGGCCTTAATTGGCTGAGTGTAGGCCTGGGTGGCTGAGTGTAGGCCTTTTGGCTGAGTGTAAGGCTTTGGGCCTGAGGTAGGAACCTAGTTGGGTTCTGAGTTAGTGGAGAAGTTTGGCCGAATCTAGTACACTGCTAGATAGGCGAAGGGGGAAAGTGGATGTACCCAAAGATTGGGGAACCACTATAAATTAGTGTGTCTGCTGTGCTGTGCTGTGAATTGACTGTTTGATTTCTGTAATTGCTGTTAGCTGTAGTAATCTGTGAAATAACTGTTGTGCTGCCAAATAAAAGTTAAAAAGGTTTAGGTCACCTATTCACCCCCCCCCCTCTAGGTGTTTAGGTACCATATCTTTCAAGTGGTATCAGAGGGAGGTTCCTCAAAAAGGACTAACTGTCTGAGGAGATCCAGTTTGGCAGATTCAGTATAAGTCAGGAAACAGTTTCAAGAAAATCAAGAAACATGGGGTCTTCAGAGAATCACAAGGAATTGGGTTCAATGAAACTGCCCATATGCAGAAAGCAGATTTTTGGAATCTGGAAAGAAAGGGTAAGGCTGTTCATGGAGGCCTCTGACCCTAGGATCTACATCACAGTCAAAGAAGGGCCTTATGTGCCCATGAAGATTTCAGTCTTGGATGCTACACAGAGAACTCCAAAGGATTTTTCTGAGATGACCAAGGATGAGATTGTCCTAGCTACAATGGACAAAAGGGCACAGAACATCATAGTTAGTGCAATTGATGATGCCACCTTCCAGAACCTTATTCACTGTAAAACAGCAAAAGAAATGTGGGATACCCTCATTGTCTACATGGAAGGTTCTGAAGAAGTAAGACAAGATAGGAAGTCCTTGCTTAATCAAGAATATGAGAGCTTTAGGCAAGGAAGAGGAGATAGCATCACTGAATGCTACAAGAAGTTTTATAGAATTGTTAATGAACTCATGTCCTATGGAAGAGAGTTCTCTAACTATGAATTGAATGATAAGTTCTTAAGGTCCCTAACTAAAGATTGGGAGACCAAGATCTGTGCCATAAGGGAAATGGCAAAGTTGGGAGAAATTCCTCCTCCCACACTGTTTGGCAAGTTGTTATCTTATGAGATGCAATTGTCAGTAAGAAAAGAGGAGGAAAAGTCAACAAGGACTGAACACAAGGAAAGGACTGTTGCCTTTAAGTCAGAAGTACCTAGAAAGAACAGGACTAAGTCATCAACTCCTCCTCCAGAGGTAGTTGAATCAGAATCTGATGAGTCTGTTAGCACTAAATCTACAAGCAGTGAAAGTGATGAAGATTTTGCTGCATTTACCAGACATTTTCAGAAATTCCTTAAGAAGAAACAGTGGAGGTCCAGACCTTCATATTCCAAAGGGAAAGAATTCCAGTATCAGGAGAAGAAGCCTTCAAAGAAGGATAAGAAAAAGACAAAGACTAGTAAGGCAACTGGGTCTAAGATTGTGTGTTACTGCTGCAATAGACAGGGTCATGTTATTGCTGATTGTCCTGAAAGAAGGAAAGAATCCAGTGACAAAAAGAAGACTCACTTCAAAGGAAAGAAGGAGAAGTCCTTTGTTGCAAAAAATGAGAAGACTCTTTCAGACATTTCTTCTTCAGACACTGAGACAGATGCTGAAGCCTACATAGGGCTATTTGCTGAAGAAGAAGAAGAGTTCATGCAGATCATGGAATCAATATATGAACAAGAAGAGTGTCAGTGCCAAGGACTGATGGCATTGACTGAAAGTACCAAAATCCTGGAGTAGCCAGGACCTAGTCAGGTACAAAGTCCAACTCAAAGTTCTGATTCCAGTTCTAGTTCAGAGTCAGAATCATCTTCATCAAGTGATGGAAGTGTTTCTGAATCTGAGGGAGATATTCATCAGCTCTTAGATGAATACCAAGTACTGTTGCAAGCCTATAAGAAAAGCAAGATCCTAGCCAAAAGTCAGGCAAAGGAGATTGCTGATCTCAAGGCAGCTGCAACAGATTTTGAGAAGCAGTATGATCAAAAACTGAATGAAGTAGCCAGGCTGAAACACATTACTGTGATTCAGATGGGTACTATTACATTTAAGAATGATCAAATTAAGAGACTGGAGACAAATCTCCAGAAGGAAAAAGAGCTAGTTGCTAGGTTTTCAAAACCTAAATCAGTGCTACCCTTGATTGATGAATTTGTTCATCATAAAGGAAAGGCTGGATTGGGTTTTATTAAACCAGCTAGGACTGTTCAGGATCAGTCCAAGTCCAAGGGCAAAGCCCCAACATTCAACAAGCCTGCTGTAGTCAAAACAGCAAAGGTTGTACCTAAGCAAAGGTACAACAAGTTTGAATGCTGGTGTTGTGGCAAGGTTGGCCACTTTGCCTTGGATTGTTGGCACAATGCCAGTGCCAAGTTGAGTAGCAAGTTATCTGGTGGAAAGCCAGCAGGTAGCTATGTCAAATTGCAAACTAACAATCACCAAGGACCCAAGTTTACTTTGGGTTCTAAGGTTCATTAATTTGTTTTGCAGGTGAATCCAAGTGGCCATACCCCTACATGGTACTTGGATAGTGGATGTTCCAGACACATGACTGGAACAAGGGGACTACTGAAGGACTACATTCCAATCAAAAATGGTCCTAAAGTGACCTTTGGTGGTTCTGAAAAAGGAATCATCAAAGGGTTTGGTAACATCTCTTCAAACCTTGTTACCATTACTCAAGTGGCTTATGTTAAAGGGTTGAAACACATCCTCATTAGTATAAGTCAGTTAAGTGATGTAGGGTATGACATCTCATTTGTTAAAAATGGTTGTCATATCAAGAGGTCAAGTGATCAAGAGATCATTTTGACTGGATATAGAAAAAGGAATGTCTACTGCTTAGACATTATGATTGAGAACAATGGTTCTCCTGTGTGTCTTGTAGCTGATGAGACAGTCTCTCAATGTGTCAAATGGCACAAGAGGCTTGCCCATCTTAATTACAAGACTATTAGCAAACTCTTTAGTAAAGAGTTAGTGAGGAATGGTCCTCAAGTTAAGTGTGTCAAAGATGGCATTTGCTCAGCTTGTCAAAAGGGCAAGCAGACTAAATCCACCTTTAGAAGCTTAGACAACAAAGATGCTGTGAGGTGTTTATACCTCTTGTATATGGATCTATTTGGTCCAATGCCAGTTCACAGCTTAGGTAGGAAGGTCTACACCTTTGTAGTTGTTGATGACTACTCAAGGTTTTCCTGGGTGTTCTTCTTAAAGCAGAAATCTGAGACACCTAGTGTCTTCAATAATTTTGTTAAGCAAATTCAGAATGAATTGAACTGTACAGTGGTCAAAATTAGAAGTGACCATGGTACAGAGTTTCAGTCTGAAAGCATGACAAAGCTGTGTGAAGATTATGGGATATTTCAAGAATTCTCTTCACCTAGAACACCTCAGCAAAATGGCATTGTTGAAAGGAAAAATAGGACCTTGATAGAGGCTGGTAGAACCCTATTAAGTGATTCATCACTGCCAGAGTATTTCTGGGCTGAAGCAGTTAACACTGCATGCCATGTGATAAATAGGGCTACCATCACTAAAAGGTTAAACAAGACCCCCTATGAAGTAGTGAAAGGCAGGAAACCAAATCTGTCCTATTTTAGGATCTTTGGTTGTAAATGCTTCATACTTAACAATGGAAAGTCTTACTTAACTAAGTTTGCTGCCAAGTCCCAAGAGGGAGTATTTGTTGGGTACAACAATAATAGTAAGGCTTATAGAGTCTACAACTTGACTACACAAGTTGTAGAGGAATCTGTGCATGTAGTTTTTGATGAGTCACAACTAATTAACAATGAGTTGTCTAGTAGTGTGTGCAGCCCCACAGGTCTTACTAAGAAGATGGACAAGCTTACCATAGAAGATGTACCTGCTGCAAGACAGCAAGTAGAAGAAGATGGCTTATGTCCAGGGGGAGAACTACATGTACCAGGAGCTGAAGAAGTACAAGGAACTCAGCATGATGAAGATGCTGTAGAAGTACAACCAGAAGCAAGGATGCCTCCAGCCAACAGGCATCTAAGAGATCATCCAGTAGAGCTGATCATTGGAGATCCAAGACAAGGTGTTCAGACAAGGAGCAGAAATCAGAATGCTGTAGTATATTCAAGTTTTCTGTCTCAAATAGAACCAAAGAAATTTGAAGAAGCTATACAAGATCCACAGTGGACTGAAGCAATGCAGGAGGAGCTTAATCAGTTCAAAAGGTGCAAGGTTTGGGATCTGGTTCCTAAGCCTAAAGATCACAATGTGATAGGAACAAAGTGGATCTACAGGAACAAGTTAGATGAACAAGGTGTCATCATTAAGAATAAGGCAAGACTGGTTGCAAAAGGATATAGGCAAGAAGAAGGTATTGATTTTGATCAAACCTTTGCTCCAGTAGCCAGACTGGAAGCCATAAGGATGTTCTTGGCCTATGCAACCTACCAAGGATTCAAAGTATACCAAATGGATGTGAAGTCAGCATTCCTTAATGGTAATTTAAAAGAAGAAGTATATGTGGAGCAGCCTTCAGGTTTTGTTGATCCTACTCTTCCACATTATGTCTATAGACTTAGGAAAGCATTATATGGGTTAAAACAAGCACCTAGAGCTTGGTATGAAACCCTATCTAGTTTCCTCATTGAGAACAAGTTCTCAAGGGGGAAAATAGATAAGACTCTATTCCTTAGGGAATCTAGAGGCAAAGTCATACTTGTCCAAATATATGTAGATGACATTATATTTGGGTCTACTGAAAGTAGCCTTTGCAAAAAGTTTGCAAAGCTTATGCAAAGTCAATTTGAGATGAGTAGTATGGGAGAACTGAAGTTTTTCTTGGGTCTCCAAGTTAAACAGACTGGAAGTGGTCTATCCATATGTCAGTCCAAGTTCACCCTAGAACTCATAAGGAAGTATGGTATGGATTCATCCAGTACCATGAAGACTCCTATGGGGTCAAGTATGTCTCTAAGCAAGGATGATGCAGGGAAACCTGTAGATGAAACCTTGTATAGAGGGATAGTTGGCTCCCTACTATACTTGACTGCAAGTAGGCCTGACATTATGTATGCTACATGTGTTTGTGCCAGGTATCAAGCCTGCCCTAAAGAGTCTCACTTGACTGCAGTCAAGAGAATCTTGAGATATCTAAAGGGCACACCTTATCTAGGCCTCTGGTACCCTAGGAATGGAGATTTTGATCTAACAGGCTATTCAGATGCAGACTTTGCAGGATGCAAAGAAGATAGAAAGAGCACTACTGGATCCTGTCAATTCCTAGGTGGAAGACTCATTTCATGGAGCAGTAAGAAGCAAACCAGTGTGGCTATTTCCACAGCTGAGTCAGAATATGTAGCTGCAGGAAGTTGCTGTGCTCAACTTCTGTGGATTCAACATCAGCTAGAAGACTATGGATGTCAGGTAAGTAGAACTCCACTTTATTGTGATTCTACAAGTGCTATTTCCATAGCTAATAATCCTGTATCACATAGTAGAACTAAACATATTGAGATTAAATATCACTTTCTTAGGGAGCATGTAGAAAGAAATGATATTGCACTTGAATATGTTAGAACTGATAATCAGATAGCTGATATGTTCACTAAGCCCTTAGAAGAAGCTAAGTTTAATAGGTTCAAAATTGAACTAGGTATGATAAACTTAGACTAAGTTTACAGAACTAAAAATTAGCTAAGTAAAAAGGTGTCGACACATAGACAAGTCTATGTCGACACAGAATAGTAAGTGTCGACACTTCAGGAAAATGGTGTCGACACATCTAGGAAGAAGGTGTCGACACTTCAGAAAGTTAGTGTCGACACATGTCGAGTAGGTGTCGACACATCCAATAAGGTGTCGACACTTAAGTTTTACTCAGAATTTTCTAAGTAAAGTCTCGACTACATGTCGAGTAGTGTGGTGTCGACACTTAACCAAGTGTCGACACATAAAATCTGTTGACTAAACTTGTGTCGACACATGTGTGTCGAGACATTATAAGTCAGTGTCGACACTTATTGACAGTGTCGACACATCTTTAGTAATCCATCCCGCCTGTTCGTCTTCAAACCAGAAAGGTATAAATAGGATTCTGTCTTTGTTTGTCGACACGCTTTCAAAAGTTTCGAGACCAAAACTCTTGTGTCGACATTTCTCTCTTCTTAAGACTAAATCTTCAAACCCTAATGGCTCCCAAGCTCGAGGAGAATGTTAACGAAGGGTATGAGCTCGTGCGAGGTGCTTTTGACGATGGCGATCAAGAAATCAAGACGGTGATAACCCTAGTCACCGATTCAGGATTGGAGTTCTTGGTTTCAGAACCAACCAAGATATGGAAGAAAGAAGTGCTTGAATTCCTTACTGGAGCGTCTGTAGATGACTCGGGCTACAGAATTAAGTCAAGGGTGCATGGCACCAAGGTCAAGGTATCACCCAAAAGTCTGAGAAAGGTACTTCAGCTACCTAAGACTCAAGAAGAAGAAGAAATTTCTACATCCAAGACCAGGGAAGCTTTGGTCTGGTGTGGTCTTGATTCAAATATGAAAATAGGTTCTGTCTTTCACAGAAAAGGCATGAACATTCAAGGAAAATTTCTGTCTGAAGTAGTAGGCAAAGTTATACTAAGCAAACCAGGAGGACATGACAGGGTGTCAGCCTCTATGTTCAGTATTATGACCAGAATCATCTTCAACATCAAAACAGATTGGTCTATGATTGTCTTTGAGAAAGTGAAGGAAAGTCTGAAGAAGCCCAATCTGGGCAGGATTCTAAGTCTCTACCTGGCTGGATCAATTCCAGAGGTAATGAGCACTGCTGCTGGAACTAAAATCAACCACATGAGAAGGATGGACATGAGGATCTTCTCCAGGTGGGAAAGGGTGCTGTCAAAGGAATTGACCACCCCTGAGAAACAAGCTTCTAAGAAAGATTCACCCCCACAGAAGAAGAGGAAGCTAGCTGCTGTGACTCAGGAGTCCTCCAGCAGCTCAGGCAGTGAAGAACATGTTGTTTTCACTCCTGATAATCATGAGGATGAAGCTGCAGAGAAGTCACTTGCTCCTCAGGAGCCAGCTGACATCCAGGGGGAGCCTCCAGCTGTAGAACATCCCTCTACACTGGAGAGTGAGCAAGCTACACAGATTATCCAAGAGGTACTTTTTGACCTTAATACATTAGATTTTTCTGTAATGGATTCTGATTTGTCTGATGTCCATCAGCAAAATCAGCAAGCAACTCAAGAACCAGATGTTGTTCTTCAGGACACATCTGCTGTTGTGCCACAAGTTCCTGATAAAGTAGTTGATAAAACCAGTACTTCTCCTGCACAGTCTCCAGCTGAATACACAATGGAAGATCTATTTCTGAATTTAGATCAAGATGATTTTGATATGGATAAGAATGCTGCTGATGAAGAGAAGGATGCTGCTATTGAGGGGGAGAACTTGGATGTTCAAGAAGAGCCTATAAGGCTAGATACTGAGAAGGCACAAGATGTGCAAACTGAAAAACCCTCAAGCCCTAAGGATAGGGTGGATATAGCAAGTACATCAGAGTCTGAGGATGATGAAGCTGAGCAAGCTCAAAAGAAGAAATTCTTTGTCTTCAAAAGAAGGAGTCAGAGCTATAAGAAAGCTCTACAAACTGTAGCTCAACACTCACTAGTCCAACAAGCTCCATCAACTGATTATAGTAGCCTAATGGTAGCAATGCAAGTAAAGCTGGATGAGCAAAGAAGGGCAATAGAGACATATATTGATGAAAGCCAAAAGTCCCTACAATTTGATCTAGCTCAAGATATCAAATCAATTAGGTTTGAAATGAATTTGAATAAGAAGGAAATGACTGACTGCTTCCACAAGGGTGGTAATGCAGTGGTCTATCTGGCTACTCATCAGGAAAAGATTAAGACTCAAGTAGATGATATAGCACTAAAGCAAGGCTATGTGCTGGAAAATCAACTGAGGATGAATGATAATTTAACAGCTTCACACAATGCAATAGTCACTGAACTGAAGAGTAAGTCTGATGAACCATCAACCTCCTCTGCTGCTGCCAAGGCTGAATTTGATAAAGTATTTCAGGAAGAAATTGCTGCTGTCAAGAATGCAATCAAAGATTCACAGAAGGTCATTTCTGAACAGCTTACAAAGCTTAGACCTTATTTTAAGGAAGGCATCAGGTACTTGGACAGCCAGATAAGATTCCAAAAGGATGATGTAAGAGACCATGTTGAACAAGAAGTCATAAAGGGGGAGAGGGTGTTAGTCAAAGCTAGCTCTGACCATGCCAAATGGATTTCTAATTCCATCAGAGCTACACTGGGCTATCCTCCCCTGTGTGATGATGACAATGTAGCTGAATCTGGTATTCAAAGTGCATATCTTGGAGGTGAGCAACAGGAAGTAGCTCAGGTGATCTATCCACCTCCAGATTTTGAAATGGTTCATGCTGATGTAAGCACAATGTATAGTCCAACTGCTGGTAAGCCTAATATTGTTCTGGAAAAGGTTGTTCAACCTATTACAGCTGCTATGCAAGAGGCTTTGGACAAAGAAGAAGAGACTAGGCTGTCAAAGAAGAAGTTCAGGGAACTGGCTGAGCAAAAACCAGATTTTGAACAGTGGAGCCCTACTTCTAGGAACATCATTCTCACAGCCTGGAAAGCAGCCAAGGACAATGCACATGAGAGGAACAAGTGGTTCTCAGAAGCTGAATGGAGGAAGCATGAAATCAGGCAGGAAGACATTGTCCAGCATAGAAGGAAGGCTAAGTTAGGAAAGCTACCTCCCACAGCTGTGGAGCCTAGCAAGTACTTTCCTAAGCCCTATCATTACTTTGAGAGGCAAAAAATCAAGGCTGAAGAACAGAAGAAGAAGGACTCCAAAGGGAAGAAGACTGCTGAAGCTGAGCCTGCTGCTGCTGCTGCTGTAAAGGCCAAAGTGCAAGCTGGAAAAGGCATAGTCATAAAAGAACCAGAGCAGAATTAGACTAAGATTAAACTGAAGAATGTTGTAATCTGTTACATCAAACATTTTGTGTAAATCATTGAAAATGGATTAACAACAATGTATGAACAATTTTTGATAAATATAAATTTCATGATTGTTCAGATGAATGTGTCTAATTCTTGTTTGTTCTGTAATGCTGAATGTGTATACATGTGTGCTTTATTACATGTTTAAGTTTAACTCTGTTGACATATACCTGTTTTACATCATTTTATAATTTTTAATTATGAGTGGTGTATATCATTGACTAAGGGTTATGACTTCTCCAAATAGGGGGAGATTGTTGGGTACATTGGTTAAATGTACCTGATTTGAAGAAGCCTCACCTAACTCAATGATATACATCATAGTGTATTTGATGTTTGTTTGAGTTACTTGTGCAGGTTAGGTATTCACTAGACTGAAGCTAAAAGTTTCTAAGTCCATGTGTCGACACCCAGAGGGAAAGTGTCGACACTTAAGAAAGCTTGTGTCGACACCCAGACAAGCAGTGTCGACACTTGGAGTCATTGTGTCGACACCTGGGAAGAAGAGTCGACACCAGTCAGAAAGTGTCGACACTTGGAGCTGTGTCGACACTCAGTGTAGAAGAATGCAGAAAAGCTGTGTCGACACTTAGCAGAAGTGTCGACACCTAGAAGAGCTGAGTCAACACCAGAAAGTGTCGACACTTGGAGTTGTGTCGACACTCAGCAAAAGTCTGCAGAATCTAAGTACAAGTGTCGACACTCAACACAATGTGTCGACACTATGCTGAAGAGTCAGTAGTTGAAGAAAGTGTCGACACTCAGCACAATGTGTCGACACACAACCAGAGAAGTCAGTAGTTGAAGAAAGTATCGACACTCAGCACAATGTGTCGACACACAACCAGAGAAGTCAACACTTGAAGAAAGTGTCGACACTCAGCATAATGTGTCGACACTTAGTCGAAGACTCTACACTTGAAGAAAGTGTCGACACAAGGAGCTGTGTCGACACTTAGCAAAGAACAGAAAAGTTACAAAATATTCTAAGTACAAGTGTCGACACTAAAGGAATGTGTCGACACTCAGCTGAAGAAACAAAAGTGAAGACTTGTGTCGACACCAAGAAGCAGTGTCGACACTTGACAGTTTCAACACATGAAGATGTGTCGACACAAAGAAGATGTGTCGACACTTAGAAGAATACAGTTAAAGAATGAAGTACAAGTACTTGTGTCGACACTCAATTTCAGTGTCGACACATGCAGAAGAATCTGTGTCGAGACATACAAGGAATTGTGTCGACACCTTGTAGACTTGTGTCGACACTTACACAACATGTGTCGACACTTGGCCCATAAGTGTCGACACTTAAGAACAGAAAGTCTCGACACTATCTGACAGTTAGAGAAATTTCAAGAAGTGACTGGTTGACATGACAGCTGCCGATCCAGCCGGTCTACATCAACTGTCAGAGATATCAGAAGTCTGTTATGAACCGGACCAGCCGGTTACCATGAAGGAAGCCTATAAATAGGCACCCATTGTTTACAGACTAAGATTGATTGAGTGATCAAGATTGATGAAGTGATATAGAAGTAGTTGAAAAAGTATTTGACAGAGAGAGTTCAGATCTTTGTAAAAGTGGTATATTGAGTATCAACACAAGAAGATCTTGCTGTGCATCGGCAGATCTAAGAAGTTGGAGAGAGAGAGCTCCAACCAAGTATTCAGTCTTTGGAACTAAGGCTGAGAAGAAGAATTCAGAGTCATCTGGATTTCAAGAAGCAGAGGTCAAGGAACAACTGCAGAAGATTCAGACTAATTCAGTTCTAATCAAGAAGCTTTGAAGGAAGCTAAGTCAGTTTGGATCTAACTGAGTTCTTCCAAGAACTCTTCAAGAATCTCTCAACTCCTCTCTTATTTTCTGAGTTGTAGAGTTAGCTATTGTACTTTCTATTTTAACTTGTAGGATCCATTGGATCTGAGAGAATTGTAAGCCTATATTATAAAGGCTGAGGGTAGGGCTTGCTTGCCTGAGTGTAGGAGTTGAAGAACTCTGAGTGTAGGCCTTAATTGGCTGAGTGTAGGCCTGGGTGGCTGAGTGTAGGCCTTTTGGCTGAGTGTAAGGCTTTGGGCCTGAGGTAGGAACCTAGTTGGGTTCTGAGTTAGTGGAGAAGTTTGGCCGAATCTAGTACACTGCTAGATAGGCGAAGGGGGAAAGTGGATGTACCCAAAGATTGGGGAACCACTATAAATTAGTGTGTCTGCTGTGCTGTGCTGTGAATTGACTGTTTGATTTCTGTAATTGCTGTTAGCTGTAGTAATCTGTGAAATAACTGTTGTGCTGCCAAATAAAAGTTAAAAAGGTTTAGGTCACCTATTCACCCCCCCCTCTAGGTGTTTAGGTACCATATCTTTCAAGATCCTTAAGGCAGATTTAAGAATCAAGAAAGAATCAATAAAATGGGTTCTAGTGAGAATCACAAAGAGCTGGGGTCAATGAAATTACCAATATGTAGAAAAGAGATATTTGGATTATGGAAAGAGAGGGTCAGACTCTTTATGGAAGCTTCTGACCGAAGGATATATATTACAGTCAAAGAAGGCCCATATGTGTCAATGAAGATATCCATTCTGGATGCAAATCAGAAAACTCCCAAGGACTTTTTTGAAATGACTAAAGATGAAATCATCCTGGATACTATGGACAAGAGAGCCCAGAATATAATTGTTAGTGCCATTGATGATTCAACATTTCAGAACTTGATTCATTGTAAAACCTCTAAATAAATGTGGGTCACATTAATAGTCTATATGGAGGGATTAGAGGAAGTAAGACAAGATAGGAAGGCAATGTTAAATCAGGAATATGAAAGCTTCAGACAAGGAAAGTCTGATAGCATTACAGAATGTTACAAGAAGTTCTATAGGATAGTTAATGAGTTAATATCCTATGGAAGAGACTTCAGTAACTATGAGCTGAATGACAAGTTCTTAAGATCCCTGACTAAAGACTGGGACACCAAGGTTTGTGTCATTAGAGAAGTGGCCAAACTTGCTGATATACCTCCTCCAACTTTGTTGGGAAAACTACTATCTTATGAGATGCAGTTAATGGCTAGAAAGGAGGAAGAGAAGAATACTAGAGTGGAGCACAAGGAAAAGTCTGTGGCCTTCAAGACTGAAGCCACTAATAAGTATAGAAGCAAGTCTCCATCTTCACCTAAGATAATTGCTGAGGCTGTCACAGATAATTCAGATAGCAAGAGTTCTGATAGTAGTGAAAGTGATGAAGACTTTGCTGCTTTTACAAGGCACTTTCAAAGATTTCTAAAGAAGAGGTAGTGGAGGTCTAAGCCTTCCACTTCTCAGCCAAAAGATGGCTACTCTCAGAAGAGAAAGTCATCCAGGAATGACAGAAGAAGGTCCAAGCCAAGCAAAGCTACATCTACAAAGATTGTGTGTTATTGCTGCAATAGACAGGTACATATAGTGGCTGACTATCCTGAAAAGTGGAAGGAGTCAGTTGACAAAAAGAAGACTCAGGTTAAGAGCAAAAAGGAAAAGTCCTTTGTTGCTAAGAAAGACAAGAGTCTAACACACCAGTCATCTTCAGAAACATAATCAAAAGCTGAAGCCTACATTGGATTATTTGCTGAAGAGGAAGAAGATGAGTTCATGCAGCTAATGAACTCAATTTATGAGCATGAAAACCATCAGTGCAAGGGACTGATGGCTATATCTGAAGGAGACAAGATCCAGAATCAGCCTGGACCAAGTAAGGTACAAAGTTGTTCTTTTAGTTCAATTTATAGTACTGAGTCAGAGTCAGATACATCTGCATCAAGTGATGTGGGTGGGTCTGAATCTGAAGGAGATATTCATCAGTTAATTGATGAATATAGGGACTTGTTGCAGGCCTTGAAGAAAAGGAAAACCTTGGCCAAAACTCAAGCAAAGGAGATTACTAGTCTTAAGTTGGCTGCAGTATATTAAGAGAAGTTGTTAGATCAAAAACTGAATGAGATTGCCAGATTGAAAAACATAACTGTTATTCAAATGGGCACAATCAATTTCAAGAATGATCAGATTAGAAATCTGGAGGTTAGACTACAGAAGGAGAAAGAGATTGTGGCTAGCTTTTCTAAACCTAAATCTGTTTTACCCTTGATAGATGAGTTTGTACCTCAAAAGGGTAAGGCTGGATTAGGGTTTAAAAAACCTGCCTGGACTGTTAGGTCCAAATCTAAAGGCATAGCCCCAGCACAGAACAAGAAGCCTGCTATATATAATTCAGCTAGGGTTGTACCTAAACAAAGGTACAACAAGTTTGAGTACTGGTGTTGTGGCATGGTATGCCACTTTGCCATAGATTGTTGGCACAATTCTAGTGTCAAGGAGAATAACAGTCTGCCTGTGAGAAGACCTACAGGCAGATTTATTAGATTTCAGGCTAACCTGAACCAAGGACCCAAAACTCATTTGGGTTCTAAGGTTAAGTAGTCTTTATGGAAGGTAAGTCCAAGTGTCCATGCCCCAATATGGTACTTGGACAGTGGATGTTCCAGGAACATGACTAGAATAAGGGGATTGCTGAAGGACTACACACCTATCAAGGATGGCCCTAAAGTAACCTTTGGTGGTTCAGAAAAAGGAATCATCAAAGGCTTTGGTAACATTTCTAGTAATTAGATTACTATCACTCAAGTGGCCTATGTGAAAGGTTTGAAACACAACCTTATAAGCATAAGTCAGCTGAGTGATTTTGGATATGATATCTCATTTGTCAAGAATGGTTGTCAAATCAAAAGGTCACGTGATCAAAAGATCATTCTGACAAGATATAGGAAGAGGAATGTTTATTGTTTTAACTTTGTATGTGAGAACAATGTTTCTCCTATTTGTCTTGTAGCTGATGAGAGAGTCTCACATTGTGTTAAATGGCACAAGAGGCTGGCTCATCTTAATTATAAGACTCTTGGCCAACTCTTTAGCAAAGAGTTAGTGAGTAATGGTTCTCAAGTTAAGTGTATAAAGGATGGGATATGCTCAGCTTGTCAAAAAGGCAAGCAGACCAAATCCACCTTTCATAGCCTTGAGAACAAGGATTCAGTGAGGTGTCTATACCTCTTGCATATGGATCTATTTGGTCCTATGCCAGTTCATAATCTAGGTAGGAAGGTCTACACATTTATGGTAGTAGATGACTATTCTAGATATTCCTGGGTGTTCTTCTTAAGACAAAAATATGAAACCCCAAGTATCTTATATAGTTTTGTTAAATAAATTCAGAATGAGTTAGACAGTATAGTGGTCAAAATCAGAAGTGACAATGGTACTGAATTTCAGTCTGAAAGTATGACAAAACTATGTGAAGAATTTGGGATATTTCAAGAATTTTCCTCACCTAGAACACCTTTGCAAAATGGTATTGCTGAAAGGAAGAATAAAACATTGATAGGGGCTGGTAGAACTCTATTGAGTGACACTTGTCTCCCAGAATATTTCTGGGCTGAGGCAATAAACACTGCATGTCATGTAATCAATAGTGCTACTATCACCAAGTGCCACAAAAAGACTCCCTATGAGATTGTGAAGGGCAGAAAACCAAATTTATCCTATTTCAGGATCTTTGTTTGCAAGTGCTATATACTTAACAATGGCAAGTCTTATCTAACCAAGTTTGCTGCCAAATCCCAAGAGGGGATCTTTGTTGGGTACAACAATAATAGTAAGGCTTATAGGGTCTACAACTTGATTACTCAAGTTGTAGAAGAGTCTGTACATATAGTTTTTGATGAAACTAGACTGATTAACTGTGAGTTGCCTAGTAGTGTTTGCAGTTCAACAGGTCTAAATGAGAGAATGGACAAGCTTACCATTACAGAAGGTTCTACTGCAAATCAGCAAGTGGAAAATGGTGGCTGCTGTCCAGGGGGAGTACAAGACTCTCTAGATGCTGAAGAAGACCAAGAGGTGCAGCATGTTGAAGAGACTGGAGGGGTTAAACCTGAAGGAAGACTACCTCCAGCTAATAGACACTTAAAGGATCATCCAGCCAATCAAATAATTAGTGATCCAAGACAAGGAGTGCAAACTAGAAGCATGAATCTGAGTACAGTTCTTTACTCTAGTTTCCTATCACAAGTGGAACCAAAGAAATTTGAAGAATCAGTTCTAGACCCTCACTGGATTGATGTCATGCAAGAGGAGCTGAATCAGTTCAGAAGATGCAAGGTCTGGAAGCTTGTTCCTAAACCCAAAGATCACAACATCATTGGAACAAAGTGGATCTTTAGGAACAAATTGGATGAGAATGGAATTATTATAAAGAAAAAAGCTAGACTTGTTGTAAAATGATATAGGCAGGAAGAAGGTATTGATTTTGATCAAACCTTTGCCCCAGTAGCAAGACTGGAAGTAATCAGGATGTTCCTTGCCCATGCAACATATCAAGAGTTTAAGGTATTCCAAATGGATGTTAAGTAAACTTTCCTAAATGGAGATCTAAAGGAAGAAGTCTATGTAGAGCAGCCCTCAGGTTTTGTTGATCCTCTCAAACCTAATTATGTTTATAGACTTAGGAAAGCTTTGTATGGGTTAAAATAAGCCCCAAGGGCATGGTATGAAACCCTGTCTAGTTTTCTCATTGAGAATAAATTCTCAAGGGGGAAACTAGACAAGACTCTATTCCTTAGGGAATCTAAAGGCAAGATTATCCTAGTCCAAATATATGTAGATGACATAATATTTGGATCTACTGAAAGTAATCTTTGCAGAAAGTTTGCAAAACTTATGCAAGGAAAATTTGAAATGAGCAGTATGGGGAAACTTAAGTTCTTGTTGGGTCTCCAAGTAAGACAGACTGAAGATGACCTGTCCATATGTCAGTCTAAGTTCACCCTAGAGTTGATAAAGAAGTATGGTAAGGAATCATCCACTACCATGAAAACTCCTATGGGATCAAGTATGTCTCTAAGCAAAGATGATGTAGGGAAACCTGTAGATGAAACTTTGGATAGAGTGATAGTTGGCTCCCTTTTATATTTGACTGCTAGTAGACCAGATATTATGTATGCTACATGTGTATGTGCTAGGTACCAAGCATGCCCTAAAGAATCTCATCTGACAGCAGTCAAAACGATTTTGAGATATCTTAAGGGCACACCTTATCTAGGCCTTTGGTACCCTAGGAATGGAGATTTTGTACTGATAGGTTATTCAGATGTAGATTTTGCAGGCTGCAAGGAAGATAGGAAGAGTACTACAGGAACCTGTCAATTTCTAGGTGGAAGACTGGTGTCTTGGAGCAGTAAGAAGCAGACCAGTGTAGCAATCTCCACAGCTGAGTCAGAATATGTTGCTGCAGGAAGCTGCTGTGCACAACTTTTATGGATTCAACACCAGCTAGTAGACTATGGTATTCAAGTAAGTAGAACACCTTTACTTTGTGATTCTACAAGTGTAATTTCTATAGCTAATAATCCTGTCTCACAAAGTAGGACTAAGTATATAGAAATTAGATACCATTTTCTTAGAGAACATGTAGAAAAAGAGGACATTTCCCTAGAATATGTTAAAATAGATAATCAGATTGCTGATATATTTACTAAGCCTCTTGATGAAACTAAATTCAATAAATTTAAAATTGAATTAGGAATGTTGAACTTAGAATAGTTTAATAAAAAATTGGCTAAGTAAAATGGTGTCGACACAAAAAGTTGTCTGTGTCGACACATATTAGTAGTGTCGACATTTCAGAGAAATGATGTCGACACATCTAGAAAGTCAGTGTCGACATTTCAGAGAATTAGTGTCGACACATCCAGAGTAGGTGTCGACATATCCAGGGTGGTGTCGACACTTAGGTTTAACACTAATTTAGTCGAGTGAAGTATCGACTAATCGTCGAACGCAGATGTATAAGTGTTGACACATCATAATTGGTGTTGACACATATAAGTTAACACTGTTGTCGAGACTTTAGTAGTAAGTGACGACACTTTTCAACAGTGTCGACACATTTAGAGTATTTTGACGCGCCTTTTCACCTTCTCTTTTAGAAAGGTATAAATAGGTCTTCAACATTGTTTGTCGACACGCTCTCAATAGTTTCGAGACCAAAACTTTGTGTCGACTTCTCTCTCTTCTAAATTCAAGATTCTCAAAAGCCTAATGGCGCCTAAGCTTGAAGATAACTTCAATGAAGGATATGAGCTAGTACGACATGCCTTTGACAATGCGGAACCAGAAATTCAAGGTGTTGTAACCCTAGTTGCTGAGACTGGTTTGGAGTATCTAGTTTCTGAGCCCATCAAGATTTGGAAGATGGAAGTACTCGAATTCTTTGGTGCAGCTACTCTTGATGAAACTGGACTCAAGATTAAATCCATAGTCCATGGAGAAAAAGTAAAACTCACCCAGAAGAATCTAAGAAAATTTCTACATCTACCAAGAACTAAAGAGGAAGAAGATATACCTACATCTAAGACAAGGGAGGCACTGCAATGGTGTGGACTAGATTCAAACATGAAGATTGGATCAGTTTTTAACAGGAAAGGCATGAACATGCAATGCAAGTTCTTGTCTGAAGTGGTAGGTAAAGTGATTCTGAGCAAGCCAGGTGGGCATGATAGGATATCAGCTCACATGTTCAGTTTAATGACAAGAATTATCTTTAAGCTAAAAACTGATTGGTCAGCTGTGATGTTTGAGAAGATTAAGGATAGTCTGAAGAAGCCTAATCTGGGTAGGATAATAAGCTTGTACTTAGTTGGAACTATTCCAGAAGTGATGAACCAAGCTGCAGGTTCTAAAATAAATCACATGAAGAAGATGGATATCAGAATTATCTCAAGATGGGATAAGGTGTTAACCAAGGACATGCCTACTCCAGAGAAGGAAACACCTCCACAGAAGAAGAAGAAGAAGAAGAAGAAAGCCATAGTGGCTCCTGAATCCTCCAGTAGTTCAGAGGAGTAAGTAGTCTTCAGTTGAAATGAGGAAGAAGGTGATAATACTAGAAGGTCACCAGTACGGAATGAAGATGCACTAAGGCAGGGGGAGCAACCATCTGCTAGCCCCATCCACCTGGATTCACTCCAGAGGGAGCCTCAACATGTGGAAGAGTCAACTCACTTGGATAGTGAACTGGCAACTCAAACAATCCTAGAGGTAATACATGAAGTTAATCAATCTATTTTCCATATTGAGGATGAAGTATTAACTGAGTCTTTAATTGATGTTGATCAGCAAACTCAGTTACATAGTCAACCACAAGATGTTGTCATGGAAGACACATCAGTTGCTGATAATTCTCCAGAGATAAGATACTGTCCAGTCCCTTCTCAACAGGAGTATACCCTAGAAGGGCTGTTCTCTGATTTGCTGCAAACTGATTTTGAGGGAGAGAAAGCAGTTTTTGAGGGGGAGAAGGTAAATCTTGAGGGGGAGCATGTATAGTCTTATGAGGAGACTGTAAGAAATGAGAATGAGGAGCAAAGGGTGCAGGGGGAGTTACCTAAGACTACACAGGACTTGCATCCTAGTCCTAAAGATAGAGTAGACATTGCCAGTACTTCTGCTTCTGAAGATGAAGAAACTGCTAGAGCCAAGAAAAGAAAGCTTATGGTTTTCAAAAGAAGGAGTCAAAGCTACAATAAAGCTTTACAAACTGTTGCTCCACAACCTGCTCCATCAATTGATTACATTTCTTTGTTAGTATCCATGCAAGTGAAATTGGATGAACAAAGGGTAGCAATGGAAAAGTATATAGATGAGACACACAAGGATCTTCAATTCTCTTTGCCAACAGATATCAAGTCAATAATATTTGAAGTGAATCAAAATAATAAAGAAATGACAGATTGCTTCCACAAGGGTGGAAATGCTGTTGTTTATCTTGCCACTCACCAAGAAAAGATCAAAACACAAGTAGATGACATGGCTGTAAAACAAGGATATGTTCTGGAAAATCAGCTTCGAATGAATGATAATCTAACTGCCTCTCATAATGCCATTGTTACACAATTGAAAAAAGTTGCACCAGCCCAGCCTGCTGATAAGTCTACAGCGAAGCCAGAGTTTGATCAGGAGAAATTTGATAAAGACTTCCAGGAAGGCATAACTGCTGTAAAACTGCTATTACAGAGTCTCAAAAGACAATTTCTGGATAGCTACTGAAATTAAAAGCATTCTACAAAGATGGAGTTAATTTTCTAGATGAACAGATCACATTCCAAAAGGATGATCTTAGAGATCATATAGAAAGAGATGTCATAAAGGGGGAGAGGGTTTTAGTCAAAGCTGGATCTGACCATGCTAAATGGATTTCTAAGAGCATCAGAGCCAAACTTGGATATCCACCCCTGTGTGATGATGATAATGTAGCTGAATATGGAATGAATCCTGCATATTTTGGAGGGGAACAAGCTGAAGTAGCTCAGGTGATCTATCCTCATGCAGATTTTGAAATGATTCATCAAGAAGTACAATCTATATACAGCCCTCCTGAGGGTAATAAGAATATTATTATTGAGAAAGTAGATAAGCTTGTGCCTGAGGAAGTTTTGAAAGAGAAAGAAGCTCTAATATCTAAGAAGAGATTCAGAGAACAGGCAGAGTTAAGGCTTGATTTTGAACAGTGGAGCCCAACTTCTAGAAATATTATACTAACTGCTTGGAAAGCTACAAAGGACAATTTTCTAGAGAGGGGTAAATGGTATTCTGAACAAGAGTGGAGAAAGCATGAAGCCAGGCAAGAGGCTATAGTTCAGTACAGAAGAAAGGCTAAACTTGGTAAGCTACCTCCTAATGCACAGGAGCCTAGCAAGTATTTCCCTAAGCCTTATCATTATTTTGAGAGACAAAAGATAATGGCTGAAGAACTAAAGAAGAAAGATCTTAAGGAAAAGAAGCCTGCTGATGACATTGATGCTCCAGTTCAAGCCAAGATTCAATCAGGCAAGGGCATTGTCATCAAGGAGCCAGAGCAGCCATAGAATAGAATTTTCTTAAGTTTACAACTTTGTAATCATTTGTGTTGGAATTCATGAAAACGTTTGATTAAAGAAACTTTTGATAGTGGAACAAATCTTTTATGAATGCTCATTGTGTTAGCATTAACATTTTGTGATAAAATATTTTATATGCTTTGTTTTAGTAATTACCCTGTTATATAATGTTGTTATACATCATATTGTGTATTTGTTATGTATGGTGTATATCATTGACTAAGGATTATGACTTCTCCAAATAGGGGGAGATTGTTGGGTACATTGAAAAATGTGTACTAGATTTGAAGAAGCCTCACCCTACTCAATGATATACATCAAGGTGTATTTGATGTGTTTTGAGTTTATTTGTGCAGGTTAAGTAATTGCAGGAAATGCAGAAAATTTCTAAGTCCATGTGTCGACACCTAGAGAAGCAGTGTCGACACTTATGAAGGCTAGTGTCGACACTGGAAAAAAGCTGTGTCGACACTTGGAGTAGATTGTGTCGCACTAGGAAAGGCAGAGTCGACACCAGAAGAAATGTGTCGACACATACAGGCAGTGTCAACACACTGTGAAGAATTGTCAACATAAATTGTGTCGACACTTAGAGGCAGTGTCGACACATAGAGAAGCTTAGTCGACATCAAATGTGTTGACACCAGGAGGCTGTGTCGACACTCAGCAAGCTTCAACAAAGTTAAAGTAAAAGAAGTACTTGTGTCGACACAAAGGAGATGTGTCGACACTCAGTAAGTTTCAACACAAGAAGGCATGTGTCGACACAAAGGAGATGTGTCGACACACAGCACAATTCAACTAAGTGTTAAAGAAGAAGTATTTGTGTCGACACACAGAATCAGTGTTGACACATTCAACAGAAGGCTTGTGTCGACACACAGAATCTATGTCGACACATTCTGAAGAAGCAGTGTCGAGAAGCTATTACAGCAACACAAGGAGTTGTGTCGACACCACCAAGGCTAGTGTCGACACTTAGTTCACTTGTGTCGACACTTAGTCTATTTGTGTCGACACATTATGAAGATCAGTCTAGACACTTTCAGACATAGACAGTATTTTCAAGAAGTGACTGGATGACTTGACAGCTGTAATTTCAACCGGTGTACCACAACTGTCAGAGTTGTCAGAAGGTTGTTAGAAACCGGATCAGCCAGTTACCATGGAGGAAGACTATATAAAGGCTTTCTCCTTCAATAGAAAAACAATATAGAAGAACAATCACAACCAACTAATAACAACTAAGAGAGAAGTAATTATACGGAAGATTTTCGACGGATGATCTAGAAGAAGTTGGATAGAGAGAGAGAGCTCCGTCTAAGAAGAGCAGTTGCTGAACCAGGATGCAAAAGAAAAATTCAGATTGATATCTGGATCTTAAGTCAGAAGCTGATTGAAGAATCAATTTCTCAAGAGTTCAACCCTACTGAGTTCAGATTCAAGAAGCTTTGAAGAAAGCTAAGAGAGGTTGATCTCTGCAAAGTTCTTCCAAGAACTCATCAAGAAGCCAGCCAACCCTATCTGGGTTGAGGTTAATTACTTTGTAAACATTATTTTTGTAGGATCTTGTATAGATCTGAGCTGTAAGCCTATTTTATAAAGGCTGAGTGTAGGAGATTTAGATCTCTGAGTGTAGGTCTTGTTGAAGACTGAGTGGTAGGGCTTTGTGCCTGAGTTGTAGGAGACAGTATTCTCTGAGTGTAGGCCTTGGTGAAGGCTGAGGTAGGGCAGTTTGCCTGAGTTGTAGGAGTGGTGACACTCTGAGTTGTAGGAACCTGTTTGGGGTTCTGAGCTGTAAGATCTAAGGATCTGAGGTGAAGTGTAGAAGTTAGGCCGAATCTAGTACAGTGCTAGATAGGCGAAGGGGGAAAGTGGATGTAACCAGACCTTGGGGAACCACTATAAAAATCTGTGTGCACTCTGTGTTTGATTATTGCTGTGATTGCTGAGCTAGCTGTGCTGAATAGTTGTAGAATATTGCAAATATAGGTTTAATTGTACAGAGTTTCTTCCTTAAAATTAAAAAGATAAAGTACACTTATTCACCCCCCCCCCCCTCTAGGTGATTAGGCACTAATTCTTTTAGGGGAGGAAAAAGTAAAAGAATATCTAACAAAATCTGGTAAAGACATGAAGGCACAATGAGATGCTAAACTGAAAGAGATTAGTACAGATATACAGACACAGATTCATGTTGTTAAGTTTCACACTTATGATTCTGATGTATGGATGCATAATCATATCTTCCCAGACTTTCAAGTCAATCCAAATAAGGCCCCACCTCCTCATCTTAATCCAACTGTCTGCAAACCTACATTCTCTCCTAGACCAGAACTTTATGAAGCTCCTCATGAAGACTAATCTCATGTCTGGACTTATAATCAACCAGAGTATCCTCAAGATCTTCATCCTGAAGTGCAAGTGACAAAAATAAGAAGTATGGTGAGGGTGACTCTGCCAGAAGATCCATTCCAAGTCAATAAGCTGAGAAAAGAAAAATAATTTGCTGAGGTGTGGAGCCCAACCTCCAAGTCTCTAATTCTAGACACTCTACGGTTGGTTGTGGATTACAATGGAAATAGAAATGATCATTACAGTCACAAAGTGTGGGAGCTTCATGAAAAATGTTTGACAAATAGAAGCCTTTATGATCATGAATATGGACGAAATAATCCCAGTGCCCCTCTTAAACCTCCAAAGTACTATCCTAAGCCATACTGTTATCAGAAGAGACAACAAGAAAAGAAGGGAAGACATCATCAACAGCAATTCAAATGATTGGAGATTAGCTATGGTATAAAATCTTATGGATCTGGACTCTTCTATGGACATACTCTTTATATATATATAATTTTGAATTTTGATGATATATTATTTCTTAATTGTCATTGCAATTACTATTGTGGTTGTTAGTAAATTCTTTTAATTATCTTGATATAATTCACCTTAGTGTAGAGGGTTCTGACTTCTACAAATAGGGGGGATTGTGGGGTATTTTATCCACAATAATCTTGATTTGTGTGAAGTCACCATTGAACTAAGATGAATTAAGTATGCATTTGATGTTATTCTCTAGTTGAGTGCTTGTAGCTCATTATTGGTAAGTGTAGACCAATGTCAGTTTACAATGAGTCACTTAACACAAGACCATACAATGTAATCTATCATTATGTGATCCATGGTGTTGACTCATATGTAACCTCTCTATTGGGATGCACTTCATTTTAAAGTACTAAAGCAAGGAAGAAAGGAAGGGTTGTTTGTCTTTAAAAAAAGAAGAAAAGAAATTTTTTTCTGAAAATTTCCGAAGTCTATTTTTCGAAAAGAAGAATGTTTTTCGAAAGGTATAGGTAAATTTTTCGAGAAAGTAGAACTGTTCTCGAGAAACATAAAGACTTTTCGAAAAACTCTCAAATACTTCTAAGATCTCTTATTCGAGAAATGCCCGGCAGATTTCACGAAATAGCCAAATTTGTTTTTCAAAAAAGAAATGTTTTTGAAAAATCAGACTCATGTTTCGAGAAAGAAAAGTTGTTTTTGAAAAGTCAAATTTATTTTTCGAAAAATTAGTTCCACAGTTCAAAGAATTCTGCGTGAAGCATTTTCTCAAGGAGGGTATGCCATTTTTCAAAAAATCAAATTCTTTTTGAAAAATCATGATTCCTTTCGAAGAATGCAGTTGCAGAAAAATTAAATTTCAAATTCGTCTGAAGGTATTTCAATTCAAACTTAATTCTTCATGATTGGTTCATGTGGATAATTCCTTAATGATTTCAGACCATTAGTGAATGTCCTATATAATGTCTTCTTAACGATTCGCTAACCCTAGTTGTAATTACAGAAATCTGAATCGCCCCAAGTTTTAGATCGAGAAAAGTCGTAGGCCACCATCGTCGTTCTTCTTTGACACTTCTTCCTCGATCCAGCGATTCAATAGAAAAAAATATTCGACTGATCACAAATTCAAGTTTCTTCAATCATTCTTTTGATCGTGTTGGATCCTAAGAGTTTCAGATCATGTTCTCTCAAGATTTCTTCCTCAACATCTTCTTCAAGAATTTCAGTTCTCAAGAGGGAAGAACTTTGAAGATTTCAGATCTTCAAGTACAATTTTTATTGTAGTTGTAAAATTATTTCAACTCTTGTAGGACCTTTGTCTCCGAGTTTGTAGGAAGATTATTCATCCGAGTGTAGATCCCATTTTGGTGGGTCGAGTTTGTAGGGGTGTGTTAACTCTGAGTTGTAGGAGCGTTGCTCAAAGGTGTAGGATTGTTTCAATCCAAGATTTAGAGAAGTAGCCAGGGCTAGCCGTGGTGCTAGATTGGTGAGGAGGAAAGTGGACATACCTATGTTTGGGGAACCACTATAATTTATTGGGTCATCTAGCTTGTGCTTGATTACTTTCAATGTTAATCTCTCTCATATTTTCATTCTGCAAAAGACGCAGATCTCACCTATTCACCCCCTCTAGGTGATTTAGGTAGACAACTAGATACTTTTAATTGTTAATATGGTAGTAGATTAAATCAGCTAGAGGGGGGGGGGGTGAATTGGTTGATTGTAACTTCTTTTTTTACTAGATTGTTTTAGGCTTAACCACACAAACACAAAAAACACACAATTGTTTATAGTGGTTCTCCAAGTAATGGATACATCCACTCTCCCTTCCAGCTTTCTAATAGTGAGTTAGACAAGGCAAACTTCTCCAAACTCAGCTCAAAGAGCTTACTACACAGATCCCTCAAGATCTCTCAGGCTTCCTCTAAACCCTACCTCAGGCCACTGCACTACACACTTAGAGTAAGCTATACTCCTACAACTCAGTAACCATCCAGGTCACCTACCTCAGTCTTATCAAGAAGCCATACATCTCAGGCTTGGAGGACAGCCCGACCTTAGGCATACATTGCCTACAAACTCAGAACACTGATGTTCTTATAGAGAAATACGTATTGTTTACAACAGAAGAATTTATTGAATTTAACCTTCACCTTTTTGGTCTTCTGTCAGGAATGAATAGCAGAAAGCTATCCTAGAGAAGTGTAGGAGATTTGATCTTCAGTTTTACAGCTTGCTCCACCTTTATATTTAACCTTATATAGAAAGGAGAGAAGATTAACCAATGAGACCAGATGGACTCAACTTCATCTTAGATCAGATCTGGGAGAATCTACTAGAAGCTCAAAGCTTTTTGCTCATTCACAACACTTCCAGATCTCAGCAGCAGCTCAAGCGCTTCATAGCACTTTGCAGCACCCCTTACTTCGATCCAACACTTCTTGGTGTTCTTCTTTGACATAGAGGATGCTTTTTGTACAACCCCGTATCAGGCGAGTGGCATCAGCAATAGTCGGTCTAGCCATTTTGGTACAATCCAAGTTCTCGGCGAGTTAGGAGGGGGAAAATACCTTTGGGGGTGCCCGACTCACCTTGGTGGGGGGGGAGTATAGAAGGGGCGAGTGGATCAGGAAGGCTCGCACTCGCCCCTGATATCTCGGCAGGTAGCCGGTGAGTGGGGCAGGCCGGGCCCGCACTCTCCCTGGCCCTCGAGGAGATAGCGAGTGCCAGCCTCATCAGGCACTCTCCACCCCAAGATTGTGGAATCTCATGGACTACTCTCCGAATGATGTATCCTTTACCATTTTACTCCGAGACCTCAGAATAGCGGAGTTGCGCTATTGGCAGGCCAACCTAGACATTATATATCTATTTAGAATAGTGGAGGTTGGCCATTTGTAGACCATTTTCAGAAAACTTTAAATAGACCTAACGGGTTACCTCAGAAGGCATTCTTACTTATGCCCTGGTCTTCTTGTGCTTTTTGAGATATCCTTAGCTCAGCACTTGGCTAAGGAGGTTAAGCGCTCTAAGATCTTTCGGGTGTGTGGTGGGACATCCATGCTGGAGCCTTGAGTATGTTCCTTGTGCTAATTCTTTAGTCGTTTGGCTTGTGAGAGTTAAATAAGTGTGTGATTACCCCTTCCCCAAGAGGTCGAACTGCACAGAGACCGATTTTCAGTTTTAACATTTTTGCTGCAGTGAGTGTTGAGAGTGATCAACGCAGGAACTCGTTGGCGAGCTCGATGACTAGAGGTGAAGGACAGGGATTTGACATGGCCGACTCGCCACCTCTCCCTCCACTCACCACCCTCGGGATGCTCGAGGATTTTTGGCAGGAGGTGATCAGCCTCATCAAGTTCGCACTTGGCACATGCGCTGAGTGCTCGATGCCAGCAGTCCAAATTATTGTTGCCCTAGCCCTGGGCGATGATGCCATAGCTCGGCAAGCTGGGAAGGAGATAGTAGAGGAGGGAATGGAGCGAGATTTATAGGAGCGAGTGTGGTTACCCGGCTCAGTAAGCGAAGGACGGATTGGCGATATGGTTTTGTGAGATCCCTCGGCTCGCCCTATTAGGGGACACAACCCCTTCAATGAGTTGGTTTCATCCGCCCTAGTTCCAGAGGGGTTTTGGGATCCGAAGATGTCCTACTACACCGGGAAGGATGACCCGGTTCAACACATCTAGTGGTTCGAGGATGTGGTTTTGATAAGGTAGATGTCGGTTGCCTTTAAGTGCAGACTCTTCACAATCACCCTCAAGGAGATGGCAAGAGATTGGTTCCACCAGCTACTAGCAAGCTCTATCTATTGCTTGGAGGACCTACGTCAGAAGTTCATGCCGAGGTTCACCACTTCTAAGAAGAGGAAGGAGTCCGAGTCCCTGTTCCACATCAAGCAGGGGGTGAACGAGACCTTGGAGAGCTATGTGGATTGGTTCCAAGTGGAGGTCCTCCAGGTGCAGGAGATACCCCGGCATACCCTGATTATGTCGTTCACCCTGGGGTTGCAACAAGGCTTCTTCAGGATAGAGTTGAAGAGGGTATCGTCTCTCTCCTTAGAGGTGCTGATGAAGAGGGCAGCGAGGGAGGTCGAGTGGGAGGAGTCGAACCCAGACTTTGCTTGGAAGTTGGACAGGTGGGCCACAGAGGAGGAGAAGGTGTCAGGAGGTAAGGAGAGCTGAACCCTGGTAGAGGGAATAACAGTAGCAGCAGCTGAGGTGGGCGTGCTAGGAGCCGAACAATTAGCTCGGATGGAGGAAACAGGAGTGGTAGGACCAAGGCCAGGAGAGAGGTTTCCATGGAGGAGACAACCGCCAGGGGGGATGGGTCAGTTAAACCCCAAGGGCTGGAGGTAGGGCAAAAGGCCCCCTCTTCCTGATTAATGTCAGGATATGGCGATAGCCAAGGGGAGAGGAGCAGAGGCCAGCAGAGGAGAAGGCGGGAAGTTACGGTGGAGTTACCCTATTGTGACTTTCATCAGGAAGAGGGCCATGCCATGGCTACGTGCCCAGAGTTCCAAAAGATGAGGGAAGACAGGGAGAAGAAGCAATCCTGCTAGGAGGTGCAGATTGAGGAGGTCCTGCCTAGGGGAGAGGAGGACCAGTGTAAGGATAATGCCAATGTCGGCAACCGAGGAGGGATCGTAGTGATCCACGGGGGGGGGGGGGGGGGGGGGGGGGGGGGGAGTTGAGGCTGCCCGAAAGGCAAGTCTCCATACAATATACCATAGGAGCATCGCCTCCACATCTATAGCCCCACTCCCGGAGGAGAAGATCACCTTATCTAGGAAGGACATGCCAGATTATGAGGTTCCGCTTTACGACGCGTTTGTCATCCAGACCAAGATCAAGAATTTTACTATCTCCTGGATCCTCATCGATAACAGGATCTCGGTCAAGGTCATCTTCAAGAAGGCATTTGACATGATGAAGGTGGATGCCCGGAGAGTATTTGCCTCGGATGGACCGCTCTTTGGGTTCTCATTACAGGGGAAGGAGGTGGAAGGATGAGTAGGAATCCATATAACCTTGGGGGGGGGGCAATCCAGAAACTGCTGGTTCGTCATCGTAGATGATCCCAACAGTTATAGTGCTATTTTCAGACGGCCCATCATCAGTGCCTTCCACCACGTTCCATCATCTTTCCATCAGTTCTTGAATTTAAACGCTGAGGGAATCCAGGTCAGGGACCGGGAGACCCCAAGGTGTAAGGGAGTGTTATGTCATCGCGGTAAACTCCATCTCTTAGCAGGGAGGAACCGAGGAGATGGAGAGGAGGATTGAAGAGTTATCCAGGCAAGAGGCCGAAGGAGAGGTGGATATGGAAGTGGAGGAAGAGGTCCACACACAAGTGGAGGTAGCGGAAGGAGTTCTGGAGGAGCCTAACGAGGTGATGTCCATGGAAGAAGTAGAGGATGTCCCGATACCTGGTGATGGAGCCATTGGTGAGTGTGGAGAGCAGTAGCGGCTAGACACTGCCGAGGAGGTGGTAGAGATGGAGATTCTCACCCATGGAGGAAGGGTGTAGAAGGTGCGGATCAGTGGGGGGCTGAGCCCGGAGGACCAGGGGAGGGTGTTAAAATGCATCCAAGAGAACTTGGACATCTTTGCATGGAGCGCGACAAAAATGCTGGGTATCGATGTGGACGTCGTCTGCCACTGCCTCAACCATGATCCAGAAGCTTGCGCCATCCAACAGAAGAAGAGGTCCAAAATGAACAAGCTTGCCGAGCCCTTTAGGGAGGAGGTGGCCAAGCTTCTCAAGGTCGGCTTCTTATCCAAAATCCAATACCCCAGTAGGGTCTCCAATGTTGGAATGGTTAAAAAAGGACACAGTCGGTGGAGGATATGTGTTGATTTTTCTTTATTAAATAAATCTTGTCCTAAGGATTATTATCCCTTACCTAGGATCGATACACTGGTTGAGTCAACCGTTGATTTTTCTGTGATAAGTTTCTTGGATGCTTTTTCAGGTTATCATCAAATCAGGATACACCCGCCTGACATAAAAGATGTCTCCTTCATTGTTGGGGAGGGGTGCTACTGCTACAAGAAAATGTCATTTGGGTTAAAGAATGCCGGGGCAACATATAAAAGGATGATGGATCGGTCTTCCAAGAGCAGAAATGGAGGAACCTGGAGGTATATGTAGATGATCTCGTGATCAAGAGTCGGGATGATGACTCTCACCACCGTGATCTAGAAGAGACCTTCATCAACCAGCTGAAGTACAAGATGAGGATAAATCCCTTGAAGTGTGTCTCTGAGTCAAGTAGGGGTAAGTTGCTCGACCATCTTCTTACTCCTGCAGGTGTAGAGACCAACCCTGATAAGGTCATGGCGATCATGTAGTTGGGGTCACCTCAGAATGCCAAGGAGGTCCAAAGGCTGATAGGAAACTTGGTCGGGCTGAGCAGGTTCCTCTCCCGGGCGGGAGAGAAGTGAAACCCATCTTCAAAGCATTGAGGGGAGGAGGGTTAGAAGTTCGAGTGGTCCAAGGAGTGTGAGGAGGCATTCCAAGCCTTGAAGTGGCAGTTGACCCAGGATTTGCTCCTTTAAGGGCCCAAGGAAGGGGAGGACTTTTACCTGTATCTTGGGGTTGGAGCCGAGGCCTTGAGCTCCATCTTGGTCCTGGATGATGGGAAGGAACAGTTGTTTATCTATTATGAGAGTATGGTCTTGAGGAAGGTAGAGCTCTGATATCTGATTCTGGAGAAGTTGCCTTTTTCCCTGGTTATCTCAGCTCGGAGACTCCGACCCTAGTTCCAGGTACACTCCATTCGGGTGGTGACCGACCACCCCCTCCGCAAAGTCTTCGAGGTGGTGGAGCACTCGAGGCGGCTAGCAAAGTGGTTGGTGGATCTGAGTGAGTTCGATATATCCTTCGTTCCCCACCTCTCGATCAAGGCCCAGGAGATGGCCAACTTTCTTGCTGACTATTTGGTCGAGGTGGCGAAGGAAGAACTCAGTCATATAGTACCTTGGATGGTGATGGTAGATGGCACTTCAGGAAGGCATTCCTTGGGGTTGGGGGTGATCTTGGAGAGCCCCAACAAAGAAAAGATCGAGCAAATAGTGGTATTACATTTTCCAATCACAAACAATCAAGCTGAGTACGAGGCGGTGATAGCAGGATTGTGGCTGGCCAGGGAGATGGGAGTGCAAGATGTGGAGGTTCTCACAGACTCCATGGTATTGGATTCCGAGATAAATGGGGAGTTCGAGGCAAGGGAGACAACTCTCTAGTTATACTTGGCAAAGGTGAATGGGGTAATCAACATGTTCCGGACATTCTCCCTCCGACACATTCTAAGTGAAGAAAATGAGAAGGTGGACCAGTTGGCCATGCACGGACCCCGAGTGGGTCGCAACATCACCGACTTGTTCCCCCATCCATCGAAGAGGGGGTGTTGGGTCCATTGTTCCCAATGTCCCTGATTTGTGAGAAGTCAAATAGGTTAATGTCACACACATCAACTATATTTGATGCGCATTTGAGTTCTTGAGTGCAGGTTAGTCCATTTCATATTGATTGGACATGTGGACACAAGAAGTGGTTGCTGGACACAACACAAAAATCGACTAAGCCCACAGGCGTTGAGTGGAGCAAGCTCACTCAAAGCCAGAGGTATGGATTCAATAGTGTCTAGTCGAAATTAGCTTAAGTACAAAAGCAGTTAGTGTAGTCTACTCACTCAATGTCATATAACATATAGTGTTGAGACTATCTCAGTTTAACTGAAAGATAGCAAAAAAGGATGTCTAAGTACAAAAGTGTTCAGTGTATTCGACTCATTCAATGCCATAGAGCAAAAGGCTGTGAGTCAGGCTGAGTCAGTTTTGGCCTAGAAAAATTGGCTAAAAATATGGCTAAGTCCACAAGCATTGAGTATGGTCTACTCACTCAATGTCATACAGCTCAAAGCGTTGAGTGTTGCTGTGCCAGTCAACTCCACAGAAATGTTGAGCAAAAATTTGACTAAGTCCACAGACATTGAGTGTAGCTTACTCACTCAACGCCAGATAACAGAAAAATTCTGTTAAGTAGTTTGGCATTGAGTGGAGCTTACTGTCTCAACGCCAAGGAAAAAGGCGTTGAGTTTAGCTTAATCTCTCAACGCCAGATAACAGAAAAATTTTGTTAATAGTTTGGCATTGAGTGGAGCTTACTCTCTCAACGCCAAGGCACAGAAATTTTTGCTAACGCAAAAAACATTGCGTGGAGCTTACTCTCTCAATGCCAAGGCACAGAAATTTTTGCTAAGGCAAAAAGCGTTAAGTGTAGCTTACTCTGTTAACGCAGATAATAGAAAAATTCTGTTAAGTAGTTTGGCGTTGAGTGGAGATTACTCTCTCAATGCCAAGGCACATGATTTTTTGCTAAGGCAAAAAGCATTGTGTGATGCAAGCACTCTCAATGCTCTCGACGCTATCAACGCCTTGAAGCAGAATTTTGGCTAAGTCCTAATGCGTAGATAGCTTGTCTTTCGCCGAACTCATCTTCGTCGAACTGAGGACCACGTTCGTCGAACTGAGCCTGGTGTTCGTCGAACAGAGTTTAACAAAACGTCGAGCTAAGTCTACAGTTCATCGAACTGACTTTATAATTTCGTCTAGCTCAGGTTCGTCGAATTGAACTCAGCGTTCGTTGAACTGAGCCCGCAGTTTGTCGAACTGATTTTTATGCTCTTGTCGAGCTAAGCTTGTCGTTCGTCGAACGGAGTTTAGAGTTTGTCGAGCTCAATACCTAAACAGACAGAATTTTACCTAAGTGTTGTAGCGTTGAGTGATTCCTACTCACTCAACGCCTTTAGTACTAATGATTGAATTTTGGCTAAGTCCACAGATGCTGAGTCTTGCTGACGTCAACAAAGTCAAAAGTCAACGAAAATTCAAATGTTGCGGAAATGCTGCCAGAGACATTGGCGGGACAGCTGTTGCTATCTTTTGCAATTACCAAAGATTATTTCATCATTAAGTGCTGGGGCCCACTCACAACAAAGAGCCATTGAATTGGGAATTAATGGAAAGCGTGGGCTAATTGGCTAAATCTCGACCATCAATCCTGATGGTGGGACCCACTGCTCAATCATCTAGAGATATAAAGAATCAGGTCATCGAATCAAGAAGAGAATTTCCTGTCTTTGTTTTCTGAAAACAAAAAGTGTAGCCGAACTTCATCTTCTTCCTCGCCATTTTTCGTCGAACTTGGAGAAGTTGTTTAGTGCAGAGAACCTTGTTGGGAAAGAGATAGCTGAAGCAATCCCCATCTGCATCAGCAGGATCTGAAGCTAGCAGGCCTACAAGTTCTGCAGGGAAAAAGGAAGCTGTTTGAAGAAAGATTCTACTGTCTACATATTGTCTTCAACAGCAATATCTTGGATCTGATATCTACTCAGTTCAAGAAGAAGGAAACACAGAGCTTGCTCTGGTTCTAAACATCACATTCTTTATTTTTGTTTTCTGTAAAGATTCTTTGTGAATCTGTGGTTTGTAAGCCTCTACTATAAAGGCTGGGTCTTAGTGACCTGTGTTTGGCTTCGTGCCGGGTGATAGGTCTTTATGACCTGGGTTGGCATAGTGATGTGAAAATATTCACAAAGAGCATAAAAACCGAACTAGCAATCCAATGAGGCAAGTATACTTATCGAAATGTAGCTAGGGGACACAATTGTCGTATTAAAATCCGGGAACTGGTGAGTAATCTTACTCACACAAAAACTATTATCTTATCGTAAATACTTTTGGGGTTATTAACTAAATTAAAAGAAGAGACTACTAGCGTAAAGAAATATACACTTGCACTTGAACAAGAAGGCCACAACTATCGATTAAAACGAGGGGTTGAACAATGATAAAGACAAGCACTCGATTGAGAATCACCTCGGCTAAAGTTGATCAAAACACACACTAATAAACTCTAAATTAATAAGGAGAAGGACCTTGACCGTGGAGGTTCCAAAAGCATGAACACGCTTCTCTTGAAGTCATGCCCACCTGAGTTTTGGAAGGTCCGACTGAACTCTCATCCAAATTGGAGGCCTAAAGCTCGCTTTACGCTACGAACCCCACTATTGGATTTCACTCCAATCCATGAGATTTAACGTCTGCCTCTCTCGAGGGGCGCATGAAACAATCTTTACTCTTGAGCGTTCACTCCTAACTACGAGCCTCTCGGCTAACTAAGAGTGGAAACAAAGATGGAAAATATACATCGATAATATATCTCCAAACATAATTTTTCAAGAGTAAATCAAAAGTCTAAGCCTTACAAAGAAAGACCGAACTAGAGCATCATAATTTAATCAACTCGAACCTCGAATCATAAAGATCGAGTACAAGGAGGATTAGTTACTCATGGTAAAGTGGAGGAAGAGAGATGAGTAGAAGTGCATGAAAAATAAAAATAGAGACAAGAAAATTAATGCAGACTTTATATTAAAATCAACAACGAGCTTACAACTTGAAATAAAAGATTACAAGTGCTGGAAATGAAAACTAAGAAAGCACTAAAACTGAAATGAATTTAACCTAAACTATTACAACAAACTTGAAATCAAAATAAACAAAGAAGTTAAAATAAAAACATGAGAGACGAAGAACAATAAAGGAGAAGTGAAAATGGCAGGACTTCCCCTCTCCCAAAAATTCTGTCTGTTTTTTTTTTCAATGGCGCGGGCTCTATTTATAGTGTAATTCACGGGTTGGTCATGGCCCCAAGTCACGCCCGGGAGGGGCATGTCAGATGGGCATGACAGGTACGGGGAGATCATGGTACGAGTTCTGGCGGGAAAATATGTTTAGATGGGTATGGGTTGACTTGCATTAATGGCGGCTGCAGGGTTTTGAAAGAGTGGGACTCATCCTCTAAAGCAGGATGGCTCAATGAACTGGAGGGGGGATGTAACGTCCCGATTCACACTAGGCCCATCATGCGCATTTTTGAGTCAGGGGTGCTGACTTGGGTTCAGAGAAGTGCTGGCAGCTGGGATGCACTTGTAAATGGGAGGAGAAATCAGTACAGAATAGGACACGAGTAGAGACACGGGCGTGTCCCTACCCGTGTGGGAGAGGCCAACTCTTGAGTCGACGACTCGAGTATGTCCAGAGAAGGACACGGGTAGTGACACGGGCATGTCACTACCATTGTGAAGTGACATGGGTAGAGACACGAGCGTGACCCTACCCATGTGTGTCTGTGTCGAGTTGAACTCGATGAAGCGTGTGGAGATCGACGAAGTGTATCCGTGTGAAGTGACATGGGTAGAGACACGGGCATGTCCCTACCCATGTGTGTTGAGTTGAACTCAATGAAGCGTGTCGAGATCGACGAAGTGTATCCTGTGAGGTGACACGGGTAGCGACGCGGGCGTGTCCCTACCCATGTGCGTCGAGTTGAGTTCGTCGAGACGTGTCCAGAGAAGGACACGACCAAAGAACACAGTCGTTTCATGTGGACACGGGTCGGGACACGGGCGTGTCCCTACCCGTGTCAAGTATTGAACCGACACTTAAACTGTCGTTGACGCTTCGCCCGAGCAGGACACGGGTAAGGACACGGGCGTGTCCCTACCCGTGTCACGTTTCACATATAAGGGTTATGAAAACCCTAGTCATTTTCACTCCTCATTCCAGCCATTTTTCCTGGGAGAAATGATTGGTCCGCGAACAGACTCTTACTGTGGTTGGTTCGGTGAGTCAATCGCCGCGGGCTTGCTAGATGAGGCAAGTGCACCTATCGTAAGTAGTACTCGATATTCGGGAGAATACCGAGGTCATATTATTCCCGGGAACGGGTTGATTAGCCCTACTGCTCCGAAAACACTATTATTTTAACGAAATAGAAGTTGGGGGTTTTAATTAAAATAGGAACGAAAATAGATTTAAGAAAATAGTCGATGAAGAGATAACTCCCGATATCAAATTACGTTATGATTAAAAATAGATTTGAATACCTAGATATCTAAAGTTTCAATTTAATTAAAGCGGAAACTTGGCCGTGGAGGTTCAAATAATGAGCTCACCAATCTCTAGGAATATCGCTCACCTAGACATTAAGACTATTCGACCGGGCTCTCATCCGACGAAGGATTCCCCTTAATGCCCGCATTACGCTAAGAACCCCGCTATTTGGTGGGGAACCCAATCCGGTAGAGTTAGTGCGCCTCCTCTCTCGAGGGTTAGTGCGGAACTCTATTTACCGAGGGGTGATCTGTCCATATGCACGGCCTCTCGGCTAGCTAGCGTAGGGATAACGGAAATAGATCTCATACATCGATATGTGGTTCTACGCGTCGTTAACCCGGGGTAAACCTTAAGTTTTTAATTAAATTGAAAAATTAGACATTTGGTTATTTAAAACATTTTAGATCCCAAAGCTCTTCAATACCGAGGGCTAAAAGGAATTAGCCACTCATCGGAATGGGGATAGATTATATGTTTGGTTATGCGAGCGTTCTAAACTATTCGCTGAAAGGTTATAAAGAAAATAAGAAGAAAAGTAAAATACCCTAACATTAGAAAAGTTATTACAATTAAACACACCCGCACTCATTCAAACATATAACAAGAGACAGAAATAAAATTAAGTTACACATAAAAGAAAATTGCATAATTGAATTTTGCAGGTCCAACTCAAACGAGTGGGGGCGGAAAATAAAAGCTGAAAATTGCAAGTCCTACTCAAACGAGTAGGACTGAAATGAAAGCGAGTCCTACTCAAACGAGTAGGAGAAAATAAATGCGATTACAAGGCTTTCTTAAATATTTACATCAAAATAAAGTCCGACCATTTAACTCCTAGCGAGTAAGCGGAAAATCAAATACAGCCATTTAACTCAAGTGAGTAGGCGGAAAAATAAAAGCTACAAACACTTGCTTGAATAAAATCCAGCCATTTAACTCAAATGAGTAGGCAGAAAAATAAAAACAACACACGCACTCTACTTGAATAAAATCCAGCCAATTAGCTCAAATGAGTAGGCGGAAAAATAAAAACAACACACGCACTGTAATTGAATATAACTACTCACACACTCGACATAAATAAACACATACACACACACTTGCATAATTTAACTTAGGAGCTGAAAAATATCTCATACACACCCACACTCGTGCTAAAATAATTGAGAAAAACAAAGTTATTGAACAATTAAAATGACTGCATTTCTACTGCTGCAATGTAGTAGAAATGCATAAAAAGGCAAAATAAAAATTGTTTGAGCAAAACATTTTCAAATTAAAGTGAGAAAGGCGAGTGCCTGAAAAATTAAAACGTTTATATTTTTATCGTTAGATTTTGATAGAAATACATAAAAAGTGAAAATAAAAATTGTTCGAGCGAAAATATTTTTTTGTAATTACTTAAAATGAAAGTTGATGAAAAATAAAAATAACAATTTATACATTCTTATAGCCTTGTAAAATTATATAAAAAGTGGGAGTAAGCTAAAAAGAACCAATAGTTTTATAATTAAAACAAAGTAAAAGTTAACTTAAGAGGGATGAAAACCACCTTTTTAACGTTTTACAAGTTCTTAAGAACGCATTTTAAAGCATGAAAATCCTAAGTCTAACCAATTTTTAAGAGTTTGAGAATGAAATCGACCATAATAACGGCTATAAATTTTGTTATTATGATAGTAAAACAAATTGTTTTTCATTTTAAAACATAAATTTTGCCATGTTTAACTCATACACACACACACACATAAGAAAATAAAATTAAAAGTACTTAGGATTGATGAAAAGGATGCCTTTAGAGATTTTTCAAAGCATTAAAAAGATTAAAAGAAAAGATTTTATTAACAAAAAAGGTTGATTACAAGGCCTAAAACAACTTGAAAAGGAGGGGGAAAGATCCTTACATAGCCCCAAAACTAGCTCCAAACGGCAGCCCTTAGCATCAAAACGGTTCAAAAATTTGGAACCCTGAACTCATACAGCAGCTGCCCTTAAATAGGCAAAAATTTCCAAGTACACGCCCTCCGACACGGGCGTGTCGGTGGGCGTGTCAGCACTATTAAACATCAGAATTCGGTGAAGTGATGGATTTGGCATTGCGGCTGAAAACACGGCGGTCACGCCCCTTGTCATGGGCGTGACGGTGGGCGTGTCGTGCGGCGATTAAAGGCGTTGTTGACTTCGGGAGTCGCCGGCGGCGGTTTGCCGGGCTGACACGGGCGTGTCGTATCATTGAACACGGGCGTGTCTCTGTTGGCTTCGACGAACGTTGAGCGCAAAACGTCGACCTGGCTGGCACGGGCCTGGTCACGCCCCATGTCGGATTGACACGGGCGTGTGGCCGGCCGTGTCAGGCTTTTCTCTTCAAAAATCTTTGATTTCACTGGCATTTGACGGGTCACGCCCTGGGCATGGGCGTGACCCACAGTACACGGGCGTGACATGTGTATTTTGTGCAGATTTTTTGCTTTTTATCTGCAAAAAAAAAAATAAATTCGCAAAATATTTACAATAAAAGAAACATTTTATTGAACAAAAATAAGTAAAAATGACAAAAATAAAGTAAAACGACTGATATAATGTACATAAAACTAGGTATATTTACAATTCATCAAATACCCCCATACTTAAGCGTTTGCTATTCCAAAGCAAAAGTTTGAGGTGAACTTATAAGGAATAGAAAAAACTCCAAGTTTAGCTATCGCTTAATCAATTATAAGAGAGATCTAAATAAATAAACGGGGTGTAAGAGTTAAGTCCTAAATTTATGAAGATGATTTAAATAGCGCAAAAGTTTTGACCAAAAGGCTTCTTGATATAATCAAATAGAAAGCAATAATTGTAATGGTTAGATAAACAAGAATAGTTTGGAATTATATAAATTTTTAGCCTATAGGAGTTTTACTGGAAATAATGCAATTTACAAATTATGCTCTCAAAAAGATTTTTGAATTAAATCTAGAATCGTGAAATTGGTAAGGAGATTGATGGTGGTTTATGATGAGGGTTTTGATTTTGAGGCAAGGTAATTTTTTCTCGAACCTCCATTTTTTTTTCTTTTTGGATTATTAGGAAAATGAAATCTTATTTTCCTAATATCATTTTTTTCAACTTTATAATAAATTTTAACCCAATGTATATGTGTAGGAGTAATGGATTTTATTCTCTTACTCCATAACATATAATCTTTTTAATCTATTGGGTGTCTATGTTTACAGAACGAAATCTTATTCCCATTGACATAGGATCTTTTAATGATAACAATTTTATCATGTCAAGTAGGTCATGATAGGAAAGGTGAGAAAAGAAAACAAGATTTTTTATTAAAAAATAATTTTGAGAGCAACCTTAATAAATTATAAGTTCCAATTTTTCAGAAAACTAAAAGTAAACATAATTGAATCCTATTGTCGTTATTGTCTAACATAATACACGTGCACCTATCAATGAAAAATTAAAAGTAGTGCCTAAAACAAGTTCGCTATTTTTAACAAAGCATAATGAATTCTTTAAAACTTATCCCTGAATAGTTAAATTTTTCAATCTATAATTCACAAATGAATAGCAAACAGAGAATTAATAAAATTCACATATAAATAAACTCAAAGCAAAATTTTTGGATAGCAAGAACATTAAGGATGGTATATTTGATTTATTTGTTTCAAAATATTTTTTTTGGTTTTTTAGAGTTTTTTCATCATTTTTTTGTGTTTTTTTATTTATTATCTCTTTTTTTATATTTTGTTTTTTTGTATTTTTGTTTTGTTTTACTCAATTTTTTTTAAATATTTTGTTTAGTTTTCCTCTCTTTTTTTTTGAATTTTTTTTTGAACTTATTATCTTTTTTTTAGATTTTTAAGGTTTTGCGGAAAGTGCGAGAAAAAGAGACGGTATTTACAAGAATAAGAGAGAAAAGGAAGGGGGAGAGAGATGATTATTTACAAAAATATTTACACAGATTTGTACAAAATGAAACTAAATTTTTTTTGGAA
Source organism: Platanthera guangdongensis (assembly GCA_039583875.1). Classification (NCBI taxonomy): domain Eukaryota; kingdom Viridiplantae; phylum Streptophyta; class Magnoliopsida; order Asparagales; family Orchidaceae; genus Platanthera; species Platanthera guangdongensis. Next base: position 83,147,016 of record CM077160.1, read on the forward strand.
TTTTTGTTTTCTAATTTTTTGGAGTTTTTGTTTTATAATTTTTTTTGAAATTTTGTTTTACAAATTTTTTTTTTTTGGAATTTTTGTTTTAACAATTTTTTTGGAATTTTTGGTTTTCAAAAAACAGAAAAAAAAAACATTTTAAAGACAAAAAAAAACATAAGTTTTTGGGATTTTTTTTTCATTTTCAAAATTTTTTTTTGTTTTGTTTTGCTTTGTTTTTTTTTGTTTTATATAATTTTTTCATATATGTTTTTTTGGGTAGTGCAGAAAATAGAAATATAGTGCAGAAAATAGAAGTGCGAAAAAGAAAGCGAGAAAACACTCACATACTTAAGTCCAACATTGTCCCCAATGTTGTAGCATAAGTATGCGAAACAAAACATGGAAGAAAGTATATACAAAGAAAAGAAATAGAGGGGGGGGGGGTAGAAGCTTCCCTGACAGGAGGTGGGGAAGGCGCAGTTTAGGAACCCTGCATTATGAAGACAGATAGCAAAGAAAAATGTAAACAGATAGCGAAAAAGATAAACATGGGTTGCCTCCCAGGAGCGCTTTGTTTATAGTCACGTAGCTTGACTATTTTGGCAGTTTATATATCGAGGAGGGTTATGGATTCGAAATTACCGCCCACAGGATTGTCTGCTATGTATAATTTTAAGCAATGACCGTTCACTTTAAACGAGCCTTTATCCGGGTGGGAGACGAGTACGGTCCCATAAGGCCAAACCTCTTCAACTTTGAAGGGGCAGGACCAACGTGATCTAAGTTTCCCGGGGAAAAGTCTAAGTCGTGAGTTATAAAGAAGGACAAGATCGCCCGGAGAAAAAGTTTTGTGGGGCTTGAGTTTTCGGTCGTGATAAAACTTAGAACGCTCCTTATAGAACTTATTGCTCTCGTAAGCGTTGGCACGCCATTCATCGAGCTCATTTAGTTGCAATTTTCTATTTTGGGCGGCTAAGCTAGCGTCGAGATTTAAAAGTTTTAAAGCCCAAAGTGCGCGATGTTCTAATTCTACGGGGAGATGACACACTTTACCGTAGACTAATCGATACGGCGTACAACCAATTGCGGTTTTATATGCGGTACGATAAGCCCACAACGCATCGTCGAGTTTGATGGACCAATCTTTCCTATTAAGTGAAACGGTTTTCTCTAATATGCGCTTTATCTCTCGATTTACTACCTCTACTTGGCCACTAGTTTGCGGGTGGTAGGGGGTGGCAAGTTTGTGCGTGACGCCGTATCTAGCTAACATCTTAGCCATCTGGGTGTTGCAGAAATGCGTCCCCCTATCGCTTACAATAGCGCGCGGAGTACCGAAGCACGAAAATAGTTTTTTTAAGAAATGTAACGACGACTCGCGCATCGTTGGTGGGGAGAGCTTGCGCTTCCGCCCACCTCGATACATAGTTGACCGCTACTAAAATATACATATTTTTTAAAGACGGAGGTAGGGGGCCGACGAAATCTATGCCCCATAAATCAAAGACTTCGTACTCTAAAAACATGTGTTGGGGCATCTCGTCGCGACGAGAGATGTTACCCGACTGCTGACAGCTATCGCATGCGCGTACAAAATTGGGAGCGTCTTTGAATAGAGTGGGCCAAAAGAAGCCCGCCTCTAGCGCCTTACGCGTGGTCCGGTTAGCTTGATAATGCCCACCAGCCGGACCATCGTGGAAGTGCCTAAGGATTTGCGTGCACTCCACACCCACGACACTTCTTCGGACCGCTTGGTCCGCGCAGATACAAAAAAGAAAAGGGTCCTCCCAAAAGAAATATTTCAAGTCAGAAAAGAATTTCTTCTTTTGCTGGCTCGAAAAGTCTTCTGGAAGCACCCTCGCAACTAAATAGTTCGCAAAATCTGCGAACCACGGCGGGGAAGATGAACTAGTAGTTATGGCTAGGAGGCGTTCCTCGGGGAATCTGTCATTTATGTCGGATTCGACGAGCGCTTCCGCAGCGGGATTTTCTAAGCGGGAGAGGTGATCGGCGGGTAAATGTTTTGTGCCCCTCTTATCCCCAATCTCTAAATCGAACTCCTGTAAGAGGAGACTCCATCGAAGAAGCCGGGGTTTGGAGTCCGTTTTCGCTAACAAATATTTTAAGGCGGAATGGTCGGTAAATACGATAACTTTGGATAGCGTAATATACGAGCGAAACTTATCGAAAGCAAATACGACGGCTAAAAGTTCCTTTTCCGTTGTTGTTTAATTTCCTTGTGCAGGATTGAGTGTCTTTTTAGCATAGCAAATAGGATGAAAATATTTGTTTATACGTTGGCCAAGAACAGCTCCTACGGCAATATCACTAGCGTCGCACATAATTTCGAACTGAAGGGTCTAATCGGGCGCCACTAAAATAGGTGAATTGATAAGTTTTTGTTTTATGAAATTAAAGGCAGACTCGCATTCGCTGTCAAAGACAAAATTTGATTCCTTTTCCAAGAGGCGAGTAAGTGGCTTTGTTATTTTTGAAAAATCTTGAATAAAAAGCATATAAAAGCCCGCGTGCCCTAAGAAACTCCTAATTGATTTAACGTTGGAAGGCGGGGGAAGTTTTTCGATAATTTCAATTTTGGCTTTATCGACCTCCATCCCCTTAGACGAAATCATATGGCCGAGAACCAAACCTTCTCGAACCATAAAGTTACATTTTTCCCAATTTAAAACAAGATGCGTGTCCTCGCATCGCCGAAGGACACGTTATAAATTACTAAGACAGGACGGGAAAGAGCTTCCGAAAACAGAGAAGTCATCCATAAAGACTTCCATAATGTCTCCTACCAGCTCGCCAAAGATCGCCAGCATACATCGTTGGAATGTAGCGGGTGCATTGCAGAGGCCAAATGGCATTCTTAGATATACGAAGGTACCAAACGGGCATGTAAAAGTTGTTTTCTCTTAGTCATCGGGGGAAATGGGGATTTGGAAAAACCCCGATAATCCATCAAGAAAACAAAAATACGGATGACCAGACAAATGCTCTAAAATTTGGTCTACGAATGGTAGTGGGAAATGATCCTTACGGGTGGCGTCATTTAGTTTTCTATAATCGATGCACCCCCGCCAACCTGTAACAGTACGAGTTGGGATGCGTTCATTGTGCTCATTCTCCACTACGGTAAGACCGCCCTTTTTGGGCACCACGTGAATGGGAATAACCCACGTACTATCTGATATGGGATAAATAATCCCCGCATCTAATAATTTAATAATTTCGGCCTTAACGACGTCTTTCATGTTTGGGTTAAGACGTCGTTGTGGCTGAATAGTTTTGCGGCAATTATCGAGAAGGAAAATCTTATGTGTGCAGAAATACGGGTTAATCCCTTTGAGATTAAAAATTTGCCAAGCAATTGCGTGGCGATGTTTAAGCAAAACTCACAATAAATTGAAAGCTTCCGATTCGCTCAAATGCGTAGAAATGATAACAGGGAGTGTATCATCTTTCCCCAAAAAGGCGTATTTGAGTGAATCGGGTAGGGGTTTGAGTTCAAGGCAGGGCGGTTCTTCTAACGAGGTTTTAATTCCTATGTCTTTCTTACCAATTGGTTCGGAAGGCAAGTCTATAGAGGTATCCTCATTGCAGTTAAAAATTTCGAGCGCATAAAGACCGTCGTTTAAAAAAGTAGACTCAAAAATAGGGGAAGAACAATCTCCGATATATGTGTCTAAATTATAACAAAAGTCATCGCTCGATGATGAGTCTCCTATGGATGGATTAATAGAGAAAGTAACTTCGTCATCTCCTACCCGAAGGAGGAGACGACCGTTACTGACATCAATTAATGCGCGAGAGGTAACGAGAAAAGGGCGACCGAGTATAATTGGTACATCAGTGTCCTCCTCGATGTCCAAGATGACGAAGTCTACCGGAAAGATAAACTTATCAACTCGTACAAGTACGTCCTCCACTACCCCAACGGGAAACTTAACCAAGCGATCCGCTAGTTGGATTCGCATTTTAGTAGGTGCCGGAGTGCCCTAACCTAATTTTTGAAAGAGCGAGAATGGCATCAAATTAATGCTCGCGCCTAAATCTGCAAGAGCGTATTTTACTAATATATTGCCAAAAAGGCACGGGATGGTGAACCGTCCCGGGTCATTTCTTTTTAGTGGCAATTTACTAGTAAGAGCCGCTGAGCAGTCAGCATTTAGAGAAATATGCGAAATATTTTCTAATTTTTGTTTATTGGAAAGAAGTTGTTTTAAGTATTTCACATATTTAGGCATCTGAGAGATTACCTCGCAGAAGGGAACATTAATATGATTTTGTTTTAATAATAAAATAAATTTTTCCTACTGCGCGTCCTTACGCTCACTATTAAGTTTATGCGGATACGACAAGGGCGTTTTAATAATTTTTTCATTTAAAACTTGTAAATACGGCATAATCGAAGAAGGGGGAAGAGGGGTCGGAGGTGAAATATGTACCTGAGGATCGGTCCGTTTTGGATCGATCACCTCGTTTCCGCTACAGAGGGTTATAGAATTGATATTTTCCTGCGGATTGGGCTCCGTGTTTCCCGGCAGTGCCCCGAGCGCGCGCTCGGACATCATTCGCTCAAGCTGTCCAACCTGGAGTTCTAAGTTTTTTAGCGATCCGGTGATGTTCCAGATATTTGACTCGTTGGAAGCGATATATTTAGAAAACCTATCCTCCATCGGGGAGGGTTTTGGAAGAGGGGGAGGCGGCAGAAATCCGGGCGTGAAAGAATTCGGCGGGCGCTGCGCATTATTCGCATTGCTCCATGAGAAGTTGGGGTGGTTCCTCTAACCCGGATTATAGTTATTGTTATAAGGGTTGTTATTGGGGTTGAAGGAAGGTCGCCCAGCATTTCCCACGTAGTCTACGAATTCATTTGCTACGCTGACATTGGGGGGAATAGACCAAGGAGGAGTGGTGGAGGCAGCAGACATCTCCGCCACCTGCTTCGTCAGCCTTTCAACTTGAAGGGCTAAGTGGGCAGTGGCATCCACTTCAAAGAGGCCGGCAGCCTGCTTGGGACGTCCCCGCGGGACGTTCCATTGGTAGGCATTCATAGCCATCTCTTCAATAAGAGGTTGGGTAGTCTCGAGAGTCTTATTATTCAAGGTACCCCCGGCAGCCGCGTCAATCATTTGACGCGTCTGATAATTAAGCCCATTGTAGAAGATTTGGACCTACAACCACGCAGGCAGCGCGTGGTGCGTACACTTGCGGAGGAATTCCTTTAAGCGCTCCCTAGTCTCAAAAAGAGACTTGGAATCATTCTGCACGAACGAAGAAATGTCCGCCCGCAACTTTGTAGTTTTGGCGGGCGGAAAATACTTCGTTAAGAACCGTTCCGCATGGTCAGCCAAGGTGGTGATATATCCTCATGGGAGGGAATTCAACCATGTCTTAGCTTTGGATCTGAGGGAGAATGGAAAAAGGGGCAAACGAATGGCGTCATCAGTTACGCCATTGATCTTAAAAGTATCACAAATCTCCAAAAAACTAGACAAATGAATGTTCGGGTCCTCATCCGGCTGTCCGTCGAACTGCACGGCATTTTGGATCATTTGGATAACGCTCGATTTGATCTCAAAATTATTGTTCGCCACCGTAGGGTGAACAATACTGGACCCAGTATCATCCAAATTTGGCCGGGCATAATATGACATTGTACGCTCGACGGCCGCGTTCGAATTGGGGTCGGTCATAGCAACGGCAGAGGGTTCTCCGATGGATTCTTCGAGATCCAAAGAGGGGTTTCGGCATTGAGACCGAATACGTGCAAGCGAGCGTTCGATCTCAGGATCGAAATCTAAATTTTCTGACACCGAAGGCTGTCCACGGGTCATAAACCCTAAAATAGAAAGTAGAAAATTAACTTCTTTTTTTGGATTGGATTTTGAAGAAAAGTTTTTAAGCCTTTTTTTTAGTTTTTGAAATAAAGGTAAAACTAATAGACTTCGGATTCGGAATAACAACTCAAAGAGTTCCCCGGCAACGGCGCCAAAAACTTGATTGGCCCGCGAACAGACTCTTACTGTGGTTGGTTCGGTGAGTCGATCTCTGCGGGCTTGCTAGATGAGGCAAGTGCACCTATCGCAAGTAGTACTCGATATTCGGGAGAATACAGAGGTCGTATTATTCCCGAGAACGGGTTGATTACCCCTACTGCTCCGAAAACACTATTATTTTACCGAATTAGAAGTTGAGGGTTTTAATTAAAATAGGAACGAAAATAGATTTAAGAAAATAGTCGATGAAGAGATAACTCCCGGTATCGAATTACGTTAGGATTAAAAATAGATTTGAATAACTAGATATCTAAAGTTTCAATTTAAATAAAGCGGAAACTTGGCCATGGAGGTTCAAAATAATGAGCTCACCTATCTCTAGGAATATCGCTCACTTAGACATTAAGGCTATTCTACCGGGCTCTCGTCCGACGAAGGATGCCCCTTAATGCCCGCATTACGCTAAAAACCCCGCTATTGGGTGGGGAACCCAATCCGTTAGAGTTAGTGTGCCTCCTTTCTCGAGGGTTAGTGCGAAACTCTATTTACCCATGGGTGATCTGTCCATATGCACGGCCTCTCTGCTAGCTAGCGTATGGATAACGGAAATAGATCCCACACATCGATATGTGGTTCTACGCGTCGTTAACCCGGGGTAAACCTTATGTTTTTAATTAAGTTGAAAAATTAGACATTTGGTTATTTAAAACATTTTACATCCCAAAGCTCTTCGATACCGCGGGCTAAAAGCAATTAGCCACTCATCAGAATGGGGATAGCTTATATGTTTGGTAATGCGAGCGTTCTAAACTATTCGCTGAAAGGTTATAAAGAAAATAAGAAGAAAAGTAAAATACCCTAACATTAGAAAAGTTATTACAATTAAACACACCCGCACTCATTCAAATATATAACAAGAGAGAGAAATAAAACTAAGTTACACATAAAAAAAATTGCATAATTGAATTTTGCAGGTCCCACTCAAACGAGTGGGGGCGGAAAATAAAAGCTGAAAATTGCAAGTCCTACTCAAACAAGTAGGACTGAAATGAAAGCGAGTTCTACTCAAACGAGTAGTAGAAAATAAATGCGATTACAGGGCTTTCTTAAATATTTACATAAAAATAAAGTCCGACCATTTAACTCCTAGTGAGTAGGCGGAAAATCAAATCCAGCCATTTAACTCAAGTGAGTAGGTGGAAAAATAAAAGCTACAAACACTTGCTTGAATAAAATTCAGCCATTTAACTCAAATGAGTAGGAGGAAAAATAAAAACAACACACGCACTCTACTTGAATAAAATCCAGCCAATTAACTCAAATGAGTAGGCGGAAAAATAAAAAACAACACACGCACTCTACTTGAATATAACTACTCACACACTCGACATAAATAAACACACACACACACACACACACACACTTGCATAATTTAACATAGGAGCTGAAAAATATCTCATACACGCACACACTCGTGCTAAAATAATTGAGAAAAACAAAGTTATTGAACAATTAAAACGACTGCATTTCTACTGCTGGAATGCAGTAGAAATACATAAAAAGGCAAAATAAAAATCGTTTGAGCAAAACGTTTTCAAATTAAAGTGAGAAAGGCAAGTGCCCGAAAAATTAAAACGTTTACATTTTTACCGTTAGATTTTGATAGAAATGCATAAAAAGTGAAAATAAAAATTGTTTGAGCGAAAATATTTTTTTGTAATTACTTAAAATGAAAGTTGATGAAAAATAAAAATAACAATTTATACATTCTTATAGACTTGTAAAATGGTTTAAAAAGTGGGAGTAAGCTAAAAAGAAGCCATAGTTTTATAATTAAAACAAAGTAAAAGCTAAGTTAAGAGGGATGAAAACCACCTTTTTAACGTTTTACAAGTTCTTAAGAACACATTTTAAAGCATGAAAATCCTAAGTCTAACCAATTTTTAAGAGTTTGAGAATGAAATCGGCCATAATAACGGCTATAAATTTTGTTATTATGATAGTAAAACAAATTGTTTTTCATTTTAAAACATAAATTTTGCAATGTTTAACTCATACACACACACGCATAAGAAAATGAAATTAAAAGTACTTAGTATTGATGAAAAGGAGGCCTTTAGAGATTTTTCAAAGTATTAAAAGGATGAAAAGAAAAGATTTTATTAACAAAAAAGGTTGATTACAATGCTTAAAATAACTTGAAAAGGAGGGGGAAAGATCCTTACATAGCCACAAAACTAGCTCCAAACGGCAGCCCTTAGCATCAAAACGGTTCAAAAATTTGGAACCCTGAACTCATACAACAGCTGCCCTTAAATAGGCAAAAATTTCCAAGTACACGCACTCCGACACGGGCGTGTCGGTGGGCATGTCAGCACTATTAAATAGCAGAATTCGGTGAAGTGACGGATTTGACATTGCAGATGAAAACACGGCGGTCATGGCCCTGGTCACGGGCATGACGGTGGGCGTATCGTGCGGCGATTAAAGGCGTTGTTGACTTCGGGAGTAGCCGGCGGCGGTTTGTCGGGCTGACACGGGCGTGTCGCATCATTGAACACGGGCGTGTCCCTGTTGGCTTCGACGAACGTTGAGCGCAAAACGTCGACCTGGCTGGTACGGGCCTGGTCACGCCTCGTGTCGGATTGATACGAGCGTGTGGCCGGCCGTGTCAGGCTTTTCTCTTCCAAAATCTTTGATTTCACTGGCATTTGACGGGTCACGCCTTGCACAGGGCGTGACCCACAGTATACGGGCGTGAAATGTGTATTTTGGTCAGATTTTTTGCTTTTTATCTGCAAAACAAAATTAAATAAATTCGCAAAAATATTTACAATAAAAGAAACATTTTATTGAACAAAAATAAGTTAAATGACAAAAATAAAGTAAAATGACTAATATAATGTACATAAAACTAGGTATATTTACAATTCATCAAGAAACTTCTGTAGAGAGAGAAAACTGCAGGAGCAAGTCCTAGAGGAGAAGATCCGCCGCTGTTGTGAAAGAGAAGATGCTGCCGAGAAGAGTCACAAGATCCATGGCCGAAAATAGTGGAAACGCCGGAAATGAGGTGAGCATACTCCCCTCTCCCTTGGTGCTAGATCTGTAGATATCTAGGTGAGATGTCGACTCAAAAGAGTCTTGACTAGCGAGATGGTGATTTCTCTAGGAATAGGCTGTTCTAGGGCTTGTGCTCTAAGGCTAGTTGTGTCTTCAACCTCTCCAAACTTCTATGTGAAGATGGGGGATGGTTCTGTGAAGAGTTATGGACTCATGAGGATGAATAAGTGAGCATGAATTTCTGATGTGATTTTGTAAGATCGACTTGAGAAGGAAGATGAACTGATGTCGTTCATTCCGCTTTAAGAGGCGAGCCGAATCTGTGTTCTGCGCGCAGCGATCTCCTTGGCCATTTTTAGATGTGATATGGCCAGATCTGGGCTTTCAACTTAACACGAAAGTTGAAGTCCTTGAAAATACCTTTCCAATGAGTGGTTGCACGACTTCAGCAAAAGCATGTAGCTATGGAAAAGTCTGAACGAAAATGAAGTCCGATAAATCCTGCATGAAGAAATTGTGTCCTGTACGCAGCGGACTTCAAGGCAAATTTCAAGTATGATACTATTGAATCTGGGTTGTGGTCTGAACATAAAAGTTGTATCCCATGGAAAGACCTTTCCATCAATGGGTTACACATCTTCACCGAATTCTTATAGGTTCGGGAATCTCCGGTCGAATCTTCTGTCCAGATTTATCTTGTACTTAAATTCCGAGTTTAGAATAATATTGGATTTGGACTCGATAGAGATAATGTTGCAAATTAACTTGAGGTTTGTTGAACTCTTTTATGTCAACCATCTTAATTCAATGAATGATGAAGTTTATTAATTGGATTCCACATAATTGATTTGTAAAGCGAACCATACTTAAATGAAATGATTTGATAGAAATTGGTAGACTATTATAAATGCGCATCATGATAATAATGTGTTGAATCATTTGGGAAGAAAGGTAAGAAGATAACTTATGGCCATGTGTTTAATTATTTAACATAATGAATTTAGTGTCCAATGCTTAGAGCGTCGTCTCCCTACAGCTAACATTGTGGAAGGGTGTAAGTGCGGTGTTAACTGTCACTAGTTGGGATTACATTGAGATGAGTCAAAGTCGGACGATTGGGCTTGGTCCTCAGTGTTCATTTCCCGGGGCCCCTTTTGTGCTGAGTGTCTAGTTTGGCTTGGTCCTCGTGCTTTCTCCGAGGCTACTTCCATGCCACGGTGATGTGGAATTGCATGCAGTGTGAGTCGACACGTGGTGTCGTAATCATGGGTTAAGGATAGTGTGGCAGGTCTACGAGCTCGTCGATCGTCACACCGACGGGAGTTGACAGTTAGACTTTGGGTGGTTAGGCTTGGTCCTCGGTGTTCACGTCCTGGGGCTCCTTCCGTGCTAAGTGAACGGTTGTGCTGGGTCTTCGTTCTTACTTCCGAGGCCCCTTCCGGGTCACACAAGGCCAGTTCAGGGTTGTGTTCTCGGTGCACATCTACCCGAGACCCCCGCTGGGCCATAGTATGCATGGGCTCTGCTATTGTGTTCTTAGTGTTGAGGCGTACGGAGGCCTAGTTGAAGTTGTGTGGATACCCTCCTAGTAGTAGAGATGCCCGCTCTACTGTCACCACCTGGCCACGGCGGTTGATGCCAGAGAGGTTAGCTACCTTCTCGAAAAGTGGGAACTACTAGTCTATGTCGGCACATCGGTTGCATGTGTATGATCATGGGTGAGTCATTTCATAGCATACATAGCATCTCATTACAATATACAACAAGATCTTCATTGTATAAGTTTGTATGAGCACTCTTATACAATGAGTTACTTTATGTAAACTGATCCTTAACTTATAAGATTGTATGTGCATCCTTATAAGTTAAGTTACTTTCCTGCTGTAGATGCTTGTATTAGATGGTTCATTATTGCTTTGTAGAACTGCTAGATTATACTGCTATTAATCTTATCGTACTATTGCCACCTGCTTGTACCTGCTTATACTATTTATTGTACTTTATACTCTTGCTCTTTTCTCCGCCCGGTGCCGAGGAGTCGTCGGGGGAGCGGATGTGAAGCCACTTAGTCTTTTCGACTAACGGTTGCTACGTATTCCTTTTTAGGAGGTCACCCTGCAGGTAGAGCAGTCGCAGACTATGCAGCAGGACAGCCAGGCCAGGACGATAGGGCCTGAAGTGACGGTGCCATCGCTACCGTCAGTTACTGATGTGAATGTTGAGCGACTCTAATGTAGCCCCGTTTCGCGTTTATATATTGTGCCCTAATATTATAGAAGCATGGTTTAGCTTCTTTATTTGATGTACTTGGACTATTATGCTTGTGTGGATTTGACTTCTTGTTTATATTTTGGTTGGGTTGGTATGTACATATTGATATTGGTTGTAGCCGGCAGAATAGGCGTCATGTGGTACAGGTTAGCACGTGTGCTAATGCTACCGCAAGGCGGCTGTTCTGCGCATAAGACCCCTTCGTGCTGTGTTTTGGGATCGGAGATCGGGGGGGTCTTACAAATTGTATCAATTTACCACGTTCCTCAACTAAAGAAGTCATTCAACAATGGTACCACCCCCGTTCGATTAGTCAGTTTATGGACAAACTGACTTAGCGGAAGCAGTGGTGTGCCCATATGTAATTCACACAAAGTATGTCCAACTTTAACCTTTGGATTAGCCAACCTGACCTTACATTTGTATTGTACGTGTAGATTCCAGTGCACGTTAAGTCGATAAGGGGCACTCCTGCCCCTTCCATACCCACTCAGTTCCAACAATCCGAGTTGGGGCAGATGCTCACCGCCATCCTGGATGCCTTTATGGCGCAGCAGCCTCCAGTGCAACAACAGGCTCCGAGCTCAAACTGGCTAAGCACCTTTCGGGCTCTCTCCCCTCCAACCTACCTTGGGACAGAGTCGGCTGCGCGCACTGAAGAAAGGCTCGACATGGTGCAGGAGCTATTGGTGGGGATCCGTTGCCCAGCCAACATGGATGTAACGTTGGTAGTGTTCGCATTGGAACTACATGCTAAGAGGTGGTGGAAGTCACTCATGGGCTCCACCTTCCAAGGTCGAGTCTATACAGAGATAAGTTTGAATGAGTTCTCGGGTGTCTTATTGGAGCACTCCATTCCCTCATCTGCTCGAGATGAACTCGAAGAGAGGTTTCTTCTGCTGAAGCAAGGATCAAAGACGGTTACGAAATATCAGCGAGAGTTCCAGCACCTCACGTGGTTCGTAGATTCATATGATTTTGATGATAGAGGGTACGCCAAGCATTTCTACAAAGGATTGCGAGATCCCCTAATGTAGACCCTTTTGTTTATAGTGGACGCTAGTTTGGCAGAGATTATCGACATAGCGAAGAGACTGTAGGCGGACCACTTGGGAAGTGGTAAGATACCTGCGGAGGGCGTGATGGAAGCTGGCCCAAGCAATAGAAGGAGACAGGACTTTAGAAGAGGAAGAGGATATCAAAGAGGTGGAGGCAGTTTCCACCGAGATTTTAGAGTGGAGCATCCTGTTGCGCAGCCGCCTGCACTGCCTCCACCACCTCATCCTCAACAATTTCAGCAACCTGAGCGGCGTTGTGGGCTGGTGTGTTTTGAATGAAACCAGCCGGGCCACATTCGACGTTTCTGCCCGCAGTTATTTAGGAACGTTCCTCCTGCTATCCCTCCGGCAGCTCCTCGTGAACGTGGTTACATTCGTGGTCGACGACAAGGACCGCGAAGTGGAAACCCTAGTCCTACCCGGGATAAAGTGTACGCCCTGTCAATAGCGCAGGAACGGAATCCCCAGGATGTGATTGCAGGTATGTTGTCGTTAGCTTTCACATTTTCATTATTTAACTTATATTACTTAAGACATACTTGACACCTAGTGTTGAGTTTTGGTTATTGGTACTTAGGCACCATGATAGTCGGCGGGAAGACGGCCTATGCACTGTTCGATACGGGTGCCTCACACTCTTTTGTGTCCGAGACATGGAGGGTGTACAATACTTTACTGGTATAGCTCGACGAGTATGCCTCCCGGACGGCTCTGAGATGATCGCAACTACCAAATGCGAATTTGAGATACTTATTGAGGGAAAGGCCTTTGATACGCCTGCCATGGTATTGAGAATGCCGGAATTCGACATCATTCTGGGCATGGCGTGGTTGGACTGGCACTTCGTAAGGATTGATTGTGCGGAGAAACGAATCTATTTGAGACATGGGGACTCCGATGTCATCTTCCAAGGTATTAGCTTCGCACCACATATTTTGTTATCTTCAGTTCAGGCTGTAAAAGCCCATATGAAGGGGGATGAAGTCTTCATAATCTATTTCAAGTTAAAGGAGATGGCGTTGGATATGAAAGATGTACTGGTAGTGCGGGATTTCCCCGAGGTATTTCCTAAGAAACTGCCAGGATTACCCCCGCACAGAGAAGTTGATTTTCAAATTAATCTGGTACCGGGCGTCAAGCCTCTATCCAGGGCCCCTTAATGAATGGCCCAAAGGAACTCACGGAGTTTAGAGTTCAACTACAAGAATTGGTGGAGTCAGGGTTCGTTCTCCCTAGCTCGTCACCTTGGGGAGCCCCTGTATTGTTCGTCAAGAAGAAGGATGGAACACTGCATTTAAGCATAGACTATCGGGAACTCAATCGACTGACGGTGCGGAACACTTATCCGCTAACCCGGATCGATGAGTTGTTCGATCAATTGGTAGAGCGCATTGGTTTTCTAAGTTAGATTTGCGCTCGGGATATTATCAGTTAAGGATATGAGAGGAGGACATCCAGAAAACGGCCTTTAGTTCAAGATATTGACTGTACGAGTTCACTATAATGCCGTTTTGGCTCACAAATGCCCCTTCGGCCTTCATGAGCTTGATGAACAAGGTGTTTGAACATTATTTGGACATCTTCGCTATTATTTTCATCTACGACATCCTGGTCTACTCAAAGACGGAGGAGGAGCATATTGAGCACTTGACTTTGGTATTGAAGAAATTAAAAGAGCACGCCTTATTCGCCAAGTTCAGCAAGTGCGAATTCTGGATTCAAGAGGTTGCTTTCTTGGGGCATGTGATCAGTGGAGAAGGACTAGCGGTGGATCCGGCCAAGGTGCGTGCCGTGAAGGAGTGGTCGCCCTTGAGTCGGCGGCTGATGTGCGGAGCTTCCTTGGACTTGCTGGGTATTACCGCAAGTTCGTAAAAAGATTCTCAAAGATTTCCCTCCCTCTTACTTCCCTGACAAAGAAAGGTGTGCCATTTGAGTGGACACCCCAATATGAAGCGTCGTTCCAAGAGCTGAAGGATAGACTTACCTCCGCCCCTATCCTAGCACTTCCGTCTGGGAAGGAAGGATTTCAAATTTACACCGACGCATCATATCAAGGGATGGGAGCGGTGTTGATGCAGCACAGACACGTGATTGCTTATGCTTCAAGACAGGTGAAGAAGCATGAAATTAATTACCCGGTTCATGATTTGGAATTGGGAGCAGTGGTGTTTGCCTTGAAGATTTGGAGGCACTATCTATACGGCGTCCACTGCGAGATTTTCTCAGACCATAAAAACTTAAAGTACGTTCACACACAAAAGGAATTGAACCTGAGACAACAGTGATGGTTAGAGTTTCTGTGCGATTATGAGTTCACTTTGAACTATCATCCCGGAAAGGCGAACTCGGTGGCCGATGCATTGAGCAGAAAGGTACCAGACTCAAGCCCAGGGTCTCGGTTGATGAGTATGGAGTTGGCTATGATGATTGAAGAGATGGATATAACTTTTTTATATAAGGCTCCTTCGGCAGAGTATACGAAGTACTTGCCAAACATGAGCATAGTTTGTGATATCCGGGACCGAATTCCGGCGTAGCAAGGAAGGGATGTGGCTCTGGCCCTAATAATCAAGGCAATCGAAGATGGGCCTACAGATGAGTATACACTAAAAGATGACCTCATTTATTTCCGCGGTTGGCTCTACATTCCCAAGGGCGGTAAAATCTGGGAGGATATCTTGAGAGAGGGACATTGCTCTCAGTATTCAGTGCACCCGGGTATTGCCAAGATGTATGTCGGCCTACGGAAGACCATGTGGTTGTCGGGAATGAAGAAGGATGTCAGATATTTCGTTATAGACATCGAAGCCTGTCAAAGTGTGAAGGCAGAATGCAAGAGCCCTGGTGGTTTGCTACAGTTGTTGCCCATCCCCGAGTGGAAGTTCGAGGATATATCTATGGACTTTGTCCATGGGTTACCTCGCTCACTCTCATGGAATGATTTTGTGGTGGTGGTCGTGGATCGACTGATGAAAGTAGCCCGGTTCATCCCTATGAGAAAGACGATCATGTGGATGTCTTGGTACGTCTCTTTGTGGAGCAATTTGTACGGTATCATGGCATGCCCAAGACAATCATTTCTGACCGGGATGGTCATTTCACCTCAAAGGAGTGGAAGGTGGTACATGCATATTTGGGTTCACGCCTTGCCTTTAGCATTGCGTTTCATCCTCAGAAGGATGGGCAGTTTGAGAGGACCATCAGAACACTGAAAGATTTATTGAGATTATGTGTGTTGGATAGAGGAAAGTCGTGGCAAAGGCTCCTACCTCTGGTAGAATTATCCTACAACAACGGTCATCAAGCTAGCATTGGCATGACACCCCATGAATCCCTTTATGGAGGAAGGAGCATAACCCCCTTGTCTTGGGTGCAAGATGAAGACCCAAAAGCTTTGGCAATTGAGTATATTGATGATACCGATGCAGTGGTTAGACTAATACGGGATCACAGGCTGGAGGATCAAAGTCGGCAGGCGAAGTATTACAATGCAAAGCACTGGATGGTGGATTTTTAAGTGGGTGATAAAACATTTCTGAAGATTCGGCCGATGCATGGAGTGTCACGGGTGCGTGGTGTGAAAAAACTCAGCCCAAGGTACGTTGGGCCATACACTGTATTGGAAAGGATTGGCGCGTCGGCCTATCGGTTGGAGTTACCGCGAGAGCTAGGGAATATCCACGACGTGTTCCATGTGTCGTCGCTTCGAAAGGCGTTGTTGCGGCCCGATCAATATATCCCCACTACTGATGGTGTCATGGCGACTGATAGGTCTGTGTGACTAGAGCCGGTGCGGATCGTAGAAAACGAGACAAGAATAGTGTGCTGCAAAAGTGTTCCTTTGGTAAAGGTGCTATGGTCTAATCATGGGAAGGAGGAGTATACATGGGAGCCGGTGGACTTAATGCAAAAACGCTACCCGTAATTATTTCCTCGAGGTAATTTTGTTTAAAAGCGTATTTTATCTTCTGTTATGCTTTTCTCCCATAGCCTTAGCCTGATTTTGGGGACGAAATCTTTTATTTTGTTTATAGGATTTGTAACGTCCCGATTAGCACTAGGCCCCTCGTGTGCATTTTTGAGTCATGGGTGCTGACTTGGGTTCAGAGAAGTGCTGGCAGCTGGGCTGCACTTATAAATGAGGGGAGAAATCAGTACATAATAGGACACGGGTAGAGACACGGGCGTGTCCCTATCCGTGTGGGAGAGGCCAACTCTCGAGTCGACAACTCAAGTATGTCCAGAGAAGGACACGGGTAGTGACACGGGCGTGTCACTACCCGCATAAAGTGACATGGCTAGAGACATGGGCGTGTCCCTATTCGTGTGTGTGTTTGTGTCGAGTTGAACTCGACGAAGTATGTCGAGATCGACAAAGTGTATCCGTGTGAAGTGACAAATGGCATTCTTAGATATGCGAAGGTACCAAACGGGCAGGTAAAAGTTGTTTTCTCTTAGTCATTGGGGGAAATGGGGATTTGGAAAAACCCCGATAATCCATCAAGAAAACAAAAATACGGATGACCAGACAAATGCTATAAAATTTGGTCTACGAATGGTAGTGGGAAATGATCCTTACGGGTGGCGTCATTTAGTTTTCTATAATTGATGCACCCCCGCCAACCTGTAACAGTACGAGTTGGGATGCGTTCATTGTGCTCATTCTCCACTACGGTAAGACCGCCCTTTTTGGGCACCACGTGAATGGGAATAACCCACGTATTATCTGATATGGGATAAATAATCCCCGCATCTAATAATTTAATAATTTCGGCCTTAACGACGTCTTTCATGTTTGGGTTAAGACGTCGCTGTGGCTGAATAGTTTTGCGGCAATTATCGAGAAGGAAAATCTTATGGGTGCAGAAAGACGGGTTAATCCCTTTGAGATTAAAAATTTGCCAAGCAATTGCGTGGCGATGTTTAAGCAAAACTCCCAATAAATCGGAAGCTTCCGATTCGCTCAAATGCATAGAAATGATAACAGGGAGTTTATCATCTTTCCCCAAAAAGGCGTATTTGAGTGAATCGGGTAGGGGTTTGAGTTCAAGGCAGGGCGGTTCTTCTAACGAGGTTTTAATTCCTATGTCTTTCTTACCAATTGGTTCGGAAGGCAAGTCTATAGAGGTATCCTCATTGTAGTTAAAAATTTCGAGCGCATAAAGACCGTCGTTTAAAAAAGTAGACTCAAAAATAGGGGAAGAACAATCTCCGATATATGTGTCTAAATTATAACAAAAGTCATCGCTCGATGATGAGTCTCCTATGGATGGATTAATAGAGAAAGTAACTTCGTCATCTCCTACCCGAAGGAGGAGACGACCGTTACTGACATCAATTAATGCGCGAGAGGTAGCGAGAAAAGGGCGACCGAGTATAATTGGTACATCAGTGTCCTCCTCGATGTCCAAGATGACGAAGTCTACCGGAAAGATAAACTTATCAACTCGTACAAGTACGTCCTCCACTACCCCAACGGGAAACTTAACCAAGCGATCCGCTAGTTGGATTCGCATTTTAGTAGGTGCCGGAGTGCCCTAACCTAATTTTTGAAAGAGCGAGAATGACACCAAATTAATGCTCGCGCCTAAATCTGCAAGAGCGTATTTTACTAATATATTGCCAAAAAGGCACGGGATGGTGAACCGTCCCGGGTCATTTCTTTTTAGGGGCAATTTATTAGTAAGAGCCGCTGAGCAGTCAGTATTTAGAGAAATATGCGAAATATTTTCTATTTTTTGTTTATTGGAAAGAAGTTGTTTTAAGTATTTCGCATATTTAGGCATCTGAGAGATTACCTCGCAGAAGGGAACATTAATATGATTTTGTTTTAATAATAAAATAATTTTTTCGTACTGCGCGTCCTTACGCTCACTATTAAGTTTATGCGGATACGACAAGAGCGTTTTAATAATTTTTTCATTTAAAATTTGTAAATGCGGCGTAATCGAAGAAGGGGAAAGAGGGGTCGGAGGTGAAATATGTACCTGAGGATCGATCCGTTTTGGATCGATCACCTCCTTTCCGCTACAGATGGTTATAGCGTTGATATTTTCCTGCGGATTGGGCTCCGTGTTTCCCGGCAGTGCCCCGAGCGCGCGCTCGGACATCATTCGCTCAAGCTGTCCAACCTAGAGTTCTAAGTTTTTTAGCGATCCAGTGATGTTCCGGATATTTGACTCGTTGGAAGCGATATATTTAGAAAACTTATCCTCCATCGGGGAGGGTTTTGGAAGAGGGGGAGGCGGCAGAAATTCGGGAGTGAAAGAATTCGGCGGGCGCTGCGCATTATTCGCATTGCTCCATGAGAAGTTGGGGTGGTTCCTCCAACCCGAATTATAGTTATTGTTATAAGGGTTGTTATTGGGGTTGAAGGAAGGTCGCCCAGCATTTCCCACGTAGTCTACGAATTCATTTGCTACGCTGACATTGGGGGGAATAGCCCAAGGAGGAGTGGTGGAGGCAGCAGACATCTCCGCCACCTGCTTCGTCAGCCTTTCAACTTGAAGGTCTAAGTGGGCAGTGGCATCCACTTCAAAGAGGCCGGCCGCCTGCTTGGGACGTCCCCGCGGGACGTTCCATTGGTAGGCATTCATAACCATCTCTTCAATAAGAGCTTGGGCAGCCTCGAGAGTCTTATTATTCAAGGTACCCCCGGCAGCCGCGTCAATCATTTGACGCGTCTGATAATTAAGCCCATTGTAGAAGATTTGGACCTGCAACCACACAAGCAGCGAGTGGTGCGTACACTTGCGGAGGAATTCCTTTAAGCGCTCCCTAGTCTCAAAAAGAGACTCGGAATCATTCTGCACGAACGAAGAAATGTCCGCCCGCAACTTTGTAGTTTTGGTGGGCGGAAAATACTTCGTTAAGAACCGTTCTGCATGGTCAGCCAAGGTGGTGATACATCCTCGTGGGAGGGAATTCAACCACTCCTTAGCTTTGGATCTGAGGGAGAATGGAAAAAGGGGCAAACGAATGGCGTCATCAGTTACGCCATTGATCTTAAAAGTATCGCAAATCTCCAAAAAACTAGACAAATGAATGTTCGGGTCCTCATCCGGCTGTCCGTCGAACTGCACGGCATTTTGGATCATTTGGATAACGCTCGATTTGATCTCAAAATTATTGTTCGCCACCGTAGGGTGAACAATACTGGACCTAGTATCATCCAAATTCGGCCGGGCATAATATGACATTGTACGCTTGACGACCGCGTTCGAATTGGGGTCGGTCATAGCAACGGCAGAGGGTTCTCCGATGGATTCTTCGAGATCCAAAGAGGGGTTTCGGCATTGAGACCGAATACGTGCACGCGAGTGTTCGATCTCAGGATCGAAATCCAAATTTTCTGACACCGAAGGCTGTCCACGGGTCATAAACCCTAAAATAGAAAGTAGAAAATTAACTTCTTTTTTTGGATTGGATTTTGAAGAAAAGTTTTTAAGCCTTTTTTTAGTTTTTGAAATAAAGGTAAAACTAATAGACTTCGGATTCGGAATAACAACTCAAAGAGTTCCCCGACAACGGCGCCAAAAACTTGATTGGCCCGCGAACAGACTCTTACTGTGGTTGGTTCGGTGAGTCGATCTCTGCGGGCTTGCTAGATGAGGCAAGTGCACCTATCGCAAGTAGTACTCGATATTCGGGAGAATACCGAGGTCGTATTATTCCCGGGAACGGGTTGATTACCCCTACTGCTCCGAAAACACTATTATTTTACCGAAATAGAAGTTGAGGGTTTTAATTAAAATAGGAACGAAAATAGATTTAAGAAAATAGTCGATGAAGAGATAACTCCCGGTATCGAATTACATTAGGATTAAAAATAGATTTGAATAACTAGATATCTAAAGTTTCAATTTAATTAAAGCGGAAACTTGGCCATGGAGGTTCAAAATAATGAGCTCACCTATCTCTAGGAATATCGCTCACTTAGACATTAAGGCTATTCTACCGGGCTCTCGTCCGACGAAGGATTCCCCTTAATGCCCGCATTACGCTAAAAACCCCGCTATTGGGTGGGGAACCCAATCCGTTAGAGTTAGTGTGCCTCCTTTCTCGAGGGTTAGTGCGGAACTCTATTTACCCATGGGTGATCTGTCCATATGCACGACCTCTCTGCTAGCTAGCGTATGGATAACGAAAATAGATCCCACACATCGATATGTGGTTCTACGCGTCGTTAACCCGGGGTAAACCTTATGTTTTTAATTAAGTTGAAAAATTAGACATTTGGTTATTTAAAACATTTTAGATCCCAAAGCTCTTTGATACCGAGGGCTAAATGCAATTAGCCACTCATCAGAATGGGGATAGCTTATATGTTTGGTTATGCGAGCGTTCTAAACTATTCGCTGAAAGGTTATAAAGAAAATAAGAAGAAAAGTAAAATACCCTAACATTAGAAAAGTTATTACAATTAAACACACCCGCACTCATTCAAATATATAACAAGAGACAGAAAAAAAACTAAGTTACACATAAAAGAAAATTGCATAATTGAATTTTGCAGGTCCCACTCAAACGAGTGGGGGCGGAAAATAAAAGCTGAAAATTGCAAGTCCTACTCAAACAAGTAGGACTGAAATGAAAGCGAGTCCTACTCAAACGAGTAGGAGAAAATAAATGCGATTACAGGGCTTTCTTAAATATTTACATAAAAATAAAGTCCGACCATTTAACTCCTAGCGAGTAGGCGGAAAATCAAATCCAGTCATTTAACTCAAGTGAGTAGGCGGAAAAATAAAAGCTACAAACACTTGCTTGAATAAAATTCAGCCATTTAACTCAAATGAGTAGGCGGAAAAATAAAAACAACACACGCACTCTACTTGAATAAAATCCAGTCAATTAACTCAAATGAGTAGGCGGAAAAATAAAAAACAACACACGCACTCTACTTGAATATAACTACTCACACACTCGACATAAATAAACACACACACACACACACACACTTGCATAATTTAACATAGGAGCTGAAAAATATCTCATACACGCACACACTTGTGCTAAAATAATTGAGAAAAACAAAGTTATTGAACAATTAAAATGACTGCATTTCTACTGCTGGAATGCAGTAGAAATACATAAAAAGGCAAAATAAAAATCGTTTGAGCAAAACGTTTTCAAATTAAAGTGAGAAAGGCAAGTGCCCGAAAAATTAAAACGTTTACATTTTTACCGTTAGATTTTGATAGAAATGCATAAAAAGTGAAAATAAAAATTGTTCGAGCGAAAATATTTTTTTGTAATTACTTAAAATGAAAGTTGATGAAAAATAAAAATAACAATTTATACATTCTTATAGACTTGTAAAATGGTTTAAAAAGTGGGAGTAAGCTAAAAAGAAGCCATAGTTTTATAATTAAAACAAAGTAAAAGCTAAGTTAAGAGAGATGAAAACCACCTTTTTAACGTTTTACAAGTTCTTAAGAACACATTTTAAAGCATGAAAATCCTAAGTCTAACCAATTTTTAAGAGTTTGAGAATGAAATCGGCCATAATAACGGCTATAAATTTTGTTATTATGATAGTAAAACAAATTGTTTTTCATTTTAAAACATAAATTTTGCAATGTTTAACTCATACACACACACGCATAAGAAAATGAAATTAAAAGTACTTAGGATTGATGAAAAGGAGGCCTTTAGAGATTTTTCAAAGTATTAAAAGGATGAAAAGAAAAGATTTTATTAACAAAAAAGGTTGATTACAATGCTTAAAACAACTTGAAAAGGAGGGGGAAAGATTCTTACATAGCCACAAAACTAGCTCCAAACGGCAGCCCTTAGCATCAAAACGGTTCAAAAATTTTTAACCCTGAACTCATACAGCAGCTACCCTTAAATATGCAAAAATTTCCAAGTACACGCACTCCGACACGGGCGTGTCGGTGGGCGTGTCAGCACTATTAAACAGCAGAATTCGGTGAAGTGACGGATTTGACATTGCAGATGAAAACACGGCAGTCACGGCCCTGGTCACGGGCATGACGGTGGGCGTATCGTGCGGCGATTAAAGGCGTTGTTGACTTCGGGAGTCGCCGGCGGCGGTTTGTCGGGCTGACACGGGCGTGTCGCATCATTGAACATGGGCGTGTCCCTGTTGGCTTCGACGAACGTTGAGCGCAAAACGTCGACCTGGCTGGCACGGGCCTGGTCACGCCTCGTGTCGGATTGATACGAGCGTGTGGCCGGCCGTGTCAGGCTTTTCTCTTCAAAAATCTTTGATTTCACTGGCATTTGACGGGTCACGTCTTGCGCAGGGCGTGACCCACAGTATACGGGCGTGAAATGTGTATTTTGGGCAGATTTTTTGCTTTTTATCTGCAAAACAAAATTAAATAAATTCGCAAAAATATTTACAATAAAAGAAACATTTTATTGAACAAAAATAAGTAAAAATGACAAAAATAAAGTAAACCGACTAATATAATGTACATAAAACTAGGTATATTTACAATTCATTAAGAAACTTCTGTAGAGAGGGAAAACTGCAGGAGCAAGTCCTAGAGGAGAAGATCCGCCGCTGTTGTGAAAGAGAAGATGCTGCCGAGAAGAGTCACAAGATTCATGGCCGAAAATAGTGGAAACGCCGGAAATGAGGTGAGCATCCTCCCCTCTCCCTTGGTGCTAGATCTGTAGATATCTAGGTGAGATGTCGACTCAAAAGAGTCTTGACTAGCGAGATGGTGATTTCTCTAGGAAGAGGCTGTTCTAGGGCTTGTGCTCTAAGGCTAGTTGTGTCTTCAACCTCTCCAACCTTCTATGTGAAGATGGGGGATGGTTCTGTGAAGAGTTATGGACTCATGAGGATGAATAAGTGAGCATGAATTTCTGATGTGATTTTGTAAGATCGACTTGAGAAGGAAGATGAACCGATGTCGTTCATTCCGCTTTAAGAGGCGAGCCAAATCTGTGTTCTGCGCGCAGCGATCTCCTTGGCCATTTTTAGATGTGATATGGCCAGATCTGGGCTTTCAACTTAACACGAAAGTTGAAGTCCTTGAAAATATCTTTCCAATGAGTGGTTGCACGACTTCAAGCAAAGCATGTAGCTATGGAAAAGTCTGAACGAAAATGAATTCCGATAAATCCTGCATGAAGAAATTGTGTCCTGTACGCAGCGGACTTCAAGGCAGATTTCAAGTATGATACTATTGAATCTGGGTTGTGGTCTGAACATAAAAGTTGTATCCCATGGAAAGACCTTTCCATCAATGGGTTACACATCTTCACCGAATTCTTGTAGGTTCGGGAATCTCCGGTCGAAACTTCTGTCCAGATTTATCTTGTACTTAAATTCCGAGTTTGGAATAATATTGGATTTGGACTCGATAGAGATAATGTTGCAAATTAACTTGAGGTTTGTTGAACTCTTTTATGTTAACCATCTTAGTTCAATGAATGATGAAGTTTATTAATTGGATTCCACATAATTGATTTGTAAAGCGAACCATACTTAAATGAAATGATTTGATAGAAATTGGTAGACTATTATAAATGCGCATCATGATAATAACGTGTTGAATAATTTGGGAAG
Organism: Platanthera guangdongensis; assembly: GCA_039583875.1. Classification (NCBI taxonomy): domain Eukaryota; kingdom Viridiplantae; phylum Streptophyta; class Magnoliopsida; order Asparagales; family Orchidaceae; genus Platanthera; species Platanthera guangdongensis. Next base: position 83,170,949 of record CM077160.1, read on the forward strand.
AAAGGTAAGATGATAACTTATGGCCATGTGTTTAATTGTTTAACAGAATGAATTTAGTGTCCAATGCTTAGAGCGTCGTCTCCCTACAGGTAACATTGTGGAAGGGTGTAAGTGCGGTGTTGACTGTCACTAGTTGAGATTACATTGAGATGAGTCAAAGTCGGACGGTTGGGCTTGGTCCTCGGTGTTCATTTCCCGGGGCCCCTTTCGTGCTGAGTGTCTAGTTTGGCTTGGTCCTCGGGCTTTCTCCGAGGCAAATTCCATGCCACGGTGATGTGGAATTGAATGCAGTGTGAGTCGACACGTGGTGTCGTAATCATGGGTTAAGGATAGTGTGGCAGGTCTACAAGCTCGTCGATCGTCACACCGACGGGAGTTGACAATTAGACTTTGGGTGGTTAGGCTTGGTCCTCGGTGTTCACGTCCTGGGGCTCCTTCTGTGCTAAGTGAACGGTTGGGCTGGGTCTTCGTTCTTACTTCTGAGGCCCCTTCCGGGTCACACAAGGCCAGTTCAGGGTTGTGTTCTCGGTGCACATCTACCCGAGACCCCCGCTGGGCCATAGTATGCATGGGCTCTGCTGTTGTGTTCTTAGTGTTGAGGCGTACGGAGGCCTAGTTGAAGTTGTGTGGATACCCTCCTAGTAGTAGAGATGCCCGCTCTACTGTCACCACCTGGCCACGGCGGTTGATGCCAGAGAGGTTAGCTACCTGCTCGAAAAGTGGGAACTACTAGTCTATGTCGGCACATCGGTTGCATGTGTGTGATCATGGGTGAGTCATTTCATACCATACATAGCATCTCATGACAATATACAACAAGATCCTCATTGTATAAGTTTGTATGAGCACTCTTATACAATGAGTTACTTTATGTAAACTGATCCTTAACTTATAAGATTGTATGGGCATCCTTATAAGTTAAGTTACTTTCCTGCTATAGATGCTTGTATTAGATGGTTCGTTATTGCTTTGTAGAACTGCTAGATTATACTGCTATTAATCTTATCGTACTATTGCCACCTGCTTGTACCTGCTTATACTATTTATTGTACTTTATACTCTTGCTCTTTTCTCCGCCCGGTGCCGAGGAGTCGCCGGGGGAGCGGATGTGAAGCCACTTAGTCTTTTCGACTAACGGTTGCTACGTCTTCCTTTTTAGGAGGTCACCCTGCAGGTAGAGCAGTCGCAGACTATGCAGCAGGACAGGCAGGCCAGGACGATAGGGCCTGAAGTGACGGTGCCATCGCTACCGTCAGTTACTGATGTGAATGTTGAGCGACTCTAATGTAGCCCCGTTGGGCGTTTATATGTTGTGCCCTAATATTGTAGAAGCATGGTTTAGCTTCTTTATTTGATGTACTTGGACTATTATGCTTGTGTGGATTTGACTTCTTGTTTATATTTTGGTTGGGTTGGTATGTACATATTGATATTGGTTGTAGCCGGCAGAATAGGCGTCTTGTGGTACAGGTTAGCACGTGTGCTAATGCTACCACAAGGCGGCTGTTCTGCGCATAAGATCCCCTTCGTGCTGTGTTTTGGGATACGAGATGGGGGGGGGGTCTTACAAATTGTATCAATTTACCACGATCCTCAACTAAAGAAGTCATTCAACAATGGTACCACCCCCGTTCGATTAGTCAGTTTATGGACAAACTTACTTAGTGGAAGCAGTGGTGTGCCCATATATAATTCACACAAAGTATGTCCAACTTTAACCTTTGGATTAGCCAACCTGACCTTACATTTGTATTGTACGTGTAGATTCCAGTGCACGTTGAGCCGATAAGGGGCACTCCTGCCCCTTCCATACCCACTCAGTTCCAACAATCCGAGTTGGGGCAGACGCTCACCGCCATCCTGGATGCCTTTATGGCGCAGCACCCTCCAGTGCAACAACAGGCTCCGAGCTCAAACTGGCTAAGCACCTTCCGGGCTATCTCCCCTCCAACCTACCTTGGGACAGAGTCGGCTGCGCGCACTGAAGAAAGGCTCGACATGGTGCAGGAGCTATTGGTGGGGATCCGTTGCCCAGCCAACATGGCTGTAACGTTGGTAGTGTCCGCATTGGAACTACATGCTAAGAGGTGGTGGAAGTCACTCATGGGCTCCACCTTCCAAGGTCGAGTCTATACAGAGATAAGTTGGAACGAGTTCTCGGGTGTCTTATTGGAGCACTCCATTCCCTCATCCGCTCGAGATGAACTCGAAGAGAGGTTTCTTCTGCTGAAGCAAGGATCAAAGACGGTTACGAAATATCAGCGAGAGTTCCAGCACCTCACGTGGTTCGTAGATTCATATGATTTTGATGATAGAGGGTACGCCAAGCATTTCTACAAAGGACTGCGAGATCCCCTAATGCAGACCCTTTTGTTTATAGTGGACGCTAGTTTGGCAGAGATTATCGACATAGCGAAGAGACTGTAGGCGGACCACTTGGGAAGTGGTAAGATACCTGCGGAGGGCGTGATGGAAGCTGGCCCAAGCAATAGAAGGAGACAGGACTTTAGAAGAGGAAGAGGACATCAAAGAGGTGGAGGGAGTTTCCACCGAGATTTTAGAGTGGAGCATCCCGTTGCGCAGCCGCCTGCACTGCCTCCACCGCCTCAACCTCAACAATTTCAGCAACCTGAGTGGCGTTGTGGGCTGGTGTGTTTTGAATGAAACCAGCCGGGCCACATTCGACGTTTCTGCCCGCAGTTATTTAGGAACGTTCCTCCTGCTATCCCTCCGGCAACTCCTCGTGAACGTGGTTACATTCGTGGTCGACGACAAGGACCGCGAAGGGGAAACCCTAGTCCTACCCGCGATAAAGTGTACGCCCTGTTAATAGCGCAGGAACGGAATCCCCAGGATGTGATTGCAGGTATGTTGCCGTTAGCTTTCACATTTTCATTATTTAACTTAAATTACTTAAGACATACTTGACACCTAGTGTTTAGTTTTGGTTATTGGTACTTAGGCACCATGATAGTCGGCGGGAAGACGGCCTATGCACTGTTCGATACGGGTGCCTCACACTCTTTTGTGTCCGAGACATGGAGGGTGTACAATACTTTACTGGTATAGCTCGACGAGTATGCCTCCCGGACGGCTCTGAGATGATCGCAACTACCAAATGCAAATTTGAGATACTTATTGAGGGAAAGGCCTTTGATACGCCTGCCACGGTATTGAGAATGCCGGAATTCGACATCATTCTGGGCATGGTGTGGTTAGACTGGCACTTCGCAAGGATTGATTGTGCGGAGAAACGAATCTATTTGATACATGGGGACTCCGATGTCATCTTCCAAGGTATTAGCTTCGCACCACATATGTTGTTATCTTCAGTTCAGGCTGTAAAAGCCCATATGAAGGGGGATGAAGTCTTCATAATCTGTTTCAAGTTAAAGGAGATGGCGTTGGATATGAAAGATGTACTGGTAGTGCGGGATTTCCCCGAGGTATTTCCTAAAAAACTGCCAGGATTACCCCCGCACAGAGATGTTGATTTTCACATAGTCTGGATAAACTTCAGAAACAAAACCAAGGGTTTGATCCATGACTATGTCCTTATCAATCTCTCCGTAAAGAAAAGCATTCTTCACATCAAGCTGCCACAATCTCCATCCATTGCAAGCAGCCAAGGCGATCACCACCCGAACCGAAGTCATCTTTGCAACTGGACTAAATGTCTCTTCATAGTCCTCTCCATACTGTTGTGAGAATCCTCAAGCAATAAGGCAAGCTTTGTATCTATCAATGCTCCCATTATCCTTCTTCTTCAACTTGTACAACCACTTTCAAGTCACTGGAGTAACGCCATCAACCGTGGGCACAAGGTCCCAGGTTTCATTATTCTTGAGAGCAGCAATCTGCTCGTTCATGGAATCTTCCCACTCCTTGACTCCAGTGGCCTCTTTGATGTTTGCAGGATCTCGCTCATCCAGAGGACCTGCAAAGAAGCAGGAGACAAAACTCACTGCATTCCCATAACAGTATCGAGCTGGTGGCTTGATAACCCTCTTTGATCTCCGAAGGGTCTGCTCCTTGCTCACCACCTCCGTTGCTTTTTCAGGCTCAGCTCCATTCTCGTGCACACTTTGAGAAATGCTCCCCCTGCTTCCAGAACCAGAAGCCTCTGCCCCAGAGCTTGAAGCAACAGGAGCTGCTGGTGATATAGCAAGATCCACTTCCAGAATTTCAGCAGCCACCTTGTGCTCTTCATTAATCTTGCTCTCTGATAGCTCAACCGAGAATCCTCCATACGACGTCAGTTCATCAAAGATCACATCTCTTGATACAATAAACTTCTTCGTCACGGGATCCATGCATTTCCATCCATTCTTCTGCTCATCATAGCCAACAAAAACAAGCTTCCTTGCCTTTGCATCAAGCTTAGTCCTTGAATCATCCGGGATATACACATAGCAAGTTGATCCAAACACCCGAAGGTGTTCCACGCTTGGCTTCTCCTTCAGCAACATCTCAAAAGGAGTCTTTATGTTGATCGGACTGATTGACATCTGATTGATGACATACGAAGCACATGACATCCCCTCTGCCCAGAAGGACCTAGGAATGTCTTTCGCATGAAGCGAACACTTGCAGCTTTCCGTCAGATGATGGATCTTCTGCTCCGCTACTCCGTTTTGTTGTGGAGTATGAGCACAAGTAAGCTCTCTTTAGATCCCGTGCTTCCTACAGAAGTTAGAAAACATAGAGGAGACAATCTCACCACTGTTGTCTGATCTAAACTTCTTGATCCGCAAGCCAATCCGGCCCTCCACTAGCTCCTTGAACTCCACAAACAACCGGAAAGCTTCTGACTTCGCCTCAGGAAATATACCCAAGTGTATCTTGAGTAGTCATAAATTAGAACGAGCATGTATCTGCTTCAACCAAGGCTAGTAGTGACGGTTGGTCCCATCAAGTCACCATGGATGCACTCCAATGGTCTCTTACTCCTCGTTTGTGACTTATCTAACGGAAGGTGATGAGCATTACCGTACTAACACCACGCACAAACATGACCATCACCAAAGGAAGATACCTTAGGCAAGCCTCACACAAGGCTCCTAGCTTTCATCTTATCTATTTCTACATGCCCATCCTCTCGTTCCATATAGCAGCGCTATCATTGGCCCTCATCTGATCAATGTAAGTGTTTGTTACAAGAACAAACAAGTTCTTAACTCTCCTCCCAACATGAGCAACATCAGCCTTTACCAATGATACATCGCGAAGGAACTTCACTTCTGTTAGCCCAAACAGAAGGTGATAACCTGCATCTACCATATTGGTCACAGAGAAGACTATATTCTTCATGCCCGGCACATAATACACACTCCTTAACGTGAGTGGCCCCTTATCACTACCCAACAACACGACACCCTCCTTCTCTACTGCATAAAAAGTATTTACAACAGTAATAATAGCTTTGTTACTTGAGTAAGCTTGCAATGAGGAGAACTTCATCTTGTCTCTGGTGAGGTGATGACCACACACGGAGTCCATTATCCACTCATCATTGAAGTCGGCAGCAGACAAAGTACGGACACAAGTGCCCGTCAAGAAATCTTCGCTCCATCCATCTTCCTTAGTGTTAGAGCAAGCTTCCTCCTTGCCTGCAACATGCCCGGGTTGCATTTTGACCTTGCAGTCACGCTTGAAGTGTCCCCGCTGATGACACATGTAGCACTTCAAGTTTTTCTTCCAATCCTTCTTAGGAGAAGCGCTCCTCTCTGGCTGATAAGAAGTTGAATGCTCATTCTCAACAATGGTGTTCTTCTTCTTCACTTCCCATATCTTCTTCTTCTTACCTGTGAACATCGCTTCACTACCTCCGTCAGAGATACTCACGCCTGCCATCTGTGTGGCCAAACTTTCCTGCGAACCAAGCAGGTTCTCAAGCTCCAGCAGAGATGGATGAGTTGCCCATCCTTGAACAGAGGTTATAAAGGCAACATACTCCTTCCGCAAGTCGCGGATAATGTGCCTTTTTCAACTTGGCCTCATAGATAGGCTCATCAGCATCAAGCGCTGATATATAAGCACATATTCTCTTCATCTTCAGAAAGAACTTAGAGATGGTCAGGTCTCCTTGAGTTGTCCTTGTAAGACCCCCCTTTTTTTTCCTTATCGACACCGGGGTCTTAGGCCCAGAACCGCCGTTTTGCGGTGACTCCTTCTCGACCTGAAGGGTCATCACCACAAAGCGCCGATTCTGCCGACCATTTCGATCACAGAAAAGTAGCATAAAGAAGTAAATGGAAACTATCAGTCCACAGAAAATCACATATCAGTAAATAAGTCTCCACGAAGGGTGTGTCCACAGAATAAAACATCAGAGTAGCAAAATACGGGCTATGCCCGGTACATCATATCCTCACTACAAAATCACTCATGCGGAAGCAAAATAAGAAAAACTACTCAAGCTCGAGACTCACGGTCCCGACTGTATGAACTCCGGAGCTAGACTGCCCCACCTCCAAGCGCACCGGTCTCTGGGGCTACTCCTCCATGCTGGTCTCCACGATCCCCTAAATGATGCGGTTCGAAAACTGTTAGTCTAAAAGACTAAGCCCTATCATCCCCCTCACCTTCCCCCACGGCTCCTAGGCACCGAGTGGAGAGGAAGAATGGGGAGGACTTGAAGGTGGAGAATATCAAGAACAGATGGCAGCGGACCTATACTAGCAATTCTATAACATGTATAGACATTAAGCTGAAATATGAAAAGTAACCTTCACTTATGTGAGAAAACATAAGCCAAGGGGTCTTCTGCAAGGCTCCCATCGTATAAAAAGTCCCATACCAATTTATACGTTGGGGTGTCGGTTATCAAACAGCAGTAAATATATATATCAAAATTAACCTTAATTTATAAACTTGCCCACACAAGCTTATAGACCAAGGGGCCGTTTTGCAGGTCCTAAAGTATAAGCGTCTCATTCCACTTATACTTTAGGTGTCAGGGTTAAATGAATCGATTATGCTATGACATGCAAGTGGGTATGATGGATCATGTAAGTGCAACACACACACCCGACTCTGTGCACACAGACCTTTAGTTCCCCCTTTCTGGAGCCGTAACCTCGCAGGATACCTCCATAGTGGCAGACAGAAGCGGTGGGTTGGGCCTCTCCCACCTCTAAACCAGTAAAGCACTACCGGTCAGAACTATCATACGCCTCAACGCTTGGTGCACGAAGCGGACTCCTGCGTACTCTTGCCGGATGGCGCACCGGACTTCTGTTGGCGAAGTGCTAACCACACATGCCGAGTCAACATATTGGCATCGGTGCATCGACCCTCCAATACCGAAGACCCACCACCTTAATTTCCTTTCCTTTTATGCACATGCAAATTTAGCATAATCAAAACCCGAGTCGAAGCTCCCCGGACCAACACGTCCGTCACAAACAATCGAGTCGAAGCTCCCCGGACCCAAAGTCCATCTTTTAACCATCCGAGCCGAAGCTCCCAGCTAACTTCCGGTGCTAACAGTGTTTGTGAAATGTGCAACCCTAATTACTAAGTTACTATTTTCAGCTTGTTAAAATAGTTTACGTTAACCCAAGACTGCCCCCGGTATTCCCTGTGAAGGGCTCTCAAGGGGCACTAGGAACTATGTTGGGATTACGCCCAGCATTCCCTTTCGCAAGGTACTTATTTTTGTTGTTGGTTGATTCCCTTACCCATTCCTTCCTTATGTTACGATAGGCTAATCTTAGGGTGATTTGACTCCACTCACCTCGGGGAGAACGTGTTGGAGTTACCATTGTGATCTGGAAGTGATCAAACATATGATCTCACTACCAACGCGATTTGAGCTTGCAGGGTCGCACATAAGAGATGTGGAGAAGTTGGATAATTGACTGTGTTGGTAAAGGTTGCCAATCACCGACCTGAATGGGGTTGTGGGCAAAGTGTTGCCTTAAAGGATCGTCGGGTTGGGCAAATGTTGCCTTGGAGGGTTGGTAAGGATTGTCGTCCGAGGGTCTATAACATTCGTCGAGAATCGTCTTCTGATTCCCGCCGATCGGCGAGAATCGTCTCTCTGATTCTCGCCGATCGACGAGAATCGTCGAGAATCAATATGCTGATTCTCGACGATCGACGACTTCGACATGTATGGTCGACCGCGGCTCGACGGTCGACGAGATTCGACGTGTATCATCAAGTGAGGCTCGACGATCGGTGAGAATCGTCGAGTATTGTACTCTGATTCTCGCCGATCCATGGTGATGCTCGCTGATCGATTCTCGCCGATTCTCGCCGACTCTCGCCGATTGATACTCGCCAATTTTGAACCTTATTCTTGGGTGGTCTGCGGATAGCGATAAGCCTAGGTTTATTTATACCTTTGGTATAAATACAACACTTAGGGTTTTTTTGGGTACTTACTCGTCTTTCTCTGGTAGCTGATCGAAACCCGCGACGGAAGAGTTCCGTTCCGCGATCGTTCCGCCGATCCCGAATCTCGCCGCCGACGGAAGGGTTCCGCCGCCGCCGTGATCGCTCCGCTGACCTCCTCTTCTCCGGCGACTGTCGCTGGCGTTGCTCTTCCTGACGCGGACCTAGCAGTCCGTGGAAAGCAAGGTGCGGTCCTTTCCTCCATCCCGATCTTCCGTGTGACGGAAAGCCCGTTGTTCTCCCGCTCGTGTGGACTTCTGCAGAAACGTGGACATTATTCCACGAAGAACTCGCCACTAGCAAGAAGACAAAGTTTGGAGCATCTTCGTTGAGTTGTGACTCAACGCCACCGAGGTAATTTTTGCCTACTTGTTTTGCTAACTTCTTGATTCAACGTTCATGGCCCGATCCACATCTCTTTGGGTTTTTCTTGATGTTTTTCCTTCCGCTGCGTGCACAAGTGTTGTGCCATCCTCATAGGGAAACCCAACAGTGGTATCAGAGGGAGGTTACGACCATGATCGTTGTATTGGAAGTTTGTTATTCCAGTACGTGTAAACCTAGGGATTTAGAAATGTTCTAAATGTCTAGATTTAGTCTTGGTTCCCCGCCAAGAACGTCTGGAATTGCGTGGGAATTTCTAATTGTTAGAAATTGTTGTCTCCTTAGCAGTAACCATCCCTCGAGTATGTTTTGGATTTTGAATCCAACATAGAGAGATGAGCTTGTCTACTGCTCTAAGTTGAGTTGTCTTTGCCTTTGTCCTATGCATGTAAATCTGAGGATTTGGAAGTTTCCGGATGTTCAGATTTAGCCCTTCCTTCTATCAAATGTTGATGGTGTCAGGATGTGCACATAAGGGATGCATGTGGTTTAGAATTGTTTTTCTTTGGATGTGCACATTGATCAAATGTTGATCATGGTTAATTGTTAACCTATAATTGAAAATCCCTTCATCTAATATTAAGTGTTCGGATGCCTTCCGATGGATGACACTCTTCCTGCCTCGATCGATGAAGTGTGGGCTTGCCAAAGCAAGGTGCATTAATCTATCTTGGTAAGGGTGCGAGTGGATAATTGTGATATCCCACTGTCGACATCGGGTCAAACTTAACTAGGTGACCTCAAAGGTTGAGTGCCTAGAGGCATAGGGTTGGCATGCACCATATGATGGATGCGAATAAGGAGTTATTCACCAACCATACAAGAATTGCATGAGGATGCAATTGGCAAGCGTTGCCTACCTAAATAACCGCATCGTGAGAGGAACGCCAAAGCGGACTCATAGTGTTGGTGAAATACGGATCTTGTCCACTAAGAGAGTAGCTCGCATGAACTCTCCGAATCGTTAGTGAGGGCTATCATTTCGAATAAAATAGTGGGAGTATTTTAATTGAAGTCCAAATTAAAATAAATTGTATTTGAAATTTTGGTACTGATTTTATTCTGCATAAATTCTTGTAGAATTCCATGGCAAGTGTTTCACACTCCACGTTGTCTCTGAGAGCCATCCTTGAGAAGGATAAGCTCAGTGGGACAAATTACATGGACTGGTATAGGAACCTGAGAATTGTTCTCAGGCAAGAGCGAAAGCTCTATGTCTTGGAAGAAGATGCCCCCGAGGTGCCGACCGGGAACTCTTCCCGTGCTGAGAAAGATACTTATAAGAAGTATACTGACGATGCTTTAGATGTCGAATGCCCTATGCTTGCCACTATGAACTCTGAGCTTCAGAAGCAACATGAGAACATGGGGTGCAAGGAGATTGACGAGCATCTCAAGAAAATGTTTCAAGGGCAGGCTCGTCAAGAGAGGTTCGACATCACAAAAGCGTTTTTTCAGTGCAAGATGGGAGTTCGAGACTCAGTAGGGACTCACGACTCAAGATGATTGGGTATATAGAGAACCTTGAAAGGCTGGATTTTCCTCTTGGTCAAGAGTTGGCCACGGATCTGATCATGCAATCGTTGCCGGACAGTTATGAGCAGTTCGTCTTGAACTACAACATGAATGAAATAGACAAGACACTGCCCGAACTCCTAGGCATGTTGAGAATTGTCGAAATCAATATGAAGAAGGCCAAGCCTGCCAGCCCCATACTGATGGTGCATAAGGGCAAGGAGAAGGCCAAGTGTTCCAAGAAGACGAAGGTGGGACCAAAGTCATTTCTTGAGCCCAAGTCTTCTGCACTGATGAAAAAGAAAAGCACGGTGAAGGAAGGGAAATGCCACCACTGTGGCAAGGCTGGTCATTGGAGGAGGAACTGTCCTTCGTACATTGAGGGTCTGCAGAAATTGAGGGGAGGTATGACTTCCGCTTCAAATGTTTACGTTATAGAGATAAACTTTTCTGCTCCTTCATCTTGGGTATTGGATACCGGATGTGGTTCTCACATTTGTACAAATGTGCAGGAACTGGGAAGGAGAAGATTGCTGAGTAAAGGGGAGGTGGACCTCCTCGTCGGCAATGGAGCAAGAGTTGTTGCTGTAGCCGTAGGGGTTTATCGTCTTTCTTTGCCCAGTGGGCTTGTAATAGAACTTGATAATTGTTATTTTGTTCCAGCCATAACTAGAAATATTATATCTATTTCATGTTTGGACATGATTGGATTTTCTTTTATAATTTAGAACAATTGTTGTTCTATATTTAAGAATGATGTTTGTTATGCTGTAGCCCAATTGTTTAATGGTCTTTATGTTTTGAACTTGGACCATCTGATCTGTAATGTAGAAAATAATAAAAGACTAAGAACAAATGACTCAAACCCTACGTATCTCTGGCATTGTCGTTTGGGCCATATCAACGAGAAGCGCATATCCAAGCTCCATAGAGATGGACTTTTGGACTCATTTGATTATGAATCATTTGAGCGATGCGAGTCTTGTTTGATGTGCAAGATGACTAAAGCTCCTTTCACTGGTTATACTGAGAGGGTTGAGGATCTCTTGGGTGTTGTACATAGTGATGTATGCGGACCCATGAGTTCCATAGCTAGAGGTGCATATTTCTACTTTGTTACATTTACTGATGATTTCAGTAGATACGGATATGTGTATCTTATGAAGTGCAAATCCGAGACGTTTGAAAAGTTCAAAGAGTTCAAGAATGAAGTAGAAAACCAGTTGGGTAAAAGGGTTAAAGCACTCCGATCTGATCGAGGTGGCGAATACCTGAGTCATGAGTTCCGTGATCATCTGAAAGAGTGTGGTATTGTATCACAGCTCACTCCACCTAGAACACCACAACATAATGGTGTGTCTGAGAGGAGAAATCGTACTCTGTTAGACATGGTACGTTCGATGATGAGTCATGCAGACTTGCCTGTTTCCTTTTGGGGTTTTGCTTTAGAGACTGCTGCAATGACATTGAATCGCGCTCCAACGAAAATGGTTCTGAAGACACCATATGAGATATGGACTGGGATGCGTCCTAGTATGTCGTTCATTAAAATTTGGGGCTGTGAGGCATACGTGAGACGTCAAATGCCTGACAAGCTGGAACCCAAATCGGATAAATGTTATCTGGTGGGATATCCTAAGGAAACGAAAGGGTATTACTTTTACCTACCGTCTGAGGGCAAAGTGTTTGTCGCAAGGACTGGTGTCTTCTTGGAGAAAGAGTGTTAAAATTCAACAAACCGCAGAAGCCCCCTTGGATACCCTATTGAACACTCAACAAACCGAAGGAGGATACGCCCACTTATAATGTTGAAAGTTTTCCCGGATCGTGGAGTTAGCAGGGGTTATCTCAACAAAGCAGTAACAACCAGCAACACATGCAGCACAAGCTTCTTTATTGATCAATAACAAACTTCTTTACAAGGCGAGACATACATGGCGAGACATGCTTCACCAAAACCCAACACCGGGAGAGCAAAGACAGTTACAAAGACAAGAACAAAAAACAAGCCGCGCGGACTCAACCACCAAGCCGCCGACCTACTGCTGTGGAGTCCGCTCAGTCCGCCAGGTCGCCAGACTGCAACCCAAGCCGCGCGGACTCACCCTTATTCCAATGCTTAGCTCTTCCCCGCCAATCTGCAAGCCGCCTGACCGCGAGGTCGCCTAGCCGCCAGACCGCACAAGCTGCGTCACCGAATGGAACAGTCCGCCTGAAGCAGGCGACTTCCTGAACCCCGAACCAAGTTGCCAAAGAGAAGACCGCCTGGTCGCTATCCGCGACCTGCTGTTTACCGCCTGCTACTTAACTGCAGAATCCGCACTGTCCCTGACCTCAATCAGAGCCAAGTCCTGGCTTTCCAGCGCTATCCGCACAACCTGCACAGCACAACCGGGTCAACTCTCAATCCGCGCGGACACCAAGGTCCAGACCGCAGCAACTAACGCGAGCTCAATTACTGTTCACTTACTTCGGTCTAGGTTTATTACTCCTGATGTGACATGGGTCCTTTTTATAGGCACGACGATGAGTATGGTCACCGCCCTAGCCGATAGGATCACCGCCACATCCCGTAGTTAGAACAAGTGTGTCCGCCAGCCCGCGGACACACATTCCAGTTCGCCGCTCCTGTGCAGATAGCTAGTCCGCCCCAGCTTCTCCAAGGTCGGACTCCAATATCCAGCCCGCCTTGCTGCCAGAGACCAAGCCAGGACCACCACAGCCGGACTCCACAACAGCCGTGTCCGCCATTCTGCGGACAAGGCATCAGCCCGCAAAACCCGAGCCCGCAGCCTCGCCATCAAGGCACCTGCCGGACTCAGCGGACACCCGGCTTCCGTCCGCATATCCCAAGTCCATTGCCTCATTGCCAAGGCACCTCCGGACTTAGCGGACGCGCCAATCCAGTCTGCTAACAGCAGACTCCAGTCCGCAACTCCTGAGTCCATAACCTCATCACAAGGCTAAACCGGACTCAGCGGACTCTGGCTCCAGTCTGCACGCTCCTGCACAAGTAATTCTCCAGTCTGCATTTCCCCAAGCTAGCAAACAAGGCAACAGCACTTCTACTACACTTGGCGGACTGAGAAACCAGCCCGCGCTCCACTGCGCGATCTCCTCGGACTGAGCCATCCTGGACTTGGTTCAGATCACACCAAGTCCAGTCCACTGGCCACAAGGGCCAGTCCGCACTTACTGGCGGACACTGGATCTAGCCCGCCATACCGGGCGACCTCCAGTTTCTGTCCGCGCTGACCGGCGGTCTCCGCGGCTTCCACTTGCCGCTTCACTAGAGCAAGACCAAGACAACTGCCAAACCGGTCTGCCGAGCTCCAGTTCTTCAGTCCGCTTTATGCCGGACTCCGCGAATAGCATTCTTATCCTCCCGGTTACTTCCTGGGAGTCAACCGCCTGCTGAGCATACACTGGCCTGTCAGACCGCTGCTGCTGTCCGCGTAGTCCGTGCGAACAGACCGCCAAGGCCGCCACAGAGCAAACCGCCTGCAACATCCCTGCCGACCTAGCAGTCCGCCAACCATGTCCGCGTAGTCCCCCCGCGCGGATAGGTTTCCCAAGCCTTCCATTCACCCACTTTCACTTCACAGAATTCAACACTCCCCCTTGAAGTGAGAAGTGGTGAATAACTCCAGCAGCTCCCGTAACCTTGCACCTGGTCCTTCCGATAGCATCTACGGAGATATGTCAAAGACATAGTCCTCGCCCCGCATATCTTGGACCATGAGGGAGCCCTCCAGTATCTCCAAAAAGGAGTCATGCTTCCCTCTGCCTTCTTCAGCTTCAACCTCCACTCTTGCATCATAGGAGTATCACCAACTTCCTTGGACACTGAAGTCCTTGCCTCGTTGCCTCTGAGAGAAGTCACCTCATCAGCCTTGGTGTCAAACACCTCCTTGATTCTAGTGGGGTCATCACAGCCAGAAGAACCTTGCTCGACCTGAGGGCTAACAAGGAAACACGGGACCAAGTCCGTCGTGTTCCCTTCACTATATCGAGCTGGTGGCTTACTGATCCTCTTCGATCTCCGAAGAATCTGATCATGGCTAACCACCTCCGCTGCTATTGAACTAGCTCTGTTCCCGGGCAAACCCGGAACAATGCTCCCTTTGCTCCCTAAACAAGACGCCTCCTTACTGGTACCAAAAGCACCTGGAGCAACGCTCCCCCTGCTACCTGAACCAGAAGACTCCCCTCTTGAACAAGAACTGCCTGGAACATCGCTCCCCTTGCTTCCTGAACCGGAAGCCTCCTCCTTCGAGCCAGAAGATCCTGGAGCATCGCTCCCCCTTCTTCCCGACTCTGACGCCTTTGCCCCGGAGCTAGAACAACCTGGAGCACCTGCTGAATCAGGCAACTCCACTTCCTTAGCAGCAGCCTCCTTCAGCCCACCATCTGACCTGCTTATCTCTAGCTCCACATAAGAGCTACCCCAATACGGCGTCAAATCATCGAAAACAATGTCTCTCGACACTATGAGTTTCTTCGTCGCAGGATCCATACACCTCCATCTTCTTCTCTGCTCATCATACCCAACAAAGACTAGCTTTGTCTTGAGAGCACCCGGAGAATGTATATAGCAGGTAGATCCAAACACCCGAAGGTGCTTCACTGAGGGCTTCACTCCGAAAATCAGCTCATAAGGAGTCTTCATTATGATCGGACTAAGAGGCACCGGGTTGATGACATGAGCAGCACAGGCCGTTCCTTCCGCCCAAAGAGCCTTCGGAATGCCTTTACTCTGAAGCCAACACTTGCAGATCTCCGTTAACCAACGGATCATCCGAGCTGCAATACTACCCTGTTGTGAAGTATGTCCACAAGAAAGCTCCATCCGGATCCCTTGCTTCCTGCAAAAGCGTGAGAACTCGGTTGAGCCAAACTCACCACCGATACTTGTCCTCAACACCTTGATTCTCCGGCCAAGCTGACCTTCCACAAGCTTCTTGAACTCCACAAACAAGCGTACCATGTTGTACTTCTTCTTCATAAAGTATACCCAAGTATACCTAGAATAGTCATCAACCAATATCAGCATGAACCTGCTGCCTCCAAGACTGCCGCGGTCGTGACGGTCGGTCCACACAGAGCACAATGGACAACCGCCAATGGTGCATTACATCTGGATTGTGCTTTGTCAACGATGAAGCGATAGGCTCCACTTTCCTGACATCCCGCACACCCCCGACCATCGCCATAGGATGACAATCTAGGCAACCCTCTTACGAGTCTGCTTTCTGCCATTGCTTTCAGCTTGTCCATCCCTACATGCCCCAGTCTTTCATGCCAGATAGCTGCACTATCACTGGCATCCATCCGATCAGCTCCAGAACTAGTTGATATCCCAACTACGTTCTTCTCCTTCCTCCCTACATGAGCTACGTTCGCCGAGAGCAAGGTAACCTTGCACTCCTTCCGAAGATGACCTTGCTGCTTGCATTTATAGCACCGTGGTCCTTCCCTTCCTCTTCCTATCACTCCTAGGAGAAACACTCCTTTCTTCCTGATATGAAGTAGAGGGACCATCTTCCGCAGCAATCTTCACCTCCTTCCTGAACAACCCATCAAGGGAAGTCCAAACCTCCGCAGCTGACCGACATCCACAGATGTGGTCTAAGAGCTCCGATGAGATCACCTGCTTGAGAATAGACTCCGCTTTCGCATTTGCCTCCTTCCAAGCTCTCATCACCTCAGCATTGCCAGCAATATCCTCTTGTCTTCCTGCTCCGCATATAACCTCCCAAAGGTCGTCGCCAAGAAGAAAGCTCTTCATACAGGACTTCCACCGTTCACGGTTCGTCTCTATAAGGAGATCAATTCCAAGACAGCTTGCATCCTCCACTGCCATGGTTCTACCACTGGTTTCCTCTACAGACGAGCAACTACTTCCATTGAGCATTGCGTAACCACTCCAACAACCTCCCTCTGATACCATGTTAAAATTCAACAAACCGCAGACGCCCCTTGGATACCCTGTTGAACACTCAACAAACCGAAGGAGGATACGCCCACTTATAATGTTGAAAGTTTTCCCGGATCGTGGAGTTAGCAGGGGTTATCTCAACAAAGCAGTAACAACCAGCAACACATGCAGCACAAACTTCTTTATTGATCAATAGCAAACTTCTTTACAAGGCGAGACATACATGGCGAGACATGCTTCACCAAAACCCAACATCGGGAGAGCAGAGACAGTTACAAAGACAAGAACAAAAAACAAGCCGCGCGGACTCAACCACCAAGCCGCCGACCTTCTGCTGTGGAGTCCGCTCAGTCCGCCAGGTCGCCAGACTGCAACCCAAGCCGCGCGGACTCACCCTTATTCCAATGCTTAGCTCTTCCCCGCTAATCTGCAGGCCGCCTGACCGCGAGGTCGCCTAGCCGCCAGACCGCACAAGCTGCGTCACCGAATGGAACAGTCCGCCTGAAGCAGGCGACTTCCTGAACCCCGAACCAAGTTGCCAAAGAGAAGACCGCCTGGTCGCTATCCGCGACCTGCTGTTTACCGCCTGTTGCTTAACCGCAGAGTCCGCACTGTCCCTGACCGCAATCAGAGCCAAGTCCTGGCTTTCCAGCGCTATCCGCACAACCTGCACAGCACAACCGGGTCAACTCTCAATCCGCGCGGACACCAAGGTCCAGACCGCAGCAACTAACGCGAGCTCAATTACTGTTCACTTACTTCGGACTAGGTTTATTACTCCTGATGTGACATGGGTCCTATTTATAGGCACGACGATGAGTATGGTCACTGCCCTAGCCGATAGGATCACCGCCACATCCCGCAGCTAGAACAAGTGTGTCCGCCAGCCCGCGGACACACATTCCAGCTCGCCGCTCCTGTACAGATAGCCAGTCCGCCCCAGCTTCTCCAAGGCCGGACTCCAATATCCAGCCCGCCTTGCCGCCAGAGACCAAGCCAGGACCACCACAGCCGGACTCCACAACAGCCGTGTCCGCCATTCTGCGGACAAGGCATCAGCCCGCAAAACCCGAGCCCGCAGCCTCGCCATCAAGGCACCTGCCGGACTCAGCGGACACACGGCTTCCGTCCGCATATCCCAAGTCCATTGCCTCATTGCCAAGGCACCTCCGGACTTAGCGGACATGCCAATCCAGTCTGCTAACAGCAGATTGCAGTCCGCAACTCCTGAGTCCATAACCTCATCACAAGGCTAAACCGGACTCAGCGGACTCTTGCTCCAGTCCGCACGCTCCTGCACAAGCAATTCTCCAGTCCGTATTTCCCCAAGCTAGCAAACAAGGCAACATCACTTCTACTACGCTTGGCGGACTGAGAAACCAGCCCGCGCTCCACTGCGCGATCTCCTCGGACTGAGCCATCCTGGACTTGGTTCAGATCACACCAAGTCCAGTCCACTGGCCACAAGGGCCAGTCCGCACTTACTGGCGAACACTGGATCTAGCCCGCCATACCGGGCGACCTCCAGTTTCTATCCGCGCTGACCGGCGGTCTCCGCGGCTTCCACTTGCCTCTTCACTAGAGCAAGACCAAGGCAACTGCCAAACCGGTCTGCCGAGCTCCAGTTCTTCAGTCCGCTTTATGCCGGACTCCGCGGATAGCATTCCTATCTGCCCGGTTACTTCCTGGGAGTCAACCGCCTGCTGAGCATACACTGGCCTGTCAGACCGCTGCTGCTGTCCGCGTAGTCCGTGCGAACAGACCGCCCAGGCCGCCACAGAGCAAACCACCTGCAACATCCCTGCCGACCTAGCAGTCCGCCAACCCTGTCCGCGTAGTCCACGCGGATAGGTTTCCCAAGCCTTCCATTCACCCACTTTCACTTCACATAATTCAACAAAGAGTTCTTATCAAGAAAGACTGAAAAGGTAGAGCTTGAAGAAGTTCAAGAACCACATGTAATGAATGAACAGGAATTGGATTCTGAGACAGGACTACAAGATGTTGTAGCTAGAGAACCTGCTCAGGGAACACAAGTCCTACGTAGATCTGGTAGACCGAGGTTTGAGCCTGAGAGATATGGATTTCTCATGTCTCAAATAGGTAATGTGTTGCTTATGGATCATGATGATGAACCAGCAACCTACCAAGAGGCTATGAATGGACCGGACTCCGACAAATGGCTTGAGGCTATGAAATCCGAAATGGACTCCATGTATGCAAACCAAGTTTGGAACTTGGTGGAACCACCTGAAGGGGTACGACCCATAGGGTGTAAGTGGGTCTTTAAGAAGAAGACCGACATGGATGGGAATGTACAAACATTCAAAGGGCGACTGGTGGCTAAGGGTTTCAAGCAAATTCATGGTATTAACTATGATGAGACCTTTTCCCCTGTTGCTATGGTGAAGTCCATTAGGATATTGCTTGCTATTGCTGCGTATTATGACTACGAGATCTGGCAGATGGATGTCAAAACGGCTTTCCTTAATGGAAACCTCCTTGAGGAAGTGTATATGACACAACCCGAGGGTTTTGTATCCCCAGATGAAGCCACTAAAATATGCAAGCTGAATAAGTCCATTTATGGACTGAAACAGGCCTCTCGAAGTTGGAATCTTCGTTTTGATGAGAAAATCAAAGAGTTTGGTTTCATCAAGAATGAAGATGAGCCTTGTGTTTACAAGCGAATCAGTGGGAGCATTGTTGTCTTCCTGATATTGTATGTAGATGACATACTGTTGATTGGGAATGATATTCCTACCCTGAAAGTTGTTAAGAACAACCTAGGGAACTGCTTTTCAATGAAGGATTTGGGTGAAGCGACTTATATACTCAGTATTAAGATCTATAGAGATAGATCGAAGAAGTTGCTGGGTTTGACCCAGAGTACGTACATCGAAAAGGTGTTGAAGCGGTTCAACATGCTTGAGTCCAAGAAAGGATTTTTGCCCATGTCTCATGGTGTGAATCTCTCTAAGGACCAGTGTCCAAAGTCTTGTGATGATAAGGACCGCTTGAAGTTGATTCCATATGCTTCGGCAATTGTATCAATCATGTACGCGATGTTATGTACTCGACCCGATGTCTCCTTTGCTTTGAGCATGACTAGCAGGTATCAGTCAGACCCCGGTGAGTGTCACTGGATTGGAGTCAAGAATATCCTGAAGTACTCGAGAAGGACTAATGATGTGTTCTTGGTGTATGGTGGAGAGGAAGAGCTCGTTGTAAGTGGTTACACAGATGCTAGCTTCCAAACTGATCGAGATGACTGCAAGTCTCAGTCAGGTTTTGTGTTTTGCCTGAATGGAGGAGCTGTGAGCTGGAAGAGTTCCAAGCAAGAGACAGTTGCTGATTCTACAACAGAGGCCGAGTATATCGCAGCAGCTAATGCGGCGAAGGAGGCTGTATGGATTAGGAAATTCATCGGCGAGCTTGATGTAGTTCCTAGCATTGTTGGTCCCGTAGTTCTCTACTGTGATAACAATGGTGCAATTGCACAATCTAAGGAACCTAGATCTCATCAGCACTCCAAGCACATACTTCGGCGGTTTCATCTTATTCGTGAGATTGTTGAATGAGGAGATGCAAACATTTGCAGAGTGCCGACTGAGGAAAATATTGCGGATCTGCTAACAAAGTCTCTCGCGCAGAGAAAGCATGATGGTCATACTAGATCGATGGGTATACAATACCTAAATGATCAACTCTAGCGAGAATCTTGTGGATTGCATGTAAATATGTATTTTGTTGGCTGTTTGTTCATATGATGAACTGTGTACCTGGTTTTTCCTTTTACAATTAATGGCAAGTTCTTTTATTATGAGTTTTTCTATATGATAGTTAAATGTTAACATAATAGATACCCTTAGAATGTTCGCTTCCATGGGACATCAAGTACGTGACTTGAATGTGAGAGCCCATGATTTATTTGAAGCTTCATTCTTAGAGGTCCCTGGTCGAGTATCATCATAGAAGCTAAGGGTGATGATGGTACATGAATACTAGCACGTGCGTTGACTGATGACCGGTTCTCACAGGTCATGATATTGTGATATCAAGTCATCACGTGGGTACTTGTTAGTGAAAAAGTTGAACTGGACAGACCCAACCTGAGACTACTCTGTGGATTGTCATCCAATCGTGTCACGAGTAGGTCTCAATTGACAATGGTGTTGTGGTCCTTTGACCTGAAGTCACAGCATTCATCAAGTGAGGAAGGGCGTGCTTTGATGCCATCTAAAGTCTTCCTTGAGAAAGGTTGATGATAAGGGTGGTTGTTGGGCATGTTACGAATCATTTGGGTGTTTGTGTGTGAGCAGATATGGGATTTGTCCTCCTGTATGACAGGAGTTGCATCCATGGGCCCCTTGATGGAACTGGACTGAGAAATGCATGGCCATGCTTGGTTGAGTCAATATGTGATATTGGACTCACCATTCTCTGGAAGTCCGTCCTGGATCAAGAAACTTGGATTGAGCTATTACGAGGGTGACACGGTCCATGCCTCTAGTTCTTTCCGGATGTAAGGGACAAAGGGACAAAGACAACGCTGATATATTGGTCATAAAGGCTTATGAGTTATGAACTCTTATTGCTTGGGAAGCAATGATGCATTGCTAGATGCCGCTCATTGTTTGTGAGGTTTTTGCTTTGATACTTTCGAGATCAAGTGGGAGTCTGTTGGAGTTACCATTGTGATCTGGAAGTGATCAAACATATGATCTCACTGCCAACGCGATATGAGCCTGTAGGGTCGCACATAAGAGATGTGGAAAAGTTGGATAATTGACTGTGTTGGTAAAGGTTGCCAATCACCGACCTGAATGGTGTTGTGGGCAAAGTGTTGCCTTAAAGGATCGTCGGGTTGGGCAAATGATGCCTTGGAGGGTTGGTAAGGATTGTCGTCCGAGGGTCGATAACATTCGTCGAGAATCGTCTTCTGATTCCCGCCGATCGGCGAGAATCGTCTCTCTGATTCTTGCCGATCGACGAGAATCGTCGAGAATCAATATACTGATTCTCGACGATCGACGACTTCGACATGTATCGTCGACCGCAGCTCGACGGTCGACGAGATTCGACGTGTATCATCAAGTGAGGCTCGACGATCGGCGAGAATCGTCGAGTATTGTACTCTGATTCTCGCCGATCCATGGTGAATGCTCGCTGATCGATTCTCGCCGATTCTCACCGACTCTCGCCGATTGATACTCGCCGATTCTTAACCTTATTCTGGGGTGGTCTGCGGATAGCAATAAGCCTAGGTTTATTTATACCTTTAGTATAAATACAACACTTAGGGTTTTTCGGGTACTTACTCGTCTTTCTCTGGTAGCTGATCGAAACCCATGACGGAAGAGTTCCATTCCGCGATCGTTCCGCAGATCCCGAATCCCGCTGCCGACGGAAGGGTTCCGCCGCCGTCGTGATCGCTCCGCTGACCTCCTCTTCTCCGGCGACTGTCGCTGGCGTTGCTCTTCTGACGCAGACCTAGCAGTCCGTGGAAAGCAAGGTGCGGTCCTTTCCTCCATCCCGATCTTCCGTGTGACGGAAAGCCCGGTGTTCTCCCGCTCGTGTGGACTTCTGCAGAAACGTGGACATTATTCCACGAAGAACTCGCCACTAGCAAGAAGACAAAGTTTGGAGCATCTTCGTTGAGTTGTGACTCAACGCCACCGAGGTAATTTTTGCCTACTTGTTTTGCTAACTTCTTGATTCAACGTTCATGGCCCGATCCACATCTCTTTGGGTTTTTCTTGATGTTTTTCCTTCCGCTGCGTGCACAAGTGTTGTGCCATCCTCATAGAGAAACCCAACAGAACGATCTTTCGTCGGACCCGAGCGCCTCTAAACCCTAGACAAAATAACATCCTACTCACTTATCTTCCAAAGATGCACCTAATTCTATTTATCCTTCCAGCAAACCAACAAGACCCATCACATGTGCTCTAATTCATGTCCCAAATGATTTCCTGCAGTTTTACTAAATGCAGACCACTTAAGCTATATAACCCGTAAAAAGGGAAGTATGTCATATTCTCACCCAATCCTCATGTAATAATTATTAGAGGTCTATATGCGCATATGTAGACTGAATCCACAATCTTCTAATTTTTATAATTCAAATGCTAATTTATTTATTTATTTTAAAAGCCAAAAGTTCCAGGGTTGAACAGGAAGTACAAGATTAATGTAAGATAAAGCTCCACTAAAATTATGATAAATGCAAGGTGGGTACTAATCTAAAAATCCAGAATCTCCAAATTTTCCAGCAAGAGTTTAGCCCTTAAATTTTATTTCCAATTTATTCCAAAATAAATCATTAAAAGGGGATGCACAATACAAATACTTCGAAAAATTCAGAGAAAATTCCAGGATGATTGTAAGGGCACATAAAACCTCTGAGTAAACTTTCATAATTTGTTTGAAGGAATTATTCCCTAAATTGATTAATTATCCTATTCTCAAAAATATGGCCTTGTAAAGAAAGTTCTAAAAACAGGCCTCTAAAAATTATAAATAAATATCTACTAGTACTTTGGGGCCTAAACACAACAAAACCTAAGCCTCATGATTTTTAAACAGATATATCATCAATAATGAATTTTCTTTATCAAAGCCCCTTCCTAAATTTAATGAAGGAAGTACCACATAAAATTAATTAAGAATTGTGATAAAATTCAGAGATGTTCAACTAGCCCTATAATAACCTCTGACCAAGTTTCATCATATTTAAAAGCACATAACATCCATAATAAAATCAAACATCATTTTGGGCCTTTTGGTAATTAACAAATGAAGTACCAAGAATAAAATCGATAAACTTCTACAAATATTACCAGAGGTTCTAGGTGGCCTAAAACTTATTCTACCCAAGTTTCATAACATTTGGGGAAGGTTCAGTGGCTGATGCTTCAAATTTGTGCTCCTACCCTAAAACTAGGGTTAGGGTTTTGAGGTATCTACCTTGCTATAATTCTTCTAAAGTTCCTACCAGAGATCTTAGGTTACATTGACCTCAATTCTACTGGATTTCCAAGTACATTCAAAGGTATTTTCCCCCATGTCCTTCACAACCGTCAAAAGTCCTTCATTAGGGTTTGAGGTTGAACCCTAGGGCAAATAAAGCCTAAATCATCCCATTTTCCATAAGAGGGTGACATTAGCCTTGCCAAGTCAGTGTCCAAAACCTCTGCCTCTGTTGAGGGGAGGGGACCACCCTAAGTCCATAGTGCACTTGTGGTCAAAAATACCCTCTTAGGGCCAAACTAGGGTTTGGTGATTACCTAACCAAAACATATCCAAATGTGCTCATATTTTGTACAGAACTAGGTCTTGATGCCAGAGACCATTCACCAATATTTGGGAGGGTTTGGAGGTCATTTGACCACTTAAGTAAAATACCCTATCATTATTAATTAAAAGTAAAAACGTTAGGCAAAATGTCTCCAAAAAATTCCACTTTTGGACAGAACCTAGGTATAGTTAAGAATGATCCTCTATCCATATTTCAGCCAATTTGGACAAGGGATGAAGGGTGGGCATCCATTTGTATCTCAGGACAGCCCTAGGTACAGGTACCACCAAAATGGGTGCCCTGGTCCCATCCTAGGGCCAAAGTGGTCGAAATCAATTTTGAATTAAAGTAGACCCATAGGGCTACAACTTACATATTGAACGTTTTCCCACTAGGTGGCCCTATGTATTTGTAATAATTAATGCAAAACAGCCTGGAAAACAGGACAGAAAATTCAGAAATCAAAACTAAATAAAAGAAATGATGCTGCATGAATCTTAAAGCAAATCGTGGGGCTCCTGGTCATCTTCTTCCTCCAACCAAGGGCCATGATTGGCCAAACCTGGAGCTTATTCCAAGAGCATTTCCCGGCCACACGGCCACCTCCCTGGCCGGCCACCACCGCCACCACCTTCATTGAGGTGGGGGCTATCGCCGGGCGGCGGCACGGCCGCCGGAGGGGTGGTTTCCGGCGAACCCGACCACCATTTTTTTTTTTGGAAAAACCATGGAAATAAAAACTTGGATCGGCTCAATTGAGTCTGATTCTTGTCCTAAACGATTCCTAAGATCTACCCACGGAAGAAGGAGTAGAGGAGGACCTTTAACCGAGCTTGTCGTCGTGTGTGGTGGTGGTGCGCCATGGCCGGTGGTGGAGCTTTCCGATGCTTGCAACTTCACTACCAAACCGCCCGGTTTATTTAGGTGAAGGGTGGAAACGATTTCTATTGGCCCATGGAAGCTTTTAAAAGCATCAAATGGGGGAGAGGGAGGGTCATGGCTTCAAAGCCATTAATGGCCATGAAAGGGAATTTCGGTTTTGGAGAAAATCCATGGTAATTCACCTCCCCTTTGTCCCAATTCATTTGGAAACTACTCAAAACTGATAGGGGATATGAATACTAATTAATTGGTGAAGAATGGAGGGGTGATTCACCTTCCCCACCATGAATGGCCTTCTCTTTCTTCTTTCTCTCTCTTCCCTATTGGAGGAATTGATTTCAGCCACCTTGAATGGCTGGCCATGGCTATTAAACTCCTCAAAACTGATGAGGGGGAATGTATTCAGCCTTTGGAATCAATTGGAGAGGCCCTTGATCTCCCTTGGCCATGAATGGAATCTTTTCTCACTTTCTCTCTCCTCCATTAAAGAGAAAAATGGAGCTTTCTCTCTCCTACTCACAATGGCCGAATTTTGATCTCTCCTCCAGCCTATTGGCAGCCCAATAATTCATATTAATAATAAAAATGAGGTTAGACCAAGTGGGGGAAATGGGTTTGAGCTTGGGTTAGCCCATTTAGGCTAATTTGACCTAACACTAGAATAGAGTTGACCTTGGTCAACATGACCATTTGAGTTGACCCCAATGGGACCTTGGTGACCCATTGGACTCCCTAAGGTCTAGGAAGACTCGAGTAGGGTTGGTTGGGCATCTTGGGGGTCACATGTCCCTTGGTAAGGGCACTTTGACCATTTTAGGGCTAGAGTTGACTTGGGTCAACATGACCATTTGGGTTGACCCCAATGGGTCCTTGGTGACCCAGTGGCCTCCCCTAAGGTCTAGTAAGGGTTATGTAGGGTTACCCTGCACTTTGGAGGTCACATACCCTTAGTAAGGGTACTTTGACCAAATTAGGAGCTTGAGTTGACTTGGGTCAACCCGGCCTCTAGGGCTGACCCCAATGTGTCCTTAGTGACCCATTGACCTCACTTTAGGGTTAGGATGGCATAGGTGGGGTCCTCTAGGCTAGGAGTAGGTCAATTGACCCCAAGTAGGCTAGTTTGACCCATTTAGGGACAGGGTTGACCTTGGTCAACTGAGCCTCTTTGGTTGACCCCAATGGGTCCTTATGGCTCTAAAGGGCCTCCCAAGGTATTAGGGGGGTGTTGTGGTAGGGTCTTGGGGTCAAGGTGTAGCCCATGGTCATCCTTAACCATTGTTCAGAGTTCTACTATTTATAGACCATGATGATTTTCCACATTTTGTCTCCTATCTCTTGGCCCATTCCTGGCTTCCTAGGGTTTGTCATGACCTAGTCATGGACAAAACCGCTCCTAGGGGTCTAGTTGGAAATGGTATGTTACAAATCCCAATAAACAAAACAAAGATTTCGTCCCCGAAATCAAGGTTAAGCCTACGGGACTTTTCTACCGAAGGAGGAAACTTGTAACATCCCATCACGACGCCATGTTTGCTAAATTAAGTTTGGAGGGAAACCTAGATCTATGACCATTTCGCCCAATTGGCAAACCAAGATCCCAATAAACAAAAGTTAAGCCCCCAATAAACAAAAGTTTAGCCTCTACTCTTCCTAGAGCAGCCCTACTAGTTTAAAGCAGGAAAATAAATTAACGTCTTGAGGGGTTTGTGAGATATACCTGACTGAACAGCTCTGGGTATCTTTGTCGCATCAAGTCCTGCGGCTCCCAGGTATGCTCCTCCTGGCCGTGTTTCCTCCATAGGACCTTGACTAATGGGACCTTCTTGCGACGCAAGACCCTTACTCCTCGGTCGTCGATCCTAACCGGCTAAAAACAAACTGACCGGTCTGAAGCTACCGACCCTTCAGTGGTCAAAATCTGCTGCTCCGGGCGTAGCAGAGCCCTCCACAGCGAATAAATATGGAAGACGTCGTGCAGAGCTTCCATCTCTAGTGGTAACTCCAGCCTGTAGGCTAGGGGCCCGATCCGCTCCAGGATCCTGTAAGGGCCCATGTACCTAGGGCTGAGCTTCTTCCTCCGACCACGCACCCATGAGACTCCATGCATGGGCCGGATCTTCAAAAACACTCGGTCCCCCACCTGGAACTCCACCTGCTGATGCCGGGCGTCATAGTACTTAGCCTGTCTGCTCTGTGTCTCTAGCATCCTGTCTCTAATCAGCCTCACCTGAGCCTCGGTGTCTTCAACAAACTCTGATCCCAACACCTTCGGATCTTCATCCTGAACCCAAGAAAGCGGGGTCCGGCATTTCCTTCCATACAAGGCTTCGTAAGGCGTCATCCTGATGCTGGACTGGTAGCTGTTGTTATAGGAGAACTCGACCAGGGGTAAGAGTTTCTCCCACGGTTCCCAGCGGTCCAAAATGCATAACCTCAAAAGATCTTCCAGCATCCGGTTGGTGCGTTCTGTCTGCCCGTCCTTCTGGGGATGGAATGCAGCGCTGAAGGTCAATCGCGTGCCTAAGTAAGCTTGCACGGATCTCCACTCCCTGGAAGTGAACCGGCCATCCCGATCCGACACGATCGTCTTGGGCACCCCGTGATATCGAACGAACTGCTCCACAAATCTCCGTACTAATACTCCCATAGCATCGTCCTTCCTGATCGGAATGAACCTGGCTACCTTAGTCAACCGATCGAAGATGACCCAAATCGAGTCATTTCTTGTTCGTGATCGGGGAAGTCCGTGAATAAAGTCCATCGCGATGTCTTCGAACTTCCACTCTGGTATCGGGAGTGGTTGCAACAAACCTGCGGGGTTTTTGCACTCTGCCTTCACTAGCTGGCAAGCTTCGCAGTGGGTCACAAACCGAGTGATATCCTTCTTCATGCCAGGCCAGTACATAGTCTTCTTCAAATCCGCAGTCATCTTCGTGATGCCCGGGTGCACCGAGTATCTGCTGTGGTGGGCCTCCGCCATAATATCTTCCCGGACCTGGCCTCCTTCCGGTATATAAGTCCGACCTCTAAAGCATACCAGGTCATCCCTCATCGTGTAATCTCCTACTGTACCGTTATCCAAGGCCCAGAATATCGGATCCAATTTGACATCTCGCCTCTGTCCCTCTCTGACTCTGTCCCGGATATCGTCTGTAGCACTCACCGCTGCTAAATACTCCGTGTAAAGCTCGGGGTCCTCAGATGACACCAGTGTGATGTGCATATCCTCCAATCTCCTCACCAGCTCCATAAACATAACCTGAGACACGACTTCGGAAGTGGCAGCTCTCCGACTCAATGCGTCCGCCACCACGTTTGCCTTCCCTGGATGGTAGTGCATCTCGTACTGATAATCTGCAAGGAACTCCACCCAGCGCCTCTGCCTGATGTTCAGTTCCTTCTGCGTGTCCACGTATTTTAGGTTCTTGTGGTCGGAATAGATATCGCAGTGGACTCCATAAAGATAATGGCGCCAGACCTTCAAAGCAAAAACGACCGCCCCCATCTCAAGGTTGTGCACTGGATAGTTCTGTTCGTGCTTCTTCAACTGGCGATATGCATATGCAATCACATGGCCCTTCTGCATCAGTACAGCTCCCATACCCTGGTAGGAAGCGTTAGTGTAGACCTGAAATCCTTCCCTCCCCGAGGGGAGAGTAATAATGGGAGACGAGGTTAGCCGATACTTCAGCTCCTGGAAAGCTGTCTGTCACTGCGGGGTCTAAACGAACGGTACCTCCTTCATCAAGGATGTGAGCGGGAGCGCGATTCGAGAGAATCCCTCCACGAACTTCCGGTAGTAACTGGCAAGTCCTAGAAAACTTCGTACGTCGGTGGCTGTCTTCAGCTGCGGCCAATCCCGAGTAGCCTGAATCTTTGCCGGATCCACTGCCAATCCGGCTCCACTGATAATATGGCCTAGGAAGCCCACATCATTCAGCCAGAACTGACATTTACTAAACTTCGCATATAGATGGTTCTCCCGCAGTCGCTGCAGGGTCAGTGTTAGATGGCGAGTGTACTCCTCCTCCGTCCTCGAGTAAATGAGGATGTAATTGATAAACACAATGACAAACACATCAAGATATTCCTTGAAGACTTCGTTCATGAGGGTCAGGAATGCTGATGGTGCATTGGTGAGCCCGAAGGGCATCGCCGTAAACTCGTATAAACCATATCTGCTACTAAAAGCAGTCTTCTAAATGTCCTCCTCCCGAATCCGAAGCTGGTAGTATCCCGACCTCAAATCTAATTTCGAAAAGGACTGCGCTCCCTACAGCTGGTCGAACAGCTCATCTATCCTTGGCAGTGGATAGGTGTTCCGGACCGTCAGCCGATTTAGTGCTCGGTAGTCGATGCACAATCTGAGGGTCCCGTCTTTCTTCTTGACGAACAATACCGGGGCTCCCCAAGGTGAAGAGCTTGGCCGGACAAATCCGGCTTCTACTAACTCCTGAAGCTGGCTCCGAAACTCTCTCAACTTCTTTGGGGCCATCCGGTATGGTGCCTTGGACACTGGCTTGGCCCCGGGCACAAGCTGTATCTGGAAGTCCTGCTCCATGCGCGGGGGTAATCCGGGTAATTTCTCTGGAAAGACGTCCTCAAAATCCCGCACCACCGGAATATTCGATATAGAACTCGTGGCCTCCGCCATCTCAAACAGCACCTCATAGACCTCCTCCCCCTGTAAGTAGGCCTTAACGGCCTGTACTGAAGATAAGGGTATACGTGAGGCAGGTCTTATACCTTCGATGATGATGATAGAGTCCCCGTGCCTCACGGTGATCCTCTTCGCTTGACAATCAATCTGGGCATGATTCCACTGCAACCAAGTCATGCCCAGAATCAGCTCGAAGACTGGAATCCACAGGACCGTTGCCGGAACTTCGAACGACTTTCCTCCAATCTCCGCCTCCATGCTGCAGTGGGCTGAGGTGAGTATCTCCGATCCGTCCGGTAGACGCACCCTCCTCATCCGGCCTGTGAACCGTTCCACTCCTTCCAGCCCTTCAAGAAAGGCCTCCGATACAAACGAGTGCGAGGCACCCGTGTCGAACAGAGTATAGGCGGGCTTGCCGCTGATGAAGACTATACCTGGGATGATTAAATGTCTTAGTATTTTACAACGCATTTTCTTTCCTATTTATTCTACTTAGGGCAGTTCTACTTGTTGGACAAATGAGAACGGAAATTTAATTTAAACAATTAAAACATCTTAGCTTACCTGTGATGACCCGCTCTGGATTTAGAGGCTGTGCCAAATCCAAGGCATATGTCTGCTCCCTTTCCTGTCTTCGATCTCCTCCCTGGTAACCACGTCCTCGGCCACGTCCTCGGCCTCCGAAATGTTGGGCAGGTGGGCCACCCTGTGGTGCTGGAGGTGGTGCCCCCCTCATGGGGCAGTTTCTCCGGAGGTGTCCCACCTGATGACAATGGAAGCACTCTGGTGGGGGATACGCCATACCCCCGGGTCTCGGCATCTCCTGTATCCGAAGAGGTTGAGGGGCCAAGACCACCTGCTCTCTCGGCTCCTGCCTCACCTCCTAACTAGGCTGGTCCTCCGTCCTTCTCCCATCTGGTATAGCGCCTCGCCGTTGATCATTTCTGGCCCTCCGGCCCTGATCCTCCGCTTGCCGCTTCCGTCCCCGAGTGGTGTGCCAATCGGCCTCAATCCTCTTTGCCATCTCCAAAATCTGGGAGATAGGCCCGTCAGATACAAACAGCAAGGCCTCCCTCAACTCCTCTTTTAGGCCCTTATAGAATCTCTTGACGTATCCTGCTTCGTCCAGCTGGTCAGAACCTGCATATCGAGCCAAATGGTCGAACTCTCGGTGGTACTCCACCACCGTCCTGGTGCCCTGCCTCAGCTGTAAGAACCGCTCCTCCAACTCGTCCCTGGCCGACTGTGGAACAAAGTGCTCTAGCAATGTGGCCCTGAATTCTTCCCAAGTGATTTCTGCAATCTCCCTATCAGCAAACGTCGTGTCCAACAGCGTCTTCCACCATCTCTTGGCATGGGACTGCAAGAAAGATACCACCAAAGCCACCCTCTCCTCCCAGGGGCATCGTATCCCGGTCAACATCTCGTACATAACATCCAGCCACTCCTCTGTCCGCACTGCCGACTCTGTCCCCAAGTAGGACGAGGGAGAGAGTCCTCGGAAGGTGCTCATCCAGTTGGCCCCTGGGTTTGGCTGCTGGGCCGGAGCCTGCTGAGCCCGGAAGGCCTCAAGGATAGCTGTAAGAGTATGCCACATGTCTGACTGAAGGAAAGGTGTGGGGACCATGGGAGGTGGTTGAAAGATATAGTACCTAAACACCTAGAGGGGGGGGGGTGAATAGGTGACTAATTTCTTTTAAAACTTTAATGGCAGCAATCAGTTAATATCACATAATTCTAACTACTTTTGCATAACAATCACACAGCATACACAGCAAAGCAAAGCACAGTACAGCAGACATAGAGTTTTATAGTGGTTCCCCAAGATTTGGGTACATCCACTTTTCCCCTTCGCCTATCTAGCAGTGTACTAGATTCGGCCAAACTTCACCACTGTCTCAGAACCCAAACTGGTTCCTACACCTCAGGCCCAAGGCCCTACAACTCAGCTTTTCCACAAAGCCTACACTCAGCCACAAAGGCCTACACTCAGCCAACAAGGCCTACACTCAGCCACAAAAGGCCTACACTCAGAGATTCCAATCTCCTACACTCAGGCTCTCAAGCCCTACCCTCAGCCTTTATAATTACAGGCTTACAATCACTCAGATCCAAAGGATCCTACAAGATAAAAATGATTTTACAAATATTAACTCAACAACCCAAAGACAAGAGAGGGAGGTTGTGAGTTTCTTGATGAGTTCTTGGAAGAACTCAGCTGGATTCAATCTGACTTAGCTTTCTTCAAAGCTTCTTGAAAGTAGAACTGAATAAGATTGATTCCTTCTGCAGTTGATCCTTGACCTCTGCTACTTAGAATTCAGAATAAATCTGAACCCTTCTTCTCAGCCTAGTTCCAATGGCTGATTTCTTGGATGGAGCCCTCTCTCTCTCCAACTTCTTAGATCAGCACTTGGACAGCTAGATCTTCTTGTCTTGATACTTGATCAATAACTTTGTGAACCACTTGTTGAATTACTTCAACTACTACTTGAACAACAGTTTCTGTAGACTGTATGAGCCTATTTAAAGGCTTTCTTCATGGTAACCGGCTGGTCCGGTTCATAACTGAATTCTGACATCTCTGACAGGTGCTGTAGACTGGCTGGAACGGCAGCTGTCAAGTCATCCAGTCAATTCTTGAAAGTTCTCTAACTGTCTGAAAGTGTCGAGACTTTTTGTCTTTAAGTGTCGACACTTATAGACCAAGTGTCGACGCAAGTTGTGTAAGTGTCGACACAAGTCTACAAGGTGTCGACACAACTCCTTGTGTTGTAGATTCTATGTCTCGACACAGTTTTTTCTGTATGTGTCGACACTGAAATTGAGTGTCGACACAAGTACTTGATCTTCTCTCTCTTGCTGAATTCTTCTAAGTGTCGACACATCTCCTTTGTGTCGACACAACTTCTTGTGTTGAATCTGTTAAGTGTCGACACTGCTTCTTGGTGTTGACATATAGTCTTCTATGTTGATACTTGCTGAGTGTCGACACAGCTCCTTGTGTCGACACTTGATTCTTCTGTTGAGACTTCAGCTGAGTGTCGACACATTCCCTTAGTGTCGACACTTGTACTTAGAATATTTTGTTGATCTTTCTGTTCTTTGCTAAGTGTCGACACAACTCCATGTGTCGACACTTTCTTCAAGTGTTGATTCTTCTATTGAGTGTCGACACATTGTTCTTGGTGTCGACACTTACTTCAAATGCTGACTCTTCTGCTGAGTGTCGACACTGTGTTCTTGGTGTCGACACTTTCTTCAAGTGTTGACTCTTCTGTTGTGTGTCGACACTTTGTTCTTGGTGTCGACACTTTAACTTAGTCTCTGCTGACTTTTGCTGAGTGTCGACACAGCTTCAAGTGTCGACACTTTTTGGTATAGACACAGTTCTTCTAGGTGTCGACACTGCTGTTAAGTGTCGACACTGCTTTACTGTACTTTCTTCACTGAGTGTCGACACAGCTCCTTGTGTCGACACTTTCTGTCTGGTGTCGACTCTGCATCCCAGGTGTCGACACAATGACCCCAAGTGTCGACACTGCTTGTCTGGGTGTCGACACAAGTCTTCTTAAGTGTCGACACTTTCCCTCTAGGTGTCGACACATGGACTTAGAAAATTTTTGCTTCAGTCCTGCAAATACTTAACCTGCACAAGTAACTCAAAAACACATCAAATACATTTTGATGTATATCATTGAGTTGGGTGAGGCTTCTTCAAATAAGGTACATTTAAACCAATGTACCCAACAATCTCCCCCTATTTGGAGAAGTCATAACCCTTAGTCAATGATATACACCATTCATAATTAAAATTACAAAATGATGTAAAGCAGGATAATGTACAGCAGGGTAAACATAAACATGTATCAATTTCACATGTATAGAAATACATCATTACAGAACAAATAAGAAATAGACATAGACATATTCACAGAACAAACATGAAATATATTAATCATATATTGTTCTAATATCTGTCTTATACATTTTCAGAAGTTCACTAAATGTTTTACATTCAAAAGATTACAAAATAAACTTCAAGAAAATTCTAAATCTATTTTTGTTCTGACTCCTTAATCACTATGCCTTTGCCAGCTTGAACTTTAGCTTGGACAGGAGCAACAGAGGTTTCAGCATCAGCAGGCTTCTTGCCTTTCAGATCTTTCTTCTTAAGCTCTTCAGCTTTGATCTTCTGCCTCTCAAAATAATGGTATGGCTTAGGAAAGTACTTGCTAGGCTCCTGGGCAGTAGGAGGTAGCTTTCTCATCTTTGCCTTCCTTCTGTATTGAACAATTGCTTCCTGTCTAGATTCATGTTTTCTCCATTCAGCTTCAGAGAACCACTTGTTCCTGTCATGAATGTTATCCTTGGCAGCTTTCCAGGCAGTTAATATAATATTTCTAGAGGTAGGGCTCCATTGCTCAAAATCTGGTCTCTGTTCAGCCTGTTCCCTAAACCTCTTCTTTGACAATCTTGTCTCTTCTTCTTTCTGCAATGCCTCTTGCATGGCTTCAGATATAGGCTGAACAACCTTTTTAATAATCACATTGTCCTTGCCCCCAGGTGGGCTGTACATGGTCTGTACATCTGCATGAATCATGTCAAAATATGGAGGAGGGTATATGACTTGAGCCACTTCAGCTTGCTCCCCTCCTAGATATGCAGGTTGAATCCCAGATTCTGCCACATTGTCATCATCACAAAGAGGAGGATAACCCAGTGTAGCTCTGATAGAATTTGATATCCATTTGGCATGATCAGAGCTTGCCTTGACTAACACTCTCTCCCCCTTTATGACTTCTCTTTCAATATGATCTCTCACATCATCCTTTTGAAATCTCACCTGATTATCCAACTAATTGACTCCATCTTTGAAGAAGGGTTTTAACCTTTGGAGTTTGTCAGTTATCAGCTTCTGTGAATCTTGGATGGCAGTCTTAAGAGCAGTGATTCCTTCTAGAAATACTTTGTCAAAATCTACCTTTGCTATAGCTGGAGTCTGCCCTGCAGCCAGATTCTTGAGTTCTGTAACTATTGCATTGTGAGAAGCAGTGAGGTTGTCATTCATTCTTATCTGATTTTCAAGAACATAACCTTGTTTCAAGGCTATGTCATCCACTTGTGCCTTTATCTTTTCCTGGTGAGTTGCAAGATAGACTACTGCATTCCCACCCTTGTGGAAGCAGTCAGTCATCTCCTTCTTGTTGAGATTCATCTCAAACCTGATTGATTTTATATCCTGGGCTAGATCAAATTGGAGTGATTTTTGCCCTTCATCTACATATTTCTCTATGGCCTGCCTTTGCTTATCCAACTTGATTTGCATTGCCACCATCAGTGCACTATAATCAATGGCTGGGGCTGGTTGAATTATAGGCTGTGGTGCAACTGTTTGGAGAGCCTTCTTGTAACTCTGGCTTCTTCTCCTGAAGACAAAAAGTTTCTTTTTCTTTGCCCTTTCAACTTCCTCATCTTCTGAGGCAGAGGTGCTGGCTATATCCACCCTCTCCTTAGGGCTTGGAGGCCTTTCAGTTTGCACATCTTGTGCCTTCTCAGTTTCTTGCCTTATAGGCTCTTTCAGAATCTGCACTTGCTCCCCCTCAGCAGCAACATTCTCTCCTTCAGCAGCAGTAGGTTCTTTGTCAAAATCCACTTGATCCAGATTTAAAAATAAATCCTCCATAGTGTACTCTTATGGTGAAGGAGCTGGAGTAATTCTAGGCTCTTCAACCACTGGATCAGGAACCACTTGAACAACAGCAGATGTGT
Source organism: Platanthera guangdongensis (assembly GCA_039583875.1). NCBI lineage: Eukaryota > Viridiplantae > Streptophyta > Magnoliopsida > Asparagales > Orchidaceae > Platanthera > Platanthera guangdongensis. The sequence continues at coordinate 83,205,800 of CM077160.1, forward strand.
TTTCCATGACAACATCTGGAACTTGATTATCCAGCTGAATTTGCTGATGAACATCAGACAAATCAGTATCTTCTATAGGAAAATCCAAAGTATTTAGTTCAGTGATTACCTCTAGTATGATGTTTGTTGCTTGTTCACTTTCCAGTGTAGTGGGTTCTGCTATAACTGGAAGCTCCCCCTGGCGGTGATCCTTGTGGATGGGGCTAGCTTGAGGTAGCTCCCCCTGGATCTCAGCATCAGCTTGAGGAGCAGGAGAATTCACTGTAGGCTCATCCTCATTGTCATCTGGAGTGAAGACAACTTGCTCTTCACTTTCAGAACTGCTAGTGGACTCTTGTGCCACTGGAGCAGTTTTCCTTTTCTTCTTTGGAGGAATTTCTTTTTCAGAAACAATCTTTTCAGGGGTTGGCAGCTCCTTAGTCAACACCCTGTCCCATCTAGAGAAAATTCTTAGATCCATTTTCCTCATGTGATTTATTTTGCTTCCTGTAGCCTATTGCATAACCTCTGGTATGACACCAGCTAGGTATAGACTTATGATTCTGCCCAGGTTGGGCTTCTTCAGACTTTCCTTGATTTTCTCAAATACTATAACAGACCAATCAGTTTTTAGAGTGAAGATTATTCTTGTCATTATATTGAACATAGAGGCAGACACTCTGTCATGCCCTCCTGGCTTGCTGAGAATAACCTTTCCAACAATCTCAGACATGAATTTGCCTTGGCTGTTCATGCCCTTTCTATTGAAGACAGAACCAATCTTCATCTTAGAGTCTAGTCCACACCAGGATAGAGCTTCCCTGGTCTTTGAAGTTGTAACCTCATCTTCTTCTTGAGTCCTTGGTAGCTGGAGAATCATCCTCAGACTTTTAAGGGATACCTTAACCTTTGCTCCATGAACTCTGGATTTGATTTTGTATCCAGATTCATCCACCTTGGCTCCATTGAGGAATTCGAGTACCTCTTTCTTCCATATCTTTGTAGATTCAGAAACTAAATATTCTAACCCAGAATCGGCTACTAAGGTTACGACAGACTTGATTTCTTGATCAGCATCTTCGAAAGCGCCGCGCACCATCTCATATCCTTCGTTGACGTTCTCCTCAAGCTTAGGCGCCATTAGGGTTTGTATAATTTGTCTTAAGAGAAGAGAGGTGTCGACACTGAAGTTTGGTCTCGAAACTTTGAAAGCGTGTCGACAAACAAAGACAAAACCCTATTTATACCTTTCTGATTTTGAAGATGAATAGGCGGGACTGCTAACTTAAAATGTGTCGACACTGGCAATAAGTGTCGACACTGACTTATAATGTCTCGACACATATGTGTCGACACAAGTTTAGTCAACAGATTTTATGTGTCGACACTTGTTTATGTGTCGACACCACATAACTCGACACATAGTCGAGACTTTACTTAGAAAATTCTGAGTAAATACTAAGTGTCGACACCACTTTGGATGTGTCGACACCTACTTGGCATGTGTTGACACTAACATTCTAAAGTGTCGACACCAACTTCCTAGATGTGTCGACACCTATTTCCTGAAGTGTCGACACCACTATTCTGTGTCGACATAGACTTGTCTATGTGTCGACACCTTTTTACTTAGCCATTTTCAATACTGTAAACTTACTCTAAGTTTATCATTCCTAGTTCAATTTTAAATCTATTGAACTTAGCTTCTTCTAGGGGCTTAGTATACATATCAGCTACTTGATTATCAGTTTTAACATATTTTAATAAAATATCTTCTCTTTTTACATGCTCCCTAAGAAAATGATATTTAATTTCAATATGTTTTGTTCTACTATGGGATACAGGATTATTAGCTATTGAAATAGCACTTGTAGAATCACAGAAGAGTGGAGTTCTACTCACCTGAAATCCATAGTCCTCTAGCTGATGTTGTATCCACAGAAGTTGAGCACAGCAACTTCCTGCAGCCACATACTCTGACTCTGCAGTGGAGATAGCCACACTGGTTTACTTTTTGCTACTCCATGAAATTAGTCTCCCACCTAGGAATTGACAGGTTCCAGTAGTGCTTTTTCTATCTTCTTTGCATCCTGCAAAGTCTGCATCTGAATAACCTGTTAGTTCAAAATCTCCATTCATAGGGTACCAGAGGCCTAGATAGGGAGTGTCCTTTAGATATCTCAATATTCTTTTGACTGCTGTCAAATGAGACTCTTTAGGGCAGGCTTGATACCTTGCACAGACACATATAGCATACATGATATCTGGTCTACTAGCAGTCAAGTATAATAGGGAGCCAACTATCCCTCTATACAAGGTTTCATCTACAGGTTTCCCTGCATCATCCTTACTAAGAGACATACTTGACCCCATAGGAGTCTTCATGGTACTGGATGAATCCATACCATACTTCCTTATGAGTTCTAGGGTGAACTTGGACTGACAAATGGATAAACCATTCTCAGTCTGTTTAACTTGGAGACCCAAGAAAAACTTCAGCTCTCCCATACTACTCATCTCAAATTGACCTTGCATCAGTTTTGCAAACTTTTTGCAAAGACTGCTTTCAGTAGACCCAAATATAATGTCATCTACATATATTTGGACTAGTATAACTTTGCCTCTAGATTCCCTAAGGAATAGAGTCTTATCTATTTTCCCCCTTGAGAACTTGTTCTCAATGAGGAAACTAGATAGGGTTTCATACCAAGCCCTAGGGGCTTGCTTTAACTCATATAAAGCTTTCCTAAGTCTATAGACATGATGAGGTAGAGTTGGATCAACAAAACCTGAAGGCTGTTCCACATAGACTTCTTCCTTAAGATTACCATTCAGAAATGCTGACTTGACATCCATTTGGTAAACCTTGAATCCTTGATAGGTTGCATAGGCTAAGAACATCCTTATGGCTTCCAGTCTGGCTACTGGAGCAAAGGTTTGATCAAAGTCAATACCTTCTTCTTGCCTATATCCTTTAGCAACCAATCTTGCTTTATTCTTAATGATGACCCCTTGTTCATCCATCTTATTCCTGTAGATCCACTTGGTTCCTATTATATTGTGGTCTTTAGGTTTAGGAACAAGTTCCCAGACCTTGCACCTCTTGAACTGATTAAGCTCTTCTTGCATTGCTTCAGTCCATTGTGGATCTAGTATGGCTTCTTCAAACTTCTTAGGTTCAACTTGAGATAGAAAACTGGAGTAGATTGCTGCATTCATGTATCTGCTCCTGGTTTGTACTCCTTGTCTTGGATCTCCAATAATCTGCTCTACTGCATGATCTCTAAGATGCCTATTGGCTGGAGGCATCCTAACTTCTGGTTGAACCTCTTCAGCATCTCCATCATGCTGTACTCCTTGTACTTCTTCTTCAATTGGCACATGTAGTTCTCCCCCTGGACAACAGCTACTGTCTTCTACTTGCTGTCTTGCAGCAGGTACTTCTTCTATAGTAAGCTTGTCCATTTTCTTTGTTAAACCTGTGGGGCTGCATACAGTACTAGACAATTCATTGTTAATAAGTTTAGTCTTATCAAAAACTACATGCACAAATTCTTCTACAACTTGTGTAGTCAAGTTGTAGACTCTATAAGCCTTACTGTTATTGCTGTACCCAACAAAAATTCCCTCTTGGGACTTGGCAGCAAACTTAGTCAAGTAAGACTTCCCATTGTTAAGTATGAAGCATTTGCAACCAAAGATCCTGAAATAGGATAGGTTTGGTTTCCTGCCTTTCACAACTTCATAGGGGGTCTTGTTGAGGCCTTTAGTGATGGTAGCCCTATTTATAACATGGCATGCAGTGTTAACTTCTTCAGCCCAGAAATACTCTGGTAGTGATGTATCACTTAATAGGGTCCTACCAGCCTCTATCAAGGTCCTATTCTTCCTCTCAGCAATGTCATTTTGCTGAGGTGTTCTAGGTGAAGAGAATTCTTGAAATATCCCAAAGTCTTCACATAGTTTTGTCATGCTATCAGACTGAAATTCAGTACCATGGTCACTTCTAATCTTGACCACTGTACTGTCTAGTTCATTCTGAATTTGCTTGACAAAGCTATGGAACACATTAGGTGTTTCAGATTTCTGTCTTAAGAAGAACACCCAGGAAAACCTTGAGTAGTCATCTACAACTACAAGGGTATAGACCTTCCTACCTAAGCTGTGAACTGGCATTGGACCAAAGAGATCCAAATGCAAGAGGTATAAACACCTCACAGCATCTTTGTTTTCTATGCTTCTAAAGATGGATTTAGTCTGCTTGCCCTTTTGACAAGCTGAGCAAACACCATCTTTAACACACTTAACTTGAGGACCATTCCTCACTAACTCTTTGCTAAAGAGTTTGCTAATAGTCTTGTAGTTAAGATGGGCAAGCCTCTTGTGCCATTTGACACAATGAGAGACTGTCTCATCAGCTACAAGACACACTGGAGAACCACTGTTCTCAATCATAATGTCTAGGCAGTAGACATTCCTCTTCCTATAACCTGTCAAAATGATCTCTTGATCACTTGACCTCTTGATATGACAATCATTTTTAACAAATGAGATGTCATACCCTACATCACTTAATTGACTTATACTTATTAGGTTGTGTTTCAACCCTTTAACATAAGCCACTTGAGTAATGGTAACCAAGTTGCTAGAAATGTTACCAAATCCTTTGATGATTCCTTTTTCAGAACCACCAAAGGTTACTTTTGGACCATCTTTTATTGGAATGTAGTCCCTTAGTAATCCTCTAGTTCCAGTCATATGTCTGGAACATCCACTGTCCAAGTACCATGTTGGGGTATGGCCACTTGAACTCTCCTTACTGGGTCCTGGCTGCTCCAGGATTTTGTCATGCTCTGTCAAAGCCATTAGCCCTTGGCATTGACTGTTTTCTTGTTCATAAATAGACTCCATTATCTGCATGAATTCTTCTTCTTCAGCAAACAGCCCTATGTATGCCTCAGCATCAGACTCAGTTTCTGAAGAAGAGATATCTGATAGAGTCTTCTCTCTCTTGGCAACAAAAGACTTCTCTTTCTTGCCTTTGAAATGAGTCTTCTTCTTGTCACTAGACTCCTTTCTCTTTTCAGGACAATCTGCAACAACATGGTCTTGTTTATTGCAGCAATAGCACACTATTTTAGACACAGTTGCCTTGCCAGATTTAGTCCACTTCCTGTCCTTCTTTGAAGCCTTTTTATCCTGATAAAAATCTTCTTTTCCCTTAGAAGTAGAAGGCCTTGACCTCCACTGTTTCTTCTTCAAGAATTTCTGAAAATGTCTAGTGAAGGCAGCAAAGTTTTCATCACTTTCACTGCTTTCAGATCTTGTGCTGACTGACTCATCTGACTCTGATTCAACTACCTTTGGAGGTGGAGTTAGTGACTTATTCCTGTACTTTCTGGATGCTTCTGTCTTGAAGGCTACTGTTCTTTCCTTGTGTTCAGTTTTTGTTGATTTCTCCTCCTCTTTTCTCACTGTCAACTGCATCTCATATGACAATAATTTGCCAAACAGTGTAGGTGGAGGAATTTCTCCCAACTTAGTCATTTCTCTAATGGCACAAATCTTTGTGTCCCAATCTTTAGTTAGGGACCTTAGGAACTTGTCATTTAGTTCATAATTGCTGAACTCTCTTCCATAAGACATGAGTTCATTCACTATTCTGTAGAACTTCTTATAGCACTCAGTTATGCTATCACCATTTCCTTGTCTAAAACTTTCATACTCCTGATTTAGCAAGGATTTTCTATCTTGTCTAACTTCTTCATAACCCTCCATATACACAATAAGAGTGTCCCACATCTCTTTGCCTGTCTTACAGTGTATAAGATTCTGAAATGTTGCATCATCTATGGCACTCACTATAATGTTTTGTGCCCTCTTGTCCATGGTGGCTAGGACAATCTCATCCTTAGTCATTTCAGAGAAATCCTTTGGGGTTCTCTGATTTGCATCTAGAACTGATATCTTCATGGGCACATATGGCCCCTCTTTTACTGTGATGTAGATCCTAGGGTCTGAGGCTTCCATAAACAGCCTTACCCTTTCCTTCCAGATCCCAAAGATCTCTTTCCTGCATATGGGCAATTTCATGGAACCCAATTCCTTGTGATTTTCAGAGGAACCTATGGTTCTAGATTTTCTTGAATCTATAATTTACCTTAGACTGAATCTGCCAATTAGAATCTCCTTAGAATGTTAGTCCTTTTTGAGGAACCTCCCTATGATACCACTTGAAAGATATAGTACCTAAACACCTAGAGGGGGGGGGGGGGTGAATAGGTGACCAATTTCTTTTTAAACTTTAATGGCAGCAATCAGTTAATATCACAGAATTCTAACTACTTTTGCACAGCAATCACACAGCATACACAACAAAGCACAGCACAGCACAGCAGACACAGAGTTTTATAGTGGTTCCCCAAGATTTGGGTACATCCACTTTCCCCCTTCGCCTATCTAGCAGTGTACTAGATTCGGCCAAACTTCACCACTATCTCAGAACCCAAACTGGTTCCTACACCTCAGGCCCAAGGCCCTACAACTCAGCTTTTCCACAAAGCCTACACTCAGCCACAAAGGCCTACACTCAGCCAACAAGGCCTACACTCAGCCACAAAAGGCCTACACTCAGAGATTCCAATCTCCTACACTCAGGCTCTCAAGCCCTACCCTCAGCCTTTATAATTACAGGCTTACAATCACTCAGATCCAAAGGATCCTACAAGACAAAAATGATTTTACAAATATTAACTCAACAACCCAAAGACAAGAGAGGGAGGTTGTGAGTTTCTTGATGAGTTCTTGGAAGAACTCAGCTGGATTCAATCTGACTTAGCTTTCTTCAAAGCTTCTTGAAAGTAGAACTGAATAAGATTGATTCCTTCTGCAGTTGATCCTTGACCTCTGCTACTTAGAATTCAGAATGAATCTGAACCCTTCTTCTCAGCCTAGTTCCAATGGCTGATTTCTTGGATGGAGCCCTCTCTCTCTCCAACTTCTTAGATTAGCACTTGGACAACTAGATCTTCTTGTCTTGATACTTGATCAATAACTCTGTGAACCACTTGTTGAATTACTTCAACTACTACTTGAACAACAGTTTCTGTAGACTGTATGAGCCTATTTATAGGCTTTCTTCATGGTAACCGGCTGGTCCGGTTCATAACTGAATTCTGACATCTCTGACAGGTGCTGTAGACTGGCTGGAACGGCAGCTGTCAAGTCATCCAGTCAATTCTTGAAAGTTCTCTAACTGTCTGAAAGTGTCGAGACTTTCTGTCTTTAAGTGTCGACACTTATAGACCAAGTGTCGACACAAGTTGTGTAAGTGTCGACACAAGTCTACAAGGTGTCGACACAACTCCTTGTGTTGTAGATTCTATGTCTCGACACAGTTTCTTCTGTATGTGTCGACACTGAAATTGAGTGTCGACACAAGTACTTGATCTTCTATCTCTTGCTGAATTCTTCTAAGTGTCGACACATCTCCTTTGTGTCGACACAACTTCTTTTGTTGAATCTGTTAAGTGTCGACACTGCTTCTTGGTGTCGACACATAGTCTTCTATGTTGATACTTGCTGAGTGTCGACACAGCTCCTTGTGTCGACACTTGATTCTTCTGTTGAGACTTCAGCTGAGTGTCGACACATTCCCTTAGTGTCGACACTTGTACTTAGAATATTTTGTTGATCTTTCTGTTCTTTGCTAAGTGTCGACACAGCTCCATGTGTCGACACTTTCTTCAAGTGTTGAGTCTTCTGTTGAGTGTCGACACATTGTTCTTGGTGTCGACACTTACTTCAAATGTTGACTCTTCTGCTGAGTGTCGACACTATGTTCTTGGTGTTGACACTTTCTTCAAGTGTTGACTCTTCTGTTGTGTGTCGACACTTTGTTCTTGGTGTCGACACTTTAACTTAGTCTCTGCTGACTTTTGCTGAGTGTCGACACAGCTTCAAGTGTCGACACTTTCTGGTGTAGACACAGTTCTTCTAGGTGTCGACACTGCTGTTAAGTGTCGACACTGCTTTACTGTACTTTCTTCACTGAGTGTCGACATAGCTCCTTGTGTCGACACTTTCTGTCTGGTGTCGACTCTGCATCCCAGGTGTCGACACAATGACCCCAAGTGTCGACACTGCTTGTCTGGGTGTCGACACAAGTCTTCTTAAGTGTCGACACTTTCCCTCTGGGTGTCGACACATGGACTTAGAAAATTTTTGCTTCAGTCCTACAAATACTTAACCTGCACAAGTAACTCAAAAACACATCAAATACATTTTGATGTATATCATTGATTTGGGTGAGGCTTCTTCAAATCAGGTACATTTAAACCAATGTACCCAACAGTGGTGCAATGTATGGAGTCTGCTGAGCTCCACCTTGTGGGGTGGGCTGAGCTGGGGGCTGCAAAACGAACTACATTAGCAGGTAATTGACTCAATACCTAATAAGAAGTGGACAATTTACATGTGATCCCCCATATGGGTACACCACTGCTTCCGCTGCTTAGTTTGTCCCCAAACTAAACTCGTGCGGGGGTGACCCAGGGTTGTGGACTGCTACTTTTCGATCGAGGTCTGCTCTGATACCACTTGTAAGACCCCCCCCCCCCCTTTTTTTCCTTATCGACACCGGGGTCTTAGGCCCAGAACCTCCGTTTTGCGGTGACTCCTTCTCGACCTGAAGGGTCATCACCACAAAGCGCCGATTCTGCCGGCCATTTCGATCACAGAAAAGTAGCATAAAGAAGTAAATGGAAACTATCAGTACACAGAAAATCACATATCAGTAAATAAGTCTCCACGAAGGGAGTGTCCATAGAATAAAACATCAGAGTAGCAAAATACGGGTTATGCCCGGTACATCATATCCTCACTACAAAATCACTCATGCGGAAGCAAAAGCAGAAAAACTACTCAAGGTCGAGACTCACGGTCCCGGCTGTATGAACTCCGGAGCTAGACTGCCCCACCTCCAAGCGCACCGGTCTCTGAGGCTGCTCCTCCATGCTGGTCTCCACGATCCCCTAAATGATGCGGTTCGAAAACCGTTAGTCTAAAAGACTAAGCCATATCATCCCCCGCCCCTTCCCCCATGGCTCCTAGGCACCGAGCTGAGAGAAAGAAAGGGGAGGACTTAAAGGTGGAGAATATCAAGAACAGATGGCAGCGGACCTATACTAGCAATTCTATAACATGTATAGAAAATAAGCTGAAATATGAAAAGTAACCTTCACTTATGTGAGAACACATAAGCCAAGGGGTCTTCTGCAAGACTCTCATCATATAAAAAGTCCCATACCAATTTATACGTTGGGGTGTCGGTTATCAAACAGCAGTAAATATATATATCAAAATTAACCTTAATTTATAAACTTGCCCACACAAGCTTATAGACCAAGGGGTCGTTTTGCAGGTCCTAAAGTATAAGCGTCCCATTCCACTTAAACTTTAGGTGTCAGGTTTAAATGAATCGATTATGCTATGACATGCAAGTGAGTATGATGGATCATGCAAGTGCAACACACAAACCCGACTCTGTGCACACAGACCTTTAGTTCCCCCTTTCTGGAGCCGTAACCTCCCAGGATACCTCCGTAGTGGCAGACGGAAGCGGTGGGTTGGGCCTCGCCCACCTCTAAACCAGTAAAGCACTACCGGTCAGACCTATCATACGCCTCAATGCTTGGTGCACGAAGCGGACTCCTGCGTACTCTTGCCGGCTGGCGCACCGGACTTCTGTTGGCGAAGTTCTAACCATACTTGCCGAGTCAACGTATTGGCATCGGTGCATCGACCCTCCAATACCGAAGACCCACCACCTTAATTTCCTTTCCTTTTATGTACATGCAAATTTAGCGTAATCAAAACCCGAGCCGAAGCTCCCCGGACCAACACGTCCGTCACAAACAATCGAGCCGAAGCTCCCCGGACCCAAAGTCCGTCTTTTAACCATCCGAGCCGAAGCTCCCAGCTAACTTCCGGTACTAACATTGTTTGTGAAATGTGCAACCCTAATTACTAAGTTACTCTTTTCAGCTTGTTAAAACAGTTTACGTTAACCCAGAACTGCCCCCGGTATTCCCTTTGAAGGGCTCTCAAGGGGCACTAGGAACTATGTTGGGATTACGCCCAGCGTTCCCTTTCGCAAGGTACTTATTTTTTTGTTGGTTGATTCCCTTACCCATTCCTTCCTCATGTTACGATAGGCTAATCTTAGGGTGATTTGACTCCACTCACCTCGGGGAGAACGATCTTTCGTCGGACCCGAGCGCCTCTAAACCCAAGACAAAATAACACCCTACTCACTTATCTTCCAAAGATGCACCTAATTCTATTTATCCTTCCAGCAAACCAACAAGACCCATCACATGTGCTCTAATTCATGTCCCAAATGATTTCCTGCAGTTTTACTAAATGCAGACCACTTAAGCTATATAACCCGTAAAAAGGGAAGTATGTCATATTCTCACCCAATGCTCATGTAATAATTATTAGAGGTCTATATGGGCATATGTATATTGAATCCACAATCTTCTAATTTTTATAATTCAAATGCTAATTTATTTATTTATTTTTAAAGCCAAAAGTTCCAAGGTTGAACAGGAAGTACAAGTTTTATGCAAGATAAAGCTCCACTAAAATTATGATAAATGCAAGGTGGGCAATAATCTAAAAATCCAGAATCTCCAAATTTTCCAGCAAGAGTTTAGCCATTAAATTTTATTTCCAATTTATTCCAAAATAAATCATTAAAAGGGGATGCACAATACAAATACTTCCAAAAATTCAAAGAAAATTCCAGGATGATTGTAAGTGCACATAAAACCTCTGAGTAAACTTTCATAATTTGTTTGAAGGAATTATTCCCTAAATTGATTAATTATCCTATTCTCAAAAATATGGCCTTGTAAAAAACGTTCTAAAAATAGACCTCTAAAAATTATAAATAAATTTCTACAAGTATGTTTTGGCCTAAACACATCAAAACCTAAGCCTCAAGATTTTTAAACAGATATATCATCAATAATGAAATTTCTTTACCAAAGCCCCTTCCTGAATTTAATGAAGGAAGTACCACATAAAATTAATTAAGAATTGTGATAAAATTCAGAGATGTTCAACTAGCCCTATAATAACCTCTGACCAAGTTTCATCATATTTTAAAGCACATAACATCCATAATAAAATCAAACATCATTTTGGGCCTTTTGGTAATTAACAAATGAAGTACCAAGAATAAAATCCATAAAATTCTACAAACATTACCAGAGGTTCTAGGTGGCCTAAAACGTATTCTACCCAAGTTTCATAACATTTGGGGAAGGTTCAGTGGCTGATGCTTCAAATTTGTGCTCCTACTCTAAAACTAGGGTTAGGGTTTTGAGGTATCTACCTTGCTCTAATTCTTCTAAAGTTCCTACCAGAGATCTTACGTTACATTGACCTCAATTCTACTCGGTTTCCAAGGCCATGCAAAGGCATTTGCCCCCATGTCCTTCACAACCCTCAAAAGTCCTTCCTTAGGGTTTGAGGTTGAACCCTAGGGCAAATCAAGCCTAAATCATCCCATTTTCCATAAGAGGGTGACATTAGCCTTGCCAAGTCAGTTTCCAAAACCTCTACCTCTGTTGAGGGGAGGGGACCACCCTAAGTCCATAGTGCACTTGTGGTCAAAAATACCCTCTTAGGGCCAAACTAGGGTTTGGTGATTCCCTAACCAAAACATATCCAAATGTGCTCATATTTTGTACAGAGCTAGGTCTTGATGCCAGGGACTACTCACCAAAATTTGGGAGGGTTTGGAGGTCATTTGACCACTTAAGTAAAATACACTATCATTATTAATTAAAAGTAAAAACTTTAGGCAAAATGTCTCCAAAAAATCCCACTTTTGGACAGACCCTAGGTATAGTTAATAATGATCCTCTGTCCAAATTTCAGCCAATTTGGAGAAGGGATGAAGGGTGGGCATCCATTTGAATCTCAGGACAGCCCTAGGTACAGGTCCCACCAAAATGGGTGCCCTGGTCCCATCAGAGGGCCACAGTGGTCGAAATCAATATTGAATTAACGTAGACCCATAGGGATACAACTTTCATATTTAACGTTTTCCCACCAGGTGGTCCTAAGTATTTTTAATAATTAATGCAAAACAGCCCAGAAAACAGGACAGAAAATTCAGAAATCAAAACTAAATAAAAGAAATGATGCTGCACGAATCTTAAAGCAAATCGTGGGGCTCCTGGTCATCTTCTTCCTCCAGCCAAGGGCCATGATTGGCCGAACCTGGAGCTTATTCCAAGAGCATTTCCCTTCCACACGGCCACCTCCCTGGTCGGCCACCACCGCCACCACCTTCGTTGAGGTGGGGGCTATCGCCGGGCGGCGGCACGACCGCCGGAGGGGTGGTTTCCGGCGAACCCGACCACCATTTTTTTTGGAAAAACCATGGAAATGAAAACTTGGATCGGCTCAATTGAGTCGGATTCTTGTCCTAAACGATTCCTAAGATCTACCCACGGAAGGAGTAGAGGAGGACCTTTAACCGAGCTTGTCGTCGTGTGTGGTGGTGGTGCGCCATGGCCGGTGGTGGAGCTTTCCGATGCTTGCAACTTCACTACCAAACCACCCGGTTTCTTTAGGTGAAGGGTGTAAACGATTTCTCTTGACCCATGGAAGCTTTTAAAAGCATCAAATGGGGGGAGAGGGAGGGTCGTGGCTTCAAAGCCATTAATGGCCATGAAAGGGAATTTCGGTTTTGGAGAAAATCCATGGAAATTCACCTCCCCTTTGTCCCAATTCATTTGGAAACTCCTCAAAACTGATAGGGGAGATGAATACTAATTAATTGGTGTAGAATGGAGGGGTGATTCACCTTCCCCACCATGAATGGCCTTCTCTTTCTTCTTTCTCTCTCTTCCCTATTGGAGGAATTGATTTCAGCCACCTTGAATGGCTGGCCATGACTATTAAACTCCTCAAAACTGATGAGGGGGAATGTATTCAGCCTTTGGAATCAATTGGAGAGGCCCTTGATCTCCCTTGGCCATGAATGGCCTCTTTTCTCACTTTCTCTCTCCTCCATTAAAGAGAAAAATGGAGCTTTCTCTCTCCTACTCACCATGGCCGAATTTTGATCTCTCCTCCAGCCTATTGGCAGCCCAATAACTCATATTAATAATAAAAATGAGGTTAGCCCAAGTGGGGGAAATGAGTTTGAGCTTGGGTTAGCCCATGTAGGCTAATTTGACCTAACACTAGAATAGAGTTGACCTTGGTCAACATGACCATTTGAGTTGACCCCAATGGGACCTTGGTGACCCATTGGACTCCCTTAAGGTCTAGGAAGACTTGAGTAGGGTTGGTTGGGCATCTTGGATGTCACATGTCCCTTGGTAAGGGCACTTTGACTATTTTAGGGCTAGAATTGACTTGGGTCAACATGACCATTTGGGTTGACCCCAATGGGTCCTTGGTGACCCATTGGCCTCCCCTAAGGTCTAGGAAGGGTTATGTAGGGTTACCCTGCACTTTGGAGGTCACATACCCTTAGTGAGGGTACTTTGACCAGATTAGGAGCTTGAGTTGACTTGGGTCAACCCGGCCTCTAGGGTTGACCCCAATGTGTCCTTAGTGACCCAATGACCTCACTTTAGGGTTAGGAGGGAATAGTTGGGGTCCTCTAGGCTAGGCGTAGGTCAATTGACCCCAAGTAGGCTAGTTTGACCCATTTAGGGATATGGTTGACCTTGGTCAACTGAGCCTCTTTGGTTGACCCCAATGGGTCCTTATGGCTCTAATGGGCCTCCCAAGGTATTGGGGGGGTGTTATGGTAGGGTCTTGGGGTCAAGGTGTAGCCCATGGTCATCCTTAACCATTGTTCAGAGTTCTACTATTTACAGACCATGATGATTTTCCACATTTTGTCTCCTATCTCTTGGCCCATTCCTGGCTTCCTAGGGTTTGTCATGACCTAGTCATGGACAAAACCACTCCTAGGTGTCTAGTTGGAAATGGGATGTTACAGTCCTGGCCAACTCATTCTCCATGAACTATAGTCTCGCAACATTTTTCCTGTTGAACAACCCATCAATAGTTGTCCAAATATCAATAGCTGATTCACATCCAATGATGTGATCAAATTGCTCTGGTGGAACAACCCTCATGAGGGTAAACTCAGCCTTTGCATTTGTTTTCCTTTAGACTCTCACCTTCTCAGCAGTCCCAAATGCAACAGTAACTTCTTATCTGTTGTCACCATCGACGACCTCCCATAGCTTCTCGCCAAGAAGAAAACTCTTCATGCATGACTTCTACTTTTTAAAGTTAGTCGTTGTTAAGAGTTCAATACCCAGAACTCTTGCATAGTTCACTTCCATTGCAACAACTTTGGTTAGGCCTTCAGAAGCACATAGTAATAACACAAGTTGATCAGCACTCAAGCAACTAAACCTGGCTCTGATACCATGTGTAACGACCCGACCCTTTAGACCAAGGCCGCCCGGCCCACCAGTAGCCCATGGACCTTTAGGCCACGGACCATGGTGGTACAGCCGGAATATACCAATGCCTGCAGGCCGTACACCCCAACTCCTCTCTCGCCTGTTTCTCAGCAAACAGCGTGTTGTTGGTGCAGGTATTCGAACCTGCAACCCTTGATAAGAAACCTTCAACAGTTCTCATCACCAACTGAGCTCAGCTCAGTTGGTGATGAGAACTGTTGAAGGTTTCTTATCAAGGGTTGTGATGCTAAAGATCACGACAGTGAACCAGTTGCACAAGTAATATAAAGTGGGGGCTTTCCCAAGTATCGATCTCTCAAGTAACACAGTAAGGTGGAGTTAATTTCGAGGAGGACTTGAGATTGAAGTCCTTAGGTCGTAGCTAACTAAGGGGGGGTTTGATAATTGCAGAAACAGAAAATAAAAGGCTAACAACTACTCTTATGCAACGCCGCTATGCGATGCTTCGTCAGGCGGGATGGAAGACTAGTTGGGCCGTTATGCACAGAATCACTAGGCGGATGGGCGAGTAGGCTTGCGGATGAGGTGGTGAGAATGGCGGAATGAGGGTCGTAAGCACCTCTTCGCTACGCACGCCACTAGCAATTGCTAGTGCGGCAAGGGTGGATGGTGGTAGACGGAATATGGCACAACTCAAGTAAATAACGAAAACATACAAAATCACATAGACATGATTGTATAAAAACGTTTTACAAACTAAGCATACTTCATCAATATAAATAGATTTAAACACCAAAATTCAACAAAAAAGCAAGAACAAGTCAAGAGATCGACCGAATCCGAAGTCTTGCTGAGGATTCACGGTTGGAATCGTCGGGTTGTCAATCCGCGTCCAAGCTCGTTCCTCAACTGCGTCCGGGGTAGAGAAGGGCTGTCACCAGCTTCCAATGGCTATGGCGTCAAACCCTACTTGAAGCTCACGGATGAAGGAGAAGGCCGAGAGGAGGGCTGTCACCAGCTTCCAATGGCTAGCTTTTCTTTGCTTGATGGCTATGGCGTCAAACCCTACTTGAAGCTCACGGATGAAGGAGAAGGCTGAGAGGAAGCTCCGGCTTGGATTTGGCGGTGAAAGCTTGCCCAGAGCACCTCCCTAGGGTGGAAGATGAAGGGGAACGGCGGAGAAGGCGGAAAACGGTGGAGAAATGTCGAGCTCCGTATCCTCTCCTTAATTAGGGCGAGACCTGCACTATTTATACAAAGCAGAAATGGACAATGCGCACGATCACAGGCGCACGACCAGTGGTCGTGCGCACTATGTCCTATGATCGTGCGCACTTGCATGGAAGATAAGGAAGAAAAACTGGGATAACGCGCACGAGTAGTGGCGCACGACCAGTGGTCGTGCGCACTAAGTCCAATGGTCGTGCGATTACCCCAAACAGGACTCCAGAAAAGAGGAATCAATGCACACGATCAGTGGCGCACGACCGGTGGTCGTGCTCATTATGTCCAGTGGTCGTGCGCTTACCCCAGGCTGATTCTAGAAAACGTAAAGTAGTGCACGCGATCAGGGGCACACGACCAGTGGTCGTGCGCATTAGATCCCATGATCGTGCGCAGTATTCCTGTTTCAAAACCATCCCTGGACACGCACACGACCCCTGTAACGAAAGGAAAAACCAATCACTGATATGTGCAGACATTCCAGGCAATAACAAAAAGGAGAACAGACTATAAAAATAACAAAATACACAACCACGGGCATAAATGTGCACTTTCTATGGAAATAAAGATAAGATGAAATATGAACGATATAGAACTAAAAGTGAAGTGCAAGCGACGAAAAACAAGCCCAGATAAGTCTGAAAATAGGTATATAAAATGGACTCATCACACCCCCAGACTTAACTGTTTGCGCGTCCCGAGCAAACAAAATCTAAGTAGATAGGGGAAATTACTAGCAAACAAAGAAATTGAAAAACAAAGTACCATGCGAAGTCGCATGCTCACGTGCGTAAAAATACAATAGAGAAAATTTCTAAGTATGCAAAATAGTTTATATTTTTCACAATATGTATCAAACTTTTATTACAACTCAAAAATAGAATCACGGTGAATCATCCGGTCATGCGTATGGAGAAAGTAGACTAATCGCTAGGCGAGCATTGCCAAAGATCGGTGCTCGGGATAACCTCCAAAGGAATCCACCAATGTCGGTGACCATATGCTTGCCCTTTCGCATTCTTTCCACAGCACTGGTTTGGTTCACACACGAATCAGTAGGACTTTAGGTGAAGAGATGGGGCTTGGGTTTCGGTGAGGTAAACAATGATAAATAGGAAGGCTATGCACCTAACCCAAATGAGCTAACAAAGAAAGAATCCATCAGCTAACCAAAATAAATGCGGGTACACCACACCCCCAGACTTAACTTTTAACATATGGGTGTGTGCACCGCCTACTCCAAATGTAATCACATTTCCCAAAAAGATTTTCAATTTAAACTTTTCAATTTTTTTTTCTTTTTCTTTACAAATATTTTTTTTTTCTTTTTCTTCATTTTATTTTCACAATTCAGCAGAAATAAACTTGGGAGCACTTCCACATTTTCACAAATAATAACACTATGTCACATCCCAACATGAAAATATAAAACACTAAACTCGACTTGGGTGTGTGACTAGGATAGGCTATGGGGCTTTGGTGAATGAAGGTGGAGCTGAATCAAAAGAAGGGTAGGCACAATGGGGCTAGCGAGGATAAGACGTTAAGAATGGTACAAAGCTCAACCGGGCCAAAATGATGGCATACATCACGCTCATGCGAGTGAACTAACCTATACCCATGCTTTAAGAATAGCTTGGGGAAAGTTCTTAGCCAATGAGAAAGACTATCCATCCTCCAGACTCGAGCAATACAAAACTAACGGCCGTCTACACACATCCTTAAGCTATCGTCAGATTCACACCAGATTCACCAAATTTTGAGTAGAAAAAAAGATCTTTACGCAAATAGAAAAATATAAAACCATACGCATACAAAAAAATTGAATCTACTCGAATTTCTACACGAGACGAGAGTAGTTGACTAGGAGCATAGCAAGGTCAACATTTTACTCCATCTCACAATCCTATGTCAGCACAATAATTTTCCCAAATCATACAAAAGAAACGAGTTTAACTCGCTGCATGCAAAAAACTAAGCACGCGCTCATGTGGGTGCAGAGTTGTGTGATATAATGAACTAATCAAAATAAAACAATAAAGGCTTCCAATATGCACAAGAAATGTGTGCGTGCAAAAGGTAAAAAATCTCACCCCCAGACTTAAACTAAACTACACAGTAGATGATATAGAAATTAAAATCATAAAGAGCTAAGGGAAGAGGTTACCCAATGCTCAGCCAGTGAGCATACCAGAAGGCGCGTGGAAATTTGAAGCAGGCCCGCCAAACGAAGAATCACAACCCTGCCAATGCAATTTGCCAAGAATACCTGCAGGGGTGAGCTCCGCAAAAACAAAACAAAATATACAAAAAGAAATGCTAAAACTAAAATAGACAAGAAAAATAAAATGCAGAAAATGAAAGATAAGTATTGGGGTTACTGTCATCCCTACATGACTTATTCGGCTATGAAAAGGTTCTAGCTAATGGGCCTATGAAAAGAAAAATGCACAGGTAACTGTTCCAAAATCCGTTTCGGTAACGGGTACCGATACGGTGATAGAACAGTTAACCCTCTGCCTAAATAATCATACCTGCTCCTCGCAGGCAGAGGAAATAGGAAGTAGGATGAGGAGGAGGCCTAGTCCTCACTCATCTCACCACAAAACAAATCCGTGCCTAGCAAGGTATCGTCTATCACAGGCCCGCAGGAGGCAATGGCAATGACATGTGCACAAAGCTCATCGTCATCCCAACGTACCTGTGGAGACTCATCCTGCACAGGCTCAGATAAGGAAGGGGGATCAAGTAATAAAAGAGAAGAAGAACTAAAAGAATCAGAAAATGGTAGAGTGATCCCGGTCCCACTCTCAGCAGGATCCAAGCAGAGATCATCGTCGGTACCATACGAGTCGTATAGAGGGGAATCCGAGAACTCGAGGTCTGCGGTGGTAAGAGGAACGGCCTCATCCAATAAGGAGGTGCAAACCTCCGCATCGGAATGGGAATATTCCTCATCCCACCGGGGTGCGTAAAAGTGTTCCGAAGATTCACCTTCTCCGTCGGAGATAGAGGAATCATCATCCCACTTCGGCGCAACCTCGGGCACCGAATTATCAAAAAGTACGGAATCATCAGTCGACACACAGAAAAATGGAGTAGCACAATCCGGCAAAAATTGCGGAGGGGCAAGGCTGCTCTCAAAATCAAGCACTGAATGAGCAGGACCCCTCGCACAGTCATTCGCAGACGCCACCCCGTCGAAGACCGGAACAATCTCATCATCACATACAGGAGCATCCATGAGTTCCTCCTCCTCTTCTTGTTGGCTAACACCAGAGTGATCATCATCACTCAAGGAATGCTCGTAAAAAGGGATCGAGGGACCCATGAAAGAGTTGTATGCGGCCAGAGATTCTTCAGTAATCTCAATGGGTAAAGAATGAGCAAGGTGTGCTATGTCAGTGTATGGGCCAGAGAACACCCTGGTAGGCCTGTCCACAACAGTCTTCCGCGAATGGGAGGTTGTTGTGCACACGCACTTAGAGGGAGAAGGCTTGCACAAATGAGGGAATTCCTTCAACATGTGGCTCACACCTTGACATAACAAACACCGAATGCAATGCTCGACATTCATAACAGCAATGACATCGATGGATCGGCGCAAAGTGTCAAGGATACGACACTCAGCATCAGGATCCATCATGAACAAAAATAATTGCTGAAAAAGTGCTACACAGCTAAAATAAAAATAAGCAAAAATCAGAAATCAGAAAAGGGCAAAAAGAAATAAGCAAAATAAAAATTCTAAAAACCAAAGCAAATAAGAAAAAAAATGATATGGACAAATGGAAAAGGGCTTCAATCTAGTATCTCCCTCTCCAAAAACTCACATGACTATGTTCCCCGACAACGGCGCCAAAAACTTGATGTTAAAGATCACGGCAGTGAACCGGTCTCACAAGTAATATAAAGTGGGGGCTTTCCCAAGTATCGATCTCTCAAGGAACACAGTAAGGTGGAGTTAATTTCGAGGAGGACTTGAGATTGAAGTCCTTAGGTCGAAGCTAACTAAGGGAGGATTTGATAATTGCGGAAATAAAAAATAAAAGGCTAACAACTACTCCTATACAACGCCGCTATGCGATGCTTCGCCAGGAGGGATGGAAGACTAGTCGGGCCGCTATGTACCAAATCACTAGGCGGATGGGCGAGTAGGCTTGCGGATGAGGTGGTGAGAATTGCGGAATGAGGGTCGTAAGCACCTCTTCGCTACGCACGCCACTAGCAATTGCTAGTGCGGCAAGGGTGGATGGTGGTGGATGGAATATGGCGCAACTCAAGTAAATAATGAAAACATACAAAATCACATAGACATGATTGTATAAAAAAGTTTTACAAACTAAGCATACTTCATCAATATAAATAGATTTAAACACCAAAATTCAACAAGAAAGCAAGAACAAGTCAAGAGATCGACCAAATCCGAAGTCTTGCTGAGGATTCACGGTTAGAATCGTCGGGTTGTCAATCCGCATCCAAGCTCGGTCCTCAACTGCGTCCAGGGTAAAGAAGGGCTGTCACCACCTTCCAATGGCCCGTCTTCTTCGTCTCACGATAGCGGACGAAGTTTGCTAGCTTTCCTTTACTTGATGGATATGACGTCAAACCCTACTTGAAGCTCATGGATGAAGGAGAAGGCCGAGAGGAATCTCCGGCTTGGATTTGGCGGTGAAAGCTTGCCCGAAGCACCTCCCTAGGGTGGAAGATGAAGGGAATGGCGGAGAAGGCGAAAAACAACGGAGATATGTCGAGCTCCGGATCCTCTCCTTAATTAGGGCGAGACCTGCACTATTTATACAAAGCAGAAATGAACAATGCGCACGATCACAGGTGCAGGACCAGTGGTCGTGCGCACTATGTCCGGTGATCGTGCGCACTGGCATGGAAGATCTGAAAGAAAAGCTAGGATAACGCGCACGAGTAGTGGCGCATGAGTAGTGGTCGTGCGCACTAAGTCCAATGGTCGTGCGATTACCCCAGACAGGACTCCAGAAAAGAGGAATCAATGCACACGATCAGTGGCACACGACCAGTGGTCGTGCGCATTATGTCCAGTGGTCGTGCGCTTACCCCAGGCTGATTCTGGAAAACGTAGAGTAGTGCGCACGATCAGGGGCGCACGACCAGTGGTCGTGCGCATTAGATACCATGATCGTGCGCAGTATTCCTGTTTCAAAACCATCCCCGGACACGCACACGACCCCTGTAATGAAAGGAAAAACCAATCACTGATATGTGCAGACATTCCAGATAATAACAAAATACACAACCACGGGCATAAATGTGCACTTCCTATGGAAATAAAGATAAGATGAAATATGAACGATATAGAACTAAAAGTGAAGTGCAAGCGACGGAAAACAAGCCCCGATGAGTCTGAAAATAGGTATATAAAATGGACTCATCAGGTTGCGGGTTCGAATCCCTGCGCCAACAACGCGTTGTTTGCTGAGAAACGGGCCAGAGAGGCGTTGGGGTGTACGGCCTTCAGGCCTTGGTATATTCTGGCTTTACCACTGTGGTCCGTGGTCTAAAGGTCCATGGGCTACTGGTGGGCCGGGAGGCCTTGGTCTAAAGGGTCGGGTCGTTACAAAAAAGTGCACTTTTTTGTAACGACCCGACCCTTTAGACCAAGGCCGCCCGGCCCACCAGTAGCCCATGGACCTTTAGACAACGCACCACGGTGGTACAGCCGGAATATACCAAGGCCTACAGGTCGTACACCCCAATGCCTCTCTGGCCTGTTTCTCACCAAATAGCCCATTGTTGACGCATGGATTCGAACCTGCAACCCTTGATAAGAAACCTTCAACAATTCTCATCACCAACTGAGCTGCACGCTGTAACGCCCCCGGTTTTTCTGTATTTTGTTTGATCTTTGGCTGGCATTACGATGACGTATTTCTGGCCTTTCGCCATTGTTGAGCGTGGTCTTAGCTCTTTAGGTTCTTTGTGTAGCCTGATTGTAGCCTGTTAGCGAGATTCCCCAGCTAGCCGGAGTCTGTTTTGGTGACTTGGTTGGGCCACTTAGGGAATGCTTGTGTTTTGGCTTTGGGTGGTGATATCCCGAGTTTTGTTCGTCGAATGCTAATTTCGACTTCGCAGATGTGTTCGTAGCGTGGGTTTTTAACGGAGATGTGAATTTCATCATTTTTTTGAGTTGTTTCGGTCCTCGCGTCGTTTTGATATTGCATGTAAGTAAATAATATGTATTGATTTGTTTATTATTAAAACTGATGCTTATAAATAGCCTTTGGTTAGAAATTAGGGCTCAGTTCATTGTCTCTTTTCATTGTCTCTTTTTGGAAGAAGCCTCCGCCTGTACGAGAGGAAGAGAACCGCCGGACTACCCTAGCCTTCGGACGCCGATTCCTGGAGATTTAGCGATCGAAATTCGATTTCAAGAGTGGATCTGGATTGCTCTCACCTGGATCTGCATTCCTTCAGTTCCTCGGCTTGGTGCTCTGCGGCTAGATCCGAGAGTGAGGGAAGTGGCTGACCAAGCTTTGCTGGTATTGAGGCAAGTGATGCTCCCTCGTCCTTACCAAGGCTGATCCTTGTTTTCTTCTTGATTAAATTATATATCTCTCCTGCTTAGATCCTAGGTGTACTCTAGGATTCGTCCCCGATTATACTGTTATTAGTGTAGAGAAGTTCCAGTTAATTCTCAGTTTTTCCTGAGAGAATGTGTCTGATAGGGACGGATTTGGTACGGTTCAGGTTGAGTAGTTAGCAATTGCCGATAGATGATGGAATTTTAGAGAGGCATTTTGTTCTTGTCTTGGTTGGTTGCTGGGTCTGGCGCTAGTGTCGAGTGGGACTCGACACCGGCCAGTCAGGGTGTCGACACTTTGTGTCGACATCTGCCATTCAAGGTGTCGACACTTTGTGTCGACACCGGCCAGTCAGGGTGTCGACACTTTGTGTCGACACCAGCCAGTCAGGGTGTCGACACTTTGTGTCGACACCGGCTGGTCGGGGTGTCGAAACCTTGTGTCAACACCGGCCGCAGTAGTGTCGACACTTTGTGTCGACACCTGCCAGTCAGGGTGTCGACACTTTGTGTCGACACCGGCTAGTCAGGGTGTCGACACTTTATGTCGACACCGGCCAGTCGGGGTGTCGACACTTTGTGTCGACACCGGCCAGTCAGGGTGTCGAGACTTTGTGTCGACACCGGCCAGTCAGGGTGTCGACACTTTGTGTCGACACCGGCCAGTCGGGGTGTCGACACTTTGTGTCGACACCGGCCAGTCGGGGTGTCGACACTTTCTGTCGACACCGGCCGGTCGGGGTGTCGACTCCTTGTGTCGACAACGGCCACAGTAGTGTCGACACAAGGTGTCGACACCGGCCTGTTAGGGTGTCGACACATTGTGTGGACACCAGTTGCTGTGCCAGTTTTGGTTCAAGTAAGACTCGGAGTTAGTTCGGGTTAGGCGTGCAAGGCCGCGTCGGTTGAACCCGACGTTTTTTCCTTGGGTTCGTGTGTTTCCTTAGGATTGTTAGTGAGACTTTTCCCTATTCCCTAGGGGGGTATTGGGTGTTCGGCTAATATTTTTTTGCATGCCGACTCTTGGGTTGTGGCAGGTGGTGGAGTTTTGGTGGCCTCTAAAGGGGTTGTTTTATGTGGAGAGCTGTGGCCACCGCCTTTTGCCCCGGTTTGGGTTAGCGTGTGTGGGACCCTAGTGCTGCCACTGTTTGACCCCTTAGCCCTTTTTGGATCTGGTTTTGGTTATGTATTCAGATCCATGTTTTGAACACTTCCATTAACCTACGTGTTAGGACTGTTAGTTCCTTTCCAATTCTATGGCTTTTTCTTTTGGCATATATGTATATGTATTGATGCTGTTGCAGGCTCTATTAGTAGGGCATATTGCTTTTATTGCTCGCACTTGGTGTGCTTTGCTGTGCTTTAGACAGTGCTTTTTTCTTACTATCATGCCCTTTCTTTTGCTTATAGCAGTTTGTTGCTGGGTTGGTAAACCCTTCTTACTTGCTCATAAATCTAATGCTCTATTTACCTTTTTGATTATTTTCTTGCTGAGGTGTTATTTTCTTGAATGCCTCGGGTCTAGGTTGTAGCCAGTTCAGCGGCTAGTTCTTTTGGAGGGGCTTGTTGGTGGCATCTTGGGTAGCTGAGATAGCTGATCCCCGATTTTGTGAGGTAGTTCTTTACCTTTCTGTATAGACATACATACTCACCAGTGGGTTCGTGTCAGGTTGTTGACGCCCACTGGTGGCTTCTTGCGATGCTGGGTATGAACTTAAACTGCTATTTTTGCCTATTTGTGGTTGTTTACTTGCTTTTGGGAAGGATTTATGCTAGGTTGCATGTTAGATATTTTAAACTCTAAAAGCATTACTATATGTATCTCATGCATAACATATTTATAAAACCAAGACACTATTTTTTTCCTTAGCGTAAAAGACTATCTTTCATATATACTATATTCACTTTAGAGTCGTGCATACCATGAGTCGTCCCTCGGGTACACTTATGCTCATTTAGGGTGTCAACTTAATAGAACCAAAGTATTTTCTGCTGCGTATAAATATACTTTTAATTGTGGACTACCTGATCCACCATGCCGAGGGATACGACCATTCAACATAACTGGTTTTCTTTCATATTAATCTATGGTTTTCCTTAAAAATCTAAGTACTGGAGTTTTGCCTGAACGTGTGTAGTTATCCCCTGCACGACGTGGCATCACGACACGTGTTTTCTCTTGCTCTGATATGATTCTATCGTTGAGAAAATGCGGGTTGTGATAGTTGGTATCAGAGGGAGGTTGCTTGACAAATGGTCGGGCAACCTTTCCCTTATTTGCATTAGTGGTTAGCGTCATACTATACACACACCGATATGTCATCAGCACGTCTTGGCTAAAGCACGAACACTACACTCATGAGTATAAAGAAGTATACGGGGCATATTATGTAGTATGGGATGCATAATATGTGTTTGTATATGGATCCACCATAGGAGGCAAAATGTGAGGGTTATGTAGTATGGGATACATAACCTCACCACATGAATGCGGCTAGCACGTTTTTCTTTTTCGTTGCATGAGAATGTTATGTAGTATGAGATGCATAATATTTTCATGTGTACGCCGCCCATGGCATGCATTAAGGACTTTTTTTAGAATGCATAGCACATCATGCATAGCATAACATTTCATAAGCACAACGCGCCAAGCTAAAGATTTGCATGATGACATATGTACACGCATGGTTTTGAGTCAAAAATAATACAAATACATGCATTCACGGTTTATGCACATGAGTTAGTATGATGGTGGTGAACCATCTTAGGTAAAGCATAACATCATCATGGTAAAAAAACAACTCCCAGAGCAAGCTTTGCAGTTGAAGTTCATATTTAAGTGTGTTTGTCTGTACCAGGTAGTTTTCTTCTAGCTG
The DNA here is from genome assembly GCA_039583875.1 of Platanthera guangdongensis. NCBI lineage: Eukaryota > Viridiplantae > Streptophyta > Magnoliopsida > Asparagales > Orchidaceae > Platanthera > Platanthera guangdongensis. Next base: position 83,230,906 of record CM077160.1, read on the forward strand.
CTGGGCTAGGTTTTGTCTAAAGCTTATGCGATTATAGGATGGCGAGACGTCCTGCGATGAGATCAACCCCCCAATCCGTGGGTGAGACGTTAGGAGCGCAGAGCGAGGCGTTGGTAGAAAACCTGCGGCAGAGTAACGAGGCCTTATCGAGGCAGGTAGTGGCTATGCAGGCTCAGATTCAGTCTCTTGTAGCAGAGGTGGCGGGACAGACTCCGAGTGTTCAGGACCCCGCTGGGGGGGGGGGGGGGGGGGTAGCTGTTCCTGCCCCTCTTGCTCCTCCCGTGCCTTTGGTTGTGGTGCCCCCGGAGATGACGTTCATATCCCAGTTTCAGCGGCTTAGGCCCCCTACTTATGATGGGCAACCAGATTTCATGATTTTGGATGACTGGCTGATTTCTATTGAAGAGATGTTCTCTTACTCTGGGATTGCGGACAATCAGAGAGTGATGCTCACTGCCTATCAGCTCAAGGGCTTAGCAAAGAATTGGTGGCTGAGGGAGAAAGAGAGCTTGGTGGCAGGATGCACTTGGGAGTCATTTAAGGTGATATTGTTAAGTAAGTTTATGCCTTCAGTCGAGCGGTACCGGCTAATGAATGACTTCATTCATTTAAAGCAGAGGAAACTCACGATTAGTGAGTATGAGCTTGAGTTTAGTAAGTTGAGTCGGTTTGCTCCTGGTCTGGTGAGTGTTGAAGCAGACCGAGTTAAGCGATTTCTGGGTGGACTAAGAAGCGACATTCAGCAGTTAGCGAATGCCTACAGAGCAGTCAATTATGCCAGCTTGGTTGAAGCTGCCTTGAGGATTGAGGCCATTAAGAATGGCAATAAGAGAGGCCAGCAATTAAGGAAGGATAAGCGGAAGTCCGGTGGAGGGAAGAGCCCTCAGGAACCTGATGCTGTCTCGAGAAAGAAGATCAAAGAGGTTTGTAGTTTTTGTGGCCGGCCACGACACCCCTTTGAGAAGTGTTTCAAAAGGTTGGGAGTGCAGAAGAAGGAACAAGTGCACGCGATTCAGGGTGCTTCCAGAGGAGACTTGGTGTGTGCCTTGTGTGGGAGGAAGGGGCATGATGTTGCCCGATGCTGGTTAAAAGATAAAGTCTGTTTTCAGTGTGGGCAGAAGGGTCATCTCAAGACAAGGTGCCCACAGCTCCAGCCTATTCTGCAGCCAGTTCCCCTCCAGGCTTTGCCACCGCCTCAGAAAATGGATAAAGGAAAGGGGAAGCTGAATGTGCTTTCGGCAGACGAAGCAGAGACTTCGACCCAGGTTATCTCAGGTTCGACTCCTCCCCAGTCGTTTCATTATGTTCCCTTTTTGGTTGTAGTTTTCGTTTTAGCGCTTGTTGCCTTAGATGCGTGTGCAATTCGTAGGACAATTTAAGGTAAAGAACCATTGTGCGCGCGTTCTATTCGACTCCGGCGCTACCCATTCGTTTGTGGCTAGAGATTTCGTGGAGCAGTTCAGTTTGGGCCTAGATCGTGTTGGTGGTGCCTTCTGCATTAAGTTCCCCTCCGGTGACTCTGTGGTTACGGACCTGGGTGTTCTTGATTGTCCGATTTTGTTGGGGAATTTTCTAGCAAAGGCAGATCTAAATGTGATTGACCTGGAGGACTTTGATGTTATTTTGGGCATGGACTGGTTGTCAAGGTACGATGCAGTTATCCAGTGCAAGGGTAAGCGCTTGGACTTCGTCAAAGACAACGGTCAGCCGGGGAGCGTTTATGGGTATTCTCTCCAGGAGTCTCCAGTCATTTATGCGGTGCGTGCTCGGAAGTTACTTGATTCTGGCTACTTTGCCTGTGTGGTCTCTCTTGTAGGGACAGTTGTTAGTGTGCCGCGTTTGGAAGAGATTCATGTAGTGTGTGACTTATCTGATGTGTTTCCTGACGATCTTCCCGGTCTTCCACCCGATCGAGATGTCGAGTTTGTTATAGATTTGGAGCCAGGCACACGTCCTATTGTAAAGGCGCCGTACTGGATGGCCCCGTGGGAGCTGGAAGAGTTGCGAATCCCGCTGGATGAGATGTTGGCAAAAGGTTTCATAAGGCCGAGTTCTTCGCCTTGGGGTGCACAAGTGCTGTTCGTTAAAAAAAAAGATGGGTCGATGAGGCTATGCATCGAATATAGAGAGCTGAACAAGGTTACTATTAAGAACAGGTACCCTTTGCCTCGGATTGACGATTTGTTCGACCAACTGCGTGGTAGTGCCGTGTTTTCCAAGATTGATCTTCATTCGGGCTATCACCAGTTGAGGATTCGACAGTCAGATGTTCTGCGGACGGCGTTCCACTCTCGTCATGGGCATTTTGAGTTTTTGGTTATGTTATTTGGTTTGACTAATGTGCGCTCAGCTTTTATGGATTTGATGAACAGAGTTTTCAAGGATTTTCTAGATAAGTTTGTGATTGTCTTTACAGACGATGTTTTGGTGTACTTTAAAGATGCGGAGGAGCATGATCGACATTTGCGACTGGTCTTGACGACTCTGAGAGACCATAAGTTATATGCCAAGCTGAATAAATGCGAATTTTGGTTGCCCCAAGTTTCATTTCTGGGTCACGTGGTTAATAACGAGGGAATATCGGTGGACCCAGAGAAGATCACTGCTGTTATGGAATGGGCGAGACCTGTTACTCCCAGAGAGATCAGAAGCTTCTTGGGCTTGGATGGATATTATAGAAGATTTGTAGAGGGATTCTCTACCTTGTCCGCGCCGTTGACCAAGTTGACGCAGAAGAATGTAGCCTTCATATGGGATGGCAAGTGTGAGGAGTCTTTTGAGGAACTAAAAAGAAGGTTATGTTCAGCTCCAAATTTGTCTTTGCCTACTGAAGGTAGTGAGTATAATATATATGTGGATGCGTCGCATGTCGGACTGGGCTGCGTTTTGATGCAGGGCGGGAAGGTGATTGCGTACGGGTCGAGGCAGCTAATGACTCATGAGAGGAATTACCCTACGCATGACCTGGAGTTTGCAACTGTGATCTATGCGCTGAAATTGTGAAGTCATTTGCTATATGGCGCGCAGTAGAAGAATTTCACAGATCATAAGAGTTTAAAGTATGTCTTCACCCAGAAAGAATTGAATCTGCGCCAGCGCCGATGGTTGGAGTATGTGACCGACTATGATGTTGAAATCCAGTAACATCAGGGCAAGGCTAATGTGGTGGCCAATACCCTGAGTCGGAAGTCAGGGAAGATTTTCAATCTCTCCGCCGAGCGTCTAGTGGAAGAGTTCCTTTTGATGGACATTTCTGTGGGAAGCTGCGATTCGCAGAGTAGTTTGGCAGTGGCAGAACCTTCGTAGATTGCGCTTACAAGACTGCATCATAAGGATGATCCCGATCTTCTGCATTTGTATCTTCGAGCTGAAAAAGGTGAATTACCAGATTTCTCTATAGATGATGCGGGTACCTTGAAGTATCGTGGCAAGTTTTGTATCCCCGCTGTTGGAGATATCTGGCATATGGTGTGTAGAGAAGCCCACGGATCTAGTGTTGCCTACCATCAAGGGTCTACCAAAATGTATCATGATTTAAATCAGATTGCCTGGTGGTGTGGGATGAAGAGGGACATAGCCAGATTTGTTTCTCAGTGTTTCACTTGCAGGCATGTGAAAGCCGACCATGGGAGGCCTGGTGCCAAGCTGACTCCCTTGGAGATTCCGACGTAGAAGTGGGAGAGTATATCGATGGATTTCATTACAGGATTACCGAGATCTCCTAAGGGGCATGATTCAGTTTGGGTAATCGTAGACAGATTGACGAAGAGTGCTCATTTCGTACCATTTAAGATCGATTATCCGATGAGGAAGATAGCCGAGCTGTATTTGGAAGAGGTTATCAGATTGCATGGTGTACCCGTGAGTATCATATCGGATCAAGACTCCGGTTCACGTCTCGTTTTTGGAAGAGCCTTCAAGAGGGGTTTGGTACAGATTTGAGATATTCCACAGCTTATCATCCGCAGACCAATGGTCAGACAGAGCGAGTAAATAAGATTGTGGAAGATATGATCCGATGCTATATTCTGGACCACGGAGGAGCGTGGGTTGAGCGCTTGCGGCTTATGGAATTTGCGTATAAAAACAGTTATCAAGAAAGCTTGCAAATGGCTCCTTTTGAAGCTTTTTATGGGAGGCGCTGCAGGACTCCCTTGTTTTGGACTGAGGTTGGCGAGAGACCTTTGTTGGGTCCAGAAGCACTCAAGGAGATGGAAACCGCTGTGAAGCTTATTCGGGAAAAGCATCGGTTAGCCCAGGAGAGATATGAGAAGAACGCCAACCGGCGTAGATCAGACTTGGAATTTGTGGTGGGGGACTCAGTGTTCTTAAAGGTCTCCCCGTTGATCGGAGTCAAGCGGTTTGGCAAGAACAGGAAGTTGGATGCGAGGTACGTGGGGTCGTTTCTGATTGTTGAGCGGATTGGGTTATCAGCTTATAGACTGGCTTTGCTCGCAAATTTCCCTGGCGTGCATAATGTCTTCCACGTCAGTCAGTTGCGGAAATGTGTGCTGAATGGCAGGCAGGTTTTGGATTTTGTGCCTCAGTTGGAGCCGAATATTTCTTATGTGGAGGTGCCTGTCCTCATTCTGGATTCTCAGGTAAGTGCGTTGCGGAAGAAGATTATTCATATGGTTAAAGTTTTATGGAGGAATCAGGATGTAGAAAGCGCGACTTGGGAATTGGAGTCGGCGATGAGGGAGGCTCACCCTCATCTGTTTCCCTGATCTTATGCCTGGTATGTTCTGTTTTATTTATAGCCCTTTCCTGGCTCTTTCTCTCTCCTTCATTATAGGAGTGTTGTGAGTAAAGTTTTGAGGCGAAACTTTCTTTTAGGAGGAGTGGCTGTAACACCCCAAATTTTTTTGTGTTTGGTTTGATCTTTGGTTGGCGTTATGATGACGTATTTTCGACCTTTCGCCGTTGTAGAGTGTGGTCTTAGCTCTTTAGGTTCCTTGTGTAGCCTGGTTGTAGCCTGTTAGCAAGATTCCCCAGCTGGCCGGAGTCTGTTTTGGTGACTTTGTTGGGCCTCTTAGGGAATGCTTGTGTTCTGGCTTTGTGTGGTGATATCCCGAGCTTTGTTCGTCGAATGCTAATTTTGACTTCGCAGATGTGTTCGTAGCGTGGGTTTTTAGCTGCGATGTGAATTTCATCATTTTCCGAGGTGTTTCGGTCCTCGTGTCGTTTTGATATTGCATGTAAGTAATTAATATGTATTGATTTGTTCATTATTAAAACTGATGCTTATAAATAGCCTTAGGTTAGAAATTAGGGCTTGATTCATTGTCTCTCTTCATTGTCCCTTTTTGGAAGAAGCCGCCGCCTGTACGAGAGGAAGAGAACCGCCAGACTACCCTAGCCTTCGGACGCCGATTCCTAAAGATTTAGCTGTCGAAATTCGATTTCGAGAGTGGATCTGGATCGCTCTCGCTTGGATCTGCATTCCTTCAGTTCCTCGGCTTGGTGCTCTGCGACTAGATCTGAGTGTGAGGGAAGTGGCCGACCAAGCTTTGCTGGTATTGAGGCAAGTGATGCTCCCTCGTCCTTGCCAAGGCTGATCCTTGTTTTCTTCTTGATTAAATTTTATATCTCTCCTGCTTAGATCCTAGGTGTACTCTAGGATTCGTCCCCGATTATACTATTGTTAGTGTAGAGAAGTTCCAGTTAAATCTCAGTTTTTCCTGAGAGAATGTGTCTGATAGGGACGGAATTGGTACAGTTCGGGTTGAGTAGTTAGCAATTGCCGATAAATGATGAAATTTTAGAGAGGCGTTTTGTTCTTGTTTTGGTTGGTTGCTGGGTCTGGCGTTAGTGTCGAGTGGGACTTGGCACCGGCCAGTCAGGGTGTCGACACTTTGTGTCGACACCGGCCATTCGGGGTGTCGACACTTTATGTCGACACCGGCAAGTCAGGGTGTCGACACTTTGTGTCGACACCGGCCAGTCGGGGTGTCGACACTTTGTGTCGACACCGGCCAGTCGGGGTGTCGACACTTTGTGTCGACACCGGCCGGTCGGGGTGTCGACACCTTGTGTCCACACCGGCTGCAGTAGTGTCGACACATTATGTCGACACCGGCCAGTCAGGGTGTCGACACTTTGTGTCGAGACCGACCAGTCAGGGTGTAGACACTTTGTGTCGACACCGACAAGTCAGGGTGTCAACACTTTGTGTCGACACCGGCCAATCGGGGTGTCAACACTTTGTGTCGACACCTTGTGTCGACACCGGCCGGTCGGGGTGTCGACACCTTATGTCGACACCGACCGCAGTAGTGTCGACACCTTGTGTCGACACCGGCCTGTTGTGGTGTCTACACATTGTGTCGACACCGGTTGCTGTGCCGGTTTTGGGTCAGGTAAGAGTCGGAGTTAGTTCAGGTTAGCCGTGCATGGCCGCGTCGGTTGAACCCGACGTTTTTGCCTGGGGTTCGTGTGTTTCCTTAGGATTGTTAGTGTGACTTTTCCCTATTCCCTATGGGGGGTATTGGGCGTTCGGCTAATATTGTTTTTGCATGCCGACTCTTGGTTGTGGCAGGTGGTGGAGTTTTGGTGGCCTCTGGAGGGTTGGTTTTATGTGGAGAGCTGTGGCCACCGCCTTTTGCCCCGGTTTGGGTTGGCGTGTGTGGGACCCTAGTGCTGCCACTGTTTGACCACTTAGCCCTTTTTGGATCTTGCTTCGGTTATGTATTCAGATCCATGTTTTGAAAACTGCCATTAACCCACGTGTTAGGACTGTTAGTTCCTTTCCTATTCTATGGCTTTTTCTTTTGACATATATGAATATGTCTTGATGCTATTGAAGGCTCTTTTGGTTAGGTATATTGCTTTTATTGCTCACACTTGGTGTGCTTTGATGTGCTTTAGACAGTGCTCTTTTCTTACTGTCATGCCCTTTCTTTTGCTTATAGCAGTTTGTTGCCGGGTTGGTAAACCCTTCTTACTTGCTCATAAATCTAATGCCCTATTTACCTTTTTGATTATTTTCTTGCTGAGGTGTTCTTTTCTTAAATGCCTCAGGTCCAGGTTGTAGCCAGTTCAGCAGATAGTTCTTTTGGAGGGGCTTGTTGGTGGCCTCTTGGGTAGCTGAGATAGCTGATCCCCGATTTTGTGAGGTAGTTCTTTACCTTTCTGTATAGACATACATACTCACCAGTGGGTTCGTGTCAGGTTGTTGACGCCCACTGGTGGCTTCTTGCGATGCTGGGTATGAACTTAAACTGCTATTTTTGCCTATTTGTGGTTGTTTACTTGCTTCTGGGAAGGATTTATGCTAGGTTGCATGTTAGATATTTTAAACTCTAAAAGCATTACTATATGTATCTCATGCATAACATATTTATAAAACCAAGACACTATTTTTTCCTTAGCGTAAAAGACTATCTTTCATATATACTATATTCACTTTAGAGTCATGCATACCATGAGTCGTCCCTCGGGGACACTTATGCTCATTTAGGGTGTAAACTTAATTAACCCAAAGTATTTTTTGCTGCGTATAAATATACTTTTAATTGTGGACTAGCTGATCCACCCTACCAAGGGATACGACCATTCAACATAACTGGTTTTCTTTCATATTAATCTATGGCTTTCCTTAAAAATCTAAGGTCTGGAGTTTTGCCTGAACGTGTGCAGTTATCCCCTGCACGATGTGGCATCACGGCACGTGTTTTCTCTTGCTCTGATACGATTTTATCGTTGAGAAAATGCGGGTTGTGACACGATGTTGAATTTTATCAAAGTGGTCAACAAGATAGTATAACGCTAAATTAATATTCTCAGAACTTTCAAGATCACATCTTGATCATGCAGAAACTAGGAAAGCAAGCTCAAACACCAAATGCAACCACATGGGTAGACATATCATATATTTATTTCTTCTTTATAGAGCGAGATATACATGGAGAGACATGATTTTGCTAGTACATTGGAACATAGAATAAACTTAAAAGTAAAATAATTCGAGCGTACAGAACTGGAGACGACCGAGACCTCCTAGTCCGCCAAAGTCGCCGAGGCCGCCCGAACTGCTGCTGCTGCTAGAAGACGAATAGAGCACGGAGTCCGCCGAGACCGCGAGGTCGTGCGGACATGATGTTATTCGCTGACTGCTACAAGCTGCTACTGAACTGAAGAACAGAGCGCCTACCCGCCCTAGTATGGCAGACAGGTTATTGAACTTGGGAAAGATAAAGCAGAGAACTAACAAGCCGTAGAAGTGACCTGCTGAGACTGCCGATTGAAAACACAAACTTCACTAATGCTGACCGCAGTCAAAGCCAAACTCCTAGCTCCTCAGTATTAGCCGCGCAACTTGCAAACAACAAACAGTTCTCTTCAACCCGCGCGGACCGGAAAAACTAGATCGCAACACTTAACCAAGAGTCAACTTACTGTTCACTCAGTTACTGTAGATGTGCCTGGGGGGGGGGGGTCTATTTATAGGTGAGCTGAGGATTGTGGTCACCACCCTTGTGAATAGAGTCACCGCCCCAGCTCGCGCGCTAACACCACCCAGTCCGCCAAGTTTGCAAGACTTCGCGAGACTTCAAACCCGCCAGGCACCAGGTCAAAGCCAGTCTGCCACCTTGTAGACACAATGTCAGCCCGCACAACACAAGCACAGCATCAGTCTGCCCAAAGCAAGTATAGCGCCAGTCCGCCCCTCAACACAGCACGCGGACACAGGAAAAACTCATGCTGTATCAGTCCGCAACTCAACACAGTACGTGGACATAGCCACAACCCATGCTGCATCAGTCTGTACATTGTACGCGGACAAAGCGGCAGTCCGCATAGCTCGACAACAATGCCACAGCCCGCCACGAGTCCATGACAAACAGGCAGTCCTCCCGGTCAACAACGGACTCTGCAGACACTGCGAACACCATGGACCTGTCATAGAAGATGACCAAATCCAGCAGCTCATCAAGCAACTAGCGCGAGCACGGTGGACACAGAAGACACAGACCTCCAATCATCAGGACAGTCCGCCACAAAGAATGTGGCCAACACCTACTGCACCACCGGAGAGCTCGGCAAGGACCAAAGCCGATCTCCAAAGCCAGTCCGCAAAGGCGGACTCCGCGGAGGCAAAACAAGTCCGCCACAACACCGCGGATACAACTACCAATCCTTCCAGTTACCACAAGTGCTGGCTAACAGTAAGGCCGCAGATCAAGCTGAGCACTGCCAACAGACTGCCGAACACAGTCCGCTCAGGCCACTCCACAAGATGCCCAAGCCGCTAAGACTTCCTTGTCTATAAACTATCCAGTCCGCGCACCAGTCCGCCCAGGCTGAACACCAGGCCGCTCTACAAGAACAGCCAAGCCACCAAGACCAACCAGGCCAGGTCACCCTGGCCGGAAACACCGGCCGCACATGCTGCTCCACAAGAACAGCCAAGCCACAATGTCCAAGGCCAGGTCATGCAGGACGCAACCATCAGTCCGCCCAGGCCGCGGACTCAGACTGCTCAGACTGATTGGCCTGCTCCATCACCCACTTTCACTTCACAAATTTCAACAGAGATTAATCTCAACAAGAAAAGTTATAGAGAAGAGATGGAGATTAGGACAAACTTTGAGAAGTGGAGTCCTCAATCAAGGACCATCATCTTGGCAGCCTGGGATCTGATCAAAGATAAGAAAACTGATAGGGGAAAGCTTTAAAACTACAAAAAATTGGCCAAGTTAGAAAGAAAAGAAGAGGCCAGGAGGAACTTCAGAAATTATAAAAAGTCTAGTGTGTTTGCCACCAGATGTGTTGACCCTAGCAAGTACATACCTAATCCCTATAGCTATTTTGAAAGACAAAAGGAGAAGAAGAATGAAGATAAGGAAAAGGCTGCAGAGAAAACTCAGTAAGGGGATAGTGATCAAGGAACTAGAAACATGACATGTTTTTTGTGTTTTCCTTAAGGGTTGTAGGAGAGTGATCATTATTTTAAGCACACTATATATTTATGACTATTGCCTTTAATAATAATTATATTTTTGTGTCTGTATCATTTTATGCTCTTAAAGTCTGTGAATGCTTATCTTCTATATTTGGTAGTGTATATTTGACTAGGGTTTTGACTTATTCAGATAGTGGGAGATTATTAGGTCTATTGATCACAATGTCCCAGATATGAAGAAGGCTCACAAGTCAATAGTATACATATGGATAAATCTAATATATGCTCAAAGTTCATTGTTTTTAGGTTGTATTCTGTTACATTGATTTGACAGGTTGTAAGGGTCATGATCACTATTATACCCAAGACAGGTTGCTGAACAGACAGAACAACTGGCTAAGTATAGAAGCATTGAGTGAACTCCCTTCACTCAACGCCAGAAGATCAAAAGCATTGATAAAACACACTGCAGTCAAAGCCTCAGTATTGCAGACAAGAATTCTGGCTATGCACAGAAGCATTGAGTGAAGACAATTCACTCAATGCCTACTTAACAGAAATTCTATCTATGTAAAGAAGCATAGAGTAAAGTTTGATCACTCAATGCCTTATCAAGAAGTCAGGCTAAGTAAGAAAGTGTTGAGTGTTGAAGCTTCACTCAACTCCTTCATGCTGGGAAATTTCAACCAAATCTAGAAGCATTGAGTGATGAAGGGTCTCATAATGCCTTAACAGTTAGACTATAAATGTCAGAAAGCATTGAGTAATGAAGGCTCACTCAACGCCTAAAGATATAAAATTCTGCTAACTACTTTTGTATTGAGTGACAAGGCTTCACTTAATGCCTAAGGAGATTGTCTAGAAATTACTAAGTCCAGAAGCGCTGAGTCATGCTGTCATCATCAAGAATTCAAATGACTCGGGTTTTTCATGATAGATGACAAAAGGCACTGCTTACCTTTACTACTGTATTTAATGCAAGAGAAGTGTTTCAATTACCGACTCTGGTGGTCCATACTGCACAAAGAGCCGTTGAATGACGGGATACAGAAGCAAAATTCTGAGAAAGAAGAAGATAGCTTTTTGGAGATAGATCTATTTGGTCATCTTCTTACTCTCGACAAAAGAGAAGTTTTCCAATAACTTGCACTTATAGTAAGTATGTGAATAACAAACAAGGTTGGTTGTTGAAGAGATAAAGAACTGAAATCACATTCTATCTTGAACGACAAGTTCAGAAAAATCTTTTTTTGAGTAAGACTGAGAAACATGACAAGATTAAAGCTGCTGCTCATCTTCAAGGCCGCTGCTCAAAACTCGAGTACAATCAAGGCTTGAAGAAGAAGTTCTCTGCAGTTACTTCCTAGTACAAGCAGAACAACCTTGAAGACCTATTATTACTGTTGTGAAGAAGATACGTCTGAGTTTACTCGGTTCTGCAGACAGGATTAGAGGACACTTTCTCCGGAGTAAACCAACAATAAAAAACTTACTCATTCTATAGGATCAGTCTTGATTTGAGTCTTAAGCCTGAATTATAAAGGCAAAGTTGTAGGATCTTGGGGTGGATCTTAGGTAGGGCTTGTATGCCTGAGATAGGATCATTCTTGATCTGAGTTGTAGGAGAGTTATTCTCTCTGAGTGTAGGGCTTTCCTCCTAGCCTAAGGTGTAGGAGTTTTGATTAACTCTGAGCTTGTTGATTTTTGGATCACTAAGCTGTAGGAGTAATATTTACTCTGAGTTGTAGAACTTTGGTCTGAGGTAGGACTTGGAACGAAGTCTTTGAGATCCTGAGGGATCTATGTTGTAAGCTCTTTGAGCTGAGATTGGAGAAGATTGCCTTATCTAACACACTATTAGAAAGGTGGGAGGGATAGTAGATGTACTCATAACTTGGGGAACCACTATAAATACTGGTGTGTTGTGTCTCTTTCTTAAAAGCTAACTAAACTAACTAAACACTAAACACACCAAAACATACCAATAATCTTAAGGACTAAGAAACCTATTCACCCCTCCACCTTGTCTTGGTGTACAACCCATATTCGACCATCCATCGAGTAGCTATTGAGTGCTATACGAAGTATCATGTTGGTCGGTTGGGATTACGACATTCTTGGCCAGGGAGGAGAATTTCTCCACCGACGGGGGTGGTTTGGCGATCATAGAGGCGAGCGTCTTCTTCAGTTTCGTCTTCTTGGCAGGAGGCAGATTGGCAGCCACTTCGTCTTCTTGTGGCCTCTTGGGCCTAGATGGCTCTGGGTCGAGAAATTTGGACAGTGCGGCGAGGATGGCTTAGTAAGGTTTCTCGGCAGGCTTCGACATCCCGTGCGAGTTCAAAATGCGTGCCTCAAAGACCAGCCCCCTATTTATAGAGTTCAACAGGCATCCATCAAGGGCAAGTAACCCAGATACTTGTCCAAGTAGCTCGCCAAATAAGAGTTGGATGTTTCTTTCCAAGTTCTTGCATCGCTTAAACAGAACGGGATTGTGTACAACCCATATTCATCGAGGGTGGACCCCTCTAGATCCAGTTCAGCAGAAGTCAAAGTTAGCAAGTCAAGGAAGAGGTCAGAGTCAATGCACCAAGCAGTAGAAGGCATGAGCGAGTATGGCGAGCTCCCCTCGCATATTCTCCAGGTTAGGCGACTAGGCATGATACTGGCCCAGCAATGCAAGCTCCACCAGGAAGTCGCCTTGTTGTCAGGGGGTGGGCTATAAATAAGACAAGGCACCTCCCAAAGGATTTTCTTATAAATAGGACCCCGAGTGTACGTGGAGAGACACTTTTTAAGCTCGCTGAGATATCTCAAACTACTTTCTTGGGCATTTGCTGAGCCTGTGAATTCCATTTTCTCAGAGACTAGGTCGTGACCTACCAACTATCCTCTTTTAGTCATCGCGTCTTAGTTAGCAGCTAGTCTCCCTTGTACCCTACTCGATCATTCTTGGTTATGGAGGGGTTGCTTCTTCTAAGCTTCCAGGTACGTGGTGGGACCTTCTTGCTGTAGCACCTGTGATCATGTTTGTTCGGTGACTTCCGTGGTTTAGCCCGTTAGCCATCGAGTCTATCCGTTGAGCTGGTAACCTTAGGATATCTTAATCTGAATTTTGTAGTAGGGATTTTTCCCAGCTTCAACATTAGTTATATAGCTAATCCTGAAACAAAGAATTTCATTCCCTGCACACGAAGTTAAGGGAGCATTAACTTCCAAGTCCCTACGAACTAAATAATTGGCTATAGTCCAGCCTATAGGTCAATCTCAAAGGGCAATCTTTGAAGCTTTCAACTTATGCACAGCTTCTAGGCCGAGTCCTGATGATACCCATCAGATATTGCCTGTTAGGACTGACTATATGCAAAGAAATCATGAAAAGAAATCTGAAGCATCTACTTCAAGAGCTGTTCAGAAAAGAAGATACAACATCCATGAGTGTTGGTGCTATGTTAAAGTGCGACACTTTACCATAGATTGTTGGCAAAATCCCAATGTGCCTAATGCAAAGAATGACATTCATCCCATGCAAGGTTTTGTTAGAAATTCTTATGCTGCTAACAAGCACTAACCAAAATTAATAGGGATCCTAAGGTTAAGTAAATCATATTTTGTAGGTTAGCCCAAGTCTCTTTCTAGATCAGATTTTGTACTTGGACCGTGGGTGTTCCAAGCATATGACTGGGACAAGGAGCTTACTTGCATACTATGTTTCTGTAAAGAATAAACCCCAAGTCATCTTTGGTGGCTCTGACAAGGTCATCATCAGAGGCTATGGTATGATTACCAATGACATAGTCTCAATAATAAGGGTAGCTTATATAAAGGTGTTGCAACACAACCTTGTAAGAATAAGTCAACTATGTGACTTTGGTTATGTAATTGAATTCTACAATGATAAGTTCTTGATCAAGAAGTCTGTTGACTTAGAGGTCATCCTTTCAGGCACTATGAGTGGAAATGTATATTGCTTAGATCTTATTTGTAATAATTACTTATCTCCTGTGTGTCTTGTGGCAAATTAGAGAGAGTCTCTTTGTGTTCAATGGCACAAGAGACTTGCCCGTATTAATTACAAGACAGTGAACAAATTATTTTCTAAAAACATGATTTGAAATATCCCAAATTTAAAATGTGTTAAAAGTGGTCCATGTCATGCATGCCAAATGGACAAGCAAACAAGGGTCACCTTTAAAAGCATTTGCTCCAAAGAATCTAAAAGATGTCTCTATTTGTTGCATATGGACTTTTTTTGTCCTTTGTCCTTTCAAAGCCTTGGTGGGAAGTTGTATACCTTAGTTATTATAGATGATCACTCTAGGTACGCAAGGGTATTCTTCATTAAGAAGAAGTCAGATACCTTAGGTGTCTTTATGACCCATATCAAGGCTATCCAGAATGAATTACAAAGTACAGTGATCAAAACTAGAAGTGACCATGGTACAGAGTTTCAATATGGGCAATGACAAAGTTCTACCAAGACTTTGGTATCACCCAAGAGTTTTCCTCTCCCAGAACTCCACAACAAAATGGAGTGGCTGAGAGAAGAAATAGGACCTTAATTGAGGCTGGCAGAACACTGCTTAGTGATTCCTCTATACCAAAATACTTCTGGGCTGAGGCAGACAATACAGCCTGCTATGTTCTAAATAGAGCCTCCATTAATAAGGCACTTGAGAAAACCCCCTATTAAATTTTGAAAGGCAAACAACCAATTATTTCATATTTCAAAATCTTTGGTTGCAAATGTTATATTTTGAATAATGGGAAATCTCAACTTACAAAGATTTGCTGAAAATGTAAAGTGGGTGTTCTTGTTGGATATCGCTCTTATAGTAGAGCTTATAGAGTATTCAACAAGAAGAGTCATGTAGTTGAAGAATCAATGTCTGTAGTTTTTTATGAGACTAGAATACTTTATAAGGCTTGTCCAACACTCTTGTTATTGCAGGTATTGATCGACATTTGCAAAATCTGACTATTAAGGACACACCTACCCCCAACACAGTCACTTCAGAAGTTGAGGCCCTCATACAAGAGGAAGTAGTTGTTCAGAATGAAGGAGGAGCGGATGTTGTAGATGATAATTAGCAGGATGAAGACAGTTTACCTGCTGCAACCAGGCTCCTGAGAGATCACCTATGAAATCTCATCATTGGGGATGAACATCAAGGTGTAATCACAAGGATCAGGACTCACAATGAAGCATTGTTCCAAAGCTTCCTGTATCAGAATGAGCCCAAGAAGTTTGAAGATACAAAAAAGGACATCTTCTGGATCAATGCCTTGTAAGAAGAGTTACAACAATTCAAAAGATACAAGGTATGAAAGTTAGTGCAAAAGCTACTTGGACATAACATTATTGGCACCAAGTGAATTTACAGGATCAAGCTTGATGAGAATGGGACAGTCATCAAAAATAAATCTAGACTAGTTATCAAAGGCTATGGGCAAGAACAGAGAATAATCTTTGACCAAACATTTGCCCCAGTTGCAAGGTTATAGTCCATAATGATTTTTCTTGCATATGTTATACATAAGGGATTCAAAGTCTACCAGATGGATGTCGAGTCAGCATTTTTGAATGGTAATCTCAAGGAAGAGGTATATCTAGAGGAAACCTCAGGTTTTGTACAACCTACTCTTATAGATCATGTTTATAAATTGAAGAAAGCTTTATATGGGTTAAAACATGCTCCTAGAGCTTGATATGAAACCTTGTCTACCTTTCTCATCGAGAACAAATTTTTGAGGGGAAAGATAAACAGCACATTGTTTCTTAGGAAAACCAACAGCAAGTGTATCCTAGTCAAAATTTTTGTGGATGACATAATATTTGGGTCTACTGATGACAACCTTTGCAAAACATTTGCTAACCTTATGCAAGGGGAGTTTGAGATGAGCAGTATGGGAGAGTTGAAGTACTTCTTAGTCCTCTAAGTGAAACAATCTAAAAAAATGGATTTTTATCCCTCAGACCAAGTACACTAGGGAGCGTTTTAAGAAATTTGGGATGGAATCAGCTTCCACCATAAGAACTCACATGGGCTTCCCTGGAAAAAGATGAGAAGGGCAAGCCCTTTGATGAATCCATGTACAGATGTATCATTGGATCCTTGCTATATTTGGCTGGTAGTATGCCAAATATTAGGTATGCAACATGTTTTGTGCTAAGTACTAAGCATGGCCTAAGAAATCTCACTACTCAGCTGCAAAGAGGATTTTGAGATATATTAAGGGTGGCTAACACCTTGGCCTTTGGTACCCTAGAAATAATGATTTTAAACTAATTGACTATTTAGATGCAGACTTTGCAGGTTGCAAGCAAGATACGAAAAGCACAAGTGGAACTTATCAATTCCTATGGAGAAGGTTGATTTTATGGATTAGCAAGAAGCAGAACACTGCGGCTATATCCACTGCTGAGTCAGAGTACATTTTTACAGGGAGCTGATGTGCACAACTTCTATATATACAACATCAGCTAGAGGACTGCAAATCTCAAGGTAAGTCATTCACCCTTATATTGTGACTCATCCAGTGCAATTTCTTTTTCTAAGAATCCTATCACATATAGTAGGACTAAATATATAGAAATTTGATATCACTTTATTAGAGAACATGTATAAAGTGAAGACATTTGCCTTCAATTTGTCTCCACTTACAATCAAGTTGCTGATTTCTTTACTAAGCCATTGGATGAGGCTCTATTCAATTCTTTCAAAATTGAGTTAGGAATGCTTAAGGTTGATTGACTAATGTACATTTATTGGTTTCAGTTATAAATCTACTTGTCTATATCTCTGCTTTTAATTCATAATGGAATCAATCTGCCATTAACTATCAGTTGAATTACCCAACTATTTAGATGCTAAAAGAACCCTATCAGCATGTTAGGTTAACCACCTTTATTCCTAATTGATTTGATAAAATGGAAAAATTAAATGTTAATGTATATCAAACATGTTTTGACATTGTTCACTAAAAATCAGTGAGATCAGCTAAATCAGCTGAGAAAGATCGAGCTGAACTGCTAGGACTACTAAGACAGTCTCAACGGTTCCGACAGGTATATGAATTACCCTATCCCAGCACCTTATTACACTACCTCAGTCTATCTACCGAGACAGGCCATTTATTATTACATCAACACATTTTAAATGTCAAACCAGTCGATTTAAGAATCTAGGTCATCCCTTTAAATCTTAAAATCACACACACACAGAGAGAGACACACACACACACAGATATATATATATAGAAAATCGAAAGAATTAAACCCTAATCTCTTTCATCGTCATCAAGACCAAAACCCTTCTCAGCGTCTCGACTTATAGCTTTTATGGCGCTAAAATCATCAAAAGATTTGCAAGAAGGGTATGAGATCGTTAGGAATGGATTCGTGCATGCCTCAATAAAAATCTGAGAAGTGATTAGGATGTTGGATGCCCTAGGTCTGGAATATAATCTTTCTGAACCTTCCAGAATTCTGAGAGATGAGTGCTTGGAATTCTTCTCAAATCTTACTCTTTTTCCTTCCAAGACATCACTAAAATCATGGATTGGAGAGATGAAGATAAATATTACATCAAGAAAATTGGTTAAGGGACTTCAACTACCCTCCACTACCAATGATGAAGAAAAAGCCATCTCCAACATGGACAGAGATAAAGCACTGAAATGGTGTGAGTACATTAATGCCAAAGTTGGATCACTAAGAAGGACCTTTTTTAACCAAAGAGGCAAGTTATTGGTTGATATTGTTGGTAAAGGCATATTATGCAAACATGGGTCTCATGTCACAATCTTCAAATCAATGTTTGATAATATCACAAGGATAATTTTCCACAGGCATACCTCATGGACAAACATCATCTTCGAAAGATTAGTTGATTGTCTGCTGATACATAATATGTGTAGAACATTATCTCTATTTCTAATCAACAATTACCCTGACAGTTTCTTCCAGAATCAAGATGTTAAGATCCACTATCTCAAAAGGATAGACATAAAGACCTGGGATAGATTTATAAGAATTCTTCCAATAAGTCAACCTTCTAAGATAAAGGTCAGGTCCAACGACAAAGGAAAGGAGATAGTTGGGTCTACCAATTATTCCAGTTCTTGTAGTTTAGATTATGAGACAAAGTATTCATCTCCTATAGATGTTGGACTTCAAGTTGATATTGACCCCAGTCAATCTTCTGTCAGCATACATGTCCCAGTCAAATTGATAGAGAGCATGTTGATCAAATCCATGTTGCTCATTAGTCTGTGAACATTCCTATAATATGTGTTGTACCAGATGTGCCAAATGACAAAGAAGAGTTAACTAATCCAGCAAAAAACCTTAAAGATTACTTAGAATCATCTATACCAGAATAAGTGAATGCACCTTTTGAGGGGGAGCTTCGGTTAAAAGATGAGCCAGCACTTGATCACATTGATACAAGGATTGTGGCTGCTATAGATGTCACTTCTCTTACACTCAAGTATTAATGCTTATACATCTATCATTTATACTGATACCCTGGTTATTTCAAATAATTATCTTGCCTCTATTGGGGATGATATTGACTCAATTAAAGATGGTGAGTCAGTTATTGCTGCAGATATAGTGTTGGACAAGAATGACGTTCCTTTAAAAGATAATGTTGAAGTTGAGGTTGAGCATCCACAAGTCCCTACTCAGTATGTGATCATTCCATCGACCTTGTTGGCTGAGAGATCAACAAATTTAGATGACTCCCTCCTCAGAACTATAAAAGATCTATTGGATGAATGAACCACATTAATGAAGGCTTACATAGACCAGTCCATTTCTAAAGTCAAAGATGAGCTGATGATAGAGATCATGTCTGTTAAGGATGAAATTGTTCACATGAACAATCAAGTGACCATCTGGTTTGACAAAGCTGCTCAATCTGTCAAGGCCCAATCCACCATTCTCAGATCTATGGAAAAATGCCTAAAATTATTTGCAACTGATATTTGCTATGTAAAGAACTTTGTGAGTAAAACTGATGATGTTAGCATGGGGGCAGCAGATCATGTCAATACCCACATCACAACTACTGCCATCAAAACTATGGAGGAAGCAATTCTGCTCAAGGATGAATTTCTAGTTAACAATGAAAGTTGTTTACAAGCACTTACCAATAAGATTGAGGCTAACACCCTAATTCTGGAAAACAAACTTATTGAAGAAGACAAAAAGGGGGAGGAGAACAATGCAAAGATCGCCAAACTCATTGATGAGCAATCTTTCAAAGTAATTCAAGCCAAAAGGATTGCGCTACACCTGCCTTTACTAGATAGGTTTAGGCCGAAAGATCTGGATTTCCCGACTCAATCTAGAGAGGCACATGATGCTCAGCTTACAGCCAGGAGGAAAATTGATGGAAGTCTATTAGCTGAAGAATTCTTCTCTCAGAGGAGTTGATAATGTAGATGATCCTAATTATGAATACCTAAGTGATGATTCAAAAAAGTTAATTATAAATGATTGGTTAAGCCATGATCAACTACTCATGAACATTGATAGTGTATACACCTTTGAATAATGGATCAAGCATCTGGAAAGGAACTCTTTAAGAGAGAGGATTTTAAAAGAAAATTTGGTGAGCAGGAAAAATCTGAAAAAGATGCCTCCCAAATACTTACCTAAACCTTTTCTCTACTTCAAAAGGCAGGAGAATAAAGCCAATAGTGCAAACCTGTAAGGTGTTGTTCAAGATGAAGGATCAAGCTCTGCAACAAAGAAGAGAAAAATTGAATCTTAGATGTAGTTCTTTCAATTTTGTAATTGAACACTATGTGTTGAACTATCAATTGTAGTACATTTGAGTCTTATTAAAAATTTTGTCTATTAAACTTAATATGATGGTTCATTATATAAAACTGGAAACTTTGAACAAGTTATATGTGTTAAACTATCATGAATTTGTTTAGTTTTATTTCTGGTTGGTAAAGAACAATTACTTACTGCCTATATTTGTTAGCCAATTCACGACAATGTTGTCACGATATTGATGAATCCAGTTTTCCAATTCATCTTGATATGTTTTATGTATTAATATATATTAGCATTGTTGTGTGTTCTGCCTTCTTCAAATAGGGGGAGATTGTTAAGAACATTGTCCGTCAATGTTCTTTATATTTGAATAGGCATCATCATCAATGGTGTATTTGATAAAACATTGATGATGATGCCTATTTGATAAACCTTCTACATTAATTATTCACAAGTTTAAGTTGTTCTAAAAATTGATAGAACATTCCTAGAAATTGTTGCAATTGACTCAGCCTTTCTACGAAAATCCGTTGAAAAGACAGGCTGGTCTCAATATAACTGCTAGAACACAGCCATCTGCCGCTGAGACAAATGCTTGTCTCAACCCTACTGAGAAAGCAGACTAGTCGCAGCGGAACCGATAAGACAGTCAATTTGCCGTCGAGAGAGAAGCCTGTCTCAACCCAACTACCAAGACAAATTCAAATATACTCGGCCATTTTTTGGTGGAAAGCTAATAAAGTAAGATAACACTTTACATTCTCGGCCATGTAATGTCAAATCAACTTAAGAAACATTGCAGATTGATCGGGCATATAAAAAGTGTCGAAACCGAAAATCGGTCTCTATGGAGTTCGATCCTTCGGGAAGGGGTGATCGAACACCTACTTCTCTCTCACAAGCCAAATGACCAAAGACATAGCCCAAGGAATAGACCCAAGGCTCCAGCAGAGAGGTCTCACCACACACCCGGAAGATCTTAGAGCGCTTCCCCTCCTTAGCCAAGTGCTGAACTAAGGATACCTTAGAATACGCAAGAAGACCAGGGCACAAGTAAGCATGTATTCTGAGGTACCCCCTTGGGTCTATTTATAGTTTTCTAAAAAAAGGTCTGCAAATATCCAACCTCTGCTGTTCTAAATAGCTATATACAGTCAAGGTTGTCCTGCCAGCAGTGCAACTCCGCTGTTCTGAAAGGCTATTGGCAGACTAACGAGAGTAAAATGGTAAAGGATACAACATTGGGCGTATGGTCCATGAGATTCCACTAGCCTGGGGTGGCGAGTGCCTGATGAGGCTGGCACTTGCCATATCCTCTAGGTCCAGGGCGAGTGCAGGCCCGGTGTGCCCCACTCACCGGCTACCAACCAAGATGTCAGGGGCGAGTGTGAGCCCGCCTGCTCCACTCGCCCCATCTATACTACCCATCCACCCAAGAGAGTCGCGTAGCCCCAGAGGTACTTGGCCCCCTCCTAACTCTCCGACAACTTGGACTGTGCCAAAATAGCTGGATTGACTCTTACAGATGCCACTCTCCGGATATGAGGTTGTACACAATCACCTATCTTTGTGAAATTGTCCCAAACTCCGAAATAAACATCCACCCCTAAGAGATCGGCGAGTGGGTCAGCGAGTCCAATAGAATCTTTTGGTGGGATCCACCAGTAGATATGCAACTGCGTACCTGGGCGATGTTTGCCATTCCCCTTAATCTAACCCTACCGAGATGCCTCTTTCCAAATAGCTCCAAGAGAGGATGGACCGTGTCTAAGGGATCAACGTCGTTCGCGTTGCTAGCCTGGTCACTGTCACCCCAGCGCTTTACCGCGCGAGCATCCAAATCCTCAGCCTGCCAGAAGGCCCAAGTCAGCCCCAAAAATTGCCGAGTCGGTCTATCGAGACCTGACCTCCAACCTCGACCATGGACTCACTTCTTTGACTGTTCCATCTTTTGAGAAATGGGGAAACGGTATTACTGAGATTCTTACTGACCCAGACAGCCATCAGATTGATGATGAAGCTTCCATGCAGCGAGTCATCTCCCCCTGTGATGACTCGCGGCCTTAAACACCACCTACTCACAAGCGAGACACATCTCCCCCCTTTGGGACCAAGGGGATGGACTCGCTGAAGTTGAAGTTGCCAGCCCGCGCAACTTCTCAGCAACCCACACCTGCTTCTGCACTCATGGGGAGAGTTGGTGAGGACATCCCTGTCAAGAGCTTCAAGCTCATCTCCCCAGGATCTCATCTTTTGAGTCGCTCCAAGTACCTTGCCTTGCCTCCTACCTACACCTTCTAGGGGTAGCCAAGCTCATCCCGTAAGCTCTACTTTTATAGGACCATCTCATGTAGTTCTTTTGAAGCACTCACCTTTTGAACATTTATCTTAGTTGTCTTTTGCAGATCTTCCCGACCAATCCAAGGCTGCAGAATCTTCTGAGCCAGACCAAGAATTTCCACTCCTTCCCCCAACGCGATAGAGAACTTCCTGGACATCTCGCTAGACTTTGTCGAGCTGAGGAAGCGATTCGTTAAGGTCTTCAAGAAGCAGGGGCGCGCGCTGCTCAAGATGTAGGAGGAGAATGATCTCGGCCAGCAGAAGCTGCAGGTGCTAGAGCGGGACTACGTGGTACTCACAGAGGAGGTAAAGCGAGGCTCGGCAAGCGGGATGACATCCCCCAACTCGCTCATGGATAGGATCAGCGAGAACATGTGGTTCATCCACCTTGATCTGGAGTTGGTCCGTGAGTTAAACAACCCGTGCCGAGCTCCAGGGATGGGGATGTGGGGCCAAGGTAGGTGGAAATGGCTCCCCAGTTGAGCCTACTGGAACTCTCCCCCCACCCCCCAGCTCACACGCGCTGAAATAACTTCCCCTTCTTGTTGTACTTTCTTTTTCTGAACTGCGAGAACCCCTGTCTGTAATAACTTGGAACAATTTTTAGATTTTTATTTATTGGTTCTGTATAATACACTGCGCTATAGGTTCAGCATGCCATAGGATAGAATAGGTCGCAGGGGTCGACGAGTCGGGGTCGGCGAGCGGAATTGATCGGTCGGCTCGGCCATTAATCCCGTTTTTTTATAAATAGGCCCCTCAACAACCCCCAGACTATCGCCTTTATTGTTGACTCTTACTCCCCTCTTCTTTCCCTTCTCGCTACCTCGACTCGCACCATAACCATTGGAACCATGGGCAAAACACAACCCGATGACGACGGGAGGTCGGAATGTGCTCGGCAATTCTCCGAGGACAACATTTATGAGGGGAACACCAACGAGTAGGAGCTCGCCGACTTTATCTCTGACTACGTCCCCACGAGGTTCTCTGTGCGCGGAGCCGTGGCAGGCGAGGCCATCAACTCACTCTATGAGGATGAGCT
Source organism: Platanthera guangdongensis (assembly GCA_039583875.1). NCBI lineage: Eukaryota > Viridiplantae > Streptophyta > Magnoliopsida > Asparagales > Orchidaceae > Platanthera > Platanthera guangdongensis. The sequence goes on from CM077160.1 coordinate 83,253,985, forward strand.
CAACTTCCCCATCTCACACTTCAAGGTGGGGTTGTGCCTCCCCCTATGGCCTGAAATTCGCCAAATCCTGAAGTACTATGGGGCAGTACCCGCCTAACTGAACCCGAATACCATCGTCATGATGGTGGCATTAGCCTGCTAACTTTGTCGAGAGCGGATAAAGTTAAACCTGACAGTCTTTAGGAAGCTCTTTATCTACCACATGCCCAATGACGGGGCCGCCTTCTTGGCCGGCTCGCGGTTCAAGGTCTGTGAGATGGCTAACAAGAACCACAACTGGTTCTCCAAGCTCGTCTTCATCAAGGGTGAGCTCGACAACATACCCTTCTCTCCTCGCAGAGGAGCGGAGAGGTGTACTGGGCCACGATGGTGATGATGGATGAAGCTCCACAAATTCTTCGTCGGCAATGACTTCGACGTCGTAATCCTTCGAAGGGGCCTCGACTTGCTTCCCCCAGTTCTGCATGGCGAGGATATAGTTCTTTCCCTTCTTTCCTCAATGGGCTCGCTTACAGATAATGATGATTTTCTTACTCCCAAGTCTTTCTGCATGGGATTGGCTGATTCCCGAGCCCCCGCCTTTTGCGGGCTCGGGACACTACCTAGAACCACTCGTGCGTGAGCGAACAGCCGCAACAGCATGTCGAAGCGAGCTGGGGTCGGGCAAACCTTCCTCTAGTAAGAAGCGACTCGACCGTGCGGGATCCAGCTCGCCTCATCGCCTTACACCTCCAAAAAAGATGAAGAAGGCGATGACAATCTCTAGGGTAGAACAACAACAACATCAAATATACTTGAGCTGCCCAGACACCACACTAGAGAAGTCGCCAGAGATGGACAAGGGAGGTGGATACCCGCCTGCCTCCAACACCGCCAAGGAGTTCATTGTCCACGAGTCAGGCCTGCCGAAAGACCACCGGAACTATGGTCTCGGCGGGAAGGAGAAGGACCGACTCGGCGAGTCAATGGTCCAATGGGATGAGCAGGCTCACTGAGTCTCCAACACCTCTATCCATCCATCTTGGACGAGGACCCACACTCCCATAGGGCACGCCTAATCCATAGGGTTTGGTTTGTATTACTGAGAGGACGCCACTGCCTACAATGGCATGAGCCTCCAGCAGATCGCCCATGAGAGCTCATACACATATCAACTCGCCGCAGCTACCAGTTCAGCCATGACGTGGCGAAGGCAGAGTGGGAGAGGGATGTCATGAAGGATGATGCTGCCGACCTGCCGAAGTGGTAAGATCACCCGAAAGCCTCCTCGCCAAAGCTACCAATGGGGTGGTAAGTAATGGCTGACCCATTCGCCTTTTTACTTGTGTTTTTCACAATTTCTTACCTTACCCTGCCTTATAGGATACCGAGACAGCGGATCGCATGTGCGCTCGCACCGCCGAGCTGGAGGAGAGAAACAAGGCGCTGGAGGAGTGTAACACCCCCTATCCGTCGCATAGCATATAGCAGTACGTCCGGCCGGGGCCCGACGCCATATACCATAGACAGACCGGGTGGTTACGTATGGAAACCATCCAACCAATCTTAACGTCCTACACAGAGCATTCTAGCGGAAGCAGTTTAAATAAGTTGTACTCAAGAACCCAGCAACAAGCATGAATGTCCACTACTACCAAAAGGAATGTTATTACAAAATACTCAAAAGTCGACCTTAAGGCCTTACAAAACGTTCCACTTGTTTAATACATGATTTACAAACCTCGGCACGCAGGCCGGTCATACATGAATAAAACAGAAAAACATTTCCATTTGGGCCTTCGAGGGCCAGCTTCGCAAAAAGGGCTTTAGCCCGCTATTGACCGCTTGGTCCAGCTGCACCTGCAAGCAACAAACCACCGCACGGTGGCAAACAAGGCAACGGTCAGCAATGCTGACCAAATTATAACGATCCCGCCCCCAACTCGGGGCGGCGATGCTCCTTCCCTGCATTTCATTAGCACAAGCGAGCAATGCATATAACCATAGCCATTATCATCACAGACGTTGGCTCGAACGGCCACACGTCCCGTGCACTCAGGGCACATTCTCGGTGAACCGGTCCATGTCGCGTCAACTTAAGCCACCAACATTCCGGACTCACCACCGCCACTTAGACGGCCATTCCTATGAGCAATTCGTCTGCCTGGCATTGGTCACGTCAATTTAAGCCATAGACCGCCGAAGACTCACATCTATGCCAACGACGAGTGCCATGTAACTTTAGGTCTCTCTAACCCGAACGACATAGAGCGGGTACGGCTCCATCTAACCCGTGCTCACATCACAACGACAATTTAAGCCATATGCGCGGGTCAAACTTTCACCGAGTCCCATTCTAACACAAATCACATAACCCCGTTATGTTCAAGCTGGCTCTCAGGCCACCAAGTTGGCAAGATCTCGTATCCGCCCAGTTTTTCGGGTGCACCTTTAGGTTAGTCCCCAAGGCTCCCTACTGCAATCTACCGCGTAGAAAACCCGAAAACACCCAATAGCACGGAGTCTTCTCCGGCCTTATGCAATGCAACATCACCGATCCGGACTAACATGTCTGGGTAGGCTTCACACAAAATGCCAATGTCCGTTCTCGCATACGGACTCTAAACAACGGGGACTTTACATATCTACCCGAAGGAACGCCACCAACTCTCCGCAAACTCGCGAGAGGGGGCTTCCTATGCTAAGAAAAGGAGCGATTCAAGCTCAAGATGAGGATCGTTACCCTTGCGTTCCTCTTTGGCGCCATCGAAAAGTAATCGGATAGAAATCACCGAACTTGCGTTGCCTCCGTGGATCCGGAGTCGGCTTGCGATTCGGAGCTCTGAAGCTCCTCCAATGGCGGATCTAGCTCCTCTTCCTCTTGCCTTAGCTCTTCTTTCTCCAAGGGTTTGGAGAGATGAAAAGGGTGAAAAGTGAAGGATTTTCTAAGTCAAACCCGAGTATATCCTCTCAGGGACCAACCCCAGCCGTCGGATCTCAATCTAAGAAAACGAGCGGCTTTGATTCGGGGCTGAAATGCCCAATCTGGACCGAACACGGCCTGGCACACGCCCGTGTCCAGGGCCGTGTGCCGCATTCGCCGTCAAAATCGAATCTTCTGAACCCGCACACGGGTATCGAACACGCCCGTGTTCGAGCTGCCACGCCCGTGTTCCAGCTGACACGGCCGTGTTGCCGGCCGTGTACCCCATGATTTTTCCCCCGTTTTCAACCCGAGCACTGCACGGGTTCTAGGACACGCCCGTGTCCTTGCCCGTGTCATGTTGACACGCCTGGGCCCCCAGACCGTGTACACGGGACATTTCGTCGAGGGAAGATCGACGACTCGATGATACGGCCTTGGACACGCCCGTGTCCTAGGCCGTGTTCCTTGACTCGACGATCGTCGAGTGAATCTCGACGATTTCACCTTGACGATCGTCGACACGGGTCGACACGCCCTGCGACACGCCCGTGTCGCAGGCCGTGTACCCATTCTCGACGAATCGTCGAGCATAACTCGACGATTTCACGGCTAAGTGTCGACACGGGTCGACACGCCCTGCGACACGCCCGTGTCGCAGGCCGTGTGCCCATTCTCGACGAATCGTCGAGAATAACTCGACGACTTCGCGGCTAAGTGTCGACACACGCTAGACACGCCCTGGGACACGCCCGTGTCCCAGGCCGTGTGCCTTCAGCCAGAAACCAAAACTGGCCCAAAACGTCCCCCTTTGCTCCTTTGAGTTTCGGGGCGTTACAACTCTCCCCCTCTTAAAAGAATTTCGCCCACGAAATTACATAAAGGAAAGATATACAAAAACCAACATTTGTACCTGAGCGGAACAACTCCGGATACTCATCAAGCATAGTCTGCTCTCGCTCCTAAGAGAGCTCCTCACGACCGCAATTGTCCCACCGGACTTTGACCATCCTGACCCTTTTATTGCGTAGCCGCTTGACCTCCGAGTCCTCAATCCACACGGGCTTGACCTTTGTCGTTAGCCCACTATCCACCGGCACTTGATCGACCGCGATCACTTGCGTAGGCTCTTGCACCGCCTTCCGAAGCACCGAAATGTGGAACACATCGTGTAAACCACTTAGCTCCACCGAAAGCTTCAACCTATAGGCCGCTTCTCCAACTCGCTCCAGAACCTCAAACGGTCCAAGGTACCTCGGGCTTAGCTTTTTCAACCGTCGCACCCGCGAGACACCCTTGAACGGCTTGATCTTTAGGTACACATAATCACCCACAGCGAACTCCCCGTTCCTGTGCTTGGCATTATAGTACTTTGCTTGCCGATCCTGAGCGATGAGCAACCTCTCCCGAATGGTTCTCACCAAAGAAGTAGCATCCTCCACTTCCGATCGCTTATACAACTTTGACTCGCCCGTTTCTAACCAAGACAACGGCGTGCGACATTTCCTACCATATAGGGCCTCGAAGGGCGCCATCTGAATACTTTCTTGGTAGCTATTGTTGTATGCGAACTCCACCAAATAAAGGTGGTCTTCCCATTGCTTTCCAAAGTCCAAGACACACATGCGAAGCATGTCTTCCATGGTTCTATTGACTCTCTCGGTCTGCCCATCCGTTTGCGGATGGAAGGCTGTGCTAAACTTCAGCTTTGTTCCCAACATTTGCTGCACCAGCCTCCAATCATTGGACGTGAACCGTCCATCCCGGTCACTCACGATGCTGCGGGGCACACCATGAAGCCGTACTATGTTATCCACATATAGCTTTGCCAGCTTCTCCACCGGATCATCCTTCCTATGCGGAATAAAATGCGACACCTTCGTTAATCGATCGACCACCACCCAAATGGCGTCGTTCCCCTTTTGCGACCTTGGCAAACCATGCACAAAGTCCATAGAGATGTCGTCGAATTTCCACTCCGGAATAGGCAAGGACTTAAGAAATCCTCCCGGCTTTTGGCACTCCGCCTTTACCAAGGCGCAGGTTTGGCACTTCGCTAGGTATAGCGCCACATCCTTTTTCAAACCCGGCCACCAAAATAGCTTCTTGACGTCGCGGTACATCTTCGTGCTCCCCGGGTGAATCGAGTACTTGGTATGGTGTGCCTCGTACAACAACTCCACCCGTAAATTGCCCACGCTTGGGACGCACAGACGACCGTCTTTCCACAGCAATCCGTCCTCCACGACGAATTGGGAATTTGACCCATCCAGAGCCTCTAGCATGAACTGCTTCATATGAGCATCCATATCCAAAGCCTGCCGAATCCGATCAGTCAGGTCATATTGGACTTCAGTCCAATTCAGAACTGCTTCAGCACTTGCTTGCTTATCCACACAAACAATCTCCAACGCCTCCAACTCCCGCACCAACCGCTCGTCATGCACCGATAGCCAATTGGCTTGAGCTGGGGCTCGGCGACTCAACGCGTCCGCAACCGCATTCCCTTTGTCAGGCACGTAGTGGATCTTGAATGTATAGTCCCCCAGGAACTCCATCCATCTACGCTGCTGCATATTCAGATCTTTCTGATCAATCAGGTACTTTAGGCTCTTGTGATCGGTGTAGATATCAATCTTCACACCGTACAAATAGTGTCTCCACAGTTTCAAGGCAAAAATCACGGCCGCCAACTCCAAGTCGTGGACCGGATAATTCCTCTCGTGCACTTTTAGCTGCCTCGAGCCATAAGCTATCACGCTGCCGTGCTGCAATAGCACGCAACCCAAACCGCTGCCCGAAGCATCGCTATATATCTCATAGCCTTCGGTTCCAACCGGCGAACTCAGCACAGGCGCCGTGGTCAACCGACACTTCAGTTCCTCAAAAGCTCGCGCGCACTCCGGCGTCCAAACGAACTTATGATCCTTCCTCGTCAAAGTAGTGAGAGGTAACGCTAACCGCGAGAAGTTCTCTACGAAGCGCCTATAATAGCCGGCAAGCCCCAAAAAGCTCCGGACTTCTGCTACCGTAGCAAGCTCAGGCCACTCCCGTATCGCAACAATCTTCGCCGGATCCACAGCAATACCCTCTCCACTCACTATATGCCCGAGGAACGCCACTGAGGATAGCCAAAACTTGCACTTCGAGAACTTGGCATACAACTGGTTTCTCCTTAGCGTCTCCAACACCAAATGAAGATGCTTGAAGTGATCTTCCTCACTTTGCGAGTACACCAAAATATCGTCGATGAAGACGATCACGAAATGGTCCAAGTACTCCCTGAACGTCCTGTTCATCAAATCCATGAATACTGACGGCGCATTAGTCAGCCCAAACGGCATGACCGTAAACTCATAATGCCCGTATCTCATACTAAACGCTGTTTTCGGGATATCACTCTCCCTTATCCGCAGCTGATAGTACCCAGACTTGAGATCTAACTTCGAGTACACCGTCGATCCGACTAACTGATCAAAGAGATCATCAATCCTAGGGATCGGGTACTTATTCTTCTCAGTCAGCTTGTTTAGCTCCCGATAATCAATACATAATCTCAAGCTTCCGTCCTTCTTCTTAACAAAGAGGACCGGTGCGCTCCAAGGCGAAGAACTCGGGCGCACATAACCTTGCTCCAACAACTCTTGCAATTGAACTTTCAGCTCCGCCATTTCCTTAGGCGCTAGCCGATACGGAGATCGTGACACAGGCTTTGCACCTGGCACTAGCTCGATCGTGAAATCTATCTCCCGTTGAGGCGGGGCTCCAGGAAGATCCGCGGGGAACACATCAGGGTATTCCGATACCACTGAAATACAATCCAAAGCGGGCTTCGGCTTTGCAACCTCCACAAGTGTAAAGAACAGTTCTGCTCCGGCACGAACCGCCTTCACCACCTGAAGAGCAGACATCAACGTCTTGCTCGACCCCTTTAAGCCCGTAAAAGTCGTCTCACGACTTGCTCCCAGCTTGACTTCCTTGCTACCGCAATCTATATGGGCCTGCTGCTCCGAGAGCTAGTCCATGCCAAATATGACGTCGAACTCCACTAACGGAAGTAAAGACGCCCGCAGGTCGAACTCCTGCTCCCCAATATGAATCTTAACATCGCAGATCCTAACCGCTCGCATCGAACACCCATTGGGCAACAACACATCCAACTTATCCTTCGCCATCGAAGAAGGGACTCCAATGCGTGATATAAATCCTTCGGACAAGAAGGAGTGTGAAGCTCCCGTATCGAAGAGTGCTCGTGCCGGATTTTCACAAATCAATACGAATCCTAAACAAGCAGTGGTAAGGTAACATGTGCATAACAAGCATATAAAGGAATTGACTTGCTATAAATTAAACCGTACCTGTCACCACATTAGCTTGTTTAATGGCCTCCTGTTGGCCAAGATTGTAGACCCTTGGTTGGGCCGGAGCATAGTGGGATGCGGTCGACTCCACCGCCTTTCCCTTCTCTTCATAAGTAGCTCCTGGCCTCCTCTCGGACTTAGGACGTCCGCTCCAACAATCACGGGCGAAATGCCCCGTCTTTCCACACGTAAAGCACGCACCTGGGGTCCGACCCGTAGTCGCCCCAGAAGCGCCAGAAGGAGCTGGACCCAAAGTCCTATGATTCTTGAAAGCCCTCCGATAGCCGGACTTTGAAGCAGTCGGCACTCTGAACTCAGATTTCTTTTCACTCAAGCTTTTCTTCGCTTGCACACTCTTCATGTCCTTCTCCAAGGACCGGGCAGTATTGACCAAGGTTAAGAAGCCCTGCGTCATTGGCCCCGACAGTAACAATCTCAGCTCATCCCTCAAGCCTTCATAAAAACGATTAGTCTTGCGCTCCTCATCCATGATGGTGGAGCTAGCATAACGACTCAACCGCGTAAACTCGTGGAGATATTCATCCACGCTTCTCTCACCCTGCACCAACTTTAGGAATTCATTCTCCATTGAAATCCTCTGAGTCGAAGGGAGGTATCTTGCCAAGAACAATTCCGAGAACTCTTCCATCGGAATGTCAATCAGTTGTCTACCTCTCAGGTTATGCAGCTCCAAACCTTCCCACCACATCCTCGCTTCACCGTCCAGCAGGAACGTAGCGATGGTGGTCATCTGCCACTCCTCCGTCTCCGTCGCTGTCATGACTCTCTTCACCCTAGTGAGCCAGTCTTCAGCCTGAGATGGGGTTCCCAACCCCGAGAATAACAGAGGGTTAAAGCTCATTACATGCTTCAACTGCCTCTCAGTTGCCCTCCTTGGCACTATTGGTTCCGCAACCACTTGTTCCACCCTCCTCGGCTCCGCCTCTTGCAGAGGTACTTGCTCCATCACAGGAACGGGCTGCTGCGCTTGCCTCCCAGGCTGCGCATTGATCACGGCCAAAACCGCTTCAGCCACCAATCTTATATTTTCAGCCGACAAAGGTGTTGCGGGAGCAACTTTCGGTGCACTACTTGCCTCAGAAACTCAGCGTTCTGACGGCCCAACACCACTTCGGGTCACCTATAGTGGTACAAAACACCATTAAGCGACCAAATAAATTGCAAACAGCAATTATAGGAACACGCCGGTTCCTCAAACACGAGTATTTTCATTCCTAAGTGGACATTCATGAGTTCTTTTTACTGTTATAACGATGACGCACACAATGTGCTCACCACCCCTTAAAAAGAATTCGCCCACGAATTCCATTCAAGCCCGACCAAAACCAGTAGTCTGATACCAAATTGTAACACCCCCTATCCGTCGCATAGCATATAGCAGTAGGTCCGGCCGGGGCCCGACGCCATATACCACAGACAGACTGGGTTGTTACGTATGGAAACCATCCAACCAATCTTAACATCCTACACAGAGCATTCTAGCGGAAGCAGTTTAAATAAGTTGTACTCAAGAACCCAGCAACAAGCATGAATGTCCACTACTACCAAAAGGAATGTTATTACAAAATACTCAAAAGTCGACCTTAAGGCCTTACAAAACGTTCCACTTGTTTAATACATGATTTACAAACCTCGGCACGCAGGCCGGTCATACATGAATAAAACAGAAAAACATTTCCATTTGGGCCTTCGAGGGCCAGCTTCGCAAAAAGGGCTTTAGCCCGCTATAGACCGCTTGGTCCAGCTGCACCTGCAAGCAACAAACCACCGCACGGTGGCAAACAAGGCAACGGTCAGCAATGCTGACCAAATTATAACGATCCCGCCCCCAACTCGGGGCGGCGATGCTCCTTCCCTGCATTTCATTAGCACAAGCGAGCAATGCATATAACCATAGCCATTATCATCACAGACGTTGGCTCGAACGGCCACACGTCCCGTGCACTCAGGGCACATTCTCGGTGAACCGGTCCATGTCGCGTCAACTTAAGCCACCAACATTCCGGACTCACCACCGCCACTTAGACGGCCATTCCTATGAGCAATTCGTCTTCCTGGCATTGGTCACGTCAATTTAAGCCATAGACCGCCGAAGACTCACATCTATGCCAACGGCGAGTGCCATGTAACTTTAGGTCTCTCTAACCCGAACGACATAGAGCGGGTACGGCTCCATCTAACCCGTGCTCACATCGCAACGACAATTTAAGCCATATGCGCAGGTCAAACTTTCACCGAGTCCCATTCTAACACAAATCACATAACCCCGTTTTGTTCAAGCTGGCTCTCAGGCCACCAAGTTGGCAAGATCTCGTATCCGCCCAGTTTTCCGGGTGCACCTTTGGGTTAGTCCCCAAGGCTCCCTGCTGCAATCTACCGCGTAGAAAACCCGAAAACACCCAATAACACGGAGTCTTCTCCGGCCTTATGCAATGCAACATCACCGATCCGGACTAACATGTCCGGGTAGGCTTCACACAAAATGCCTACGTCCGTTCTCGCATACGGACTCTAAACAACGGGGACTTTACATATCTACCCGAAGGAACGCCACCAACTCTCCGCAAACTCGCGAGAGGGGGCTTCCTATGCTAAGAAAAGGAGCGATTCAAGCTCAAGATGAGGATCGTTACCCTTGCGTTCCTCTTTGGCGCCATCGAAAAGTAATCGGATAGAAATCACCGCACTTGCGTTGCCTCCGTGGATCCGGAGTCGGCTTGCGATTCGGAGCTCCGAAGCTCCTCCAATGGCGGATCTAGCTCCTCTTCCTCTTGCCTTAGCTCTTCTTTCTCCAAGGGTTTGGAGAGATGAAAAGGGTGAAAAGTGAAGGATTTTTTAAGTCAAACCCGAGTATATCCTCTCAGGGACCAACCCCAGCCGTCGGATCTCAACCTAAGAAAACGAGCGGCTTTGATTCGGGGCTGAAATGCCCAATCTGGACCGAACACGGCATGGCACACGCCCGTGTCCAGGGCCGTGTGCCGCATTCGCCGTCAAAATCGAATCTTCTGAACCCGTACACGGGTATCGAACACGCCCGTGTTCGAGCTGCCACGCCCGTGTTCCAGCTGACACGGCCGTGTTGCCGGCCGTGTACCCCATGATTTTTCCCCCGTTTTCAACCCGAGCACTGCACGGGTTCTAGGACACGCCCGTGTCCTTGCCCGTGTCATGTTGACACGCCTGGGCCCCCAGGCCGTGTACACGGGACATTTCGTCGAGGGAAGATCGACGACTCGATGACACGGCCTTGGACACGCCCGTGTCCTAGGCCGTGTTCCTTGACTCGACGATCGTCGAGTGAATCTCGACGATTTCACCTTGACGATCGTCGACACGGGTCGACACGCCCTGCGACACGCCCGTGTCGCAGGCCGTGTACCCATTCTCGACGAATCGTCGAGCATAACTCGATGATTTCACGGCTAAGTGTCGACACGGGTCGACACGCCCTGCGACACGCCCGTGTCGCAGGCCGTGTGCCCATTCTCGACGAATCGTCGAGAATAACTCGACGACTTCGCGGCTAAGTGTCGACACACGCTAGACACGCCCTGGGACACGCCCGTGTCCCAGGCCGTGTGCCTTCAGCCAGAAACCAAAACTGGCCCAAAACGCCCCCCTTTGCTCCTTTGAGTTTCAGGGCGTTACAACTCTCCCCCTCTTAAAAGAATTTCGCCCACGAAATTACATAAAGGAAAGATATACAAAAACCAACATTTGTACCTGAGCGGAACAACTCCGGATACTCATCAAGCATAGTCTGCTCTCGCTCCTAAGAGAGCTCCTCACGACCGCAATTGTCCCACCGGACTTTGACCATCCTGACCCTTTTATTGCGTAGCCGCTTGACCTCCGAGTCCTCAATCCACACGGGCTTGACCTTTGTCGTTAGCCCACTATCCACCGACACTTGATCGACCTCGATCACTTGCGTAGGCTCTTGCACCGCCTTCCGAAGCACCGAAATGTGGAACACATCGTGTAAACCACTTAGCTCCACCGAAAGTTTCAACCTATAGGCCGCTTCTCCAACTCGCTCCAGAACCTCAAACGGTCCAAGGTACCTCGGGCTTAGCTTTTTCAACCGTCGCACCCGCGAGACACCCTTGAACGGCTTGATCTTTAGGTACACATAATCACCCACAGCGAACTCCACGTTCCTGTGCTTGGCATTATAGTACTTTGCTTGCCGATCCTGAGCGATGAGCAACCTCTCCCGAATGGTTCTCACCAAAGAAGTAGCATCCTCCACTTCCGATCGCTTATACAACTTTGACTCGCCCGTTTCTAACTAAGACAACGGCGTGCGACATTTCCTACCATATAGGGCCTCGAAGGGCGCCATCTGAATACTTTCTTAGTAGCTATTGTTGTATGCGAACTCCACCAAATAAAGGTGGTCTTCCCATTGCTTTCCAAAGTCCAAGACACACATGCGAAGCATGTCTTCCATGGTTCTATTGACTCTCTCGGTCTGCCCATCCGTTTGCGGATGGAAGGCTGTGCTAAACTTCAGCTTTGTTCCCAACATTTGCTGCACCAGCCTCCAATCATTGGACGTGAACCGCCCATCCCGGTCACTCACGATGCTGCGGGGCACACCATGAAGCCGTACTATGTTATCCACATATAGCTTTGCCAGCTTCTCCACCGGATCATCCTTCCTATGCGGAATAAAATGCGACACCTTCGTTAATCGATCGACCACCACCCAAATGGCGTCGTTCCCCTTTTGCGACCTTGGCAAACCATGCACAAAGTCCATAGAGATGTCGTCGAATTTCCACTCCGGAATAGGCAAGGACTTAAGAAATCCTCCCGGCTTTTGGCACTCCGCCTTTACCAAGGCGCAGGTTTGGCACTTCGCTAGGTATAGCGCCACATCCTTTTTCAAACCCGGCCACCAAAATAGCTTCTTGACGTCGCGGTACATCTTCGTGCTCCCCGGGTGAATCGAGTACTTGGTATGGTGTGCCTCGTACAACAACTCCACCCGTAAATTGCCCACGCTTGGGACGCACAGACGACCGTCTTTCCACAGCAATCCGTCCTCCACGACGAATTGGGAATTTGACCCATCCAGAGCCTCTAGCATGAACTGCTTCATATGAGCATCCATATCCAAAGCCTGCCGAATCCGATCAGTCAGGTCATATTGGACTTCAGTCCAATTCAGAACTGCTTCAGCACTTGCTTGCTTATCCACACAAACAATCTCCAACGCCTCCAACTCCCGCACCAACCGCTCGTCATTCACCGATAGCCAATTGGCTTGAGCTGGGGCTCGGCGACTCAACGCGTCCGCAACCGCATTCCCTTTGTCAGGCACGTAGTGGATCTTGAATGTATAGTCCCCCAGGAACTCCATCCATCTACGCTGCCGCATATTCAGATCTTTCTGATCAATCAGGTACTTTAGGCTCTTGTGATCGGTGTAGATATCAATCTTCACACCGTACAAATAGTGTCTCCACAGTTTCAAGGCAAAAATCACGGCCGCCAACTCCAAGTCGTGGACCGGATAATTCCTCTCGTGCACTTTTAGCTGCCTCGAGCCATAAGCTATCACGCTGCCGTGCTGCAATAGCACGCAACCCAAACCGCTGCCCGAAGCATCGCTATATATCTCATAGCCTTCGGTTCCAACCGGCGAACTCAGCACAGGCGCCGTGGTCAACCGACACTTCAGTTCCTCAAAAGCTCGCGCGCACTCCGGCGTCCAAACGAACTTATGATCCTTCCTCGTCAAAGTAGTGAGAGGTAACGCTAACCGCGAGAAGTTCTCTACGAAGCGCCTATAATAGCCGGCAAGCCCCAAAAAGCTCCGGACTTCTGCTACCGTAGCAAGCTCAGGCCACTCCCGTATCGCAACAATCTTCGCCGGATCCACAGCAATACCCTCTCCACTCACTATATGCCCGAGGAACGCCACTGAGGATAGCCAAAACTCGCACTTCGAGAACTTGGCATACAACTGGTTTCTCCTTAGCGTCTCCAACACCAAATGAAGATGCTTGAAGTGATCTTCCTCACTTTGCGAGTACACCAAAATATCGTCGATGAAGACGATCACGAAATGGTCCAAGTACTCCCTGAACGTCCTGTTCATCAAATCCATGAATACTGACGGCGCATTAGTCAGCCCAAACGGCATGACCGTAAACTCATAATGCCCGTATCTCGTACTAAACGCTGTTTTCGGGATATCACTCTCCCTTATCCGCAGCTGATAGTACCCAGACTTGAGATCTAACTTCGAGTACACCGTCGATCCGACTAACTGATCAAAGAGATCATCAATCCTAGGGATCGGGTACTTATTCTTCTCAGTCAGCTTGTTTAGCTCCCGATAATCAATACATAATCTCAAGCTTCCGTCCTTCTTCTTAACAAAGAGGACCGGTGCGCTCCAAGTCGAAGAACTCGGGCGCACATAACCTTGCTCCAACAACTCTTGCAATTGAACTTTCAGCTCCGCCATTTCCTTAGGCGCTAGCCGATACGGAGATCGTGACACAGGCTTTGCACCTGGCACTAGCTCGATCGTGAAATCTATCTCCCGTTGAGGCGGGGCTCCAGGAAGATCCGCGGGGAACACATCAGGGTATTCCGATACCACTGAAATACAATCCAAAGCGGGCTTCGGCTTTGCAACCTCCACAAGTGTAAAGAACAGTTCTGCTCCGGCACGAACCGCCTTCACCACCTGAAGAGCAGACATCAACGTCTTGCTCGACCCCTTTAAGCCCGTAAAAGTCGTCTCACGACTTGCTCCCAGCTTGACTTCCTTGCTACCGCAATCTATATGGGCCTGCTGCTCCGAGAGATAGTCCATGCCAAATATGACGTCGAACTCCACTAACGGAAGTAAAGACGCCCGCAGGTCGAACTCCTGCTCCCCAATACGAATCTTAACATCGCAGATCCTAACCGCTCGCATCGAACACCCATTGGGCAACAACACATCCAACTTATCCTTCGCCATCGAAGAAGGGACTCCAATGCGTGATATAAATCCTTCGGACAAGAAGGAGTGTGAAGCTCCCGTATCGAAGAGTGCTCGTGCCGGATTTTCACAAATCAATACGAATCCTAAACAAGCAGTGGTAAGGTAACATGTGCATAACAAGCATATAAAGGAATTGACTTGCTATAAATTAAACCGTACCTGTCACCACATCAGCTTGTTTAATGGCCTCCTGTTGGCCAAGATTGTAGACCCTTGGTTGGGCCGGAGCATAGTGGGATGCGGTCGACTCCACCGCCTTTCCCTTCTCTTCATAAGTAGCTCCTGGCCTCCTCTCGGACTTAGGAAGTCCGCTCCAACAATCACGGGCGAAATGCCCCGTCTTTCCACACGTAAAGCACGCACCCGGGGTCCGACCCGTAGTCGCCCCAGAAGCGCCAGAAGGAGCTGGACCCGAAGTCCTATGCTTCTTGAAAGCCCTCCGATAGCCGGACTTTGAAGCAGTCGGCACTCTGAACTCAGATTTCTTTTCACTCAAGCTTTTCTTCGCTTGCACACTCTTCATGTCCTTCTCCAAGGACCGGGTAGTATTGACCAAGGTTAAGAAACCCTGCGTCATTGGCCCCGACAGTAACAATCTCAGCTCATCCCTCAAGCCTTCATAAAAACGATTAGTCTTGCGCTCCTCATCCATGATGGTGGAGCTAGCATAACGACTCAACCGCGTAAACTCGTGGAGATATTCATCCACGCTTCTCTCACCCTGCACCAACTTTAGGAATTCATTCTCCATTGAAATCCTCTGAGTCGAAGGGAGGTATCTTGCCAAGAACAATTCCGAGAACTCTTCCATCGGAATGTCAATCAGTTGTCTACCTCTCAGGTTATGCAGCTCCAAACCTTCCCACCACATCCTCGCTTCACCGTCCAGCAGGAACGTAGCGATGGTGGTCATCTGCCACTCCTCCGTCTCCGTCGCTGTCATGACTCTCTTCACCCTAGTGAGCCAGTCTTCAGCCTGAGATGGGGTTCCCAACCCCGAGAATAACAGAGGGTTAAAGCTCATTACATGCTTCAACTGCCTCTCAGTTGCCCTCCTTGGCACTATTGGTTCCGCAACCACTTGCTCCACCCTCCTCGGCTCCGCCTCTTGCAGAGGTACTTGCTCCATCACAGGAACGGGCTGCTGCGCTTGCCTCCCAGGCTGCGCATTGATCACGGCCAAAACCGCTTCAGCCACCTATCTTATATTTTCAGCCGACAAAGGTGTTGCGGGAGCAACTTTCGGTGCACTACTTGCCTCAGAAACTCGGCGTTCTGACGGCCCAACACCACTTCGGGTCACCTATAGTGGTACAAAACACCATTAAGCGACCAAATAAATTGCAAACAGCAATTATAGGAACACGCCGGTTCCTCAAACACGAGTATTTTCATTCCTAAGTGGACATTCATGAGTTCTTTTTACTGTTATAACGATGACGCACACAATGTGCTCACCACCCCTTAAAAAGAATTCGCCCACGAATTCCATTCAAGCCCGACCAAAACCAGTAGTCTGATACCAAATTGTAACACCCCCTATCCGTCGCATAGCATATAGCAGTAGGTCCGGCCGGGGCCCGACGCCATATACCACAGACAGACTGGGTGGTTACGTATGGAAACCATCCAACCAATCTTAACGTCCTACACAGAGCATTCTAGCGGAAGCAGTTTAAATAAGTTGTACTCAAGAACCCAGCAACAAGCATGAATGTCCACTACTACCAAAAGGAATGTTATTACAAAATACTCAAAAGTCGACCTTAAGGCCTTACAAAACGTTCCACTTGTTTAATACATGATTTACAAACCTCGGCACGCAGGCCGGTCATACATGAATAAAACAGAAAAACATTTCCATTTGGGCCTTCGAGGGCCAGCTTCGCAAAAAGGGCTTTAGCCCGCTATTGACCGCTTGGTCCAGCTGCACCTGCAAGCAACAAACCACCGCACGGTGGCAAACAAGGCAACGGTCAGCAATGCTGACCAAATTATAACGATCCCGCCCCCAACTCGGGGCGGCGATGCTCCTTCCCTGCATTTCATTAGCACAAGCGAGCAATGCATATAACCATAGCCATTATCATCACAGACGTTGGCTCGAACGGCCACACGTCCCGTGCACTCAGGGCACATTCTCGGTGAACCGGTCCATGTCGCGTCAACTTAAGCCACCAACATTCCGGACTCACCACCGCCACTTAGACGGCCATTCCTATGAGCAATTCGTCTTCCTGGCATTGGTCACGTCAATTTAAGCCATAGACCGCCGAAGACTCACATCTATGCCAACGGCGAGTGCCATGTAACTTTAGGTCTCTCTAACCCGAACGACATAGAGCGGGTACGGCTCCATCTAACCCGTGCTCACATCGCAACGACAATTTAAGCCATATGCGCAGGTCAAACTTTCACCGAGTCCCATTCTAACACAAATCACATAACCCCGTTTTGTTCAAGCTGGCTCTCAGGCCACCAAGTTGGCAAGATCTCGTATCCGCCCAGTTTTCCTGGTGCACCTTTGGGTTAGTCCCCAAGGCTCCCTGCTGCAATCTACCGCGTAGAAAACCCGAAAACACCCAATAGCACGGAGTCTTCTCCGGCCTTTTGCAATGCAACATCACCGATCCGGACTAACATGTCCGGGTAGGCTTCACACAAAATGCCTACGTCCGTTCTCGCATACGGACTCTAAACAACGGGGACTTTACATATCTACCCGAAGGAACGCCACCAACTCTCCGCAAACTCGCGAGAGGGGGCTTCCTATGCTAAGAAAAGGAGCGATTCAAGCTCAAGATGAGGATCGTTACCCTTGCGTTCCTCTTTGGCGCCATCGAAAAGTAATCGGATAGAAATCACCGCACTTGCGTTGCCTCCGTGGATCCGGAGTCGGCTTGCGATTCGGAGCTCCGAAGCTCCTCCAATGGCGGATCTAGCTCCTCTTCCTCTTGCCTTAGCTCTTCTTTCTCCAAGGGTTTGGAGAGATGAAAAGGGTGAAAAGTGAAGGATTTTCTAAGTCAAACCCGAGTATATCCTCTCAGGGACCAACCCCAGCCGTCGGATCTCAACCTAAGAAAACGAGCGGCTTTGATTCGGGGCTGAAATGCCCAATCTGGACCGAACACGGCCTGGCACACGCCCGTGTCCAGGGCCGTGTGCCGCATTCGCCGTCAAAATCGAATCTTCTGAACCCGTACACGGGTATCGAACATGCCCGTGTTCGAGCTGCCACGCCCGTGTTCCAGCTGACACGGCCGTGTTGCCGGCCGTGTACCCCATGATTTTTCCCCCGTTTTCAACCCGAGCACTGCACGGGTTCTAGGACACGCCCGTGTCCTTGCCCGTGTCATGTTGACACGTCTGGGCCCCCAGGCCGTGTACACGGGACATTTCGTCGAGGGAAGATCGACGACTCGATGACACGGCCTTGGACACGCCCGTGTCCTAGGCCGTGTTCCTTGACTCGACGATCGTCGAGTGAATCTCGACGATTTCACCTTGACGATCGTCGACACGGGTCGACACGCCCTGCGACACGCCCGTGTCGCAGGCCGTGTACCCATTCTCGACGAATCGTCGAGCATAACTCGACGATTTCACGGCTAAGTGTCGACACGGGTCGACACGCCCTGCGACACGCCCGTGTCGCAGGCCGTGTGCCCATTCTCGACGAATCGTCGAGAATAACTCGACGACTTCGCGGCTAAGTGTCGACACACGCTAGACACGCCCTGGGACACGCCCGTGTCCCAGGCCGTGTGCCTTCAGCCAGAAACCAAAACTGGCCCAAAACGTCCCCCTTTGCTCCTTTGAGTTTCGAGGCGTTACAAGGAGCATAATAAAGGCCTCCAAGGAGAGGTCGCACAATTAATGGACATCATCCTCCTCCGCTCTAGTGGCGAGCTGGGCGGCCCAGTCCAGAGACCGAAGAATATCACTGGGGTCTAGGTCGCCAAGAGGTTGCATGTCAACTCCATCAGTATCGCTGACTTCACCCTGCAACTCATGCGAGGCATGCAGGTACTGACAAAAGGTTGTGAGGAGATGACTGCGAGGGACTGGGTGTCAGATCCGTTCTCCCCCCCCCCCCCCCCCCCCCCCCCCCCCGCCCCCGGCTATAAGGAAAAAATCTTCGAGCTGCTCTTCAAGGACATCATCGGCTATAGGGATGACAATTCTGGAGGGGATGGCGAGAGCTATCTAATCTTACTTTCTCTTTGTAATGATCTCCCCCCTAATTTTGTAATCTCGCCGAGGCGAGCCCCCTTACTGTAATGAAATGTACATTTAAAGAAAATATTTTTGCCAAATTGATGGCGAGGATGCCCCGCCATTTGCTCGTGCCGACATGGATCTCGCTTTTGATCGTCGCCGCTACATGTTCGTGGACATTGATGGTCGTTGCCGGAACTATCGTCGCCGTCGCCGCCGTTACTTCACATTATTTTGATTATAATGTTAGGAGTGGCCTGCATCACAAATCTTCCTTTCCTTTTCTACATTTACTGTCTGAGTTGCACTCGCACAGACGACGCCACTTCCCTGCGCAACATCGCTAGCATAGCATTCGCTGTTAGCATGTACTTGAGTTAGGGTACATACCTGCGAGGGGACCTGGAGATCTCGTTGGCCCGAGACCACCAGGAGGTAGAACACTTGTAACACCCTAAATACCAAAGTTGGGAAAAATCGGGAGACACGGCCTGGGACACGGGCGTGTCCCAGGGTGTGTCCTGATCGGGTGAGCAGTCGGCAAGTGTTCGATGAAATTTTGGTCGATGATTGTCGAGTGTAGAGTACACGGCCTGTGACACGGGAGTGTCCTCTACGGTTCGACGAACTTCAACTCGACGAAATTGAGCTGCGGCGTGTCTAGTGTCGTGTATGGGCACACGTCCTGGGACACGGGCGTGTCGCAGGCCATGTCCTTTTCTGGCTGTGCCCAAGGCATTGAGGCCGGGTGAACAAGGGAAGGACACGACTACGTCTTAGGGTACACAGCCTGTGACACAGATATGTCACTGGCCCTGTCCCCCTCGGGTTGATCTCATTTTTGTGGAGCCTGATGTACACGGCCCGAAACACGGGCGTGTCTGAAGGCGTGTCAGGTGACATGGCCCATGATACGGGCGTGTCACATGGGCGTGTACTGGACTGGAAAAGTCAGTTGAGCACCTCTTGAGGTACACGGCCTGTGACATGACGTGTCACAGGCCGTGTTAGGCAAAAAATATGATTTTGTGGCAAAATCGTGGCTGTCCATTTCTTCAGCTGTGATCCAAGGGCTGAGGTGCCTCCCTGCTTCCTTAAGGCCGTGGATGAGAAGGAACTTCTCATTTTCCTTTTTGGCCTTCATCTTTCTAAAATCCTAGAGAGATAAAAAGAAGAAGAAGGAGGAGGAGGAATAAGAGGAGCCGGCCACCGGTGCTGCTGCGGAGTTCCAACTAGAGATCCGAGGCCAGCGTTGTGGAGGAAAAGACTTTGCGGTTCTTTCCAGCCAGCTAGGAGCTCATGGCGCTGAAGAGGTCTTCAAGGGTAATGACTTTTCTTCCTAGCCATGTGAAGGCTTCCTTTTTGGCATGTGCATATGACTCCCCCATCAGAGGGTGGCTTGTTATCAGAGTCTCTTGGTTTGATTCATGGAATCCCCAATCATCTGGCATATAGATATGGAACTGGAGTACGGAATAGGCATGTTGTGTGAAGCCCATCCGGACAGGTTGGTCTACATTGGTGATGTTGCATATACGCACCGGAGAAGACTCCGTGATAAACATGTAGTTTAAGGAGTCTACAGGTTAGACCTGCGAAGGGCATTAGCAGGAAGTACTGGAGTGGTAGTCCAGGAAAATACCCGTATAATTCTTATGTTGTTAGGTAATACCTGTGAAAGGGAGTAGCAGGAAGTACTGGCGTGGTTAGCCAGGAAATACCCTTGTTTCTTGGAATGCTTGGTGGGTTTTGCCTGTGAAGGGGAGTAGCAGGAAGTACTGGCTTGGAAGTCCGGGAAAATACCCTCAAGTTGATGCTATGATGTACGGTTAAATCTAGGGATGGAAATTGAGTTCTGTCACTAACGCGAGGTGTAGTTCCTAGGTAACCGATGAATGTGAAGCCAGTTCTGTGAGAATGGGCCGGTTATGTGTGAACTAAGGATTTCACCTAAAGGAAACAAACAAGGTGAAACCAACCAGCGCCTTTTATGCAGCCGCAAGTATGCCGTACTCGGCGATGGCAAGGCGACTTGAGCAACGGGGGGGTGGGGGGGGGGGGTGGGGGTGGGGTGGCGGATGATCCGCCCTACACTATGTCCGTCCGATGTGAGACCTGAAGGTGCGGTCTGTTGGAGCGCATAGCAAGAGTCTTAGGCCTGTGCGCCATGACACAATGGGGGGCTACAGGCCAATACCAGTGCATTAAGACAAAAGGCTCCGGCTGCACGCCATGGAGTAAAATGCTCAATTATTACCGTTGGGTTGTGACCCTGATATGGTGGTGGGACCCTGGTTCACTGGTACACCAAGAATGTGCCCTGACTGCACGGATCGTCGGGCCGCGTGGCTGACAATTGTGATGGAATGTTTGTGCATGAGTGAACAATATGTGATGAATATATATATGCATGAGATTGCTTTGCCTGCAGGGAAGAAATGCCACTGCCCCTAGAAAGGGGTAGGGTCGTTATAATTTGATCAGCTGAATGCTGATCGTTGCCTTGTTTGCCACCGTTGGGTGGGCTGTCCCTGTGCAGGTGCTGGAGAGCCAAGCGAGACACATAATGGCTGAAGGCCTTGCTGCTGTTGTTGTTGCTACAGCCGCTAGCCCTTTAAGGCTAAACTAAATGTTATGTTTATTTATACGTGGTCGGCCTGTGCGCCAATATTTGAGGCCACTATTGTGTAAAGCCTTGTAAGGCCATAAGGCCAACTGACTTTGTATCTGGACATTCCTATTTTATATTAATGTGGAGCTTTTATATGGTAGACATTCATGTGTGTGAGTTCCGTTTCCGTGTTACAGGCTTCCGCTAGAATGCAATGAGATAACATGCGCAACTCTGGTATCACTCTGTGACATCTCCGCCTGTTTTATGGTATATGTTGTGGGGCCCCGGCCTGACCTTCTAGTATATAACTGTAAACAGATGGAGTCATTACATTTTTGGTATCAACTATCTCGGTCTTTCCCTTTCGAATTTGTGGTCGACTTCTTCTGTGGGGTGGCGAGCACGTGTCTGTGTGAACCATGTTAATACGAATGAACTCTTGAATGTCCACTTTAGAAATGCAAATACATGTGTTTGAGGAACCTGCGCATTCCTATCTTGTTATTATTACTTGTGTGCAGTCGCTAATGTGCGTGTCTTGTTCACCTATAGGTGACCCGAAGTGGTGCTGGGGAATTGGAGCCACAACGTTCTGATGAAAGTATGACACCAGCTGAGGTTCCTACACCTCCACCTTCTACGGAAACTATGAGATTAGTTGCTGAGGCATTGTTTGCCATGATTCAAGCACAGCCTCTTGGTCGGGCACAAGGGCGCGAAGTGCTACTTCCTGGATTGATGGCCTTTTGTGGAAGGAGGGCCGTTTGTGCATCCCGAGTTTGGGTAAGTTCAGGGAAGAGTTGATGTACGAAGCTCACTATATGAAGTACTCAATTCACCCTGGGAGCAGAAAGATGTTCAGGGACATGAAGAAACTATTTTGGTGGTCAGGACTGAAGAATGATATTGCTCATTATGTAGCCAAATGCCAGACTTATGCTTTGGTGAAGGTGGAATGCCAGAAGCTGGGTTTTTTCTTGAATTCGTTGCCGATTCCAGAATGGAAGTTCAATGATATTTCTAAGGATTTCGTGTACGGGTTGCCGATATCTCAGTGCGGGAATGATTCAATCTCGATGATTGTAGACCGGCTGACGAAAGTGGCACACTTCCTTCCAAATAAACAGGACGATTCCGTGGAGAGTTTGGCAAAGCTCTATGTGGAGCAGATTGTACAGTTACATGGTGTTCCTCGTAGCATCATGAGCAATCGTGATGGGCGCTTTACTTCGAATGATTGGAGGCTAGTCCATCAGCTGTTGGACACGAAGTTGATGTTCAGTACGACTATTCATCCCCAGACGGATGGCCAAACTGAGAGGACCAACAGGACTATGGAAGATATGCTCTGAATGTGTACCCTAGACTTTGGGAAGAGGTTGGAAGATCATCTCTACTTGGTGGAGTTTTCCTACAACAACAGCTACCAAGCGAGCATCGGTATGGCACCGTTCGAAGCTCTGTATGGTCGAAAGTGTCGTACAACGTTGGCTTGGGCAGAAGCAGGAGAATCCAAAGTGTATAAGCATAATGAAGTTGAGGAAGCGAACTCGACAATACTCACTATCCGAGAGCGGCTACTGATAGGCCAGGATCGTCAGGCAAAATATTGCAATGCCAAGCACCAGAACGTGGTGTTCGCGGTAGGAGATTCGGTACACATGAAGATCAAACCCTTCAAAGACGTATCCAGGATTCGACGTCTGAAAAAGTTGAGAACTTGATACCTTGGTCTGTTTTAAGTGGTAGAGCGAGTTGGTGAAGCTGCATATCAACAAGCTCTTTCGGCAGACTTGAGTGGATTACATGATGTGTTTCACATCTCGGTGCTTCAGAAATCCATCAAAGATCCAGCTCAAGTGATCGAGACTGATCGTGTGCCAGTGGAGTATGGGCTAACGACGATGGTTAGACCCATTTGGATCGAGGATCGTGCCGATAAATAGTTGCGAAACAAAATGATCAGGATGGTCAAAGTTCGGTGGGACAATTACGGTCGTGAAGAGCTAACATGGGAGCGAGAGCAGACCATGCGAGATGAGTTTCTCGAGCTCTTTTTGTAACTTTTATGCAGTGTGTCTCGCGTTGTACTAAATGATTATGGAATGAAATTTGTGTGTTTGAACTCCTTCCTGTGTGCAAATTTAGGGGACGAAATTTTTATATGGAGGGGAGGGTTGTAATACCCTAAATTCCACAGTTGGGAAAAATTGGGTGACACGGCTTGGGACACGGGCATGTCCCAGGGCGTGTCCTGCTCGGGTGAGCAATCGGCAAGTGTTCGATGAAATTTCGGTCGACGATTGTAGAGTGCAGAGTACACTGCCTGTGACACGGCCGTGTCATAGGGCGTGTCCTCTACGTGTCGACGAACTTTAGCTTGACGAAATTGAGCTGGGGCATATCTATTGTCGTGTATGGGCACACGGCCTGGGACACAAGCGTGTCACAAGCAATGTCCTTTTCTGGATGTGGCCAAGACATTGTGGCCAGGTGAACACAGGCAGGACACGGCTGTATCTTAGGGTATACGGCCTGTTACAAGGTGTTGGATCCCTAGTTGAATTTGGGCTAGGTTCACTAGATTAGGATGTTTGTCGCAACATGTATAGCTAGGGTCAGGTATGTGTCCTAGAGTCTAGGACAAGTCCTTTAAGTCAACACTACATGGACCAGCCATCAACAGACTGGAAAAGACTCAAGACTTAGAGAAATTTCAAAGACTCAGAAAATGAGTTCGACGTTCGTCGAACTCAGGTCGACGATAGCCGTGCAAAGCTCGACGAACTTAGAGAAAATTCTCTGAGCTGAGCTCGACGAATTTGAATCTCAGGTAGACTATTTCCAGAGTATACTTCAACATTACAAGTCCAGAATTCTTCACACTTAACTCCAGTCGACGAACTTAGTTCTCAGGTCAACGAACTTAGTTCTCAGGTCGACGATTGCTGGGTATTCTACTTCAACACCTTATTACAGAAACATCTAAGTATTCTAAGTCCAGGATCACACTCAAGTCGACGAACTCACCTTCTCAGCTCGACGAACTTAGACCATAGTCTTGGCAAGATTTATCAAGTAGCAGTTAGAAGCTCTCAGCTCGATGAAACTAGTTCTCAGTACGACGAACCCAGTTCTGAGGTCGACGATTTCTGGACACGTTACTTCAACATTCTTAAGTCCAAGAAACATGGGATTCTGAACTCCAGTCGACGAAGTTATACTCTTAGCTCGATGATCTTGATGCACAAAATTGCAAGGGTCTAGAGAAAGCAATTATCAGTTCTTAGGTCGATGATCTTGGATCTCAGCTCGACGAACAACTATTATTAGGTCGACGAACTTGACTTCTCTGCTCGACGAACTCTAGACACAGATCGACGAATTCTGTTTTCTGCTCAACGAATTCTGTAAAGTTCCAAACTTGGAAATTTCCCTCCCTCTGTCCCTTTTTATTGCAATAATTCCTAAGTAATCAATGCTTAAATATTCTCTGAATATTACCATCAGAATCAAGCATTGATTAGGGTCTTCATCAGGATTATTACTTACCGCTTTTCAATGGGACAGTTGGGGAAATCAATCAATGCAAATATTCTTCAGGCCGTCGGCATTGAATGAAGGAAGAAATTCAAATTCAGAAGGAAGATTACAAAGAAATATAAAAAGGATTTTTCTTTTTCTTCCCTCAGATAATAGACAACAACACAGTGAATAGGCTTTTCTTCTTCCTTCTTGTCTGAACACAGAACGAAATATGCAGCCAATAACACAGCAAAATTAGAAGCCCTAGACCAGAGAAAGAACAACAAGCTGAAGAAGAAGAAGAAGAACAACCATTTAAATCAAGAGTCTTCTTTTGTGTTCATCCTAGGATTCTTCAAAGGACAACAATTACTATATCAGTCAAGAAGCACCTGGATACCTGCTGGTCATGGCTGAAACACTGAAGGCCTACTCACCCTGAAGCAAAGCTCCATCCTTCCTGAACAAATCTATATCTCAGGGGAGCTTTGTCAAAATCAAGATCCACTAAATTCTTCTTAGCTGTATTTGAGAAAGAGAAGACATAATTACTCTCTCATCCCCCAA
This sequence comes from Platanthera guangdongensis, assembly GCA_039583875.1. Taxonomy (NCBI): domain Eukaryota; kingdom Viridiplantae; phylum Streptophyta; class Magnoliopsida; order Asparagales; family Orchidaceae; genus Platanthera; species Platanthera guangdongensis. The sequence goes on from CM077160.1 coordinate 83,279,205, forward strand.
TGTATAAAGGGCTCTTAACTCCTTCAAAAGTTATTCCTGGTTGCAAGTCACCTGATCAAAAGACTTAAGGATTGGTTTTTGAGCACCTGATAAAAAGCTCATTGGTTGTAGTCACCTGATCAAAAACCTGAGTTAATTCCTAATATGGTGGTAGAAGAGTGGATGTACCCAGGTTGGGGAACCACTATAAAATTCTTGTGTTGTGTGGTTGCATCTTTTTCTTTTGTTCTTGCTATGGCTGTGATAGTTAGGTTTTATTGTGCTTGTGATAGTTAGTGCCTGTGATAGATTATTTTATTTTAGGACTAAGTTTTTTTTATATATACAACAAAAGTTTTCTAAGTTTTTTTTTGGATACTCTATTCACCCCCCCCCCCCCCTCTCTATAGTATCTCAGATCTAACCATTACTTTCAATTGGTATCAGTGCAAGTTTCCTTTGGTTGTACAAGTTAATCCCTTGAACCAAAAGATCCTGTGTTAGATCTGACCTTTACTTGTATTAAGTTTATTTTCACAGCATGCCACAGAACAAAGAATACGCAAGCACCAGACCTCCAGTGTGCAACCTAGATTGGTTTGCTATCTGGAAGGCAAGAATAAAATTATATATGAATTCTATTGATGAGGATATCTACAATTCCATCTTGATAGGTCCTACTCAAGCTACTGTCTCTACATCTACAGCAGCTTCAAGCACCAATGCAGTTCCACCACCTGAGTGGACTGAAGCGCAAAAGAAAGACAAGGTTGTTGATGCCAAGGCCATGAACATTCTAGCCCAAACAATTTCTGATTACATTTTCCAAAAAGTGGCGGAATGCACATCTGCCAAGGCCATTTGGGAATCCCTTAATCAAATGGTGGCTGGATCTGCTGATGAAATAAAAGACAGAAGATCCAATCTCATATCATAATATGAGAACTTCAAGAAGGAGGAAGTAGAATATGTTGCAGATATGTACAACAGGCTGAGCTCAATCATCAATGAGCTAAAGACCTTGGACAAGGACATCACCCTCACTGAGGTGAATGATAAAATCCTTATGTGCTTCCCAAGCTCAAGGGATTCAAGGATCTGGCCAATCAAGGAGGCCAGAAGCCTAAATGAGATTTCCACAGATTCTCTTTTAGGGAAGCTCAAATCTTACGAGCAGCTCATTAAATCCAGAGAAGCAGCTGAGCAAATAACACCTCCACTAGCAAGGAAGGAACACAGTCTGTCATTCAAGGGTGTTGAAGAATCTGAAGCATAAACAGTTAATGAAGAGTTGATGAGTCTCTTTACTAAGAGATTTTATAAAATGGTAAGGATAGATTTCAGGAAGAGGTCATCCAGGCAGGATGACAAGCCGAGGTATGACAAAACCCCTACTAAAGAGGTAGTGTGTTTTGGCTGCAGGAAACCTGGACACTTCATCTCAGAGTGTCCAGAGAATCAGAAGAAAGAGAAAAGAAGAGAGAAGGATACAAGAAGACAACAAAGTTCAAGACCTTCCTGCAGCAAATACAGGAAGAAGGAGAATGTCTTTGTATCAGAAACCTGGTGTAAAACTGAGGATGAATCCACATCTTCAAGTTCTAGTGAAGAAGAAGAAGAGGCAAGGGCCAAGAAAGTCTGCCTCATGGCCATAGATGCCTCCAGAAGTCAATCAAATGAAGAAGAATCTGAAAATGAAGAAGCTTCAGAAACAGAAGCTGATCAGGTACTTTTGTCTTTTGATTATAATTCTGATGCTTTCAAATTTGAATTTAAAACCATGTGTATTGATTTAATAAACTCTGAAAAGGAAATCAAAATACTTAGGGAAAGACTAACTAATCAAGAAAATATAATTTCTGAAAACACTAAGCTGAATGATGAACTTACACTAGCTAATGAACAAATCATTACTTTAAAAACAGAGCTATGTGAGGCCAAACAACTTGAGGAATCAATCAATGGGAGAAACCATAAGATTATGGACATCACAAGCACAGTCAATGCCAGACTAAATGGCAAGCTGGGCTTGGGTGCATCATCAAGTTTACCCCCATTCTCAAGAAAAACATATTATCAACCACCATTAAATTTGTGTCAGCTAAGAATAAAGAGGTAATGAACAACAATCAAACTGAAATCACACATAAAAACAAGAAAAATCAAAATCAGAAAACCTTAGACAAAAACAAAGTTCTGCAGATTTCGTCTAACGCAGATCGACGAAATGTGGCAAGTTCATCGAACTCAAGTCGACGAACGCTGAATGCAAATCTATATAATAATCATTCGTCTTACTGCGATCGACGAACAATGTATGGTTCGTCGAGCAGAGGTCAATGAACTTAGGGCATAGAAAATGACTATGTTCATTCTCTGAGCAGAGATCGATGATCTCATCCCGTTTCGTCGAACTCTGGTCGACGAACTCACAACATTTCGTCGAACTCAGTCAGACTTAACAAAAATTATAACTATAACAACAACCCTAATCAAACTAGGAAACCCTTTAACACACTTGCTGATTGGATAATTCCACCTAGAAGATATCACCCATTAGGATATAAATCACAACCTGAATTCTCTGTGATATCCAGCTTTTCTTATCAGCAAAACAAAGGACCCAAGGTAACCTAGGTCAAGAACAATTAATTATTTTTTCTGCAGGTGAAGAGCTCTCCAGTTGTAAATCAGCTATGGTATCTGGACAGTGGATGCTCCAAGCACATGACTGGCAGCAAGGATAACTTATACAATTACAAGTCCAAGCTGTGACCAAAGATAATCTTTGGTGATTCAAAGTGTGGCCAGTCTGAAGGCTATGGAGAAGTAAGGATTGGAGCAGTCACATTCAAGAAGGTGACTTATGTAAAAGGACTCAAGCATAACCTCATCTCTATCAACTAATTATGTGATGAAGGTTATTAGGTACACTTTAACTATACATCCTGTATTATTTCTAAAAAAGAAAAACAAGAAGTTTTAATTGGAAATAGACAAGGAAACATATGCTCAGTTGATTTTCTTTCTGCCAATTCAGATATTTTTCGGCTTAATATTGTTTGCACTCAAAATGAATTATGGAATAAAAGACTAGGACATGTAAACATGAAGAATATTGTTAGGCTATCTAAAGACAGACTTGTAAGAGGCTTACCTTCCGGTCTCTACAAGAAGGAAGGTATTTGCAGGGCTTGTCAACTAGGAAAGCAAACTAAATCTAGTTTTAAATCAATTAGTAAAAGTGATTCACCTAGGATCTTGTACCTGCTACACATGGATCTCTTTGGACCCATTACTATACAAATCCAAGGAGGGAAATCCTATACTCTAGTCATTGTAGATGACTTCTCAAGATTCACTTGAGTGTTCTTTCTGAGATCTAAGTCAGATACCTTTAAAGTTCTTACAGATTTTCTCAGGACCATACAGATTGAGTACTCTACTCATGTTGCATTGATCAGAAGTGATCATGGTACAGAGTTTGAGTCTCTTCTTATGCATGAGTTCTGTGAGAAGGAAGGTATCAGGCACTGCTTCTCTGCTCCTAGAACTCCCCAACAAAATGGGGTAGCTGAAAGGAAGAATAGAACCCTGATTGAGGCTGCAGGTACATTACTTGCAGATACTTACATGCCACTATCCTTTTGGGCAGAGGCTGTAAGCAAAATAAATTATGTACTGAATAGGAGTCTGATACATAAACTTAAGAATAGGACTCCCTATGAATTACTTAAAGGAAAGAAACATAAAATCACTTATTTTAAAGTATTTGGATGTGTATGCTATATACATAATAATAATAAGAAATACATTAGAAAATTTGAAGCTAAGGCTGAAGAGGGAATTTTTCTAGGATATTCCCAAGTAAGCAAAGTTTATAGGGTATTCAACAAATCTACTTTAAAAAATAAAGAATCAATTCATGTTACCTTTGATGAAACTAACCTGTCTTATAAGGAGAACGAGATTTCTACCAGTAACACTTTGCAGGTACATCACTTGTGTGAGAAAATGGGTGAATTAAACCTTCCACAAGAAGCTATAGCACCCTCTCCTCCACAAGTTGTTGAAGACAGTGAAGATGAATCTTTGGAAGAGGCTGAACCACATTCAACAACAAGCATAATTCCACAAGAGGAATTAAATCCAAATGTTGTTGCTGAACCAACTCCACACACTGATCTTGTCATACTAAAGGATCACCCTAGATCCCAAGTGATTGGAGACATAATAGTAGGTGTATAGACAAGACATCAACTCAACTAAGATATGATGCATACCTGTTTTCTCTCTTAAGTTGAGCCTCAATCCATAAAAGATGCTGAGCAAGATCCCCACTGGATCATTGCAATGCAAGCGGAACTCAACCAGTTTGAGAGATGTAGAGTTTGGGATTTGGTTGCATGACCCAAAGACTACCCAGTCATTGGAACCAAATGGGTCTATAGAAACAAACTAGATGCCCAAGGTGCAATTGTGAGGAACAAGGCTACGTTTGTTGCTCAAGGATATAGGCAAGAAGAAGGTATAGACTATGATCAAAACTTTGCACCAGTTGCACGGTTAGAGGCAATCCGAATCTTCCTTGCCTATGCTGCCTACAAGAAGTTTAAAGTCTACCAAATGGATATGAAAAGTGCCTTTCTAAATGGAGTACTAAAAGAAGAAGTTTATGTTGAAGAACCTCCGGGTTTTGTCTCTCTAACCCATCCTTCTTATGTATTTAGGTTGCATAAAGCTCTCTATGGTCTAAAGCAAGCTCCAAGAGCTTGGTATGAGACCTTAGCTAGCTTTCTGATAGAGCATGAATTCACTAGAGGCATAGTAGATAAATTATTATTCACTATGCACCATAAGGATAAAATCTTGTTAGTACAAATTTATGGGGATAACATCATATTTGGGTCTACTGACTCTAAACTATGCAAGAGGTTTTCTGACCTCATACATTCTTAGTTTGAGATGAGTAGTATGGGTAAGCTCTTCTACTTCCTTGGTCTCCAAGTGAAGCAGCTACCTGATGGCATCTTCATCTCCCAGGCTAAATATGCTAAAGAGCTTCTTAAAACATTTGGGATGGCTGATGCCTCAGCAAAGAAAACACGTATGACTACTAATGTTGTAATAGATTCTGATCAACGTGGGAAACCTGTTGATCGGAAGTTATATAGGGGCATTGTTGGATCCCTATTATATCTTACAGCTAGTAGACCTGATATCATGTTTGTCACATGCCTTTGTGATAGGTTCCTAGTAAACCCTAAAGAATCTCACCTAGTTTTTCTAAAAAGAATTTTGAGATATATAAAGAGTTGTCCTAGTCTAGGCCTTTGGTATCCTACTGAGTCAGATTTTGATTTAACTGGATATTCAGATGCTAACTTTGATGGATGCAGGGTTGACAGGAAAAGTACCTCAGGAACTTGTCAGTTCCTTGGTATGAGACTAGTGTCTTGGTTCTACAAGAAATAATCATCTATGTCCACATCAACTTCTAAAGCAGAATACATTGTAGCTGGCCGTTGCTGTTCACAGATGTTGTGGATTCAAAACCAACTCCTACACTATGGTTTCAACTTAAATAATTCAACTCTACAATGTGATAACAAAAGTGCTATATCCATAGCACAGAATCCAGTCCATCACAGTAGGAGTAAGCATACAGACATTATGTATCATTTCATTAGAGAGTGTGTAGACAAAACAAAATCAAACTTGTCTATATCTACACTGATTTACAAAGAGCTGATATGTTCACCAAACCCTTGGATGAAAGGAATCACTTGTTCTTTATAAATCAGTTGGGCATGATCAATGGAGAAGCTTTGATTTAACTTCTGTATGCACTAGACGAATTCTTCAAAGTTCGTCGAATGGAGTTTGATGAACTGGGAAAAGTTCTAGAGATATTCGTCGAACGGAGTTCGACAAACTCTCTGTGAGTGAAGTTATTTTTGTCAACCGGAGATCGACAAATCTACTTCAGAAAACCTTTGTCGAACGGAGCTCGATGAAATGTTGTCAAATCTTCAAACTGAGCTCGACGAATCATTTAACTATAAGTTATTTCGCCGACCTCAGATTGAAGAATTATTTATTTTTCGTGGAACGGAGTTTATTGATTCATATTCTGGAAAATCTTATATCTAGTTTTTCTTCGACCTCCGTCCCGCGCTTTCAGTTCCCATGCACTTGATCTCCATTTTTCTCTTGCAGGTGAACTAATGGCGATTCCAGCGGGAAGCCTTGCGACAATGAAATTTGATATAGGATTCGATGTGGACTTTGATTACTTCCAACATTCAGACCCTATCTTTCTGGATATCCTACAACTCCTTGAAGAACAACAGTTGAAGAATCTGTTGTCCACCAAGATCAAGATATCTGGCACTGATATCAGAGAGTGGGTCTATACTTCTTCCACCACAGATGAGAACTCTATGATTGCCACAATCTCTGGTAATGCTGTTCCACTTACTCCCGCCATTTTAATAGAAATTTTTGGATTAATTAACGGTGAAAAAGAGTTAGAAATTGATAGAGGAATTTGATGTGATGCTGAGTATGATGGGGTATACTGGAGAAACCCCAAATAAATTATTGAAGAAACACCAGTCTGCCGAGTTCAAATTTCTAGCAGACATTGTAGGGAAAGTGTTGCTTGGCAAACACACTACACATGATTACATAACAAGGCACCAATTCATTGTAATGTGTGCTGTGGTAAACAAGAAGAAGGCGAACTAGGATCAGATTCTGTTTGAGCTGATTAAGAAGAAAAATAATAAAAAGGAGGTCTGTTTTTGGATGAATTCTAGTAATCTTCCTGAAGGAGAAGGCTGCTGAATCACTGGTCTCCCCGACCATATTCATCAATGCATCAAAGAGGCTCACCTGTGCCCTCTTTGGCAAATGGTAGAGGACCTTCACCAAGCCCTCCAAGGCTTCTTCCTCTTCCACCAGGCCTTCTGAGAGCACTACGGCTACTCCAGCCACTTCCCAACCTGCTGAAGATATCCCTCCTCCACCTCCATCACCTCCAGCAATCCCACCTCAACCTCAGATGGTACAACAACTCCCCTCCACAGTTCAAACCACCATTCACACTCCTACACCTCCCTCATCCCCAGTACATCTTTCCCCCACTCATTTTCCTATCTCCTCCCTCCCTTCCTTCAATCTGCTTACTTCCCCTTCGCATCCTTCTTCTATTGCAGATGTCCATATGATAGATGCTTTACCTCCTCCTCCACCCTCATATTCCATCCCTCCCTCTATTTCCATTGAAACATCTTCTGCCACACCCTCTGTATCTCTGCTATTGGACCCCTCCATTATTCCATCTCTCATTGCACTTCTCACTCCCCTCCTCAAAAGCATTATAGCAGAGGCTATTACACCTCTTGCTTCTTCCATATCCTCTTTTGTTGACAAAATCTCTACCCTCTCTGATCCTCCATCTTCAGTCAGGCTCCTGGCTTCAGTTCCCACTGAAACCAGGTAGGGGGAGATGCTCTATGAAGAAGTAGAAGTAGAGGCAGCAGCAACAGCAGAAGCAGCAGTAACAGCAGCAGACACAACAGAAAAAGCAGCAGCAGAAGCAGATGCATATGCTGATACAGATTTATTTGATTTAATTCATTGTATTGAATCTGACATGGAAATAGATGAGCAGGTTCTAGAGGAAATAATAACTGCTGGTGTTTTTATTATAAATCACACAGTTGATCTTTTTAATTTATTGAGCAGTTTTGATACAACTTATTTTAATAATCTTCCAGAGTACAACATCAAGCCATCTTTGTCTATAGTCCCATACACCTCTCCCATAAGCCCCAAGGTTGCCAAGCAACTAAAGGCTAGTTTTGTTACAACAGAGGTTCCAGCTATAGAGGTTCCAACCATTCCATCTCCACCATAAGATGCTCCCCTCATTACTTCATCTCCATCCAGAGCTAATCCCATCATTATTTCATCCCCTCCAAAAGATATTTCTGCTCCAGTTTTTGTTATGGATGATTCACCAATGCCTGATCTTGATGCATTGATTATGGCAGATATAGAAGAAGAAAATAAAATAGTGGCTGAAAGCACTGTTATGAATAGCCCTCCTGTTCCAGCTCCAGCTCCTCCTCTAGTTTCCTCCCAGCTGCTATGGATGATTCACCAATGCATGATCTTGATGCATTGATCATAACAGATATAGAGGAAGAAATTAAAATAGTGGATGAAAGCACTGTTATGTATAGCCCTCCTGTTTCAGCTCCAGCTCCTCCTCTAGTTTCCTCCCAGCCAGAGAAACCCCTGATATCTGCTGAGGCCCTAAAAGAAATTAATGCACTATATGATAATCTTCAAGATTCTGATGATGAGGATGATGATGAAGAGGACTCAGATGATGAACCCAATAAAAAGAAAGTGTCTAAGAAGAGGAAGGCTCCTCCACCTCCAGCCCCAAAACCAAATCCAGCAAATGACACTCCATACTATATACTCTAGAAGATCACACCCTATAAGGGCATGCCAGCATGGATGTGGCTGTCCAAAAATCAACAGAAAGAAAGGAAGAAAAGCAGAAGATATTTCGCACCTCCTCAAAGATATAGAAAGGATCCTCCTCCTCCTCCACCTGCTGCTGGTGCTTCCTGTTCTTCTACTCAGAGGACTACCCAGTTCCAAACCTATCAATGACATCAGGGTAGGTCCTCCTCTTCAGGAAGTAGCTAGTAAAGGCATTATTCATCTGGCAAGCAGCAGAATCAACAACATCAATATTAACAATTCACTGAACATCAAAAGGCTGAAAGCCTCAAGAGACCTTCTTACACTCCTGTACCCTTTGAAGATCCTGAGATAGCTACAACTGCTAGGATAGCCAGGTTCCAGGAACTATTTGTCCTATCCATGATCAACAAAGCAGGAGCTGAAGGAAAGGATCCATCTGAATATACTATAATGTCCAAGTACAGAAAGGAAGAACTTAACAGGTTTGCTAAGGCTAACAAATTTTTCAATGTTGATGATTATATGAAGTTACATCCGGAAGCTGTAGTGCCAAGAGCTACCTCCCTGAATGTTATTGGAGCTTCTGACATTACAATGACAAAAGCTCAAGTAGCTGATCCTAATAGGGAAATCAAATTTACTCAACCAGGTGACAAAACTATGGAGGATAAGCCAAAGGAGCCCAGGAAGAAGAAATGAACATTTTGAACTATTTCTAATCTCTCGAATGTTTGTAAAACTGTCTGTTTATGATACAAAGCTTTCTGTATATATATATCTGCTGCACATTTAAATTTTTCATGCCAGATATATGTTTTATTTCTTTGTATATTTTGTATGTCTTTAATTAATGACCTTACCCAAAAAGGGAGAGATTGTTGGATCCCTAGTTGAATTTGGGCTAGGTTCACTAAATTAGGATGTTTGACCCAACATGTTTAGCAAGGGTCATGTTTGTGTCCTAGAGTCTAGACCATGTCCTTAAAGTTAACACTACATGGACCAGCCATCAACAGACTGCAAAAGACTCAAGACTTATAGAAATCTCAAAGACTCAGAAAATGAGTTCGACGTTCATCGAACTCCGGTCGACGAAAGCCGTGCTCAGCTCGACGAACTTAAAGAAAATTCTCTGAGCTAAGCTCGATGAACTTGAATCTCAGGTCGATGATTTCCAGAGTATACTTCAACATTCTAAGTCCAGAATTCTTCACACTTAACTCCAGTCGACGAACTTAGTTCTCAGGTCGACGAACATAGTTATCAAATCGACGATTGTTGGGTATTCTACTTCATCGTCTTATTCCAAAAACATCTAAGTATTCTAAGTCCAGGATCACACTCAAGTCGACAAACTCACCTTCTCAGCTCGACGAACTTAGACCACAGTCTTGGCAAGAGTTATCAAGTAGCAGTTAGAAGCTCTCAGCTCGACGAAACTAGTTCTCAGTTCGACGAACCCAGTTCTGAGGTCGACGATTTCTTGACACGTTACTTCAACATTCTTCAGTACAAGAAACATGGGATTCTGAACTCCAGTCGACGAAGTTATACTCTCAGCTCGACGATCTTGATGCATAGAATTGGCAAGGGTCTAGAGAAAGCAGTTATCAGTTCTTAGGTTGACGATCTTGGATCTCAGCTCGACGAACAACTATTATCTGGTCGACGAACTTGACTTCTCTACTCGACGAACTCTGGACACAGATCGATGAATTTTGTTTTCTGCTCAATGAATTCTATAAAGTTCCAGACTTAGAAATTTCCCTCCCTCTGTCCCTTTTCTATTGTAATAATTCCTGAGTAATCAATGCTTAAATATTCTCTGAATATTACCGTTAGAAGAAAACATTGATTACGGCCTTCATCAGGATTATTACTTACCGCTTTTCAATGGGACAGTTGGGGAAATCAATCAATGCAAATATTCTCCAGGACGTCAGTATTGAATGAAGGAAGAAATTCAAATTCAGAAGGAAGATTACACAGAAATATAAAAAGGATTTTTCTTTTTCTTCCCTTAGAGAATAGACAACAACACAGTGAATAGGCTTTTCTTCTTCCTTCTCATCTGAACACAGAACGAAATATACAGGCCAATAACACAACAAAATCAGAAGCCCTAGACCAGAGAAAGAACAGCAAGCTGAAGAAGAAGAAGAACCATTTAAATCAAGAGTCTTCTTCTGTCTTCATCCTAGGATTCTTCAAAGGACAACAATTACTATATCAGTCAAGAAGCACCTGGATACCTGCTAGTCAAGGCTGAAACACTGAAGGCCCACTCACCCTGAAGTAAAGGTCCATACTTCCTGAACAAATCTATATCTCATGGGGAGCTTTGTAAAAATCAAGATCCACTAAAATTCTTCTCAGTTGTATTTGAGAAACAGAAGACATAATCACTCTCTCATCCCCCACTATATAAAGTGTTCTTAACTCCCTTCAAAAGTTATTCCTAGTTTCAAGTCACCTGATCAAAAGACTTGAGGATTGGTTTTTGAGCACCTGATCAAAAGCTTATTGGTGGCAGTTACCTGATCAAAAACCTGATTGGATTCTACCAGGGTGGTAGAAGAGTGGATATACCCAGGTTGGGGAACCACTATAAAATTCTAGTGTTATCTAGTTGCACCTTTTTCTTTTTGTTTTTGCTGTGGCTGTGATAGTTAGTTTTTGCTGTGCTTGTGATAGTTAGTGCCTGTGATAGATTATTTTATTTTAGGACTAAGTTTTTATTATATATACAACAAAATTGTTCTGAGTTTTTTTGGATACTCTATTCACCCCCCTCTAGAGTATCTCAAATCTAACCCTTACTTTCACACGGGCGTGTCATTGGCTGTGTCCCCCTCAGGTTGATCTCCTTTTTATGTAGCATGATGTACACGGCCCCAGACACGGGCGTGTCTGAAGGCGTGTCAGGTGACACGGCCCGTGACACGGGCGTGTCACATGGGCGTGTACTGGACTGGAAAAGTCGGTTGAGCACCGCTTGAGATACACGGCCTGGAACACGGGCGTGTCACAGGTCGTGTCAGGCAAAAAATATGATTTTGTGGCAAAATCGTGGCGGTCCATTTCTTCAGCTGTGATCCAAGGGCTGAGGTGCCTCCCTGATTCCTTAAGGCCATGGATGAGAAGGAAATTCTCATTTTCCTTTTTGGCCTTCATCTTTCTAAAATCCTAGAGAGAGAAAGAGAAGATGAAGGAGGAGGAGGAAGAGGAGCTGGCCACTGGTGGTGCTGTGGAGTTCCAGATAGAGATCTGAGGCGAGCGTTGTGGAGGAAAATCCGTTGCTGTTCTTTCTAGCCAGCTAAGAGCTCATGGTGTCGAAGCGGCATTCATGGGTAACGACGTTTCTTCCTAGCCATGTGAAGGCCTTATTTTTGTCATGTGCATATGATTCCCCTACCAGAGGGTGGCTTGTTATGGGAGTCTCTTGGGTTGATTCATGGAATCCCCAATCATCTGGCATATAGATCCGGAACTGGAGTACGGAATAGGCATGCTATGTGAAGCCCATCCGGACAGGTTGGTCTGGATTGGTGATGTTGCATATACGCACCAGAGAAGACTCCGTGATAAATGTGTAGCTTAAGGAGTTGACGGGTTAGACCTGTGAAGGGCATTAGTAGAAAGTACTGGAGTGGTAGTCCAAGAAAATACCGGTATAATGCTTGTGTTGTTGGGTAATACTTGTGAAAGGGAGTAGCAGGAAGTAATGGTGTGGTCAGTCAGGAAATACCCTTGATGCTTGGAATACTTGGTGGGTTGTGCTTGTGAAGGGGAGTAACAGGAAGTACTGGCTTTACAGTCCAGGAAAATACCCTCAAGTGGATGCTATGATGTACGGTCAAGCCTAGGGATGGAAATTGAGTTCTGTCGCTAATGCGGGGCGTAGCTCTAACGTAACCGATGAATGTGAAGCCAGTTACGTAAGAATGGGCTAGTTATGTGTGAACTGATGAGTTCACCTAAAGGAAATAGGCAAGGTGAAACGGACCTGTGCCATTTATGTAGCCGCGAGTATGCCGTACTCGGTGATGACAAGGCGACTTGAGCAATGGGGGTGGATGATCCGACTTGCGCTATGTCCGTCTGATGTGAGACCTGAAGGTGCAGTTTGTTGGAGAGCATAGCAAAAGTCTTAGGCCTGCGCGCCATGACACAATGGGGGGCTATAGGCCAATCCCGGTGCATTAAGACTAAAGGCTCTGGCTGCACTCCATGGAGTAAAATGCTCAATTATTACTGTTGGGTTGCGACCCTGATACGATTGTGGGACCCTGGTTCGCCGGTACACCAAGAATTTGCCCTGAGTGTACGGATCGTCGGGCCGCATGGCGGACGATTGTGATGGAATGTTTGTGCATGAGTACACAATATGTGATGAATATATATATATATATATATATATATATATATATATATATATATATATATATATATATATATATATATATATATATATATATATATATATATATATGCATGAGATTGCTATGCCTGCAGGGAAGAAATGTCACTGCCCCAGGAAAGGGGTTGGGTCGTTATAATTTGGTCAGCTGAATGCTGACCGTTGCCTTCTTTTCCACCGTTGGGTGGGCTGTCCCTATGCAGGTGCTGGAGAGCCAAGCGGGATGCATAAAGGCTGAAGGCCTTGCTACTGTTGTTGCTGCTATCGCCGTTAGCCCTTGAAGGCTAAACTAAATGCTATGTTTGTTTATACGTGGCCGGCCTGCGTGCCAATATTTGAGGCCACTGTTATGTAAAGCCTTGTAAGGACATAAGGCCAACTGACTTTGTATTTGGACATTCCTGTTTTATATAAATGTGGAGCATTTATATAGTGGACATTCATGTGTATGAGTTCCGTTTCCATGTTATAGGCTTCCACTAGAATGGAATGAGTTAGGATGCGCAACTCTGGTATCGCTCCGTGACTTCCCCGCATGTTTTATGGTATATGTTGCGGGGCACGGATCGGACCTTCTAGTATATACCTGTGAACGGATGGAGTCATTACACCAATCACAGCGCGGGAAACATAAACATCCAGCTCGGCTGTGAGATCTCTTCTTTCTAGGGACTTGTTCCAAGCCAGAAATTTCTTCGAAAATTTCCAAGTAAAAACTCCATGGGATGGAGCGTAGTTACCGAGCATAGCTTCGGCCCACCATTCTGCCGATATCTCAGCTCGCCATGTCTGACCCTGCCTGGCTCAGATAATGCCACTACGCATGGTAGTTACCAAGTGCCTTCTCTCCACATCCAGCTCATCCAAAAATTGTTGGGCCTCAAGTTTCTCCAGCCTCTGTCCCAAGTAACTTCCAACTGCCTGGTGGTGATTGGCAAAAGCATCCCGGGAATTGGCAATAGAGCAAGAATGATATCAAGGTAGGATCCCTGCCCTGCAAGCAATATGGAAGGCCGACAGTGGGAGCATCTCGAGACTTAACTCCAGGGTTATAATAATGTCCATCGAGGATCCCGGCCCTGCCAGCTAGATGGAAGCCTGGCAGCAGGAGAATATCAAGACCTAACCCTAGAGCAAGAATGATGTCCATCGAGGATCCCGACCCTGCCAGGTAGGTGGAAGCCCGAAAATGGGAGCATCTCGAGACATAACACTAGGGTCATAATGATGTCCAACGAGGATCCCTGCGCAGCTAGCTAGATCGAATCATAACAGCGGGAACATATCGAGACCTCACCATCGAGCAAGAATGATGACCATCGAAGATCCCGGCCTTGCCAGCTAGGTGGAAGCCGGACAGCGAGAGCATCTCGAGACCTAACTCCAGGGTCACAATGATGTCTATTGAGGATCTCGGCCCTGCCAGCTTGATGGAAGCCAGACAGTTGGAGCATCTCAAGACCTAACCCTATAACAACCTCCGGGCACTACCACTGACCGAATCATCTAGGTGTGAGCCTGACGCTGGGTGTTGAGCATCAACCAAACTTTCCCTTGGCCAACCACAAGAAGCTACCACCAGCCCCATCATCTAGGTGAGAGCCTGATGGAGGGTGTTGAGCATTAACATGACTTATCTGTGGGCAATCACTAGGAGCTACCACCAGCACAATCAGCTAAGTGAGTGACGACGGAGTGTGTTGAGCATCAATCAGACATTCCCTTGGCCAACCACTGGGCACTACCAATGGCCCAATCAGCTATATGAGAGCCTGACGGCGGGTGTTTAGCATCAACTAGACTTTCCCTTGGCCAACCACCAGGCGCTACCACCGGCACAATCATCTAGGTGAGAGCCTATTGGCGGGTGTTGAGCATCAACCAGACTTTCCCTTGGAAACCCACCAGGCGCTACCACGAACCCAATCAGCTACGTGAGAGCCTGACGGTGGGTGTTAAGCATCAACCAAAATTTCCCTTAGCCAACCACTAGGTGCTACCACCGACCCAAACAGCTAGGTGAGAGCTAAACGACGGGTGTTGAGCATCAACCAGACTTTTATTCAACCAAGTCTAATGTTGTTCCCGCCAAGCAAATGAATCATCAGCAGATAATAAGATTGTGAAAAAAGCTCTCATTACTTTCATGGGTAGAATTTCTTCAAGTCATCACCGCTCCTGGTTTGACTTAGGTTCTTGCCCTCCACATTTCAGAGGCGATACTATCCTGATCTCAATGCTTCCTATACAATATAAGGGCCTTATCATTTGGGGTTGAGCTTTCACATGGTGGATGATCTTCCGGCTACATCCACCTTTTCAAGACCAAGTCCCCCTCCATGAACTGCTTGATTCGAACGTGCATGTCAAAGTACTTGGCCATCCTCCATTTGACCTCTTAATGCCGGATAATTGACAGGTCGCGCAGCACCTCCTCCATGTCAAGGGAGAGCCGAAGCTGGTCCTCATTCTCGGCCCACCATGCTTCTCCGCCTTCCTCTACTGCCACCACCTGCGGTGTTTGAACATCGAACTCGATAAGAATTACTGCTTCATAGCCATGGGAGAATTTGAAAGGGGTCTCCTCTGTGGCTGTATTGGGGGTGGTCCTCAAGTACTAGAGGACTGAAGGAAGGTATTCTAACCAGCTCCCCTCCAAGTTCTCAACTTTCTTCTTCAAGAGGTTTACAATGACCCAGTTCGCCGCCTCCACCTGCTCATTGCTCCCGGGGTGGTGAACTAAGGCAAATCTGATGTCAATCCCATGTCGCCCACAAAATCTGATGAACTCCATGCTGGAAAATTGAGGCTCATTATCTGTGATAATGGTTTCGGGCAACCCGTGTTAGCAAATGATCTCCCCCATACAAAGTTCCTGATTACTTGGGAGGTCACCTTGGCCAACGCCTTCACCTCCAACCACTTAGAGAAACAATTGATCTTCACCAACAGGAACATCCTCTACCCGCTGGCCTGGAGGAAAGGTCCTACCAGATCCATTCCCCATATGGCAAAGGGACAGGGTGTCATGATACTCCTGAACTGCTAGGCTGGTTGAAGTTGGAGAGGTGCGAATAACTGACACTTGTAGCACTTATTTGCCCACTCTGCGGCATCATGGCCTAGGGTAGGCCAGAAATATCTTGCATGACTATCCTTGCCTATAGGGTCCGGCTCCCAGAGTGACTTCCGCACTCACCGGAATGGACCTGTTCCAAAATCCTCGGGACTAGCTTTACACCTAGAGGGGGCATGTGTGAATAAGGAGTATGCAGACTTATGCTTGAATTGCTTATACTCCATCCCCGCTGGGTAATCTCTCGTGGATAGTAAAGTTGCAAATGGTTCCATCCACGAGGGTTGCTGGTCCACCTCCATCAGCTCCCCCTGAAAGTCTTATTTTCAAGACTAGCTTTACACCTAGAGGGGCATGTGTGAATAGATTTTTGTCTCTATTAAACTTTTATAATCTCTTATTAGATTACTGTGTCTGTTGATTAGATTAGATCAGCTTTCAAAACATTCACAGAGGACACATCAAATTTATAGTGGTTCCTAAATCTTGTGTACATCCGCTGTCCCCTTGTGCCTATCTAACATTGTGTTACATTTGGCTCACCCTCCAGAACTCAGCTTCTTAACAGCTTACAACATAGATCCCGCAACACCACACACAGGTTAGACAGACCAACAACTTAGGCACTAAGTGATAATAGATTTTGTAGTATAAACTATTAGGGTATTTTAAGAATTTTTGTTGTGCAAATCACGTCTTGTAAGCTTATATTTTGACCTCCTTTTGAATATATTATTGTCACTAATGTCTTTTTCTCTTCTTTTTGCAGATTTTCTCAGTTTCGGCCAAAATGACCCTGACACGCCCCTCTAACACTCCCTAGGCGTGTCACCGGGCGTGTAGCCTTTTTGAGGAAGATTTCTGCAAGAAGCAATTTTATCGAGCTTAGCATTTTTGTCGATCTCAGCATTTTCGTCGATCTCTGCATATTTCATCGAATTCAGCCTATTAGTCGACCTCGCCTTCAGCAAAGTTCATCGAACACCTCCTGCTCCTTTCTGCGTTCGACGAACGCCATCAATTTCTTCGAATGCCCCTTCAGTAAAATTCGTCGCACCAGCCTTCAACCATTTCATCGAACGCACTTTCTGCATTCGACAAACTCCACTGATTTCGTCGAGCTCCCCCTTCTCTTCTCAGTTCGACGCATTCCTCCACCAATTTCGTCGAGCTCAGCCTTCTGCGTTCGACGATCGTCGAGCTCTCCTCCGCCATCTCTTTTCCTCTATTTCACCGAGCTCTTCCTCCTTCTCCTCTAATTTCATCGATCTCCCACCTAGAATTCGTCGAGCTAGTGTAACAACCCTATCACAAAACAGACGGTGAAGGTACATGATGATACCAGAGTCGCGCATCGCACCTATCACAAAGCATTGTAGCGGAAGCCTAGACTACAACTTGAACTCCTCATGAATGCCCAAATATAAAACTCCACATATTATACCATATAGGAATGTCTTACAACAAGTAAAAGAGTTGGACTTATGGCCGTACATGGCTGTCAAACAGTGGCCTAAACAAATTGGAGCGCAGGCCGGCCACAATGAAAAGAAAATACACAAAAGTAACACATTTAGCCTTCGAGGGCTAGCAGTAGTAGCAGCAACAACAGCATCAACATCAGCCTTTCCGCGTCCCGCTTGGCTCACCAGCACCCGTACAGGGACAATCCACCCAACGGTGGTAAACAAAAGTAACGGTCTGCATTCAGCTGACCAAATTATAACGACCCTACCCCTTTTCTCGGGGCAACGGTAATCTTCCCTGCAGGCATCTCATATCACAGTATGGCAATCTTTCTCATAAAAATGTGCTTTCACGCACACAAGCCATCACAACCGTTCGCCACCGAGCCCAACGCTCCGTGCACTCAGGGCACATTCTTGGTGTTCTGGCAAAACTCTTTCCCACCACCGTATCAGGGTCATCACACAACGGTAACTCTCTTGAGCATTTTCTCCATGGCGTACAACCGGAGTTAGTCTTCCTACACTGGGATGGCCCGTAGCCCCCCATTTTGTCATGGCGCGCAGGCCGAAGACTCTCGCTATGCGCTCCAACAGACCGCACCTTTTGGTCTCACGTCGGACGGACATAGCGCAGGTCGGATCCTCCACCCCCCGTTGCTCAAATCGCCTTGCCTTCTCCGAGTACAGCGGACTCATGGCTATATCAAAGGCGCGGGTCGGTCTCACCAATCCTGTTCTTGGCATTCAAGCATGGGTATTTCTTCACCAACAGGAACATCCTCTACCCGCTGGCCTGGAGGAAAGGTGCTACCAGATCCATTCCCCATATGGCAAAGGGACAGGGTGTCATGATACTCCTGAACTGCTAGGCTGGTTGAAGTTGGAGAGGTGCGAATAATTGACACTTGTAGCACTTATTTGCCCACTCAGCGGCATCATGGCCTAGGGTAGGCTAGAAATATCTTGCATGACTATCCTTGCATATAGGGTCCGGCTCCCAGAGTGACTTCCGCACTCACCGGAATGGACCTGTTCCAAAATCCTCGGGACTAGCTTTACACCTAGAGGTGGCATGTGTGAATAAGGAGTATGCAGACTTATGCTTGAATTGCTTCTACTCCATCCCCGCTGGGTAATCTCTCGTGGATAGTAAAGTTGCAAATGGTTCCATCCACGAGGGTTGCTGGTCCACCTCCATCAGCTCCCCCTGAAAGTCTTATTTTCAAGACTAGCTTTACACCTAGAGGGGCATGTGTGAATAGATTTTGGTCTCTATTAAACTTTTATAATCTCTTATTAGATTACTGTGTCTGTTGATTAGATTAGATCAGCTTTCAAAACATTCACAGAGGACACATCAAATTTATAGTGGTTCCTAAATCTTGTGTACATCCGCTGTCCCCCTGTGCCTATCTAACATTGTGTTACATTTGGCTCACCCTCCAGAACTCAGTTTCTTAACAGCTTACAACATCGATCCCGCAACACCACACACAGGTTAGACAGACAGACAACTTAGGCACTAAGTGATAATAGATTTTGTAGTATAAACTATTAGGGTATTTTAAGAATTTTTGTTGTGCAAATCACGTCTTGTAAGCTTATATTTTGACCTCCTTTTGAATATATTATTGTCACTAATGTCTTTTTCTCTTCTTTTTGCAGATTTTCTCAGTTTCGGCCAAAATGACCCTGACACGCCCCTCTAACACTCCCTAGGCGTGTCACCGGGCGTGTAGCCTTTTTGAGGAAGATTTCTGCAAGAAGCAATTTTATCGAGCTTAGCATTTTTGTCGATCTCAGCATTTTCGTCGATCTCTGCATATTTCATCGAATTCAGCCTATTCGTCGACCTCGCCTTCAGCAAAGTTCATCGAACTCCTCCTGCTCCTTTCTGCGTTCGACGAACGCCATCAATTTCTTCGAATGCCCCTTCAGTAAAATTCGTCGCACCAGCCTTCAACCATTTCATCGAACGCACTTTCTGCATTCGACAAACTCCACTGATTTCGTCGAGCTCCCCCTTCTCTTCTCAGTTCGACGCATTCCTCCACCAATTTCGTCGAGCTCAGCCTTCTGCGTTCGACGATCGTCGAGCTCTCCTCCGCCATCTCTTTTCCTCTATTTCACCGAGCTCTTCCTCCTTCTCCTCTAATTTCATCGATCTCCCACCTAGAATTCGTCGAGCTAGTGTAACAACCCTATCCGTTCATATGATATATTCTAGAAGGTCCGGCCGGGGCCCCACAGTATATATCACAAAACAGACGGTGAAGGTACATGATGATACCAGAGTCGCGCATCGCACCTATCACAAAGCATTGTAGCGGAAGCCTAGACTACAACTTGAACTCCTCATGAATGCCCAAATATAAAACTCCACATATTATACCATATAGGAATGTCTTACAACAAGTAAAAGAGTTGGACTTATGGCCGTACATGACTGTCAAACAGTGGCCTAAACAAATTGGCGCGCAGGCCGGCCACAATGAAAAGAAAATACACAAAAGTAACACATTTAGCCTTCGAGGGCTAGCAGTAGTAGCAGCAACAGCAGCATCAACATCAGCCTTTCTGCGTCCCGCTTGGCTCACCAGCACCCGTACAGGGACAATCCACCCAACGGTGGTAAACAAAAGTAACGGTCAGCATTCAGCTGACCAAATTATAACGACCCTACCCCTTTTCTCGGGGCAACGGTAATCTTCCCTGCAGGCATCTCATATCACAGTATGGCAATCTATCTCATAAAAATGTGCTTTCACGCACACAAGCCATCACAACCGTTCGCCACCCAGCCCAACGCTCCGTGCACTCAGGGCACATTCTTGGTGTTCTGGCAAAACTCTTGCCCACCACCGTATCAGGGTCATCACACAACGGTAACTCTCTTGAGCATTTTCTCCATGGCGTACAGCCGGAGTTAGTCTTCCTACACCGGGATGGCCCGTAGCCCCCCATTTTGTCATGGCGCGCAGGCCGAAGACTCTCGCTATGCGCTCCAACAGACCGCACCTTTTGGTCTCACGTCGGACGGACATAGCGCAGGTCGGATCCTCCACCCCCCGTTGCTCAAATCGCCTTGCCTTCTCCGAGTACAGCGGACTCATGGCTATATCAAAGGCGCGGGTCGGTCTCACCAATCCTGTTCTTGGCATTCAAGCATGGGTCTTTCCTGGGCCTCCCAGTACTTCCTGTGACTCTCTTCACATGTGGACACCGCACAATCACAAATGTCAGGGGTCTTTCCTGGCTACCATGCCAGTACTTCCTGTTACTTGCTTCACAGGTGGACACCCTACGACATCAAGCATCACAAAGGGCCTTTCCTGGTCACCAACCAGTACTTCCCGTGCCTCATTCACAGGTCGGACCCAAAACAGAATACGGCTATTTTCCTGGGCTACCACTCCAGTACTTCCTGCTACTCCTTTTCGCAGGCATAACCCATAAACTCCTTAAACCACACGTGTATCACGGAGTCTTCTCCGGTTCGTATGCAACATCACCAATCCAGACCAATCTGTCCAGATGCATTTCACACAGCATGCCTATTCCGTACTCCATTTCCGGATCTATATGCCAACAAAGGGGATTTCATGAATCACCCAAACGACTACCAAAATCATCCACCTCTTGGTGGGGGAATCACAAAGATATGCTAAACGGAAGCCTTCACATGGCTAGGAAGAAAAGTCGTTACCCTTGACGACTGCTTCGGTGCCATGACCTCAAAGCTTGCTTGAAAGACTCGTAAGAGCATTTCCTCCACAACGCCGGCTTCGGATCTCTTGTCAGTAAACCGTAGCACCACCAACAGCAGCCCCCTTTCCTCCTCCTCCTTCTTCTTCCTCTCCTTTCTCTCTTAACTTGAAGAAAGATCAAGGCCAAGTAAAATGAGATTAACTTCTCAGATTTCGGCCTTTAGGAAAAGAGGAAAGAAGCTCAGCCTTTGGATCCAGGCTGAAGGAATGGACGGCCACGATTTTGCGAAAAACACTGATTTTGACCTGACACGGCCTGTGACACGCCCGTGTCCCAGGCCGTGTGCCTCATGCGGTGGTCAACCGACCTATCCAGACCAGTGACACGCCTATGGAACACGCCTGTGTTATGGGCCGTGTCACCCAACACGCCTTCAGACACGCCCGTGTCTGAGGCCGTGTGCTTGGGCGAAAAAAATCACAAATCATCCCGAGACTTCACACGGCCTGTGACACGCCCGTGTCCTGGGCCGTGTGCCCAGACATAGCACGAAGACACGCCCTGTCGAAATCCTTCGTCAGGCTGAGTTCGTCGACCTGATTTGACACGCCCTGTGACACGCCCGTGTCACAAGTCGTGTTCAACTTCTCGACACTAGACACTCGACACTCGACACTCGACGATCGTCGAGCAAAAGTCATCGAGCACACGACACGGCCTTGGACGCGCCCGTGTCCTGGGCCGTGTGCCCCCTCTCGACACATCGTCGAGCGAAAAATCGTCGACACTGAAGCCGATAGTCGACACGGCCTTGACACGCCATGCGACACGCCCGTGTCGCAGGCCATGTCCGCCACTCAACGACCGTCGACTCCAAATTTCGTCGACTACGCGGCCAAATCATCGACCCCAGCTTGACACGCCCTGGGACACGCCCGTGTCCCAGGCCGTGTTACCCAAAAATTTCCTGTTTGGGAAATTTGGGCTGTTACAGCTAGTCTGCTGCAGAGGACGAGTCCCGCTCTTCCAAAAGTCTACTGCCGCCATTAATGCACGTCAACCCGTACCTATCTAATTAGATTTTCTCGCCAGAACTCGTACCATTAGCTCCCTGTACCTTTCACGCCAATCTGACACGCCACTCCGGGGTGTGACTTGGGGGCGTGACCAACCCGTAAAATGCTCTATAAATAGAGCCCGCCCCTTTGGAAAAAAACAGACATTATTTTGGGGAGGGGGGAAGTGCTATCATTTTCATTTCACCTTTATTGTTCTTCCTCTCTATTTTTTTTTATTTTAACTTCTTTGTTTATTTTGATTTCAAGTTTGTTGTAATAGTTTAGGTTAAATTCATTTCAGTTTTAGTGCTTACTTAGTTTTCATTTCCAGCACTTGTAATCTTTTATTTAAAGTTGTAAGCTCGTTGTTAATTTTAATATAAATTTTGTTTAATTTTTTGTCTCTATTTTTGTTTTTCATGTACTTCTACTCATCTCTCTTCCTCCACTTCACCATGAGTAACTAATCCTCCTTGTACTCGATCTTAATGATTCGAGGCTCGAGTTGAATAAGTTATGATGCTCTAGTTCGCTCTTTCTTTGCAAGGCTTAGACTTTTGATTTACTCTTGAAAAATCATGTTTGGACATATATTATCGATGTATGTTTTCCATCTTTGTTTCCACTCTTAGTTAGCCAAGAGGCTCGTAGTTCGGAGTGAATGCTCAAGAGTAAAGAAAGTTGCACGCACCCCTCGAGAGAGGCAGACGATGAATCTCCTGGATCAGAGTGAAATACAATAGTGGGGTTCGCAGCGTGTAGCGAGCTTTAGTCCTCCAATTTGGACGAGAGTTCGGTCGGACCTTCCTAAACTCAGGTGCGCATGGCTTCTAGAGAAGTTTGTTCATGCTTTTGGAACCTCCACGGTCAAGGACCTTCGCCTTATTAAGTTAGAGCTTTTTATCATGTGTTTTTGATCAACTTTAGCCGAGGTGATTTTCGATCGAGTGCTTGTCTTTATCATTGTTCAACCCCTCATTTTAATCGCTAGTTGTGGCCTTTCTTTTCAAGTGTAAGTGTGTTTTTTTATGCTACTAGTCTCTTATTTTAATTTAGTAAAAAACCCCGAAGGTATCTTCTATAAGATAATAGTTTTCGTGTGAGTAAGATTACTCAACATTTCCGGATTTTAATACGACACTTGTGTCCCCTAGCTACATTTCGATAGGTATACTTGCCTCATTGGATTGCTAGTTCAGTTTTTATTCTATTGTAAATATTTTCACATCAAGTTTTTGGCACCGTTGCTGGGGAGCAACTTTTGTTGATAATTTGAAAGCACGAACCTGTTACTTTTATCACTTCTCTTTCTCACACTCTTTCTCAAAAAATTAAAATTTTAAAAAAAATATTACCGCTCTTAATCGAAACCCACGTCACAATTTTTCTACACCACCTAACTCTCTCGAAAAGGGCAATGTGGCTTTAAATGCCACTATCTTGTCTAGTACCTTGCGAACCCTTCATCAGGTAGCCCTTAGGAAGTTCGGGAGTTAAAACATAAAAAAATCAATTTCAAAAAAATAATTTATTAACTCTTGTTCTAGTTTATTTATTTCTCTTTCCTCATCTTCTCTTCTTCTAGTGCATGACCGCGGGAATCCATCGATTATTTTCGACTTGGACCATGAAATTGAGCATAATCTATAGAGGAGATCGCGATTTCAAGGCCCTACTCTCCAAATACAGGTTGAGGATTCCGATTCATTTTCTACTCAAAGATTGGAAGAACCCCACGTAGAGGAAGCTGTGCATAGGCCTATGTCCTATTATGCATGACGGAATCTAGAGGGTACAGAGTCAAGCATAGTTCACCCTGCTATAGCTAATAATAATTTTGAACTTAAGCATAACATAATTCAAATGGTGCAGCAGTATGTGCAATATGACGGACTTCAATATGAAGATTTGAATGTGCATATAGCAAGCTTTCTTGAGATTTGTGACACCTTTAAAATCAATGGTGTTAAACATGATGATTTCAGGCTAAGACTCTTCCCTTTCTCCCTAAGAACCAAGGCTAAACAATGGTTGAACACTCTTCCAAAAAACAACATCACCACCTGGTTTAAACTAAACGAAAAATTTCTGCCGAAGTATTTTCCTCCAGCTAAAATCGCAAAACTTGGGAAAGATATTTCTGCCTTTGGACAAATAGATTCTGAAACTTTGTATGAAACCTGGGAAAGATTTAAAGAACTCTTAAGATGATACCCCCATCACGCGCTACCTGTATGGTTGCAAGTGCAGACGTTTTATAACGGTCTAAATCAAAGCACAAAGCAAATGATAGATGCAGCGTCCGGTGGTACCTTAAACGCAAAACCCCGGAAGCAGCTCTTGAGCTTTTCGAGGACATGGCCATGAACACATATCAGTGGAATATGCCTAGGTCCCGCCCAAACAAACCTGCAGGTATATTTGAAGTGGACAACGTCTCCAAGCTAGATCTGCAAGTGGAAATTTTAAATAAAAAGATAACGGAGATGACTGCTGCCTCCGCCCCTCGAGTACGAAAATCTGCAACTCCTGCCCCCAAACAATTAGATTATGTTAACAATATTCCTAGAAATGTTTTCATATTTTTTTGCTGCTAATTATCCTGCTCCGGGTTTCTCTTTTCCGAATAGTTATAAAACTGCTTTACGGAACCACCCGAACTTTTCATGGAGTAATCCCTCGAACGCAATGCGCCTGCAACCACAAAATGATTTTTCTGCACCGCCACCACCTACTCAAAATTTTCCAAGACCTCCAAGTTTGGAGGCGATGTTTTCAAAACATGTGAATGTTAATGATGCTACTATAAGAACCCTAACCGAGACCGTTAAAAGTTTAGAGAATCAAGTAGGACAACTCGCAAAAATTATTTCTGAGCGACACGTCGGGTCTCTTCCTGCCAACACCGAGCCCAACCCGAGAGAGAGCAAGCAAAAGCTATAACTCTTCGGAGTGGGTAGCAAGTTTCTGGTATGGTTAGCGAAGAGCCCGAGGCAAGCTTCGCCTCCATTTTAAAAAATCAAAGCTCCGCCCCCATTCTAAAAAATCAACCCTCCGCCAAGAAAATTTTTATCATTTCACCCTATATTGAAGAAGAAGTTATCACCCCTCTCACTGTTGAAGAAAAAGATTTCACTCCACCACCCGTCTTTAAAAATATTCCAACCCCACCATACCCTTCCGAACTTAACAAGCAATGTTAGGATGATCAATACTCCCGCTTCCTAGAAATATTTAAGCAAATCCACATAAATATAACATTCTACGAAGCAATCTCCCAAAAGCTGAAGTACGCTAAGTATCTTAAGGACCTCCTGACAATAAAAAGAAGTTTGAAAACTTATCGCATGTTACACTAAATGTTGAGTGCTCTGCGGTCTTGACAAACGGTTTACCAAAGAAGATCAGTGATCCAGGTAGTTTTTCTATCCCGTGTGTCTTTGGTGATCTTTTTATCAAGCACGTATTGGCCGACTTAGGTGCGAGTATCAACATGATGCCCCTGTCGTTATTCAAGAAGTCAGGAATTGGTATCCTCAACCACACACGCATGAGTATCCAGCTCACTAATTGATCCATGAAATACCCATTAGGAATCATGGAGGATGTCTTAGTTAAAGTCGACAAATTCATCTTCCCGGTGGATTTCATCATATTGGACATCGAAGAAGACGTCGAGGGTCCCTTGATCCTTGGTCAACCCTTCCTTGCCACGTCCCGAGCTATCATTGAAGTAAGCAATGGCAAGCGCTTCCTACGAGTAGGTGACGATTAAGGGACCTTCTCTATAACACCCTCAATGAAGAATACCCTAGAGAATGACGACTCCTGTATTTTCTTAGATGCCTTAGGTGAAGAATCTTCCTACTACCTTTCTGAATATGAAAATAAATTTTCTGATTTTTGTTCTTCCTCTACTCTTCCAAATGAATCTTTGCAAGAAGTGGCCATGGCCACTAGCTCCACTCCTTTCAATTTTTAATATAAATAAAAGTCTACGAAGACATTGTTTTGAAAAAGAAAGAATTTCCAAAACGTCGTATGAAGAACCCCCCACCCTGGAATTAAAGGAACTACACGAACATCTTAGGTATGCCTTCTTAGAAAAGGATTCTAAGCTACCTGTAATAGTTTTAGCCAACCTAACTCAAGTGCAAAATGATAAGCTCTTAGTAGTGTTACGTAAACATCTCTGAGCTATTGCCTGGCAAATATCTGATATCAAGGGCATATGCCCATCTTTCTGCACCCACAAAATTGTAATGGAAGATAATTCGCATAATTCAATCCAACCTCAGCACCGTATAAATCTAAATATGAAAGAAGTCGTAAAGGGCGTGGTTATGAAACTCTTAGACACAGGAATCATCTATCCTATCTCTGATAGTAAGTGGGTTAGCCCTGTCCAGGTAGTGCCGAAAAAGGGAGGGATAACTGCAGTTTGTAATGAAAATAATGACTTAATCCTGACACGGACGGTGACGGGGTGCGAATGTGTATTGACTATATTAAGTTAAACGATCCACCTGCAAGGACCACTTCCCCTTGCCATTCATCGATCAAATTTTAGAACGATTATCCAGCCATAGCTTTTACTATTTTCTCGATGGTCTCTCGTGGTAGTTTCAAATCCCCATCTCTCCTGAGGATCAGAAGAAAACTACGTTTACTTGTCCCTTCAACACCTTCGCTTAACGAAGAATGTTGTTTGGATTATGGAATGCGCAAGCTACATTCCAGCGATGTATGCTCGTTATCTTCTACAAGCACATAGAAAGCATTTTGGAGGTGTTTATGGTTGATTTCTCCGTGTTCGGCGATGCCTTTGATAGTTGCTTAGAAAACCTTGAAAATTTCTTAGAAAAATACGAAGAAACTAACCTTTCCTTAAATTGGGAAAAATGTCATTTTATGGTGAGGGAAGGGTTAGTTTTCACTTTTGGGTCATAGGATTTCTGCAAGAGGAATTGAGATATAGATATCTAAGATAGATGTTATTGAGAAGTTACCGCCGCCTACGAACGTCAAAGCTATAAGAAGTTTCCTAGGATACGCTGGCTTCTATCGCCGTTTCATAAAAGACTTCTCCAAAATCACCAAACCCCTTACTCATCTTTTAGAAAAAGGCGCCCCATTTATTTTTGATGACCTTTGTCTATCTGCCTTTGAATTAATAAAATAAAAGTTAATTAATGCCCCTTTATGATAGCTCTGGTGTGGGACCTTCCCTTTGAAATTATGTGCGATGTAAGTAGTTTCGCGGTGGGAGCCGTACTAGGACAACGAATATCTAAAAACTTCCACCCCATCTATTATGCAAGTAAAACACTTACATCGGCACAAGAGAATTATACCACAACCGAGAAGGAGATCCTAGCTTTCGTTTTCTCTTTTGATAAATTCAATTCATATATCACGCTTTCCAAAATTATCGTTTTTACGTGCCACTTGGCCCTCAAGTATCTTCTTGCTAAGACGGATGCCAAGCCGCGTTTGATTCGCTAGGTCTTACTCCTCCAGGAGTTTGACTTAGAAATCCATGATAAGCGAGGTGCCGAGAATTTGGCCGCCGACCATCTCTCATGATTAGATAGTCCTTATATTAAAAAATTAGATGAAAAATCTTTTAATGATTTCTTCCCCGATGAGAAGCTGCTATTAATTAACACATCCCCCTCTCCTTGGTTTATACATATTGCCAACTATTTAGTGGCTCGTGTGCTCCCAAAAGACTTCTCCTCCCAGCAAAAGAAAAAATTATTTTCTGAGTTGAAGAACTATTTTTGGGAAGACCCGCATATTTTTCGAGTCTGTACGGATCAAGTGATAAGAAGATGTGTCTCTTTTGAAGAAGGATTAGATATTTTAAAACATTTGCATGAAGGAACGACGGGTGGTCACTATCAAGCTGCTCGCACCGCTCACAAAGTGCTTTGCGCGGGTTTTTACTGGCATAGCCTATTTAAAGACGTGCAAGCCTTTGTGAGTAGGTGTGATAGTTGCCAACGGTCGGGAAATATTTCCAATAAAAATGAAATGCTACAAAATTATTTCCTTGAGTGTGAAGTTTTCGACCACTAGGGAATTGATTTTGTTGGCCCCTTTCCTTCTAGCTTCGGGAATAAATATTTTTTTATTGCTGTAGATTATGTTTCACGATGGGCTGAAGTCCAAGCTCGTCCTACTAACGACGCCCGAGTCATAATTACATTTTTAAAAACATTATTTTCTCGATTCAGTACGCCACGAGCTATCGTTAGTGATAGGGGTTCACATACGACGTTATGCATAAGCTTTCAACTGCCTACCACCCACAAACTAACGGACAAGTCGAAGTAGTGGACAGAGAGCTTAAAAAATTTTTAGAAAAGACTGTATCCAAGAAAAGACTGGTCAACCAAATTAGACGATGCACTATGCGCCTACCGTACAACGTACAAAATCTCCATCGGTTGTATGCCATATCGGTTGGTCTATGGAAAATCGTGTCATTTACCCGTCGAATTAGAAAATCGCGCTTTTTGGGCCTTAAGGTTTTAAATTTCGATCCCCGCTCTGTCGGCAATATTAGAAAATTTCAACTTAACAAGCTCGACGAGTGGCTCTCTTACGCTTACGAAAATAACAAATTTTATAAAGAGCGGACGAAACATTTTCACGATAAACACTTAAGACACCCATGAACCTTCAAGCCGGGCGACCAAGTTCTTTTATATAATTCACGTTTACGTTTATGTTCGAGTAAGTTAAAATAATGATGGTCTGGGTCGTTTATTGTTAAAGAAGTTTTTTTGTATGGCACGGTTTTAATTTCACACCCTGATCAGGGTGAGTTCAAAGTGAATGGCCAGCGTCTTAAACTTTATTTCTGTGGTGATGTCAGTCCAAACTGTATTAATTTTATTCTACATGATCCGAACTTTAACTAGCTTAAGACTTTTTTATTTTTGTTAAAAACTTTAAATATTATTTTGGACAATAATCTTTTGGACAATATTATTTTATTGCGTCGAGCTCAAATGACGTTTTTAAACAATGGGTGCTCTTTGGAGGCAACCCAAGTTATATCTATTTTCTTTATTTTACACTTTTTGCCCCGTACGGCTCCGACGAGCTGAAGCTTCTGCGATCGCCTGCTCTAACACTGTTGAATCCATCACGAAGTCCAAAGAAGACATTTCATGAAGATCCAAAATGCAAGCATGGGTGAGCGACATCAATCAACCTTCCGCGACTCGTAAATCTGGGGAAGTACCTGTTTTTCAATTCTGTACATTCATTTCTATTTTAATTTTTCTCTCTTTTTCCCCTTCTTTCTTCATTGAGGACAATGTCCATTTTAAGTTTGGGGGAGGATTTCCTCCTTCTATTGTCTTTATTTTGTTTCCTTTAAAAAAATAAAAATAAAAAATTATATATATCCTAAAAATACAAAAAAGACAATATCTCAAAAATCCAAAAAAAGAGAATATTTCAAAATTAAATATATATATATATATATATATATATATATATATATATATATATATATATATATATATATATATATATTTGTTTAGTTTAAACTGATTTTGGTATTTCAATAGTACCCCTTATTTTTGTTTTGTTTTTCTGAATATTCATTATAACAACTTATCTAACTATAATATTTTTAATCAATCTTTATAATTATGTTTCACAAGTAAAATGTTGACCTTGTTGTGTTTCTAATTCGTGGTAGAATGTTAATGTGAAACATTTTTCTAAAACTCGCATTTCTATTTTGGTTTTTCGTTCTTTTTTCTCTCTACTTCCTTAAAAATATTTCATCCACTTTTTTCTTTTTTGTTTTTGGAAAATTTTTGTAGTGTCAACTTTTGATTAGTGTAGTAGCTGTGGACGATCCAAGGCTCCTATTATTTCTATTTTCAGGAGAATTCCATTAGACTTCTTTTATTATCTAGTACTTGCTTTTTGAAATTTTTCAAAACAATGATTTATATAAATTTAGAAGCATGAAAAAGATTTAGGTCGTGTTTGTTTTCGTTTGAGCCTTCTTGCCAACCTAATAGTTTTTCCCTAGTTAGCCACTTTTGAGCCTTTTTCCCATTCCATTTGATTGCTCCACTTATCATTTCATTTTCACCAAAGTTAAAATATTCCAACCTATCTAATCACACTAGTCTTTTTGAGTTTCATTAAAAAATTTCATGATTATGATAGTGTTATTTTTGTGATATGATTGGAAATCTTTTTGAAAAAAGTATGCTCAAAAAAAGTATTTACTCTTGTTTGGCCAATTTCAAAATGAAAAGAAAATTATTTATGGCC
Source organism: Platanthera guangdongensis (assembly GCA_039583875.1). NCBI lineage: Eukaryota > Viridiplantae > Streptophyta > Magnoliopsida > Asparagales > Orchidaceae > Platanthera > Platanthera guangdongensis. The sequence continues at coordinate 83,309,733 of CM077160.1, forward strand.
ATTATTTTGCTTTGAAAAAAAAAAGAAAGAAAAAAAAGGAAAAGAAAATGAAATAGAAAAAAAAGAAAGAAAAATAGTATATTTATGATGAAATTTTTTGAAATTTTTTATTTTTGAAAACTAGTATATTTTGAAAGAAAAATAGTATAATAGGTCGGTGAGAGGACTGTGTTGCGTCCGGATGCGCTCGAAGAGATGGAAACTGCTGTGAAGCTTATTCGGGAAAAGCTTCGTATTGCTCAGGAGAGATATGAGAAGAACGCCAACCGGCATAGGTCTGACTTGAAGTTTTCTATAGGGGACCTTGTGTTTCTTAAGGTTTCCCCGATGGTTGGTGTTAAGAGGTTCAGTAAGAACCAGAAATTGGACCCGAGGTGTGTGGGCCCGTTTAAGATCGTTGAACGAATTGGCATGTCAGCATATAGATTGGATTTGCCAGCAAATTTCCTAGGTATTCATAATGTGTTTCATGTAAGCCAATTGCGGAAGTGTGTGCGAAGCCATGGGCAAGTCTTGGATGTTGTGCCACAGTTGGAGCCTAATATTTCATATGTTGAGTTGCCGGTCCGCATCTTGGATACTCAAGATCGGGTGTTGCGGACAAAGTCTATCCCGATGGTGAAAGTTCTATGGAAGAATCAGGATTTGGAAAGCGCGACTTCGGAGCTAGAGTCGGCTATGAGGGAGGCTCACCCTCATCTGTTCCCTTGATTTGATTGGTACGTTTCCTTTCTAGTACTCTTATTTGTTACCTTCCTTCTATAGTAGTAGTGGTGTATGTAAAGTTTCGGGACAAAACTTTCTTTTAGGGGGAGTGACTGTAACGCCGCCGATTTTTCTGCGATTATTTAATTCTTGTTTGGCATTACCTTGAAGTGTTTTCTGCATGTGCCATTTGTCAGAGCATGGTTTTAGCACTTTTAGGTTCCTTGTGTGGTTGTTGGCAGCCTTTTTGGCAAGATCCCCTAGCAGGCCGGGTCTGTTTTGGTGACCGGTGAGGCCTCTCGGGGGATGCTTGTGTTTTGGCTTCAGGTGGTGATAACCCGAGTTTTGGTCGTCGAAAGTTGATTTCGACTTCGTCGTTGCGTTCGTAGCATAGGTAATTAGCTACGGTGTGAATTTCATCGGATTCTGAGGTGGTTCGGTTTTTGCATCGTTTTGATGTGTTGATAATAATAATGCAAATAATTAATTAATGAAACTTGAATTGAATCCAGAGGCGGTAGGGCTGATTAGACGCGTCCATGCATTTATATATAAAGCCTTAGACAAAATCCAGACTTTTCATTGTCAACTTCCTTTAGGTTATAACCGCTGCCTGTTGACAGGAAGTAAAACCGCCAACCCTGTACCCTTCAGCCGCCGATTTTGGGAGCGTTAGTGGACGGAATTCGATTCCGAAAGCGGATTTTGGGTGCTCTCGCCTAGACCTTCATTCCTACGGTAAGAGATTCAATTTTTGTAGTGTTTCTAGAGGTCTCGGAATTTTTTACTTTAATCCTTTTCCGCCATTAAACCTTAGATTCATGTGTAGGTGCTGTTGCGGCTGGAGCCGAGAAAGAGAGAGGCAGGGCTGTGCAAGATAAATTCTGGAATTGAGGCAAGTGGTGCTCCTACCCTTGCTAAGTTTTCTTCTCCTTTTCATGGTCATATTTGCTATAATTTTCCCTGTTACCCGAGATTAATATTTTACTCTGTTTTTCCGTCAAAAGCAAGTGAATCATTAACCATTATGCCCCTTTATGTTTCTGTTTGCATTCTCTCAAGTTCTGAGACTCAAATCTTCGGCTGGAGTACTGTAGTTTTGTTTGCTTTTATCGAATTGTTCCCTGTTAATCATTCAAAGTGTTCCCTGTTAAAACCTCTATTTGGGTAGTATCTAGCCTTTCAACCCTAGAATTTAATAGCAGTGAGATTTCATACTTATATTACCAGTAATAGGTTTGTATTAGGCTAAGAAGTTGGTCGGGAACAAAGTTGGAGGTGCAGGTATGTTGTACACTCAATGCAGCCAGATCGACGGAAATCGTCGATCTGGTTCGACGATTATCATCGAGTTGAGCTCGACGATATGCCTTAGTTCTGGGTCTGACGGAAATCATCGAACAGCGTTCGACGATATTCCCCGTGGCCTGTATTAGACGTTTTCCTATGGCATGCGTTTAACGCAAAATCGTCGAACGGAGTTCGACGATTTCCTGTGGCCTGCGGTTAAGGAAAATCGTCGAACGACGTTCGTCGACTTTTCCCGTGACCTGTGATCGACGAAAGGCAAATCGTCGAACGGAGTTCGACGATTTCTCGTGTCCTGTGATTCGACGAAAATCGTCGAGATGCGTTCGACGATTTTCCTGAGTTCGACGATTTGTCCCGCGCTCGACGAAAATCATCGAGATGCGTTCGACGATTCCTGTAGCCAGAAATTTATTTCTTTTCAATTACTTTCCTTCCCAAGTGATTACCTCCTAGGGGAAATGTCTTGTCGGCCTTTCGTTCTTCCTTTGTTTTGAGGACCGAATCATGGGTTATGGCAGGTAGTGGTGTTTTGACGCTCTAAAGGAGCGGGATGTTTTGTGTGCGAGCCGTGGCCGCCACTTTTTAGTCCCAGGTACGGGCTGGGCATTTGTTGTGGCCGCCACCCTTTTTATCCCAGGTACAGGCTGGGTTTGTGGTGGTTTTGTGCTGACAGTGAAATTTTATTTTTAGTTGGAACTGTTTGTTTGGGGTACTGCTTTTGGTCACCAACTCAGGTCCATGATGATTTACTACTGCCATTCCTTAAAAATTAGTATTGTTAGGTGTTTCTTCCTGGTTGAATGTAGCATATTGTGGCAAGTTTTTCTTGTCTTTTGCCTTGTAGCCTCTACAGGATTTGGGCAGGGCTTGGTGTTGTTACTTGGTACTTGATGTACTTTTGTTTACTTTGGACAGTGTTTGCTTTTACTGTCTTGTTTACTTACACTCCTGTTCCATTTTGATTTAAAGCTCTAATTCTGATTTTTCTACTTTTACTTGCTGAGGTGTTCTTTCTTTTCTAAATGCCTAAGGTTCTGATTAGTAGCCGGGTAGACGGCTAGATTTGCTATGGTGTTGCTGGTGATCCCTTAAGTTGTAGGGATCTTTCTATTGCTGTTGTGAGGTAGTTTTCCTGTTTTCTTACAGACATACATACTTGCCAGTGGGTTCGTGTCAGTTTGTTGGCGCCCACTGGTAGTTTTACCTTATGATACTAGATATGTTTCTTTTACTGCTACCTTCTCTGGAGATAGTCTACATGCTCTTGGAAAGTCTTATGCTAGGTTGCTAGTTATTTTTAAACCTATAAACACTACTATAAGTATATCTCATGATCAGCATGTTTTATAAAGCCCATACACTCCTTTCTAAGTAACGTAAAAAGATCATTTTCCTACATATAATATAATATAATATAAATCTAGAGTCTTGCATAGTATAAGTTGACCTCGGGGGTCACTTATGCACTCTCATAGGATGTCAAAAATAAACAAAGTATTTTTCGTTGCGTATAAGTATAGTTTTTAAATCGTGGACTAGATGATCCACCGAGATGAGGGATACCACCCTTAAAATTATATCTGATTTTCTAATCATTAAACTTGAGAAATTTTCATAGTCTAGTTAGATGGTGTTCGCCTGAGCATCGACAGTTATCCCCTGCTCGACGTGGCATCACGACGCGTGTTTTTCTCATACTATGATACTTTTTGAATTCGGAGAAAAATGCGGGTTGTGACAGCCACAGAACAAGCCGTATTTACCATCCCCGCAGACCTAGCTGTCCGCCAACACTGTCCTCATAGTCCGCGCGGATAGGTTGCCCAAGTCCTCCATTCACCCACTTTCACTTCACAATTTTCAACACCCCCTTGAAGTGAGAAGTGGTGAATAACACCAGCAGCTCCTGTAACTTTGAACCTGGTCCCTCCGATAGTATCTATGAAGAGATGTCCAAGACATAGTCTTCGCCCCGCATATCATGAACCATGAGGGAGACCTCCAGCATCTCCCAAAAGGAGCCATGCTTCCCACTGCCATCTTCTTCAGCTTTAACCTCCACTCATGCATCACAGGAGTATCACCACCAACCTTGGGCACAAGGGTCCAAGCCTCGTTACCTCTGAGAGTAGTCATCTCCTCAGACTTGGTGTCAACCACGTCCTTGATTCTAATGGGGTCATAACAGCTAGAAGGTACTCGCTCGGCCTGAGGGCTCGCAAAGAAACATCTGACAAAGCTCATCATGTTCCCTTCGCTATATCGAGCTGGTGGGTTACTGAACCTCTTCGATCTCCGAAGAACCTGATCATGGCTAACCACCTCCGCAGCTCCTCCTGAATCGGCTCCGTTCCTGGGCAAACCTGGAATAATGTCCCCCTTGCTTCCTGAATAAGACGCTACCTCACTGGAACCAGGAGCACCTGGAGCAATGCTCCCCCTGCTACCTGAACTAGAAGCCTCCGCTCTGGAACAAGAACTACCTGGAACATCGCTCCTACTGCTTCCTGAACTGGAAGACTCCGCCTTCGAGCCAGAAGTACCTAGTGCATCGCTCCCCCTGCTTCCCGACCCTGATGTCTTTGCCCTGGAGCTAAAACAACCTGGAGCTCCTGGTGACTTAGGCGGCTCCAATTAATCCTTAGCAGCAGCCTCCTTCAGCCCACCATCTGACCTGCTCATCTCTAGCTCCACATATAAGCTATCCCAATACAAAGTCAGCTCAACGGATACAACGTCTCTCGACACGATGATCCTCTTCATCGCAGGATACATACACCTCCATCTTCTCCTCTGCTCATCATACCCAATAAACACTAGGTTCATCTTGAGAGCATCCGAAGTATGTACGTAGCAGATAGATCCAAACACCCGTAGGTTCTTTACACTGGGCTTCACCTCGAACATCAACTCATATGGAGTCTTCATAATGATCAGACTAAGAGGAATCTTATTGATGACATGAGCAGCACAGGCCATCCCTTTTGTCCAAAAGGCCTTAGGAACGCCTTTGCCCCGAAGCCAACACTTGCAGGTCTCCGTCAAGAAACGGATCATCCGAGCTGCAACACCACCTTGCTGTGAAGTATGTCCACAAGAAATCTCCTTTCGGATACCATGCTTTCTACAGAAGTTCGAGAACTCGGTTGAGCCGAACTCACCACTGATACTTGTCATCAACTTCTTGATCCACAGGCCAAGCTGGCCTTCCACAAGCTTCTTGAACTCCACAAACAAGAGCATTATGGTCGACTTCTCCTTCATGAAGTATATCCAAGTATACCTTGAATAGTCATCAACCAATATCAGCATGTATCTGCTGCCTCCAAGATTGGCGGTGACGGTCGGTCTAACCAGAGCCCAATGGACTACCTTCAAAGGTGCTTTACATCTGGATTGTACCTTATCAACAAAAAAGCGATAAGCTTCACCATGTTGACATCCCACACACCCCTCATCATCACCATAGGATGACAATCTAGGAAATCCTCTTATGTGTCTTCTTTTCTCCATTGTTTTCAGCTTGTCCATCCCTACATGCCCAAGTCTTTCATGCCAGATTGCTGCACTTTCACTGGCATTCATCTGATCTGCATCTGAACTTGTTGATGACCCAACTAAGTTCATCTCCTTACTCCCAACATGAGCTACATTCGTCGAGAGCAAGACAACCTTGCAATCTTTCTTGAGATGACCACGCTGCTTGCATCTATAATACCTTGGTCCTTCCTTCCTCTTCCCATCACGCCTAGGAGAAACACTCATCTTTTGTTGATATAAAGTAGAAGGACCATCCTCCGCAGCGAGCTTCACCTCCTTCCTGAACAACACTTCAAGGGAAGTCCAAACCTCCGCAGCTGACCGACATCCACTGATGTGGTCCAAGAGCTCTGATGAGATCACCTGCTTGAGAATAGACTCCGCTCTCGCATTTGTCTCCTTCCAAGCTCTCATCTCTTCAGCATTGCCTATAGTAGCCTCTTGTCTTTCTGCTGCGAATACTACCTCCCAAAGGTCCTCGCCAAGATGAAAGCACTCCATACAAGACTTCCGCCAATCAATGTTCGTCTCTGTAAGGAGTTCAATTCCAAGACCACTTGCATCTTCCACTGCCATGGTTCTAGCACTGGTTCCCTCTTCACAAGAGAAAACAACCACTTCAGTTGATAATCGCTTATCCACTCCAATCCAGCTCTGATACCATGTTGAGATTTCTCGAAACTTGGAGTGAGCATGTTTTATCTCAACTTAAGTCAGTCACAACCAGAAACACATGCAGCAACACGAGTCTTTATTGATTAACAACAATCTTCTTTACAGAGTAAGACATACATGGCGAGACATACTTCACCAAAACCAACACAGGGAAAAACAAAGACAGTTACAAATACAAGATAACACAAGCCGCGTGGACTCAACACCAAGCCGCCGGTCTACTGCTGCGGAGTCCGCACAATCCGCCAGGTCGCCAGACTGCAACCCAAGCCACGCGGACTGCCTGTTATTCCAATGCTAGCTCTAGCTGCCGATCTGGAAGCTGCCTAACCGTGAGGTCGCCTAGCTGCCAGACCGTATAAGCTGCGATGCCGAATCGAACAGTCCGCCTGAAGCAGGCGACTTATTGAACACTGAACCAAATTTCTAAAGAGAAGACAGTCTGGTCGCTGTCCGCGACCTACTGTTTACCGTATATTTCTTAACCGTAGAGTGCGCACTGTCTGCGGCCACAATCAGGGCCAAGTCCTGGCTTTCCAGCACTATCCGCACAACCTGCACAACATAAATCGGTGAACTTAATCAAACCACGCGGACACCAAAAGTCAGTCCGCAACATCTGTTGCAGGCTAAATTTACTGTTCACTTACTTCGATTCTCTACTATTCCTTATATGACATGGGTCCTATTTATAGGCACGATGAGGAGTGTGGTCACCGCCCTAACCGATATGATCACCGCCACATCCCGCAACAAGAACACATGTCCGCAAGCCTGCAGATACACACCAGTTTGCCGCTACTTGTGCAGGATAGCCAGTCCGCCATTGATTCTCCAAGGTCGGACAACAACACCAGTCCGCCTTGTCGCCAAAGGCCAAGCTAACGCTAAAGCTTCACCAAGGCCGAACAGCAACACCATTCTGCCTTGTTGCCAAATGCCAAGCCAACGCCAAGGCTTCACTAAGGCTGGACACATCGCCAGTCCGCCTTATCACAAGGCCAAGCCAAGACCGCCACAGCCGAACTCTGCAACAGCTGTTCGCCTATCCACACACACATCTCCAGTCCGCTTATCCCGAGCCCACGGCCTCACCACCAAGGCATCTGCCAGACTCAGCGGACACAGCTCCAGTCTGCTTATACTGCGGATACCTCCAGTCTGTATATCCCGCAGACTGCTCCAGTCCGCATACCCTGAGTCAGCCTTGTCACCAAGACACCTATCAGACTCAATGAACACTGCTCCAGTCTGCTTACACAGCAGACATCTCCAGTCCGCGTCTTCCACAGACTGCTCCAGTTTGCATATCCCGCAGACTGCTCCAGTCCGCATATCCCGAGTCCATGACCATGCCAGCAAGACAACTGTCGGACTCAGTGGACCCCGCTCTAGCCCTCATGTAGTTGCGGACACAATCTCCAGTCCACTTCTCCCAAACTCGCAACGAAGGCACCCAACACTCCTACCGAGCTTGGTGGACTTAGACATAGTCCTCACTCCACTACGCGATCTCGCCCAGACTGAGCCAAACATGGACTTGGTTCGGAACCAAGTCCACATCACTGGCCACAAGGGCCAGACCACACTTACTAGCGGACACTGGATCCAGTCCGCCAAACCAGGCGACCTCTGGTATCAGTCCGCACTGACTGGCGATATCCACGGCTTCCTCTTGCCGCTTCACCAGAGCAAGACCAAGTCTTCAGCAAAGATGGTCTGCCGAGCTCCAGTTATTCAGTCCGTTTTTTGCCGGACTTCGCGGATAGAGTCACTATTCGCCTGGTTACTTCCTGGGATCCAGCTGCTTGCAGAGCATAAGCCGGCCTGGCTTACCGTCGCTGCAGTCCGCGAAGTCTGCGTGAACAGACCGACCAGTCCGCCACAGAACAAGCCGTCTTTACCAGCCCCACCGACCTGGCTGTCTGCCAGCCCTGTCTGCATAGTCTGCGCGGATATGTTGCCCAAGTCCGCCATTCAGCGACTTTTACTTCACAATTTTCAACAGTATATACATGCTCATTCTGATTGATGACTACTCAAGATACACTTGGGAGTATTTCCTGAAGGAGAAGTCAGAAGCTTTCCGGTTGTTTGTGGAGTTAAAGGAGCTAGTGGAGGGCCGGCTTGGGTTGTAGATCAAGAAGTTTGGATCAGATAACGGTGGTGAGTTTGTATCCTCTGAGTTTTCTAACTTCTGCAGGAGGCACGAGATCCAAAGAGAGCTTACTTGTGCTCATACTCTACAAAAAAACAGAGTAGCAGAGCGGAAGATCCGTTATCAGACGGAAACCTGCAAGTGTTGGCTTCATGCGAAAGACATTGTTATGTCCTTCTGGGCATAGGGGATGTCTTGTGCTTCGTATGTCATCAATTGGATTCCGCTATGTCTGATCAACATGAAGACTCCTTTTGAGATGTTGCTGAAGGAGAAGCCAAGCCTGGAACACCTTCGAGTGTTTGAATCAACTTGCTATGTGCATATCTCAGATGCTTCAAGGACTAAGCTTGATGCAAAGGCAAGGAAGCTTGTTTTTGTTGGCTATGATGAGCGGAAGAAGTGATGGAAATGCATGGATCCTGCGATGAAGAAGTTTGTTGTTTCAAGAGATGTGGTCTTTGATGAACTGACGTCGTATGGGGAGGCTCGGTTGAGCTATCAGAGGGCAAGGTTGATGAAGAGCAGAAGGTGGCTACTGAAATTTTGTAAGAGGAGCTTGTTGTATCACCAGCTGCTCCTATTGCTTAAAGTTATGTGGCAGAGGCTTCTGGTTCTGGAAGTAGGGGAGCATTGCTCAAAGTGTGCTCGAGAATGGAGCTGAGCCAGAAGAAGCAAAGGAGGTGGTGAGCAAGGAGCATACCCTTCAGAGATCAAAGAGGGTTATCAAGCAACCAACTCGATACTGTGATGGGAATGTAGTGAGTTTTGTCTCGTGCTTCTTTGCAGGTCCTTTGGATGAGCGAGAGCATGTAAACTTCAATGAGGCCACTGGAGTCAAGGAGTGGGAAGATGCCATGAATGAGGAAATTGCTGCTCTCAAAAAGAATGAAACCTGGGACCTTGTGCCCAAGGTTGATGACATTACTCCAGTGACTTGTAAGTGGGTGTACAAGTTGAAGAAGATGGCTGATGGGAGCATTGATAGATACAAAGCTCGCCTTATTGCTCGAGGATTCTCACAATAGTATGGAGAGGACTATGAGGAGATATTTATTACAGTTGCAAAGATGACTTTGGTTCGGGTGGTGATCGCCTTGGCTGCTTGCTAGGGATGGAGAATGTGGGAGCTTGATGTGAAGAATGCTTTTCTTTACGAAGAGATTGATAAGGACATCTTCATGGATCAACCACTAGGTCTTGTTTTTGAAGTTCATCCGGACTATGTCTGCATGATCAGGAAAGCTCTCTACGGGTTGAAGCATGCTCCTAGAGCTTATTATGGGAAGATAGCAGAGTATCTTCAATTCTGCAGTTATCTTGCTTCCAACTCGGATTCCAGCTTGTTCATCAAGAAGAAGGGGGAGCTTTAAGTCTTGGTCCTGCTTTATGTTGATGATATGATAATCACAGGGAATTCAGAGGAGGTACCTAGGCTTAGGGCTGAGCTAACTATTCACTTCGAGATGAAAGACTTGGGAGAGCTTCATCACTTTCTTGATCTCGAAGTGGAGAGGAAGGAGAGAGGGAAACTCATTTGCCAGAAAGGATATGTGAATCGCATTGTGAATTGATTCGGCATGATTAAAGGGAAGAGTTGCTCTACTCCTCTAGATCTTGGTCTGAAGCTTCGACGAGATGAAGGAAGGATTCTTCCTGATCCCTTGGTGTTCAGAGCTCTAGTAGGGAGCTTGATCTACTTAACAATTACAAGGCCAGACATTGCTTAAGTTGTTGGTCGAGTAAGTCGGTTTATGGCTTAACCAAGGAAGTCTCATCTTGTAGCGGTAAAGAATATCTTGAAGTATGTCAAGGCGACTTCTGGTATGGGACTCGTCTATAGAAGGGACACAATGTTTTCCTTGCTTGGATACACGGATGCTGATTATAGTCGTGACTCGGATGATTGAAGATCAACTTCAGGTTATGTTTTCACTTGTGGATCTGCTTGCATTTCGTGGTGTAGCAAGAAGCAGGTCTCAGTGTCCGTGTCCACTATGGAAGTAGAGTACAAGGCTTCGGCCTTGGCTGCTTGAGAAGCCATCTGGTTAAGGAGGCTTATAGAGGATGTTCATGAGGAAGTGCAAGGTCCTACTTTGCTCCGAGGTGCCATTGAGAGTGCTCTCAAACTGGTGAACAATCCAGTGTATCACACAAGGATCAAGCATATTAAGATCGAGCAACACATCATAAGGGAGAAGTTATTGGAGGGATCTCTTATGGTCGGGCATGTTCGGAGTGAAGACAATCTTACTGACATCTTCACGAAGCCACTGTCAAAGGGGACATTTTAATGGTTACGAGGCTTGCTGGGCTTGATCACCACTTCTCTCTTCAAGGGGGAGTGTTGAAATTTATGAAGTGAAAGTGGGTGATGGATCAGGCCGGGCGGCCTGAGCGGTCCGAATGATCTGAGTCCGCGGCCTTGGCGGACTGATGGTTGCGGCCTGGATGACCTAGCCTGGGACTTGGTGGATTGGCTGTTCTTGTGGAGCAGCCTGTGCGGCCTGTGTTTGTGGCCTGGGTGACCTGGCCTGGTTGGTCTTGGTGGCTTGGTTGTTCTTGTAGGGCGGCCTGTGCGGCTGGTTTTCGGTCTGGGTGGACTGGTGTGTAGCCGGGATATTTTATGGCCAAGGAAGTCCTAGCGAATTGGGCATCTTGTGGAGCGGCCTGAGCGGACTGTGTTTGGCGGTCTGTTGGAGGTTCTCAGCTTGATCCGCGGCCTTGCTTTTATCTAGCTCTTGTGGTAACCGGGAGGATTGGTAGTTGTATCCGCGGCGTTGTGGCGGACTTGTTTTGCATCCGTGGAGTCCGACTTTGCGGACTAGCTTTGGAGATCGGCTTTTGTTCTTGCCGAGCTCTCTGGTGGTGTAGTAGGTGTTGGACACATTCTTTGTGGCAGACTGTCCTGATGATTGGCAGTCTGGGTCTTCTGTGTCCGCCGTATATGCTCCAGTTACTTGATGAGCTGCTGGACTTGGTCATCTTTTGTGATAAGTCCATGGTGTTCGCAGAGTCCGTAGAGTCCGTTGTTGATCGGGGGGACTGCATGTTGGTCGTGGACTTATTGCAGCCTGTGGCATTGTTGTCGAGCTGTGCGGACTGCCGCTTTGTGCACGTACAGTGTGCGGACTAATGCAGTATGGGTTGTGGCTATATCCATGTACTGTGTTGAGTTGCGGACTGATGCAACATGAGTTTTGCATGTGTACACGTGCTGTGTTGAGTGGCGGACTGGCGCTATGCTTGCGTTGGGCGGACTGGCGCTGTGCTTGTTTTATGCGGTCTGACATTGTGTCTGCTTGGTGGAAGACTAGCTTTGACCTGGTACCTGGCAGGTTTGAAGTCTGGCCAAGTCTTTGCGGACATTGACGGACTGGGTGGTGTTAGCGCGCGAGCTGGGGCGGTGACTCTATCCAATTGGGTGGTGACCACAATCCTCACCTCGCCTATAAATAGACCCCCCCGTCACTTCTACAGTAACTAAATGAACAGTAAGTTGAGTCTTGGTTAAGTGTTGCGGTCTGGTTTTTCCTATCCGTGCGGGTTGGAGAGAACTGTTTGATGTTTGCAGGTTGCACGGCTAACACTGAGGAGCAAGGAGTTTGGCTTTGACTGCGGTCAGCATCAGTGAGGTTTGCGGTTTCAATCGGCTGTCTCAGCAGGTCGCTTCTGCGACTTGTCATTTCTATGCTTTAGCTTTTCCAAGATCAATAACCTGCCCGCCGGACTCGGGCGGGTAGGCGGTCTGTTCTTCAGTTCAGCAGCCGCTTGTAGCAGTCAGCGAATAACGGCGTGTCCTCGCGACCTCGCGGTCTCGGCAGACTCCGTGCTCTATTCATCTTCTAGCAGCAGCAGTTCGGGCGGCCTCGGCGACTTTGGCGGACTGGGCGGTCTAGGTGGTCTCAAGTTCTGCCTGCTCGAATTGTTTTACTTGTAATTTTGTTCTGTGTTCCAGTGAACTGGCGAAATCATGTCTCGCCATGTATACCTCACTCTGTAAAGAAGAAATAAATATATAATCTTTTTGCCCCTATGGTTGCATTTAGTTTTTGAACTTGCTTTCCTGGTTTCCGCATGATCAAGGTGTGATCTTGATAGTTCTGAGAATATTAATTTGGCGTTAGACTATCTCGTTGACCACTTTGAGAAAATTCAACAATCTCCTCCTCTTCTTCAGTAACTGACTTGCCACTGGCTCTAGCTATCTGGTCAACATTGGGGCTGAATGTGTGAATTTCAGCAGCAGTAAAAGGTTCATCCAACTGAGCACCACTTTGATCATCATATTTATCACCATACTGTTCATCATACAGAACATCTTAAATAGGGGCAGGAGCTGCAGGAATATTGTCATATGTATATTGTTCAAGCCCTAATGAACCTTTGATTACATTGGTAACCCAAATAACATTCTCAGTGTTGGCCTTGAACATTACCTTCTCCCCTATATGACTTCCTTAGATACAGCTACAGTCAAGGAGTTCTTGGCCATAGAGAGTCTTTTATCCAGAAAAATCACTCCCTTAGTGAAAAGATTCTTGACTTCTAACATGTGATCATCAAGAATTTGAGTACATGCATCCATAATTCTTTCTATTATAGACTTGTGGGCTTCCATCAATTGCTTTTGAGCATTATGTACCACTTCCATATTACAAGAAGTAATATTCTAGTTCTAGAGAATACCATTCTGTGTAAGTCTGATTTCTTGAAGTTTGCTTTCAGTATAGATTACAATAGGTGCAACCCTTGTGAATAATGTTATTGTGTTGGCTTTCAGCAGGTTGAATTCAAACCTAATGGACTTGATTTCAGTTGAAATATCCCATCTTACTTCCTTGATGGAATTATCAATGTAGTGCTCCAACTATCTTCTTTGATCATCAAGTAGACCCTTCAGTTGAGCTAGGAATGTAGATGACATCTGTTCACTTTGATGAGATGTACCTTTTTCACAAACATCTTCATCCCTGTCCCTAGCAATATCCATTTCTTTTGAGTCAGCATTAGTAGCAGCATTACCCTTGCCAGGCTCAAAGGAGTCTATGTTATACACTGTTTCTGGAGCAGGGAGTTCAGAGTGAATCTCCCCCTCAACCTCAACATTGTCCGTTAGAATATTCTGGTCTTCTGCAGTAATGTTATGAACATATTCTTACACTGTTGCAGGAGCTTGTTCATCCTTAACAGGAGTATTAGAAGCCTACCACACAGGCTTATTAGCAATGTGATTTTTTTTATTTTGGAGATTCTCTGGATAAGAGTCAAGCTTGTCATACATACCAGATTGAACTTGCTTCCCCTCAATAGGAGAATCTACCTTTTTAGAAGCCCCCTCATTATATGCATAGATGTTTTCCACTACATGCCCAATCATAATTTTTAGAGCTTCAGTTGGAATCACTTCAGACTAAGATCCACCCAATTGATTTCTTGTGACAAGTTTAGAGGAAATTGAAACCTGAGCTCTCATATCCCTTCTTGTCTCCTTAATAGACTCAGACTGCTGGGGATCATGTCTCTCTTTCTCAATTATCTCAGAAGAACTACTTTCTGTGCTTTCCTCAGGGACTGGTACAGCTTAGCTTTTCTTGTTCTCAACACTCTATTGATGTGGCAACATAACTCTGTCCCACCTATCAAACATCTTGGAGTCCATTCTCCTAAAGTGATGGATCTTTGTTTCAAGCCTCATGTTGAGGATTCCTAGAACAGTAAAATATAGATATAGAGATAAAATCCTTCCCAGGTTAGGTTTTGGGATGCATTCCACTATTCTATCAAACAATAACATTCCCCAGTATGTTTTCTTTGATAGAATTATCCTGGTTATAAGTTCAAACATCTTTCTGGATATCTTATCCTGAGAACTTGTTTTGCAAAGCAAAGATTTTCCAACTGTATCAGCTAGAAACTTAGCTCTTAAAATCATTTCCTTCCTTAACACTGATCCAGTGGTATGATTTGATAGCCCACCCCACATTATTGGTGACTTCACATCATCCTGAAATATGACTGCATCTTCATCATATTGATTGACATTGGGTAGTTGTAGTGCTTTGCACAATCTCTTAGGAGTTATTTTGATCTTATGCCCACTGATGGAGGATTTGATTTTGTTTGAGGGTAAGTCCACAGTGGCATTGGAGTATTGTTCAAGAACTTCTCTCGTCCATATCAAGACCGGCTCGGACAGAACGAAACTTACGTCAGCGACAACCAGTACATTTAGAACTAGTAGAACTTCCTATGGAGCATCCTTGAAACCATTTCGCGTGAGTTTTGAGCCCTCGAACGGGAAATCCATTCCTTTCGGTGCCATGAATTTTCTGAGTTTCTGAAGGTTTATCGAGCTTTCGCCGTAGGGAGACAACAGGTGGCAAGGGCTAGGAATATTGTTTTTATTCTATGCACACACATTTCTATTTATACTTGCTTCTTATTTGAAAATGTGGAGAGGCGCATACCAATTGTGATAATCACGACGAGATCAACAACTGAGATTAACCCTGTGAGGTGGCCGTAGTCAGAAGTCCCTGGCAATATGCGTTGAGTGTATTCGATGAACTTGATGCCTGAACCCTTAAACTCAACTCATTTGATGCTTGAACACATTGTCCATTACTCCTTTGTTATCCTGCGGGGAAAAATACTGCATGTAACTGAAAATGCATGAAGAGACACTAAAGCTATATTAACTTCATCATACCTAATTCAAATTTGAAGGTGTTGAACTTGGCTTCATCTAGTGACTTAGTGAAGATATCATCCACCTTCTTGTCTGTAGGTACAAACTCAAGACTGATTTCCTCACTTTCTACATGCTGTCTAATGAAATGATTCCAAATCTTTATGTGCTTAGTCTTTCTATGAGATGCTGCATTCCTAGCAATATAGATTGCACTAGTAGATTCACAAAACATTAGAGTTCTACTTAGCTTGAGATATAGTCCGGAAGCTGATGCTGGATCCAAAGTAGTTGATCACAATAGCTTTCAACTAATATGTATTCTGATTCAGATGTTGAGGTTGCAACATTTATTTGCTTATTGCTGCTCCAAGATATAAGCCTTCTTCCTAAAAATTGACAGTAGCCAGACGTGATTTCCCTGTCTTCTCTACAACCTGCAATGTTTGCATCTAAATAACCAATTAGTTCAAAATCATTATTCCTTGGGTACCATAGAACAAGATCAAGTATGCCCTTGAGTTATCTCAAATTCTTTTTACTGCTGAATAATGAGACTTCTTAGGGCAAGCCTGGTTTCTATCACAATCACATGTAGCATACATAATGTCTGTGCTACTAGCAGTTAGGTAGAGGGGGATCCAATTATGCATCTATACAATGTTTCATCAACAGGTTTCCCAGTCTCACCCTTGCCTAATGACACATTTGACCGCATAGGAATTTTCACTATGGAGGCAATCTCCATTCCAAATTTTCTAATTAAATCCTTAGTGAACTTTAACTAGGAGATGGATAATCCATTCTCAGCTGTCTTACTTGGAGGCACAAGAAGTACTTGAGTTGACCCATACTGCTCATCTCAAATTTCTCTTGCATAAGTTTAGCAAACTTCGCGCAGATGCCATCATCAATAGACCCAAAAATTATGTTATCTTCATAAACTTGGACAACAATGATCTTACCCTTGACTTACCTTAGGAATAATGTTTGTCTATCTTTTCCCTTGAGAATTTGTTCTCAATGAGAAAGCTAGACAGGGTTTAATACCATGCCATAGGGGCTTGCTTCAACCCAAATAAAACATTTCTAAGATTAAAAACATAATCATGAAATTTAGAGTTAACAAAGCCTGAATGTTGCTCAACATAGACATTCTCTTTTAGGTCACCATTTAAGAAAGAAAACTTTACATCAATTTGGTAGCCCTGGAATCCTTTATGTGCATCACATGCAAGGAATAGCTTTATAGCTTCAAATCTAGCTACTGGTGCAAAGGATTGATCAAAATCAATACTTTACTCCTGTTTGTATCCCATGGCCATCAGTCTTACTTTATTCTTGATTATAACACCATTCTCATCAAGATTATTCCTAAGGATCCACTTGGTTCCAATAATGTTATGTTCCTATGGTCTGGGAACTAGCTTCTAGTCTTTGCTTCTCTTGAACTGGTTCAGTTCTTTTTGCATAGCGACAATCAAAAATGGGTCTATGTTGGCATCTTCAAACATTTTAAGTTCAACCTGAGACATGAAGCTGGGGTGCATGGCAATGTTGAGGCTTCTATTTCTTGTTGTAACCACTTTGGCTAGCGTTGCCAATGATTTCATCTCTTGGATGATCCGTCAAATGCCTGATAGTTGCGGTCAATCTATTCTCAGCATCTTGACCTTCAATGGCTGGATCATGCTGGTCTTCACCAATATCCAATATACTCTGTCCTTCTTCAGGAATACATATCCCACCCTCTTCCACTTTTACAGAAAGAGGAGTGTCCTTGCTGGTTTGTTTATCCTTCTCTAATTCCACACCTGTATATTTAAAAGAGCTAGTAGCTCATTGGTAATCATTGATGATTCATCAAACACAATATTTACAAACTATTGTACAACTTAATTTTTCAAGATGTAGACTCTATAGGCTTGTTATGGTTGGTGTACCCAACAAAGATTCCTTCATAGGATTTGGTAGAAAACTTAGTCAAGTATGACATCCCATTATTGAGCACAAAGTAATTGCTTCCAAAGATCTTGAGATATACTAGATTTGTTTTCTACCTTTCATAATCTCATAGAGAGTCTTCTAATAATAGTTGTTGATTGAAGATCTATTCAGGACATGACAGGCAGTGTTCACTACCTCAACCCAAAAGTATTCAGGGAGAGAGGTATCAATAAGTAGTGCCTTGCCAGCTTCTATGAGAGTTCTATTTTTTCTCTTAGCAATTCCATTTTACTGGGGTGTTCTTGGAGAAGAAACTCCTGATGAATCACTTGTTCTTCACAGAACTTTGTCATGCCTTCTAACTGAAATTCATTACCATGGTCACTTTTCATTTCGAACATAGAACTGTGCTTTTCATTCTGAACTTGCCTAAGAAAGGTCATAAAGAAGCCAAGTGTTTTAGAATTTTCTATAGAAAGAAAATGAAAGACCCCCCCCCCCCCCCCCCCCGTAACACAAGACGCGACTGAGGGGAGTCTTATGTCTAGAACAGCCACCTTGCAGTAATGCCAACACATAGGTTAACCGATAATATATGATGCCTATCCTGCCGGCTAAAACCAATATCATCCTTGCCAACCCAAGACAAAGAAAAAATAGAAGTAAAAATCTACATAAGTATAAAAGTCCACATGTACATCAATAATTAGAAGCATCAACATGCTTCTAAAATATCAGAGTACATTTGTTGTGGTGGAGGTAGTGCTGGCTGTGGGGTCGGACGCTCCATTATAAATTTTTGATGAAATCTACCTCCGCCTCTATTGTTTCCTCTTCCAATATTGTCCTGCCGCCTTTTATAAATGGGGCCGACTTCTATTACGCCCTCGGCTGGCCTCTTACTACTTCCCAATTGATCATCCTCCAACCATTTCGCCATATCGATGATCTCTGCCAAACTCGAGTCTGCTTCAAACAAAAGGGCTTGCCTTAGGGGATGTTGCAAGCCTTTGTAGAACTACTTTTCATAACCACGGTCATCCAACTCGTAGGCATGAGCAAACCTAGCGAGGTGCTGAAACTCCCTTTGATATTCCATCACAGAATTAGATCCTTATGAAAGCTAGGGGTTAGATATGAAATACTCTAGAGGGGGGGGGGGGTATAGAGTATTTAGGGTTTATAAAATTTTTGCTAATTAATTCAATCTATTACTAGTGCTGCAGAAATTAAATTAAAAACACAAACTCAGCAACCTAAAAAGCACAGCCACAGCACAAACAAAAGAAAAAGGAGCAAACCAGACAACATAAGAATTTTATAGTGGTTCCCCTAAACTTGGGTACATCCACTCTTCTACCACCTTGGTAGGAATCCACTCAGGTTTTTGATCAGGTGACGGCCACGAATGAGCTTTTGATCAGGTGCTCAAAAACCAAATCTCAAGTCTTTTGATCAGGTGACTTGCAACCAGGAATAACTTTTGAAGTGATTTAAGAACCCTTTATACAGTGGGGGATGAGGGAGTGATTTTGTCTTCTCTTTCTCAAATACAACTCAGAAAACTCTAGTGGAAAAATGATGTTAGCAAAGGCTCCCCCTGAGATATAGAATGGTTCAGGAAGTTGAAGCCTTGCTGCAGGGTGATAGGTCTTCAATCTTTTTCTTTGACCAGAAGAACTACAGAAACTTCTTGATAGATAAAATGTTTATTGTCCTTTGAAAAATCCTGGGATGTAGAAGGAAGAAGACTCTTGATCTTGAATGTATGTTCTTCTTCTTCTTCAGCTTGCTGTTATTTTCTCTGGTCAAGGGCTATGGCTTCTTATCTCTTGACAGTGTTGTTGCCCTGTGAGCTCTATGTTTTGTATATTTTCTGTGTGACCTTTTTTATATTCTTGTATTGCTATATTCTGTTGTGTTCTATCGAGAGAGATGAAGACAATACCTTTTATATTTTCCATATAATTTCCCTTTGAAATTTGAATTCCTTTTTTCATGCAATGCTGACGGCCGGGAGAATATTTGCATTGATTGATTTCCCCAACTGTCCCATGGAAAAATGGCAAGCAATAATCGTGATGAAGACCATAATCAATGCTTGCTTATTATAACGGTAATATTCAGAGAATATTTATGCATTGATTACTCAGGAATTATTTCAATAGAAAAGAGACAGAGGGAGGAAAATATCTAAGTCTGGAACTTCACAAAAATCGTTTAGCAGAATTTGTCGACTTGTGTCCAGAGTTCGTCGAACAGAGAAGTCAAGTTCGTCGACCAGATAATCTTTGTTCGTCGAGCTGAGATCCACAATCATCAACCTAAGAACTGATAACTGCATTCTCTAGACCAGTCAATTCTGTGCATCAAGTTCGTCGAGATGAGAATATAACTTCGTCGACTGGAGTTCAGAATTCCATGTTTCTTGAAGTAACGTATCTAGAAATCTTTGACCTCAGAACTGGGTTCGTCGACCTGAGAACTAGTTTCATCGAGCTGAGAACTACTAAATGCTACTTGATAAATCTTGCCAAGTCTATGGTCTAAGTTCATCGAGCCGAGAAGGTGAGTTCGTCGACTGGAGTGTGATTCTGGACTTAGAATACTTAGTTGTTTATGGTCTTATAATGTTGAAGTAGATGATCCAGAAATCATTGAACTAAGAACCAAATTCGTCGAGCTGATATTCTAACTTCGTTGACTAGAGTGTGAAGCTGGACTTCAAATACTTAGATGTTTCTGGAATAAGATGTTGAAGTAGAATATCCAGAGATCGTCGACCTAAGAACTAAGTTCGTCGACCTGAGAACTAAGTTCATCGACTGGAGTTAATTGTGAAGAATTCTGTACTTGGTGTTGAAGTATACTCTGAAATTCGTCGACTTGAGATTCAAGTTTGTCGAGTTCAGCTCAGAGAATTGTCCCTGATTTCGTCGAGCTGAGCATGACTTTCATCGACCTGAATTCAACGAACGTCGAACTCATTTTCTGAGTTTGAGATTTCTCTAAGTCTTGAGTCTTCTGCAGTCTGTTGATGACTGGTCCATGTGGTGTTGACTCTAAGGACATAGTCTAGACTCTAGAACTCATACATGACCCTGGCTATACATGTTGGGTCAAATATCCTAGTTTAGTGAACCTAACACAAATCCAACTAGGGATCCAACAATCTCCCCCTATTTAGGTAAGGTCACTAATTACAGACTCTCATTAATAACAAAGCAATAAATCATATATCTGGCATGGAAAACTTAAATGTGCAGCAGATATATATATACACAGATCTTTGTATCAGAATATAAACAGACAGTTTTAAAATAATCAAAAGACTTAAACTATTCAAAGTTCATTTCTTCTTCTTCTCCTTGTGCTTCTCCTCTTTGGTTTTGTCTCCAGATTGTGTAAATATAATTTCCCTGTTAAGATCTGCAGCTTGAGACTTGGTCATTATCATGTCAGCAGCCCCAATGACATTAAGAGATGTAGCTGATTGATATTTTCTCGCATCAAGTCCGAAAACTTAATGCGGGTTAAACTCCAAAAAGGTTTACGCAGCGCGGCGCCCCGGGCGATTTTATTTAAGTAGAAAAGCGGATTTGATTTTATTTAAGAAAACGGGGCGCGCGTATTTATTTATTTGGATATAAAACGGGTTAAATCGAGTTTTAACGAAAGGAGGCAAGTGCACCTATCGTGTGTAGTACAGGATATTCCGGGTGGAATATCGAGGTCGTATTGTTCTCGGGGCCGGTTCGTTTATTTCTACTCTTCCCTGGAGGGGACTATTATTTTACCGATAATTTTATCTTGTCGGGATATTATTTATATAAAGAAAAGGCAGAAAATAAAAGCATAATAAAGGTGGAGCCGATGAAGAGCTCAGCTCGAGGGCACCGAAAAGACATTGAACTAAAATAAACGTTAAATAAAAAGAGCTCCTAAGTTTCTAATTAATTAGGGCGGAGACTTGGCCGTGGAGGCTCCACTAAAATGAACTCACCTATCTCTAGGACTATCGCTCACCTGAACATTAAGACTATTCGATCGGGCTCTCGTCCGACGAAGGATTCCTCTTAATGCCCGCATTACGTTAAGAACCCCGCTATTGGGTGGGGAACCCAATCCGGTAGAGTTGGCGCGCCTCCTCTCTCGAGGGTTAGTGCGGAACTCCATTTACCAAGGGGTGATCGGTCCATATGCACGGCCTCTCGGCTAGCTAGCATATGGACTACGGAAATAGGGCCCACACATCGATTATGTGGTCCTACGCGTCGTAAACCCCGGGCAAACCTTAAGTGATTTTTAATTAAATAGAAAAATAAGACCTTTAATTATTTAAAGGAATTTTTTCTGTCCCAATGCTCTTCGATACTGAGGGCTAAGAACGTTAGCCACTCATCGGAATGGGGACGGCAGCGATTGAAAGCAATAAAATTAAAGCAGAAAAATAAAGCAGGAAAATTAAAGCAGTAAATGGAAAGCAGTAAATTGCAAGTCCTACTCAAACGAGTAGGACTGAAATGAAAGCAGTAAAATTGCAAGTCCCGACGCAAATGCGTGGGCGGGAAAAAGAAAGCAAGTCCTACTCAAACGAGTAGGAGAAAATAAATGCATTTACAAGGGCATTCCAAATTATTACAGTAAAGACCGGCCATTTAACTCAAGTGAGTAGGCGGTAAATAAAAGCTAACACTCACGCACTCAACATAAAATTAAAACACACCCACTCTACAAGAAGTAAACACACTCCACTGAAATAAAATCCAGCCATTTAACTCAAGCGAGTAGGCGGAAAAATTAAAATACACACACTTGTTTGAATAAAATCCAGCCATTTAACTCAAATGAGTAGGCGGTAAAATAAAAATAACACACGCACACACTCTACAGGAATTGAAATAAAGCTATAAAAACTACTCATACACGCACACACACGTACAAAATTAAGAAAAACTAAGTGACTGAAAAATTAAAACTACTACATTTCTACCGCTAGAATGCGGTAGAAATGAATAAAAAGTGAAAATAAAATTAAAATGAGCAAAAGTTTTTGCAAAATAAACGAAAATTGCAAGTGCTCGAAAAATTGAAATGAATACATTTCTACCGATGGAATGCGGTAGAAATGCATAAAATGAAGAAATAAAATTTAAACGGGCAAAAAGTTTTTGAAAATAAGAGCAAAAACGAAGTGTTCGAAAAATTAAAACGACTATATAAACGTTCCTATAACTCCGCAAAAGTGATTAAAAAGTGAAAATAAAGTGAAAATGAAGAAAAGTATTACGACCTAAAAGGATAATCTAAGTTAGTGAAAAATCAAAACCACTTTGAAAACGCTTTTACTGGTTTATAGGAATGCATAAAAAGCTATAAAGAGCCTAAGTCTAACCAAAACTAAGTAAAAAATAACTAAGTATAATAACATGAAAATTAATCTCATACACCCACACACACACGTAGAAGAGAACAAAAATAATGTTAAAACAAAATAAAAGAAATAAGATTGCATAAGAGAGGCTTAGATCCATTTCAAAACCACATGAAGAGACAAAAATCTAAACATTTATTAAGCTAAAACGAGAGTTACAGAAGGCTAAAAACAAATATAAGAGAGGGGGAGAAAGTAACTTTACATAGCATGGAAATGCATCTAACAGCCGGCCCCTATACAAAATGGTACCAAAAAAAGTGGAACCCGGAATTCAGACAGGAATTCTGAATTTATAGAAAAAATTTCACGGGACACGCCCTCGGACACGGGCGTGTCCGGGGGCGTGTCTACACTGTTCACATGGCGGCCTTCCGATTTGACTGGAGATTTGACTTTGGCCGCAGAAAATCGGGACGGTCACGCCCCCTGTCACGGGCGTGACTATGGGCGTGTCGACACTATTAAGCAGAAGATTTCGGTGACTTGACGGCGAGTTGACGTTGCGGCGGAAAACACGGCGGTCACGCCCCTTGTCACGGGCGTGACGGTGGGCGTGTCGTGCGGCGATTAATGGCGTTGTTGACTTCGGGAGGTTGCCGGCGGCAGTTTGTCGGCCAGGTGGAGGAGTCACGCCCTAGGTCACGGGCGTGCCTCTAGGCGTGTCGGGTTGCTCGACGATTGTTGAGCGCGATTTCGTCGAAAGGAGTGCTCACGGCTTGGGTCACGCCCCGTGTCAGGTGACACGGGCGTGTCGACGGGCGTGTCAGCTGGGTCGACGATCGTTGAGCGCGATTTCGTCGATCTGGATGGTCACGGGCATGGGTCACGGGCGTGACTCGGGTGACACGGGCGTGACACGGGCGTGTCACGCTATTTCTTCAAAAAGATGTCATTTCTCTGTAATTTGACGTATCACGCCCTGGTCACGGGCGTGACCAACAGTACACGGGCGTGTACTCTGATTTTTTGGCAATTTTTCCTGAAAAATTCAGAAAACAAAAATAACTTTAAGTTAGAAAATATTTACAAAAAGGAAGCAATTTATTAAGGAAAAACAACTAAAAATTACAAAAAGAAACTAATACATCTTATTTAATGTATATAAAAACATGTATATTTACAACTCATCAAATACCCCCATACTTAAGCTTTTGCTATTCCAGAGCAAAAGTTGGAGATGAACTTATAATGAATTAAAGAAATCCTAAGTTTATCTACCGCTTGACTTAATTGAAAGAAGGATCAAAATGAATATCCAGGGTATACGAGTTAAATCGTAAATTATGCCAAAAATTTAAATAAAGGAAGAGTTTCAGCAAAAGACTTCTCGTTATAAGCAAATAGATAGCAAAAATTTTATTTGTGAGGCTAACAAAATAGATTGGATTTATGAAACTGTAGCTTGAAAAAATTAAAGGAAATAATTTAATTTACAAATTATGCTCTCAAAAAGATTTTAAAAAATAAATCTAGAATTTTTTTGAATTTGGCGGAGGGAGATATCGTGGGATATGAAGAAGGTTTTTTTTAGAGGCGAGGGTATATTTTTTCGCTCGAACCTCTAATGATTTTTTTTTTTTCGAATAAGGATGTTAGGAAAACGAAATCTTATTTTCCATAACATAATTTTTTTAACATCTTCATAATCCAATGTATATGTGTAGGAGTAATGAATTTTATCCTCTTACTCGATAACATATAATCTTTTCAAATATTGGATGCCTATGTTTACGGAACGAAATCTTATTCCCATTGACATAGGATCTTTTAAGGATCGAAATCATGTCAAATATGACATGAAAAAAAAAGGGATATAGTTTTTTCAAAAATAAAACTAGGTTTAATAAAAAACTTTTGAGAGCAACCTTTATAAATGAAACATTCCTAAATTTCAAAAAAAGCTTGGAGTTATCATAACTTGAAATCTAAGATTGTTATTTTTAACAAAATAAATATGCAACTATTTAGATAGATTAGAAGTGGTGCTGAAAATAGGTACTCTATTTAAAATAAAAAGCATACGAAATTTTTTTAAAACTTAACCCCAGATATCTAAATCTATCGTTCTCTAATTAATAAACGAATAGTAAGCAAAGAATTAAAATAATTCGCTTATAAATTAACTCGCAACTAGATTGTTGGAGAGCGAAAAAGGGTTAAGAATTGAGATATTCGATTTATTTGATACATTTTTTTTTTGATTTGTAGCGATTTTCTCTTTTTTTTTTTTTTTTTTTGAATTTTTAGTTATTGGCCCGTGAACAGACTCTTTGGGTGGTTGGTTCGATGAGTCGAACGCCGCGGGCATGCTAAAAAGCGAGGTTTACAAATAAGAAGAGGCGGGGAAGAAAGAGATTTATTTTTACAAAACATATTTACAAAGGAAAAGAAAAATATTTTTTTTTTTTTTTTTTTTTTGAGTTTTTGTTTTATAATTTTTTTAGTTTTTGTTTTATTATTATTTTTTTTTTGTTTTATTATTATTTTTTAGTTTTTGTATTATAAATTTTTTTGAGTTTTTAGATTAGAAAAACAAGGAAAAAAATTTTTTTTTTGGTTTAAAAATTTTTTGTTTGTTTTTTTTTTTGGGGTGCAGAAAAAACAGATGCAAAAAAAATTGGAAACTAAGAATACACCCCCATACTTAAACACAACATTGTCCCCAATGTTGCAATCTAAGTATGCGGAGCGAGTAATATACAAAAGATAATAAGGGCAAAATAAAGGGGAGGGGGTCGGAACTACCCTTACACGAGTTCGGGGAGGCCCGGGTGGAAACCCTGCATTATTTGAGAAGAAGTAGCCAAAAACATAACAGAAAAATAAAATGAAAAAGATAAACTCGGCCTAAAGGGTGCGGGCGGTAGGGGGCAAATGTGTAAGTGATGCGTAATCTAACGTCTTACCTGTTGAGGGGGATAGATAAGCGAGCCCCTAGTGCGCACAAGAGTGTGACGAGCCGAAGCGACCAAAAATGTTTTATTTATTTAATGTATTGATTATTGTTAGGTATTTATCAAAAAAAACATAGGTTTACGTCTGGAAAAGGAAGAAGGTAAAAACAAAAAAATAGAGACGAAAATTTTTTTTTGTTGTGCTCTTTTAGGAGATTTTTTAGTGTTTTTGCTACTTCTGTTTTTTTATATATATATATATATATATATTTTTATTTTTTTGGGTAAGTTTTTAATTTTTTTGGTTTGTTTTTGTGTTTTATTTTTTTAGTTTTATAGTTTTTTCAAATTTTTATGTTTTAAGGTTTTTCAAAATTTTTTTTTAGTTTTATAAGTTTGTCAATTTTTTTTTTTTGTTTTATAAATTTGTAATAATACTTTTTGTGGTGATAGTTTTTATTATGATTATGATTATTATTATTATTATTTTTGTTGGCCATTTTTTTATTTTGTTGAAAATATAGATAATAGGTAAAATTAATAGTATTCCAGAGTTCGAAATAACGACTCGAAAATTCCCCGGCAACGGCGCCAAAAACTTGATTGATATTTTCTCGCATCAAGTCCGAAAACTTAATGCGGGTTAAAACTCCAAAAAGGTTTACGCAGCGCGGCGCCCCGGGCGATTTTATTTAAGTAGAAAAGCGGATTTGATTTTATTTAAGAAAACGGGGCGCGCGTATTTATTTATTTGGATATAAAACGGGTTAAATCGAGTTTTAACGAAAGGAGGCAAGTGCACCTATCGTGTGCAGTACAAGATATTCCGGGTGGAATATCGAGGTCGTATTGTTCTCGGGGCCGGTTCGTTTATTTCTACTCTTCCCTGGAGGGGACTATTATTTTACCGATAATTTTATCTTGTCGGGATATTATTTATATAAAGAAAAGGCAGAAAATAAAAGCATAATAAAGGTGGAGCCGATGAAGAGCTCAGCTCGAGGGCACCGAAAAGACATTGAACTAAAATAAACGTTAAATAAAAAGAGCTCCTAAGTTTCTAATTAATTAGGGCGGAGACTTGGCCGTGGAGGCTCCACTAAAATGAACTCACCTATCTCTAGGACTATCGCTCACCTGAACATTAAGACTATTCGATCGGGCTCTCGTCCGACGAAGGATTCCTCTTAATGCCCGCATTACGTTAAGAACCCCGCTATTGGGTGGGGAACCCAATCCGGTAGAGTTGGCGCGCCTCCTCTCTCGAGGGTTAGTGCGGAACTCCATTTACCAAGGGGTGATCGGTCCATATGCACGGCCTCTCGGCTAGCTAGCATATGGACTACGGAAATAGGGCCCACACATCGATTATGTGGTCCTACGCGTCGTAAACCCCGGGCAAACCTTAAGTGATTTTTAATTAAATAGAAAAATAAGACCTTTAATTATTTAAAGGAATTTTTTCTGTCCCAATGCTCTTCGATACTGAGGGCTAAGAACGTTAGCCACTCATCGGAATGGGGACGGCAGCGATTGAAAGCAATAAAATTAAAGCAGAAAAATAAAGCAGGAAAATTAAAGCAGTAAATGGAAAGCAGTAAATTGCAAGTCCTACTCAAACGAGTAGGACTGAAATGAAAGCAGTAAAATTGCAAGTCCCGGCGCAAATGCGTGGGCGGGAAAAAGAAAGCAAGTCCTACTCAAACGAGTAGGAGAAAATAAATGCATTTACAAGGGCATTCCAAATTATTACAGTAAAGACCGGCCATTTAACTCAAGTGAGTAGGCGGTAAATAAAAGCTAACACTCACGCACTCAACATAAAATTAAAACACACCCACTCTACAAGAAGTAAACACACTCCACTGAAATAAAATCCAGCCATTTAACTCAAGCGAGTAGGCGGAAAAATTAAAATACACACACTTGTTTGAATAAAATCCAGCCATTTAACTCAAATGAGTAGGCGGTAAAATAAAAATAACACACGCACACACTCTACAGGAATTGAAATAAAGCTATAAAAACTACTCATACACGCACACACACGTACAAAATTAAGAAAAACTAAGTGACTGAAAAATTAAAACTACTACATTTCTACCGCTAGAATGCGGTAGAAATGAATAAAAAGTGAAAATAAAATTAAAATGAGCAAAAGTTTTTGCAAAATAAACGAAAATTGCAAGTGCTCGAAAAATTGAAATGAATACATTTCTACCGATGGAATGCGGTAGAAATGCATAAAATGAAGAAATAAAATTTAAACGGGCAAAAAGTTTTTGAAAATAAGAGCAAAAACGAAGTGTTCGAAAAATTAAAACGACTATATAAACGTTCCTATAACTCCGCAAAAGTGATTAAAAAGTGAAAATAAAGTGAAAATGAAGAAAAGTATTACGACCTAAAAGGATAATCTAAGTTAGTGAAAAATCAAAACCACTTTGAAAACGCTTTTACTGGTTTATAGGAATGCATAAAAAGCTATAAAGAGCCTAAGTCTAACCAAAACTAAGTAAAAAATAACTAAGTATAATAACATGAAAATTAATCTCATACACCCACACACACACGTAGAAGAGAACAAAAATAATGTTAAAACAAAATAAAAGAAATAAGATTGCATAAGAGAGGCTTAGATCCATTTCAAAACCACATGAAGAGACAAAAATCTAAACATTTATTAAGCTAAAACGAGAGTTACAGAAGGCTAAAAACAAATATAAGAGAGGGGGAGAAAGTAACTTTACATAGCATGGAAATGCATCTAACAGCCGGCCCCTATACAAAATGGTACCAAAAAAAGTGGAACCCGGAATTCAGACAGGAATTCTGAATTTATAGAAAAAATTTCACGGGACACGCCCTCGGACACGGGCGTGTCCGGGGGCGTGTCTACACTGTTCACATGGCGGCCTTCCGATTTGACTGGAGATTTGACTTTGGCCGCAGAAAATCGGGACGGTCACGCCCCCTGTCACGGGCATGACTATGGGCGTGTCGACACTATTAAGCAGAAGATTTCGGTGACTTGACGGCGAGTTGACGTTGCGGCGGAAAACACGGCGGTCACGCCCCTTGTCACGGGCGTGACGGTGGGCGTGTCGTGCGGCGATTAATGGCGTTGTTGACTTCGGGAGGTTGCCGGCGGCAGTTTGTCGGCCAGGTGGAGGAGTCACGCCCTAGGTCACGGGCGTGCCTCTAGGCGTGTTAGCTGGGTCGACGATCGTTGAGCGCGATTTCGTCGATCTGGATGGTCACGGGCATGGGTCACGGGCGTGACTCGGGTGACACGGGCGTGACACGGGCGTGTCACGCTATTTCTTCAAAAAGATGTCATTTCTCTGTAATTTGACGTATCACGCCCTGGTCACGGGCGTGACCAACAGTACACGGGCGTGTACTCTGATTTTTTGGCAATTTTTCCTGAAAAATTCAGAAAACAAAAATAACTTTAAGTTAGAAAATATTTACAAAAAGGAAGCAATTTATTAAGGAAAAACAACTAAAAATTACAAAAAGAAACTAATACATCTTATTTAATGTATATAAAAACATGTATATTTACAACTCATCAGTAGCCCTGGGTACTATTGCTTCTAGATGCAGTTTCATATAATCATCAACATTAAAAAACTTGTTAGCCTTAACAAACCTGTTCAGTTCTTCCTTTCTATACTTGGACATTGTAGTATATTCAGATGGAACCTTTCCTTCAGCTCTTGCTTTGTTGATCATGGATAGGCCAACCAATTCCTGGAATCTGGACATCCTAGCATTTGTAGCTGACTCTGGATCTTCAAATGGTACAGGAGGGGAAGCAGGTCTCTTGGTGCTTTCAGCCTTTTGATGTTCAGTGAATTTTTGTTGTTGATGTTGTGGATGCTGCTGCTTCTGTTGTTGGTACTGCTTGCCAGATGAATACTGTCTTTGCTGGCTGTTTCCTAAAGATGAGGACCTACCATGTTGTCTTTGTTAAGTATGAAACTGGGTAGTCCTTTAAGTTGATGAACTTAAAGCACCAGTAGCTGGTAGAGGAGGAGGAGGAGGATCCTTTCTGTATCTTTGAGGAGGTGGGGAATATCTTCTGCTTTTCTTCCTTTCTTTTTGTTGGTTTTTGGACAGCCACATCCATGCTGGCATTCCCTTATAAGGTGTGATCTTTTGAAGTATATAGTATGGTGTGTCATTTGCTGGATTTAATTTTGGTGCAGGAGGTGGAGAAGCTTTCCTCTTCTTAGACACTTTGTTTTTCTTGGGCTCATCATCTGAGTCCTCCTCCTCCTCATCATCATCAGTAGAATCTTGTGGATTATCATACATTATATTTATTTCTTTTAGGGCTTCAGTAGATATCAGAGGTTTCTTAGCCTGGGAGGGAGCTGGAGGAGGAGCTGGAACTAGAGATGGAGCTAGAGCTAGAGCTGGAGCTGGAGAATTGTACACTTCAGTGCTTTCAGCAACTGACTTATTTTCCTCTTCTATATCTATCATGATCAGTGCATCAAGATCAGGCAGTGGTGAATCATCCATGACAAAACTAGGACAAGAGGAGATGAGACAATGGGTGAAACATCTTGTGGTGGAGATGGAATGTCTTGTAACACCCACAATCTGTCGCATAGCATATAGCAGTAGGTCCGGCCGGGGCCCGACTCCGTATAACACAGACAGACTGGGAGTTTACTCAATGGAAACCATCTAACAAATCCAACGTCCTACACAGAGTCATTCTAGAGGAAATAATTAAAAGTTACATTAATAAAGAACCCAATAGTAGCATGAATGTCCATTAACAAGACACAAAATGAGCGTACGAATACACAAGTACAATGGCCTTAAGGCCTTAAAATTGTTTACTCAAATAGAAGTGTTTTCCAAACCTCGGCACGCAGGCCGGCCATACGTGAATAAAAGAAAACACTAAGCATTAGGACTTCGAGGGCCAGCACAGCAATTTGGGCTTTAGCCCGCTATTTATTGCTCGGCTCCACAACACCTGCAAGCACAATCCACCGCAACGGTGGCAAACCAAAGCAACGGTCAGCAATGTTGACCAAATTATAACGATCCCGCCCCCAATTCAGGGCTGCGATGCTCCTTCCTGGCACTTTATTAACATAAACCAAACAGTATATATATGCATTGCATCACAGGAGTTGGCACACAAGGCCACACGCCTCGTGCACTCAGGGCACATTCTCGGTGATCTGGTCAATGTCATGTCAATTTAATCCATAGACACCCCGACCTCACTACCGCCACTTTGACGGCCAAACTATGAGCATCTTTTCTTCCCGGCATGGGTCACATCAATTTAAGCCATAGACCACCAAAGACCCCCATCTATGGCAACGGCTCACACCGAATGACATAGAACGGGTACGGTTCCGCCTAACCCGTGCTCACATCGCAACGACAATTTAAGCCATATGTGTGGGTCAAACTTCTCCGAGTCCCGTTTTCGTTACACACTTAACATAACCTGGTTATGTTCAAGTTGGCTCCCAGGCCACCATGTTGGCATAATCACGTACCTGCTTAGTTTTCTGGGTGCACCTTGGAGTTAATCCCCAAGGCTCCCTATTACAATCAACCCCGTAGAAAACCCGAAAAACAAACATTCGCACAGAGTCTTCTCCGACCATTTATGCAATACAACATCACTGATCCAGACCAACTTGTCCGGGTAGGCTTCACACATCATGCCTATATCTGTTCTCAATTACGAACTCTTCATGTACACAACGGAGACTATTCATGTCTACCCGAAGGAACGCCTCAAACTCACCGCAAACTCGTGAGAGCGGGCTTCCCTATGCAAAAGAAGTAGAGCTTCACATGCTGAAGTAGAGAATTATTACCCTAGCATTCTTCCTTGGCACCATGGAAAAGTATGCTGATGAAAAGCACCGCCCCTCTCCTTGCCTCCGTAGATCCAAAGTCAGTTCGCGATTTGAAGCTCCGAAGCTCCGTCGGTGAACGGATCTAGACTTCTTCTACCTCGTTGCTCTCCCCTCTCTCTAGAAATTAGACAGAGAACCCGCGAATAGAAGATGAGGGTTTTGAAACCCTACACTCGGGTATATCCCAATAGGAATAACCTCCAGCCGTTGGATCCCAACATAAAGAAATGTACGACTATGATCCGGGTCTGACCTGGAAAAACTGTGCCGAACACCGCTCGGTTCACAAACCGCAGCAGGACACGTCCGCGATAAACTCAGACTATGTCGGGACATTTAGTCGAGACCCTATCAAGACCCCTATGTCGACACTCTGTGTTGACACTCTGTGTCGACACTCTGTGTCGACACAGCAGGCCCTGTGTCGACACAGCAGGCCCTGTGTCGACACAGCAGGCCCTGTGTCGACACAGCAGACCCTTTGTCGACACAACAGGCACTGTGTCGACAAAGCAGGCCCTATATCGACACAGCAGGCCCTGTGTCGACACAGCAGGCCCTGTGTCGACACAACAGGCCCTGTGTCGACACAGCAGGCCCTGTGTCGACACAGCAGACCCTGTGTCGACACAGCAGACTCTGTGTGTCGACACAGCAGACTCTGTGTCAAACACGCCATAACCCGCCAAGGACACGGCCTATGACACGCTCGTGTCCCAGGCTGTGTGACCACTGCCAAATTCCAAACTTATCTCAAAACGCCTCCCGTCGCTCTTTTGAGTTTCGGGGCATTACAACTCTCTCCCTCTTAAAAGAATTTCGCCCACAAAATTACATAAAAGAAAGATAAGCATAAAACTCAAATGTACCTGAGCAAAACAACTCCGGGTACTCCTCAAGCATAGTCTGCTCTCGCTCCCAAGAGAGCTCCTCCCGACTGCAATTGTCCCAACGGACCTTCACCATCCTGATCTCTTTATTACGTAGCTGCTTGACTTCCGAGTCCCCAATACGTACGGGCTTGACCCTCGTTGTCAACCAACTATCGACCGGCACTTGATCGACCGTGATCACTTGCGTAGGATCTTGCACCACCTTCCGTAGCACCGATATATGAAATACATCATGTATACCATTAAGCTCCACTGACAGCTTCAACTGGTACACTGGTTCACCAATCCGCTCTAGAACCTCAAACAGTCCAAGCTACCTCGGGCTTAGCTTCTTCAAGCGCCGCACCCGCGAGACACCCTCGAACGGCTTGATCTTCAAGTACACCTAATCGCCAATAGCGAACTCCACGTTCCTGTGCTTTACATTATAGTACTTAGCCTGGCGGTCCTGAGTGTTAAAATTCAACAAACCGCAGACGCCCCCTTGGATACCCTGTTGAAAACTCAACAAACCGAAGGAGAATACGCCCACTTATAATGTTGAAAGTTTTCCCGGATCGTGGAGTTAGCAGGGGTTATCTCAACAAAGCAGTAGCAACCAGCAACACATGCAGCACAAGCTTCTTTATTGATCAAGAGCAAACTTCTTTACAAGGCGAGACATACATGGCGAGACATGCTTCACCAAAACCCAACACCGGGAGAGCAGAGACAGTTACAAAGACAAGAACAAAAAACAAGCCGCGCGGACTCAATCAACAAGCCGCCGACCTACTGCTGTGGAGTCCGCTCAGTCCACCAGGTCGCTAGACCGCAACCCAAGCCGCGCGGACTCACCCTTATTCCAATGCTTAGCTCTTCACCGCCGATCTGCATGCCACCAGACCGCACAAGCTGCATCACCGAATGGAACAGTCCACCTGAAGCAGGCAACTTCCTGAACCCCAAACCAAGTCGCCAAAGAGAAGACCGCCTGGTCGCTATCCGCGACCTGCTGTTTACCGCCTGTTGCTTAACCGCAGAGTCCGCACTGTCCCTGACCGCAATCAGAGCCAAGTCCTGGCTTTCCAGCGCTATCCGCACAACCTGCACAGCACAACCGGGTCAACTCTCTATCCGCACGGACACCAAGGTCCAGACCGCAGCAACGTACGCGAGCTCAATTAATGTTCACTTACTTCGGTCCAGGTTCGATACTCCTGATGTGACATGAGTCCTATTTATAGGCACGATAATGAGTATGGTCACCGCCCTAGCCGATAGGATCACCGCCACAACCCGCAGCTAGAACAAGTGTGTCCGCCAGCCCGCGGACACACATTCCAGTTCGCGGCTCCTGTGCAGATAGCCAGTCCGCCCCAGCTTCTCCAAGGCCGGACTCTAGTATCCAGCCCGCCTTGCTGCCAGAGGCCAAGCCAGGACCACCACAGCCGGACTCCACAACAGCCGTGTCCGCCAATCTGCGGACAAGGCATCAGCCCGCAAAACCCGAGCCCGCAGCCTCGCCATCAAGGCACTTGCCGGACTCAGCGGACACCCGGCTACCGTCCGCATATCCCAAGTCCATTGCCTCATTGCCAAGGCACCTCCGGACTTAGCGGACACGCCAATCCAGTCCGCTAACAGCAGACTCCAGTCTACAACTCCTGAGTCCATAACCTCGTCACAAGGCTAAACCGGACTCAGCGGACTCCGGCTCCAGTCCGCACGCTCCTGCACAAGCAATTCTCCAGTCCGCATTTCCCCAAGCTAGCAAACAAGGCAACAACACTTCTACTACGCTTGACGGACTGAGAAACCAGCCCGCGCTCCACTGCGCGATCTCCCCGGACTGAGCCATCCTGGACTTGGTTCAATTCCCACCAAGTCCAGTCCGCTGGCCACAAGGGCCAGTCCGCACTTACTGGCGGACACTGGATCTAGCCCGCCATACCGGGCAACCTCCAGTTTCTGTCCGCGCTGACCGGCGGTCTCCGCGGCTTCCACTTGCCGCTTCACTAGAGCAAGACTAAGGCAACTGCCAAACCGGTCTGCCGAGCTCCAGTTCTTCAGTCCGCTTCATGCCGGACTCCGCGGATAACATTCCTATCCGCCCGGTTACTTCCTGGGAGTCAACCGCCTGATGAGCATACACTGGCCTGTCAGACCGCCGCTGCTGTCCGCGTAGTCTGCACGAACAAACCGCCCAGGCCGCCACAGAGCAAACCGCCTGCAACATCCCTGCCGACCTAGCAGTCCGCCAACCCTGTCCGCGTAGTCCGCGCGGATAGGTTTCCCAAGCCTTCCATTCACCCACTTTCAGTTCACAGAATTCAACACTCCCCCTTGAAATGAGAAGTGGTGAATAACTCCAGCAGCTCCCGTAACCTTGCACCTGGTCCTTCCGATAACATCTACGAAGAGATGTCCAAGACATAGTCCTCGCCCCGCATATCATGGACCATGAGGGAGCCCTCCAGCATCTCCGAAAAAGAGTCATGCTTCCCTCTGCCTTCTTCAGCTTCAACCTCTACTCTTGCATCACAGGAGTATCACCAACTTCCTTGGACACTGAAGTCCAAGCCTCGTTGCCTCTGAGAGAA
Organism: Platanthera guangdongensis; assembly: GCA_039583875.1. Taxonomy (NCBI): domain Eukaryota; kingdom Viridiplantae; phylum Streptophyta; class Magnoliopsida; order Asparagales; family Orchidaceae; genus Platanthera; species Platanthera guangdongensis. The sequence goes on from CM077160.1 coordinate 83,344,472, forward strand.
GTCACCTCTTCAGACTTGGTGTCAACCACCTCCTTGATTCTAGTGGGGTCATTACAGCCAGAAGTACCTTGCTCGACCTGAGGGCTAACAAGGAAACACGGAACCAAGTCCGTCATATTCCCTTCACAATATCGAGCTGGTGGCTTACTGATCCTCTTCGATCTCCGAAGAACCTGATCATGGCTAACCACCTCCGCTGCTATTGAACCAGCTCCGTTCCCGGGCAAACCCGGAACAATGCTCCCTTTGCTCCCTGAACAAGACGCCTCCTTACTGGAACCAAAAGCATCTGGAGCAACGCTCCCCCTGCTACCTGAACCAGAAGACTCCCCTCTTGAACAAGAACTGCCTGGAACATCGCTCCCCTTGCTTCCTGAACCGGAAGCCTCCGCCTTCGAGCCAGAAGATCCTGGAGCATCGCTCCCCCTTCTTCCCGACTCTGATGCCTTTGCCCCGGAGCTAGAACAACCTAGAGCACCTGGTGACTCAGGCAACTCCACTTCCTTAGCAGCAGCCTCCTTCAGCCCACCATCTGACCTGCTTATCTCTAGCTCCACATAAGAGCTACCCCAATACGGCGTCAACTCATCAAAAACAATGTCTCTCAACACTATGAGTTTCATCGTCGCAGGATCCATTCACCTCCATCTTCTTCTCTGCTCATCATACCCAACAAAGACTAGCTTTGTCTTGAGAGCACCCGGAGAGTGTATATAGCAGGTAGATCCAAACACCAGAAGGTGCTTCACTGAGGGCTTCACTCCGAACATCAGCTCATAAGGAGTCTTCATTATGATCGGACTAAGAGGCATCCGGTTGATGACATGAGCAGCACAGGCTATTCCCTCCGCCCAAAGAGCCTTCGGAACTCCTTTACTCTGAAGCCAACACTTGCAGGTCTCCGTTAACCAACGGATCATCCGAGCTGCAATACGACCCTGTTGTGAAGTATGTCCACAAGAAAGCTCCATCCGGATCCCTTTCTTCCTGCAAAAGCGTGAGAACTCGGTTGAGCCAAACTCACCACCGATACTTATCCTCAACACCTTGATCCTCAGGCCAAGCTGGTCTTCCACAAGCTTCTTGAACTCCACAAACAAGCGTACCATGTTGGACTTCTTCTTCATAAAGTATATCCAAGTATACCCAGAATAGTCATCAACAAATATCAGCATGAACCTGCTGCCTCCAAGACTGGCCGTGACGGTGGGTCCCACCAGAGCACAATGGACAACCGCCAATGGTGCATTACATCTGGATTGTGCTTTGTCGACCATGAAGCGATAGGCTCCACTTTCCTGACATCCCGCACACCCCCGACCATCGCCATAGGATGACAATCTAGGCAAGCCTCTTACGAGTCTTCTTTCCGCCATTGCTTTCAGCTTGTCCATCCCTACATGCCCCGGTCTTTCATGCCAGATAGAAGCACTATCACTGGCATTCATCCGATCAACTCCAGAACTAGTTGATATCCCAACTACGTTCTTCTCCTTCCTCCCTACCTGAGCAACGTTCGCCGAGAGCAAGACAACCTTGCACTCCTTCCGAAGATGACCTTGCTGCTTGCATTTATAGCACCGTGGTCCTTCCTTCCTCTTCCTATCACGCCTAGGAGAAACACTCCTTTCTTCCTGATACGAAGTAGAGGGACCATCTTCAGCAGCAACCTTCACCTCCTTCCTGAACAACCCATCAAGGGAAGTCCAGACCTCCGCAGCTGACTGACATCCACTGATGTGGTCCAAGAGCTCCGATGAGATCACCTGCTTGAGAATAGACTCCGCTTTCGCATTTGCCTCCTTCCAAGCTCTCATCGCCTCAGCATTGCCAGCAGTATCCTCTTGTCTTCCTGCTCCGCATACAACCTCCCAAAGGTCCTCGCCAAGAAGAAAGCTCTTCATACATGACTTCCACCGTTCACAGTTTGTCTCTGTAAGGAGATCAATTCCAAGACAGCTTGCATCCTCCACTGCCATGGTTCTACCACTGGTTTCCTCTACAGACGAGCAACTACTTCCATTGAGCACTGCTTGACCACTCCAACAACCTCGCTCTGATACCATGTTAAAATTCAACAAACCGCAGACGCCCCCTTGGATACCCTGTTGAAAACTCAACAAACCGAAGGAGAATACGCCCACTTATAATGTTGAAAGTTTTCCCGGATCGTGGAGTTAGCGGGGGTTATCTCAACAAAGCAGTAACAACCAGCAATACATACGGCACAAGCTTCTTTATTGATCAAGAGCAAACTTCTTTACAAGGCGAGACATACATGGCGAGACATGCTTCACCAAAACCCAACATCGGGAGAGCAGAGACAGTTACAAAGACAAGAACAAAAAACAAGCCGCGCAGACTCAATCAACAAGCCGCCGACCTACTGCTGTGGAGTCCGCTCAGTCCGCAACGTCGCCAGACCGCAACCCAAGCCGCACGGACTCACCCTTATTCCAATGCTTAGCTCTTCACCGCCGATCTGCACGCCGCCAGACCGCACAAGCTGCGTCACCGAATGGAACAGTCCGCCTGAAGCAGGCGACTTCCTGAACCCCGAACCAAGTCGCCCAAGAGAAGACCGCCTGGTCGCTATCCGCGACCTGCTGTTTACCGCCTGTTGCTTAACCGCAGAGTCCGCACTGTCCCTGACCGCAATCAGAGCCAAGTCCTGGCTTTCCAGCGCTATCCGCACAACCTGCACAGCACAACCAGGTCAACTCTCTATCCGCGCGGACACCAAGGTCCAGACCGCAGCAACTTACGCGAGCTCAATTACTGTTCACTTACTTCGGTCTAGGTTCGATACTCCTGATGTGACATGAGTCCTATTTATAGGCACGATGATGAGTATGGTCACCGCCCTAGCCGATAGGATCACCGCCACAACCCGCAGCTAGAACAAGTGTGTCCGCCAGCCCGCGGACACACATTCCAGTTCGCCGCTCCTGTGTAGATAGCCAGTCCGCCCCAGCTTCTCCAAGGCCGGACTCCAGTATCCAGCCCGCCTTGCCGCCAGAGGCCAAGCCAGGATCACCACAGCCGGACTCCACAACAGCCGTGTCCGCCATTCTGCGGACAAGGCATCAGCCCGCAAAACCCGAGCCCGCAGCCTCGCCATCAAGGCACCTGCCGGACTCAGCGGACACCCGACTACCGTCCGCATATCCCAAGTCCATTGCCTCATTGCCAAGGCACCTCCAGACTTAGCGGACACGCCAATCCAGTCCGCTAACAGCAGACTCCAGTCCGCAACTCCTGAGTCCATAACCTCGTCACAAGGCTAAACCGGACTCAGCGGACTCCGGCTCCAGTCCGCACGCTCCTGCACAAGCAATTCTCCAGTCCGCATTTCCCCAAGCTAGCAAATAAGGCAACATCACTTCTACTACGCTTGACGGACTGAGAAACCAGCCCGCGCTCCACTGCGCGATCTCCCCGGACTGAGCCATCCTGGACTTGGTTCAATTCCCACCAAGTCCAGTCCGCTGGCCACAAGGGCCAGTCTGCACTTACTGGCGGACACTAGATCTAGCCCGCCATACCGGGCGACCTCCAGTTTCTGTCCGCGCTGATCGGCGGTCTCCGCGGCTTCCACTTGCCGCTTCACTAGAGTAAGACCAAGGCAACTGCCAAACCGGTCTGCCGAGCTCCAGTTCTTCAGTCCGCTTCATGCCGGACTCCGCGGATAACATTCCTATCCGCCCGGTTACTTCCTGGGAGTCAACCGCCTGCTGAGCATACACTGGCCTGTCAGACCGCCGCTGCTGTCCGCGTAGTCCGCGCGAACAGACCGCCCAGGCCGCCACAGAGCAAACCGCTTGCAACATCCCTGCCGACCTAGCAGTCCGCCAACCCTGTCCGCGTAGTCCGCGCGGATAGGTTTCCCAAGCCTTCCATTCACCCACTTTCACTTCACAGAATTCAACACTGAGCGATTAGCAACCTCTCCCGAATGGTTCTCACCAAAGAAGTAGCATCCTCCACCTCTTGTAGCTTGTACAACTTTGACTCGCCCATTTCCAACCAAGACAACAGCGTGCGACATCTTCTACCATAAAGGGCCTCGAAGGGCGCCATTTGTATGCTTTCCTGGTAGCTATTGTTGTACGCGAACTCCACCAAGTATAGGTGGTCTTCCCACTGCTTTCCAAAGTCCAAGACACACATGCGAAGCATGTCTTCGATCGTCCTATTGACCCTCTCGGTCTGACCATCCGTCTGCGGATGGAAGGCTGTGCTAAAACTCAGCTTTGTTCCCAACATCTGCTGCACCAGCCTCCAATCATTGGACGTGAACTGCCCATCTCGGTCACTCACGATGCTGCGGGGCACACCATGAAGCCGCACAATATTATCTACATACAACTTTGCCAATTTCTCAACCGGATCATCCTTCCTATGCGGAATGAAGTGCGACACCTTTGTTAGACGATCTACGACAAGCCAAATGGCGTCGTTCCCCTTTTGCGACCTTGGCAACCCATGCACAAAGTCCATAGTAATGTCGTCAAACTTCCACTCCGGAATAGACAAGGATTTCAAGAATCCTCCCGGCATTTGACACTCCACTTTCACCAAGGCGCAAGTTTGACACTTCGCCACATAGAGCGCCACATTCGTTTTTAGTCCTGGCCACCAAAACAATTTCTTAACATCGCGGTACATCTTCGTGCTCCCCGTGTGAATTTAGTACTTGGTATTATGCGCCTAGTACAACAATTCCACCCGCAAATTGGCCACGTTTGGGACGCACAGACGACCGTCCTTCCAAAGCAACCCATCCTCAATGACAAATTGGGAATTTTACCCATCTAGAGCTTTAACCATGATCTGCTTCATGTGGCCATCCAAATCCAAAGCCTGCCGAATCCAGTCAGCCAGGTCATACTGGAGTTCAGTACAATTCAATAATGCTTCAGCACTTGATTGCTTGTCTACGCAAGAGATCTCCAACGCCTCTAACTACAGAACCGACCGCTCGTCGTGGATCGAGAACCAATTGGCTTGAGCTTGCGCCCGGCGACTCAACGCGTCCGCAACCGCATTGCCCTTACTAGGCACGTAGTGGATCTTGAATGTATAGTCCCCTAGGAACTCCATCCACCTACGCTGCTGCATGTTCAGATCTTTCTGATCCAGCAAATATTTCAGGCTCTTGTGATCGGTGTAGATATCAATCTTCATACCGTACAAATAATGTCTCCACTGCTTCACGGAAAAAATCACGGCCGATAACTCCAAGTCATGGACCGAATAATTCCTCTCGTGCACCTTCACCTGTCTCGAGCCATATGCTATAACGCTTCCATGTTGCAGTAGCACGCAACCCAAACCACTGCCCAAAGCATCGTTATAAATCTTAAAACCTTCGGTCCCACACGGTGAACTAAGAACTGGCGTTGTGGTCAACCGACACTTCAACTCCTCAAAAGCTCACGCACACTCCGGCATCCAAACGAACTTCTGCTCTTTCCTCATCAAAGTAGTGAGAGGTAACGCTATCCTCGAGAAGTTCTCCATGAAGCGCCTATAATAGACGGCAAGCCCCAGAAAGCTCCGGACTTCCGCTGCCGTAGAAAGCTCAGGCCACTCGCATATCACAACAATCTTCGCCGGATCCACTGTAATACCCTCTCCGCTCACTATATGACCGAGGAATGGCACTGAGGACAACCAAAACTCGCATTTCGAGAACTTGGCATACAATTGATTCCTCCTTAGCGTCTCCAAAACCAAATGAAGATGCCTTAAGTGATCTTCCTCACTCTGCGAGTACACCAAAATGACGTCGGTGAAGACAATCATGAAATTGTCCAAGAACTCCCTGAAAGTCCTATTCATCAAATCCATGAACACTGATGGCGCATTTGTCAGCCCAAATGGCATGACAGTAAACTCGTAATGCCTGTATCTCGTACTGAACGTTGTCTTAGGGATATCACTCTCCCTTATTCTCAGCTGATAGTAGCCGGACTTAATATCCAACTTAGAGTACACCGTCGACCCGACCAACTGATCAAAAAGATTATCGATCCTTGGGATTGGGTACTTGTTCTTCTCCGTCAACTTGTTCAGTTCTCAGCAATCAATACAAAGCCTCAAGCTTCCATCGTTCTTCTTAACAATGAGGACCGGTGCGATCCAAGGCGACGAACTTGGACGCACAAACAATTGCTCCAACAACTCTTGAAGTTGCACCTTAAGCTCCGCCATCTCCTTAGGCGCTAGCCGATACGGAAAGCGTGACACAGGATTCACACCTGACACTAGCTCTATTGTGAAATCTATCTCTCGCTGCGGCCGTGCTATAGGAAGATCGCTAGGGAACACATCAGGGTACTCCGATACCACTGAAATACTGTCCAACGTGGTCTTAGGCTTTGTAACCTCCACTAGCGTAAAGAAGAGCTCTGCTTCAGCACGAACCGCCTTCACCACCTGAAGAGCAGACATCAACGTCTTGCTCGACCCTTTCAAGCCCGTAAAAGTGGTCTCGCGACCTGCTCCCAGCTTGACTACCTTGCGACCGCAATAAATATAGGCTTGCTGCTCCGAGAGCCAGTCCATGCCAAATATAACGTCGAACTCCACCAGCGGTAGTAACGATGCTTGCAGCTCGAACTCTAGATTCCCAATGTGAATCTTAACACCGCGGATTTTATCCGCGCGCATCGAACACCCATTCGGTAACAACACATACAACTTATCCTTCGTAATCGAAGAAGATACTCCGATGTGCAATATGAATCCTTCGGACAAGAAGAATTGTGAAGCTCCCGTATCAAAGAGTGCTTTTGTCGGATTCTCATAAATCAAAACAATTCATAAACAAGCAGTGGTAAGGTAATACACACATAATAATTATTTAAAACCATTTGACTTGATATAAATTTAAACCAAACCTGTCACCACATCCGCTTGTTTAATGGCCTCCTGTTGGCCAAGATTATAAACCCTTAGTTTAGCTGGAGCATAATGGGACGCGGTTGACTCCACCGCCTTACCCTCTCTTCATATGATGCTCCCGGCTTCCTTTCAGACTTGGGACGTCCGCTCCAGCAGTTATGGGCAGGGTGCCCCGGCTTCCCACAAGTAAAACATGCACCCAGGGTCCGACCCATAGTCACCCCAGAAGCACCGGAAGAAGGTGCTCGACCCGAAGTCCTAGCCTTCTTAAAGAACTTACGGTACCCAGACTTTGAGGTAGTCGACACCTTGAACTCCGTCTTTTTATCACCAAAGCTTTTCTTTGCTTGAACATTCTTCATGTCCTTCTCCAAGGACCGGGCCGTGTTGACCAGGGTCAAGAAGCCCTGCGTCATCGGCCCCGAGAGTAGTAGCCTCAAGTCATCTCTCAGTCCTTCATAGAAAAGGTTCATCTTGCGCTCCTCATCAATGAATGTTGAGCTAGCATACCGACCCAAATGAGTAAACTCGTGGAGATACTCATCCACGCTACTCTCTCCTTGCGCCAATTTTAGAAACTCATTCTCCAAAGCAATCCTCTAAGTCGGAGGGAGGTACCTAGCCAAGAACAGTCTCGAGAACTCCTCCATTGTGACGTCTATAAGTTGCCTTCCTCTCAATAGATGCAGCTCCAAACCATCCCACCACAGCCTAGCATCTCCATCCAATAGGAACGTCGCTATAGTGGTCATCTGCCACTCCTCCGTCTCAATTGCTGTCAGGACTCTCTTCACTCGGGAGAGCCAATCTTCAGCTTGCGATGGGGTTCCCAACCCCGAGAACACAGGAGGATTAAATCTCATAACATGTATGAGTTGTCTCTTGTTTGCCCTCCTCGGCACCAACGGCTCCACTACTACCTGCTCCACTCTTCTCGGCTCAACCTCTGGAAGAGGTACCTACTCCATCGTAGGAGCAGGCTGCTTGATGCGGGTTAAAACTCCAAAACTTATTACGAGCACGCGGCGCCCCGGGCGGTATTATTTAAGGAAAAAGGTGGATATGATTTTATTTAGAAAACGGGGCGTGCAGATTTATAAGTTTGGATATAAACCAATGAAATCGAGTTTTAATGAAAGAAGGCAAGTGCACCCATCGTGTGTAGTACAGGATAATTCGGTGTGGAATATCAAGGTCGTATTGTTCTCGGGGTCGGTTCGATTATTTCTACTCTTCCCTAGAGGGGACTATTATTTTACCGATATTACTTGTCAGGTAATTTTTTATATATAAACAAATACAAAGGCAATAAAAATAAAAGCACTTAAAAGATGGAGCCGATGAAGAGCTTAGCTCGATGGCATCGAATAAAATTGAACTAAAATAAACATTTAATAAAAATAGATCCTAAGTTTCAAATTAATTACGGCGGAGACTTGGCCGTGGAGGTTCCACTAAAATGAGCTCACCTAGCTATAGGAATATCGCTCACCTGAACGCTAAGACTATTCGACCGGGCTCTCGTCCGATGAAGGATTCCTCTTAACGCCCGCATTACGCTAAGAACCCCGCTATTGGGTGGGGAACCCAATACGGTAGAGTTGGCGTGCCTCTGATCTCGAGGGTTAGTGCGGAAATCCATTTACCAAGGGGCGATCGGTCCATATGCATGACCTCTCGGCTAGCTATCGTATGGACTACGGAAATAGGGCCCACACATCGATTATGGGGTCCTACGCGTGGTAAACCCTAGGCAAACCTTAAGTTAATTTTAATTAATTAGAAAAACAGGACCTTTAATTATTTAAAGCAATTTTATTTGTTCCAATGCTCTTTGATACTGAGTGCTAAGAACGGTTAGCCACTCATCGGAATGGAGACGGCTTGCGATGAAAAAGCAGAAAATTAAAGCAGTAAATGAAAGTGATAAAAGAAAGCAGTAAAAGAAAACCAGTAAATTGCAAGTCCTACTCAAATGAGTAGGACTGAAATGAAAGCAGGAAATTACAAGTCCCGGCTCAAATGAGTGGGCGGGACAAAATAAAGCGAGTCCTACTCAAACGAGTAGGAGAAAATAAATGCATCCACGCACGCACTCTACTGAAAATTAAAAACACACACATAGACCTATCATTTAACTCAAATGAGTAGGTGGTAAATAAATGCTAGTACAAATACTACTCAAATTATTACAGACAAATAAAGACCTGCCATTTAACTCAAATGAGTAGGCGGTAAATAAAATCCTGCCATTTAACTCCTAGCGAGTAGGCGGAAATAAATCCTAAAACTTACGCACTCTACTTGAAAGTAAAACACACGCACACAACAGTAAATTGAAAACACATGCACACAAGTCCTACTCAAATGAGTAGGAGAAAATTAAAGTGGGTCGTACTCAAACGAGTAGGAGAAAATAAATGCACACACTCTACAGAAATTAAATACTCACACACACAAATCCTACTCAAATGAGTAGGTGGAAAATAAAGACGGGTCATTTAACTCAAATGAGTAGGCGGAATTAAATACAACTCACGCACACACTATGCATGAATTGAAATAAAGCTATAAAAACTAACACATACACGCACGCATACATACAAAAATAAGAAAAACTAAGTGCTTTAAAAATTAAAACAACTACATTTCTACCGCTAGAATGCGGTAGAAATGCATAAAAAGTGAAAATAAAATTTAAAGGAGCAAAAAAGTTTGCAAATAAACGTAAAGTGCAAGTGCTCGAAAAATTAAAACGAATACATTTCTGCCGCTAGAATTCGGTAGAAATGAATAAAATGAAGTCAGAAAAATGAAAGGAGCAAAAAGTTTTTGAAAATAAAAGGTAAAATGAAGGGCTTGAAAAATTAAAATGACTATATCTTCATTCTTATAACTCCGTAAAAATGCATAAAAAGAGAAAATAAAGTAAAAAGAACGAGAAATTTTACAACATAAAAGGAAAAATCTAAGTTAATGAGAGATAAAAATGACTTTGAAAATGCTTTTATTGATTTATAGAAATGCATAAAAAGCTATAAAAAGCCTAAGTCTAACATGTTTAAGTGAAATTTAACGAAGTATAAAAGCATGAAAACTACTCTCATACACACACACACATTTTAAAAGAACAAAATCAAAGTTAAAATAAAATAAAAGAAATAAGATTGTATAAGAGTGGGCACATAAATGAAGTCCAAAGCAATGTAAAGGGAGAAAATTTACGAATTTTATTGAACTAAACAGGAGATTACAAAGTTAAAAATAAAGGAGAGGGGGAGAAAATAACTTTACATAGCTTTGGAAATCATCTAACAACCGGACCCTATACAAAATGGTTCAAAACATTGGAACCCTTAAGTCATACAGAAGTGGGGAATTTATAGAAAAAATTTTCAAAGTACACGCCCTCTGACACAGGCGTGTCAGGGGGCGTGTTGACATTGTTCAAAAGACAGCTGTCCGATTTGATTTGAGATTTGGCTTGGCGGCTGAAAATGTGGCGGTCACACCCCAGGTCACGGGCGTGACATTGGGCATGTCGGCTTTATTTATCATCAAAATTCGGCGATTTGACGGCGTTGTTGACTTCGGGAGGTCCACGTGGCAGTCACGCCCCTAGTCACGGGCGTGACAGTGGGTATGTTGGGGAGGTTGAACTGGGCGTCGTTTGCATCAAAAGTCGCCGGCGGCGGTTTGTCGGGCCAGGTGGAGGAGTACACGCCCGTGTCGCACCTTGACACGGGTGTGTCGGGTTGAGTCGACGAATGTCGAGTGAAGAATGTCGAGAGATGGTCACGGGCTTCGGAACGGGGCGTGTCACGTTACACGGGCGTGTCACTCATGGGACACGGGCGTGTCCTTGTTGGGTCGACGAACGTCGAACGGAAAATCGTCGAGCAGAAAATCGTCGAGCAGGCTGACACGGGTCAGGTCACGGCCGTGTTACATTTGACATGGCCATATGACAAGGCATGCCACATAATTTTTCTTCAAAAATGCTGATTCACTAGAATTTGACGTGTCACGCCCAGGTCACGGGCGTGACCAGTAAGAACACGGGCGTGACATTACTATTTTTGGTAGATTTTTGGATTTTTTATGAAAAATAAAATAAATAAGTTAACAAAATATTTACAATAAAAAGAGCATTTTATTGAAGAAATTTAACTAAAAACAACAAAAGAAAATGAAAAATATTTAAATAATGTACATAAAAATAGGTATATTTGCAACTAATCAAATACCCCCATAATTAAGCTTTTGATATTCCAGAGCAAAAGTAGGAGATGAACTTATAATGAATTAAAGAAATCCTAAGTTTAGCCACCGTTTGAATTAATTGAAAGAGATATCTAAATAAATATCTGGGGTATTAGAGTTAAATCCTAAATTATGCCAAAAATTTAAATAAAGGAAGAGTTTCAGCTAAAAACTTCTGATATGATCGAATAGATAGCAAAAAAATTTATTTGTTAGGCTAACAAAAATAGATTGGACTTATGAAAACTTGACCTTGTAAGAATTACAGGAAATAATTTAATTTACAAATTATGCTCTCAAAAAGATTTTAAAAATAAATCTAGATTCTTTTTGAAATTGGTGGAGTAGGATATCATGGTATATGAAGAAGGCTTGAATTTTAGAGGCGAGGGTATATTTTTTCGCTCGAACCTCTAATGAATTTTTTGGCTTGAAAATGGATGTTAGAAAAACAAAATCTTATTTTCCATAACAAAACTTTTTTTTACAATCTTCATAATAATCCAATGTATATGTGTAGGAGTAATGAATTTTATCCTCTTACTCCATAACATATAATCTTTTTAAATATTGGATGGCTATGTTTATGGAACGAAATATTATTTTCATTGACATAGGATCTTTTAAAGATCAAAATCATGCCCAGTATGACATGAAAAAAGGTGATAGGTTTTTGTTCAAAAATAAAACTAGGTTTAATAAAAAGTTTTTGAGAGCCACTTTTATAAATTAAACGTTCCTAAAATTCGAAAAAAAAACTTGGAGTTAACATAATTGAAATCTAAGATCGTGATTTCTAACAAAAGAAATGTGCAGTTATTTAGATAAGTAGAAGTAATTCTGAAAATAGGTCTCTATCTAAATAAAAAATAGCATAAATTTTTTTTAAAAAACTTAACCCCAGATATCTAAATCTATCGATCTCCAATTAATAAACGAATAGTAAGCAAAGAATAACTAAAATTCACTTCTAAATTAACTCGCCACTATATTTTCGGAGAGCGAAAAAGCTTAAGAATTGAAAAATTCGAATTTATTCGTTACATAATTATCAAAAAAAAATTGGAATTTTTTAGAGTTTTTATCATTTTTTTGTGTGTAATTTTTTTGATTTATTATCTTTTTATTATTATTTTTAGAGTTTATTCTTTCCTTTTTTTTTTCTTTTTTTCTTTTTTTTAGGATTTTTGGTTTTTCTGAAAAGTTTTACAAAAAAAGAGTACAAGGTAAAAACTCGAGGGCCTGCGAACAGAATCTTATTTAGGTGGTTGATTCGATGAGTCGAACGTCGCGGGCTTGCTAAAATGCGAGCTTTTACAAATTAGAAGAGTGGGGAAGGAAAGAGAAAGATTTATTTTTATACAAAAAATATTTACAAAGTAAAAGAAATAATTGTTTTTTTTTGAATTTTTATTTTATGAAATTCTTTTGAACTTTTTGTTTTATAATTTTTTTGAATTTTGTGGTTTTATGAATTTTTGAAGTTTTTTTGATTATTATAAAAAACAATGATTTTTTTTTTGAGATTTTAATTATTTTTTACATTTTTTTTGCAGAATAGGAAAACACCCTCATACTTAAACCCAACATTGTCCCCAATGTTGCTATCTAAGTATGCGGAAAAAATATTTTACAAAATTAAATATGCACAAAAATTAAAGGAGAGGGTAGAAGCTTCCCTTATAGGAGTTCGGGGAGGCCCAGGTTGAGACCTTGCATTATTAATAAAAAGCAAAAAGATAACGAAAAAAACAAAAAAAGATAAACTCGGACAAAAGGTATACGGGCCGGAGGGGGCAATTGTGTGGGGGACTTGTAAGCTAACGTCTTAGCTATATGAGTGCGACAGAACTGCGAACCCCAAGTGCGCACAAGAGTGAAGCGCGGCGAAGCAAAAAAAAATAGATATATAATTTTGTTTTGTAAAAGGTTTATTTATTTAAATTGTTATTATAATATATTTTGGCAAATTTTTTTTTTTTAAGTTTTTAAGTTTTGTAGATATTTGTATTTTTTGTTGCTTTTTAGTTTTTATGTTTTTGAGAATTTGAAGTTTAAACTCGGCCTAAAACGATGTCATTTTATTTATATGTTTTTATAGGCAAGAATAACATAATTTTTTTAAAAAAAAATTTAAGTTTTTTTACGTTTTTTTAAAGTTTTTTTTAAGTTGTTTAAGCTTTTTTAAAGTTTTTTAAATTTTTTTATGTAGTTTTTTTAATTCATAATAATTACATAATTTTTTAAGATTTTAATTTTTTTAAGTATGTTTTGAAGTAGTTTTCGAGTTTTTGTACATTTTTTTAAGTGCTTTTTTTAAATGTTTTAATTTTTATTAATAATACTTATTATTAATTTTAATTTTGGTGGCCATTTTTTTTAAATATATATAATAGGTAAAATTAATAGGTCTCCAGAGTTTAAAATAACGACTCAAAATTTCCCCTGCAACGGCGCCAAAAATATGATGCGGGTTAAAACTCCAAAAATTATTACGAGCACCCGGCGCCCCGGGCGGTTTTATTTAAGGAAAAAGGCGGATATGATTTTATTTAGAAAACGGGGCGCGCAGATTTATTAGTTTGGATATAAAACAGTGAAATCGAGTTTTAATGAAAGGAGGCAAGTGCATCTATCGTGTGTAGTACAGGATATTCCGGTGTGAAATATCTAGGTCGTATTATTCTATCGATATTTACTTATCCGGTAATTTTTTATATATAAACAAAAACAAAGGCAATAAAAATAAAAGCACTTAAAAGATGGAGCCGATGAAGAGCTTAGCTCGATGGCACCGAATAAAATTGAACTAAAATAAACTTTTAATAAAAATAGATCCTAAGTTTCAAATTAATTACGGCAGAGACTTGGTCGTGGAGGTTCCACTAAAATGAGCTCATCTAGCTATAGAAATATCGCTCACCTGAAAGCTAAGACTATTCGACCGGGATATCGTCCGACGAAGGATTCCTCTTAACGCCCGCATTACGCTAAGAACCCCGATATTGGGTGGGGAACCCAATCCAGTAGAGTTGGCGGGCCTTCTCCCTCGAGGGTTAGTGCGGAACTCCATTTACCAAGGGGCGATCGGTCCATACGCATGGCCTCTCAGGTAGCTAGCATATGGAATATGGAAATAGGGCTCACACATCGATTATGTGGTCCTACGGATTGTAAAACCTAGGCAAACCTTAAGTTAATTTTAATTAATTAAAAAAACAGGACCTTTAATTATTTAAAGCAAATTTATATGTCCCAATGCTCTTCGATATTGAGGGCTAAGAATGGTTAGCCACTCATCAGAATGGGGACGGATTGCGATGAAAAATCAGAAAATTAAAGCAGTAAATGAAAGCGATAAAAGAAAGCAGTAAAATGAAAGCAGTAAATTGCAAGTCCTACTCAAACGAGTAGGACTGAAATGAAAGAAGGAAAATAACAAATCTCGGCTCAAATGAGTGGGCGGGACAAAATAAACCGAGTTCTACTCAAACGAGTAGTAGAAAATAAATGCATCCACACACACACTCTACTGAAAATTAAACACACACACACAGACCTGCCATTTAACTCAGATGAGTAGGCGGTAAATAAATGCTAGTACAAATACTACTCAAATTATTATAGACAAATAAAGACCTGCCATTTAACTCAAATGAGTAGGCGGTAAATAAAATCCTGCCATTTAACTTCTAGCGAGTAGGCGGAAATAAATGATAACATTTACGCACTCTACTTGAAAGTAAAACACACGGAGACAACAGTAAATTGAAAACACACGCACACAAATCCTACTCAAATGAGTAGGAGAAAATTAAAGCGGGTCCTACTCAAACGAATTGGAGAAAATAAATGAACACACTCTACAGAAATTAAATACTCACACACACAAATCCTACTCAAATGAGTAGGTGGAAAATAAAGACTGGCCATTTAACTCAAATGAGTAGGCAGAATTAAATACAACACATGCACACACTGTACATGAATTGAAATAAAGCTATAAAACTAACTCATACACGCACGCACACGTACAAAATTAAGAAAACTAAGTGCTTTAAAAATTAAAACAACTACATTTCTACCGCTAGAATGCGGTACAAATGCATAAAAAGTGAAAATAAAATTTAAAGGAGCAAAACAGTTTGCAAATAAATGCAAAGTGCAAGTGCTCGAAAAATTAAAAAGAATACATTTCTGCCGCTAGAATTCGGTAGAAATGAATAAAATGAAGTCAGAAAAATGAAAGGAGCAAAAAGTTTTTGAAAATAAAAGGTAAAATGAAGTGCTTGAAAAATTAAAATGACTATATCTTCATTCTTATAACTCCGTAAAAGTGCATAAAAAGTGAAAATAAAGTAAAAAGAACGAGAAATTTTACAACCTAAAAGGGAAAATCTAAGTAAATGAAAGATAAAGATGACTTTGAAAATGCTTTTACGGATTTATAGAAATGCATAAAAATCTATAAAAAGCCTAAGTCTAACAAGTCTAAGTGAAATTTAACGAAGTATAAAAGCATGAAAACTACTCTCATACACACACACACATTTTAAAAAAACAAAATCAAAGTTAAAACAAAATAAAAGAAATAAGATTGCATAAGAGTGGGCACATAGATGTAGTCCAAAGCAATGTAAAGGGAGAAAATTTACGAATTTTATTGAACTAAACAGGAGATTACAAAGTTAAAAATAAAGGAGAGGTGGAGAAAATAACTTTACATAGCTTTGGAAATCATCTAACAGCCGGCCTTATACAAAATGGTTCAAAAAATTGGAACCCTCAACTCATATAGAAGTGGGGAATTTATAGAAAAAAATTTCAAAGTACACGCCCTCTGACACGGGCGTGTCAGGGGGCGTGTTGACACTGTTCAAAAGGCAGTCGACCGATTTGATTTGAGATTTGACTTGGCGGCTAAAAACGCGGCGGTCACGCCCCAGGTCACGGGCGTGACATTGGGCGTGTCGGCTTTATTTATCATCAGAATTCGGCAATTTGACGGCGTTGTTGACTTCGGGAGGTCCATGTGGCAGTCAAGCCCTTATTCACGGGCATGACGGTGGGCATATCAGGGAGGTTAAACTGCGCGTCGTTTGCATCGAAAGTCGCCGACAGCGGTTTGTCGGTTCAGGTGGAGGAGTACACGCCTGTGTCGCACCTTGACACGGGCGTGTCGGGTTGAGTCGACGAATGTCGAGTGAAGAATGTCGAGAGATTGTCACGGACTTCGGCACGGTGCGTGTCATGTTACACGGGCGTGTCACTCATGGGACACAGGCGTGTCCTTGTTGGGTCGACGAACGTCGAGCGGAAAATCGTCGAGCAGAAAATTGTCGAGCAGGCTGACACGGTTCAGGTCACGGCCGTATTACATTTGACACGGCCGTGTGACAGGGCGTGTCACATGATTTTTCTTCAAATATGCTGATTCACTAGAATTTGAAGTGTCACGCCCAGGTCACGGGCGTGACTAGTAAGGACACGGGCGTGACATTACCTTTTTTGGCAGATTTTGGATTTTTTCTGAAGAATAAAATAAAATAAGTTAACAAAATATTTACAATAAAAAAAGCATTTTATTGAAGAAATTTAACTAAAAACAACAAAAGAAAACGAAAAATACTTAAATAATGTACATAAAAATAGTTATATTTACAATGTATCACTGCTGCATTTTCCTTGCAGGTTGCGCGTTGATCATGGCAAACACTGCTTCGGCAACCAATTGTATGGTTTAAGCCGATGGAGGTGTTGTAGGAGCATCGTTTGGTGCACTACTAGCCTCAGAAACTCGGCGTTATGACGGCCCAGCACAGCTTCTGGTCACCTATAGTTGTACAAAACACCGTTAAGCGACCAAACAAAATTGCAAACAGCAATTATAGGAACACGCAGGTTCCTAAAACACATGTATTTTCATTCCTAAGTGGACATTCATGGGTTCTTTTGCTGTTATAATGACGACGCACACACATGTGCTCACCACCGCTTAAAAGAATTCGCCCACGAATTCATTTAAGCCTGACCAAAACCAGTAGTCTGATGCCAAATTATAACACCCCCTATCCGTCGCATATCATATAACAGTTGGTCCGGCCGGGGCCCGATGCCATATACCACAGACAGACCAGGCGGTTACTCAATGGAAACCATCCAACAGATCGAACGTCCTACACAGAGTCATTCTATCAGATGAAATTAAAAGTTGCATTAATAAAGAACCCAACACTAGCATGAATGTCCACTAACAAGCCATATAATGAACGTACAAATACACAAGTACAATGGCCTTAAGTCCTTACAATTGTTTACTCAAATAGAAGTGTTTTCCAAACCTCGGCACGCAGGCCGGTCATACGTGAACAAAAGAAAACACTAAGCATTAGGCCTTCGAGGGCCAGCACAGCAACTTGGGCTTTAGCCCGGTATTTACCGCTCGGCTCTGCAGCACTTGCAAGCACAATCCACTGCAATGGTGGCAAACCAAAGTAACGGTCAGCAATGATGACCAAATTATAATGATCCCGCCCCCAATTCGGGGCGGTGATGCTCCTTCCCTGCACTTTATTAGCATAAACCAAGCAGTATATATATGCATTGCATCACAGGCGTTGGCACACACGGCCACATACCCCGTGCACTCAGGGCACATTCTCGGTGAACCAGTCAATGTCACGTCAATTTAAGCCATAAACACCCCGTCCTCACCACCACCACTTTGACGACCAAACTATGAGCATCTTGTCTTCCCAGCATGGGTCACATCAATTTAAGCCATAGACCGCCGAAGACCCTCATCTATGCTAACGGCTCACACCGAACGACATAGAACGGGTACGGTTCCGCCTAACCCGTGCTCACATCGCAACGACAATTTAAGCCATATGCGCGGGTCAAACTTCTCCGAGTCCCGTTTTCGTTACACACTTCACATAACCCGATTATGTTCAAGTTGGCTCCCAGGCCACCATGTTGGCAGAATCATGCATCTGCCCAGTTTTTCGGGTGCACCTTGGAGTTAATCCCCAATGCACCATGTTGAAATCTACCCCGTTGAAAACCTGAAAAACAAACATTCGCACAGAGTCTTCTCCGTCAATTTATGCAATGCAACATCACCGATCCAGACCAACTTGTCCGGGTAAGCTTCACACATCATGCATATATCCATTCTCGATTATGGACTCTACATGTACACAACGGGGACTATTCATGTATACCTGAAGAAACGCCTCAAACTCACCGCAAACTCGCGAGAGAGGGCTTCCCTATGCAAAAGAAGTAGAGCTTCACATGTAACGCCCCCATCCGTCATATGGCATATAGTAGAAGGTCCAGCTGGAACCCGACACCATATACCACGGACAGTCGGAAGGGTTACGTATGAATAACCAAACTATCCAATTAAGACTACTCATCCTAACACAGAGCATTCTAGCGGAAGCTTTTAAACAGTTGAAAGAACCCAAACTTGTATCCACAAAACATGAATGTCCAACACCACTACAACTGGAATGAAAACAAATACACAGAAAGGTACACGGCCTTATGGCCTTACAGAGGTTCACTTAATTAAATAATATTTTCCATACATCGGCTCGCTGGCCGGCCACACATCACAAAATAAAGTACAAGTATTCGCTTTGGACTTCTAGGGCCAGCAAAGCAACATGGGCTCCAGCCCGCTATTTGGTAATCGGATCCGCAGCACCTGCAAGCAACATTCCATCGCACGATGGCAAATAAAGCAACGGTCAGCCAAAAAGCCGACCAAATTATAACGACCCCTCCCCTAACTCGGGACGGCGGTGCTCCTTCCCTGTAATTTATTAGCCCAGCTAAAATAATATAGTACAAACATGCTAGCCACAGGTGTAGGGTCATACGGCCAAACACCCCGTGCACTCAGGGCACATTATTAGTGAATCCTGACACTTCAGCGTCTTCACGACCACCCACGGGATGGAAACAACGTGAGCATTTTAGCCTTCGGACCACTGTCTAAGGCTCCCGACAATGCCGACGGCCAGTTCCCTTTTCGGGTCTCTCGCACCGAACCATATAGCCCAGGTCCGATACCACTTGCCCGTTGCTCACAACGCGTAGTACACCTTAAGACGTACGCACAGCCAAGCTTTTCTCGGATCCTGCCATTTCCAAACAATCACATAACCCAGTTATGTTCAAGGCCGGTTCCCAGACCACCAAGTTAGGAGAACAAAGATTCTACTCAATTTTCCGGGTGCGCCTTGGTGTTAATCCCCAAGGATCCCTACTGCAATCTACCGCGTAGAAACCCAAACACCCAAAGCACGGAGTCTTATCCGGCAAACCATAACGAATTCAACATCACCGATCCAGACCAACATGTCCAGGTAGGCTTCACACACAATGCCTATGTCCGTCCTTCGATTCCGGACTCTATATGCAACACAAGGGGGACTATTCCCGTCAACCCCAAGGAACACCGCACACTCGCCGCACACTCGCGGGAGCGGGTTTCCCTATGAAAAAACGAAGAGAGCTTCACATGCTCAAGTAGAGAATCGTTAACCTTATAGTACGCTTTTGCGCCATGGAAAATTGCACGGATAGAAGTCTTCGCAACGGGATTTCCTCCACGGATCAGCTCTCGGTTCTCTAAACGGTGCTCCGATGCTCCGCCGGCGGCCAAAATCCTCCTCCTTGTTCCTCCTTACTCTAACTCCTTGGAAAAAGAAAGCTTAAGGGAGAAATGAGGAGTTAAACCACCATTCCTGTCCTTAATAGAGCAGGAACACCCCTGGACCGTCAGATATTACTTAAAGAAAACGAGCAGATCAGATCTATACAGAAATCCTCAAACCTGGGCCGAACACGGCCTCACACACGGCCGTGTCCCAAGCTGTGTGCCTCGATCCTGGCACAATCGTCGAACGCAGAAAAAAAACCACTCGGGCAAGACACACCCGTGTCTGGTCCCAGACACACCCGTGTCGGGTCCCGAACACGCCCGTGACCGGAGGTGTGTCACGAATAACCGTCACGCCAACCGTCACGACTCTAGGGAACATGGGTACGGATATGGGTTGGCACACACCCATGGCAAATGACACGCCCGTGTCAATCTACCGTGTTTCTTGCCGTGTCCTTCTCAGGATACAGCCGACCAAAACACCAAGCCAGACACGACATTGGACACGCCCGTGTCCTAGGCCGTGTACCCATATATAGACACCAAAATTACTTTTGGACGCGACCAGCTCGATAACGATTTTTGGGGCCTTACATCACATGCTCAAGTAGAGAATCATTACCCTAGCATTCTTCCTTGGCGCCATGGAAACGTATGCAGATGAAAAGAACCGCCCCTCTCCTTGCCTCCATTGATCCGAAGTCGGTTCGCGATTTGGAGCTCCGAAGCTCCGCCGGTGACCAGATCTAGACTTCTTCTTCCTCATTGCTCTCTCCTCTATCTAGAACTTAGACAGAGAACCAGCGAACAGAAGATGAGGGTTTTGAAACCCTACACTCGGGTATATCCCAATAGGAATAACCTCCAGCCATCAGATCCCAACATAAAGAAATGTATGGCTATGATCCGGGTCTGACCTGAAAAAACTTAGCCGAACACCGCACGGTTCAAAAACCGGAGCAGGACACGTCCGCGACAAACTCGGACTAAGTTTGGACATTTAGTAGAGACCCTGTCAAGACCCCTGTGTCGACACTCTGTGTCCACACTCTGTGTCGACAATTTGTGTCGACACTCTGTGTCGACACTCTGTGTCGACACAGCAGGCCCTATGTCGACAAGCCAGGCCCTGTGTCAACACGGCAGGCCCTGTGTCGACGCGGCAGGCCCTGTGTCGATGCGGCAGGCCCTGTGTCGATGCGGCAAGCCCTGTGTCGACACGGTAGGCCCTGTGTCGATGCGGCAGGCCCTGTGTCGACACCGTAGGCCCTGTGTCGACACCGCAGTCCCTGTGGCGACACATCAGGCCCTATGTCGACACAGCAGGCCCTGTGTCGACACAGCAGACTCTGTGTCAAACACGCCATAACCCGCCAAGGACACAGCCTATGACACGCCCATGTCCCATGCCATGTGACCCTTGCCAAATTCCAAACTTGGCTCAAAATGCCTC
This sequence comes from Platanthera guangdongensis, assembly GCA_039583875.1. Classification (NCBI taxonomy): domain Eukaryota; kingdom Viridiplantae; phylum Streptophyta; class Magnoliopsida; order Asparagales; family Orchidaceae; genus Platanthera; species Platanthera guangdongensis. The sequence goes on from CM077160.1 coordinate 83,365,777, forward strand.
CCGTCGCTCTTTTGAGTTTCGGGGCATTACATGGCTGGAGTCTCTATTACTACAAAACTGGCCTTTAGTTTCCTGGAGGGGACTATTATTTTACCGATATTTACTTATCCGGTAATTTTTTATATATAAACAAAAACAAAGGCAATAAAAATAAAAGCACTTAAAAGATGGAGCCGATGAAGAGCTTAGCTCGATGGCACCGAATAAAATTGAACTAAAATAAACTTTTAATAAAAATAGATCCTAAGTTTCAAATTAATTACGGCAGAGACTTAGCCGTGGAGGTTCCACTAAAATGAGCTCATCTAGCTATAGAAATATCGCTCACCTGAAAGCTAAGACTATTCGTCCGACGAAGGATTCCTCTTAACGCCCGCATTACGCTAAGAACCCCGATATTGGGTGGGGAACCCAATCCAGTAGAGTTGGCGGGCCTTCTCCCTCGAGGGTCAGTGCGGAACTCCATTTACCAAGGGGCGATCGGTCCATATGCACGGCCTCTCAGGTAGCTAGCATATGGAATATGGAAATAGGGCTCACACATCGATTATGTGGTCCTACGCATTGTAAAACCTAGGCAAACCTTAAGTTAATTTTAATTAATTAGAAAAACAGGACCTTTAATTATTTAAAGCAAATTTATATGTCCCAATGCTCTTCGATATTGAGGGCTAAGAATGGTTAGCCACTCATCAGAATGGGGACGGATTGCGATGAAAAATCAGAAAATTAAAGCAGTAAATGAAAGCGATAAAAGAAAGCAGTAAAATGAAAGCAGTAAATTGCAAGTCCTACTCAAACGAGTAGGACTGAAATGAAAGCAGGAAAATAACAAATCTCGGCTCAAATGAGTGGGCGGGACAAAATAAACGGAGTCCTACTCAAACGAGTAGTAGAAAATAAGTGCATCCACACACACACTCTACTGAAAATTAAACACACACACACACAGACCTGCCATTTAACTCAGATGAGTAGGCGGTAAATAAATGCTAGTACAAATACTACTCAAATTATTATAGACAAATAAAGACCTGCCATTTAACTCAAATGAGTAGGCGGTAAATAAAATCCTGCCATTTAACTTCTAGCGAGTAGGCGGAAATAAATGATAACATTTACGCACTCTACTTGAAAGTAAAACACACGGAGACAACAGTAAATTGAAAACACACGCACACAAGTCCTACTAAAATAAGTAGGAGAAAATTAAAGCGGGTCCTACTCAAACGAGTTGGAGAAAATAAATGAACACACTCTACAGAAATTAAATACTCACACACACAAATCCTACTCAAATGAGTAGGTGGAAAATAAAGACTGGCCATTTAACTCAAATGAGTAGGCAGAATTAAATACAACACATGCACACACTGTACATGAATTGAAATAAAGCTATAAAACTAACTCATACACGCACGCACACGTACAAAATTAAGAAAACTAAGTGCTTTAAAAATTAAAACAACTACATTTCTACCGCTAGAATGCGGTACAAATGCATAAAAAGTGAAAATAAAATTTAAAGGAGCAAAACAGTTTGCAAATAAACGCAAAGTGCAAGTGCTCGAAAAATTAAAAAGAATACATTTCTGCCGCTAGAATTCGGTAGAAATGAATAAAATGAAGTTGATAATACGTTTGCAGTCAATTTTATTAGGATATTTTCGGGGTTTTAAAGCCAATCATGTCTTGTAAAGTACTTGTTTTGATTCCCCTTTGTATATATTTTTGTCGCTAATGCATTTTTTCTGCTTTTTGCAGGTTTTCACGGCTTTCAGCCGAAGTTTGCTGTGACACGCCCCAAGGTCACGCCCTACCAGGGCGTGTACCTAGGGCGTGTACCCAGAGGAATGAAGCAATTGGTCCGAAACTGCATTCCGTGGAAACTTTGTGTACACGCCCTCGGTCACGCCCGTGACACACCCGACACGGGCGTGTACTATAGGCGTGTCCCCAGGTTCCGAGGAATCGCCGCAGCGCGCTTGTTTTTCCCGCTCCACCGTCGCACCGAAAGTGTCACGCCCCAGGGTCACGCCTGACCCGGGCGTGACATATGGGCGTGTACTTCAGCAATTCCGCCCGTCAGCTCCAGCATTCAATTTCAGCTCCCAAAGTCACGCCGCAAAGAACACGCCCCAGGGTAACGCCCTACCAGGGCGTGACCTGTGGGCGTGTACCGCAACAACCCCGTCAGAATTCAATTCCTGCCCGAAAAAGTCGCGTCGAATGTGTCACGCCCCAGGGTCATGCCCGACCAGGGCGTGATAGGGGGGCGTGACCCGACCCGAAAAATTCTTTAAATAGAGCCCAACTCCAGGGGTTTTAGGACAACTTTCGCTTTGAGAGGGGAGGTTCTATCCTTTGTTTTTCTGAACTTTTAAGCATGTATTTTCATTTCTAGTTCATAGCTCTAGCTTTATGCTTTCCCTGTATTAGCTCCTAGCTTCTTTCTGTAGTATGATGCTAATGATAGTGTAGTTTCCTTTTCATGTTCTTGTAATCTCTGGTTTTCAAGCTGTAAGATCACTGTTTCTCTTAACAAAAAGTGTTGTTTTCTTTTTCGTTCCTGCTCTGTTTTCAGTATTTTTCTTCTACTCATCTCCCTCTTCCACCTCACCATGATTAACTAATCCTCCATGCACTCGATCTAATTGATCCGAGGTTCGAGTGATTAGGTTATGATGCTTTGAATCTTACCTTTTCTTTTTAGGGTTTAGCTTTGAATTACTCTTGATTTATCACGGGTTGGAGGTATATTATCGATATATACTCTCCACCTTTGCTTTCATTCTGGGCTAGCCGAGAGGCCGAAAGTTTGAAATGAGCACTCAAGAGTAAAGGGAGTTGTTCGCACCCCTCGAGAGAGGCAGACGTTCAAATCTCCCGGATTGGAGTAAAATCCATTAGAGGGGTTCACCGCGTAAAGCGAGTTTTAGGCCTCCGATTTAGGCGAAAGTCGGTCGGACCTTCCTAAACTCAGTTAGGCACGGCCTTCGAGAGAAGTGTGTCAATATTCATGGAACCTCCACGGTCAAGGACCTTTACCCTAATTAGCTTAGGTTTATTTATCGTATTTTTCTAACCACTCTTGCCGAGGTGATTTCTGATCAAGTGCATTTTCCCTTCATCGTTACTAAGCTTAAGTTAATCGCTCTTTTAGCTCTCTTTATCTTTTCATACAAGTAGTTCTCTTCTTTTAGTACATTTAGCCAAAACTTATTTTGCCGTCGATAAAATAATAGATTTCGTGTGAGTAAGCTTACTCAACTGTTCCCGGATTTCAATACGACACTTGTGTCCCCTAGCTGCATTTCGATAGGTATACTTGCCTTGATGAATTGTTAGTTTGGTATTTTCTCTTTGCAGATATCTCAGAGACAATCAAGTTTTTGGCGCCGTTGCCGGGGAAGCAACGCTTGTTGATAAATTGAAAACGCGAATATATTAATTTTATCACTTCTCTTTCTCATCCTCCTTCTTAAATTTTTTCCGCCTACTCACTTGAGTTAATTGGCTGGATTTTGTTAAGTGTGCGTATTTTTAATTTTTCTGCCTACTCACTTGAGTTAATTGGCTGGATTTATTTCAGTAGAGTGTGCGTATTTTATTTTTCCGCCTACTCACTTGAGTTAATTGGCTGGATTTATTTCAAGCAAGTGTGCATATTTTATTTTTCCGCCTACTCACTTGAGTCAATTGGCAGGCTTTTTTTCAGTAGAGTGTGTTTACTTTCTGTCGAGTGGGTGTGTTTTAATTTTCTGTCGAGTGCGTGAGTATAGCTTTTAATTTCCGCCTACTCGTACAGAGATAAGTGGCTGGATTTTAATTACTGCATTCGTAATAGAAACCCACATCACAAAATTTTCTACACCACCTAACTCTCTCGAAAAGGGCAAAGTGGCTCTAAATGCCACTATCTTGTCTAGTACCTTGCGAACCCTTCACCGGGTAGCCCTTGGGAAGTTCGGGAGTTAAAATATAAAAAAATCTATTTCAAAAAATTTTTTTTTCCAACTTCATTAGCTTTTTTACTTTTTAGTCTTGCTTCTCCTCTTTTCTTCTAGTGTATGACCCGCGGTAGTCCGTCGGTTACTTTGGACCTGGACCACGAAATTGAGCGTACTCTTCGGAGAAGATCGCGATTTCAAGGCCCTACTACCCAAGTGCCGGTTGAGGATTCCGAGTCATTTTCTACCTTAAGAATGGCAGAACCCAACGTGGAGGAAGTCTTGCAAAGGCCAATGTCCTATTATGCACGACCAAATCTCGAGGGTACAGAAACTAGTATAGTTCGCCCTGCAATAAATAATAATAATTTTGAACTGAAGCCTAGCATAATTCAAATGGTGCAGCAGTATGTGCAATTTGACGGGCTTCAAGATGAAGACCCGAACGCACACATAGCCAGCTTTCTTGAGATTTGTGACACCTTCAAGATAAATGGTGTCACAAATGATGCTATTAGGCTAAGATTATTTCCTTTCTCTCTTAGAATTAAGGCTAAGCAGTGGCTGAACACCCTTCCTAAAAATAACATAACTACTTGGACGCAATTAACTGAAAACTTTTTGGCCAAGTATTTTCCGCGTGCTAAAACTGCTAAACTTAGGAATGACATTTCTGCCTTTGGACAAATAGACTCAGAGACCCTTTACGAAACCTGGGAAAGATTTAAAGAATTATTAAGACGATGCCCACATCACGCTCTGCCTGTATGGTTGCAGGTGCAGACGTTTTATAATGGGCTAAATCAAAGCACGAAGCAAATGATAGACGCAGCTTCTGGCGGTACTTTAAACCATAAGACCCCGGAAGCAGCTCTTGAGCTGTTTGAAGACATGGCCATGAACACTTACCAGTGGAATGTTCCTAGGTCCTGCCCAAACAAACCTGCAGGTCTCTTTGAAGTGGACAACGTCTCACAACTCGCACTGTAAGTTGAAATATTAAGCAAAAAAATTACGGAGATGACTGCTGCCTCCGCCCCTCAGGTATGGGAATCTGCAACTCCTCCCGCCGAACATTTGGATTATGTAAATAATATGCCTAGAACTGCTTTTAATAATTTTTCTGCTACGAATTATCATCCTCCTGGTTTTAATTTTCCGAATAGTTATAATCCTGCGTTAAGAAATCATCCGAATTTTTCATGGAGCAATCCATCGAATGCTATGCGCCCGCCACCGCAAAGTGATTTTTCTGCTCCACCACTGTAAGACCCCTCCTCCCGGATCCCAAAACACGGCACGAAGAGGGAGTCTTATGCCCGGAACAGCCGCCTTGCGGTAGCATTAGCACACGGGCTAACCTGTACCACAAGACGCCTATCCCGCCGGCCACAATAATATCAATAAATCATGCCAACCCAACCAAATATATAAGCAAGAGAAGTCAAAATCCACACTAAGTATATAAAGTCCAAATACATCAATAAAGAGAAGCTAAAACATGCTTCTACAATATATCAGAGTACAGCTAATCTTTGCCCAAACGGGCTACATCAGAGTAAGCAAAACACTAACATCAGTAAGAGACGGTATCGACGGCACCGTCACGTCAGGCCCTGTCGTCCTGGCCTGGCTGTCCTGCGGCGTAGTCTGCGGCTGCTCTACCTGTGGCGTGACCTCCTAAAAAGGAAGACGTAGCAACCGTTAGTCGAAACGACTAAGTGGTTTCACATCCGCTCCCCCGGCGACTCCTCGGCACCGGGCGGAGAAAAGGAACAAGAGTATAGTATATGTAACAAGTAAGCAAGTAAAGGAAGTGCAAACAGGTGGCAGTAGTGTAAGAGAAACAGTATCATAATCAGCATTTATATAAGAGCTACAACTAGACTAGCAAGTATAAGAGCTACAACAGGAAAGTAACTTAACTTATAAGGATGCCCATACAAACTTATAAGTTAAGGATCGGGTTACATAAAAGTAACTCATCGTATAGGAGTGCCCATACAAACTTATACGATGAGGATCTTGTTGTGCAATGTATGAAATGCTATGAATGCTATGCAATGACTCACCCATGCACACCCATGCAATAGCTATGTCGACACAGACTATAGTTCCCACTTTTCGAGCAGGTAGCTAACCTCTCAGGCATCAGCCGCCGTGGCCAGGCGGTGACAGTAGAACGGGCACTTCTACTACTAGGCGGGTATCACACTACTTCACCTAGGCCTCTGTACGCCTCAACGCTAAGAACACAACAGCGGAGCCCATGCGTACTATGGCCCAGCGGGGTCTTGGGTAGATGTGCACCAAGAACACAGCCCGAACTGGCCTTGCGTGACCCGGAAGGGGCCTCGGAAGAAAGCACGAGGACACAGCCCAACCGTTCACATGGTCGGAGGGGCCTCGGGACATGAACACCGAGGACACAGCCCAAACCGACCAAGTCTAACCGTCAACTCCCGTCGGTGTGACGACTGGCGAGCCCGTAGACCTGCCACACTATCCTTAACCCGGGATTACGACACCGCGTGTCGACTCACACCACATGCAAACACCACATCAACATATCATGGAATGGGCCTCGGAAGTAAACACGAGGACACATCCCAACCATCCATCCACACCTATCTCATCACAACAAAACAAGTGACGGTCAACACCGCACTTTCGTTCTTCCACAATACTACCCGTAGGGAGACGACGCTTTAAGTGTTGAACTAATAAATTTCATTTCACCAAATCAACATATCATGGCCATAGTTTAATCTTCTATATGTCATTCCATATGAACTCTACATAAGACTTATATGATGCGCATATGTTATAATCTATCAACATCTTATCAATTCGATTCGATTAAACATAAAGGAAACCATCCAAATCTCAAGACAACTTGCAATAATAAATCAGTTGTATGCATTCTAAATAATAAACACCATCATTCAAAGTTCTTCGGTGATTAGCATCAATTATTTAATCTTGACAGAATTCCACCGACTCTTGTTGCACTTTATATAAAACCAGAATTCTAAGTGTATCACTAATCTGGACAGCAATTTCGACCGGAGATTCCCGAGGCTACAGGAATCCGGTGAAGTCGTGTAACCCCTTGTTGGAAAGATCTTTTCATGATCTACAACTTTCATATTCAGGTCACAACCCAGATCTGACAATAACGTACTCGAAATCGGCTTCAAAGATCACTGCGCACAGAACACAATTTCTGTGTACAGGAATTGCCGGACAGCAAACTCGATTTGGTTTTCCCGGGGCCACAGACATCACCTGAAGTCGTGCAACCACTCGTTGAAAAGGTATTTCCAAGGGCTACAACTTTCGTGTTTGGCCAAAAGCCCAGATCTGCACATATCCTACATAAAAAAGGGCCTAGAAGATCGCTGCGCGCAGAATACAGATTCTGCGCGCATCTTAAAGGAAAATGAACGGCATCGGTTCGTCTTCCTCGTCAAGGCGATCGTTCCTAAATTTTCCAGAAATATTCTCCTCCCTTATTCAACCTCAAAGGCCAAAACTCCTCACGAAACCATTCACCCATCATCGTATTGAAGAAAAGGGGAAGGGTTGAAGAGATGTAAAATCTAGGATTCAAATCCTAGCATGGCCAAACCTAGAATCTTCTCCTCTCCATCAAGTTCTCTTGAACCGATGTCTCTCCTAAATACCTAAGATCTAGCACCAAGGGAGAGGGTAGGAAACTCACGTTGGCTCCAGCGGTACCACCATTTCCGGCCATGGATCGCGTAGTTCTCCTTGGCGGCATCTTCTCTTTCGCGGCGATGGCGGATCTCCTCCGGTAGAACTTGCTCCAGCGGTTTTCCTCTCACCAGGAACTCTCACAGGAAATAGGGGAAGGAAATGAGGGTGAAAAAAACGGCTAGGGTTTCTCTGCCCCTTATAAGCAAAATGTGACACGGGTAGGGTCACGGCCGTGTCCGTACCCGTGTCCTGCTTCCGCGAAACGGCCGTGGCGGTTTCCATGTCGGTTCACTGTTTGACACGGGTAGGGACACGACCGTGTCCCAACCCGTGTTCACATGACACGGCCGTGTGCCTGGCCGTGTCATTGGCCGTGTGCATCTTCAGTTACATCTCGCTACTTCTCGTCGAGCCCAACTCGGCGCACACGGGTAGGGACACGGCCGTGTCACTACCCGTGTTCCCCACTCGACGATTCTCGACGACTCTCGACGATTTCGACACGGCTCGTCGAGCTCAGCTCGATGCACACGGGTAGGGACACGGCCGTGTCACTACCCGTGTTCCCCACTCGACGATTCTCGACGACTCTCGACGATTTCGACACGGCTCGTCGAGCTCAACTCGATGCACACGGGTAGGGACACGGCCGTGTCACTACCCGTGTCACTTCTCTCTACACTGATTTCTCCACTTCTCCACAAGTGCAGCCCAACTCCCTGCACTTCTCAGGACTTGAGTCAACCCTCCTGACTCAAAAACTCACACACTAGGGGCCTAGAGCGATTCGGGTCGTTACAAATCCTATAAACAAAATAAAAGATTTCGTCCCCGAAATCAGGCTTAAGCTGTGTGGAGAAAACTTAACAGGAAGTTTATCACATGTTTTTAAATAAGGTTACCTTGGGCAAACAGCTCCGGGTAGCGTTGCTGCATCAAATCCATTGGCTCCCAAGTGTACTCCTCCTTCCCATGATTCAACCATAGCACCTTTACTAAGGGAACACTTTTGCGGCGCAAAGTCCTTGTCTCGCTGTCAACAATCCGTACCGGCTCTAGTCGCACAGACCTATCTGACACCACCGCACCATCAGTAGTGGGAATATACTGGTCGGGCCGCAACAATGCTTTTCGAAGCGACGACACATGGAACACGTCGTGGAGATTTTCTAGTTCTGGTGGTAACTCCAACCGATAGGCCAACGGGCCGATCCTTTCTAGTATAGTATAAGGCCCAACATACCTTGGGCTGAGCTTTTTCACTCCACGCACCCGCGACACTCCATGCATCGGCCGAATCTTAAGGAACACTTTTTCGCCCACCTGGAACTCCACCATCCGGTGCTTTTTATTATAATATTTCGTCTGTCGACTTTGAGCCTCCAACATGCGATCCCGTATCAATCTGACCGCCGCATCAGTATCATCTATGTATTCGTTTCCCAATGCCTTCGGATCTTCATCTTGCACCCAAGACAAGGGAGTCCTGCACCTTCTTCCATAAAGGGCTTCATGGGGCGCCATACCGATGCTTGCTTGATGACTATTGTTGTAGGAGAATTCCACCAGGGGCAAGAGTCTTTCCCATGGCTCTCCTCTGTCCAACACACATAGCCTCAACAAATCCTCCAGCGTTCTGATTGTCCGCTCTGACTGTCCGTCAGTCTGAGGATGAAAAGCGGTACTAAAGGTTAGGCGTGATCCCAAATACGCCTGCACCGCCTTCCACTCATTTGATGTAAACCGACCATCCCTATCCGAAACAATCGTCTTGGGCACGCCATGATACCGTACAAATTGCTCCACAAAAAGGCGTACCAAAACATCCACGTGTGCTTCCTTCTTCATTGGAATGAACCGGGCCACCTTTGTTAGTCGATCCACAATAACCCACACCGAATCATTCCCGGAGCGGGAACGAGGTAACCCATGAACAAAGTCCATGGAGATATCCTCGAACTTCCATTCGGGGATGGGCAGCGACTGCAACAAACCACCGGGACTCCTGCATTCAGCCTTCACTCTTTGGCAAGCTTCGCAATGTGTAACATAGTAGCGAACATCCTTCTTCATTCCCGGCCAACACATGGTCTTCCGCAGTCCGGCATACATCTTAGCAATACCCGGGTGCACTGAATATTGAGAGGAATGTGCCTCTCTCAATATATCCTCCCGAATTTTGCCGCCCTTGGGAATATAAAGTCGGCCACGAAAATAAACGAGGCCGTCTTTGAGTGTGTACTCATCGGTGGTCCTATCTTCAATTGCCTTGATTGCCGGGGCCAAGGACGCATCCATTCCTTGCTCCACCCGTATCCGGTCTCGGATATCACAAACTATGCTCATGTTGGCCAAATACTCCGCATATTCCGCCGAAGGATCCTTGAATACTAGAGTAATTTCCATCTTCTCGATCATCCGAGCCAACTCCATACTCATCAGCCGAGACTCTGGGCTAGAGCCTGGCACTTTTCTACCCAAGGCATCGGCTACCGAGTTCGCTTTCCCGGGGTGGTAGTTCATGGTGAACTCATAGTCGCATAGAAATTCCAACCACCGCCGTTGTCTCAGGTTCAACTCCTTCTGAGTGTGAACATACTTCAAGTTTTTGTGATCGGAAAAGATCTCGCAGTGGACGCCATATAAATAATGCCTCCAGACCTTCAAAGCGAACACCACTGCTCCTAACTCCAAATCATGAACCGGGTAATTGATTTCATATTTCTTTAACTGCCTTGAAGCATAAGCGATCACATGCCCGTGCTGCATCAGCACCGCTCCCATCCCTTGATATGATGCGTCTGTGTAAACCTGAAATCCTTCCTTCCCAGACGGAAGTGCAAGGATGGGGGCGGAGGTAAGCCTATCCTTCAACTCTTGAAATGCTGCTTCACATTTAGGTGTCCACTCAAATGGCACACCCTTCTTCGTCAAGGAGGTAAGAGGAAGGGCAATCTTGGAGAATCCTTTCACGAACTTGCGGTAGTAGCCAGCAAGTCCAAGAAAGCTTCGTACATCGGCCGCCGACTTCAAGGGCGACCACTCCTTCACGGCCCGCACCTTAGCTGGGTCCACAGCTAATCCTGCCCCACTGATCACATGCCCCAAGAAGGCAACCTCCTTAAGCCAGAATTCACACTTGCTAAACTTGGCATACAAGGCGTGCTCCTTTAATTTCTTCAAAACTAAGGTCAGGTGCTCGACATGCTCCACCTCCGTCTTTGAGTAGACCAAGATGTCGTCGATGAAAACAATGACGAAGATGTCCAGATATGGTTCAAACACCTTGTTCATCAGGCTCATGAAGGCCGAAGGTGCATTTGTGAGCCCAAACGGCATCACTGTGAACTCATACAAACCATATCTCGAACTGAAGGCTGTTTTCTGAATATCCCCCTCTTGTATCCTCAACTGATAGTATCCAGAGCGCAAGTCTAGTTTAGAGAACCAGTGTGCTCCCACTAATTGATCGAACAACTCGTCGATCCGAGGTAGCGGATAAGTGTTCCGCACCGTTAATCGATTGAGTTCCCGATAATCTATGCACAATCGCAGGGTTCCATCCTTCTTCTTCACGAACAGCACCGGGGCACCCCATGGTGATGAACTGGGGCGAACGAACCCTGAATCTACTAGTTCTTGCAATTGAACTCTAAACTCCGCGAGTTCTTTCGGGGCCATTCTGTACGGGGCCTTAGATACAGGCTTGGCACCTGGTACTAAATTAATCTGAAAATCGACCTCTCTATGCGGTGGTAATCCTGGTAGCTTCTCAGGAAATACCTCGGGAAAATCCCGCACAACCCGTACATCCTTTAATTCCAACGCTTCCTCCTTCAACTCGAACCAGATCATGAAGACCTCGTCCCCCTTCATATGAGCTTTTACAACCTGGACGGAAGATAACATCATGCGAGGAGCGAAGCCAATACCTTGGAAGATGACGTCAGAGTCTCCATGTCTCAAATAGATCCGCTTCTCCGCGCAGTCGATCCTTGCAAAGTGCCAATCGAGCCATGCCATGCCCAAAATGATGTCAAACTCCGGCATTCTCAGAACCGTGGCCGGTGTATCAAAGGCCTTCCCATCAATAAATAACTCAAACTCGCACTTGGCGGTCGCGATCATCTCCGAGCCATCCGGAAGGCGTACACGTCGGGCTATTCCCGTGAAGTACTGAACATCCCCCATGTCTTTTATGAAATCCTCGGACACAAAAGAGTGTGAGGCACCGGTATCGAACAGCGCATAGGCCGTCTTCCCTCCAATACTCACGGTGCCTAAGTGCCAACGACCAAAACTTATTGCTAGTGTCTAATAAGTTCTAAGCAACTCATGTTAAACCATGCAAGTATGTAAACTAATTAAATCATACCTGCAATCACATCTTGTGGGTTCCGTTCCTGCGCCATATCAAGCGCGTACACTTGATCCCGGACCGGTCCGGGGTTTCCTCTTGGCGGTCCTCGTCCTCGACCACGCATATATCCCCGTCCTCGTGGAGCTGGTGGAGGGAGAGCAGGAGGGAGAGCAAGAGGGGCGTTCCCATATAGCTGCGGGCAGAAACGCCGGATGTGGCCTGGCTGGTTGTATTCGAAGCACACCAGACCACGACGCCCTTCAGGTTGTTGAAATCGCTGAGGCTGTGGGGGTGGAGGCAACGCAGGCGGCTGCGGAACTGGATGCTCCACCCTATAATTTCGGTGGACACGCCCTCCACCTCTTTGATAACCTCTTCCTCCTCTGAAGTCCCGTCTCCTTCTATTACTTTGGCCGGCTTCCATCACGTCCTCCGCAGGCCTCTTACTACATCCCAGGTGGTCCGCCTCCAATCTTTTCGCCATATCAATGATCTCCGCCAAGCTACCATCCGCTATAAACAAAAGGGACTGCCTTAGGGGATCTCGCAGCCCTTTATAGAAGCGCTTGGCATAACCTCTGTCATCCAACTCATAAGAATCCGCAAACCTTGCGAGATGCTGGAATTCCCGCTGGTATTCTGTAACCGACTTTGATCCCTGCTTTAGTAGAAGGAACCTCTGCTCAAGCTCATCTCGGGCCGATGTAGGGATAAAGTGCTCCAAGAAAACACCCGAGAATTCACTCCAACTTATCTCTGTGTAGATCCGGCCTTGGAAGGTAGAGCCCATGAGGGACTTCCACCACCTCTTCGCATGTAAGTCCAAGACGGACACTGCCAATGTCACTGCCATGTTGGCCGGGCAACGGATACCAGCCAGCAACTCTTCTATCGTGTCTAGCCATTCTTCTGTACGTACGGCTGACTCCGTCCCAAGGTAGACGGGAGGGGAGAGAGCCCGGAAGGTGCTCAGCCAGTTGGAGCTCGGGGCTTGTTGTTGCACCGGAGCCTGCTGTGCCTTAAAAGCATCAAGAATGGCGGTAAGCGTTTGCCCCAACTCAGACTGTTGGAACTGAGTGGGTATGGGAGGGGTAGGAGTACCCCCCATCGGCTCAACATGCAGTGGAACCTACACGTACACGACAAATTTGTGGTCAGGTTGGCTAAACTTAAGGTCAAAGTTGGACAAACTTAATGTGGTAAACTTAAGGTCAAAGTTGGACAAACTTAATGTGAATTACATATGGGCACACCACTGCTTCCGCTAAGTCAGTTTGTCCCCAAACTGACTAACCAAACGGGGGTGGCACCATTGTTGAATGACTTCGTAGTTGAGGATCGTGGCAAACTGATACCATTTGTAAGACCCCTCCTCCCGGATCCCAAAACACGGCACGAAGAGGGAGTCTTATGCCCGGAACAGCCGCCTTGCGGTAGCATTAGCACACGGGCTAACCTGTACCACAAGACGCCTATCCCGCCGGCCACAACAATATCAATAAATCATGCCAACCCAACCAAATATATAAGCAAGAGAAGTCAAAATCCACACTAAGTATATAAAGTCCAAATACATCAATAAAGAGAAGCTAAAACATGCTTCTACAATATATCAGAGTACAGCTAATCTTTGCCCAAACGGGCTACATCAGAGTAAGCAAAACACTAACATCAGTAACAGACGGTATCGACGGCACCGTCACGTCAGGCCCTGTCGTCCTGGCCTGGCTGTCCTGCGGCGTAGTCTGCGGCTGCTCTACCTGCGGCGTGACCTCCTAAAAAGGAAGACGTAGCAACCGTTAGTCGAAACGACTAAGTGGTTTCACATCCGCTCCCCCGGCGACTCCTCGGCACCGGGCGGAGAAAAGGAACAAGAGTATAGTATATGTAACAAGTAAGCAAGTAAAGGAAGTGCAAACAGGTGGCAGTAGTGTAAGAGAAACAGTATCATAATCAGCATTTATATAAGAGCTACAACTAGACTAGCAAGTATAAGAGCTACAACAGGAAAGTAACTTAACTTATAAGGATGCCCATACAAACTTATAAGTTAAGGATCGGGTTACATAAAAGTAACTCATCGTATAGGAGTGCCCATACAAACTTATACGATGAGGATCTTGTTGTGCAATGTATGAAATGCTATGAATGCTATGCAATGACTCACCCATGCACACCCATGCAATAGCTATGTCGACACAGACTATAGTTCCCACTTTTCGAGCAGGTAGCTAACCTCTCAGGCATCAGCCGCCGTGGCCAGGCGGTGACAGTAGAACGGGCACTTCTACTACTAGGCGGGTATCACACTACTTCACCTAGGCCTCTGTACGCCTCAACGCTAAGAACACAACAGCGGAGCCCATGCGTACTATGGCCCAGCGGGGTCTTGGGTAGATGTGCACCAAGAACACAGCCCGAACTGGCCTTGCGTGACCCGGAAGGGGCCTCGGAAGAAAGCACGAGGACACAGCCCAACCGTTCACATGGTCGGAGGGGCCTCGGGACATGAACACCGAGGACACAGCCCAAACCGACCAAGTCTAACCGTCAACTCCCGTCGGTGTGACGACTGGCGAGCCCGTAGACCTGCCACACTATCCTTAACCCGGGATTACGACACCGCGTGTCGACTCACACCACATGCAAACACCACATCAACATATCATGGAAGGGGCCTCGGAAGTAAACACGAGGACACAGCCCAACCATCCATCCACACCTATCTCATCACAACAAAACAAGTGACGGTCAACACCGCACTTTCGTTCTTCCACAATACTACCCGTAGGGAGACGACGCTTTAAGTGTTGAACTAATAAATTTCATTTCACCAAATCAACATATCATGGCCATAGTTTAATCTTCTATATGTCATTCCATATGAACTCTACATAAGACTTATATGATGCGCATATGTTATAATCTATCAACATCTTATCAATTCGATTCGATTAAACATAAAGGAAACCATCCAAATCTCAAGACAACTTGCAATAATAAATCAGTTGTATGCATTCTAAATAATAAACACCATCATTCAAAGTTCTTCGGTGATTAGCATCAATTATTTAATCTTGACAGAATTCCACCGACTCTTGTTGCACTTTATATAAAACCAGAATTCTAAGTGTATCACTAATCTGGACAGCAATTTCGACCGGAGATTCCCGAGGCTACAGGAATCCGGTGAAGTCGTGTAACCCCTTGTTGGAAAGATCTTTTCATGATCTACAACTTTCATATTCAGGTCACAACCCAGATCTGACAATAACGTACTCGAAATCGGCTTCAAAGTTCACTGCGCACAGAACACAATTTCTGTGTACAGGAATTGCCGGACAGCAAACTCGATTTGGTTTTCCCGGGGCCACAGACATCACCTGAAGTCGTGCAACCACTCGTTGGAAAGGTATTTCCAAGGGCTACAACTTTCGTGTTTGGCCAAAAGCCCAGATCTGCACATATCCTACATAAAAAAGGGCCTAGAAGATCGCTGCGCGCAGAATACAGATTCTGCGCGCATCTTAAAGGAAAATGAACGGCATCGGTTCGTCTTCCTCGTCAAGGCGATCGTTCCTAAATTTTCCAGAAATATTCTCCTCCCTTATTCAACCTCAAAGGCCAAAACTCCTCACGAAACCATTCACCCATCATCGTATTGAAGAAAAGGGGAAGGGTTGAAGAGATGTAAAATCTAGGATTCAAATCCTAGCATGGCCAAACCTAGAATCTTCTCCTCTCCATCAAGTTCTCTTGAACCGATGTCTCTCCTAAATACCTAAGATCTAGCACCAAGGGAGAGGGTAGGAAACTCACGTTGGCTCCAGCGGTACCACCATTTCCGGCCATGGATCGCGTAGTTCTCCTTGGCGGCATCTTCTCTTTCGCGGCGATGGCGGATCTCCTCCGGTAGAACTTGCTCCAGCGGTTTTCCTCTCACCAGGAACTCTCACAGGAAATAGGGGAAGGAAATGAGGGTGAAAAAAATGGCTAGGGTTTCTCTGCCCCTTATAAGCAAAATGTGACACGGGTAGGGACACGGCCGTGTCCGTACCCGTGTCCTGCTTCCGCGAAACGGCCGTGGCGGTTTCCATGTCGGTTCACTGTTTGACACGGGTAGGGACACGGCCGTGTCCCAACCCGTGTTCACATGACACGGCCGTGTGCCTGGCCGTGTCATTGGCCGTGTGCATCTTCAGTTACATCTCGCTACTTCTCGTCGAGCCCAACTCGGCGCACACGGGTAGGGACACGGCCGTGTCACTACCCGTGTTCCCCACTCGACGATTCTCGACGACTCTCGACGATTTCGACACGGCTCGTCGAGCTCAACTCGATGCACACGGGTAGGGACACGGCCGTGTCACTACCCGTGTTCCCCACTCGACGATTCTCGACGACTCTCGACGATTTCGACACGGCTCGTCGAGCTCAACTCGATGCACACGGGTAGGGACACGGCCGTGTCACTACCCGTGTCACTTCTCTCTACACTGATTTCTCCACTTCTCCACAAGTGCAGCCCAACTCCCTGCACTTCTCAGGACTTGAGTCAACCCTCCTGACTCAAAAACTCACACACTAGGGCCTAGAGCGATTCGGGTCGTTACAACCACCACCTCCTCAAAGTTTTCCAAAACCTCCAAATTTGGAGGAAGTGTTTTCAAAATACATGAATGCTAATGACGCTACGATTAGGACCTTAACCGGAAGTGTTAAAAACTTAGAAAATCAGGTAGGACAGCTCGCTAAAATGATTTCTGAGCGACCCGTAGGGTCTCTTCCTTCCAATACCGAGCCCAACCCGAGAGAGCAAGCGAAAGCTATAACTCTTCGGAGTGGGAAGAAAGTTCCTGGTATGGTAAGTGAAGAACCCGAGGCAAGCTCCGCTCCCGTTTTTAAAGATCAAAGCTCCATTCCCGTTTTAAAAATTCCACCCTCTGCCGAAGAAATTATCACCCCTATCGTAGAAAAAGAACTCACTCCACCACCCACCTTTAAAAATAATCCATCCCCGCCATACCCTTCCGAACTTAATAAACAACGACAGGATGATCAATACACCCATTTTTTGGAAATGTTTAAGCAAATCCACGTAAATCTGCCTTTCCACGAAGCCATATCCCAGATGCCGAAGTACGCAAAATACCTTAAAGACCTCCTAACTAACAAGAAGAAGTTAGAGAACCTTTCTCATGTCACGTTAAATGCCGCGTGCTCGGCGGTTTTGACAAACGGATTACCGAAAAAAATCAGTGACCCGGGTAGTTTCTCTATCCCGTGTGTCTTTGGTGATCTCTTTGTCAAACACGCTTTAGCCGACTTAGGTGCGAGTATTAATCTTATGCCCCTCTCGTTGTTTAAAAAGTTAGGAATTGGTAGTCTCAACCCCACACGCATGAGTATCCAGCTAGCCGACAGGTCAGTCAAATACCCGTTAGGAATAGTGGAGGACGTCCTAGTCAAAGTTGACAAGTTCATCTTCCCGGTGGACTTTGTCATTTTAGACATCGAAGAAGACGTCGAGGTTCCCCTGATCCTTGGTCGACCCTTCCTTGTCACCTCCCGAGCTATCATTGATGTAAGCAATGGTAAGCTCTTCCTTCGAGTGGGCGACGATGAGGTAACTTTCTCTATCACCCCCTCGATGAAGAACACACTAGCTAATGATGACTCCTGTTTTTTTATGGATACCATAAGTGAAGAATCCTTCTCTCCCACCTCTGATTTTGACAAAGAATTTTCCAATTTTTGTTCCTCTCCTACTCTTCCAACTGAATCTCTACACCTAAGTGAAGAATCCTCCACTCGCCCCTCTGATTTTGAAAAAGAATTTTTTGATTTCTGTTCCTCTTCTACTTTTCCAACTGAATCGCTGCACGAAGCCTCCATGGCCGCTAGCAACACCCCTTTTAATTTTACATATAAAAAAGTGTACGAGGACATAGTTTTTGAAAAAGAACAAATTTCCAAGACCTCGTATGATGACCCCCCTACCTTGGAACTGAAAGAACTACCAGAGCACCTTCAATATGCTTTCTTAGAAAAGGACTCTAAGCTGCCTGTCATAATTTCGGCCTACCTCACGGATGCACAAAAAAATAAACTTCTTTCAATTTTACAAAAGCATCTCCAAGCTATTGCTTGGCAGATATCTGATATCAAGGGCATAAGCCCATCTTTCTGCACTCATAAAATCTTAATGGAAGATAATTCTCGTAACTCTATACAACCTCAGCGCCGTATAAACCCAAACATGAAAGACGTAGTTAAGGGCGAGGTTATGAAATTGTTAGACGCAGGAATTATCTATCCTATATCCGACAGTAAGTGGGTTAGCCTAGTACAGGTAGTACCAAAGAAGGGAGGGATAACGGTCGTAAGTAATGAAAATAATGAATTAATCCCGACTCGGACGGTGACCGGATGGCGAATGTGTATAGATTACCGTAAGTTGAATGACGCCACCCGCAAGGATCACTTCCCCTTGCCGTTCATTGATCAAATTTTAGAACGACTTTCCGGACATAGCTTTTATTGTTTTCTCGATGGCCTCTCGGGGTATCTTCAAATCCCCATCTACCCCGAGGACCAGGAGAAAACTACGTTTACTTGTCCCTTCGGCACCTTCTCCTACCGAAGAATGCCGTTTGGATTGTGCAATGCGCCGGCTACATTCCAACGATGTATGCTCGCCATCTTTGACAAGTACGTAGAAAGCATTATGGAAGTCTTCATGGATGATTTCTCCGTCTTCGGGAATTCCTTCGATAGTTGCTTAGAGAACCTCGAAAAAGTCTTAGAGCGATGCGAAGAAACTAACCTCGCCTTAAATTGGGAAAAATGTCATTTTATGGTAAGGGAAGGGTTAGTTTTGGGACATAAAATTTCTGAAAGGGGTATTGAAGTAGACGTTGCGAAAATAGAAGTTATCGAGAAACTGCCGCCACCTACGAACATAAAAGCCATAATAAGTTTCTTGGGTCATGCGGGTTTCTACTGCCGCTTCATAAAGGACTTTTCCAAAATCACCAAGCCCCTTACCCATCTCTTAGAAAAAGACGCCCCATTCATCTTTGATGACCTCTGTCTAGCTGCCTTCAATTTAATAAAAGAAAAATTAGTTAATGCGCCAATCATGATAGCTCCGGTGTGGGATCTTCCATTTGAAATAATGTGTGATGCGAGTAGTTATGCGGTGGGAGCCGTACTAGGTCAACGTATTTCCAAAAACTTCCACCCCATTTATTACGCTAGTAAAACTCTCACATCTGCACAGGAAAATTACACCACAACCGAGAAGGAGCTCTTAGCTGTAGTATTCGCATTTGACAAATTTCGCCCTTATATTACTCTTTCGAAAATTATTGTTTTTACGGACCACTCGGCCCTCAAATATCTTCTCTCTAAAACGGATGCCAAGCCTCGCTTGATTCGCTGGGTCTTACTCCTCCAGGAGCTTGACTTAGAGATCCGTGATAAGCGAGGTGCCGAGAACTTGGCCGCCGACCACCTTTCGCGCCTAGACAACCCGTTTATAGAACAATTAGATGAAAATTCTTTTCATTACTATTTCCCTGATGAGAAGCTTTTCGTAATTAACACATCTACTTCTCCTTGGTTTGCCCGCATCGCCAACTATCTAGTGGCCCGTGTGCTCCCAAAAGAGTTTTCATCTCAGCAAAAGAAGAAATTCTTTTCTGAGCTGAAGAACTACTTTTGGGAGGACCCGCATCTTTTTAAAGTCTGTGCAGACCAAGTGATCAGGAGGTGTGTTTCCTTGGATGAAGGATTAGATATTATTAAACATTTGCATGAAGGACCGACAGGTGGGCACTATCAAGCTGCTCGCACTGCTCACAAAGTGTTAAGCGCGGGTTTTTACTGGCCCAGCCTGTTTAAAGACGCGCATGCCTTTGTGAGTAGGTGTGATAGTTGCCAACGGTCGGGGAATATTTCGAATAAAAATGAAATGCCACAAAATTATTTTCTATAGTGCGAAGTTTTCGACCTCTGGGGGATTGATTTTGTTAGTCCTTTTCCTTCTAGCTTCGGGAATAAGTATATTTTAGTTGCCGTTGATTATGTTTCACGTTGGGCCGAAGCCCAAGCTCTTCCTACGAATGACGCCCGAGTCGTAGTTAATTTCCTCAAAAAATTATTTTCTCGATTCGGTACGCCGCGCGCTATCGTTAGTGATAGGGGTTCCCATTTCTGTAACGCACAATTTTCAAAAATCCTAACTAAATATGGCGTTACTCATAAGCTTTCCACTGCCTACCACCCCCAAACTAACGGACAAGTCGAAGTAGTGAATAGAGAAATAAAAAGAATTTTAGAAAAGACTGTTTCAACATCTAGAAAAGACTGGTCCGCCAAATTAGACGATGCTCTATGGGCCTACCGAACAGCGTACAAAACCGCCCTCGGCTGTACGCCATATCGGTTGGTTTATGGAAAATCGTGTCATTTACCCGTAGAGTTAGAACACCGCGCCTTTTGGGCCTTGCGATTTTTAAACTTCGATCCCCACTCTGTCGGCGATTTTCGAAAATTTCAACTTAACGAACTCGACGAGTGGCGCTCTTACGCATATGAAAATAACAGACTTTATAAAGAGCGGACGAAGCGTTTACACGATCGACATCTTAGGCACCCAAAAATCTTTAAGCCAGGCGACCAAGTGCTTCTTTATAACTCTCGTTTACGTTTATTCCCGGGTAAATTAAAATCACGTTGGTCTGGGCCTTTTACTGTTTTAGAAGTCTTTTCTTATGGTACTGTTTTAATTTCTCACCCTGATAAGGGTACTTTCAAAGTGAATGGTCAGCGTCTTAAACTGTATTTCTGTGATGATGTCAGTCTCAACCCTGTTAACTCTATCTTTCCGGTCCTGACATTTGATTAATCTGAACATTATTTTACTCACAAACTTTGACATTTATTCGAACTTATTTTTAAAACAATATTTGGGACAATCTTATTTTGATGCGTCGAGCTCAAACGACGCTTTAAACAAAGGGCGCTCTTGGGAGGCAACCCAAGTTATCTTTTTATGTTTTCTTTCTTTTACACTTTTTACCCCGACTGGCTCCGGCAAGCTGAAACTTCTACGATCGCCTGCTCCAACGGTTCTGCTTCCATGCCAAAGTCCGCCGGACGACGTTTCATGAAGATCCACAGCACAGGCATGGAGGAGCGGTATCACTCAACTTGCCCTGCAAAATAAAACCGGGGAAGTACCTGCTTTTCAATTCTGTCTTTTATTTCTGTACTTTACTTTTCTCTCGTTCTCCGACCTCCTTCTCCATTGCGGACAATGTAGATTTTAAGCTTGGGGGAGGACTTCCTCCTTCTTTTTGTTTTCTTTTTGTTTTGTAAAAATCCCAAAAAAAATCCAAAATTTCGAAAAAAATTTCAAACAAAATATTATATATATATAGCTGCATTTTGGTATTTCAATAAGTACCCCATGTTTATGTTTTGTTTTTCTCAAACTTCTTTATAAACAACGTAGTTAATTATAATTTTTCTAATCATTCTTTTTAATCATATTTCACAAGTAAAATGTTGGCCATGCTGTGTTTCTAATTCACGGTAGCATGTTAAGGTAAAATATTTCTCTAAACCGTGCATTTCTATTATGGTTTTCCATTCTTTATAAACTTTACTTTCTCTAAAAATTTATCATCCACTATTTTCCTTTCCGTCTTTAGATGATTTTTGTAAGAACATATTTTGAATAACGTAGTAGATATGAACGATTCAAGTGACATATTATTTTTATTTTCAAGATAATTTCATCAATCTTCTTTTATTATCTCGAACTTGCTTTTTGAAATTTATCGACTCTATGTTTTAAATAAATTTAAAAAAAAATGCGTGAAAATGATTTAGGCCATTTTTGTTTACGTTTGAGCTTTCTTGCCAACCTAAACTCTTTTACCACTAGTTAGCCGCTTTTGAGCCTTTTTTCCAAATTCATTTGATAAACTCCACACACCATTTCATTTTCACCAAAGCCCAAATTCCTACCTATCTAATCACGCTAATTTTGTTTGATAGGAAATTTTGTCTTATCTGTGGAGATATTGTTGAAAAAGGTGTATTCAAAAGCAATAAATTGAAAAAGAAGAAGAAAACAAAAATGAATGAAAATAAGAATAATAAAAAAAAAGAGATAAAAAAATCATAAAGAGAAAAAAATAAATTTATTTATACATATTTTGTTTAAAATAAATTAATTTTTTTTTGAAACTCGTTGTTTTGGTTTAGTGTGATTTTTAAGCCTCCATGTTTATATTTGAATTCCACTCCTATTCATATTCCTAAACCAAACGTTTCGGTCATATTAAGTCCTTTTGATTCACGCCCTTTTTTTTTAATTTTATTTAACAACTAAGAAAAGAAGAAAAGTAAATCAGTTTTAGTTTTGGATTTAAACTTAGATTTTTGTTATTTAATTGATATAATTATAATGCGTTGCTTGGATCTAGTAATAACTCAATACGTTCTTTTCATTTTCATTGCCTTGCTCAAATCTATTTAAAGAATTTCGTCAAAATTCTGGATGATTTATTTTTATTAAGTAAAGTTTATAAGAGTAAAACCATACCTAAATAATTGTTTTAGATTTACGTTTTACATTCTCCCTACCTAGAATTTCGCATAGTACTTGTGTGAGTATGATTAAAACTTTTTGAATTAGTCACTTTTTATGATTAGCTTGTCTTTATATCTTTGCTTGGGGACAAGCAAAACTTAAGCTTGGGGGAATTTGATAATACGTTTGCAGTCAATTTTATTAGGATATTTTCGGGGTTTTAAAGCCAATCATGTCTTGTAAAGTACTTGTTTTGATTCCCTTTTGTATATATTTTTGTCGCTAATGCATTTTTTCTGCTTTTTGCAGGTTTTCACGGCTTTCAGCCGAAGTTTGCTGTGACACGCCCCAAGGTCACGCCCTACCAGGGCGTGTACCTAGGGCGTGTACCCAGAGGAATGAAGCAATTGGTCCGAAACTGCATTCCGTGGAAACTTTGTGTACACGCCCTCGGTCACGCCCGTGATACACCCGACACGGGCGTGTACTATAGGCGTGTCCCCAGGTTCCGAGGAATCGCCGCAGCGCGCTCGTTTTTCCCGCTCCACCGTCGCACCGAAAGTGTCACGCCCCAGGGTCACGCCTGACCCGGGCGTGACATATGGGCGTGTACTTCAGCAATTCCGCCCGTCACCTCCAGCATTCAATTTCAGCTCCCAAAGTCACGCTGTAAAGAACACGCCCCAGGGTCACGCCCTACCAGGGCGTGACCTGTTGGCGTGTACCGCAACAACCCCGTCAGAATTCAATTCCTGCCCGAAAAAGTCGCGCCGAATGTGTCACGCCCCAGGGTCACGCCCGACCAGGGCGTGACAGGGGGGCGTGACCCGACCCGAAAAATTCTATAAATAGAGCCCAACTCCAGGGGTTTTAGGACAACTTTCGCTTTGAGTGGGGAGGTTTTGTCCTTTGTTTTTCTGAACTTTTAAGCATGTATTTTCATTTCTAGTTCATAGCTCTAGCTTTATGCTTTCCCTGTATTAGCTCCTAGCTTCTTTCTGTAGTATGATGCTAATGATAGTGTAGTTTCCTTTTCATGTTCTTGTAATCTCTGGTTTTCAAGCTGTAAGATCACTGTTTCTCTTAATAAAAAGTGTTGTTTTCTTTTTCGTTCCTGCTCTGTTTTCAGTATTTTTCTTCTACTCATCTCCCTCTTCCACCTCACCATGATTAACTAATCCTCCATGTACTCGATCTAATTGATCCGAGGTTCGAGTGATTAGGTTATGATGCTTTGAATCTTACCTTTTCTTTTTAGGGTTTAGCTTTGAATTACTCTTGATTTATCACGGGTTGGAGGTATATTATCGATATATACTCTCCACCTTTGCTTTCATTCTGGGCTAGCCGAGAGGCCGAAAGTTTGAAATGAGCATTCAAGAGTAAAGGGAGTTGTTCGCACCCCTCGAGAGAGGCAGACGTTCAAATCTCCCGGATTGGGGTAAAATCCATTAGAGGGGTTCACCGTGTAAAGCGAGTTTTAGGCCTCCGATTTAGGTGAAAGTCGGTCGGACCTTCCTAAACTCAGTTAGGCACGGCCTTCGAGAGAAGCGTGTCAATATTCATGGAACCTCCACGGTCAAGGACCTTTACCCTAATTAGCTTAGGTTTATTTATCGTATTTTTCTAACCACTCTTGCCGAGGTGATTTCTGATCGAGTGCATTTTCCCTTCATCGTTACTAAGCTTAAGTTAATCGCTCTTTTAGCTCTCTTTATCTTTTCATACAAGTAGTTCTCTTCTTTTAGTACATTTAGCCAAACCTTATTTTGCCGTCGATAAAATAATAGATTTCGTGTGAGTAAGCTTACTCAACTGTTCCCGGATTTCAATACGACACTTGTGTCCCCTAGCTGCATTTCGATAGGTATACTTGCCTTGATGAATTGTTAGTTTGGTATTTTCTCTTTGCAGATATCTCAGAGACAATCAGAAGTCAGAAAAATGAAAGGAGCAAAAAGTTTTTGAAAATAAAAGGTAAAATGAAGTGCTTGAAAAATTAAAATGACTATATCTTCATTCTTATAACTCCGTAAAAGTGCATAAAAAGTGAAAATAAAGTAAAAAGAACGAGAAATTTTACAACCTAAAAGGGAAAATCTAAGTAAATGAAAGATAAAGATGACTTTGAAATGCTTTTACGGATTTATAGAAATGCATAAAAATCTATAAAAAGCCTAAGTCTAACAAGTCTAAGTGAAATTTAACGAAGTATAAAAGAATGAAAACTACTCTCATACACACACACACATTTTAAAAAAACAAAATCAAAGTTAAAACAAAATAAAAGAAATAAGATTGCATAAGAGTGGGCACATAGATGTAGTCCAAAGCAATGTAAAGGGAGAAAATTTACGAATTTTATTGAACTAAACAGGAGATTACAAAGTTAAAAATAAATGAGAGGTGGAGAAAATAACTTTACATAGCTTTGGAAATCATCTAACAGCCGGCCTTATACAAAATGGTTCAAAAAATTGGAACCCTCAACTCATATAGAAGTGGGGAATTTATAGAAAAAAATTTCAAAGTACACGCCCTCTGACACGGGCGTGTCAGGGGGCGTGTTGACACTGTTCAAAAGGCGGTCGACCGATTTGATTTGAGATTTGACTTGGCGGCTAAAAACGCGGCGGTCACGCCCCAGGTCACGGGCGTGACATTGGGCGTGTCGGCTTTATTTATCATCAGAATTCGGCAATTTGACGGCGTTGTTGACTTCGGGAGGTCCATGTGGCAGTCAAGCCCTTATTCACGGGCATGACGGTGGGCGTATCAGGGAGGTTAAACTGCGCTTCGTTTGCATCGAAAGTCGCCGACAGCGGTTTGTCGGTTCAGGTGGAGGAGTACACGCCTGTGTCGCACCTTGACACGGGCGTGTTGGGTTGAGTCGACGAATGTCGAGTGAAGAATGTCGAGAGATGGTCACGGACTTCGGCATGGTGCGTGTCATGTTACACGGGCGTGTCACTCATGGGACACAGGCGTGTCCTTGTTCGGTCGACGAACGTCGAGCGGAAAATCGTCGAGCAGAAAATTGTCGAGCAGGCTGACACGGTTCAGGTCACGGCCGTATTACATTTGACACGGCCGTGTGACAGGGCGTGTCACATGATTTTTCTTCAAATATGCTGATTCACTAGAATTTGAAGTGTCACGCCCAGGTCACGGGCGTGACTAGTAAGGACACGGGCGTGACATTACCTTTTTTGGCAGATTTTGGATTTTTTCTGAAGAATAAAATAAAATAAGTTAACAAAATATTTACAATAAAAAAAGCATTTTATTGAAGAAATTTAACAAAAAACAACAAAAGAAAACGAAAGTACTTAAATAATGTACATAAAAATAGTTATATTTACAACGTATCACTGCTGCATTTTCCTTGCAGGTTGCGCATTGATCATGGCAAACACTGCTTCGGCAACCAATTGTATGGTTTAAGACGATGGAGGTGTTGTAGGAGCATCGTTTGGTGCACTACTAGCCTCAGAAACTCGGCGTTCTGACGGCCCAGCACAGCTTCTGGTCACCTATAGTTGTACAAAACACCGTTAAGCGACCAAACAAAATTGCAAACAGCAATTATAGGAACACGCAGGTTCCTAAAACACATGTATTTTCATTCCTAAGTGGACATTCATGGGTTCTTTTGCTGTTATAATGACGACGCACACACATGTGCTCACCACCGCTTAAAAGAATTCGCCCACGAATTCATTTAAGCCTGACCAAAACCAGTAGTCTGATGCCAAATTGTAACACCCCCTATCCGTCGCATATCATATAACAGTTGGTCCGGCCGGGGCCCGATGCCATATACCACAGACAGACCAGGCGGTTACTCAATGGAAACCATCCAACAGATCGAACGTCCTACACAGAGTCATTCTATCAGATGAAATTAAAAGTTGCATTAATAAAGAACCCAACACTAGCATGAATGTCCACTAACAAGCCATATAATGAACGTACAAATACACAAGTACAATGGCCTTAAGTCCTTACAATTGTTTACTCAAATAGAAGTGTTTTCCAAACCTCGGCACGCAGGCCGGTCATACGTGAACAAAAGAAAACACTAAGCATTAGGCCTTCGAGGGCCAGCACAGCAACTTGGGCTTTAGCCCGGTATTTACCGCTCGGCTCTGCAGCACTTGCAAGCACAATCCACTGCAATGGTGGCAAACCAAAGTAACGGTCAGCAATGATGACCAAATTATAATGATCCCGCCCCCAATTCGGGGCGGTGATGCTCCTTCCCTGCACTTTATTAGCATAAACCAAGCAGTATATATATGCATTGCATCACAGGCGTTGGCACACACGGCCACATGCCCCGTGCACTCAGGGCACATTCTCGGTGAACCAGTCAATGTCACGTCAATTTAAGCCATAGACACCCCGTCCTCACCACCGCCACTTTGACGACCAAACTATGAGCATCTTGTCTTCCAAGCATGGGTCACATCAATTTAAGCCATAGACCGCCGAAGACCCTCATCTATGCTAACGACTCACACCGAACGACATAGAACGGGTACGGTTCCGCCTAACCCGTGCTCACATCGCAACGACAATTTAAGCCATATGCGCGGGTCAAACTTCTCCGAGTCCCGTTTTCGTTACACACTTCACATAACCCGGTTATGCTCAAGTTGGCTCCCAGGCCACCATGTTGGCAGAATCATGCATCTGCCCAGTTTTTCGGGTGCACCTTGGAGTTAATCCCCAATGCACCATGTTGAAATCTACCCCGTTGAAAACCTGAAAAACAAACATTTGCACAGAGTCTTCTCCGTCAATTTATGCAATGCAACATCACCGATCCAGACCAACTTGTCCAGGTAAGCTTCACACATCATGCATATATCCGTTCTCGATTATGGACTCTACATGTACACAACGGGGACTATTCATGTATACCTGAAGGAACGCCTCAAACTCACCGCAAACTCGCGAGAGAGGGCTTCCCTATGCAAAAGAAGTAGAGCTTCACATGTAACGCCCCCATCCGTCATATGGCATATAGTAGAAGGTCCAGCTGGAACCCGACACCATATACCACGGACAGTCGGAAGGGTTACGTATGAATAACCAAACTATCCAATTAAGACTACTCGTCCTAACACAGAGCATTCTAGCGGAAGCTTTTAAACAGTTGAAAGAACCCAAACTTGTATCCACAAAACATGAATGTCCAACACCACTACAACTGGAATGAAAACAAATACACAGAAAGGTACACGGCCTTATGGCCTTACAGAGGTTCACTTAATTAAATAATATTTTCCATACATCGGCTCGCTGGCCGGCCACACATCACAAAATAAAGTACAAGTATTCGCTTTGGACTTCTAGGGCCAGCAAAGCAACATGGGCTCCAGCCCGCTATTTGGTAATCGGATCCGCAGCACCTGCAAGCAACATTCCATCGCACGATGGCAAACAAAGCAACGGTCAGCCAAAAAGCCGACCAAATTATAACGACCCCTCCCCTAACTCGGGACGGCGGTGCTCCTTCCCTGCAATTTATTAGCCCAGCTAAAATAATATAGTACAAACATGCTAGCCACAGGTGTAGGGTCATACGGCCAAACACCCCGTGCACTCAGGGCACATTATTAGTGAATCCTGACACTTCAGCGTCTTCACGACCACCCACGGGATGGAAACAACGTGAGCATTTTAGCCTTCTGACCACTGTCTAAGGCTCCCGACAATGCCGACGGCCAGTTCCCTTTTCGGGTCTCTCGCACCGAACCATATAGCCCAGGTCCGATACCACTTGCCCGTTGCTCACAACACGTAGTACACCTTAAGACGTACGCACAGCCAAGCTTTTCTCGGATCCTGCCATTTCCAAACAATCACATAACCCAGTTATGTTCAAGGCCGGTTCCCAGACCACCAAGTTAGGAGAACAAAGATTCTGCTCAATTTTCCGGGTGCGCCTTGGTGTTAATCCCCAAGGATCCCTACTGCAATCTACCGCGTAGAAACCCAAACACCCAAAGCACGGAGTCTTATCCGGCAAACCATGACGAATTCAACATCACCGATCCAGACCAACATGTCCGGGTAGGCTTCACACACAATGCCTATGTCCGTCCTTCGATTCCGGACTCTATATGCAACACAAGGGGGACTATTCCCGTCAACCCCAAGGAACACCGCACACTCGCCGCACACTCGCGGGAGCGGGTTTCCCTATGCAAAAATGAAGAGAGCTTCACATGCTCAAGTAGAGAATCGTTAACCTTATAGTACGCTTTTGCGCCATGGAAAATTGCACGGATAGAAGTCTTCGCAACGGGATTTCCTCCACAGATCAGCTCTTGGTTCTCTAAACGGTGCTCCGATGCTCCTCCGGCGGCCAAAATCCTCCTCCTTGTTCCTCCTTACTCTAACTCCTTGGAAAAAGAAAGCTTAAGGGAGAAATGAGGAGTTAAACCACCATTCATGTCCTTAATAGAGCAGGAACACGCCTGGACCGTCAGATATTACTTAAAGAAAACGAGCAGATCAGATCTATACAGAAATCCTTAAACCTGGGCCAAACACGGCCTCGCACACGGCCGTGTCCCAAGCTGTGTGCCTCGATCCTGGCACAATCGTCGAACGCAGAAAAAAAACCACTCGGGCAAGACACACCCGTGTCTGGTCCCAGACACACCCGTGTCGGGTCCCGAACACGCCCGTGACCGGAGGTGTGTCACGAATAACCGTCACGCCAACCGTCACGACTCTAGGGAACATGGGTACGGACATGGGTTGGCACACACCCATGGCAAATGACACGCCCGTGTCAATCTACCGTGTTTCTTGTCGTGTCCTTCTCAGGATACAGCCGACCAAAACACCAAGCCAGACACGACATTGGACACGCCCGTGTCCTAGGCCGTGTACCCATATATAGACACCAAAATTACTTTTGGACGCGACCAGCTCGATAACGATTTTTGGGGCCTTATATCACATGCTCAAGTAGAGAATCATTACCCTAGCATTCTTCCTTGGTGCCATGGAAAAGTATGCAGATGAAAAGAACCGCCCCTCTCCTTGCCTCCGTTGATCCGAAGTCGGTTCGCGATTTGGAGCTCCGAAGCTCCGCCGGTGACCAGATCTAGACTTCTTCTTCCTCATTACTCTCTCCTCTATCTAGAACTTAGACAGAGAACCAGCGAACAGAAGATGAGGGTTTTGAAACCCTACACTCGGGTATATCCCAATAGGAATAACCTCCAGCCATCAGATCCCAACATAAAGAAATGTATGGCTATGATCCGGGTCTGACCTGAAAAAACTTGGTCGAACACCGCACGGTTCAGAAACTGGAGCAGGACACGTCCGCGACAAACTCGGACTAAGTTGGGACATTTAGTAGAGACCCTGTCAAGACCCCTGTGTCGACACTCTGTGTCCACACTCTGTGTCGACAATTTGTGTCGACACTCTGTGTCGACACAGCAGGCCCTATGTCGACAAGGCAGGCCCTGTGTCGACACGGCAGGCCCTATGTCGACGCGGCAGGCCCTGTGTCGATGCGGCAGGCCCTGTGTCGATGCGGCAGGCCCTGTGTCGACACGGTAGGCCCTGTGTCGATGCGGCAGGCCCTGTGTCGACACCGTAGGCCCTGTGTCGACACCGCAGTCCCTGTGGCGACACATCAGGCCCTGTGTCGACACAGCAGGCCCTGTGTCGACACAGCAGACTCTGTGTGTCGACACAGCAGACTCTGTGTCAAACACGCCATAACCCGCCAAGGACACAGCCTATGACACGCCCATGTCCCATGCCATGTGACCCTTGCCAAATTCCAAACTTGGCTCAAAACGCCTCCCGTCGCTCTTTTGAGTTTCGGGGCATTACATGGCTGGAGTCTCTGTTACTACAAAACTGGCCTTTAGTTGCTTGGCAACTTTGGGGCTTATGGGAGAGGTGTATGGGACTATAGCCATAAATATCTTGATGCTGTCTGCTGGAAGATTATTAAAATAGGTTGTATCAAAACTGCTTAATAAATTTAAATGATCAACTATGGGATTTATAATAAAATCACCAGCAGTTGTTATGTTCTCTGGGACCTGCTCATCTACTTCCATATCAGATTCAATAAAATGAATTAAATCAAATAAATCTGTATCAGCATATGCATATGCATCTGCTGTTTGTTCTGCTTCTACTTCAGCTGCTTCTTTTTTTACTGTGTCTACTGTTGTAACTTCTGCTGCCATTTCTGTTGCTATTACTTCTGCTGCTATTTCTACTGCTGCTTCTTCATTGAGTATCTCCCCCTGCCTGGGTTCAGTGTACACTGGACCCAGCCCCCTAACTGAAGAGGGAGGAGCAGAAAGAGCAGAGATTTGGGCAGTTAGGGAGGAAATGGAAGAAGCAAGAGGTGAAATGGCCTCTGCTATGATGGTTTTAAGAAGGGGAGTGAGAAGTGCAATGAGTCTTTGTATGATGGAGGGATCCAAGAGTGGAGCTGCAGAGGGTGGTGTAGATGGTGTAGCAGTGGAGACAGAGGTAGGAATGGAGGAGGATGGTGGAGGTGGAGGTGGAGGTGGTGCATCTTGCATGAGTTCATCATGAGGAGGTGATGTATTGAGGGGGGGGGGGGGGTGAAGGCAGATTGAAGAATGGGTTGTTGTCGAGATGTTGGGGTAAGGGAGATGAAGGTGGGGAGTTAATGGGTGTACCATGAGGGGATTGAGGTGGGGTTGGTTGTGGTGATTGAGAAGGGGAGGATTGTTGAGATTCCTGATGGGGGGAAGAGGGGATGTCAGTGATATCTATAGGTGGAGAAGTTGCAGGAGATGGAGCTGGAGTGGGAAGATGAACTAGTTGTGGTTGTGGTTGTTGAAGAGAAGGAATGGTGGAGGAAGTATAGACCCACTCTCTTATCTCAGTGGGAGATATATTGATCCTAGTGGACTGCAGATTCTTCAATTGCTGTTCTTCAAGCAGTTGAAAGTTTTCCAAGAAGATTGGGTCTGAATGCTAGAAGGAATCAAAATCGACATCAAACTCGTTGTCGTATTTCATTGCCGCAAGATTTCCTGCTGGAATCGCCATTAGAGTACCTGCAAGAGAAAAATGATGATCAAGTGCAAAGGAACTGAAAGCGCGGGATGGAGGTCGAAGAAAACCTAGATATAAGGTTTTCTAGAATATGAATCGACAAACTCCGTTCCATGAAAAATGAAAAAATTCGTCGATTTGAGGTCAACAAAATAATTTGTAGTTAAATAATTCGTCGAGCTCAGTCTGAATATTTGAAGACATTTCGTCGAGCTCCGTTCGACGAAAGTTTTCTAAAGAAGATTCGTCGATCTCTGGTCGACGAACACAACTTCACTCACAGAGAGTTCGTCGATCTCCGTTCGACGAATATCTCAAGAACTTCCTCAGTTCGTCGAGCTCTGTTCGACGAACTTTGGCAAAATCGTCGAGTGTAGACAGAAATTAAACTAATACTTCTTCATTGATCATTCCAAGTTGATTTATAAAGAACAAGTGATTTCTTTCATCCAAGTGTTTGGTGAAAATATCAGCTCTTTGTAAATCAGTGTAGATATAGACAAGTTTAATTTTATTTTTGTCTACACAATCTCTAATGAAACGATGCCTAATGTCTATATGCTTAGTCCTACGGTGATGGACTGGATTTTGTTCTATGGTTATAGCACTTGTGTTATCACATAAGAGAGTTGATTTATTTAAGTTGAAGCAATAGTCTAGAAGTTGGTTTTGGATCCACAACATCTGGGAACAATAAGTGCCAGCTACTATATATTCTGCTTCAGCATTTGATATAGACATAGATGACTGCTTCTTACAAAACCAAGAGACTAATCGCATACCAAGGAACTGGCAGGTTCTTGAGGTGCTTTTTCCTGTCCACCCTTCATCCAGCAAAGTCAGCATCTGAGTATTCAGTTAACTCAAATTCTGACACAGTAGGATACCATAGGCCTAGACTGGGACAACTCTTTATATATATCAAAATTCTTTTTAGAAAAATTAGGTGAGATTCTTTAGGGTTCACTTGGAACCTAGCACAAATACATGTAGCAAACATGATATCAGGTCTGCTAGCTATAAGATATAATAAGGGCCCAACAATGCCCCTATATAACTTATGGTCAACAGGTTTCCCATGTGGATCAGAATCTATTACATCATTAGTAGCCATAGGTGTTTTCATTGCTGAGGCATCAGCCATCCCAAACTTTTTAAGAAGCTCTTTAGCATACTTAGCCTGGGAGATGAAGATGCCATTAGGTAGCTGCTTCTCTTGGAGACCAAGGAAGTAGGAGAGCTCACCCATGCTACTCAAATCAAACTTAGAATGCATGAGGTCAGAAAACCTCTTGCATAGTTTACAGTCAGTAGACCCAAATATAATGTCATCCACATAAATTTGTCCTAACAAGATTTTATCCTTATGGTGCCTAGTGAATAGTGTTTTATCTACTATGTCTCTAGTGAATTCATGCTCTATCAAAAAGCTAGCTAAGGTCTCATACCAAGCTCTTGGAGCTTGCTTTAGACCATAGAGGGCTTTATGCAATTTAAATACATGATAAGGATGGGTTGAAGAGATAAAACCTGGAGGTTGTTCAACATAGACATCTTCTTTTAGTACTCCATTCAGAAAAGCACTCTTTACATCCATCTGATATACTTTGAACTTCTTGTAGGCATCATATGCAAGAAAAATTCTGATTTTCTCTAACCTTGCAACTGGTGCAATGGTCTGATCATTGTCTATACCTTCTTCCTGCCTATAGCCTTGAGCAACAAGCCTAACCTTATTCCTCACAATTACACCATGGGCATATAGTTTGTTTTTATATACCCATTTGGTTCCAATGACTGGGTAGTCTTTGTGTCTTCGAACCAAATACCAAACTCTACATCTCTCAAATTGGTTGAGTTCCTCTTGCATAGCAATGATCCAGTGGGGATCTTGCTCAGCATCATGTATGGATTGAAGCTCAATGTGAGAGAGAAAACAGGCATGCATCAAGTCTTGGTTGAGTTGATGCCTTGTCTGTACACCTGCTAACATGTCTCCAATCAGTTGAGATCAAGGGTGATCCCTAAGTGTGACAAAGTCAGTGGGTGGAGTTGGTTCAGCAACAACATTTTGAATTAATTCATCTTGTGGAATTATGTTTGCTATTGGATGAGGTTCAACTTCTTCCAGCTGTTCTTCTTCACTGTCTTCATTAACCTGTGGAGAAGGATGTGTTGGAGCCTCTTGGGTGAGGCTTAGTCCATCCAAATTCTCACACAGGTGAGGTACCTGCAAAGGATGACTGGTAGAAATCTCTTTCTCCTTGCAAGACATGTTAGCCTCATCAAAAGTAATATGAATTGATTCTTCAATTTTTAAAGAAGATTTATTAAATATCCTATAAGCTTTGCTTACTTGGGAATATCCTAGAAAAATTCTCTCTTCAGCCTTAGCTTCAAACTTTCTAATGTATTTCTTGTTGTTATTATGTATATAACATACACATCCAAATACTTTAAAATAGGTGATTTTAGGTTTCTTCCCTTCAAGTAATTCATAGGGAGTCCTATTCTTTAGTTTATGTATCAAACTTCTATTCAGTACATAATTTGTTGTGCTTACAGCCTCTGCCCAAAAGGATAGGGGCATGTAAGCATCTGCAAGTAATGTGCCTTCAGCTTCAATTATGGTCCTATTTTTCCATTCAGCTACCCAATTTGTTGGGGAGTTCTAGGAGCTGAGAAGCAGTGCCTGATACCTTCCTTCTCGCAAAACTCATGCATAAGAAGAGACTCAAACTCTGTACCATGATCACTTCTAATCAATGCAACATGAGTAGAGTACTCAATTTGTATGGTCCTGAGAAAATCTGTAAGAACTTTAAAGGTATCTGACTTAGATCTCAGAAAGAACACCCAAGTGAACCTTGAGAAGTCATCTACAATAACTAAAGTGTAGGATTTCCCTCCTAGGCTTTGTACAACAATCGGTCCAAAGAGATCCATGTGTAGAAAATACAAAATCCGAGGTGAATCACTTTTATTAACTGACTTAAAGCTAGATTTAGTTTGCTTGCCTAGTTGACAAGCCCTGCAAAGTCCTTCCTTCTTGTAGGGACCAGAAGGTAAACCTCTCACAAGGTTTTCTTTAGATAGCCTAGCAATATTTTTCTTATTAACATGTCCTAGTCTTTTATGCCATAATTAATTTTGGTTGCTAACTATATTCAGTAGACAAATATCTGAATTGGCAGTGTAGAAATCAACTAAATAAATGTTTCCTTGTCTATTTCCAATTAAAACATTTTGTTTCTCTTTATTAGAAATAATACAAGTTTTTGAGTTGAAATGTACCTGATAACCTTCATCACATAATTAGCTTATTGAGATGAGGTTGTGCTTGAGTTCTCTTACATAAGTCACTTTCTTGAATGTGACTGCTCCAATCCTTATTTATCCATAGCCTTCAGACTGGCCACACTTTGAATCACCAAAGATTACATTTGGTCCCAGTTTGGACTTGTAGTTGATTAGGTTGTCCTTGTTGCCAGTCATATGTTTGGAGCATCCACTGTCTAGGTAGCATGTTTGATTAATCACTGGACAGCCCTTTTCCTGTAATGAAAATAATTAGTTGTTCTTGACCCAGGTTACCTTGGGTCCTTTGTTGTGCTGATAAGAAATGCTAGATATCATAGAGAATTCAGGTTGTGTTTTATATCCTAAGGGGTGATATCTTTTAGGTGGTATTATCCAATCAGCAAGAGGGTTAAATGGTTTCTTAGTTTGATGTAATTTGGTGTTATAATTATAGTTTTTGCTAAGTCTGACTGGGTTCGACGAATTGTTGTGAGTACGTCGACCAGAGTTCGATGAAATGGGATGAGATCGTCGATCTCTGCTCAGAGAATGAACAAGTTCATTTTTTGTGGCCCACGTTCGTCGATCTCTGCTCGACGAACCATACACAGTTCGTCGATCGCAGTAAGACGAATGATTATTATATAAGTTTGCGTTCAACGTTCATTGATTTAAGTTCGACGAACTGACCATATTTCATCAATCTAAGTTCGACGAAATTTGCTGAACTTTGTTTTTATTTAGGTTTTTCGGGTTTCTATTATTTTGATCGTTTAATTTGGGCATTTCTTTTGTAGTTTATTTATGGTTTATTATTTCTTTGCCCTTAGCAGAAACAAATTTGATTGGGGTTAATAAAATATTTTTCATAAGAATGGGGGGGGGCAAACTTGATGATGCACCCAAACCCAGCTTGCCATTTAGTCTGGCATTGACTGTGCTTGTAATGTCCATCAGCTTAAGGCTTCTCCCATTGAGAGATTCCTCAAGTTGTTTGGCCTCACATAGTTCAGTTTTTAAAGAGTCAATTTGTTCATTAGCTGATATTAGTTCTTCTTTTAACTTGATGTTTTCAGAGATGATGTTTTCCTGGTTTGATAATTTTTCCCTAAGTGCCTTGATTTCCATTTCTGAATTTATTAAATCAATGCACATTGTTTTAAATTCAATTTTAAAAGTATCAGAACTATAATCAAAAGAGGACAATACCTGATCAGCTTCTGATTCAGAAGATCCTTCACTGTCAGAATCTTCTTCATCTGAATGACTCCTGGAAGCATCAATGGCCAAGAGGCATACTTGTTTGGCCCTTGCCTCTTCTTCTACTTCACTGGAGCTGGAGGATGTGGATTCATCCTCAGTTTCACTCCAGCTTTCAGCTACAAAGCCTTTCTCCTTCTTCTTATATTTGTTGGAGGAAGGCCTGCTGCTTTGCTGTCTTCTAGAGTCCTTCTCTCTTCTCTTTTCCTTCTTTTGATTTTTTGGACACTCTGAGATGAAGTGTCCAGGTTTCCTGCAGCCAAAGCAAACCACTTCTTTTGTGGGGGTTTTTTATACCTTAGCTTGTCATCCTTCCTGGATGACTTTCTTCTGAAATCCTTCTTACCACTTTATAGAATCTCTTGGCAAAGAGACTCATCAGCTCTTCATTCACAGTTGAGGATTCTGCTTCTTCAATAGCTTTAAAAGCTATGTTGTGCTCCTTCCTTGCTGGTGGAGGTATTCTCTGCTCAGTTGCTTCTCTGGATTCGATGAGTTGCTCATAAGACTTGAGCTTTCCTAAAAGAGATTCTATTGAAATCTCATTTAGGCTCTTGGCTTCTTTGATTGGCCAGATCCTTGAATCTCATGAGCTTGGGAAGCACATGAGGATTTTATCATTCACCTAAGTGAGGGTGATGTCCTTGTCCAAGGTTTTCAGCTCATTGATTATTAAGCTCAGCCTATTGTACATGTCCGCAACTGATTATGTTTCCTCCTTGAAATTCTCATATTGTGATATGAGGTTGGATCTTCTATCCTTTCTTTCATTAGCAGATCTAGCCACCATTTGATTTATAGAATCCCAGATGGCATTGGCTGATGTGCATTCAACCACTTTTTGAAAAATGTCATCTGACACTGTTTGGGCCAGAATGTTCATTACTTTAGCATCAACAACTTTGGTCTTCTTCTGAGCCTCAGTCCACTCAGGTGGTGGAACTTGAAAGTTAGGGGTTAGATATGGTATAATTTAGAGTGGGGGGGGGGGGTGAATAGAGTATCTTGAGGTTTTAAAACTTTTACTGTAAATAAACCTTAGTCCTAAAATAATCTGATCTAACACTGGATCAACAAATATAAAATATCACAAACACAGCAAACATAATTAGCACAACCACAGCAAGAATAAAAGAAAAGAACAACACAGACAACACAAGAATTTTATAGTGCTTCCCCAACCTAGGTAAATCCACTCTTCTACCACCCTGGTAGGAATCCACTCAAGTTTTTAATCGGGAGACTGCCACCAATGAGCTTTTGATCAGGTGCTCAAAAACCAAACCTCAATTCTTTTGATCAGGTGACTTGCAAGCAGGAATAACTTTTGAAGGGAGTTAAGAACCCTTTTAATAGTGGGGTTGAGAGAATGATTTTGTCTTCTCTTTCTCAAATACAAATGAGAAGACTTTTGTGGATCTTGATTTTAGCAAAGAGCTCCCCCTGAGATATTGAATGGTTCAGGAAAGATAGAGCTTTGCTGCAGGGTGATAGGTCTTCAAACTTGTAGCCTTGATCAGAAAGTACCCAGGAACTTCTTGACTGATAGAGTATTGGTTGTCCTCTGAAGTATCCTGGGAAGAAGAAGGAAGAAGACTCTTGATCTTGAATATATGTTCTTCTTTCTTCTTCAGCTTGCTGATGTTTCTCTGATCTAGGGTGGGTTTCTCTGTATCACTGTATTCTGTATTGCTATGTGATTGCTATGCTATTCCAGAGAACTGTATATTATCTTCTATATCCTGTCTTCTTTCGAGAGAGATAAAGAAATCCTTTTTATATTTTCCATGTAAATTTTCCATTTGAAATTTGAATTTCTTCTACATTCATTACTGACGGCCTGGAGAATATTTTGCATTGATTGATTTCCCCAACTATCCCATTAAAAAATAGCAAGCAATAATCCCGATGAAGACTGTAATCAATGCTTGCTTCTAACGGTAATATTCAGAGAATATTTTAGCATTGATTACTCCAGAATTCTTGCAATAGAATAAGTACAGAAGGATTGAAATATCTAAGTCTGGAACTTCCTAAAAATCGTTGAGCAGAATTCGTCGAACTGGATTCAGAGTTCGTCGACCTGAGAAGTCAAGTTCGTCGACCAGATGATAGCTGTTCGTCGACCTGAGATCCAAGATTGTCGAGCTCAGAATGAATCTTCGTCGACTGGAGTTCAAAATTCCATGTTTCTTGGACTCGAGAATGTTTTAAGTAATGTGTCCAAAAATCATCGACCAGAGAACTAGTTTTGTCGAGCTGAGAACTTCTAACCGCTAGATGAGTCTTGCTAGGAATGTGGTCTAAGTTCATCAAGCTAAGAAGGTGAATTCGTCGACTGGAGTATGATCCTGGACTTAGAATACTTAGTTGTTTCTGGAATTAGATGTTGAAGTAGAATACCCATAGATCGTTGAGCTAAGAACTAAGTTCGTCGACTGGAGTTCAGAGAAATTCTGGATTTGAAATGTTGAAGTAGTGTGTCCATAAGTCGTCGATCTGAGTACCAAGTTCGTCGAGCTCAGCTCAGAGAATTATCTCTGAGTTCGTCGAGATGAGCACGAATTCCGTCGACCTGAGTTCGATGAACGTCGAACTCATTTATTGAGTCTCTAAAATTTCTCTAAGTCTTGAGTCTTTATGCAGTCTGTTGATGGCTGGTCCATGTAGTGTTGACTCTAAGGACTTGGCCTAGACTCTAGGTCATAACCATGACCCTGGCTATACATGTTGGGTCAGATGATCCTAACTTAGTTAACCTAGCCAAAATCCAACTAGGGATCCAACAATATCCGCCTATTTAGGTAAGGTCACTACTTACAGACATACAAAATATACAAAGCAATAAAACATATATCTGGCAGAAAATTTTAAACAAATGCAGTAGATATATATATACAGAAGACTTTATATCAGGAAATAAGAAAGCAGTTTTCAAAAAAACCACAAAAACTAATCAGTTTAAGTATCATTTCCTTTTCTTCTACTCCTTGTGTTTCTCCTCTTTAGCCTTTTCACCAGGCTTAGTACACTTGATTTCCCTATTAGGGTCTGCAGCTTGAACCTTTGTCATTGTCATGTCAGCAGCCCCAATGATATTTAGAGAGGTAGCCCTGGGCACTACTTCTTCTGGATGCAACTTAATATAATCATCAACATTGAAAAATTTATTGGCCTTAGAACACCTTTTAAGCTCTTCCTTCCTGTATTTAGACATTATTGAGAATTGAGAGGGATCCTTTCCTTTAACTTTAGCTTTGTTAATCATAAACAGACCAACCAATTCCTGGAATCTGGCCATCCTAGCAGTTGTAGCTGACTCTGGATCTTCAAATGGTACAGGAGGGGAAGCAGGTCTTTTGGGGCTTTCAGCCTTTTAATGTTCCGGGAATTTTTGTTGTTGTTATTGTTGATGCTGTTGTTGTTGTTGTTGGTGCTACTTGCAAGATGAATAATGCCTTTGTTGGCTACTTCCTGAAGATGAGGATCTACCTTACTGTCTTTGATAAGTTTAAAACTGGGTAGTACTTGGAGTTGAAGAACTAGAAGCACCATCAGCTGGAGGAGGAGGAGGAGGGTCCTTTCTGAATCTCTGCGGAGGAGGAGAATATCTTCTGCTTCTCTTCCTTTCTTTTTGTTCATTCTTGGACAGCCACATCCATGCTGGCATGCCCTTATATGGTGTGATCTTTTGAAGTATATAGTATGGTGTGTCATTTGCTTGATCTAGTTTTAGTATAGGAGGTGGAGGAGCTTTCCTCTTCTTAGATACTTTCTTTTTCTTTGGATCATCATCTGAGTCTTCTTCATCATCATCATCATCATCATCAGAATCTTCAGGAGCATCATATAAGGAATCAATGGCCTTTAGTACTGATTTATTAATGGGCTTTTCAGCCTGAGTAGAAACTGGAGAAGGAGCTGGAGCTGGAGCTGGAGCAGGGGGGCTATTAATAACAGTACTTTCAACTACTGTCTTATTTTCTTCTTCAATGTCAGCCATGATCAAGGCATCAAGATCAGACATGGGGGAATCATCCATAACAAAAACTGGACAGAAATGGTTGTTAGAGGGGATGAAATCGGGGAAACAGCTCTAGGTGGAGATGGAATGACTGGAATCTCTGGAGTAGCAAAAATGGCCTTGAGTTGATTGGCAACTTTGGGGGTTATAGGTGAGGTATATGGAATTATAGACAAAGATGGCTTAGTGATGTATTCTGGAAGAAGGTTCAAATGAACTATATCAAAAGTTCTCAATAAATTTAACAAATCTACTGTGGGATTTATAATAAAATCACCAATACTTATTTCGTTAGCCAACACAGGCTCATCCAAGTCCATATCAAACTCAATAAAATCAACTAAATCAAGTACTTCTTGATCAGCATCTGCTGCTGTTATTTCTACTGGTACTGCTGTTGCTTCTGCTGGTATTACTGTTGCTGCTGTTGCTTCTAATGGTACTGCTGTTGCTTCTTCTGATGTTGCTGCTTCTTCCTCATGGAGTATCTCCCCTGCCTGGTTTCAGTGGAGACTGAAGTAAGGCCCCTAACTGAAGAGGAAGGAGCAGAGAGAGCAGATATCTGTGTAGCAAGAGAAGATATGGAAGTAGCAAGAGGTGAAATAGCCTCTGCTATAATTGTTTTGAGGAGTGGAGTAAGCAGTGTAATGAGAGATAGAATAATGGATGGATCCAATAGTGGAGTGTAGAGGGTGTGGCAGAGGGTGTTGGAATGGAGACAGAAGTGGGGATGGTAGTAGTTGGTGGAGTAGGAGGGAGAGCATCTTGCATGTGGACATCTGGAAGAGAGGAAGTATGAGGAGGGGAAGTAGGCAGAGTAAAGAATTGGATGTTGTCCAGATGGTGTGGTAAGGGAGATGAAGTTGGTGATGAAATGGGTGTACCATGGGGGGATTGAGGTGAGGTTGGTTGTGCTGATTGAGATGGTGAGGGTTGTTGAGATTCGTTAAGAGGGGAAGAGGGGATGTCAGTAATATCTATTTGTGGAGAAGTTGCAGGATAGGGAGCTGGAGTAGGAATATGAACAGGTTGTTATGGTTTTTGTTGTGGTTGTTGAAGAGAAGGAATGATGGAAGAGGATGGAGATTGGTGTGCCATTTGAGGATGAGGTTAGATGGCTAGAGGTGATGGAGGTGGAGGAGGGATCTCATCAGTAGGGTGGGAAGTGGCTAGATCTGCCCTAGTACTCTCAGAAGCCCTAGTGGATGAGGAGGGATCCTTGGAGGGCTTGGTGATGGTCCTCTCCCACCTGCCAAAAAGGGCACAGGTGAGCCTCTTAGAGGCATTTATGAATATGGTCTGGGAGACCAAGGATTCAGCAGCCTTTTCCTTCAGGAAGATCCCTAATATTCTTCCAAAACACACCTCTTTCTTTGTATTCTTTTTCTTAATCAGATCAAGCATGATCTGAGACCAGTTGACCTTCTTCTTGTTGACCACAACACACATAACCAGGAATTGGTGCCTGATTATGTAGTTATGTGCAGTGTGCTTGCCCAACAACACTTTTCCAACAACATCTGCTAGGAATTTAAATTCAGCAGAGAGGTATTTCTTAAGCAGTTTATTAGGGGTTTGTCCAGAATAACCCATCATACTCAGCATCATATCAAACTCCTCAGTATCCATTTCTAATCCTCTTCACCATTGTTTAATCAAAAAATTTCTATTAAAACGGCGGGGGTGAGGGAAACAGTATTACCCACTATAGTTCCAGTCATGGTGTTGTCATCTGTTGTAGAAGAAGTACACACCCATTCCCTGATTTCAGTGCTGCCGATCTTGATCCGGGTGGATAGCAGACTCTTCAATTGCTGTTCTTTAAGGAGTTGCAGGATGTCCAGGAAGATTGGGTTTGAATGCTGGAAGGAATCGAAATCGACATCAAACCCGGTGTCGAATTTCATTCCGCAAGATTTCCTGCTGGAATCGTCATTAGAGCACCTACAAGAGATAAATGAAGATCAAGTGCAAAGGAACTTAAGGTGCGGGATGGAGTTCGAAGAAAGCCTAGATATAAGGTTTTCCAGAATATGAATCGGCAAACTCCGTTCTACAAAAAATAAAATAATTCTTCAATCTGAGGTCGACAAAGTAATTTACAGTTAAATAATTCGTTGAGCTCAGTCTGAAGATTTGAAGACATTTCGTCGAACTCCGTTCGACGAAAGTTTTCTGAAGTAGATTCTTCGATCGCCGTTTGACGAAAAAGACTTGACTCACAGAGAGTTCTTCGAACTCCGTTCGACGAATATCTCAAGAACTTTCCCCAGTTCGTCGAGCTCCGTTCGACGAACTTTGGCAAATTCGTCAAGTGTAGACAGAAATTAAACTAAGGCTTCTCCATTGATCATTCCAAGCTGATTTATAAAGAACAAGTGATTTCTTTCATCCAAGGGTTTGGTGAAAATATCAGCTCTTTGTAAATCAGTGTAGATATAGACAAGTTTAATTTTATTTTTGTCTACACACTCTCTAATGAAATAATGCCTAATGTCTATATGCTTAGTCCTACTGTGATGGACTGGATTCTGTGCTATGGATATTGCACTTGTGTTATCACATAGTAGAGTTGAATTATTTAAGTTGAAACCATAGTCTTGGAGTCGGTTTTGAATGCACAACATCTGGGAACAACAACTGCCAGCAACTATGTATTCTGCTTCAGATGTTGATGTAGACATAGATGACTTCTTCTTACAAAACCAAGAGACTATTCTCAAACCAAGGAACTGGCAAATTCCTGAGGTAATTTTCCTGTCAACCCTGCATCCAGCAAAGTCAGCATCTGAATATCCAGTTAAATCAAATTCTGACTGTGTAGGATACCATAGGCCTAGACTGGGACAACTATTTATATATCTCAAAATTCTTTTTAGAAAATTAGGTGAGATTCTTTAGGGTTCACTTGGAACCTAGCACAAAGGCATGTGACAAACATGATATCAGGTCTGCTAGCTGTAAGATATAGTAGGGACCCAACAATGCCCCTATATAACTTCTGGTCAACAGGTTTCCCATGTGGATCAGAATCTATTACAGCATTAGTATCCAAATGTGTTTTCTTTGCTGAGGCATCTGTCATCCCAAACTTCTTAATAAGTTCTTTAGCATACTTATCTTGGGAGATGAAGATGCCATCAGATAGCTGCTTCACTTGGAGACAAAGGAAGTAGGAGAGCTCACCCATGCTACTCATCTCAAACTTAGAATGCATGAGGACAGAAAACCTCTTGCATAGTTTAGAGTCAGTAGATCCAAATATGATGTCATCCACATAGATTTATACTTACAAGATTTTATCCTTATGATGTCTATTGAATAGTGTTTTATCTACTATGCCTCTAGTGAAATCATACTCTATTATAAAGCTAGCTAAGGTCTCATACCAAGCTCTTGGAGCTTGCTTTATACCATACAAGGCTTTATGCAGTCTAAATACATAAGAGGGATGAGTTGGAGAAACAAAACCTGGAGGTTGTTCAATATGAACCTCTTCTTTTAGTATTCCATTTAGAAAAGCACTCTTTACATCCATCTGATATACCTTGAACTTCTTGTAGGCAGCATAGGCAAGAAAGATCCTGATTGCCTCTAACCTTACAACTGGTGCAAAGGTCTGATCATA
The DNA here is from genome assembly GCA_039583875.1 of Platanthera guangdongensis. Lineage (NCBI taxonomy): Eukaryota > Viridiplantae > Streptophyta > Magnoliopsida > Asparagales > Orchidaceae > Platanthera > Platanthera guangdongensis. The sequence continues at coordinate 83,409,709 of CM077160.1, forward strand.
GTCTATGCCTTCTTCCTACCTATATCCTTTAGCAACAAGCCTAGCCTTATTCCTCACAATTGCACCTTAGGCATCTAGTTTGTTTCTATATACCCATTTGGTTCCAATGACTGGGTAGTCTTTGGGTCTTGGAACCAAATCCCAAAGTCTACATCTCTCAAACTGGTTGAGTTTCTCTTGCATTGCAATGATCCAGTGGGGATCTTGCTCGTCATCTATTAGGGATTGAGGATCAACTTGAGAGAGAAAACAGGCATGCATCAAGCCTTGGTTGAGTTAATTCCTTGTCTGTAAACCTACTGTTATGTCTCCAATCAATTGGGATCTAGGGTGATCCCTTAGTGTGATAAAATCAATGGGTGGAGTTAGTTTAGCAACAACATTTTGATTTAATTCCTCTTGTGGAATTATGTTTGCTGTTGGATGAAGTTCAGTCACTTCAGTACTTTCTTCATCACTGTCTTCATCAACTTGTGGAGAAGAATGTGTTTGAGCCTCTTAGGTGAGGCTTAGTCCATCCAAATTCTCACACAAGTGAGGTACCTACAAAGAATTATTTGTAGAAATCTCTTTCTCCTTATAAGACATGTTATTTTCATCAAAGGTAACATGTATAGATTCCTCAATTTTTAAAGTTGATTTATTGAACACCCTATAAGTTTTGCTTACTTGGGAATATACTAGAAAGATTCCCTCTTCAGCCTTAGTTTCAAACTATCTAATGTATTTCTTGTTGTTATCATGTACATAGCGTATGCAACCAAATACTTTAAAATAGGTGATTTTAGGTTTATTCACTTTAAGTAATTCATAGCGAGTCCTATTCTTTAGTTTATATATCAAGTTTCTGTTCAGTACATAATTTGTTGTGCTTACAGCCTCTGCCGAAAAGCATAGGGGAATGTAAGCATCTGCAAGTAATGTGCCTACAGCTTCAATTAGGGTCCTATTTTTCCTTTCAGCTACCCCATTTTGTTGTGGAGTTCTAGGAGCTCAGAAGCAGTGCCTGATACCTTCCTTCTCACAGAACTCATGTATAAGAAGAGACTCAAACTCTATACCATGATCACTTCTGATCAATGCAACATGAGAAGAGTACTCAATCTATATGGTCCTGAGAAAATCCGTAAGAACTTTAAAGGTATCTGACTTAGATCTCGGAAAGAACACCCAATTGAACCTTGAGAAGTCATCTATAATAACTAAAGTGTAGGATTTCCCTCCCAGACTTTGTACTGCAATGGGTCCAAATAGATCCATGTGTAGCAAATAAAAAATCCTAGGTGAATCACTTTTATTAATTGACTTAAAACTAGATTTAGTTTGACTTGTCTAGTTGACAAGCCCTGCAAAAGCCTTCCTTCTTTTAGGGACCAGAAGGTAAACCTTTTACAAGACTGTCTTTAGATAGCCTAGCAATGTTTTTCATATTTACATCTCCTAGCCTTTTATGTCATTATTCATTTTGATTGCAAACTATATTAAGCAAACAAATATCTGAATTGGCAGAATAGAAATCAACTAAATAAATGTTTCTTTGTCTATTTCCAATTAAAACATTTTGTTTTTCTTTATTAGAAATAATACAAGTTTTTGAGTTGAAATGTACCTGATAACCTCCATCACATAATTGGCTTATGGAGATGAGGTTATGTTTGAGTCCTCTTACATAAGTCATTTTCTTGAAGGTGACTACTCCAATTTTCACTTCTCCATAGCCTTCTGACTGGCCACACTTTGAATCACCAAAGATTTCCTTTGCTCACAGTTTGGACTTGTAGTTGATTAAATTGTCCTTGCTGCCAGTCATATGTTTAGAGCGTCAACTATCCAGGTACCATTGTTGATTAACTACTGGACATCCCTTTTCCTGCAATGAAATCAGTTAGTTGTTCTTGACCTAGGTTACCTTGGGTCCTTTATATTGCTGATATGAAAAACTAGATATCACAGAAAATTCTGGTTGAGATATGTATCCTAATGGATAATATCTTCTGGGTGGAATTATCCAATCAGCTAATGGATTAAATGGTTTTCTAGATTTAATGGAATGGCTGTTATGGTTTTAATTTTTGTTAAGTCTTTTTGGGTTCGACGAAATGTTGTAAGTTCGTCGACTAGAGTTCAATAAATTGGGATGAGATCGTCGATCTCTTCCTAGAGAATGAACATAGTCATTTTCTGTCCCTCACATTTGTCGATCTCTGCTCGACGAACCATACAAAGTTCGTCGTTCGCAGTAAGACGAATAATTATAGTTAAACTCTGCGTTCAGAGTTCGTCGACCAGAGTTCGATGAACTGGCCACATTTCGTCGATCTGAGTTCGACGAAATCTGCTGAACTTTATTTTTACCTAAGGTTTTCTAATTTCTGTTATTTTGACTTTTTGAGTTAGGCATTTGTTCTGTGGTTTGTTTGTTGGTTATTATTTCTTTCCCTTTAGCCGAAACAAATTTAACGAGTGTGGATAAAATATTCTTCTAGAGAATGGGGGAAAACTTGATGATGTACCCAATCCCAGTTTGCCATTTAGTCTGGCATTAACAGTGCTTGTAATGTCCATCAGTTTGAGGCTTCTACCATTGAAAGATTCATCAAGTTGTTTGGCCTCACATAGCTCAGTTTTTAAAGCAATAATTTGTTCATTAGCTAATTTGAGTTCATCTTTTAGCTTATTGTTTTCAGAAATAACATTTTCATGGTTTCCTAGTCTTTCCCTAAGTGTCTTAATTTCTTTTTCTGAATTTATCAGATCAATGCACATGGTTTTAAATTCAGATTTGAATGAATCAGAACTATAATCAAAAGTATAAAGTACTTAGCCAGCTTCAGATTCTGAAGCTTCTTCACTGTCAGATGCATCTTTATCTGACTGGCTTCTAGAGGCATCAATGGCCATGAGGTACACTTCGTTGGCCCTTGCCTCTTCTTCTGCTTCACTGGAGCTGGAAGATAAGGATTCATCTTCTGTTTCACTCCAGCTTTCAGCTACAAAGCCTTTCTCCTTCTTTTTATATTTGCTCGAGGAAGCCCTGCTGCTTTGATGTCTTCTAGAATCCTTCTCTCTTCTCTTCTCCTTCTTCTAATTTTCTGGACATTCTGAGAAGAAGTGTCCAGGTTTCCTGCAGCCAAAGCAAATCACTTCTTTAGTGGGGGTTTTGTCAAACCTTGGCTTATAATCCTGCATGGATGTCTTTCTTCTAAAGTCTTTCTTTTCCATTTTGTAGAATCTTCTGGCAAATAGACTCATCAACTCTTCATTGATTGTTGGAGTCTCTGTCTCCTCAACATCCTTAAATGCAATGTTGTGCTCCTTCCTTACTAGTGGAGGTGTTCTCTGCTCAGTTTCTTCTCTGGATTTTATGAGCTGCTTATAGTACTTTAGTTTTCCTAAAAGAGATTCAGTGGAAATCTCATTTAGGCTTCAGGCCTCCTTGATGGGCCAGATCCTTGAATCCCATGAGCTTGGGAAGAACATAAGGATTTTGTCATTCACCTCTGTGAGGGTGATGTCTTTATCCAATGTTTTTAGCTCATTGATGATTGAGCTCAGCCTATTGTACATATCTGCTACTGATTCTGCTTCCTCCTTCTTGAAATTTTCATATTGGGATATGAGATTGGATCTTCTGTCATTTCTTTCATCTACAGATCCAGCCACCATTTGGTTAAGGGATTCCCAAATGGCCTTGGCTGATGTGCATTCGGCCACCTTCTGGAATATGTCATCAGACATAGTGTGGGCCAGAATATTCATGGCTTTAGCATCAGCAACTCTAGCTTTCTTCTGGGCTTCAGTCCACTCAAGTGGTGGTACTGCATTAGTGCTGGAAGTAGCTGTAGAGGTAGATGTCTGAGGGGGACCTGTCAAGATAGAGTTGTAGATATCTTCATCAATAGAGTTCATATATAATTTAATTCTTGCCTTCCAGATGGCAAACTTGTTTAGGTTGCATACTGGAGGTCTGGTGCTTGCATAGTCTTTGTTCTGTGTCATGTTGTATGTATAATTCTAATAGAAATAAAGGGCAGATCTAACTCAGGATCTTTAGTTCAAGGGTTAGCTTGTACAACCAAAGGAACCTTGCTCTGATACCAATTTAAAGTTAGGGGTTAGATCTGGTATACTCTAGAGGGGGGGTGAATAGAGTATCTTAAGATTTTTAAAACTTTTGCTATAAATAAACCTTAGTCCTTAAATAATCTGATCTAACACAGGATCAACAAATATAAAATATCTCAAACACAGCAAATCTAATTAGCACAGCCACAGCAAAAACAAAATAAAAGAGCAACATAGACAACACAAGAATTTTATAGTGGTTCCCCAACCTGGGTACATCCACTCTTCTACCACCCTGGTAGGAATCCACTCAGGTTTTTGATCAGGTGACTGCCACCAATGAGATTTTGATCAGGTTCTCAAAAACAAAACCTCAAGTCTTTTGATCAAGTGACTTGTAACCAGGAATAACTTTTGAAGGGAGTTAAGAACCCTTTATACAGTGGGGGTGAGAGAATGATTTTGTCTTCTCTTTCTCAAATAAAACTGAGAAGACTTTTGTGGATCTTGATTTTAGCAAAGAGCTCCCCCTGTGATATTGAATGGTTCAGGAAAGATGGAGTTTTACTACAGGGTGATAGGTCTTCAAACTTGTAGCCTTGACTAGAAAGTATCCAGAAACTTCTTGACTGATAGAGTATTGGTTGTCCTCTGAAGTATCTTAAGAAGAAGAAGGAATAAGACTCTTGATCTTGAATATATGTTCTTCTTTCTTCTTCAGCTTGCTGATGTTTCTCTGATCTAGGGCTGGTTTCTCTGTATCACAGCATTCTGTATTGCTGTGTGATTGATATGTTATTCCAGAGAACTGTGTATTGTCTTCTTTATCCTGTCTTCTATCGAGAGAGATGAAGAAATCCTTTTTATATTTTCCATGTAAATTTTTCATTTGAAATTTGAATTTCTTCTGCATTCATTGCTGACGGCCTGAAGAATATTATGCATTGATTGATTTCCCCAACTGTCCCATTGAAAAACAACAAGCAATAATCCTGATGAAGACCGTAATCAATTCTTGCTTCTAACGGTTATATTCTGAGAATATTTTAGCATTGATTACTCAGGAATTCTTGCAATAGAATAAGGACAGAAGGATGGAAATATCTAAGTCTGGAACTTCATAGAAATCGTTGAGCAGAATTCATCGACCTTGATACAGAGTTCATCGACCTGAGAAGTCATGCTCGTCGACCAGATGATAGTTGTTCGTCGACCTGAGATCCAAGATCGTCGAGCTGAGAATGAAACTTTATCAATTGTATTTCAGAATTCCATGTTTCCTGGACTCGAGAATGTTTTAAGTAATGTGTCCAGAAATCGTCGACCTGAGAACTAGTTTGGTCGAGCTAAGAACTTCTAACCGCTAGATGAGTCTTGCTAGGAATGTGGTCTAAGTTCGTCAATCTGAGAAGGTGAATTCATCGACTGGAGTATGATATTGGACTTAGAATACTTAGTTGTTTCTGGAATAAGATGTTGAAGTAGAATACCCATAGATCGTCGAGCTGAGAACTAAGTTCGTCGACTGGAGTTCAGAGAAATTCTGGATTTGAAATGTTGAAGTAGTGTGTCCAAAAGTCATCGACCTGAGTACCAAGTTCGTCGAGCTCAGCTCAGAGAATTATCTCTGAGTTCATCGAGCTGAGCACTACTTTCGCCGACCTGAGTTCGACGAACGTCAAACTCATTTCCTGAGTTTCTTAAATTTTTCTAAGTCTTGAGTCTTTATGCAGTCTGTTGATGGTTGGTCTATGTAGTGTTGACTTTAAGGACTTGGCCTAGACTCTAGTACATTACCATGACCCTGGCTATACATGTTGGGTCAGTTGATCCTTACTTAGTGAACCTAGCCCAAATCCAACTAGGGATCCAACAGAACTGCATTAGTGCTGGATGTTGCTATAGAGGTAGATGGTTGAGGAGGACCTGTCACAATAGAATTGTAGATATCCTCACCAATATAATTCATATATAACTTAATTCTTGCCTTCTAGATGGCAAACCTATTTAGATTTCATATTGGAGGTCTGGTGCTTGCATAGTCTTTGTTCTGTGCCATGCTGTGTGTATAATCTTAATGGAAGTAAAAGGCAGATCTAACTCAGGATCTTTGGTTCAAGGGTTAGCTTGTACAACCAAAGGAACCTTACTCTGATACCAATTGAAAGCTAGGGGTTAGATCTGAAATACTCTAGAGGGGGGGGGGGGTGAATAGAGTATTTAAGGTTCACAAAATTTTTGCTAATTAATTCAATCTATTACTAGTGCTACAGAAATTAAATTAAAAACACAAACTCAACAACCTAGAAAGAACAGTCACAACAAGAACAAAAGAAAAAGGAGCAGACCAGACAACAGAAGAATTTTATAGTTGTTCCCCTAAACTTGGGTACATCCACTCTTCTACCACCCTGGTAGGAATCAACTCAGGTTTTTGATCAGGTGACTGCCACCAATGCGATTTTGATCAGGTGCTCAAAAACCAAACCTCAAGTCTTTTGATCAGGTGACTTGTAATCAGGAATAACTTTTGAAGGGAGTTAAGAACCCTTTATACAATGGGGGATGAGAGAGTTATTTTGTCTTCTCTTTATCAGATACAACTGAGAAGACTCTAGTGGAAAAATTATGTTAGCAAAGGCTCCCCCGGATGTTGGGTACATTGGTCAAATGTATCTGATTTGAAGAGGCCTCACCCATCTCAATGATATACATCATAATGTATTTGATGTATGTTTGAGTTACTTGTGCAGGTTAGGTATTCACTGGACTGAAGCTAAAACTTTCTAAGTCCATGTGTCGACACCCAGAGGGAAAGTGTCGACACTTGAGAAAGCTTGTGTCGACACCCAGACAAGCAGTGTCGACACTTGGAGTCATTGTGTCGATACCTGGGATGAAGAGTTGACACCAGACAGAGAGTGTCGACACTTGGAGATGTGTCGACACTCAGTGAAGAAAAGTGCAGACAGAAAGTGTCGACACAAGGAGCTGTGTCGACACCCAGTGAAGTAGTGTCTACACCAGGAAGTGTCGACACTTGGAGCTGTGTCGACACTCAGCAAAAGTCTGCCGAGTCCAAGTACAAGTGTCGACACTCAACACAATGTGTCGACACTATGCAGAAGAGTCAACATTTAAAGTAAGTGTCGACACTCAACACAATGTGTCGACACTATGCAGAAGAGTCAACATTTAAAGTAAGTGTCGACACTCAACACAATGTGTCGACACTATGCAGGAGAGTCAGCATTTGAAGAATGTGTCGACACTCAGCACAAGTGTCGACACACTACCAGAAGAATCAACACTTGAAGTAAGTGTCGACACCCAGCACAATGTGTCGACACTTAGCTAAAGACTCAACACTTGTAGAAAGTGTCGACACAAGGAGCTGTGTCGACACTTAGCAAAGAACGGAAATATCTACAAAAATATTCTAAGTACAAGTGTCGACACTAAGGGAATGTGTCGACACTCAGCTGAAGAATCTATATTGAAGACTTGTGTCGACACCAAGAAGCAGTGTCGACACTTGACAGATTCAACACCAGAAGTTGTGTCGACACAAAAGAGATGTGTCGACACTTAGAAGAATACAGTTAAAGAATGAAGAACAAGTACTTGTGTCGACACTCAATTTCAGTGTCGACACATACAGAAGAATCTGTGTCGAGACATACAAGGAGTTGTGTCGACACCTTGTAGACTTGTGTCGACACTTACACAGCATGTGTCGACATTTGGTCTATAAGTGTCGACACTTAAGAACAGAAAGTCTCGACACTATCTGACAGTTAGAGAATTTCAAGAAGTGACTGGTTGACATGACAGCTGCCGATCCAGCCGGTCTACAGCAACTGTCAGGGAAGTCAGAAGTCTGTTATGAACCGGACCAGTCGGTTACCATGAAGAATGTCTATAAATAGGCACCCACAGTTTACAGAAACTGTTGTTGTTGTTGAAGCTATTTGAAGTAATAGATCAGATTATTCAAGTAATCAGAAAAGTGGTACACAGAGGATCAACACAAGAAGATCTGGCAGTCCAACTGCAGATCTAAGAAGTTGGAGAGAGAGAGCTCCAATCAAGAATTCAGTCTTTGGAACTAGGCTGAGAAGAAGGATTCAGAGGCATCTGGATCTTAAGAAGCAGAGGTCAAGGAACAACTGCAGAGGATTCAGACTTATTCAGTTCTACTCAAGAAGCTTTGAAGGAAGCTAAGTCAGTTTGGATCTATCTGAGTTCTTCCAAGAACTCAGCAAGAAACTCACAACTCCTCTCTTATTTTCTGAGTTGTTGAGTTATTTGTTGTAATACTATTTTAACTTGTAGGATCTTTGGATCTGAGTACATTGTAAGCCTAAATTTATAAAGGCTGAGGGTAGGGTTTGAGAGCCTGAGTGTAGGAGTTAAAGAACTCTGAGTGTAGGCCTTGATTGGCTGAGTGTAGGCCTGGGTGGCTGAGTGTAGGCCTTTGTGGCTGAGTGTAGGCTTTGGAGAAAGTTGAGGTGTAAGGCTTTGGGCCTGAGGTGTAGGAACCTATTTGGGTTCTGAGACAGTGGAGAAGTTAGGCCGAATCTAGTACACTGCTAGATAGGCGAGGGGGAAAGTGGATGTACCTATATCTTGGGGAACCACTATAAAATACTGTGTGCTGTGCTGTGTTTGTGCTGTGGATGATCTGTGTGTGTTTGATTATTGCTGATTGCTGTAATAAACTAGTTAGAAATCTGTGATATAATTGTTTGGCTGCCAACAAAGTTAGAAAAGGATTAGGTCACCTATTCACCCCCCCCCCCTCTAGGTGTTTAGGTACCATATCTTTCAAGTGGTATCAGAGGGAGGTTCCTCAAAACAAGGACTAACAGTCTAAGGAGATCCTGTTTGGCATAAACAGTCTAAGTTAGAAAACAGCTTCAAGAAAATCAAGAACCATGGGTTCTTTTGAAAATCATAAAGAATTGGGTTCCATGAAATTACCTATTTGCAGAAAGGAAATTTTTGGGATCTGGAAAGAAAGGGTAAGGCTATTTATGGAGGCCTCAGACCCAAGAATCTACATCACAGTTAAGGAAGGGCCTTATGTGCCAATGAAGATCTCAGTATTGGATGCAAATCAGAGGACTCCAAAGGATTTCTCTGAGATGACCAAGGATGAAATTTTCCTAGCCACTATGGACAAGAGGGCACAAAACATAATAGTGAGTGCCATTGATGATGCAACTTTTCAGAACTTAATTCACTGTAAAACAGCAAAAGAAATGTGGGATACCCTCATTGTCTATATGGAAGGTTCTGAAGAAGTTAGGCAAGATAGGAAGTCCTTGCTTAATCAAGAGTATGAGAGCTTTAGGCAAGGCAAGGGAGATAGCATCACTGAATGCTACAAGAAGTTCTATAGAATAGTTAATGAACTCATGTCTTATGGAAGAGAGTTCAACAACTATGAACTAAATGACAAATTCCTAAGGTCCCTAACCAAAGATTGGGACACCAAGATCTGTGCCATAAGAGAAATGGCAAAGTTGGGAGAAATTCCTCCTCCTACACTGTTTGGCAAGTTATTGTCATATGAGATGCAGCTGACAGTGAGGAAAGAGGAGGAGAAATCTACTAGGACTGAGCACAAGGAAAGGACTGTTGCCTTCAAGACAGAAGTTCCCAGAAAATGCAGAACTAAGTCATCAACTCCACCTCCAGAGGTAGTTGAATCTGAGTCAGAAGGGTCTGTCAGTACAAAGTCTACAAGCAGTGAAAGTGATGAAGACTTTGCTGCCTTCACTAGACACTTTCAGAAATTCCTAAAAAAGAAACAGTGGAGGTCCAGACCATCTACTTACAAGGGAAAAGAAGTCTTGTATCAGGAGAAAAAGCCTTCTAAGAAAGACAGGAAGAAGACAAAGACAAGCAAGGCAACTAGATCAAAGATTGTGTGCTACTGCTGTAATAGACAGGGTCATGTCATTGCTGATTGTCCTGAGAAAAGAAAAGAATCCAGTGACAGGAAAAAGACTCACTTCAAAGGGAAGAAAGAGAAGTCTTTTGTTGCCAAGAATGAGAAGACTCTTTCAGATATTTCTTCTTCAGACACTGATACTGATGCTGAAGCCAACATAGGGCTATTTGCTGAAGAAGAAGAAGAAGAATTTATGAAGATCTTGGAGTCAATTCATGAACAAGAAGACTGTCAGTGCCAAGGACTGATGGCATTGACTGAGAGTACCAAAATCCTGGAGCAGCCAGGACCTAGTCAGGTACAAAGTCCAACTCTAAGTTCAGTTTCTTGTTCTAGTTCAGAATCAGATTCATCTTCATCAAATGATGGAAGTGTTTCTGAGTCTGAAGATGATATTCATCAGCTCATAGATGAATATAAGGTGCTGTTACAGGCTTATAAGAAAAGCAAGTCCCTTGCCAAAAGTCAGGCAAAGGAGATTGCTGATCTCAAGGCTGCTGCAACAGAATTTGAGAAGCAATTTGATCAAAAACTGAATGAGGTAGCTAGGCTGAAACACATTACAGTGATTCAGATGGGTACTATCACATTTAAGAATGATCAAATTAAGAAACTGGAGACAAATCTTCAGAAAGAGAGAGAACTGGTTGCAAAGTTTTCAAAGCCTAAATCAGTTCTACCTTTGATTGATGATTTTACTCATCACAAAGGTAAGGCTGGACTGGGTTTTGTTAAACCTGCTAGGACTGTTTAGGATCAGTCCAAGTCCAAGGGCAAGGCCCCAACATTCAATAAGTCAGCTGCAGTTAAGACAGCAAAGTCTGTACCTAAGCAAAGGTACAATAAGTTTGAATGTTGGTGTTGTGGCAAGGTTGGCCACTTTGCCTTGGATTGTTGGCACAATGCCAGTGCCAAGTTGAGTAGCAAGTTACCTGGTGGAAAGCCAGTAGGTAGCTGTGTCATGTTGCAAACTAACAATCACCAAGGACCCAGGTTTACTTTGGGTTCTAAGGTTCATTAATTTGTTTTGCAGGTGAATCCAAGTGACCATACCCCAACATGGTACTTGGATAGTGGATGTTCCAGACATATGACTGGAACAAGGGGACTACTGAAGGACTACATTCCAATCAAAAATGGTCCTAAAGTGACCTTTGGTGGTTCTGAAAAAGGAATCATCAAAGGGTTTGGTAACATTTCTTCAAACCTTGTTACCATTACTCAAGTGGCTTATGTTAAAGGGTTGAAACACAACCTTATAAGTATAAGTCAGTTAAGTGATGTAGGGTATGACATCTCATTTGTTAAAAATGGTTGTCATATCAAGAGGTCAAGTGATCAAGAGATCATTTTGACAGGATATAGAAAGAGGAATGTCTACTGTCTAGACATCATGATTGAGAACAATGGTTCTCCTATTTGTCTTGTAGCTGATGAGACAGTCTCTCATTGTGTCAAGTGGCACAAGAGGCTAGCTCATCTTAACTACAAGACTATTAGCAAACTCTTTAGCAAAGAGTTAGTGAGGAATGGTCCTCAAGTTAAGTGTGTTAAAGATGGCATTTGCTCAGCTTGTCAAAAGGGCAAGCAGACCAAATCCACCTTTAAAAGCATTGAGAACAAAGATGCTGTGAGGTGCTTATACCTCTTGCATATGGATCTCTTTGGTCCAATGCCAGTTCACAGCTTAGGTAGGAAGGTCTATACCTTTGTAGTTGTTGATGACTACTCAAGGTTTTCCTGGGTGTTCTTCTTAAGGCAGAAATCTGAAACACCTAGTGTCTTCTACAGCTTTGTCAAGCAAATTCAGAATGAACTAAATAGTACTGTGGTCAAAATTAGAAGTGACCATGGTACTGAGTTTCAATCTGAAAGCATGACAAAACTATGTGAAGACTTTGGGATATTTCAAGAATTCTCTTCACCTAGAACACCTCAGCAAAATGGCATTGCTGAGAGGAAGAATAGAACCTTGATAGAGGCTGGTAGAACCCTACTTAGTGATACATCACTGCCTGAGTATTTCTGGGCTGAAGCAGTTAACACTGCATGCCATGTGATAAATAGGGCTACCATCACTAAAAGGCTAAACAAGACCCCCTATGAAGTTGTGAAAGGCAGGAAACCAAATCTATCCTATTTCAGGATCTTTGGTTGCAAATGCTTCATACTTAACAATGGGAAGTCTTACATAACTAATTTTGATGCCAACTCCCAAGAGGGAATTTTTGTTGGGTACAGCAACAATAGTAAGGCTTATAGAGTATACAACTTGATTACACAAGTTGTAGAGGAGACTGTGCATGTAGTTTTTGATGAGACAAAACTTATTAACAATGAGTTGTCTAGCAATGTATGCAGCCCCACAGGTTTGACAAAGAAATTGGACAAGCTTACTATAGAAGAGATGCCTGCTGAAAGACAGCAAGTAGAAGGCAATAGCAGTTGTCCAGGGGGAGAACTACATGTGCCAATAGCTGAAGAAATACAAGAAGTACAGCATGATGCAGATGCTGAAGAAGTTCAACCTGAAGCTAGGATGCCTCCAGCCCACAGGCATCTAAGAGATCATCCAGTAGAGCTGATTATTGGAGATCCAAGACAAGGAGCAGAAATCAGAATGCTGCAGTATATTCTAGTTTTCTGTCTCAAATAGAACCTAAGAAATTTGAAGAAGCTATACAAGATCCACAGTGGACTGAAGCTATGCAAGAAGAACTTAATCAGTTCAAAAGGTGCAAGGTTTGGGAGCTGGTTCCAAAGCCTAAAGACCACAATGTTATAGGAACTAAGTGGATCTACAGAAATAAGTTAGATGAACAAGGGGTCATCATAAAGAATAAAGCAAGACTGGTTGCAAAAGGATATAGGCAAGAAGAAGGTATTGATTTTGATCAAACCTTTGCCCCAGTAGCCAGACTGGAGGCCATAAGGATGTTCTTGGCCTATGCAACCTATCAAGGATTCAAGGTATACCAAATGGATGTCAAGTCAGCATTCCTAAATGGTAATTTGAAAGAAGAAGTCTATGTGGAGCAGCCATCAGGTTTTGTTGATCCAACTCAACCTCATTATGTCTATAGACTTAGGAAAGCATTGTATGGGTTAAAACAAGCTCCTAGAGCTTGGTATGAAACCCTATCTAGTTTCCTCATTGAGAACAAGTTCACAAGGGGGAAAATAGATAAAACTCTATTCCTTAGGGAATCTAGAGGCAAAGTCATACTTGTCCAAGTATATGTAGATGACATTATATTTGGGTCTACTGAAAGTAGCCTTTGCAAAAAGTTTGCAAAGCTTATGCAAAGTCAATTTGAGATGAGTAGTATGGGAGAGCTAAAGTTTTTCTTGGGTCTCCAAGTTAAACAGACTGAAAGTGGCTTGTCCATTTGTCAGTCCAAGTTCACCCTAGAACTCATAAGGAAATATGGTATGGATTCATCCAGTACCATGAAGACTCCTATGGGGTCAAGTGTGTCTCTTAGCAAGGATGATGCAGGGAAACCTGTAGATGAAACCTTGTATAGAGGAATAGTTGGCTCCTTACTATACTTGACTGCAAGTAGGCCTGACATTATGTATGCTACATGTGTTTGTGCCAGGTATCAAGCCTGCCCTAAAGAGTCTCATTTGACTGCTGTCAAAAGAATATTGAGATATCTAAAGGGCACTCCCTATCTAGGCCTCTGGTACCCTAGGAATGGAGATTTTGATCTAACAGGTTATACAGATGCAGACTTTGCAGGATGCAAAGAGGATAGAAAGAGCACAACTGGAACCTGTCAATTCCTAGGTGGAAGAATAATTTCATGGAGCAGCAAAAAGCAGACTAGTGTGGCTATCTCCACAGCTGAGTCAGAATATGTAGCTGCAGGAAGTTGCTGTGCTCAACTTCTATGGATTCAACATCAGCTAGTGGACTATGGATTTCAGGTAAGTAGAACTCCACTTTACTGTGATTCTACAAGTGCTATTTCAATAGCTAACAACCCTGTATCTCATAGTAGAACAAAACATATTGAGATTAAATATCACTTTCTTAGGGAGCATGTAGAAAGAAATGATATTGCACTTGAATATGTTAAAACTGATAATCAGATAGCTGACATGTTTACTAAGCCCTTAGAAGAAGCTAAGTTTAATAGATTCAAAATTGAACTAGGTATGATAAACTTAGACTAAGTTTACAGAATAGAAAATTGACTAAGTAAAAAGGTGTCGACACATAGACAAGTCTATGTCGACACAGAATAAAAGTGTCGACACTTCAGGAAAAGGTGTCGACACATCTAGGAAGTTGGTGTCGACACTTCAGAATGTTAGTGTCGACACATGTCGAGTAGGTGTCGACACATCCAATGTGGTGTCGACACTTAAGTTTTACTCAGAATTTTCTAAGTAAAGTCTCGACGATTAGTCGAGTAGAGTGGTGTCGACACATAAACATGTGTCGACACATAATATCTGTTGACTAAACTTGTGTCGACACATATGTGTCGAGACATTATAAGTAAGTGTCGACACTTATTGCCAGTGTCGACACATGTTAAGCTAGATATCCCGCCTGTTCATCTTCAAAATTAGACAGGTATAAATAGGGTTCTGTCTTTGATTGTCGACACGCTTTCAAAGTTTCGAGACCAAAACTCTTGTGTCGACATTTCTCTTTTCTCAAGACTAAATCTCCAAACCCTAATGGCTCCCAAGCTCGAGGAGAATGTTAACGAAGGCTATGAGCTCGTGCGAGGTGCATTCGATGAAGCTGATCAAGAACTCAAGGCGGTAGTAACCCTAATTGCCGATTCTGGATTGGAATACTTGACTTCAGAACCAACGAAGATTTGGAAAAAGGAAGTTCTTGAATTCCTCCATGGAGCTGCTGAAGATGACTCTGGATTCAGGATCAAATCCAGAGTTCATGGGACTAAGGTGAAAGTTTCACCAAAGAATCTGAGAAAGGTACTCCAGCTACCTAAAGCACCTGATGAAGAGGAAGTAACTGCTTCAAAGACCAGGGAAGCTCTTACTTGGTGTGGACTGGATCCAAAGATGAAGGTAGGATCAGTCTTTAACAGGAAAGGCATGAATAATCAAGGGAAATTCATGTCTGAAATAGTGGGAAAGGTCATTCTCAGTAAACCTGGAGGGCATGACAGGGTGTCAGCCTCAATGTTCAATATCATGACAAGAATCATCTTCACCCTCAAAATAGATTGGTCAAAGGTCCTCTATGAAAAGATCAAGGAAAGTCTGAAAAAGCCCAATCTGGGCAGAATTATAAGTCTCTACCTGGCTGGTACAATACCAGAGGTAATGAGCACAGCTGCTGGAAGCAAGATCAATCATATGAGAAAGATGGATTCCCAGATATTTTCTAGATGGGAAAGGGTGTTGTCAAAGGACATGCCTACCCCTGAGAAGCCAGTATCTGAGAAAGTTACTCCTCCCAGGAAGAAGAGAAAGACTGCTGCTGTGACAGAAGAGTCCTCCAGCAGTTCTGATAGTGAAGAACAGGTTGTTTTCACACCTGATGACCATGAAGAAGTGGCTGCAGAGAAAACTCCTGCTCCTCAAGATGTAGCTGAGATCCAGGGGAGCTACCTCCAGCTAGCCCCATCCATAGGGATCACAGCCAGGGGGAGCTTCCAGCAGTAGAAGAACCATCTACTCTGGACAGTGAGCAAGCCACCACCATTATTCAAGAGGTACTCACTGACTTAAAAACTTTAGAATATCTTATTGAAGATGCTGATTTGTCTGATGTTCCTCAGCAAACTCAGCTACCTAGCCAAGCTCCAGATGTTGGTCTTGAAGACACATCTGCTGTAGTGCAAAATGTTCCAGCTACTACTCAAGTAGTTGAAGAACCAAGTACTTCTCCTGCACAGTCACCTCCTGAATACACAATGGAAGACCTCTTTCTGAATTTAGATCAAGAGGATTTTGACATGGACAAGGTTGCTGCTGAAGAGAAGGGTGCTGCTGCTGAGGGGGAGCACATGGCAGTTCTGGAAGAGCCTTTAAGGCTAGACACTGAGAAAGCACCTGCTGTGCAGACTGAAAGGCCTAAAAGCCCTAAGGACAGGGTTGATATTGCCAGCACTTCTGCCTCTGAAGATGAGGAGAGTGCTAGGGCTAAAAAGAAGAAACTCTTTGTATTCAAGAGAAGAAGTCAGAGCTACAAGAAAGCCCTACAATCCATTGCCCCACAGCCTATAGTTCAGCAAGCTCCAACTGCTGACTATAGTGCTTTACTGATTACACTACAGATCAAGCTGGATGAGCAAAGGAAAGCTATAGAGACTTATGTTGATGAAGGGCACAAGACCCTACAATTTTATCTGGCATAGGAAATCAAGTCAATAAGGTCTGAAATGAACCTTAATAAAAAGGAGATGACTGACTGCTTCCACAAGGGTGGGAATGCAGTAGTCTATTTGGCTACCCACCAGGAGAAGATCAAGACTCAAGTAGATGATATAGCATTGAAACAAGGCTATGTGATGGAAAATCAATTAAGGATGAATGATAATTTGACTGCATCCCACAATGCTATAGTCACTGAATTAAAGAATAAGTCTGCTGAACCATCTACATCTGCTGCTGCTGCAAAGGCTGATTTTGATAAAATCTTTCAAGCTGAGATTACTGCTGTCAAAACTGCTATACAAGATTCCCAGAAAGCAATCTCAGAACAGCTTACAAAGCTTAAACCCTACTTTAAGGATGGAATCAGGTATTTGGATAGTCAGATTAGATTCCAAAAGGATGATGTAAGAGACCATGTGGCCCAAGAAGTCATAAAGGGGGAGAGAGTGTTAGTCAAGGCAAGTTCTGAGCATGCAAAATGGATATCAAATTCAATCAATGCTACACTTGGATATCCTCCCCTGTGTGATGACAATGAAGTTGCTGAATCTGGACTGAACCCTGCCTATTTTGGAGGTGAGCCACAAGAAGTAGCTCAAGTCATTTATCCACCTCCAGATTTTGAAATGATTCATGCAGAGGTGAGCACTATGTATAGCCCATCTGGGGGCAAGGACAATGTCCATTTAGAAAAGGTTGTTCAACCTATAACAGCAGCTATGCAAGAGGCTTTGGACAAAGAAGAAGAGACAAGGCTGTCAAAGAAGAGGTTTAGGGAATTAGCAGAACAAAAGCCAGATTTTGAACAGTGGAGCCCTACCTCTAGAAATATCATTCTAACTGCCTGGAAAGCTGCTAAAGACAACACTACTGATAGAAACAAGTGGTTCTCAGAAGCTGAAGGGAGGAAGCATGAGATCAGGCAGGAAGCCATTGTCCAGTACAGAAGAAAGGCTAAGTTAGGAAAGCTACCTCCTACTGCAGTGGAGCCTAGCAAGTACTTTCCTAAGCCCTATCATTATTTTGAGAGACAGAAAATCAAGGCTGAAGAACAAAATAAGAAGGACTCAAAAGGCAAGAAGCCTGCTGATGCTGAGCCTACTGCTACTGCTGCTGTCAAAGCTCAAGTTAAAGCTGGAAAAGGAATTGTTATCAAAGAACCTGATCAGAAATAGATTAGGAATTAAACTTGAAGCTTGTTGTAATCTTTTAAATGAAAAACATTTTTGTACAACATTGAAAATGTATAAGGAACAATGTTAGAACAGTATATGATAAATATAGTATGATTGTTCTGAAATGTGTTTGTTTCTTATTTGTTCTGGAATGTTGAATGTGTATATGTGTGAAGTTTTACATGTTCATGTTAACCCTGCTGATTATAATCTGCTTTTCATCATTTTGTAATTTTTAATTATGAATGGTATATATCATTGACTAAGGGTTATGACTTCTCCAAATAGGGGGAGATTGTTGGGTACATTGGTCAAATGTATCTGATTTGAAGAAGCCTCACCCATCTCAATGATATACATCATAATGTATTTGATGTATGTTTGAGTTACTTGTGCAGGTTAGCTATTCACTGGACTGAAGCTAAAACTTTCTAAGTCCATGTGTCGACACCCAGAGGGAAAGTGTCGACACCCAGAGGGAAAGTGTCGACACTTGAGAAAGCTTGTGTCGACACCCAGACAAGCAGTGTCGACACTTGGAGTCATTGTGTCGACACCTGGGATGAAGAGTTGACACCAGACAGAGAGTGTCGACACTTGGAGATGTGTCGACACTCAGTGAAGAAAAGTGCAGACAGAAAGTGTCGACACAAGGAGCTGTGTCGACACCCAGTGAAGCAGTGTCTACACCAGGAAGTGTCGACACTTGGAGCTGTGTCGACACTCAGCAAAAGTCTGCCGAGTCCAAGTACAAGTGTCGACACTCAACACAATGTGTCGACACTATGCAGAAGAGTCAACATTTAAAGTAAGTGTCGACACTCAACACAATGTGTCGACACTATGCAGAAGAGTCAACATTTAAAGTAAGTGTCGACACTCAACACAATGTGTCGACACTATGCAGGAGAGTCAGCATTTGAAGAATGTGTCGACACTCAGAACAAGTGTCGACACACTACCAGAAGAATCAACACTTGAAGTAAGTGTCGACACCCAGCACAATGTGTCGACACTTAGCTAAAGACTCAACACTTGTAGAAAGTGTCGACACATGGAGCTGTGTCGACACTTAGCAAAGAACAGAAATATCTACAAAAATATTCTAAGTACAAGTGTCGACACTAAGGGAATGTGTCGACACTCAGCTGAAGAATCTATATTGAAGACTTATGTCGACACCAAGAAGCAGTGTCGATACTTGACAGATTCAACACCAGAAGTTGTGTCGACACAAAAGAGATGTGTCGACACTTAAAAGAATACAGTTAAAGAATGAAGAACAAGTACTTGTGTCGACACTCAATTTCAGTGTCGACACATGCAGAAGAATCTGTGTCGAGACATACAAGGAGTTGTGTCGACACCTTGTAGACTTATGTCGACACTTACACAGCATGTGTCGACACTTGGTCTATAAGTGTCGACACTTAAGAACAGAAAGTCTCGACACTATCTGACAGTTAGAGAATTTCAAGAAGTGATTGGTTGACATGACAGCTGCCGATCCAGCCGGTCTACAGCAACTGTCAGGGAAGTCAGAAGTCTGTTATGAACCGGACCAGTCGGTTACCATGAAGAATGTCTATAAATAGGCACCCACAGTTTACAGAAACTGTTGTTGTTGTTGAAGCTATTTGAAGTAATAGATCAGATTATTCAAGTAATCAGAAAAGTGGTACACAGAGGATCAACACAAGAAGATCTGGCAGTCCAACTGCAGATCTAAGAAGTTGGAGAGAGAGAGCTCCAATCAAGAATTCAGTCTTTGGAACTAGGCTGAGAAGAAGGATTCAGAGGCATCTGGATCTTAAGAAGCAGAGGTCAAGGAACAACTGCAGAGGATTCAGACTTATTCAGTTCTACTCAAGAAGCTTTGAAGGAAGCTAAGTCAGTTTGGATCTATCTGAGTTCTTCCAAGAACTCAGCAAGAAACTCACAACTCCTCTCTTATTTTCTGAGTTGTTGAGTTATTTGTTGTAATACTATTTTAACTTGTAGGATCTTTGGATCTGAGTGCATTGTAAGCCTAAATTTATAAAGGCTGAGGGTAGGGTTTGAGAGCCTGAGTGTAGGAGTTGAAAAACTCTGAGTGTAGGCCTTGATTGGCTGAGTGTAGGCCTGGGTGGCTGAGTGTAGGCCTTTGTGGCTGAGTGTAGGCTTTGGAGAAAGCTGAGGTGTAAGGCTTTGGGCCTGAGGTGTAGGAACCTATTTGGGTTCTGAGACAGTGGAGAAGTTAGGCCGAATCTAGTACACTGCTAGATAGGCGAAGGGGGAAAGTGGATGTACCCAAATCTTGGGGAACCACTATAAAATACTGTGTTCTGTGCTGTGTTTATGCTGTGGATGATCTGTGTGTGTTTGATTATTGCTGATTGCTGTAATAAACTAGTTAGAAATCTGTGATATAATTGTTTGGCTGCCAACAAAGTTAGAAAAGGATTAGGTCACCTATTCACCCCCCCCCTCTAGGTGTTTAGGTACCATATCTTTCACCGGAGATATAGAATGGTTCAGGAAGTTGAAGTCTTGCTGTAGCGTGATAGGTCTTCAAACTTTTGCTTTGACCAGAAGAACTTCAGAAACTTCTTGACAGATAAAATGCTTGTTGTCCTTTGAAGAATCCTGGGATGTAGAAGGAAGAAGACTCTTGATCTTGAATGTATGTTCTTCTTCTTCTTCAGCTTGCTGTTCTTTTCTCTGGTCAAGGGCTAGGGCTTCTTGTCTATTGACAGTGTTGTTGCCTTATGAGATCTGTGTTCTGTATATTTTCTGTGTGATCTTTTCTATATTCCTGTATTGCTATATTCTGTTGTGTTTTGTCGAGAGAGATGAAGAAAATCTCTTTTATATTTTCCATATAATTTTCTTTTGAAATTTGAATTCCTTTCTTCATTCAATGCTAACGGCTTGGAGAATATTTGCATTGATTGATTTCCCCAACTGTCCCATGGAAAAACGGCAAGCAATAATCCTGATGAAGACCGTAATCAATGCTTGCTTCTAATTGTAATATTCAGAGAATATTTATGCATTGATTACTCAGGAATTATTGCAATAGAAAAGAGATAGAGGGAGAAAAATATCTAAGTCTAGAACTCCACAGAAATCGTTGAGCGGAATTTGTTGACCTGTGTCCAGAGTTCGTCGAACAAAGAAGTTAAGTTTGTCGACCAGATAATCTTTGTTCGTCGAGCTGAGATCCACGATCGTCGACCTAAGAACCGATAACTGCTTTCACTAGACCCGTAAATTCTATACATTAAGTTCGTCGAGCTGAGAATATAACTTTATCGACAAGAGTTTAGAATTCCATGTTTCTTGAAGTAACGTGTCCAGAAATTGTCGACCTCAGAAATGGGTTCATCGACCTGAGAACTAGTTTCATCGAGCTGGCAACTTCTAACTGCTACTTGATAAATCTTGCCAAGACTGTAGTCTAAGTTCGTCGAGCTGAGAAGGTGAGTTCATCGACTGGAGTGTGATTATGGACTTAGAATACTTATTTGTTTCTGGTCTTATAGTGTTGAAGTAGATGCTGCAGAAATCGTCGAACTAAGATCCAAATTCATCGAGCTAATATTCTAACTTCGTCGACTGGAGTGTGAAGTTGGACTTCAAATACTTAGATGTTTCTGGAATAAGATGTTGATGTAGAATATCGAGAGATCGTCGACCTGAGAACTAAGTTTGTCGACCTGAGAACTAAGTTCGTCGACTGGAGTTAAGTGTGAAGAATTCTGGACTTGGTGTTAAAGTATACTTTAGAATTCGTCAACCTGAGAGTCAAGTTCATCAAGCTCAGCTCAGAGAATTATCCCTGATTTCGTCGAGCTGAGCATGACTTTCGTCAACCTGAGTTCGACGAACGTCGAACTCATTTTCTGAGTTTGAGATTTCTCTAAGTCTTGAGTCTTCTGCATTCTGTTGATGGCTGGTCCATGTGGTGTTGACTCTAAGGACATAGACTAGACTCTAGAACTCATACATGACCCGGGCTATACATGTTGGGTCAAATATCCGAGTTTAGTGAACCTAAACCAAATCCAACTAGGGATCCAACACCTTGCTTCAATTGCACGAATCTTTCTTCAAGTACGTCTCGAGCGGTCGAGGGAATGAAATGCTCCAAGAAAGCTACAGAAAACTCATACCAATTGATCTCCATGTATACTCGGTCTTGGAAAGTGGATCCCATGAGGCACTTCTTCCACCTCTTCACATGCAATTCCAAGACTGACACTGCTAAGGTCACATCCATATTGGATGGACTTCTGATTCCAACCATTAACTCTTGCACAATATCGAGCCACAATTTAATACAAACAGTTGATTGTGTCCTAAGATAAGCAAGTGGGGAGAGGGCTCGAAAGGTGCTCAACTAGTTGTAGCCCAGAGCTTGTTGATGCACAGGGGCCTGTTGAGACCTGAAGGCATCTAAGATCATCGTAAGTGTCTGTCCCAACTCAAACTGCTGGAATAGGGTAGGGACGGGCGTATCGCACGACCGTGTCCTGGTCTGGTTAAGTCAGTTTCTCTGCCGCTTAAGGTACACAGCCTGTGATATGGGCGTGTCACAAGCCGTGTCTGCCCCAGGAAAGTGGTCTTCCGGGCTTTTCGTGGCCGTCCATTCCTTCCAAAGTGGATCCAACGGTCTAGAATTCTCCCTGCTGCAGATAAGGCCAGGAGTTGAGGATAAACTCTCTCATTTTCTTAAGGCCTTTCTCTTTATTCAAGTGTTAGAGAGTAGGGAGAGCAAGGGAGAAGGAGGAGGAATCTGGTTGTCGGTGGAGCTGCGGAGCCCCGAATCACATGCCGAGTCCAGATTTGGGGAGGCAAGGCCATTGCGGTGCTTTTTCATCCAGCTAGTTTTCCTTGGCTCCAAAGCGATCAACAATGTTAATATCTCTCTTCCTTGGACATGTGAAGTCCTTGATTTTGGATATCCCCAAGATGTCTTACATGTAGTTTTGGAAATCTGAAGTATGGAATAGGCATACTGTGTGAAGCCCATCTGGACAGGTTAGTCTGGATTGGTGATATTTTATTTTGCACACCGGAGAAGACACCGCGTATAAATGAATATGTTTGCGGATTCAGTGGTTTATACCTGTGAAGGATAGTAGTAGAAAGTATTGGAGTGAAAGTCCAGGAAAATACCCGGAAAGTGCTTGTGTTGTATGCTATGAAAGAACAATGTTTCTGGTACTGCAGATGGCTGCAGAGATAGCTGGATTGTTCGTCCAGATAAGGTAGGGCTAGGGATGGAAAGTGAGTTCTATTGCTAACGTCGGGCGAGAGTGAGTGTCGCTGGCGATGGATCCTAGCTAACCTGTGATTGCGAAGCTAGTCCTTCAGGGATAATGTGGCTATTTGTGAACTTGGTGAGCTCTTGAAAAGGGCTTCTTGTTGAACGGACAAGGGGATGCCGACCCGAGTCTGTGAACTGATGATTTGAGCAATGGGAAATGGCTGAATTGTATCCGCATTATGGGTATCTTCCATGAGTACCTGGGCGACTGACATTCGGCAGAAACACATAGCGAGAGTCTTAGACCTGCGCGCCACTCGGTAGCGATGCTCTGGGGGGCTATGGGACAAATCCCGGTTCGTTACAAGAATAAGAGAGGCTTACGCCTTCACGCTACGATGCCATGGGGGGCTACGGGCCAATCTCGGGTCATTATTCTAAGACTAATGTCTCCGGCTGAAGGCCATGGAGCTAAATGCTCAAGTTTGCCATTGGGCTTCGGGCCTTGAATGGCGATGGGCGATTGGTTTATCTGGTGCACCAAGAATGTGCCCTGAGTGCACGGAGCGTCGGGCCGGGTGGGCGACTTATGTGATATATTGATTGTGCGTGAGTGAACATTGTATGATATATATCTGCTTGTGATATGATATGCCTGCAGGGAAGGAATACCACTGCATCAGGTAAGGTGTAGGGTCGTTATAAATTGTTCAGCTGAATGCTGACCGTTGCCTTGTTTACGACCGTGCGGTGGATTGTCCCGTGTAGGTGCATGAGAGCCGAGCGGAAAATAGGGGTTGAAACCCTTGTTGTTGTTGCTGCTGCTATGCTGGCCCTCGAAGGCCAAATAAGTTCATATGATAGTATTTTCATGTGTGGCCAGCCTGCATGCCGATGTATGGAAGTCATATGTATAAAGCTTAACTATAAGGCCATAAGGCCAGACATGTTGTGTATTTGGTGAACAATCCTTCGTGTTTATATATATAAATGTTGGTTTATATATTGTGGACATTCAGCTGGGTTGAGTTCAATCAACTTAAAAGCTTCCGCTAGAATGCTCTGAGTTAGGATGTGTAACTCTGATATTAACCCGTAACTTCGATGTCTGTTTGTGGCATATGGTGTGGGGCCTCAGCCGGACCTTCTATTATATGTCATGCAATGGATGGTGGTGTTACATTTTGGTATCAGCTTCTCTCAGTCTTCTCTTTCGAATTCGTGGTCGAATTCTTTTGTGGGGTGACGAGCACATGTAAGTGCGACCCACTATAACATTACTGAACTCAAGAATGACCACTAAGGAATCCAAATACACCTATTTGAGGAGCATGCGGGTTCCTATTTTGTTGTTATTGCTTGTGCGGGGTCGCTAAAGTGTGTCTTGTCCACCTATAGGTGACTCGTAGTGGTGCTCGGTAGTCTGAGCCCCAGCGTTCCGATTATAGTGCGGCGATAACTGAGGTTCCTCCACCTCCTCCTTCTGCGAAAACAGTACGCTTAGTTGCTGAGGCGCTGCTTGTAATGATTCAAGCACACCCTACTGGGCAGGCGCAGCCGGCATTGGAGCAAAACAGGTTGGTGTAAGGCTAGAAACCGTTGAGGTTGTTGATCCTCAGGCAGCTGAACGATAGTTGAAGCAGTTTATGAGCTTCAATCCTCCTACATTTTTGGGTGTGATATTCCCAACGCAGGCGAAAGATTAGTTGTCACATGTCAAGCAAATATTGGCGGCGATAAGGACGGAGGAAAATCAAATGGTCACCTTGGCCACCTTTTTATTGGAAGGATATGCTCGGCTATGGTGGGACGAGATAGAGTTACACCACTTAGCGGGCAGGCAACTGACAGAAGTGTCGATTGAGGAGTTTTCACGACTTTTCTAGGCAAAACATTTGCCAGCGGCTCAATGCATCGCTATGGAAAATGAGTTCCAGCGTCTAACTCAGGAGAGAGTTGTGTTGACACCTACTTGCATGAGTTTACGCGATTGGGACGCAATGCGGGGTATATCTCCGCTGATGAACACTGAAAAACCAATCGTTTCTACGAAGGATTGCAGGATGAGTTGTGATTCCTGTTATCAAGTTCGGTGAACTAAGGGTTTTAGGCATTGGTGGATACGGCGCGTGCGTTGGAGAAGGATATGAAGCGGGTGCAGGGAAAAAGGGACTTGGCAGTGACAAAGCCCGAGTTCAAAGTGTCGCACCTGGGGAAATCAAGTTACCGAAGAAAATGGGGTAAGCGATTCAAGTCTTCTTCACAGGCTCCCTCGAGTGTTGCATCAGGGGCAACGTCGATGCAGGAGTCTTTGACCTACTATACATGTGGTAAAGTGGGGCATATAGCCCGTAACTGTCCGGTTGGTCCACCAAAGGTTGAAAAGAAGACAAGAGTGTCATATGCAGATAAGGGCAAGGCAGTGGCGGAGTCCACCACATCCCAGGAGCAACCCCGAGTGTAAAATCTTGGCTAGCACGAGGCCATAAAGGAAAGTGACGTGGACACAAGTACGCGGTAACATATTTGATTGCTGCTTTTGTTATTTCATACCTTGTTTGTAGCTTGTGTGTGATGTGTTTGTATTAGGCTTTGTCCTGATTCGAGACTGTCCGGCGAGAGCACTGTTTGATACTGGTGCTTCTCATTCATTTCTATCTGTGGAATTCGTGTCATGGATCAGTGTACCGATTCGTATGGTGGCAGATAGTGTGAAGGTGTTATTACCAAATGGATGTGTAATGCATGCGGATAGGTCTTGTTTTGTGGAGGTACAAATAGGATGTCGGGATTTCAGATTGGAAGCATCGGTGCTACAGATATCGGAATTTGATGTGATATTTGGTATGTACTTGCTCTCGGAGCAGCGTGCCTATATAGATTTCAAGTCAAAAGAAGTCACACTGGAGCAGAATACCGAACGAGAAATGAAGTTCGCTGGTATGAGAGCGTCGAGCATGACATTGATGTTTTCACTTCAAGTGGTTAAGGCTGTTCGGAATGGCGCGGAGTTGTTCTTCATGCTTGTTGAGGCTGTTTAGTCAAAGGTGGTGGCGACGACGGCCCCCAAGTTGACGACGGCCCCCAAGTTGACGACGACCCCCAAGTTGTTGATGACAGCACGCTAACGGAAGACCCTCCTTCATCCCCAACAAAGGACTCGAGTCGCCATGGTGTTCGTATAGAGCGGCGCTACAATTTCCGCCCTCGGCGCAAGACAAATAACTAGTTGAACTTATCTTATTATTAGCTTAAGAGAATTCGTATTTTAGTATGTTATTTTATTTGGATTATGATATTTTGGGTTGCATGTAGCCATTGAGTGTTTTATTTTTATTTGGGCTACATATAGCCAAGACTTGGTGTTAAGCCTATATATAGGCATGTATGGTTTTGTTTAACTTAAGTTGAATGAGAAGAAACCCTAAATTTCCTTTCTTGCTAAGCTTCCTCTCTCTCTCTCTCTACCTCTCCTAGCCGCCACCCTCCTCTCCCTCTCTCTCTCTAAAAATTTCGGCCAACCCTCTCCTTCATCTCCCTCTTCCAAGCCGCCACCTCCTCTCACCATCTTCAACCTGACCACCACCATCCATAGCCGGCCAGCCACCTATCTCCTCCACCCGAGCAACCCCTTTGAAGAGAACCCGGCCACTTCTCTCCCCACCCGAGCACCCCCCCCCCCCCCCCCTTTGAAGAGAACCTGGCCGCCCCTCTTCACGTGAAGTTTTATCCCGGAAGGGCCTCCTTTTACGGCGAGGAACCTGGACTTTGGTGTGAAGCGGCCAAGGCAGACGATCTATCTCTCCATCCGGCGTGACTCCGGCGGAACCGTGGAAGAGCGATCCTTCAAAGGTAGTTGGAATCATCTATTCCGACTTGGGTAACGATCCTCTCCACTCACGTGTGATTCCCTCTTGATATTCTAGTGGTCGGAAAGATTTTTGCGTTGGATTTGAATCGTTAGATTATTCGTGGTTTTCCTTTTGATTTGCCTCAATCTTAATCGCGTTATTCTGAAAGGGTTTGGCGAGCCCCGTATTTTTGTTGGGGGAGATCTACCATTTTTCGATCGCGTTTTGGGTAGATCTCTTTTGGTACAACCTTCCCTCGGTCGGACCCAATATTGGTCCTCTTAGCTTGGGAGAACGTCGGCCTATAGCCGTTCGTTTGACCTTCCCGCGGAGTAGCTACCGTACATTGGTGAACTGTGATAAATCGTTTGCGAGTGCGCTGCGGTTAAAGCTAGTGTGAGTGTGATTGTGGAATGAGAGTGGCGTCCGTTTTATTCTCGTAACCCCTATTGTGTCCACGGTAAAGGCCTACATCAATTTTGGTATCAAAGTGAGGTTCTTGTCAATTTTTTAATTGGAACCCTCCCCTCTTTTTAGCACGTTAACCTGCACTTGTGTTTGCACGTTAGTTGTCACAAAAAAATCTCAAAACAAAATTATTTTTGGTCTGCCAATAGCGGCTTAGTTTTCTTATTTTTCAGCCAAAAAAATCAAAATAAATTTTTTAATAATCCTCTTTTTATTTCCTGTAAGAAAATCAAAAAAAATATTATTTTTCTATAGTCATCAAGCGGGATTAATTCCTTCTTTGGTCTGTCTGAATCTGTTGTCTTCCTTTTTGCATGCGCACTAGGCTCGGTACGTAATATCCTCCATCGTCATCTAATATGGATGATGACCAGGGTGAGGGTCGTGCCCTCACTGAGATTGAGGAGCTCCGTCAGGATTTCACGGAGTAGTTGACGGCTATTAGGGAGGCACTTCACGGACTGGGGTTACCATAAGGGGCACCCCGTAATCAACTCGCTCACCGACTGGTTGGAGAACATCACAATCCTTACACCCACCCTCCTAATGAGAACGCACCTCGAGCACCGTACAAGTTTGACTTTACTCGGGCCGTTCGAGTCAAGCCACCATCCTACGATGGATTAGGAGATCCCCAAGTCTTCCTGGACTGGATCATGGAGATCGAATGTTATTTTGAGTGGTATACCCTGAACGACGCAGATAAAGTGCGAGTAGCGAGGATGAAGTTGCTAGGGCGCGCTAAAATATTTTGGCAGAATGAGGAGCGGCGTTTGAGAGTCGAGAACGGAGCGTTGCCCATAGGCTGGGATGCAATGAAGGCTAGGCTGACAGAACAGTACGTCCCTACTTACCATCGAACACAGATGTTCGATGATTTAGCTACCCTTAAGCAAGGGACTAGGTCGGTGTCTGAGTATATGAGTTTGTTGAAGGACATGATGGTTAGGTGTGACGTGAAAGAGATGCCCGAGGTCACCCTCTCCAGGTTCCGCAAGGGACTAAACCCCGACATCCAAGGAAAGCTTATGCGTTATGGTCACACTGACTTGCACACCACTTTCAACGCTGCCTTAGATATTGAGCAGCACAATGCGCTTAAGGGCAAGTCTCGCTCGTTCCAAAAGGGCAAGTCCATTTTCTGACCGCCTCCCACCACCACCTATAAGGCTAAAGGAAAGTATCAGTCCCCCGATTCGACCTCCATAGTCGTAACGGCTAGGAATGATAGAAACCCCTCTGGTGAGAGAGTCCCGGTGGGTCGGGTCAATAGAACGAATGTCACCTGTTACGCTTGTTGGATCCAAGGGCACTATGCTAGTGATTGTCCTACTACACCCAGATCATTAGCCCTGTTAGATTCCACCGGTGGGATATACGACATTACTTACGAGGCGGGAGAAGAGAGCGAGTCGGACGGAGTGCCTAGTGATATGGAGGATGACTCCCATATGATGGTTATAAGGTGTATTCTGGCGACACCTCGAGCGTTAGACGATTGGAATATGACGAACATTTTCACGTTGATTTTTAAGAGTGGTGAAAAATTGTGTAGGTTGATCATTGATAGCGGTAGTTGTATGAACATAATTTCTGAAACCGCGGTGAGACGAATGTCTCTTGATGCCGAGCCGCACCCTCACCCTTATAAGGTGGCATGGGTAGACAAGTCGTCCCTCTCTGTGTCGAAGCGATGCTTGGTACCCCTTACCATCAAAGCTTATTCTGAGCAGATTTGGTGTGACGTCATCCCTATGGATACTTGTCACATCTTGTTGGGTCGCCCTTGGTTATATGATCATGACGTCACCCACTTTGGTCGGGCCAATACTTACGAGTTTAAATTTAATGGCAGAACCATACTCTTAAAACCCGGCCCGCTAAAGGATCCTTCGGCCCCCTCCAAGGATACGGTCATCCCGGTCGAGAAGAAGATGTTGAGTCTTATAGGAAGGAAAGAATTGAAGCGTACTACCTTTTTAGATGGTGTCCTCTATGCCTTTGTGTGTCTACAAGTTAAGGAAGACGCGACAACTTCTAAGAACTTGCCGCCGGCGTTGAGAAAACTCTTAGAAGAGTTTGTGGACGTGTACCCTGGCGAGCTACCGGCTGAGTTACCCCCGTTGCGGGATATCCAACATGCCATTGATTTCATTCTGGGCTCCTCATTGCACAACCTCCCACATTATCGGCTAAACCCCTCCGCACACTTAGAATTACAAACCCAGATCTCGGATTTATTGCAAAAGGGTTTTATCCACCACAGGAAGAGCCCGTGTGTCGTACCCGCCTTACTTGCCCCCAAGAAGGACGGCTCTTGGAGGATGTGTGTAGATAGTAGAGCCATTAATAAAATCTCTATTAAGTATCGCTTTCCCATCCCTCTCTTGGATGATTTATTGGACATGTTAGCCGGTGCCACGAATTTCTCGAAATTGGATGTTAGGAGTGGCTACCATCAGATCCAAATTAGGGAAGGTGACGAGTGGAAAACAGCCTTTAAGTCTAAGGATGGGCTCTACGAGTGGTTAGTCATGTCATTTGGGCTTTCCAATGTGCCGAGCACGTTTTCGAGGTTGATGACCCACATCTTCCAACCCTATATGGGAAAATTCATCGTGGTATATTTTGACGACATTTTGGTTTTTAGCACCTCCACGATTGATCACGAGTCACATTTAAAAACCATCCTTACCACGCTGAGATCGGAAAAATTATTCGTGAACATTAAGAAGTCTACCTTCCATGTAACATCGGTTGAGTTCCTCAGTTATATTGTGAGTTCGAAGGGGATCCACGTAGACCCCAAGAAGGTACAAGCCATTAGAGATTGGCCCGAGCCCGCCAACATTCGGGATGTTAGGAGTTTTCACGGGCTTGCTACATTTTATCGGCGATTTATTTAAGATTTTAGTAGTATTATGGCCCCCATTACCGAGTGCATGAAAAAAGGTGAATTTACATGGACGAACTCGGCCGCTACGGCGTTCCGATTAATTAAATCGCGCATGTCAGAAGCCCCCCTTTTGCAACTACCGGATTTTACGAAGGTTTTCGAGTTGTCATGTGATGCGTCTAGAGTGGGAATTGGTGGAGTGTTGAGTCAGGAAGGCCACCCTGTGGGGTATTTCAGTGAGAAACTAGCAGGTCCGAAATTAAATTATTCCAATTATGATCGGGAGTTTTACGCGGTCATTCGATGCCTCCAACATTGGCGGCATTATTTACTTCCTAAGGAGTTTGTCATCCTATCCGATCATGAAGCGATAAGGTTTCTTAACTCTCAAACTAAGGTTAGTCCTAGACATACCAAATGGATCTCCTATCTTCAGGAGTACACTTTCATTATCAAACACCCTAAGGGGACTCTCAACCGCGTAGCCGATTCCCTTAGTCGTGTTTCGTTATTGCTCTCCACGCTAGAAGTTAAAGTGATTGGCTTTGATAGGATTAAGGACGAGTACGTCCACTGCCCCGATTTTAAGGATATCTATTTCGCCACTCAAGACGACTCGCCTACAACCATTACTTCTTTTTTCATTCGGGATGGCTATTTATTTAACCATTCGAAGCTATGCATCCCCCGTTCCTCCCTACGACACTTCATAGTGTGGGAATTGCATGGCAGAGGGTTAGGTGGACACTTTGGCCATGACAAGATGATCACGTTAGTTGAAGACAAGTTCTATTGGCCCGGTATTAAGGCCATGGTTAGTAAGATCGTGGGAAGTTGCCGAGCGTGCCAACTAGCTAAGGGGAACAAAACTAATGCGGGTCTTTATACCCCTCTTCCAATTCCGTCTATTCCCTGGGAAGATGTTAGCATGGACTTCATTCTCGGCCTCCTAATCACATTTCGACATCACGACTCTATCTTAGTTGTTGTAGATCGTTTCTCTAAAATGGCTTATTTTATCATGTGCAATAAAACCAACGATGCGTCACACATTGCACAATAATATTTTAAAGAGGTGGTTGGCCATCAAGGAGTTCCAAAGTCTATAGTTATCGATAGGGATGTGAAGTTTACTAGTTATATTTGGAAGACCCTGTGGAGGATTATGGGCACCAAACTTCTATTCTCTTCCGCGTACCATCTGCAGACGGATGGGCAAATAGAAGTTGTGAACAGAAGTTTAGGTAGTTTGCTTCGATGCCTTGTGGGAGACCACAAGGGTACATGTGATCTTATCCTCCCTCATGCTCAGTTAGCGTATAATAATTCCAAAAATAGGTCCACGAGTTTGTCCACGAATGAGATCGTGCACGGTTATAAAGCTCTCGTGCCACTTGACTTGATTCCGTTACCGCCATCTTTTAAGTCAAGTCAATTTGCACAGGACTTTGCCTCTCACATCCATGATCTTCACAAACGCATAAATGAGACTCTTACCACTCAATACGCATCTTATCAAGTTCATGCCAACGCACATAAGAGAGTGTCTCCCTTGAAAGTGAGCGATTTAGTCATGGTGCATCTCATCCCTGAACGGTTGCCTACGGGCACCTTAAAAAAGTTAGCGGATCGGTGAGCGGGACCTTTTCGGATTTTAAAACGGTTAGGAGACAATGCATTTCTTTTGGAATTGCCAACTGATTGGGGTATTTCCCCTGTTTTTAATGTTTCAGATTTAACGCCATATATTGCCCCGCCACAAGAATTATCTTCCTGTCCGTTTAGTTCCACTACAGATTCTCATGGGTATGGGGTTGAGGGGGGTAATGGCTCGCTCTCTCCATCGGTCTCCAACGGAGGTACGCTACATGTTGATGATATAGATTTTCCCCCTTTGCTGCCTAATGCTTTTCCCAGGTTTGCCAGGACAGCATTTTTGCCCAACAGGATTCTCCAGGATGGCGTGTTTCCCACTGCAGATGGCAATGTGCGCCGCTACTTTATTCGATGGCATGATCGCCCCACCTCTGATGACTCTTGGCTCCCGGAAGCGGAGGTGGCTCTCTTGGATGGTGTTCTTCTCCAACAGTATCTTCAAGACAACTCATCGGTGATGAGTCCTTTCAAGCGGGGGAGGATTGGTGGCGACGACGGCCCCCAAGTTGATGACGGCCACCAAGTTGACGACGGCCCCACAAGTTGTTGATAACGACACGCTAACGAAAGACCCTCCTTCGACCCCAACAAAGGACTCGTGTCGCCATGGTGTTCGTATGGAGCGGCGCTACAATTTCCGCCCTCGGCGCAAGAAAAATAATAAGTTGAACTTATCTTATTATTAGCTTAAGAGCATTCGTATTTTAGTATGCTATTTTATTTGTATTATGTTATTTTGGGCTGCATATATCCATTGAGTGTTTTATTTTTATTTGGGCTACATATAGCCAAGACTTGGTGTTAAGCCTATATATAGGCATGTATGGTTTTGTTTCACTTAAGTTAAATGAGAAGAAACCCTAAATTTCCTTTCTTGCTAAGCTTCCTCTCTCTCTCTACCTCTCCTAGCCGCCACCCTCCTCTCCCTCTCTCTCTCTAAAAATTTCGGCCAGCCCTCTCCTTCATCTCCCTCTTCCAAGCCGCCACCTCCTCTCACCATCTTCAACCCGACCACCACCATCCATAGCCGGCTAGCCACCTATCTCCTCCACCCGAGCAACCCCTTTGACGAGAACCCGTCCACTTATCTCCCCACCCGAGCACCCCCCCCCCCCCCCCCCCCTTTGAAGAGAACCCGGTCGCCCCTCTTCACGTGAAGTTTTATCCGGGAAGGGCCTCCTTCTACGGCGAGGAACCTGGACTTTGGTGTGAAGCGGCCAAGGCGGACGATCTATCTCTCCATATGGCGCGACTCCGGCGGAACCGTGGAAGAGCGATCCTTCAAAGGTAGTCAGAATCATCTATTCCGACTTGGGTAACGATCCTATCCACTCACATGTGATTCCCTCTTGATATTCTAGTGGTCGGAAAGATTATTGCGTTGGATTTGAATCATTAGATTCTTCGTGGTTTTACTCTTGATTTGCATCAATCTTAATCGAATTATTTCCGAAAGGGTTTGGCGAGCCCCGTATTTTTGTTGGGGGTGATCTACCATTTTTCGATCGCATTTTGGGTAGATCTCTTTTGGTACAACCTTCGCTCGGTAGGACCCAATATTGGTCCTCTTAGCTTGGGAGAACGTCGGCCTATAGTAGTTCGTTTGACCTTCCCGCGGAGTACCTACCGTAAGTTGGTGAACTGTGATAAATCGTTTGCGAGTGCGGTGCGGTTAAAGCTAGTGCGAGTGTGATTGTGGAATGAGAGTGGCGTCCGTTTTATTCCCGTAACCCCTATTATGTCCGCGGTAAAGGCCTACATCAAAAGGCCAGTGTGAATGATGTTCTAATTATTTCGAAGTTTGCTGATGTGTTTCCAAAAGAGCTTCCGGGATTACCTCCACAGCGGGAGATCTATTTCTCGATTGAGCTGGTGCCAGGTGCAAAATCTATGGCTCGCTCGCCATATCGAGTAGCGCCAAAGGAAATGGCTGAACTAAAAGTGCAATTGTAAGAATTGTTGGAACATGGCTATATATGCCCAAGTATGTCACCTTGGAGCACACCTGTTCTTTTTGGGAAAAAGAAGGACGGTGGCCTGTGATTGTGTATTGATTATCGTGAATTGAACAAGTTGACAGAGAAAAATAGATATCTGATTCCACGGGTAGATGACTTGTTTGATCAATTGGTGGGGTCGAAAGTATACTTAAAGCTGGATTTGAAATTGGGCTACTACCAGTTACGAATTCGGGAAGGTGACATTCCCATGACATCGTTTGGAGCACGCTACGGTCATTACGAGTTCACTGTAATGCCATTTGTACTATGTAATACGCCATCGGTGTTTATGGATCTAATGCACCGAACGTTACGAGAGTACTTGGATTTGTTTGTGATTATCTTCACTGATGATATCCTGGTGTACTCTCGATTTAAAGAAGATCATGCGAACCATTTACTGTTGGTGTTGCATACCCTGATGAGAAACAAGCTCTACTCCATGTTATCAAAGTGTGAGTTTTGGTTGTCGTCAGTGGCTTTTCTTGGCCATGTGGTGAGTGGTGAGGGCATTGCGGTGGATCCGTCAAAGATAAGAGCCATCCAGGAGTGTTCAGTGTTGTCTTCGGTGGCCGAAGTCTGGAGTTTTCTTGGACTGGCAGGCTACTATCGATGTTTTGTAGAAAATTTCTCATGCATCACTTTGCCTCTGACCACGTTGATGAGGAAGGATCAGAAGTTCGTTTGGACGCCGGAGTGCGTGCAAGCTTTTGAAGAGCTAAATAGTCATTTGACCACGACGCCCGTTTTGATGTCGCCATGTGGAACAGACGGCTTTGAGATTTATAGTGATGCTTCATGGAGCGTGTTAGGCTGCTGCGTTCTTCTTCAATTTGTAAAGGTGATTGCTTATGGCTCATGCTTGTTGAAAGTACATGAGCGAAACTATCCCGTCCATGATTTGGAGTTGGCGGCGGTAATTTTTACACTTAAACTGTGGCATCATTATTTATATGGCGTGAAGGTGGATATATTCACAGACCATAAGAGCCTAAAGTACTTATTGGATCAGAAGGATCTCAATATGCGACAACGAAGGTGGATGGAATTCCTCGAGGACTACACTTTTTAGATTTACTACACTCCCGGGAAGGGAAACATGGTCATAGATGCCTTGAGTCGTAGGACTCTGTCAAGGGAAAATTAGCTGCAGATGCATGATGAGCGTCTGATCCAGGAGTTGGAAGCGTTAGAGATTTCTTGTGTTGACAAGGATTCCACAGCGAATGCGTGCTTGCATTGGACGGAGGTACAGTGTGGCCTTGCAGACAGAATTCAGTAGGCAACAGAACTGGACAAAAGTCTGCAACGCTATGCAGTGGATGGGTCAACTAACCAATTCTCTTGAGATGACGGCCTTTTGCGGAAAGAGGGTCGTTTGTGCATTCCAAGTATAGGTAAGCTAACAGAAGAATTGATGTATGAGGCTCATTTTACGAAATACTCAATTCGCCCAGGAAGCACAAAGATGTATAAAGATATTAAAAAGTTGTTTCGGTGGCCAGGGTTAAAGAAAGACATAGCACATTATGTGGCTAAATGTCAGACATGTGCCTTAGTGAAGGTTGTATTCCAGAAGCCTGGAGGTTTCCTGAAGTCGCTACCTGTTCCGGAGTGGAAGTTTGATGATTTTTCAATGGATTTCGTACATGGTTTGCCAAGGCCTCAATGCGGTAATGATTCGATTTGGGTGATCATAGACCAGTTGGCGAAAGTTGCTCACTTCCTTCCGAACAAGAGGAAAGATTCAGTGGAAGACTTGGCAAAACTCTATGTTGAGCAAATCGAATGATTGCATGGTATTACGCGTAACATTGTTAGTGATCGTGATAGGCGATTCACATCGAATGATTGGAGGCTAATCCATCAACTATTGGGAACAAAGTTAATGTTCAGTACGGCCTTTCATCCCCAAACTGATGGCCAGACTGAGAGGACCAACAGAATAATGGAGGACATGATCTGAATGTGCTCCTTGGATTTTGGTAAGAGATGGGAAGATCATCGCTATATGGTAGACTTTGCCTACAACAACAGCTACCAAGCGAGCATAGGTATGACATCGTTTGAAGCTCTGTATGGTCGAAAATGCCATTCACCATTAGCTTGGGTGGAAGGAGGTGAATCTAAACTACATAAGCGTAAGGAAGTTGAAGAAGCTAATTCGACGATACGATCTATTCGGGAGAGACTCCTGATAGCCCAAGATAGTCAAGCAAAATATTACAACGCCAGGCATCAAAATGTTGAGTTTGTGATTGGCGATTGGGTCTATTTGAAAATCAAACCCTTCAAAGGCGTGTCCAGGATTGGGCGCTTTAAAAAGTTAAGTCCGAGATATCTTGGTCCATTTGAAGTGGTGGAAAGATTTGGCGAAGTTACCTATCGGCTAGCCCTTTCTGATGAATTGAGTGGATTACATGATGTGTTCCACATCTCAGTGCTTCGAAATGCCACAAAAGATCCAACTCAAGTGATTGCAAATGATTGTGTACCGATCGAATTTGGGGTAACGACGAAGGTTAGGACCATTCGGATTGAGGATAAAGCTGATAAGCAGTTGTAGAACAAAACAATCGGGATGAACAAGGTCCGATGGGACAACTGTGGTCGTGAAGAGCTAACATGGGAGTGGGAGAAGACCATGCGTGCTGAGTTTCCCAAATTGTTTTTTTAAACTTGTATAACAACTTGTGTTGTACAGAAAATGTTGTAATACATTTTGTTGAAGAGTTTCCTGAGTACTGTATTGAAATTTCGGGACGAAATTTGTTATAAAAAGGGGAGGATTGTAATGCCCCAAATCTCAGTGATGACTGGGCTGAGGAGAGTGGGTAACACGGCCTGCGACACGGGCGTGTCCCCAAGCCGTGTCCTACTCTATGTAAGGTACACTGCCTGGGACACGGGCGTGTCCATGGTCTTGTCCTGCACTCGAGTTCTGACAAGGTGTTCTCAAGTGAGCTCGACGAAATGCGATCGACGATACTCGAGTGGGGTACACGGCCTATGACACAGGCGTGTCTAAGGCCGTGTCCTGTCATGCGCTCGACGAGTTCTCGAGTGAGTTCGATGAAATGCACTCGACGATCCTTGAGTGGGGCAGACATCCAGTGGCACGGGCATGTCAAGAGCCGTGTCCTTCTCTGTGCTTGGGCAGACTGAGGAACACGGACTGGACACGAGCATGTCCGAAGTCGTATCTGGCACACGGCCTGTGACACGGGCGTGTCACATGGTCGTGTCCTGGTCTTGTTAACTCGGTTTGTCTGCCTCTTAAGGTACACGGCCTGTGACACGAGCGTATCACAGGCTGTGTCTGGCCCAGGAAAGTGGTCTTTCGGGCTTTTCGTGGCCGTCCATTCCTTCCAAAGGGGATCCAACGGTCCAGAATTCTCCCTGCTGCTGATAAGGCCAACGGTTGAGGACAAACTTGTTGGGTATTGTATCCACACTAACCCAGATTTGATGAAGTCATCTTTGAACTAAGATGAATTAAGTTGTATTTGATGCTTGGTTTGAGTTATGTGTTTGCAGGAATCTTATGGGAAGTGTAGACCAATGTCACTCTACAATGGGTCACCAAACACAGGACCATACAATGTAATCCCTCATTGTGTGCTCCAAGGTGTTGATTCATTTGTAGCCTCTCTATTGGGATACACTTTATATTCAAGCTCTAGGATTATGTGAAAAGACTTGATGCTGGTCATCCCCTAGGAGAATAAAAATCTGTCGAGAAAATTTTCCTAAGTAAAGTACTCGAGTAGTTCTTTACTTACTCGAGTAAGTTACTGGGTTCATACTCGAGTAATAATACCCCTACTCGAGTAGCTAAGATATATCCCGAGTAGTCAATTATGGCTCTCAAGTAGTTAAGACAACTACTCGAGTAGTTTCTTTTCTCCTCTCGGGTTTTACAAAAATTCTCTTCTCAAAATTTTCTAAGTTAAATACTCGAGTAGCTCTGTATAATACTCGAGTAGTTTTATTTTCTGTCTCGAGTAGTTTGATCTTATATACTCGAGTAGTTCCATTTGTCTCGAGTAGTTTAATCTTATTTGCTCGAGTAGTTCCATTTGTCTCGAGTAGTTCATCTACTACTCGAGTAGTGCAGTGTTTATACTCGAGTAAACCAGGATTCCATTTCAGAAAATTTCTCTAAGTGAATTACTCGAGTAGTCATCTTATATAATCGAGTAGTTCTATTTGTCTCGATTAGTTCATCTTCTATACTCGAGTAATACAGTTTTCCTGTTCCAGAAATTTTCGAAGTCTTTATCTCGAGTAGTTTCTTATATACTCGAGTAGTTCATTCTTATATACTCGAGTAGTATTTCTTATACTCGAGTAATTTACTCCACCTCTCGTGTAAGTACTTAGGTACTAGAGTATGTTATTCTTGTTACACGAGTAGCTGATTTCCTTTTTCCTTTTATTTACTCGAGTAGTTGACTCCATGTACTCGAGTAATTATCTCATTCCCTCTCGAGTAGTTCTTCTTATATACTCAAGTAGTCATCTTCTACCTACTCGAGTAGTGCAGCATGTACTCGACTAATATTGTATATCTCGAGTATTTTACTTTAACTTTTCCGAAAATTCATTAAGTCCAAACTAACGGTCTTATTCATAAACTTTTACGTGATTGGTCCACGTGTCTCTCATAATGACTTAATCATGTCTAATCTTTTCTGTCCTATAAAAGGTCTTGTCTAAACCGACAAACCCTAATTTTTCTAAGAAGATTATTCTAAGAAGTTTTGCAGCCGTACTCTCAAGAATTTCTGTTTCCTGTTTCTCTCTCCAAGAAAGGATATCCGCCTTCTCCGCCGTCGCTGATTCCCGACCGGCTAGGGTTTCACCTTTTGAGGATTCATATCAAGAAGGCTCTCCAGATGGAGATTTGCTCAACTCCTCATCCTCTGACTTGATCGATCGTGAGAAGCCAAGAAGGTTCAGATCCATTCTTCTCGAGATTTCTCTTCATCATTCTGATAAAGCCGCAAAGCCTAGAAGAAGATATTTCTGGTCGACTGTTGCAGATCTGAAAAAGAGATCACTGTTTGTATTTCTTTACAAAATTTATTTCATTATTGTAGGAGAAATTTCTCCGAGTGTAGGAGCTTTTGTCTCCGAGTTTGTAAGAAGCCTTATCTTCTGAGTGTAGATCCGTTTTGTGGATCGAGATTGTAGGAACATTGTTCTGAGGGTAGGATTGATTTTCAATCCGAGAGAGTGGAGTAGTCGATTCTAGTGTATTGCTATATCGGTGAGGGAAAGTGGATGTACCCAAGGTTGGGGAACCACTATAATTCTTGTCTCGTCTGTGTTTGATTGGTAGATAGATCTATGCATTGGTTTGTAATTTTTATTCCGCAAAAAGACACACAATTCACCTATTCACCCCCCTCATAGGTGTTTTACGTAGGCAACTATAAACTTTCAATTGGTATCAGAGGGAGGTTGATCGTTAAAAGGTTAACACCTTGATCTGATCCCTCAATAGTTGTACTTTGAGATCTACCAAAGATGGACAAGGCTAAAGATTTTGTCAAGCTTCTTTTATGTACCAAAAATTATTTTCCCATGTGGAAAGATAGAATCAAGTTCTTTATGGAAGTTGTGGATCCAAGGATCTTCATGATAGTTGAAGAAGTTCCTTACATTCCCATGACTGTCTCCACTATAGATCCAACTAAGAAAGTCCCAAAGAAACTTATGGATCTAGATAAGGATGAGATTGCACTTGTCTCATTGGACAAAAAGGCAAAAAATATTATAGCAAGTGCAGTCGATGATTCAATGCTGCAAAACTTGATCACTGCCAGTCTGAGAAGGAGATGTGGCAGTCACTATTTACCTTAATGGAAGGCACCGGAGAAGTGAGGGATGATAGAAGATCCCTTCTTAATCAGAAGTATGAAGCCTTCTGACAAGGAAACAAAGATACCATTGCTGACACCTTTGAGAATTTCTTCAAGATAGTCATTGGGCTAAGGGTCTATGGCAGAGTCTTCACTAATGGAGAATTAAACAATAAGTTCTTGAGATCCCTAACTAAGGAATGAGATAACAAGTTCTGTGCCATAAGGGAGTTTTGAAAACTGGCCGAGACAGATCCTCAAAAACTCTTCGGGAAGCTTATATCATATGAGCTTCAACTCAACACCAAAAATGCTGAAGAAGAGAAGAGCAGGTCTTCATTCAAAGAGAAGTCTGTTACTTTAAAGGCAGACACCTCTAAAAAGACAAAGGTTGTTCCTCCTACTCTAGCACAAGAAGTTAGTGAAGAAGAAATCTCAAAGCCAAGCACCTCAGGCTCTGAACTATCAGAAGGAGAGTTCTCACTACTCCCTCGACAGTTCAAGAAATTCTTAAAACAAGAAGAAGCAAAGGAAAGGCAAGGATGCCTCCTATAGAAGATCATGACACGATGGTGATCGTCAACGAAAAGGCTCAAGCAGCCATGACATGTATAATTCTAAACAAAACAAACATGTTCCTACTGATATTATTTGTTATTGTTATGATAAGCCAGGACACGTCATCACTGACTGCCCTCACAAGAAGGAGGGTGGTAGAAGAGGAAAAGAAGTCCTCGTACAACAAGAAGAGGACAAAGAAGAGCTTAATGGACAAAAAGGGCAAGGCACTTAGTGGCTCTGACTCATCTGAGTCGAGTGAAGAAGAAGAAGCCTATTTTGGGCTCATGGCTCAAACTGATGATGAACAAGAGTGTTGGAACACCCTATTACTGATTTGGGCAAGGATCACTATGTCCTTTAGGAAATTTGTTTTGACCTCCTTGTATAGATCTAAAGGTCAATTAGATTGAG
Source organism: Platanthera guangdongensis (assembly GCA_039583875.1). Lineage (NCBI taxonomy): Eukaryota > Viridiplantae > Streptophyta > Magnoliopsida > Asparagales > Orchidaceae > Platanthera > Platanthera guangdongensis. The sequence goes on from CM077160.1 coordinate 83,450,238, forward strand.
TCTAAGGGTTAGTATTTAGGTTTGAAAGCTGCCCTCATGACCGTCAAGACCAGATTTTTCAGTTCAGGAGACTAAGTCATTTCATCGAGCTAAGGTCGATGAATCGTCGAACTCCATTCGACGATCTCTGAGCTCACTTCAACGAGTCGTCGAACTCCGTCCGCCAATCTTCGAGCTCAGATCGACGTTCCTGTCTCTAGTTTGTTTCCCTATCTCTGAGCTCAGTTCGACGATAGTGGAGCTCAGATCGACGATTTCTGCTTCAGTATAAGTTCAGTCGCTGAGCTCAGTTCAACGATAGTTGAGCTCAGGTCGATGTTTTTTCTGGAGAGATCGATGTTTTTCAAGATTCAAATTCAGTCAGTTTTGGTATTCCATTCTATTTATTCCCAGCATTTATTTTAAGAATCTTGTAGCCGTTTCAATTAATCTGGAGCAAGTTTCAAGGAGTTTTTAAAGGAATGTTTTATTGGACTTTCCTCCAAAAGACAAAATGCATTTAAGGAAGTCATTTATGACAAGCTAACGACTATCTTAGACAGAGAATTATTCTACTCAGATCTAAGGAATCAAAGATTATTCATTCTGCTGGTTAACAACAACAACAACGAGGAGAGAAAAAGTTGCAGATATTCACAGTCATAGAATATTTACAGGAACACACATCACTGAAGGAGATCAATATACTGAAACTTCTAGATCACTTTTGATTCCAGTGTTCAAAGGCCTTACAATTCAAGACTCCAGACACCACACATTTTAGCTGCTGCTGGAATCATCTTTTGCTAGAGATCAAATCTTCTGAAGGCCTATCACCCTATTGCAAAGCTTCACTTCCTGAACAACTCAAGATCTCAGGGGGAGCTTTGACAACATTCACTATCTTCTCTCTGATTGTTGACAAAGAAGATCATCTCACCTCTCTCTCTCTCTCTCTCTCTGCTAAAAAGGGTTTATCAAACTCCCTTCAAAAGTTTGTGTTGGTTTCTGAGACCTTGTCAAAACTCAGTGGTGGCAAGACAACTGATCAAAAAATATGGTTTGGTTTTTGAGCACCTTATCAAAAGCTCATTGGTGCCCAGGACACCTGATCAACTCATCCTGCAGTGGATTCCTACCTAGGGTGGTAGAAGAGTGGATGTACCCAGATTGATTGGGGAACCACTATAGCTCCTTGTGTCCTCTGGTTGGTTCTTTGTGCTTTGTTGCGTGCTGTGTTGTTTTATTTCTTGCTTTTATATTTTTATTTTCTGCAGCACTATACACATATTATTTAAATTAAGTCTTCCACTAGAAATAGTTTTTAACTTTAAAATTATTTTAATATACACTATTCATCCCCCCTCTAGAGTTAAGATAGATCTTATCCTTGACTTTCAATTAGTATCAGAGCCAGCTTGGTTAAAAATACCACACCTTAATTGGTTGGATGTTTTCCTACAGGATAACACCTGAACCAAAAGATCTCTGATAAGATCAATCTTTCATAGAGGGTTTTTATTTTTATTATTCGTATTATATTTATCCTTATATAAAACCATGGCACAGAGCAAAGATTATGTTAGCACCAGACCTCTAGTGTGCAATCTATCTAAGTTTGCACTTTGGAAGACAAGGATAAGATTGTACATGAATTCTATTGATGAAGATATTTTTAATTCTGTTTTGACAGTGTGTCCAAGACCACCAGAAAATACAAGTACAAGTGCTGTTCCACCTCCTTCAGGAACAGATGCAGAAATCAAGAAATGGAAAGTGGCAGATGCTAAGGCAATGAATATTTTCGCTCAGACTATGTCTGATGAAATATTTCAAAAAGTAGTTGAATGCAACTCAGCGAAGGACATCTGAGACAAGTTATCTGAGATAGTCTCAGGATCTGCTGATGAGAGAAAAGATAGAAGATCCCATCTCATTACTCAGTATGAGAACTTTAAGAAAGGAGAAGCTGAGTCAGTAGCAGATATGTATAATAGACTCAGTCTCATAGTCAATGAGCTGAAAACATTGGACAAAGAGATCTCATTGACTGAGCTCAATGATAAAATCCTAATGTGCTTCCCAAGTACTTGGGACTCAAGGATCTGGCCAATCAAGGATGCCAGAATCCTAAATGAGATCACAACTGAGGCTCTCTTGGGCAAGCTCAAGTCTTATGAGCTGCTCATCAAGAATAGAGAAGAAGAGCAGAAGGCTGCTTCACTAGCAGTCAGAAAAGAGAAATTAATAGCATTCAAAGCTATTGAAGATCATCCTGAAGACAAGGCCACAGGCAATGAAGAGCTACTAAGCTTACTGGCCAGAAGGTTTTATAAAATGGCCAGGAAGGATTTCAGGAAAAGATCATACAGAGGGCATGACAAGCCAAGGTATGACAAATTAAATAACAAAGAGATTATTTGTTTTGGATGCAGGAAACCAGGCCACATTGTGCCTGACTGTCTAGAAAATGAAAACAAGGACAATAAAGAAAGGAAAGAAAGAAGAAAAGAAAAGGACCTCAAGAAAATAGCAATGACAAACCCTCCTCCAGCAAGAACAAAAATACAAGGAAGGGGTTTGTTGCTGAAACTTGGAGTGAGACAGAAGAAGAATCTGAAGCTTCATCCAGCTCTAGTGATGATGAAAATGATGCTGATGAAAAAGAATTCTGCATGATGGCTATCAATGTCTCATAACAAAATTCTGATGCAGAAGAGTCAGAGTCAGAATCAGAGACTCAATCTGAAGAGTACCAGGTAATAAATACTTTTGATTTTAATTCTAAGGACTTCAAGTGTGAGTTTAAAGCACTGTGTTTAGATTTATTAAAATCTGAGAAGGAAATCATTTCTCTCAGAAATCAGCTATCTGAACATAGCACTTTAAAATCAGAAAACCTCACACTCTCTGAGGAGTTGGAATGTTGTAGGGAGCCGATAGCTTCACTGAAAAGTGAGCTATCAGAGGCCAAAAAGTTTGAAGAATCCCTTAATGGGAGAAGTATCAAACTAATGGACATCACAAGCACAGTGAACTCAAGATTCAATAGTACACTGGGCTTGGGTGCCTCATCTAGCCAACCTATAGTATTAACAACCCCAATCAAATTTATCTCTGATAAAGGTAAGGGAGTTGTAGAGGTGGCTAGGAAGAATTTTGATTTACCTAGGAAAACAAAAGTTCAACAGAAAACGTCGAACGTAGCTCGACGATCGCCGAATGGAGCTCAACGATCTTAGGCTGAATCGTCTACCTCAGGTCGACGATTTTTGAACCCTGAACTCTGGCATAGTCGATCTTTGAATGGAGCTCGACGATCTGACCCAAGATCGTCGAACTCAGCTCAAATATCGTCGAACAGAGCTCAGAGTTTTGAAAAATCCTTCAAAGGTAAATCAAACTTCAATCCTAGAGGTCATACATCTCAATGGTTTAACCCTTATACTAAATGGATAATACCTCCTAGGAGATATCATCCTGAAGGCTATAAGAGTCAACCAGAGATGTCTTTTATTTCAGAATTTAAAGGTTATCAACCTAGGCCCAAGATAAACTGGGTCAAAAATAAATAAATTCTTTTATGTGCAGGAGAAGACCTATCCAACATCAAACCAGCAATGGTATCTGGATAGTGGGTGCTCAAAGTACATGATAGGAAACAAGGAGAATTTTACATCCTTCAAAGCCAAACTTGGACCCAAAGTAATATTTGGTGATTCAAACTTTGGACTAACAAAAGGATATGGTGCAGTCCAGATTGGCACAGTCACTTTCAAGAAAGTAGCCTATGTGGAAGGACTGAAGCACAACTTAATCAGTATCAGTCAACTGTGTGATGAAGGCTATCAAGTGACTTTCAACAAATCCTCATGCAAAATCAAATCAGAGGACAACACAACTGTGTTGACAGGTAAAAGGAAATGTAACATTTATCTTGTAGATTTTCTTTCAACTAAGGTAAATATATGCTTGTTCAACTCTATTTGTAGACCTAATGAATTATGTCATAAGAGACTAGGGCATATAAACCTTAGAACCATTGATAGGCTATCCAAGGACAACCTTATTAGAGGACTACCTTCTGGCCCCTATAAGAAGGAAGGACTTTGCAGGGCTTGTCAATTTGGTAAGCAAACCAAAAATAGTTTCAAATCACTTAATAAGAGTGATTCACCTAGGATTTTGTATCTGTTACACATGTACCTTTTTGGACCCATTATAGTACAAATCTTAGGAGGGAAATCCTATACTTTAGTGGTTGTAGATGACTTCTCTAGATTCACATGGGTGTTCTTTTTGAGGAAGAAGTCTGATAACTTTAAGTGATTGACAGAGTTTCTCAAATGCATACAGAGTGAGTTCAATACTCACATTGCCCTGATCAGAAGTGATCATGGGACAGAGTTTGATTCTCTTCTTATGCAAGAGTTCTGTCAGAGTGAAGGGATCAGGCACACTTTCTCATCTCTTAGAACTCCTCAACAAAATGGGGTAGCTGAAAGGAAAAATAGAACCCTTATTGAATCTGCTACTACATTGTTGTCAGATGTTCATCTTCCTCTATACTTTTGGGCAGAGGCAGTGAACACCTCCAACTATGTGTTGAATAGAAGTTTAATACATAAACTGAAGGGAAAGACTCCCTATGAATTACTCAAAGGGAAGAAACCTAAAGTAGATTACTTTAAAATCTTTGGTTGTATTTGCTACATTCATAATAATGACAAGAAAAACTTAGTAAAATTTCAAGCTAAAGCTGATGAAGGAGTGTTTCTGGGATACTCCATGATCAGTAAAGCTTATAGGGTATATAATAAATCTACTCTCAAAATTGAAGAATCTGTTCATATATGTTTTGATGAATCTAACATGTCTTTCAAAGAGAAGAATACTTCTACCATAGAACCTTTGCAGGTACACTCTCTTACTGAAGACTTGGACAGGTTACAAATTATTCAAAAGGATGAAAGCAATGAAGATGAAGAAGATATTCAACATCTTGGAGAGAATCTTCTTGAAGAGCCATTTGTTGTACCATAAGAGGAAACAACAAAATAGGTTGGTGAACAATCAACATCTCCTGTTGATTTAGTAACATCAAGAGACCATCCAATCTCCCAAGTGATAGGAGACATCTCAGCTGGTGTGCAAACCAGAAATCAGGTCAACCAAAACCTGATGCACACTTGCTTTCTTTCTCAAATTGAACCTCAATCCATTCAAGATGTAGAGCAAGATCCACACTGGATCATTGCAATGCAAGAGGAGTTGCATCAATTTGAAAGGAACAAAGTTTGGGAACTAGTGTCAAGGCCAAAGGATCACTCCATTGTTGGAACAAAATGGGTGTTCAGAAATAAATTGGATGATCAAGGAGTCATTGTAAGGAAAAAGGCAAGGCTAGTTGCTCAAGGGTACTCTCAAGAAGAAGGGATAGACTATGACCAGACCTTTGCACCAGTTGCAAGGTTAGAGGTCATAAGAATCTTCTTAGCATATGCAGCACACAAAGGCTTCAAAGTATACCAGATGGATGTAAAGAGTGCTTTTTTCAATGGAGATATCAAAGAAGAAGTCTATGTCAGACAACCCCCAGGTTTTATCTCTTCAACTCATCCTGATTATGTTTTCAAATTGCATAAAGCATTATATAGTCTAAAGCAAGCTCCTAGAGCATGGTATGAGACACTAGCATGCTTTCTCCTGAAAAATGATTTTATAAGGGGTAGAGTAGACCAAACTCTTTTTATTAGAACCCATAAGTCTCATACCCTACTAGTACAAATCTATATAGATGATATTATATTTGGTTCTACTGATTCAAATTTGTGTAAAATGTTTTCCAACCTAATGCATTCTAAATTTGAAATGAGTAGCATGGGTGAGCTATCCTTCTTTCTAGGATTGCAAGTCAAACAGCATGCTGAAGGCATATTCATCTCTCAAACCAAGTATGCAAAAGAATTGGTTAAGAAATTTGGTATGTCTGAAGCATTATGTATGAAAACACCTATGCCTACTAATGTTGTATTAGATGCTGATGAACATGAGAAATCTGTTGATCAGACAACATATAGAGCAATGATTGGCTCTTTATTGTACCTTACAGCTAGTAGACCTGACATAATGTTTGATACATGCATATGTGCTAGATTACAAGTGAGCCCTAGAGAGTCACACTTAACCTTAGTAAAAAGGATTCTTAGGTATGTAAAAAGTTGTCCAAATATAGATCTCTGGTATCCAAAAGATTCAGCATTTGACTTAACGAGATTTTCAGATGCTGATTATGCTGGATGCAGAATAGATAGGAAAAGCACCAGTGGAACTTGTCAGTTTCTTGGTGACAGACTTGTCTCCTGGTTTTGCAAGAAACAAACATCTGTGTCAACTTCAACTGCTGAAGCTGAATATATGGCTGCAGGTAGTAGTTGTTCACAAATCTTGTGGATTCAAAACTAACTCCTAGACTATGGCTACAACATAGAGAAGTCAAAAAGTTTTTGTGATAATACCAGTACTATTTCCATTGCACAAAATCCAGTCCTCCATAGCAGGACAAAACACATAGAAATTAGACATCACTTTCTAAGGGATAATATTGAGAAAAACAAAATTAAACTTCAATATATCCCAACTAATCTGCACAGGGGAGATATTTTCACCAAGCCTTTGGATGAAAAGAAACATACATTCTTCCTGAATCAGTTAGGAATATTAGATGGAGGAAGTTTAAAATAAGATCCAAGATTTTAAAACTCTAAAATCGACCAAGACTAGGCAAACATTTTGATTTTTCCTAGTGTATAGAGTATGTTTCTGGTCTCTGAACTATGCTCGACGATTTTCCCCAAGATCGTCGAACGGAGATCAACGATTTCAGAAATCGTCGACCGGAGTTCAGTGCTTTCCAGATAGTGCTAAGCTATCTTCTTCCGGTCAATGATCGTCGAACGGAGCTCGACGCTCTCCAATATCGTAGAACGGAGATCGACGATGTTGATGACCTTTCAGTTTCCTTTAGAAGCCTATATCGTTGAACAGAGTTCAACGATCTTTCCTTATCTGCGTCGAACCCTAATATAAAACTCATTTTTCGGTTGTCGTTCTACCTTTGAGCTTTCATAGTCTCTGCAGAATTTCTCTTTCCCTCCAAAATTTTATGCACTTGCTCCTGTGTTTGTTCATTTTTTGCTGGAATCAATGGCAGTTTCAGTCGCAATCTTGGCAGCCATGAAATTTGATACTGGCTTTGATATAGACATGGATTCTTTCGATAACAGCGATCAAATATTCAAGGACATTCTGGAACTCTTCAAGGACCAACAGTTAGTTAACATAATGTCTACAAGGATCAAATTGGCTGCAGATGAAATAAAGGAATGGGTGTATACTGCCCACAATCTGGATAAGAACACTGTGATCGGAACCATCTCAGGAACTCAGGTACCTTTAACACCTGTTGTTTTGACAGAGGTATTTCAGTTAAATTCTGGTAAAGATTCTATTGAGATTTTTAGAGAAGAATTTTCAATTATGCTTGAGAGGATGGACCATTCAGCAGCTAACCCTAATAAATTGCTTAAGAAGAATCTGTCAGTTGAGTACAGATTTCTTGCTGATGTAGTTGGGAAAGTGTTGTTGGCAAAACACTCTGCTCATGATACCATCTCTAGGTATCAGCTCTGTTTGATGGGTGCCTTGGTGGACAAGAAGCAGCTGAACTGGAGAGAAGTGTTTTTTGATTTGATCAAGAAGAAAATTAACAAGCATGTTGTTAATTTTGGGAGGATTTTAGGGCTGTTTCTTCATAATAGATGCCCTGACCTGCTTGTGTCCATTGGAATACACATCAATGCCTCCAAGAGGCTTACCTTTGCCCTATTTGTGAAATGGGCCAGGAAGATTGTAAAGCCCAGTAGAGCCTCTGCAATCTCTTCTTCAAGCATAAGGACTATTTCAGTCTCTTCCCCTCAGGTTTCTGCCCCTGCAGAAGATTTGCCTGCCTCATCATCTCCTCTTTCTCCACCTATTGTTTCATCAACAATAATCACATCCACTATCACAATTTCATCCCCCATTTCCATCCCATCTCCAACTTCAATCCCTTCTCCAACTCAAATATCAACTGAAGAAATCTTCCATCCACTACATCACTACCCACACATGGACATTGATTCATCATCTCATATTCCATCATTCACTCTTCTAGATGATTCCTATATGGATGATTCTCCTTCATCCCCTCTTGAGCCACCATCCATCTCCACTCCATTATCTTCCATCTCCACAATTCCAATATCTCAACCATCACTTCCACCATCCACAGTTTCTCCAACAACATTTCTTGCTGCTCCAACTTTCATCTCTACCACATCCATCCCTAACTCTACTTAAGTCCCTCTTCAGCAAGTAGACCTTCCAGCTATTGCAGACAAGCTATATGAGGTGATAGCTCCAAGGCTATCACTACTGCTGGAGACTTCTTTGGCTCCACTTCTGAAAACTGTTCAGGAGTTGTCTGTTAGGCTATCCTCTATTCTTCCTCCTCAGGCAATCCCTTCTACTGGGTGCCTTGATCCAGTTATCACTGAATCTAGGCAGGGGGAGATGCCTTATGAAGCTGAGAGATTGCCTGCTGTAGTAACTCCAGTTCAAGCTCTAGTTGCAGTCATTACAGTGGACCTCAGGTCACTGCTACCAGTATTTGATTCTATATACTTCAGCTACCTTCCAGACCAGCATACTGAAGACCTTACTAAGGCCATTGTGTCTATTTCTTGTTGTGAGCCCAGCAATTTAGCCTCTTTTATAGATTCTGTCCAGGCTGTGGACAATGTTGAAATTGCTGCTACTGCTGTTGATGTTTTAGTTAGTTCTGATGTTGCTGTTTCAGTTTCTGAGGATGTGCATATGACAGAGGCAATTGATTTTGAGCCTGCTGTATCTGAGCCTATTGTTTCTGAAATTTTTGTTTCTGAACCTGCTGTTATAGTTCCTTCTGCCAGTGTTATTTCTGTTCCAATTCCTGCTGCTGCAGTTGCTCATGTTGCTGTTCCTGCTGTTATTGCTTCTACTCAGTCTCAACAACAAAAAGAAGGTATCAAAAGGATTGATGCATTGTATACTAATCCACAAAGTTCAGACAGTGATTAGTTTAGAACTGACTCTGATGATTCCTCTGCAACAATTGCAAGGAAAAGGAAAGAAAGAAGCAAGGCCATGAAGAGAGTTCCCCCAGAGAAAATCAAAGATACAAATGATGTTCCTTATTATATATTGCATGATTGCCAGATTACAGAACCATGGATGAAGTACTCTAGAAATCAGCTGAAAGCCATGAAAAAGAAAAGGAAGTATGACAAAGGTTCCTCCCTTTTCAATCCTCCTCCTCCTCCTCCTTCACCTGATGCAGGTACAGGTGGAAATTCTGCCTTTCAATCTACTGCTAGAAGCCAAAGTTCATATCAATTTCAAGGAAGATCTCAGCAATGAGGAAATCAGTCTAGAGGTTACCAACCAAGAAGAGGACAGTTCAGAGGTAATCAAAGAGGACTCAGAGTGTATTCTAAAGGATATTCCAGGCAACATCCTTATCAAAGGGAAGGACAAGGCCCTACAGATTCTACTTCTGGTCCTTTCCCTTATAAGCTTAAAGATCCAGTTTCTTAAAGAGCTACTCCTGATAATTCTTCAAACAGATATGAAACTCCTGTTCCATTTGAAGACTCAGAGAACAATCCTAATTCCTGGACTGTAAGGATGAAAGAATTGGCTGCACTGGATCAAATTAAGAAGGCAAAAGAACAAGGAAAAGATACATCACAATTCACCACTCTATCAAAACAGAGAAAGAAAGAACTTGAGAGATACTCTTCCAGTAAATTCCTTGACTCAGAAAGTTACATGAAACTGCACCCAGAAGTTGTAGTCCCCAGGCCAAAACAACAAACTTTTCTAGGTGCAAATGATGATAGGAGATCCAAGAAAGAAGCTCTTAACCCTAACAGAGAAATAGTTCTCAAAAAGGGCAAGGAAAAGGAATGATTTTGTAAGCTGACAGTGATACCTATTTCTGACTATCTGTGTTATATTTGTGTTTCTGCAATGCTTTTTTGTTATATTTATGCATTATATGTTTTTATTTTTCCAATGTCTGTAAATAGTAATCCTAACCCAAATAGGGGGAGATTGTTGAAACACCCTATTACTGATTTGGGCAAGGATCACTATGTCCTTTAGGAAATTTATTTTGACCTCCTTGTATAGATCTAAAGGTCAATTAGATTGAGTATAAGGGTTAGTATTTAGGTTTGAAAGCTGCCCTCAAGACCCTCAAGACCAGATTTTTCAGTTCAGGAGAATAAGTCATTTCGTCGAGCTCAGGTCGACGAATCGTCGAACTCCATTCGACGATCTCTGAGCTCACTTCAACGAGTCGTCGAACTCCGTTCGCCGATCTTCGAGCTCAGATCGACGTTCCTGTCTCTAGTTTGTTTCCCTATCTCTGAGCTCAGTTCGACGATAGTTGAGCTTAGATCGATGATTTCTGCTTCAGTCTAAGTCCAGTCGCTGAGCTCAGTTCAACGATAGTTGAGCTAAGGTCGACGTTTTTTTTGGAGAGATCGACTTTTTTCAAGATTCAAATTCAGTCAGTTTTGATATTCCCTTCTATTTATTCCCAGCATTTATTTCAAGAATCTTGTAGCCGTTTCAATTAATCTGGAGCAAGTTTCAAGGAGATTTTAAAGGAATATTTTATTGGACTTTCCTCCAAAAGACAAAATGATTTAAGGAAGTCATTAATGACAGGATAACGGCTATCTTGTACAGAAAATTATTCTACTCAGATCTAAGAAATCAAAGATTATTCATTCTGCTGGTTAACAACAACAACAAGTAGGAGAGAAAAAGTTGCAGATATTCATAGTCATAGAATTCTTACAGGAACACACATCACTGAAGGAGATCAATATGCTGAAACTTCTAGATCCCTTTTGATTCCAGTGTTTAAAGGCCTTATCATTCAAGACTCCAGACACCACACATTTCAGCTGCTGCTGGAATCATCTTTTGCTGGAGATCAAATCTTCTGAAGGCCTATCACCCTATTGCAAAGCTTCACTTCCTGAACAAGTCAAGATCTCAGGGGGAGCTTTGACAACATCCACTATCTTCTCTCTGATTGTTGACAGAGAAGATCATCTCACCTTTCTCTCTCTCTCTCTGCTATAAAGGGTTTATCAAACTCCCTTCAAAAGTTTTTGTTGGTTTCTGAGACCTTGTCAAAACTCAGTGGTGGCAAGACACCTGATCAAAAAATCTTGCTTGGTTTTTGAGCACCATATCAAAAGCTCATTGGTGCCCATGACACCTGATCAACTCATCCTGTAGTGTATTCCTACCTAGGGTGGTAGAAGAGTGGATGTACCCAGATTGATTGGGGAACCACTATAGCTCCTTGTGTCCTCTGGTTGCTTCTTTGTGTTTTGCTGCGTGCTGTGTTGTTTTATTTCTTGCTTTCATATTTTCATTTTCTGCAGCACTATACACATATTATTTAAATTAAGTCTTCCACTGCAAATAGTTTTTAACTTGAAAATTATTTTATTATACTCTATGCACCCCCCCTCTAGAGTTAAGATAGATCTTATCCTCCACTTTCAAAGAGCCCTGTTCACTGGGAAGGTAAACTCTCGCACTCCTCTTTCTGATTCTAAAGTTTCTGAACATGATTGTGAGGATAGCTCTTCTGACGATGAGTCAGAACTCATGGCCCAATATAAGGAGTTAATCATGGCTTACGACAAATGTTGCCGAGTCGTGAAAACTCAAGCTAAAGAGATAAAGTCTCTCAAAGCCGGAGAGAGCATCTTGAAAGAGAAAGTCACAAACACTGACTCGCTCGAAAAGAACTTCAATAATACTATTAAAGAATATAACAAAGCTCTTGAGCAACTCGACCTTAAAGAGAAAATCATCAAAGAGCTGGAAGCCCAACTTGCTGCTGAAAAGAAACTAGTTGAAAGTTTCTCGAAGCCCAAGACAATTCTTCCATTCGTTGCTGAATTATCAGCCAAGGCCAAGGGTGTTGGACTAGGCCATGAAGAAGCTCCTAGCAAATCTTCTAGGAGGAATAAGGCCCAACGAAAGAATAAGGCCGCCAAAAAGGCCTTAGGCAAAGAGTAGGCGAAAGCCCCTCAAGATCAGACCTCTGTCAAAAAGGTCATATTTCTCTCAAATGAGTTTGATCTTAACTCATCCTACGGACACTTTGTTAGGCCTAACTATGTGGAGCCAAAGTCATGTTATCAAGAATGGACTCGCCCCAGAAACTTTGGCGAAAGGGTCTTTAAGGCACCTTATGAAGAAGTGATTCTTCAGAGCTATAACCCTTTCAATCATGGTCATAACTTAAAGAAGGCACCAAAGGCAAAGCCTGTTGTAAAAAAGCCAATGAAGGAGAAGAAAACATGTGATTGCCATCATCATGAAGCTTCTTCCTCCAAGAATGCTTCCCATGCTAGACCATAATTCCAAAAGGTCAAGCAGGAGAACATAAGGTAAAGATACAACAGATTTGAATATTGGTGTTGTGGCAGAATTGGTCACTTTGCCATTGATTGCTGGTATAATCCCAGAAAAGCTGCAACCCCACATGTTGGCAATATGAGGAAGACCACTACTAATGCTAATATTCGTAGCAGAAACATATTTTTCTTGAATTTCATTTGTATAGATTCTTCGACACCAGTGTGCTTTTTAGCAAAAGATAGTGCGTCGCTTGGTGACCAATTGCACAAGAGACTAGCACATATTAATTTCAAAACTATTAATAAATTATTTTCAATGAACTTAGTACGTGATGCCCCAAATGTCAAGTACGTCAAAGATAGACCTTGTCATGCATGTGTAAAAGGCAAGCAAACAAGGGCTACCATTAAAAGCGTTATTGGCAAGGATTCTAATAGATGTCTTCATCTACTGCATATGGACTTATTCGATCCACTGCAAATTAGAAGTTTGGTAGGTAAGGATTATACGTTAGTAAATGTTGATGATTACTCGTGCTTTGCGTGGGTGTTCTTTCTGAAACACAAGTCAGATACCTTCGACATTTTTACTAATTTTGTCAGACAAGTTCAGAACGAGTACAACTGCTCCATAGTCAAAATTAGAAGTGACAATAGAACAGAGTTCAAGTCTGGGGCCATGACAAAATTTTGTGAAAGCCTAGTTATCTTTCATGAGCTTTCCTCTCCTTGTACTCCTCAATAGAATGGAGTGGCCGAGAGAAGGAATAGAACGCTCATAGAGGCCTGCAGGACCATGTTGAGTGATGCTTCACTTCCGGAGTACTTTTGGGCTGACTCCGTCAACACTGCATGCCACGTGCAAAATCAAGCCCTCATTAACAAAAACCATGATAAGACACCTTACGGACTTCTGAAGGGCCGGAAACCGACAGTCTCATATTTTAGAATCTTTGGCTGTAAATGCTTCGTGCTCAGCAGTGGCAAGTATCATACAACTAAGTTTAGAGAAATGAGTTTTGAAGGTATATTTGTAGGTTATAGTAGCCATAGTAAGGCATACAGGATCTTTAATAGAAAAACCCTGGTCGTGGAAGAATCGATACATGTTGTATTTGATGAGATGAGTTTGCTACAAAGCAACTTTTCTAGTGTGCTTATTGAAGATGCAGGTGCAAAGCTGAAAGAAATAAGCTTAGATGAATCGTCTGAAGACAAAGGTGAAAAGTTCATCAAGATCACCACTCCAACCCCTATTGGATAGGATGATGATCAAGATGAACAAGTCATCCAAGATGAAGAAGTCACTCCGGTGATAGAAGATAATCCAGATGCAAGGACTCTAGAGCTCAGACATCTGAAGGATCACCCCATGGACCAGATCATAGGAGATCCCTGGGATGGTGTCAGAACTCAAAGAGGTTCAACTAATGAGAATCTATATTTAAGTTTTCTCTCACAGGTTGAACCAAAGAGGTTTGAAGAAGCAAACTCAGATGCATCATGGATAATGGCGATGGAAGAAGAACAAAACCAGTTCAAGTACTGCAAAGTATGGAAGCTTGTTCGAAGACCCAAAGGTAAGAACGCCATTTGGACAAAATGAGTCTACAGGAACAAGATGGACGAGGATGGAATGATAGTAAAGAACAAGGCCAGACTTGTCGCAAAAGGCTATCGTCAAGAAGAAGGAATTGACTTCGACCAGACGTACGCTCAAGTGGCAAGGCTGGAGGCAATAAAGTTATTCCTAGCATATGCTGCACTCAAAGGCTTCACTGTCCAATAAATGGACGTGAAGTCTACCTTCCTTAATGGTGACATAAAGGAAGAGGTGTATGTGGAACAACCTCCAGGTTTCGTTGATTCTAACTTTCCTGATTACGTTTATTTACTGCATAAAGCATTATATGGCCTGAAACAAGCTCCTCGAGCTTGGTATGAGACCCTGTCTAGCTTTCTACTTGAGAACAAGTTCACAAGGGGAAATATAGACAAGACATTATTTCTTAGGGAAATTAAAGGCAAGATTTTGCTAGTGCAAATCTATGTCGATGACATTATATTTAGCTCTACTGATGACAACCTCTGTAAGAATTTTCAAAACTTATACATGGGAAGTTTGAAATGAGCAGTATGTGCGAGCTGAAGTATTTCTTAGGTCTTCAAGTGAAACAGTCTGAAGATGGAATTTTCATCTCACAGCCCAAGTTCACCAAATTGCTGATTAAGAAATTCGTAATGGAGAACGCAACCTCGATGAGGACTCCAATGGGTTCAACTATGTCTCTGGACAAGGATGAACCCTTTTGATGAAACCAATTACAGAAGCATAATTGGATCCTTGCTCTACCTTACGGCAAGTAGACCTGACATAATGTTCTTAACATGTGTCTGTGCTAGATTTCAGGTGAACTCTAAGGAATCTCACTACGCTTCTGCAAAGCGGATTTTGAGATACCTTAAAGGTACACCAATTCTTAGCTTATGGTACCCAAGAAGTAATGATAGCAAACTAATAGGTTTTTTAGATGCAGATTTTGCAGGGAGCAAAGACAACAGGAAAAGCACTTCCGGGACATGTAAATTCTTTGGAAGAAGACTTATCTCCTGGAGTAGCAAGAAGTAAAACTATATGGCAATCTAAATGGCTGAGTCAGAGTACATCTCTGCAGGCAGTTGCTGTGCACGGTTACTTTGGATAAAGAATCAGTTTGAGGACTACAACATGAAGTTTGAAAAGATTCCATTATTTTGTGACTCTTCGAGAGCAATAGCAATAGACAACAACCCAGTCTCGCACAGCCGGACAAAGCATATAGAGCTAAGGTATCACTTCATCTTTGAGCATGTGGAGCATGGGGACATAGACCTTCAATATGTCCCTACGGATAGGCAAATTACAGACATTTTCACGAAGCCGCTGGACGAGACCAAGTTCTCCTTCAAAACAGAACTTGGGATGCTCAACAAAGAAGACTAGAGAAGCTGGACTTTCAAGAAGGCTCAAGGCTCAAAGGTTAGTCAAATACTGAAATTTTTCAAAATTCTAACTCCTTGCCTCGAGTAAGATACAACATACTCGAGTAAGAATATGACCTACTCGAGTAGTAGAATGACATACTTGACTAGTCTACTTGACCTACTCGAGTAGTAGAATGACATACTCGAGTAGTCTACTTGACCTACTCGAGTAGCAGACTGACATACTCGAGTAGTCAACTTCACATACACGAGTACCTCACTGACCTACTCGAGTACTTCCATACATCTATTCGAGTACTTATGTATTCCTACTCGAGTAATTCCAGACTTATCTACTCGAGAAATTTCCTCACTCGTGTACATGCCGAGTCGTTTGTTTTTCAAATTTTCTTATGCGCAAACCAAGTCTTAAGCCGCCTCTTCTATGGTTTATTTCATTCATTTTCATTTAATTAGACCAAAAATTAGGCTTATATAAATAAGAAAATCCGGAAATGTCCTACACGAAATCATTTCCGCCTTCTCGAGTACCCAACTGCCTCTTCGCCTTCCTCAGTCAGTTGCAGAGCCGCGCAATTTCCTTCACCCCGTCGAAGCCTTCTCGGGTTTCTGCATCTCCAAGATTTCTGAATCATGGCCGCCTCCTCTAAAATCGGCGTGGGTTCAGAATTTGTCGCCTCCGGGATTGCAGAACTCTCCGACGACTTCCATAATCTCATGATTTTGCTAGACACCGCCGGATTAACCTTCGTTCTCCAAGAACCATGTAGAATCCTCTTCCCCGACGTTGCAGAATTTTTCGGGAATGTCAAGGTGAAGCGCCACTGGACAGTTCTAAAATCCAAAGTCAGAGGTATAAAGATCAAACTTACTTCAACCTCTGTTTCTCAACTTCTTCGGCTGCCAGTTTTAGATACAGATGATTTTCTGGGTGATGAAGAGTATGCCAGAACTTGTTTATTTTGTGGAATTTCTACTGCTGCTAAATATGTTGGAAGGGCTGACATGAATGCAGAAGGTAAACTGCTGGTTGATATTATAGGGAAAATTCTTTTGTGTAAAACAAATTTCATAAGAGATACCCCTCTGTATTTCTTTGAAATGATGCAAGCCATCGTCTGTAAAAAAGACTTTCAGTTTGGACTGCTTATCCTGAATAAAATAAAGGAGAGCATTAAATCCCCCAACAAAGCTAGGATCATTTCATTGCTCCTTCATGAGATAAACCCAGACACCTTCGCCTTCTCTAAAGGGAGTATCCATCATCACATGAAGAAGGTCTTCATCTCCTCCATTCAAAGGTGGGAACTCAAGTTGCAGAATCCCTCTCAAGCTGCCAAAGTTATTGAGGTTCTAGACACAGAGGACAGATGTAACGCCCCCACTCGTCACACGACATATAACGGTGCGTCCGGCCGGGGCCCCACGCCATATGTCACAGACAAGCGGCGGAATTACTTGTGGAAAAAAAAATCTACTCGTATCCTAACTCAATCCATTCTAGCGCAACATTTTACGTTAACATGAACTCAGCTCAGAGAATGTCCACTACTATATAAACTCCACATTTATATATCAAAACCAGGAATGTATACAACCCACACACACTGGCCTTAAGGCCTTACAATTTTCTCTTTTCACAAATACATTTTCTTACATCGGCAGGCAGGCGGGCCACACATGAAATCCAACCACGATTCGCAAGGCCTTCAAGGGCCTTTAGCAGCAATCCTTCATTCCGCTCAAGCAAATCAATGCAATAATCAACACCTGCAATTAGCCATCCAATCCAAAGCGGAAAATAAAGTAATGGACAGCTTTAGCTGACCACTTATAACGACCCTACCCCTTACCCGGGGCAGTGGTTCCTTCCCTGTATGCATTGCCATAGCATAATCATTTCAATCTAGCAAATCTACCAAGCACAATCACATCACGAACGACGGTATCCACCAGACGCTCCGTGCACTCAGGGCACCTTACGGTGTACCAGACTCTGTGGCAACACCACCGATTAGAGGTTATTAACATGTTGGCTGGCCGGTCCTAGTCCACCAGTGCGCAGACCGGCGACATTATGCCCAGACCACTCAGAGGTGAGAACCTCACGACAAACTTGAGCATTAACAAATCGATCCACCATTATGGTGCAGCAAGTAGGGTCTGCCTCACTTCCTCCCACACCTTGCCATATCGACCTCCCATAACCAGGGCAGGTCATCCTTTCTCGTTACCCAAACCGTCAGTAGCATAGTACTAGACGCGGGTCGGCCTTCCCTCCTACTTACTACAGCTTTTCGCTCTCCCAGAGCCATTAGCGCTCATAGCGCTCACACCACAAGAAGCTTACACAAAGCACCCCAAATCCATCCAACCAGTCATTCACACATTCATACAAACCATCCAAAGTTAAAAACCATGCACAGTTATCAAATCCACGAAGTCTTCTCTGGTTTACCCATAATCATCACCAATCCAGACTATCCGTCCAGATGTGCTTCACACAGCATGCCTATGTCGTACCCCACACTTTCGGCTCTAGATCCAAACTCAACCAACCAAGGAATCACTTCCCCGATCCACCTCTTAGTGGAGGATTCCATGCAAATGCATAAAGAGAGGACTTCGATGTCCAAGAAGGAGATCGTTACCCTTGAAGATCGCTTCGGAGCCATGAATCAGCCGTATGGAAATCACCGTCTCAGCGTTGCCTCCACGAATCTGAAATCGGATCTTCAATCCACACTTCGCAGCTCCTCCAGCAGTGGCTTTCCTCCTTCCTCCTTTCCTTCCCTTGGCCTTTCTCTCTCTTGGAATGAGAAGAAGAAGAAGGTGAAAATGAGGAGATAATCCTCATTTCTCGGCCATATAACAGCAAGGAGAAATCTGAGCTATCAGATCCCATAGGAAGAAAAGGAACGGCCAGAAAATTTCCTGAAAACAGCTCTCATGGGTCTGACACGCCCTGTGACACTCC
The DNA here is from genome assembly GCA_039583875.1 of Platanthera guangdongensis. Lineage (NCBI taxonomy): Eukaryota > Viridiplantae > Streptophyta > Magnoliopsida > Asparagales > Orchidaceae > Platanthera > Platanthera guangdongensis. The sequence goes on from CM077160.1 coordinate 83,468,715, forward strand.
CGTGTCACAGGCTATGTCCCCTAAGCGGTGTACGAACCGCCTTATCCAAACTCCATGCCAAGGTGACATGCCCATGTCACGCCCGTGTCAGCCTAGTCACGCCCGTGACACGAGGCGTGTAACCCACTCGAGACCTACTCGAGAGGACTTACTCGAGAGAAAACCAACTACTCGAGTACCCAGATTGGACATGCCCGTGTCATAGGGATGACACGCCCGTGTCACCCCCTCTTACTCGAGTACTTTTCCACCTACTCGAGTACATTTCAACCTACACGAGAACCACTCGAGTATGAGCGGGACAAGCCCTGGGACACGCCCGTGTCACAGGCCGTGTACCTTCTTTCTCGAGTATTCGTCAACCTCAACTACTCGAGTGAAAATCGTCGATGGGGGGAGGACACGCCCTAGGTCACGCCCTCCGACACGCCCGTGTCACACGACATGTATCTCCCGAAGGATTTGTCGACCGAAATTCATCGACCACGCGCTCGACCTCTCAATCTAAGCAGGACATGCCCTGGGACATGCCCGTGTCCCAGGCCGTGTCTACTAATATTTTCCTGTTTCTCGAATTTGGGCTATTACAACCCTCCCCTCCTTCAAGAAATTTCGTCCACGAAATTTGGCTCACCCCAATCAGCCACATAACCACGCAATGTGCAACCGAGCACTCGAATATACGAGCCAACTAAACAATACATACAACACAGACATACATCTCTAACTACCATCTGTGCACACTCAGTCATAAAATTCAGAAAGTGATCGAAAAACAAACATATCATCGAGCTATATCACAATCGAGTGATCACTTCCATATCACAAGTGTGCACCAACATGTCAAAATATAACATGACATATAATAGATACAACATTATTCACATCCCAAAAATGATACAAGTCACTATCCTTACTTCCGCTCAGCCTCTCGATTTTGCATTTCTCGCGTAAGAGCCAAATTAAACACTCGAGGCTGAATTTCACCAATTGAGCTTTGCGGCTCTTGTACTTCCAAATTATGCAATCGAGGTTACGTCCTGGATGCAGATGATTCGGCCACTGCTTTTTCACACTTAAAACATGTGTGTATTTCACTTCGTCCTTGCCCATAGGTTGCCCCAGACGAAATAGTAGACGGAGTTGGTTCAGTCCTAAACTTTTTCTTCTCTTGTCTCTTAAACTCCGACAGTTCCGACTGCGGAACTTTAAATTCCTGCTTTTCCACCGCCAAACTCCTCTTCTCTTGTACCCGCTTTAGATCTTTCTCCAATGCCCTGGCTGTATCTACCAATGCTTGGAAGCCTTGGCTCACCGAACTCGGGAGTGACAACCGCAACTCGTCGCGCAATCCCTCATAAAACCGATTCGTCTTTCGTGCTTCCTCAGCGAAAGTAAACCATGCATAATGCCCCAGTCTGTTAAACTCATGAAAGTATCAATATCACGCTCACCCTGCACCAGACGTAGAAACACATTCTCCATGGCAATCCGCTGCGATATTGGCACATACTTTGCCAAAAATAACTGTGAGAATTCTTCGATCAATACTTCTTCCAATCTTCGTCCCACCAAGTGATGCACTTCCACTTCGTCCTACCACAGCCGTGCATCGCCTTCCAACATAAATGTGGCTAAAGTCACTTTCTGTGCCTCCGCAGTCCTGAGGGCAGTCAGGATCCGCTTCACTCTTGCTAGTCAATCCTCCGCCTGCGTTGGGGAGATCGCCCCACCAAACGTGTAACGCCCCGAAACTCAAAGGAGCGACGGGGGACGTTTTGGGCCAGTTTTGGGTTCTGGCTGCAGGCACACGGCCTGGGACACGGGCGTGTCCTAGGGCGTGTCAAGCTTGTGTCGACACTGAGCCGGGAATTCGACACTTTGGTCTCGACATTGTGTCGAGACTGGGCACACGGCTTGCGATACGGGCATGTCGCAGGGCGTGTCGACCCGTGTCGACACTTAGCCCGCGAAGTCGACACTCTGCGCTGGACGAAGTGTCGAGACATGGCACACGGCCTACGACACGGGCGTGTCGCAGGGCGTGTCAACCCGTGTCGACACTCGTCCCGGGAAGTCGACACTTTGGTCTCGACATTGTGTCGAGACAAGGTACACGGCCTAGGACACGGGCGTGTCCAAGGCCGTGTCATCAGGTCGACGATCTTCGCTCGACGAAGTGTCGAGTGTCGAGACCGTGTACATGGCCTGGGGCCCAGGCATGTTGAGGTGACACGGGCAAGGACACGGGCGTGTCCTAGAACCCGTGCAGTTCTCGGGTTGTTTTCGGGGGAAAATGACGGGGGTACACGGCCGTGTCAGGTAGCACACGGGCGTGTCAGGTCGAACACGGGCGTGTTCGATACCCGTGTGTTATTCCAGGCGAGCCGATTTTGTTGGCGAATGAGGCACATGACCCTGGACATGGGCGTGTGCCGGGCCGTGTTCGGTCCAGATTGGGCATTTCAGTCCCAAATCAAAGCCGTTCATTTCTTTAATTGATGATCCAATGGCTGGGGGTTGTTCCTAAAGGGATATACCTGGGATTGGACTTATAAACCCTCACTTTTCATAAGTTATTATATTTCTAAAAGCTTAGAGAGAGAGGAGAGCCAAGGAAGGAAGAAGGAGCTAGATCCGGCCATTGGAGGAGTTTCGAAGCTCCAAATCGCGAGCCGACTCCGGATCTACGGAGGCAAAGCTAGTGCCATGCTTTTCATCCGCTTACTTTTCAATGGCGCCAAAGAGGAATGCTAGGGTAACGATTCTCTTATTGAGCATGAGTAGCTCTCCTTCTTTGCATAGGAAGCCCGCTCTCACGAGTTTGCGGTGAGTTGGAGGCGTTCCTTCGGGTAGATATGTGAAGTCCCCGTTGTTTAGAGTCCGTAAGCGAGAACGGACATAGGCATGATGTGTGAAGCCTACCCGAACATGTTGGTCTGGATCGGTGATGTTGCATTGCATAAATGCCGGAGAAGACTCCGTGCTATTGATTGTTTTTCGGGTTTTTCTACGCGGTAGATTGCAGCAGGGAGGCTTGGGGATTAACCAAAAGGTGCACCCGGAAAACTAGGCGGATGCGAGATCCTGCCAACTTGGTGGCCTGAGAGCCAACTTGAACATAACCGGGTTATGTGAATTGTGATGGAAACGGGACTCGGTGGAAGTTTGACCCGCGCAAATGGCTTAAATTGTCGTTGCGATGTGAGCACGGTTTAGATGGAACCGTACCCGTTCTATGTCGTTCGGTTAAAGAGACCTAAAGGCACGTGGCACTTGCCGTTGGCATAGATTAGGGTCTTCGGCGGTCGATGGCTTAAATTGTCGTGACGCAGGCCAAGAAGACAAATTGCTCATAGGTTTGGTCGTCAAAGTGGCGGTGGTGAGTCCGGAATGTCTATGGCTTTAATTGACGTGACATCGACCGGTTCACCGAGAATGTGCCCTAAGAGCACGGGGCGTGTGGCCGTGCGAGCCAACGTCTGTGATTAAATGGCTATATATATATTGCTCGCTTATGCTAATGTAATGCAGGGAAGGAGCATCTGCGCCCCGAGTTGGGGGCGGGATCGTTATAATTTGGTCAGCATTGCTGACCGTTGCCTTGTTTTGCCACCGGGCGGTGGTTTGTTGCTTGCAGGTGCTGCTGGACCAAGCGGTCAATAGGGGCTAAAGCCCTTTTTGCGAAGCCGGCCCTCGAAGGCCCACTTGGAAGTGTTTACTGTTTTATTCATGTATGACCGGCCTGCGTGCCGTGGTTTGTAAATCATGTAATATCAAGTGAAACATTTTGTAAGGCCTTAAGGCTTGTGTTGGTATTTGTATAGCATTCCTATTTTGGATTAGTGGACATTCATGCCATAGTGCTGGGTTCTTTATTGCAACTTTTGTAAACTGCTTCCGCTAGAATGCTCTGCGTAGGACGTTATGATTGGTTGGATGGTTTCCATGCGTAACCACCCGGTCTGTCTGTGGCATACGACATCGGGCCCCGGCCGGACCTACTGCTATATGTTATGCGACGGATAAGGGGTGTTACAATTTGGTATCAGACTACTGGTTTTGGTCGGGCTTAAACTGAATTCGTGGGCGAATTCTTTTTAAGGGGTGGTGAGCACATTTTGTGCGTCATCGTTATAATGCTAAAAGAACCCATGAATGTCCACATAGGAATGAAAATACTCGTGTTTGAGGAACCTGCGTGTTCCTATAATTGATGTTTGCAATTTTATGTGGTCGCTTAACGGTATTTTGTACCACTATAGGTGACCAGAAGTGGTGTTGGGCCGTCAGAACGCCGAGTTTCTGAGGTTATTAGTGCACCGGATGTTGCTCTTGCAACACCTCTTGTTGGGTTTCTCTATGAGGATGGCACAACACTTGTGCACGCAGCGGAAGGAAAAACATCAAGAAAAACCCAAAGAGATGTGGATCGGGCCATGAACGTTGAATCAAGAAGTTAGCAAAAACTAGGCAAAAATTACCTCGGTGGCATTGAGTCACAACTCAACGGAGATGCTCCAAACTTTGTCTTCTTGCTAGTGGCGAGTTCTTCGTGGAATAATATCCACGTTTCTGCAGAAGTACACACTGAAAGTCCACCTAGTGTCAAGTATGTTCACCTATGGGGGGGGGGGGAATAGGTGACGTGAAGCGTATTTGCGGAATTTAAGACGGTACCTGCACAATAAAAACAAACAGCACAGCACATAGAATACACAGGCAATTTATAGTGGTTCCCCGACTTGGGTACATCCACTTTCCCCCTTCGACCTATCTCCCAACAAGGGACGACTCGGTCACTTCTCCAACAGGATTGAAATCCAATCCTTGCACTATCGGAAGGAACCCTTCCACACGTAGGAGTCAATACTCCCACAACCCGGGTTGCACCCAACCCTTACAACACGGAACAAACGTTCCTTTACAACAAAAGTAAATCTAGAATGTACACGAGATACAAACTTCGTTTGGAGACTACGGTGTTCCTCTTCGTTCGATGACGTGTTCGTGAAGTCAACGAAGAGTCTATAACCTTGGTTTCTCTTGGAGAGGATCTCCCCGGAACCGGCGGCGGCAAGATGGGCGGCGGCAAGGTTCATGGGATCGGCGGTGATGACGATGTGCGGCTGCACTTCTTTAGAGATCCAAACTTCATAGCGAAACTAGCTAGGTCTACCAACGGTCACACTAGGATCAATCGTCTCGATCGATTCGGATGGGGAAGACTTTCCCGATCTACAAATCGAGAGACAAGAGATCTCTAGTTAGACACGTGAGACGCTGAGCTTAGCTAGGATTCTATCGACCGGAGATCTGGAAGAAACCACGATCACGACCGGTGATCTACACTCTCGCGCGGCGACGGAGGCGGCGGCGGAAATCGCGAACTAGGTCAAGTCGCGGCTCACGTTTTTCATTTCTTCTTTTTCTGATTTTACTGTGCAAAACTACCCGTGTATTTATACACTGTAGATACTAACTGTTGGGTATTGTATCCACGATTACCTAGATTTGAGGAAGCCCCCTGTCAAGCTAAGATGAATTCACAATGTATTTGACGAAACATTTTAAGTTGTACTTGCAGTACCTCCACGCTAGGTGCACACCAATGTCAGGGTGCAGTAGGTCAATATACACGGGTCTGCACGACGTAATCCCTCGTTGAGCAGATCAGTGTGTTGGCCTACGTGTACTCTCTCTATTGGAGTGCACTTATTTTCAAGCACAGGGCCGCTCATATGCAAGAGAAGACAAGGAGCATGGAGGGTCAAGGAGCAGCTCCTAGGTGGAAGACGAAAAATCGCCCAAGGCAAATTCGACGAGAATCACCAAGTGATTCTCGCCGAATCGGCGAGAATCACTTGGTGATTCTCGCCGAATCGACGAGAATCATCAGTGATTCTCACCGGCTTCTTCCGGCCATCTCAAAATGGTGCCAAGCAAGATTCGGCGAGAATCACTTGTAATTCTCGCCGAACCAGTGGTCATGCAGCCCATGAATACCAAGTCCAATTCGTTGAGAATCGAAAAGTGATTCGACGAGAATCACAAACGATTCTCGACGAATCGTCGAGAATCACTTGGTGATTCTCGCCGATTCGTCGAGAATCGTCTGCGATTCTCGCCGATTTTTACTTGGCGTTTTCTCAGAATGCTGCTGGACCGGATTCTGCTTCTGGACTTATTTGAACCGGATTTTGGGGATTTCTTTTGTGGGTCCCACAAACGGTCATATTTGAGAATACTACAGTATAAATATGTGAGTATTTTTGAACAGTAGAGTACGGATAAGAGAAAAAAAAAAAAACGAGCGGCTACGTAACCCTAAATCCGCGAACTCGCTCCGCTCCGCCGCCGCCGCTCGCGTCAAGTGGTCGCCGCTGCTGATCGTTCCTCTTCCCGATCTCCGGTGACAGAAGCTTAGCAAGGCTTGTGTCTCACGCGTCTATCCGGAGATCTCTTGTCTCTCGATTCGTTGACCGGGAAAAATTCCCCCGTCCGAATCGATCGAGACGACTGATCCTAGAGTGACCGTTGGTAGACCTAGCTTGCTTCGCTACGAAGTTTAGATCTCCAAGTTCTGCAGCCACTCTTCATCGTAGCCGCTGATCCCGAAGCTAGTCGCCGCTCGTGTGCCGCCGCCGGTTCCGGGGAGATCTTCTCCAAGAGAGGCCAAGGTCGTAGACTCTTCATCGACTTCAAGAACACGTCGTCGAACAAAGAGGAACACCGAAGTCTCCAAGAGAAGTTTGTATCACGTGTACATTCTACTTTTATTTTATTGTAAAGGAACTTTTGTTCCGCGGTGTAAGGGTTGGATGCAACCCGAGTTGTGGGAGTGTTGACTCTCACGTGTGGAAGGGCTCCTTCCGTTAGTGAAGGGATTGGATTTCAATCCCGTTGGAGAAGTGACCGAGTCGTCCCTTGTTGGGGAGATAGGTCGAAGGGGGAAAGTGGATGTACCCAAGTTGGGGAACCACTATAAATTTGATGTGTATTCTGTGTTCTGTGTTTGTTGCTTTTATTGTGCAGGTACATCTGTGAATTCCGCAAAAGAACCACACGTCACCTATTCCCCCCCCATAGGTGCATATAGCCGACACTAGGTGGACTTTCAAGTGGTATCAAAGCCAGGTTCCTCAACAAAAAGGCTAACACCTTGAGGTGAATCCTGCCACCAGTGTCAGAAGCATGGATCTGGATTATGACGTATTGCCACTCAAACTCCCTGCTTGCACAAAGGATTATTATCCTATCTGGAGGATGAGAGTGTTATTTCACCTGGATGCCATCGATCCACGAGCATCCCTCATCCTAGAAGAGGGTCCATTCATCCCTATGAAGACCACCGACTCGGGGACACAAGTGCCCATGTGCATTCCTGAGATGACAGAGATGGAACTCTCATTTTTCCAACTGGACCAGAGGATTCGACAAATTATTATGGATGTCTGGTCTGGAGCCTCTCGCTCCAGGTTGGAAAAATGTAAAACGGCTAAATCTCTATGGATGATGATCTCAGAGCTGATGGGGGGGTCAGAGGAAGCTGAAATTTGCTGCCAATCTGAGGATGAAGCATATGTGGGGGTAATCACTTCTGAAGATGATTGCAAGGATCCTTCGGATTGCATCAGAGCTCCAGTATCCTTGTCAGAGACTGAAGAAGATAGTGAGGAAAGCAGCTCCGACGAGGAAGAACCATTGATCACTGATTCTAATGACAATAACCCAGATGAGCAGGTATCATCTTCATCCTGTCCCTCATCTTTTGACTTCTCTGAAGACAGAAACTGCTCTCCTCCAGAAAATACTGATTCCCTGAAGAGAGCCCTTCCGGAAAGCAATCTACTTGCTAAGGAGCAAGCTCGAGAGATTGCTCAACTGAAGATCTTGTTGGTTCTCCAATTGGCGTCCAACAAGGTCAAGGACTCTAAGATCTCAGCTCTAGAGAATAGTCTAGAAAATGAGAAACGTATAGTATCCAACTTCTCCAAAGTTGATGCTATAAAGAGAAAACAAGAAACCGGGTGGATCTCCCGGATTATCCAGGGATGGAGAAATGGGGAAACGGTGTTCCGACCTCCCACTCCAAGCGGGAAGGCAACTCATCATGCCTTCAGGTATGACCACAGGAATAATCGTGGTCACTGTAAGGGTGAGTTGTCCCCATGTGGAAATGTCCATAGTGCAAGAGGCATCATGGCCACCCTTGAAGAAATACCTAAGGCTCAGTCTGAGCCCTTTGTATTCACGGCCACTGCCACAACAAAGTGTGGATCTGCAGGTCCTGGTTCACAGAAGAATTCTCTCCATTCAAGGACACGGGATAGGGAGAATAGAAATCATGATGTCAGGCGTCATGGAGCCTCAGCAAGGAAGATGCCTGAAAGAATGGCACCACCTTCTCGGCCTCATAACGCTCACATCATGCATTCATTCCACCCCTCGTCATGCCTCGATGGAAGAGGAATCTGTGCAACAAGAACATGCCCTATCCCCTTGAGACCTAGGACCGTGACTACATCAGTCACTAGATCAGGTCAAAAACGGCGATACAACATTCACTCTTGTTGGTGCTGCGGCAAAGTGGGACACTTTGCCATCGACTGTTGGCACAACCTCTCTGTGCCCACAGCAAGGGCTTCTCCACATTATAGGGACAGAGGCAGTCTTCCAAACAGGTTTTCTCAAGGAAGGCAGTTGCGTGTTCATGCTAATAGAAACCTAGGGCCCAATATGATTTGGGTTCCTAAGGTAAAGTAATTCTGTTTTGTAGGGTAGTCTAGATCCCCGTGAATACTTGGGAACTAGACAGTACGTGGCTCAAGGCTAACTTGGAACAAGCGTCTACAATAACAGACGCGCCACCTGCTGAGCATAATCACTGTAAGCAACTGATATGTTCTACCTGTGGGACTAAGACGATGACTCTCCTTATCCCAGGTACCTTTGATCAGTTCAAGGACTTGTGTCATGATGCATCCTCATTCAAATTAAATATATATATATATATTTTTTTTTATCCTTGTGTATAAGCATACTCATGCTTCTCATATATGTGTGCACCTTTAAGGAGAAATTATCACGCGACATGCAAACCATTACACATCGATAAAAGGATAACAAAGATATGTCATTGCGAATTTTGACACATCACAGTTGACACCAAGAAGGGTCTGACGAGGTCTCGTTCTAATCCTAATAAAGTGTCGTTATAACAAACATGTATGTATTAATCCTGTATCAACATGACATTCGAGGACATGTCGTTGTAAATTTCGACAACATACAATTGACATTTAGAAGACTTTGCAAAAACCTCAGTAAAATTCAACTAGATTGACTTTAGAATATACTTGCATTTATCATTCCTTTTTAGTGACTTGACATCGGAAAATCTAAAATGGTGCAATGCTTCCCAAAGTAGTCAAGAAAAACATCAATATATACTCCGAATCTCGCCGAATCATTTTATATCTCGCCGAATTAGACAAACGGTATTAGAACCCCAATTAGACGAATCTCGCTGAATCCCGTCGAAGAAACTCGCGACCGCTCGGCTTCCCCCGAATCCCGACGATTCCTATAAATCCCGCCGAAAGAACTCCGCCTGTTCACCTTCCTCTCGACTCGCGCAGGAAACCTCTGGACGCCCCCGCCTTCCTCGCGCAAGTGCTCTTCCGTGAACTCGCCGACTCCCGCAGCCCTCCGAAGTTCTCGTCGACCCAGTCGAATCGCTTCTGTGCGTGATCTTCTTCTCCCGAAGCTCACCAACTCCCGAAGCTCCCGTGAGATTCTAACTAGGTCGTACCCCACGGGATACTCATCCCTCCGCCGAAGCTCTTCCCGAAGCTCACCAACTCTCTTCCACCGAAGCCCTTAGGTAACCTCCTCCTCACTGGCTCCAAGGCCGAACCCATGTGATGCCTTCTTTTTGAATATACACTAATGCTTGGCGTCGGGCTTCCGTTTAGATCCTCAATGGCCCCAAGGACGACTGCAGGCTTGATTTCTGGTTGCGAACTGGTTCGCACTGGTTTCTCTCATGCCTCGGACGAGTTCTGAAACATCGTTCTCATGCTGGAAGAAGCCGGACTAACCTTCGTATTGGAGCATCCTTGCAAAGTCTTAGACAAAGAAGTGCTGGAATTCTTTTCTACAGCAAGGCTTCGAAACAGAGACTCCATCATCAAGAGTAAGGTGGCGGGGACTAAAGTAAAGATGTCTGCCAGTAAGCTAACACGCTACCTGCAGCTCTCAAGTGCGGAGCAGGAAGACTATTTGAAGGACGAGGACAAAGCCAGAACCCTCCTGTTCTGCGGTCTACCCAGAGGCACTCGGTCCGTAAAACGAAAAGAGATGAATGAAGAAGGGAAGCTCCTATCCGACATCATAGGAAAAGTACTCATCTGTAAGCCAGGTTCCCATGATCATATCTCCGGAGATATGTTCAAAATTCTCATAGCCGTGGTCTGCAGAAAGCGGTTCAACTGGGGAGAGTTGATGTTTCAAAAGATCAAGGATACACTGCGCACTCCAAGCTTCGGCCGCATTATCAGTCTTTATCTTAACCAGATCAACGGAGACAGATTTGACATGAGCAAAGGAGTTCCTCTACATTACTTGAAAAAGATGGATGCGACTGTGTTTGACCGATGGGAGCGGCGCATCGGGCAGCCGGCTGTAGAAGAGCAAGAGGAAGTTTCTCCAGCATCCTCCCCCCGTGAAATTCCTGATACTGTGACTGCAGGAATCGAGGGGGAGACTCTACCCACTCATCTGGATATCATATCTGAAATCGCCCAGGTGGCAAGGGATGCGGTGGCAGCAGTTCATGAAGAAAGTGAACCTGGGTTGGAGGATGAGGAGGTCCTAAACAGAAACACCCACGAAACTGAAGCTGAGGCACTGGTCACTGCTGCTCAAGAAGTGGAAGAAGATGCTGAGGTGGATGAGTTCTTGGATGAGGACGGAGAGGACGAGGTAAGTGAGGGCCATGAAGTGGTTGAATCTCCAGATACTGATGAACCTCCTACTGATAAGTCTGCACCAGTGGAGGGGGAGGTAAATGAGGCCACCAACATTCCTCCCATAGAGGCTGTGATTGTATCCAGCTCTACTGATGCTTCTGCTGCCGAGCCAGAGCAAGGCCAAGAAGTGCCTCCGGGTATTCCACTACGAGATGACCTAGCCATTCACACTGTCCATATAATTCAGGGCATCGTGAATGAGCTTAAAACCTCTTTTGATAAAGCTCAGACAATAATGCTGCATGAGATTAAGACTTCTGAAGATCTCATGCTGAAGAATATGGTGGCAATCAACCATAAGCTGGATTTGCTGGAGAAGAAGTTCGATGACAAGTATACTGCGGCCGGCGAAGCTATCACACTGTTAATGGCCGGCTTGAAAAAGTCTACTGATACTCTAGCTGTTGTCAATCAGAACGCACACGTTGTGGCCAATAATATTCAGAAATTTGATGGCAACATGGTCACGTTGAATGCAAATCAGCAAGCCCTAGTCACTGAATTCAGCAAGACAACTAAGCACATTGATGACTCCTTGCACTCATATGCCAATTGCATAGCTGAAGAAGCCAAAAAGGGGGAGAAGGAGTATATCGCTAAGATGGCCGAGCTCCAGAACAGCATGGATGCAAACTTTGCCCAATCAAGCAAATACGTCTATGAGAGTTGCTGGTGGATGCTACAACAGGCACTGGGCACGTTAGGCGTAGTCCTACCTGACCAACCTGCCGGTGTTCAGGTTCCTGAGACTTCTAAGGCTGCTGAAGAAGTACATATTGCTGAGGATGTAAGTACCAGTGCTGCTGATGTTTTCACTGATGAAGCTGACGCTAGGGCCATCTCCAAATCTAAGCTGAGAAGTATGTTTGACCAGGAGGCTTTAGCTAAAGCAAGGGGAAAGAGGAAAGTTCAGGAAGGGACATCAAAAGAGACACCAACTCAAAAGAGGATCAGACTAAGTGAGGAGGAGGTAAGAAACGAAAGGTGGAGCCCAGTCTCAAGGAGCATCATCCTAGACACCTTCCTGCTGCAAGAAAGAGGAGAGATAAATCGAAATGAAGTTTATAGCCAATATGAATGGGAGACGCACAAAGCATTCGAGGCGAAACGCAACATTTTCTTCAGAAACAACAAGGATCCTGACAAAGTTGCTCCTCCTAGATACTACCCAAAGCCCAAGGAATACATGGAAAGGCAGAGCAAAAAGTACTTGGCGCAAACTCTTAAGGGTGACGGAGCTAAGGACAAATAGTCATTATATTATAGTTGGTCACGGTGTATTAAGAACATTTAACAATTATTACTGTCGTGTGAACAACACTGACTTTCATGTGAATATATTTCTCTTGGTATATATATATTTATTCTTGAATGTGTGAATGACTCAAGTCCTGTTCTGATTGCATTTATTACCTTGTGTTGCATAATTAATTTTTACATGCTATAATTATTATTTGATAGATGTTATTCATCTTAGCTAGTAGGGTTTTGGCTTCGTCAAATAGGGGAGATTGTTGGGTATTGTATCCACGATTACCTAGATTTGAGGAAGCCCCCTGTCAAGCTAAGATGAATTCACAATGTATTTGACGAAACATTTTAAGTTGTACTTGCAGTACCTCCACGCTAGGTGCACACCAATGTCAGGGTGCAGTAGGTCAATATACACGGGTCTGCACGACGTAATCCCTCGTTGAGCAGATCAGTGTGTTGGCCTACGTGTACTCTCTCTATTGGAGTGCACTTATTTTCAAGCACAGGGCCGCTCATATGCAAGAGAAGACAAGGAGCATGGAGGGTCAAGGAGCAGCTCCTAGGTGGAAGATGAAAAATCGCCCAAGGCAAATTCGACGAGAATCACCAAGTGATTCTCGCCGAATCGGCGAGAATCACTTGGTGATTCTCGCCGAATCGACGAGAATCATCAGTGATTCTCGCCGGCTTCTTCTGGCCATCTCAAAATGGTGCCAAGCAAGATTCGGCGAGAATCACTTGTAATTCTCGCCGAACCAGTGGTCATGCAGCCCATGAATACCAAGTCCAATTCGTTGAGAATCGAAAAGTGATTCGACGAGAATCACAAACGATTCTCGACGAATCGTCGAGAATCACTTGGTGATTCTCGCCGATTCGTCGAGAATCGTCTGCGATTCTCGCCGATTTTTACTTGGCGTTTTCTCAGAATGCTGCTGGACCGGATTCTGCTTCTGGACTTATTTGAACCGGATTTTGGGGATTTCTTTTGTGGGTCCCACAAACGGTCATATTTGAGAATACTACAGTATAAATACGTGAGTATTTTTGAACAGTAGAGTACGGATAAGAGAAAAAAAAAAAAAACGAGCGGCTACGTAACCCTAAATCCGCGAACTCGCTCCGCTCCGCCGCCGCCGCTCGCGTCAAGTGGTCGCCGCTGCTGATCGTTCCTCTTCCCGATCTCCGGTGACAGAAGCTTAGCAAGGCTTGTGTCTCACGCGTCTATCCGGAGATCTCTTGTCTCTCGATTCGTTGACCGGGAAAAATTCCCCCGTCCGAATCGATCGAGACGACTGATCCTAGAGTGACCGTTGGTAGACCTAGCTTGCTTCGCTACGAAGTTTAGATCTCCAAGTTCTGCAGCCACTCTTCATCGTAGCCGCTGATCCCGAAGCTAGTCGCCGCTCGTGTGCCGCCGCCGGTTCCGGGGAGATCTTCTCCAAGAGAGGCCAAGGTCGTAGACTCTTCATCGACTTCAAGAACACGTCGTCGAACAAAGAGGAACACCGAAGTCTCCAAGAGAAGTTTGTATCACGTGTACATTCTACTTTATTTTATTGTAAAGGAACTTTTGTTCCGCGGTGTAAGGGTTGGATGCAACCCGAGTTGTGGGAGTGTTGACTCTCACGTGTGGAAGGGCTCCTTCCGTTAGTGAAGGGATTGGATTTCAATCCCGTTGGAGAAGTGACCGAGTCGTCCCTTGTTGGGGAGATAGGTCGAAGGGGGAAAGTGGATGTACCCAAGTTGGGGAACCACTATAAATTTGCTGTGTATTCTGTGTTCTGTGTTTGTTGCTTTTATTGTGCAGGTACATCTGTGAATTCCGCAAAAGAACCACACGTCACCTATTCCCCCCCCCCCATAGGTGCATATAGCCGACACTAGGTGGACTTTCACTAACAATATGACCGTTGTGGGTTCCACAAGTAGAAACCCGAAATCTGGTTCAAAATAGTCCAGCGGCAGAATTCGGTCCAGCAGCATCCAGAGAAAACGCCAAGTAAAATTCGTCGATAATCATTGGTGATTCTCGACGAATCGGCGACAATTAGTTAATGATTCTCGACGATTCGTCGAGAATCACCAGTGATTCTCGACGATTCACTTGTTGATTCTCAACGATTTTCACTTGGTATTCATGATCTGCTCAGCGACGGGTTCGGCGAGAATCATTAGTGATTCTCGCCGAATCTTACTTGGCACCGTTTTGAGGTAGCCGGAAAGAGTCGGCGAGAATCACTAGTGATTCTCGACGATTCGGCGAGAATCACTAGTGATTCTCGCCGAATCGGGGAGAATCACTTGGTGATTCTCGTCGAATTATACTTAGACGAATTTTCGTCTTTCCACCCAAGAGCTGCACCTTAACCCATCCTTGCTCCTTGTCTTCTCGTGCATATACACGACCCTGTACTTGAAAGTAAGTGCACTCCAATAGAGAGAGTACACGTAGGCCAACACACTGATCTGCTCAACGAGGGATTACGTCGTGCAGACCCGTGTATATTGACTTACTGCACCCTGACATTGGTGTGCACTTAGCATGGAAGAACTGCAAGCACAACTTAAGAGGTTTCTTCAAATACATTGTGAATTCATCTTAGCTTGACAGGTGGCTTCCTCAAATCCAGGTAATTGTGGATACAATACCCAACAATCTTCCCCTATTTGACGAAGCCAAAACCCTACTAGCTAAGATGAATAACACCAATCAAATAATAAAAACAGCATTCAGAAATTAAACATGCAGCACAAGAGAATATAAGCAACCAGATCAGGACTTGAGTCATTCACAAATTCAAATACAAATGTATATATATATATAATCTCAGAATTGTTCATATCATAACAATAAGCATTAAATGTTCTTAGGAGAGAATGACAAGCTACAAGTTGTTGACTATCTTTCCTTAGCTAAGTCATCCTTGAGTTTTTGCGCCAAAAACTTCTTCCTTTGTCTCTCCATGTACGCTTTAGGCTTCGGATAGTATCTGGGAGGAGGAACTTTATCTGCATCTGTGTTGTTTCTGAAGAAGATGTTTCGTTTTGCTTCATACGTCTTGTACCTTTCCCACTCATACTGGCTGTATACTTCGTTTCGATTGAGTTCTCCTTTTTCTTGTAGCCAGAAGGTGTCCAAGATGATGTTCTTTGAAACTGGACTCCACTTTTTGTTTCGTACTTCCTCCTCACTCATTCTGATTCTCTTTTCAGCTAGTGTCTCCTTGGAGGTCCCTTCCTGAGCTTTTCTCTTGCCCCTGGCTTTTGCTAGGGCCTCTTGGTCAAACATGCTCCTCAGTTTAGCTTTGGAAATAGCCCTAGCATCAGCTTCACTTATGGGAACATCTGCAGCACTTGCACTTATTCCCTCAGCAACACTTACTCCCTCAGCGGCCATAGAAGTCTCAGGAGCATGAATATCCGCGGGATTTTCAGGCAAGGCGACGCCTAACGCCTGATGGAGCATCCACCAGCTGCTGTCATAGACGTATTTGTTTGACTGTTCGAAGTTTTTGATCATGACTTCTCGGAGCTCAGCCATCTTAACTATGTGGTCCTTCTCCCCCTTTTTGGCTTCGACAGCGATGAAGTTTGCATAGGAGTACAGGGAGTCATCAATATGCTTGGTGGTCCGGGAGAACTCAGTGACCAAGGCCTGCTGATTGGCGTTGAGAGTGACCATATTACCGTCAAACCTTTGAATGTTGTTGGCTACAACATGAGCATTCTGATTTACGACAGCAAGAGTATCAGTGTTCTTTTTCAATCCGGCCATAAGAAGTGTGACAGCTTGGTCGGCCTCGGTATACTTTTCTTCAAATTTCTTCTCCATCGCGTCAAGTTTATGATTGATCTCCACTATATTCTTGAGCATGAGAATTTCAGATGTCTTAATCCTTTTCAGCAGTTTATTCTGAGCTTTATCAAAGGAGGCTTTAAGTTCATTCACTATGCCCTGAATGACATTTACAGTGTGAGTGGCTAGCTCATCTCGTAATGGAAGAGCCGGAGGCACTTCTTGTCCTTGCTCTTCAGCAGACGCATCTGTAGAGCTGGATACAAGCACAGTCTCTAATGGGGGAATGCTGGCAGCCTCTGTAGATTTTTCAGTCTCCCCCTCCACTGGTGCAGGCTTGTCAGATGGAGGTTCAAAGAGATCCGGAGCCTCCAAAGCTTCATGTCCCTCATTCCCGTCTTCCTCTCCGTCATCATCCATGAAATCATCTTCATCAGCAGCCTCTTCCAACTCTTTGTCAGCAGTCTCCAGTACAGTAGCTTCGTCTCCTTGATCGTTTCGGTTCGGGGCCTCCCCATGCTCCAGCTCAGGTTCACTTTCTTCGAGTAGATCTGCCACAGCATCTCTGGCCAGCTGGGAAATGTTAGATACGACATCAGTATGAGGGGGTAGAGGCTCCCCCTGGATTCCTGCAGTCAAATTATCAGGAATTTCACTGGGGGTGACTGCTGGAGATACTCCCTGTTGTTCTTCCACGGCAGTCTGCCCAATACGCCTTTCCCATCGGTCAAACACACTTGAGTCCATCTTCTTCAAGTAGTGTAGAGGAACACCTTTACTCATGTCAAACTTGTCTTCATTTAGCTGGTTTAGATACAGACTTATGATGCGGCCAAAACTCGGAGAGCTCAAGGTGTCCTTTATCTTCTCGAACAGCAATGCCCCCAGTTGAACCGTTTACGGCAGACAATAGCTATCAGGATCTTGAACATATCCGCTGAGATATGGTCATGAGAGCTCGGCTTGCAGATGAGCATCTTTCCAATTATGTCAGACAGAAGCTTCCCTTCTTCATTCATATCCTTGCGCTTGATCGACCGAGTTCCTCGTGGGAGACCACAGAATAGGAGAGTCCTGCTTTTGTCTTCTTCCTCAAGATAGTCCTCGTCCTCCGAGCTAAAGAGCTGCAGGAAGCGGGTCAGCTTACTGGCAGACATCTTGACCATTGCCCCAGCCACCTTGCTTTTGATTAGTGAGTCGCCATTCCAGAGTCTTGCGGTAGCGAAGAACTCCAGCACCTCTTTGTCCAAGATTTTGCAAGGGTGCTCCAGGACGAATGATAGCCCAGCCTCTTCCAGCATCAGAATGATGTTTCGGAATTCGTCAGAGGCGTGAGAGAACCCAGTTCGAACAAGCTCGCAACCAGTGACCAACCCAGAAGTTGTCCTTGGAGCCATTGCAGATCTAGGGAGAGAAGCCCTATTCTACGCTTAATCAAAAAAAAAACAAAAAGGAAGCGATACTAGTGATCAAGTCCAAGTGAGGGTGAGGGGATACCTAACGGTGTAGACGGTGAATTAGTTCAAGCGGAGAAGAATCGAAACTGGGAGAGATCGTCGGTGAGAGCTTCGGCGGGATTCTTGCGGGAGACCTTCGATGGAGAACTTGCGGGAAACAGCTATGGAGACCTTCGGTGAGTAGGAGAGTTTCCTGCGGAGTTCGGCGGGATTCGACGGAAGCCTGTGCGATTCCTGGTGGGTTGCTTACGGGAAGACGATGGAGAACCTTGCGGGATTTGGCGAAGACGGCGCGGGATTCGACGAGAACCTTGCGAGAAGACGATTCGACGAGCTTCCTGCGGGTCGGCGGAAGAAACCTTGCGCGATTCCTAAGGAATGTGAAGAGTCGGCGGGAATTCTTCCTTAAATGTGATTCTTCTTGATCCTTCGGCGAGAATGGGATTCTCCTTAAGTGCTAAGCTCGACGAGTTAAATGGGATTCTTACGGTTTCCGTTTGTCTAATTTAATTTGAAAGTCTTCTAACTATATAGATACTCCTTAAAGCCAAGCAATTAGGGTTTGAGCCGGCTTTTCCATACAACTATTGATGGCAAGGTTTCCAATGATGTATTTTCGTTGCCGAGATTTCCAACAACGTATCTTTGTTAGTTTTCAGTGAATTAATTTACGCCTGCAGATGTTAGTTCTCGAATCTACCAGTGGAATTTCCGATAACTCTTTAATGATGTATCTAAGGTTTATATTCATCGTGTTACCCTATCCTTGGATGTGCATACATACACGTATATACAAATATGTATCTGTATATAAAGATATATATATATATATATATATATATATATATATATATATATATATATATATATATATATATATATATATATATATATATATATGTAACTATCAATGGAAAACGACTCAAGTCTTGGAACTGATCATAAGTACCTGGGATTTTGAGAGTCATCGTTTAGTCCCACAGGTGTAACATATTAGGAGCTCAATGTGAGTGTGCTCAAGTAGATATCACATCTGTTATTGCAGACGCTTGTTCCAATTTAGTCTTGAGCCACCTACTGTCTAGTTCCCATCAAATTTACGGGAACCTAGACTACCCTGCAAGAAAGAATTACTTTACCTTAGGAACCCAAATCATTTTGGGTCCTAGATTCCTGTTAGCATAAGCACTTAACTGCCTTCCTTCAGAAAACTTGTCAGGAAGACTACCTCTATCTCGTGAATGTGGATCATCCCTTGCCTTTGGCACAGAGGGGTTGTGCCAACAGTCGATGGCAAAGTGTCTCACTTTGCCACAACACCAACATGGGTGAATGTTGTATCGTCGTTTCCGACCTGATCTAGTGACTGAGGTAGTCACGGTCCTAGGTCTAAACGGGATAGAGCATGATCTCCTCACAAAATTTCCTCTTCCATCGTGACACGTGGAAGGGTGGAAGGAATGCATGTTGTGAGCGTCATGAGGCCGGGAGGGTGGTGCCATTCTTTTAGGCATCCCCCTTCCTGAGGCCCCATGAAAACTTACGCCATGACTTCTATCCTCCCTATCCTGTGTCCTCGGGTGGTGAGAAGTCTTCTGTGAGCAGGGACATGCAGATTCACGCCGAGTAGAGGCAGTGGCAGTGAATACAAAGGGCTCAGAATGAGCCTTAGGTATTCTCTCATGGGTGGCCACGACGGCCCTTGCACTATGAGTGTCTCCACATGGGGACAGATCACCCTTGCAGTGACCACGACTATTCCTGTGGTCATACCTGAAGGCATGATGAGTTGCCTTCCTGCTTGGAGTGGGGGGTCGGAATTCCGTTTCCCCATTTCTCCACGAATTGATAATCCGGGAGATCCACCCGTTTTCTTGCTTTCTCTTTATAGCATCAACTTTGAAAAAGTTTGATACTATTCGTTTCTTATTCTCTATACTACTCTCTAGAGCTGAGATCTGAGAGTCCTTGACCTTGTTGGACGCCAATTGGAGAACCAACAAGATCTTCTGTCGAGCAATTTCTTGAGCTTGCTCCTCAGCAAGTAGGTTGCTTTTCTGAAGGGCTCTCTTCAGGGAATCAGAATCTTCTGAAGGAAAGCAGTTCATGTCTTCAGAAAGTTCAAAAGAGATGGGGCAGGATGAAGAAGTTACCTGCTCCTCAGTGTTATTGTCATTTGAGATAGTGACCATTGTGTCATCCTCATCAGAGCTGCTTTCCTCACTGGCCTCTTCAGTCTCAGACACGGACACTGGAGCTCTGATGCTGTCCGAGAGATCCTTGCCTTCATCTTCAGAGGTGAGGACCCCCACATAGGCTTCATCCTCTGGTTGACAGCATATTCCAGCTTTCTCTGACTCCCCCATCAGCTCTGAGATCATCTCCTACATAGATTTAGCCGTCCTACATTTTTCCAATCTAGAGCGAGAGGCTCCAGACCAGATGTCCATAATAATTTGACGAATCCTCTGGTCCAATTTGAATAATGAAAGTTCCGTCTCTGACATCTCAGCAATGCACATGGGCACTTGGATTCCAGAGTCGGAGGTCTTCATGGGAATAAACGGACCCTCTTCTAGGATGAAGGATGCTCGACGATCGATAGCATCCAAGTGATACGACACTCTCATCCTCCAGATGGGATAATAATCCTTTGTGCATGCGGGGAGTTTGAGTGGCGATATCTCATAATCCAGCTCCATGCTTCTGACACTGGTGGAAGGATTCTACTCAAGGTGTTAACCATTTTGATGAGTAACCTCGCTCTGATACCACGTGAAAGTCCACCTAGTGTCAAGTATGTTCACCTTTGGGGGGGGAATAGGTGACGTGAAGCGTATTTGCGGAATTTAAGACGGTACCTGCACAATAAAAACAAACAGCACAGCACACAGAATACACAGGCAATTTATAGTGGTTCCCCAACTTGGGTACATCCACTTTCCCCCTTCGACCTATCTCCCAACAAGGGACGACTCGGTCACTTCTCCAACAGGATTGAAATCCAATCCTTGCACTATCGGAAGGAACCCTTCCACACGTAGGAGTCAATACTCCCACAAACTGGGTTGCACCCAACCCTTACAACACGGAACAAACATTCCTTTACAACAAAAGTAAATCTAGAATGTACACGAGATACAAACTTCGTTTGGAGACTACGGTGTTCCTCTTCGTTCGACGACGTGTTCGTGAAGTCAACGAAGAGTCTACAACCTTGGTCTCTCTTGGAGAGGATCTCCCCGGAACCGGCGCCGGCAAGATGGGCGGCGGCAAGGTTCACGGGATCGGCGGTGACGACGATGTGTGGCTGCACTTCTTTAGAGATCCAAACTTCGTAGCGAAGCTAGCTAGGTCTACCAACGGTCACACTAGGATCAATCGTTTCGATCAATTCGGATGGGGAAGACTTTCCCGATCTACAAATCGAGAGACAAGAGATCTCCGGTTAGACACGTGAGACGCTGAGCTTAGCTAGGCTTCTATCGACCGGAGATCTGGAAGAAACCACGATCACGACCGGCGATCTACACTCTCGCGCGGCGACGGAGGCGGCGGCGGAAATCGCGAACTAGGTCAAGTCGCGGCTCACGTTTTTCTTTTCTTCTTTTTCTGATTTTACTGTGCAAAAATACCCGTGTATTTATACACTGTAGATACTAACAATATGACCGTTGTGGGTCCCACAAGTAGAAACCCGAAATCTGGTTCAAAATAGTCCAGCTGCAGAATCCGGTCCAGCAGCATCCAGAGAAAACGCCAAGTAAAATTCGTCGAGAATCATTGGTGATTCTCGACGAATCAGCGAGAATCAGTTAATGATTCTCGACGATTCGTCGAGAATCACCAGTGATTCTCGACGATTCACTTGTTGATTCTCAACGATTTTCACTTGGTATTCATGATCTGCTCAGCGACGGGTTCGGCGAGAATCATTAGTGATTCTCGCCGAATCTTACTTGGCACCGTTTTGAGGTAGCTGGAAAGAGTCGGCGAGAATCACTAATGATTCTCGACGATTCGGCGAGAATCACTAGTGATTCTCGCCAAATCGGCGAGAATCACTTGGTGATTCTCGTCGAATTATACTTAGACGAATTTTCGTCTTTCCACCCAAGAGCTGCTCCTTGACCCATCCTTGCTCCTTGTCTTCTCGTGCATATACACGGCCCTGTACTTTAAAGTAAGTGCACTCCAATAGAGAGAGTACACGTAGGCCAACACACTGATCTGCTCAACGAGGGATTATGTCGTGCAGACCCGTGTATATTGACTTACTGCACCCTGACATTTGTGTGCACTTAGCGTGGAAGAACTGCAAGCACAACTTAAGAGGTTTCATCAAATACATTGTGAATTCATCTTAGCTTGACAGGTGGCTTCCTCAAATCCAGGTAATTGTGGATACAATACCCAACACACACGAGCGGGAGAACACAGGGCTTTCCGTCACACGGATGATCAGGATGGAGGAAAGGGCCGCACCTTGCTTTCCACGGACTGCTAGGTCCGCGTCAGGAAGAGCAACGCCAGCGACAGTCGCCGGAGAAGAGGAGGTCAGCGGAGCGATCACGGCGGCGGCGGAACCCTTCGGTCGGCGGCGGGATTCGGGATCGGCGGAACGATCGCGGAACGGAACTCTTCCGTCGCGGGTTGCGATCAGCTACCAGAGAAAATCGAGTAAGTACCCGAAAACCCTAAGTGTTGTATTTATACCAAAGGTATAAATAAACCTAGGCTTATCGCTATCCGCAGACCACCCAAGAATAAGGTTCAGAATCAGCGAGTATCAATCGGCGAGAGTCGGCGAGAATCGGCGAGAATCGATCAGCGAGCATCACCATGGATCGGTGAGAATCAGAGTACAATACTCGACGATTCTCGCCGATCGTCGAGCCTCACTTGATGATACACGTCGAATCTCGTCGACCGTCGAACCGTGGTCGACGATACATGTCGAAGTCGTCGATCATCGAGAATCAGCATATTGATTCTCGACGATTCTCGTCGATCGGCGAGAATCAGAGAGACGATTCTCGCCGATCGGCGGGAATCAGAAGATGATTCTCGACGAATGTTATCGACCCTCGGACGACAATCCTTACCAACCCTCCAAGGCAACATTTGCCCAACCCGACGATCCTTTAAGGCAACAACACTTTGCCCACAACCCCATTCAGGTCGGTGATTGGCAACCTTTACCAACACAGTCAATTATCCAACTTCTCCACATCTCTTATGTGCGACCCTGCAGGCTCATATCGCATTGGCAGTGAGATCATATGTTTGATCACTTCCAGATCACAATGGTAACTCCAACACCTCTATCGGCTGAGAACATACGATTGGTGGCTGAAGCGGTGTTGGCCGTGATAAATGCGCAGCCTGCAAGGCAAACGCAGCAGCCCGCTCCTGTGATGGAGCAGGAACCTCTTCAAGAGGCTGAGCCGAGGAGAGTGGAGCAATTGGTTGTGGAACCGTTGATGCCAAGGAGGGTAACTGAGAGGCAGCTTAAGCATGTAATGAGCTTTAACCCTTCGTTATTCTCGGGGTTGGGAACCCCATCTCAGGCTGAAGACTGGCTCTCCAGGGTGAAGAGAGTCATGACAGCAATGGAGACGGAGGAGTGGCAAATGAACACCATCGCTACGTTCCTTCTAGACGGTGAAGCGAGAATGTGATGGGAAGGATTGGAGCTGCACTTATTGAGAGGTAGGCAACTTGGTGATATCTCGATGGAAGAGTTCTCGAGATTGATCTTGGCTAGATACCTCCCTTCGACGCAGAAGATAGCGTTGGAGAACGAATTTCTGAAGTTGGTTCAGGGTGAGAAGAGCGTGGATGAATATCTCCATGAGTTCACTCGTTTGAGTCGATATGCTAGCTCCACCATCATGGATGAGGAGCGCAAGACTAATTGCTTCTATGAAAGCTTGAGAGATGAGTTGAGATTACTACTTTCGGGGCCGATGACGCAGGGTTTCTTAACCTTGGTCAATACTTCCCGGTCCTTGGAAAAGGACATGAAGAATGTGCAAGCAAAGAAAAGCTTGGGTGATAGGAAATCTGAATTTAAAGTGCCGACTACTTCAAAGGCCGGCTATCAGAGGTCTTTCAAGAAGCATAGGACTTCGGGTCCAGCTCCTTCTGGTGCTTCTGGGGGGACTACAGCTCGGACCCCGGGTGCGTGTTTTACTTGTGGAAATACGGGGCATTTTGCCCGTGAATGTTGGAGCGGACGTCCTAAGTCCGAGAGAAGGCCGGGAGCTACTTATGAAGAGAAGGGAAAGACGGTGGAGTCGACCGCATCCCATTATGCTCCGGCCCAACCAAGGGTCTACAATCTTGGCCAACAGGAGGCCATAAAACAGGCTGATGTGGTGACATGTACGATTTAATTTATAGCAAGTCAATTTCTTTAAATACTTGTTATGCACATGTTACCTTACCATTGCTTGTTTAGGATTTGTATTGATTTGTGAAAATCCGGCTCGAGCACTCTTCGATACGGGAGCTTCACACTCCTTCTTGTCCGAAAGATTTATATCACGCATCGGAGTCCCTTCTTCGATGGCGAAGGATAAGTTGGATGTGTTGTTGCCCAATGGGTGTTCGATGCGAGCGGATAGGATCTGCAATGTTAAGATTCGTATTGGGGATCAGGAGTTCGACCTGCGGGCGTCTTTACTTCCGTTGGTGGAGTTCGACATCATATTTGGCATGGACTGGCTCTCGGAGCAGCAGGCCCATATAGATTGCGGTAGCAAGGAAGTCAAGCTGGGAGCAAGTCGTGAGACGACTTTTACGGGCTTAAAGGGGTCGAGCAAGACGTTGATGTCTGCTCTTCATGTGGTGAAGGCGGTTCGTGCCAGTGCAGAACTGTTCTTTACACTAGTGGAGGTTGCAAAGCCGAAGCCCATATTGGATTGTATTTCAGTGGTATCGGAATACCCTGATGTGTTCCCCGCAGATCTTCCTGGAGCTCCGCCTCAACGGGAGATAGATTTTACGATTGAGTTAGTTCTAGGTGCAAAGCCTGTGTCCCGATCTCCTTATCGGCTAGCGCCTAAGGAAATGGCAGAGCTGAAAGTTCAACTGCAAGAGTTGTGGGAGCAAGGGTATGTGCGCCCGAGTTCTTCGCCTTGGAGTGCACCGGTCCTCTTTGTTAAGAAGAAGGACGGAAGCTTGAGGCTATGTATTGATTATCGGGAGCTCAACAAGTTGACGGAGAAGAACAAGTACCCGATCCCTCGGATGGATGATCTTTTTGATCAGTTAGTCGGGTCGACGGTGTACTCGAAGTTGAATCTCAAGGTTGGGTACTATCAGCTGCGAATAAGGGAGTGTGATATCCTGAAGACAACATTTAGTACGAGATACGGGCATTATGAGTTTACAGTCATGCCGTTTGGGCTGACTAATGCGCCGTCAGTGTTCATGGATTTGATGAACAGGACTTTCAGGGAGTACTTGGACCATTTCGTGATCGTCTTCATCGATGATATTTTGGTGTACTCGCAAAGTGAGGAAGATCACTTCAAGCATATTCATTTGGTGTTGGAGACGCTAAGGAGAAATCAGTTGTATGCCAAGTTCTCGAAGTGCGAGTTTTGGCTATCCTCAGTGGCGTTCCTCGGTCATATAGTGAGTGGAGAGGGTATTGCTGTGGATCCGGTGAAGATAGTTGCGATATGGGAGTGGCCTGAGCTTGCTACGGTAGCGGAAGTCCGGAGTTTTCTGGGGCTTGCCGGCTATTATAGGCGCTTCGTAGAGAACTTCTCGCGGATAGCATTACCTCTCACTACTTTGACGAGGAAGGAGCATAAGTTTATTTGGACGCCGGAGTGCGCGAGAGCTTTTGAGGAGTTGAAGTGTCGGTTGACCACGGCGCCTGTGCTGAGTTCGCCATGTGGGACCGAAGGCTATGAGATTTATAGTGATGCTCCGGGCAGCGGTTTGGGTTGCGTGCTACTGCAACACGGAAGTGTGATAGCTTATGGCTCGAGACAGCTGAAGGTGCACGAGAGGAATTATCCGGTCCATGACTTGGAGTTAGCGGCCGTGATTTTTACCTTGAAGCTGTGGAGACACTATTTATACGGTGTGAAGATTGATATCTACACCGATCACAAGAGCCTGAAGTATCTTATTGATCAGAAGGATCTGAATATGCGGCAGCGTAGATGGATGGAGTTCCTGGGGGACTATACATTCAAGATCCACTACGTGCCTGGTAAGGGTAATGCGGTTGCGGACGCGTTGAGTCGCCGAGCCCCAGCTCTAGCCAATTGGCTATCGGTGCATGATTAGCGGTTGGTGCGGGAGTTGGAGGCATTGGAGATTGTTTGTGTGGATAGACAATCAAGTGTTGAAGCAGTTCTGAATTGGATTGAAGTCCAATATGACCTGACTGACTGTATTCGGCAGGCTTTGGATATGGATGCTCATATGAAGCAGTTCATGGTAGGGGCTCTGGATGGGTCAAATTCCCAATTCGTCGTGGAGGACGGATTACTTTGGAAAGACGGTCGTCTGTGCATCCCAAGTGTGGGCAATTTACGGGTGGAGTTGTTGTACGAGACATACCATACCAAGTACTCGATTCACCCGGGGTGCACGAAGATGTACCGTGATGTGAAGAAACAGTTTTGGTGGCCGGGTTTGAAGAAGGATGTGGCGCTATACGTAGCAAAGTGCCAAACTTGCGCCTTGGTGAAGGCGGAGTGCCAAAAGCCGGGAGGATTTCTTAAGTCCGTGCCTATTCCGGAGTGGAAATTCGACGACATCTCTATGGACTTTGTGCACGGTTTGCCAAGGTAGCAAAAGGGGAACGACGCCATTTGGGTGGTTGTTGATCGGTTAACGAAGGTGTCGCATTTTATTCCGCATAGGAAGGATGATCCGGTCGAGAAGTTGGCAAAGCTTTATGTGGATAACATAGTACGACTTCATGGTGTGCCCCGCAGCATCGTGAGTGACCGAGATGGGCGGTTCACATCCAATGATTGGAGGCTTGTGCAGCAAATGTTGGGAACAAAGCTGAAATTCAGCACGGCCTTCCAACCGCAAATGGATGGGCAGACCGAGAGGGTCAATAGAACCATGGAAGACATGCTCCGCATGTGTGTCTTGGATTTTGGAGAGCAGTAGGAAGACCACCTGTATTTGGTGGAGTTCGCATACAACAATAGCTACCAAGCGAGTATTCAAATGGCGCCTTTCGAGGCCCTATATGGTAGAAAATGTCGCACGCCGTTGTCTTGGTTAGAAACGGGTGAGTCGAAGTTGTATAAGCGATCGGAAGTGGAGGATGCTACTTCTTTTGTGAGAACCATTCGGGGGAGGTTGCTTATCGCTCAGGACCGACAAGCAAAGTACTATAATGCCAAGCACGGGAACGTGGAGTTCGCTGTGGGCGACTATATGTACTTAAAGATCAAGCCGTTCAAGTGTGTCTCGCGGGTGCGGCGATTGAAAAAGATAAGCCCGAGGAACCTTGGGCCGTTTGAGGTTCTGGAGCGAGTTGGAGAAGCGGCCTATCGTTTGAAGCTTTCAGTGGAGCTTGGTGTATTACATGATGTATTCCATATTTCGGTGCTTCGAAAGGCGGTGCAAGAGCCTACGCAAGTGATCGCGTTTGATCAAGTGCCGGTGGACAGTGGGCTGACGACAAAGGTCAAGCCCGTGCGGATTGAGGACTCGAAGGTCAAGCGGCTATGCAATAAAGAGATCAGGATGGTCAAGGTCCGGTGGGACAATTGCGGTCATGAGGAGCTCTCTTGGGAGCGAGAGCAGACTATGCTTGACGAGTATCCGGAGTTGTTTCGCTCAGGTACAAATTTTGGTTTTGTACATGTCTTTCCTTTATATAATTTCGAGGACGAAATTATTTTAAGAGGGGGAGAGTTGTAACGCCCCGAAACTCAAAGGAGCGACGAGGGACGTTTTGTGCCAGTTTTGGGTTCTGGCTGCAGGCACATAGCCTGGGACACGGGCGTGTCCCAGGGCGTGTCAAGCTTGTGTCGACACTGAGCCGGGAAGTCGACACTTTGGTCTCGACATTGTGTCGAGACTGGGCACACGGCTTGCGACACGGGCGTGTCGACCCGTGTCGACACTTAGCCCGCGAAGTCGACACTCTACGCTCGACGAAGTGTCGAGACATGGCACACGGCCTGTGACACGGGCCTGTCGCAGGGCATGTCAACCAGTGTCGACACTCGTCCCGGGAAGTCGACAATTTGGTCTCGACATTGTGTCGAGACAAGGCACACGGCCTAGGACACGGGCGTGTCCAAGGCCGTGTCATCAGGTCGACGATCTTCGCTCGACGAAGTGTTGAGTGTCGAGACTGTGTACACGGCCTGGGGCCCAAGCGTGTTGAGGTGACACGGGCAAGGACACGGGCGTGTCCTAGAACGTGTGCAGTGCTCGGGTTGTTTTTGGGGAAAAATGATGGGGGTACACGGCCGGCCACACGGCCGTGTCAGGTGGCACACGGGCGTGTCAGGTCGAACACGGGCATGTTCGATACCCGTGTGTTGTTCCAGGCGAGCCGATTTTGACGGCGAATGAGGCACACAGCCCTGGACACGGGCATGTGCCAGGCCGTGTTCGGTCCAGATTGGGCATTTCAGTCCCGAATCAAAGCCGTTCATTTCTTTAATTGATGATCCAACGGCTGGGGGTTGTTCCTGAATGGATATACCCGGGATTGGACTTAGAAACCCTCACTTTTCATAAGTTATTATCTTTGTAAAAGCTTAGAGAGAGAGGAGAGCCAAGGAAGGAAGAAGGAGCTAGATCTGGCCATTGGAGGAGTTTCGAAGCTCCAAATCGCGAGCCGACTCCGGATCCACGGAGGCAAAGCTAGTGCGGTGCTTTTCATCCGCTTACTTTTCAATGGCGCCAAAGAGGAATGCTAGGGTAACGATTCTCTTCTTGAGCATGAGTAGCTCTCCTTCTTTGCATAGGAAGCCTGCTCTCGCGAGTTTGCGGTGAGTTGGAGGCGTTCCTTCGGGTAGATATGTGAAGTCCCCATTGTTTAGAGTCCGTAAGCGAGAACGGACATAGGCATGATGTGTGAAGCCTACCCGGACATGTTGGTCTTGATCGGTGTTGTTGCATTGCATAAATGCCGGAGAAGACTCCATGCTATTGATTGTTTTTCGGGTTTTTCTACGCGGTAGATTGCAGCAGGGAGCCTTGGGGATTAACCCAAAGGTGCACCCGGAAAACTGGGCGGATGCGAGATCCTGCCAACTTGGTGGCCTGAGAGCCAACTTGAACATAACCAGGTTATGTGAATTGTGATGGAAACGGGACTCGGTGGAAGTTTGACCCGCGCAAATGGCTTAAATTGTCGTTGCGATGTGAGCACGGGTTAGATGGAACCGTACCCGTTCTATGTCGTTCGGTTAAAGAGACCTAAAGGCACGTGGCACTTGTCGTTGGCATAAATTAGGGTCTTCGGCGGTCGATGGCTTAAATTGTCGTGACGCAGGCCAAGAAGACAAATTGCTCATAGCTTTGGCCGTCAAAGTGGCGGTGGTGAGTCCAGAATGTCTATGGCTTTAATTGATGTGACATCGACCGGTTCACCGAGAATGTGCCCTGAGAGCACGGGGCGTGTGGCCGTGCGAGCCAACGTCTGTGATGAAATGGCTATATATATATATTGCTCGCTTATGCTAATGTAATGCAGGGAAGGAGCATCGCCGCCCCGAGTTGGGGGCGGGATCGTTATAATTTGGTCAGCATTTCTGACCGTTGCCTTGTTTTACCACCGGGCGGTGGTTTGTTGCTTGTAGGTTCTGCTGGACCAAGCAGTCAATAGCGGGCTAAAGTTCTTTTTGCGAAGCCGGCCCTCGAAGGCCCAATTGGAAGTGTTTACTGTTTTATTCATGTATGACCGGCATGTGTGCCGTGGTTTGTAAATCATGAAATATCAAGTGAAACATTTTGTAAGGCCTTAAGGCTTGTGTTGGTATTTGTATAATATTCCTATTTTGGATTAGTGGACATTCATGCCTTAGTGCTGGGTTCTTTATTGCAACTTTTGTAAACTGCTTCCGCTAGAATGCTCTGTGTAGGACGTTATTATTGGTTGGATGGTTTCCATGCGTAACCACCCGGTCTGTCTGTGGCATACAGCGTCGGGCCCCGGCCGGACCTACTGCTATATGTTATGCGACGGATAGGGGGTGTTACAAAACGTAGGTGAATGAAAGTCCATAAACCTCTTCAACTGCTCATATGTTCCTTGTTCTGCCATTACAACTTCAGCACACACTTGCCTTGCACAAGGCCATACTGGCACCCATGCAGGCCTTGCCTGTTTAGTAGGTTGTTCCTGTAACACCGCCAACACCGTCTCAGTCACCACACGTATAGTCCCCGCCGAAGGAGGCATAGACGCTTCAACTGGTGTCACACTCTCATCGGACCGCTGGAGCTCAGACTGCCCCGCACCACTCCTCGCCACCTAGCAATGTACAAAACAACATTAAGTATCCAGTTCATAATGGTAATTATACATTGTCGACACACGCATGCACTTCACGTGCCTGAAATACATTCCTAGTGGACATTCGTGAGTTCAAATATGTTTTGTCCTCCCAAACAATCTAAACCTCTCTTTGATACCACTTTGTAACGCCCCACTCGTCACACATCATATAACGGTGGGTCCGGCCGGGGCCCCACGCCATATGTCACAGACAAGCGACGAAATTACTTGTGGAAATCAAAATCTACTCGCATCCTAACTCAATCCATTCTAGCACAGCATTTTACGTTAACATGAACTCAGCTCCGAGAATGTCCACTACTATATAAACTCCACATTTATATATCGAAACCAGGAATGTATACAACCCACACACACTGGCCTTAAGGCCTTACAAGTTTCTCTTTTCACAAATACTTTTTCGTACATCGGCACGCAGGCCGACCACACATGAAATCCAACCACGATTTGCACGACCTTCAGGGGCCTTTAGCAGCAATCCTCCATTCCACTCAAGCAAATCAATTCAAGCATCAACACCTGCAATTAGCCATCCAATCCAAAGCGGAAAACAAAGTAACGGTCAGCTTCAGCTGACCACTTATAATGACCCTACCCCTTAACCGGGCAGTGGTTCCTTTCCTGTATGCATTGTCATAGCATAATCATTTCAGTCTAGCAAATCTAACAAGCACAATCACATCACAAATGCCGGTATCCACCAGACGCTCCGTGCAATCAGGGCACGTTACGGTGTACCGAACACCGTGGCAACACCACTGATTAGAGATTATTAACATGTTGGCTGGCCGGTCCGAGTCCACCAGTGCGCAGACCGACAACATTCCGCCCAGACCACTCAGAGGTGAGAACCTCACGACAAACTTGAGCATTAACAACTCGATCCACCATTATGGTGCAACAAGTAGGGTCTGACTCACTTCCTCCCACACCTTGCCATATCGACCTCTCGTAACCAGGGTAGGTTAGCCTTTCCCATTGCCCAAACCATTAGTAGCGTAGTACTAGACGCGGGTCAGCCTTCCCTCCTGCTTACTACAACTTTTCGCTCTCCCAGAGCCATTAGCGCTCATAGCGCTCACACAATAAGGAGCTTACACAAAGCACCCCAAATCCATCCAACCATTCATTCACACATTCATACACACCATCCAGAGTTATAAAGCCTGTACAATTATCAAATCCATGGAGTCTTCTCTGGTTTACCCATAATCATCACCAATCCAGACTATCCCTCCAGATGGGCTTCACACAGTATACCTATATCGTACTCCACACTTCCGGATCTAGATGCAAACTCAACCAACCAAGGAATCACTTCTACGATCCACCTCTTGGTGGAGGATTCCATGCATATACATAAAGAGACGACTTCGATGTCCAAGAAGGAGATCGTTACCCTTGAAGATCGCTTCAGAGCCATGAATCAGCCGGATGGAAATCACCGTCTCAGCGTTGCCTCCACGAATATGAACTCGGATCTTTAATCCACTCTCTGCAGATCCTCCAGCAGCGGCTTTACTCCTTCCTCCTTTCCTTCCCTTGGCCTTTCTCTCTCTTGGAATGAGAAGAAGAAGAAGGTGAAAATGAGGAGATAATCCTCATTTCTCGGCCATATGACAGCAAGGAGAAATCTGAGCCATCAGATCCCATAGGAAGAAAAGGAACGACCAGAAAATTTCCGGAAAACAGCTCTCTCGGGTATGACACGCCCTGTGACACGCCCGTGTCACAGGCCGTGTCCCCTAAGCAGTGCACAAATCGCCTTATCCAAACTTTTCCACGCCAAGGTGACACGCCCATGTCACGCCCGCATCAGTATAGTCACACCCGTGACATGGGGCGTTAACCCACTCGAGACCTACTCGAGAGGACTTACTCGAGAGAAAACCAACTAATCGAGTATTCAGATAGGACACGCCCATGTCACAAGGATGACACGCCCGTGTCACCCACCTCTTACTCGAGTACTTTTCCACCTACTAGAGTACATTTCGACCTACACGAGAACCACTCGAGTATGAGCGGGACACGCCCGTGTCACGGGCCGTGTACCCTCTTTATAGAGTATTCGTCGACCTCAATTACTCGAGAGAAAATCGTCGACCGGGGGAGGACACGCCCTAGGTCACGCCCCCCGACACGCCCGTATCACACGGCGTGTACCTCCCGAAGGATTCGTCGACCGAAATTCGTCGACCATGCGCTCGACCACTCAATCCAAGCAGGACATGCCCTGGGACACGCCAGTGTTAGAGGCCGTGTCAACCAATATTTTCCCGTTTCTCGAATTTAGGCTGTTACAACAGGACCCCATCTCCCTTTCCATCACAGGTCCCCAGCTCCACTGGTGCACCAAATAAGGGGGAGCCTGGTCCTGCTATTTCAGCCAGGAAGCCAACTCTACCAGCACCTACTTCTCCACCAGTCACCCCAGAAGATATCCCTACAGATCAACAACTTCAAGAAGCACTACTATACACAGATGCTGCCATCAATGAGATGATTGCAGAATTGATAGCAGATTTACCTCCTCCTCCTTCTCCTCTATCTCCAAAAGCTCCATCCACTGATATACCCAAATACCCCACTCCAGTGCAATATCCAGCAAAGTCTGCAGAAATCTCTCCAGCAAGAACTCCAGCTCAATCTCACCAAGAACAGCCAGAAATAATCTTCATTTTTGATGAGATCTCACCCGAGCCAACTGAAGCTCCTCTCAAGAATTTGGATTTCTCTCTCCCTCAGATAATGGAAGAAGGTGATGGCCTCATACATATTACAAGAGCTAAGAGTTCTGTGACCATTCAAGAAATAACTCCATGTGTAGCTCCTCCTATTCCTTCTGCTCCATCTACTTCTGCTACAGCTCCTGCCTCCTCAGATTTGATGACTCAAATTGTACTTCTCCTTCAAGAACAAAAATCTTACTTTGATACTTGTATAAAGACTGTCACTGATAAGGTAACTGCTCTAGAAACTGAGATGAGTAGAGGATTTACTGAGATGCAGCATAATACTGATCAACTCAAATATCTTTTCCAAATTGGTGGCAAAGCCTTAGACCACACTATAACTAGTGTTGGCCAAGTTATGGAACAAAGTGTTACCCTAGCTGGAAATCAAATAGAGTTCGACAAAAGAGCTGAAGCAACCAAGGTGAAGATTTGTGAAGAAGTTGGACTCTTCAAAGAAGATGTTATTACCAAGCTATCTGTTGAAGTCAGAAAGGGGGAGGGATTGGTAAAAGAATATCTAGAAAAATATAATGCCCTCAAGAAAGAATTATGGGAAACTAAGATGATAGAGATTCACAATGATGTCATGAAACAAATACAGAGTGTCAAATTCCACACCTATGACACTGCTGTCTGAATGCACAACCAAATCCTTCCTGAATTTGCTGCTGATCCAAACATTATCCCTCATCATTTGAACCCACTAGCTGCTGATGTTCCTGCTCAAGCTCCTCAACCCACTTTTTCTCCTAGGCCTAGTGATTCTGTTGCCCCTCCTGATTCCTACACTCAGGGTTGGGAAGAAGATCCTGCAGATATTTTCTTCAACGCTCCTCCTGAAATTCAGACATACAAAAAGAAAAGAAAGTATGGTGATGGTGCTTCTGCAAGCAAGTCCATTCCTACTCCAGCTCCTGAACATGCTGAGATTTGGTCTCCCACTTCTAAGTCCCTCATCCTGGAAACACTCAATTTAGTTTTAGATTACCATGAGAGCAGAAATATTCACTACAGTTCCCATAAGTGGGAGTTGTATGAGAAATCTATGACCAAAAGGAGGATATATGACAGAGAAAATGGAAGAAACAATCCTGCTGCTCCTCCAACACCCCCCAAGTATTATCCAAAGCCTTACAACTATCAAAGAAGACAACAAGAGAAACAAGATAGACAACATCATCAGAACTAGCCAAAAGGACTTATGAGTTGTTGAAATGATTTTTGTTGTTAATGATATTTCTGGATAATCACACTTATATAATTCTAAGTTCTTTATCTTATTATCCTTTTCATAGTCTTTTGCTTGCTTACACTGCTTTATATACTTAGCATTCTTTTTATGTCTATAATTCACCTTAGTGTAAAGGGTTCTGACTTCTACAAATAGGGGGAGATTATTGGGTATTGTATCCACACTAACCCAGATTTGATAAAGTCATCCTTGAACTAAGATGAATTAAGTTGTATTTAATGCTTGGTTTGAGTTATGTGTTTGCAGGAATCTTATGGGAAGTGTAGACCAATGTCAGCCTACAATGGGTCACCAAACACAAGACCATACAATGTAATCTCTCATTGTGTGCTCCAAGGTGTTGACTCATGTGTAGCCTCTCTATTGGGATACACTTCATATTCAAGATCTAGGACTATATGAAAAGACTTGATGCTGGTCATCCCTTAGAAGAAGAAAAATCTGTCAAAAAAATTTTCCTAAGTAAAGTACTCGAGTAGTTCTTTACTTACTCGAGTAAGTTACTGGGTTCATACTCGAGTAATAATACTCCTACTCGAGTAGCTAAGATATATCCCGAGTAGTCAATTATGGCTCTCTAGTAGTTAAGACAACTACTCAAGTAGTTTCTTTTCTCCTCTCAGGTTTTACAGAAATTCTCGTCTCAAAATTTTCTAAGTTAAATACTCGAGTAGCTCTGTATAATACTCGAGTAGCTTTATTTTCTATCTCGTGTAGTTTTATCTTATATACTCGAGTAGTTCCATTTGTTTCGAGTAGTTTTATCTTATATACTCGAGTAGTTCCATTTGTCTCGAGTAGTTCATCTACTACTCGAGTAGTCCAGTGTTTATACTCGAGTAAACCAGGATTTCATTCCAGAAAATTTCTCTAAGTGAATTTCTCCAGTAGTCATCTTATATACTCGAGTATTTCTATTTGTCTCGAGTAGTTCATCTTCTATACTCGAGTAATACAGTTTTCTTGTTCCAAAAATTTTCTAAGTATTTGTCTCGAGTAGTTTCTTATATAATCGAGTAGTTCATTCTTATATACTCGAGTAGTATTTCTTATACTCGAGTAATTTACTGCACCTCTCGTGTAAGTACTTAGGTACTCGAGTATGTTATTCTTGTTACACGAGTAGCTGATTTCCTTTTTCCTTTTATTTACTCGAGTAGTTGACTCCATGTACTCGAGTAATTATCTCATTCCCTCTCGAGTAGTTCTTCTTATATACTGGAGTAGTCATCTTCTACCTACTTTAGTAGTGCTGCATGTACTCGAGTAATCTTGTATATCTCGAGTATTTTACTTTGACTTTTTCGAAAATTCGTTAAGTCCAAACTAACGGTCTTATTCATAAACTTTGACGTTATTGGTCCACGTGTCTCTCATAATGACTTAATCATGTCTAATCTTTTCTGATCCTATAAAAGGTCTTGTCTAAACCGACAAACCTTAATTTTTCTAAGAAGATTATTCTAA
The DNA here is from genome assembly GCA_039583875.1 of Platanthera guangdongensis. NCBI lineage: Eukaryota > Viridiplantae > Streptophyta > Magnoliopsida > Asparagales > Orchidaceae > Platanthera > Platanthera guangdongensis. The sequence continues at coordinate 83,504,244 of CM077160.1, forward strand.
GAAGTTTTGCAGCTATACACTCAAGAATTTATGTTTCCTCTTTCTCTCTCAAAGAAACGAAATCCGTCGCCGCCGCCATCGCTGATTCCCGACCGGCTATGGCTTCACATTTTAATTATTCAGATCAAGAAGGCTCTCCTGATCGAGATTCGCTCAACTCCTCATCCTCTGACTAGATCGATCGTGAGAAGCCAAGAAGGTTCAGATCCATTCTTCTCGAGATTTCTCTTCATCATTCTGATAAAGCCTCAAAGCCTAGAAGAAGAAATTTCTAGTCGACTGTTGCAGATCTGAAAAAAGAGATAACTGTTTGTATTTCTTTACAAAATTTATTTCATTATTATAGGATAAATTTCTCCGAGTGTAGGAGCTTTTGTCTCCGAGTTTGTAGGAAGGCTTATCTTCCGAGTGTAGATCCATTTTGTGGATCGAGATTGTAGGAACATTGTTCCGAGGGTAGGATTGATTTTCAATCCGAGATAGTGGAGTAGCCGAGTCTAGTGTATTGCTAGATCGGTGAGGGAAAGTGGATATACCCAAGGTTGGGGAACCACTATAAATCTTGCGTCGTCTGTGTTTGATTGGTAGATAGATCTGTGCATTGGTTTGTAATTTTTATTCCGCAAAAAGACGCACAATTCACCTATTCACCCCCCTCTAGGTGATTTAGGTAGGCAACTATAAACTTTCAAAACTCTCACATTTTCTTAAGGCCTTTATCTTTCTTCAAGTGTCAGGGAGTGGGGAGAGAAAAAGACAAGGAGGAGGAATCTGGTTGACGGTGGAGCTGCGGAGCCCCGAATCGCGTGCCGAGTCCATATTTGTGGACGCAAGGCTGTTGCGGTGCTTTTCATCCGGCTAGTTTTCCATGGCTCCAAAGTGATCTTCTAGGGTAACGATATTTCTTCCTTGGACATGTAAAGTCCTTGATTTGGCATATGCATATGTTACCCCCACCAAAGGGTGGCTTATTAAATGATTTCCTTAGGTTGATTTTGGATATCCCCAAGATATCTTGCATGTAGATCCGGAAATGTGAAGTACGGAATAAGCATACTGTGTGAAACCCATCGGGACAGGTTGGTCTTGATTGGTGATGTTTTCTTTTGCACACTGGATAAGACTCCGCATATAAATGAATATGTTTGCAGATTCAGTGGGTTGTGCCTGTGAAGGATAGTAGCAGGAAGTAATGGAGTGAAAGTTCAGGAAAATACCCGCAAAGTGCTTGGGTTGTATGCTATGAAAGACTAGTGTTTCTGGTACTGCAAATGGCTGCAGGGATTGTTGGATGGGTTGTCCAGATAAGGTAAGGCTAGGGATGGAAATTGAGTTCTGTCGTTAACGTCGGGCGAGAGTGAGTGTCGCTCGCGATGGCTCCTAGCTAACCTGTGATTGTGAAGCCAGTCCTTCGGAGACTTTGTGGCTATTTGTGAACTTGGTGAGCTCTTGAAAAGGGCTTCATGCTGAACAGACAAGAGGATGCTGACCCGCGTCAGTGAACTGACGATTTGAGCAATGGGAAATGGCTAAACTGTATCTGCATTATGGGTGTATTTCATGAGTACCTGGGCTCCTGGCATTCGGCAGAAATGCATAGTGAGAGTCTTAGGCATGCGCTCCACTCGGCAGTGATGTTATGGGGGGCTACGGGCCAAATCCCGGGTTATTACAAGAGTACAGGAGGCTTATGCCTACGCGATACGATGACATGGGGGGCTACGGGCCAATCCCGGGTCGATATTCTAAGACTAAAGTCGCCGGCTGAAGGCCATGGAGCAAAATGCTCAAGGTTATCATTGGGCTTCAGGCCTTGAATGGCGGTGGGCGACTGGTTTATCCGGTACACCAAGAATGTGCCCTGAGTGCATGGAGCGTCAGGCTGTATGGGCGACATTTGTGATATATTGATTATGCGTGAGTGTACATTGTGTGATATATATCTGCTTGTGCTATGATATGCCTGCAGGGAAGGAATATCACTTCCCCGAGTATGGGGTAGGGTCGTTATAAATTGGTCAGCTGAATGCTGACCGTTGCCTTGTTTACCACAGTGCAGTGGATTGTCCCGTGCATATGCAGGAGAGCCGAGCAAAAAATTGGGGCTTGAAGCCCTTATTGTTGCTGATGTTGTTGCTGTTATGCTGGCCCTCGAAGGCCAAAGATGTTCAGATGATAGTATTTTCATGTGTGGTCGGCCTGCGTGCCTATGTATGGAAGTCATATGTATAAAGCTTAACTGTAAGGCCATAAGGCCAAACATGTTGTGTATTTGGCGAACATTCCTTCATGTTGTTATATATATAAATGTTGGTTTATATATTGTGGACATTCAGCTGGGTTGAGTTCAATCAACTTAAAAGCTTCTGATAAAATGCTCTGAGTCAGGATACGTAACTCTGATATTAACCCGTAACTTCGCCGTCTGTTTGTGATATATAGTGTGGGGCCCCGGCTGGACCATCTATTATATGTCATGAAACAGATGGTGGTGTTACTCAGAAGGGGTGTGAGTGCATGTTACTGGCTCTACATGCGGCAGAATCTACACGTAAAGGTACAAATCTAAGGTCTATTTGGATAAAAGTAGGGAAACAACTAGAAATACTTAGCGTGAATTACATATATACACACCACTGCTTCTGCTATGCTAGTTTGTCCGGAAACTGACCAATCGAACGGGAGTGGCACCATTGTTCAATGACTTCTTTAGTTGATGATCGTTGCAAGCTGATACCATTTGTAAGACCCCCCCCCCCCTCCCGGAACACAAGACATGGCCGAGGGGAGTCTTATGTTCCCAGAATAGCCGCCTAGCGGTAACACCAACATACAAGTTGACCGATACTACAAGGCGCCTATCCTACCGGATAAAACCAATATTATCCATGCCAACCCAACATAAATAACAAACAGAAGTCAAAATCCATATAAGTATAAAAGGCCACCAGTACATAAATAATAAGAAGCTTCAACAGGCTTCTATAATTTCAGAGTACATAAAACATTTCCCAAAGGGATACAATAAGAGTCTCTCAAAAACTCACATCCGTAACTGATGACAGTGATGGTAACGTCACATCATGCCCTGTCGTCCTGGAATAATAGGGCAAATTAGAAATATTCTTGGCGTTACTGCTAGGCGTCTTAAGGTCCTTTTAGTTTAAAGAATATCATATATACTGCGCCCACTCCCATATGGGCCTTAAGTGCCTGAATCGAAGTCAATAACATATGGGGTTCAAATTTGATACCTTGGAAAATGACCTTCGAGTCTCCATGCCTCAAGGTGATTTGCTTTGCCGCACAATCTATCTTGGCGTGGTGCCAATCCAAGCACGACATGCCCAAGATAAGATCGAATTCTGGTATTCTCAATACCATTTTGAGTCAAGAAAGCTGACACAAGTTTGGGGTGCAACAGTAACAGGCGTCAAGTAATACTCGACTAATAGGGAAAATTTAACTTCGAAGAATTCTGGACTTAACTAGGCATTGAGTGTGTTGAGTGGTCTCAAAGACGTTCTAGTTTAACATAGAAAAATGCTCAGGATCCACCAGGCGTTGAGTGCGTTGAGTGGTCTCAACGCCATTCTAGTTTAACTTAGAATTTGGCCTGCATTCAGAAAGCGTCGAGTGCATTGAGTGGTCTCAATGCCTCTCGACAAAATTTAACTTAGAATATTTCGGGACTCAGAAAGCGTCGAGAGCGTTGAGTGGTCTGAATGCCATTTAACGAGGCGTTGAGTGATTTAACTTAGAATCTGTCTGGACGCAAAAAGTGTCGAGAGTGTTGAGTGGTCTCAACGCCATTCGACGAGGCGTTGAGTGATTTAACTTAGAATATTTTCGGACTCAGAAAGCGTCGAGAGCTTTGAGTGCTCTCAATGCCATTCGACAAGGCATTGAGTGTTTAGCTTAAAATTATTCTGGATACTATAGGCGTTTAGCGAACTCGACCCCACTCGACGAAGCATCGAGTGCATCCAGTGAAGTCGACTCCATTCAATGAATTATCAAGTATACTAAATGATCGCGATGCTTTAACTTAGAAAGATTTTGGGGGCGTTGAGTGAACTCGACGCCAATCGACGTGCGTCGAGTAATCATGACAAATCTCGATGATTCGTCGAGTGTGTATGGTATACACGTCGATTTTGACTTAGAACATTTTCGGCAGACTGTATTGTGGGTTCATGTGTACGGGCTGAAATGGGTTTTCGAGAAATGCGCCAATTGAATTATTAGGACCCGGTCTTTTCGACAATATATAATTTAAATAATAATGGGCGGTCCAATACTAGGGTGACACATGGCAAGCGGTCTAACCCTAATTCTTCCTATAAAACCGACTTACAGAAAACCCTAACTGTCACATCACTTCTTGCTGAATCGTTACCTGAGCCAAAACCATCGGAAGAGGGAAAGCCGCCAGTGATGGATTTTGCTGGAGGAAAGACTATTCCTTTACATGAAGAACAACGCCAATGATAAGAAGATGCCGCCAAGAAGAGTGATGAGATACATGACCATAAACGAGGTGAGCTTCCTACCCTCTCCCTTGGTAATAGATCAGTAGTTATTAACTAGGAGAGTTATCGACTCAAAAGAGTTTGACTTGCGAGATGAAGATCTCCTTGGAAGAGACCATGCTAGGACCTTGTTCCAGGGATTTGATGTCTTTAACCTCTCCTATCTTCTTTGTGAAGATGACGAACTTGGTTTTGTGAAGAGGAATGGTCTATTGAGTGTGAATAAGGGAGGATGAAAGTATGAATATAGTCTTGAATAAATAACTAAAGGAACAAGGTGAACCGAGGTCGTTCATATCGCATTAAGATGAGTGCAGAAATTTATTTTCTCTGTACAATGAACTTTAAGACTGATTTTGAGTAGGTTACGGCCAGATATTGGTTTTTGACTAAACACAAAAGTCGTAGTCCTTGGAAAGACCTTTCTAACAGATGGTTACATGTTTTCATACGACTCCTGTAGCCTCGTGAATGTCCAATTGAAGTTGTTTTACAATCATGTCTTGTCTTGAGTACATGTTGTTCTCAGGTTAGTGTAGAATCGAGTTTTGATTTGGTAGAGAGATCGTAGCAAAATAATGTTGAGGTTTTTGTAAACTTAGTCTATACGTAATCGTGATAAACAAATGTTTTGAAACATGATTGTACAAATGGTTTGGAGTTTGATAAACCAATGGTTTGGGAAAGTTAATGAACAAATGATTTGATACGATTTGATTGTATAAATGATATTCTTGTGTTGTCTGGTATGGAAGTACATGATTATAATCAGGAGAATGAAATAGGTTTTGGAAAGTCGGTGTAATGTAAGACTCCCTTTTTTCCTTTAAACCATCGGGGTCTTATGCCTAGAACCGCCGCTTTGCGTTGACACCACACACCCAGGAAGGTTGTCATTAGAAAATGCCGATCCTGCCGGCCATACCAATCGCAGAAAAGAGTAGAAGTACAAATGAACAGTAAAAATCTAGGTCCACAATATCACATGTATACAATATAATAAATCTCCATGAAGCGAGAGTCCACAGTAAAGATAAAACAAAATCCTAATAAAAGGTCTCATATCGATACATCATAATCCTCACTACAAGTCACTCAACGCAGAAGCAAATATTTAATATCTTCTAAGGATCGAGACTCACTGTCCCTGCTGCCTATACTCCAGTACTAGACTGTCCCATCTCTAAGCCCACCGACTTCTAGGGCTTCATCTCCTGGTTCGGCTCCATGATCCCCTAAAATGATTTGGTCAACTATTGTAAGTCTAAAAGACTAAGTCCTATCATCCCCCACCCCTCCCCCATGGCTCCTAAGCATCGAGCGGGGAAAAGGAAAGGGAAGGTAATGAAGGTGGAGAGTAACAAAGGTAAGCAGGTGGCGGCGAAACTAGTCTAACAGTTCTATATAAACATGTAGAGTAATCTGTAAGTATGAGAAAGGTAAACAAAAAAACATATAACCTTAACTTATATGAATGCTCATACAAACTTATAAGTTAATGGGTCTTCTACAAGGCTCCCATCGTATAAAGGGTCTCATACCAATTTATACGATGGGGTGTCAGTTATAAGCCAGTGATAAATATAGATAGGAAAATAACCATAACTTATAAGCATGCTCATACAAGCTTATAAACAAAGGGGTCATTTTGCAAGGCCTATTGTATAAAACGTCCCATAACACTTTATACAATATGTGTCAAGGGTTATATGCAATGATGATGATATGTCATGCAAGTATGCTATGATGTGAATCATGCAAGTGCAACACACACTCGACTTTATGAACACAGACCTTTAGTTTCCACTTTCTAGAGCTTAACTTCCCAGGATACCTCCGTAGTGGAAAATGGAAGCGGTGGGTTGGACCTCGCCCACCTCTAAACCGGTATCAGCACTACTAGTCAGACCTATCAAACGCCTCAACACTGGTGCACTAAGCAGAGCTCCTGCACACCCTGTCGTCTGGCGCACAGGACTTTATTTGGCCAAGTGCTAAACCACACTTACCAAGTCAACGTATTGTCATCGGTACGACGACTCTACAATACCGAAGACCCAACACCTTTATCTTATGCACATGCAATATTACCATGATTTTCCACAAAGCCAAAGATGCTCGGACTATCCCGTCCGTCACAATCATCTTTCGAGCCAAAAGCTCCCTAGACTAGTCCGTCCGTCATAACTATTTACAGAGCCATCGGCTCGCCGGTGTTGATGCATGAATACGGACAGGGAGTCGGGCACCACCAGCTAACGGTTCGAGCACCGGGGGAAAAGAGGAGACTGTCGACTAGAAGGTTACTAGCGGTCGCATCTAAAGGGCAGGAAAAGAGGCCGCTGGCAGTGGCAACAACAGAGTTCGCCTGCCGCGGCTTAAATGCCAATCTTGCGGCGGGCTTTCTTTTACTTAAAATGAGAAACAGTTACACGAAGGAGAAAAAGCGGAAGCCGATCGGACTACAAGGCGCAAAACACTAGACTTGAGACCGCAGCTCTTAACAGGCGAGCTCCTGGATACAAGTCAGCGTGTTTTGTGGAGTGCACCCTCTCCTTATTTATAGGCTCGGGGGCCTGCCCAAGCGGGCACGGCTAAAGTTACCGGCTGCCCGGGGTACAAGAGAACCGGGCAGAGGTGAGGGGAAGCAAATGAGAAAGAAAACGAGAAAGGAGGGAAGTTGCGCGGCCAGGCGGATTCCTCTTGGCGAGCTGACTACTGGGTCCCGGACCTTGTCGCTGAGCTGGGCTGGCGCTGGTGGCGGTCTGATATGGAGACCGCCCGACTTTGGTGATGAGCAGACGAGTTGATCTGAGACACGGCTAGCCGGCCAGGCCGCCCTGTGGTGACCGCCCGAATTGGCAGACTTGGCAGCTTGAAAGGTCAGGTCATCCGGTCTGGAAAGCTGCACGAACAGGTTGCGGATTCCAGGCTTATCAGCCGGGCTAACCTGCCCATCACGAGCACCACCGAACCTACCGCTCGAGTGACTAACCTAACTCCCACAACACCAAGAGTGTGGGTGTATGTGTAATCCTAATTATACTAGTTACTCGTAAACATTGATTATTCTTACGGTTTAGGTTAGCCCAGGACATCCCAAGGTATTCCCGGTGAAGGGCTCTCACAGGGCACTAGGAACTATGATGGTAGCTGAAGCCCATCGTTCCCTTTCGAAAGGCACGTACTATTATTGGTTAATACACGATTCCAGATCCCTTTTAATATTACTCTGGATCTAACCCTAGTGTGTTTTGACTCTCTCTCTCTCTCTCTCCATAGGAAAGACGATCTTTTGTCGATCCCGAGCACCTCTTACACTTGACAACCCAACACTCTCCTCATCATGACTCCTAATGAAGCTCTCTTTTTCTTATTCACTTCAGCATGATCAGTAAAACAATAATTCCATCTCCCAATGTCCATTCCACTTGTTATCACAATTTTTACAGTCTTACTAAATGCGGACCAACTTAAGCTATTTGATGTACATGATGGAAGATACTCCAAACTTTCTTCCAATGTCCTAAGATAATTATTGTGGGTCTAACATGATATATTTAGTCTAAATACAGAAACTTGTAATTTTCCTAATTAATTTAGCATTTATTAGATTTTCTCAAAAGCTATGCCATGGGTAATTTTGAACATATAGTACTAGAGTTCCTTAAGTTATAGCCACCAAAAAAAATGAATACTATATGACAACAAAATATCAGTGAATACCAAATTTCATAGATTTTTATAAATGTATAAACCTCTAAATAATTTATTCAATGTAATTCAAATAATTGGAGTTAAAGAAGGGGCTACCATAAATCATAGTCTAACAATTAGATAAAAATTATCCGAGCCTTATAATGATCATAAAACTCTACTGACTAAATTTCATGCAATTCCAAGGTGAGTAGGCTATAGAGAAAAATACTTCAATTAAATCCATTAAAGTGCACTTTGTGGAGAGGCATTCTTATAAACTCATCCAAATAACATGTAATAATTATCTAGGCTTTATTATGCCATAGAAAGTTCTCTGGCCAAGTAACATAATTTTACAGCATGATATAATATTTATTATCTATTTATCAATATATGGTACACTAGTTCACTTAACACATGAGGTACTAAGAGGAAATGTCCAAATGATCCAAATAATGTACTATAGCCTCTAAATGATATTTAATTAACCTTGCCGGAGTTTCACATCATTCTAATTTAATCTAACCAAGGTTACTTCAAAATCATCAAAAAGGACAAGGTGGAGATTATAACTACAAGTATGAGCTACTGTTTTCTAATCATCCTATAATAAATTTCAAAGGTCAATAGAATTATAAAATCACTTCTACCAACATTTCATAAGGATCCAAGGTCATATGACCCCTTATTTATTCTTTAAGGTGTATAGACCTAATTAATTTCCAAGTGATTAAAGTGTGGTGCATGTGTCCAAATACTACCAGATTACATCCTAGGGTATTACACCATCCTAAGATCACGTGTACTAAACTCCAAGTCCTTACAAGGACATATCACCCCATGTCCTTCACAAACCCCCTAAATTCACCCTTAAGGTTTGAACTAGGGTTATAGGGCAAATTAACCCTAATCTACCCCAAACTGCATGTGAGGGTGTTAACTGACATAATAATTCAGTGTCCCAAGTTTCAACCTCTGTTGAGGTGATTTCGTCACTCAATACCACAGGGGGAATTTTACCCTAATTAACCCTTTTTGGCCTAAGGTAGGGTTGACCAAATTCCACACTAATTCTTATCCAAATTAAATGAAATTTTATACGGAGTCCTATATTAACCCAAAGGACCACTCAAAAAAATTTGGGAGGGTTTGGAGGTCATTAGACGCTTTAAATAATTCATACATGGATTATTAAATTTCTACAAAAACTTATGAAACTTTTTTTTTCCAAAAATTCTCATTTTTGGATCTGTTCTATGTATAGGTATGAGTGTCCCCCATCCACAATTTTAAGTCATTTGGATGGCTGAATTGATGGGGGCACTCAAAACAATCTCTTATCTAGCCTAGGTATAGACCTCACTAAAATAAGGGTTGTGGTCTGACCTGAACTCCATATTAGTTCAAACCAATTTTAAATTAAACTAGAATATTAGGGCTACGAACTGCATGTAGACCAATTTTACTGTAGAGGAACTTAAGTATTTTTAATATTTAATTTAAAAATAGCCCAGTAATGGGACAAAAATTTAAATAACAGGAATTAATAAATTCAGATCCAGCACAGATGTAATGCCCCCTATTTTCCGATGTCATTATTTGGTTTGTCGACATCATAATTTTGACTTCAGGGCGTTACACTTTTTTGTTTTGTTGACGGCGCTGCACCGTTTGTGCATTTTCGCGTCTGTCAGGCCTATTTATCCAGATTTTGGGATTCTGTTGGGTTGGAATGCCTTCCCTGTTATAAATATCGAGGTTTTGAGGACTTGGACTTCTCCGGTTCTATTATGTTCCGAGAATTTTGGAGTCTCGACAGGTGTTTCGATCCTTATGAGGATATTTCTTGCTTGTGTAAGCTTTTGTTGATATTGTCTCAAGAATGGTACGTCGGATTCTAGGTTTGTCCCCGCTGCTGAATTCGTTTAAAATTCAATGTGCATTTGGGCTCTGTTTAGAATTCCTATCTTCCCTGTCGAGCTATTCTGAAGATGATAACTTTTTTCTAATTATTTTAAGCCTAATGCTATTTTCATTCTCGGGAAGAACTCCTTTGGGTAGGTTTTCGTCGACCTGAGGCGGGTGGCGCAATTTTGGGGAGTTACCTGGAGTTTGGCGAAGTGCAGATTGGAGGTCGACGATCGTCGAGCTGAGCTCGGCTATGAGTCGGGTTGTTATGGGTTTTGAGTTCGACGAAATCCGAGCAGTCATTGAACTGGGTTGCATTCGATGAATTTTGAAATCAATTCATCAATCGGGTTTTCCCTGTATTCGACAATCGTCGATCGAAGCTCGACGAAGCGTCGAGCTGAGCTCGACGATGCGTCATGAGAATTTTCTTTCCTTCCTGCTTATTTCCCTGAAGTGTTTCTTCATGTACTCGAGAGCATGTTCTCGAGAAGACTTGTTGTACTCAAGAACAGTCTTTTGTTCCCGAGAGGTGTGTTCTTCTGCTCTCAAGATGTGATTCCTTCTTCTTGGGATGTTGCTGCCTTCTTCTCGAGAACAACCCTTTCTTCTCGAGAATAGCCTTTTATTCTCGAGAATAACTTTATCTTTTCTCAAGAACAACGTTTTTCTCGAGAACATCCTTTTCTTCTCTGGATCAGCTCATTCTTCTCGAGAACCGCTTCTGTATTCTCGAGAGCAAATCCTTCTTCTCGAGAACAACTCCTGTGTGTTCTCGAGAATAGTCCTTCTTCCTGAGAGAAAATCCTTCTTCTCGATAACAACTCCTGTGTGTTCTCGAGAATAGTCCTTCTTCTCGAGAGCAAATTATTTTTCTTGAGAAAAAACTATTTGTTCTCGAGAGCGACAACTTCCTTCTCGAGAACAATTTCTGTGTTCTCGAGAACACTCGCTTTTCTCGAGATGTCCGGTTCACCCGATCCCGGTTTGATTTGCTTATGTGCTTATTAACCTAATAATACCCTAGTATATAAATGCTTATCTTCTTTTTTCTCCTTCACTTTAGACTGATTTCCTGGTCATCTTCAGAACCAGAGCGGCGTGGGAGATATAGAGAGTTTTTTTGTGATTCTTCCGGTGGCCGCCAACGGTGCTCCGGTGCTCGGAATATTCAACCGGATATAGATCTGGAAAGCTCTCAACGAGAGCTACGCCATCGTGGTAAATTTTTTGCCATTCCTTGAGTTTTTCTTGCTAGGGTTTTTCGCCCTAATCTCTTTTTCGGCAATTCTTGTTCAGATTACGACTCCTTGCGTCTTCTTTTGCCCCGATCTGTGACATGGAGTGGTTTGGAGAATTTTTTCCGGTAAAACCAAGGCAAGTGATGGTTTTATCCTTCTCTTCTCTTCGTTATCCAGATTTGTAGAAGTTTCTAACTTCTTGCTATCATGGTTAATAAATAACTTGCTGGTTTTTAAGTGTTGACGTGATCTCTGTCTATTTTCCATTTTACTTTCCATTTTCTTGATCTTTGTTACCTAACCTTGTAGTGCTATATGTTTTGATGATGATATTAAATATCACTTTTTCTACCGTTCTGTAACTTTCTCGTACAATGCGTTGGAGGTTGTTTAGGGTTGTAAATTCCTCCTAAAGGTTGATCAACCACTTCGAATCTAGAATTGTTCAGTAGAATCCGATGTGCCATTGTTGTCTTGAGGTTTCTATCATGGTTTTTATACGTGGCGATGTCGAGGGGTGAGACAAGCTGCACATTTATTTGGGCCCCTGAGCTCTAAACTTGGATCATTACGGTGTTTTTCTTCCCTATTAGTAGTTTGTGGGGCTCTACCGGATGTTTGAGGCATTTGCGGTGAATGGTGAAGTGTTTAGTTTACCCTGTATTTGGACGGATAATTGTCTTTGGAGTTATGTCCGGCTGAGCTGACTACCCTGCCCGTTTAAGATTGTTGGGCAGAGTTGACCACGGGTAGCTAATAGGGGTTTGTTTCTTTTCGGATGGTTTAATCATAACCTTTTCCCCCTTATAGTCTTGTGCATTTGGGGTACTTTGTTGTATGTGACGCTTCGCGTAATTGTTTCTTTTTGGCTTTTGTACATCTCTGTTATACTTTAATTAAGTATTTTCCTTTGGTCTTGGGTTGGTACCCATTGACTTCGTTTAATTTTGGCTTACTTTCTGCCATTACTTTTACATTCTTGCTGAAGTGTTCTGTCTTTGGAATGTCTCAGGTTCAGAGTTATAGCCGGTGGCCGTGCTAGTTTTTGAAGTTTCTGAGCAACATTGTTGGATGTGTTTTTTGCCTCACCATAGTGAGGTAGTTTGTTGTTTTTTTGTTTATTTGCTAGTTCAGACGTACTTTACTTTTGTGGGTTTGTGTCGGTTTGTTGGCTCCCACAAGATTGTTATTTTTGGATACTTGCTAGCTGCTTAGCTTTCTTTCTGTGAGTTTGGGATACTTGCTCTCTGAGATGTTTTATGCTAGTACTGCATGTTAGATATTTTCAATTTATAAAACCTTATTATCAGTACAACATACATGAAATCTCTTTCAAAATTAAGTCACTACTTTCTGGTTAGCGTAAAGACTTTTAGTTAAACTCATTTTAAATCTAGGGCCTTGCATACCTTGAGTTGTTCCCTAGGGAACGTTTACACTCATGTAGAATGTTTAAACTTATAAAAGAAGAATTTTCTGCAGCATATAACTACTTTCTTTGTGGACTGGATGAGTCACTAAACTGAGGGATATGACTAACTATTATACATAAATTGATTTTAACTTTAAATAACTTAAAGAACCTTTCTTCATGGCTAAGTATGAGTTTTACCTGAGCGTCCGCAGCTATCCCCTGCTGACATGGCATCATGATGCACATTTTTCTCTTACTCTGATATACTTATTTGGCGGTGAAAAATACAGGTTGTGATAGTTGGTATCAGAGGGAGGTTGGTTTGACAATTTGGTCGAACCAACCAAACTCGTTTAGTTTGTTTTCCTTCATTCATTTGCATACACGCACCGATGTGTCATTAGTAAGTCTTAACCGAAGCATCGACACTACACTCATAGCATAAACAGAAGTATACGGAGCATATTATGTAGTATGGGATGCATAATAAGTGTTTTTATATGGATCCACCATAGGAGGCAACATGTGATGTTTATGTAGTGTGGGATGCGTAACCATCACCACATGGGTGCCCATTAGCACATTTTCTTTTCTCATTGCATGCGATGTTATGTAGTATGAGATGCATAACATTTCATGTGTACGTAGCTCATGCATGCATTAATGCCTTTTTAGAATGTATAACACTGCATACATAGCATATCATCGCATAAGCACGCGTGCTAAGTTAAGGTTTACATGATGACACATGCACACACATGATTTTAAAGGAGAATAAAGAACTCATGCATTCATATCATAGGCACATGAGTAAATAGGATGAGTGGATATCATCCTAAGTAGGACATAACATCGTTATAAAATCCTAGAGCAAGATGCAGCATAAGTAAGTGTCTAAGTATTGTCTGAACTAGTTGTGTGGCCTAGTTGTGGGCTGGGATTGTTTTTGACGAGTCGTTCATTACCTTTTCTAGAATGTCGAGACGTCCTACGATATGGTTGACTCCCCTGTCAGAGGGCGAGTCGTCTGGTGCTCAAAATGAGGCCGTGATTGAAGGATTACGATAGAGCAATGAAGCTTTGTCTAGGCAAATGTTGGAGATGCAGTTGCAGATCCAAACCTTATTTTCTGTCATTGCAGGACAGCCGCTTAGAGTTCAAGATCAGGTCGTGGGTCAAGGTGCTCATGTTCCTCCTGCTCCCCTGGTGCCCCCCAACTGTGTTGCCACCAGAGATGGACTTTATCTCGCACTTCCAGCGATTGGGACCCCCTACATATGATAGGAGGTTAGACTTTATGGCTTTGGATGACTTGATTATATCCGTCGAAGAGATATTATCTTACTCCGGAGTTTATGCGGACCAGAGAGTAATGGTCACTGCCTATGTAAGACCACTCCGCTTACAAAGGAGTTAACCTGGTCTTATGCCCAAAACTGCTACCTTACGGTGACACTAACACATGGGTTAGTCGACACTAGAAGAAGCCGATCCTGCCGGCTAGTACGATCATTTACCTGTAGGCCAATTGAGAATAGAAGTACAATAAAAAGAAAACTAACAAGTCCACAAGTCACAACAGTAATATCATATATATAATGAAAAGGTACAACAATCCACAATGAGTACAAAAAGAGAGAAGGGCTTATGCCCGTACATGCCAAAAATGAATAGTAAAGCTCTCTCTCTCACTATAACACTTTGTGGAAGCAAACTCTAAACAAGCACACTCATCATCACCTAACGCTGAGCTACGGTAGTAGCACATGGTATCTGCTCCTCAAATCCTGCCACCTCGTCCTGTTGGTCGTACTGGTGCTCCAGCTCCTCGAGCTCCTAAAATGATGCGGTCACAACCGACCGTTAGTCATAAAGACTAAGCCATTATTGTCCTCGATTCACCCCCACGACTCTTAGGCACCGAGCGGGAGGACGAAAGCGGCGGACAACAAATCAGTATCAAAATAAAAGCAGGTGACGGAGGATCTATTCTATCATGGATATATTTCTAACAGTTATGTCATTCCATTAGCAGTTCAATATATGGCACATGTAAAGTAAGCAGTACTGAAAGAAGAGTGATGTAAGTAAAGTAAAGCAAGACCGAAAAGTAAACTATCTACCCCTACACTAACATCACAAGAGTACCTTAACTCATATGAATGCCTATTCAAACTTATAAGTTCAGGTTTCAGAAATATAACGTATCACATAAAAGAGCCCATACTAATTTATATGATAAGGATCCATGGTGCGTATGACCTAAATATGTATGTATGTTATGTATGTATGTTATGATTCATGCAAGTGCAACTCTCACACACGACTCTGTGATCACAGACCTTTAGTTCCCACTTTTTTGAGATAACATCACTCTCTGGTACCACCATTGTGGCTACAGCAGCAGTGGAGTGGGCATCTCCACTCCTAGGCGGGTATGCACATTACCAGGCCAAGACCTCCCATATGCCTCTGTACACGTCCTAGGTGCACTCTAGAGTCTCTATATACTATTTGTTTGCTACCTACCAGTCTTTTTGGTCGATTGTGCATTTTTGGGGATCGTCCTCCAGACCGCAGTGTAAAACAACCCACTGGCCCCTCAAACCATCACACCTCGCCAGAGTCACCGTACTGCCATCGATGTGACGATTGGCCCTGTACCGCATGACCCTCCACAAGTTTATTTATATGCACATGCAAGATATTCCAACCCAAGCCTCCAGCTTGCAGGACCAAACCTGTCCTGATATCAAGCTCCCGAGCCTCCAGCTCGCAGGACTAACCCAACCTGAAACCCTCCAACCCATCACGGGTGAGATTGCACATCGGTGCCTTAGTTCTGAATCCCTCCAACCCTTTACGGGTGATATTGTAGATCAGTTCCTTAGTTCTGAATCCCTCCAACCATTCATGGGTGAAAATGTTACCATGTTCTAAGAGCCTATTAGACTACTCTTGCCTAATGTTTTTTTATACCTAGCAATTTAGGGTTAATCCAAGGACTGCCCTGGGTATACACAATGAAGGGGTCTCGGGGGCACTAGGAACCAAGATGGGATTGAAAGCCCAAAGTTCCCTTTTGCAAGGATACTTACTTTTATTTATGTTTACCCATGATCGATACTCAGCTCTCGTTGTTACTCATGAATGAACCTAATGACTTAGGATATTATTGGGGAATCGGCGGTCTTTCGCCAGTCTCCGTTCTAACTACTATCCTTGAGGATTTGCACTCTATCAACCGATACTATGAAGTGACCTACTAGACACCAACCATGGTTTATCTTCCCAATATAGTTATTAACTCAACCTTCTACCGTACCCCCTGTGGGTCGCAGTTAAACTGGCTACTTTTGTTAAGCGTAACCCGCGAGATAATACTAACCCGTATAATAGGAATTCCAATTCCTTGGGCCAGCTGCACCTAATTAATAATCATGGGTTGGTATGGTGTATGTTATTGACCATTTAGGATTTCACTTTTTTTCTAAGTAATTAAGTCCCTAAATTAAATCTTTTAATTAAGTGACCTAAGTCACTTTGTGTATGATGTACTATATCCAATGGTTCCATAGATCTAAAAAATTTACCTGGTGTTCAATGAGGTTAAATATGACTGCCTACCAGAGTTCATAATTTTCCCATGTGAAATTTCATTTAATATCTATTTAATATTAAAATCACAAATTGACTACTTTCCAAATGAATTACAGTATTTATACAATCCGAAATTCTAGAAATACTTCTGGAGCTCCATAATGATATAATGAAACTAAATACAAAATTTCAAGCTCTTAAACAGTGATTTGCACAACATATGTCCATATGATCAATATTACCAAAATGCCATTATTGGGATTTTCAGCCTATATATTTAAAAAAATTCTTAAATAATTTAACAGGGTTTTGATGATAGAATTAAAATGCTTTGAATTTTCCCATAATTTTTCAGCAAAAATTTCCTTTTGTTTTAATTAATTTCCAAACATAGGCAATAATGTAATTCTACTAAAAACCCAAGATAAACTTTCCAAACAAGCTTATAAAAATTTCCAGAGGTTTATAGTATACCACTAGGGCTTGTGACAGAGTTTTAGAATTTAATAAAGTAATTGCCCTATTTTCAAATTTTTATTTTCAAATTTTTATTTCCAAATGGACCTAATTTCTATTAAATATATTTAATAGGATATTTGAACCCAAAAATCTCAACCCTCCAATGGGAGATGTATCTCATACCTATAAGCCTCTGTCCAGAGTTTTAAGGACATGAAATAGTCCAAATGGGCTAAATTCCCATTTTCTAGTTTTACTATAGGCACACCAAATTTCAATATACCTATCTCATGCATGTGGGATTTCTCAAACATGTAAAGGTAAAAAGGACCTGAAATTTCTACCATGGTTTTATATTGACCTAATGGACACGCCACCAAAATTTGTGGCATTTGGAGTTGAAGATCTCCAAAAATTCAATTTATTTAATAAATGATATTTCTCTAAAAACTATGGAAAAATAATTTCCAAAACTTCCCATTTTGTTCAGTAACCAAGTATGACCTAATCACAAGCATGACCAAAATCTTAGGTCATGTGGACTTAGGGTTTGGCTGGGGCACTTATTTAAAGATCTGCCATAGCCTAGGACCAGTCTTGGTAGAATGGCCCTACAGGGAGCTATATTGCTCCATATTACACCTTTAAGGTGCCATTGTAAAGGTAAGACCAAGGGCTACATTTTATGTGTTAAACATATATTATGAATCAACATCTAAGATGCATAAAATGAGCCCTCAAGGTACAACATAAAGTGTGACAGAATACTAGAGTTTGATATATTAATATAACACGAATCTCAAAGCAATAATGGAGGGCATCCGTTCATCTTCCTCCTCCAGCCTAGGGCTGAGATTTCCCCGACCTAAAGCGCTTTCAAATTGCATTTCCCGGCCATTCGACCACCTTCCTGGTCGGCCACCACCACCACCACCTCCATTGATGTGGGGGCTAACGTTTGGCGGCAACATGGTCGCCGGAGGCGGCGGTTTCCGGCGAACCCGAGCTCCAAAAAAACCATGGATTTTCTCCCACACCTCACATGGATCCAATCTCAATTGAGCTCTAAATCTCCCCTAAATGATCTAGGAAGCTAGCACAAGGGGAGAGGAGGAGAAAGGGACCTTAATCGTAGCTCGACGGCGGCGGCGGCGGCGGTTGGCCATGGAATTTCTCCTCTCTGGCGAGCTTGCTCCCGAACTCATTTCTCCACTAAAAGCTTCGATATAGATATCGAATTCAACTCCTCTCAACCTTCTGATGCTAATGGAAGGGTTGTATTTGGCTGATATGGGTTATATAAGGAGACATTACTATTGGAATTTCGGCCATGCCTTGGATGATTCACCTTGAGCTCCAAGTGGCATAAAATTGGGCTAGAAAGGCTGAAAATTGATGTGTAGGTTCAGATGTAGGCTTGAGAAGAGAGGAGGAGGTCCACATGGCCTCGATCCCATATTTCCCTCTCTTCTCTCTCCTCTATTTCCCCAAATTTCCAAATCTACCCCCTTGCATGCAATCTCTCTCCAATTTCAGGGGGGTAGGGTGTATCATTGACCATTTAGGCTGATCATGGTCCTTGGCTCATTGGCTTTACCCATTGGGAATGGGCTTGGACTTCCTTTTTCATCCTTTAAGCTTCATGTTGACTTTGTTGACTTTTAGGGTTTACTTGGTGAACTTGATGAGTGGGCTGACCCCACTTGATGGTTATGGACCCTATGTCACCACCCAACATGGATTGGGCCGTGGTGGTGCCCCACTTGGGCTAATTGAGCCCATATGTATGGATTTGACCAATTTAGGGTTTAGGGTTGACTTGGGTAAACTTCGGTCAATGGGTGACCCAATGACGTGTCTTTTCGTTCACTTAGATTGTTTTTAGGGTTAGGGGCATAGTGGTGGGGCCATTCTGTGTTTATGACTCCATATTGGGCTAGTTTGACTTGAGTTGACCTGGGCCTTATAGTGGGCACTATGTGAATCCACCCTAAATCCATGGGTCAAACCTAGGCTAAACCCCATTCACCCACCACATGTCCTAACCTATTCTAAGTTTAGGGGGTCTAGTAGGGAATGGGATATTACAAACACCAATAAATAAAAGAATAATTTCGTCCATGAAATTTAAGTTCGGGTCTACGGGGTTTCTATGCACAAGAATTTTAAGAAACTAAAACAAAATTAAAGTATACTTGAGGCGGAGAGCTCTGGGTACTGTTCACACATCAGATCCATCGGCTCCCAGGTGTGCTCCTCCCGTCCATGGCTGGACCACAATACCTTTACCAAGGGAACCTTCTTCTTCCGCGGCACTCAAACTGCTATATCATCGATCCGTACCGGCTCTAAACGAACATATCTATTATGTGCTACCGGCCCTACTGTAGTGGTAATATGTTGCTCTAGCTGAAGGAGAGCTCTCCAAAGTGAGGAGACGTGGAAAATATCATGCAGAGTCCCTAACTCTAACGACAGCTCCAGCCTGTAAGCCAAAAGACTGATCCTCTCCTGGATCATGTGTGGTTCGATAAATTGAGGGTTGAGCTTCTTGTGCCTCCACACCCACAAGACACCATGCACAGGGCATACCTTCAAGAAAACTCTGTCTCCCGCCTGGATCTCTACCTTCTGATGTCTCGCATCGTAGTACTTGACTTGCCTAATCTGTGCCTCCGGCATCCGATCCATGATCAGTCGTATCTGAGCATCTGTATCCTCAATATATTTTGATCCAAGTGCCCTGGGGTCCTCATCCTGAACCCAAGGTAGTGGTGTCCGACACTTTCTACCCTATGGGCCTCATGGTTGTTGTTATAAGAAACTATATCAGAGGTAACAGTCCACATTCAATTGTACTTTCGTTATATTTGGGATACTCATAATTCAAATTATGTGGACATATTTCCAAGTCCTCCGACATATTACCATCACAATAAACCTTAATCACTCATTGGATTGTAGTCCTTACGATCAATAATCACCACGTCTGTGAAATTATTTCTCTTATATATAGAATTGTGCACACCAATCTTAGATTACTCTTCTAGAATCGCCTCACGCCTTATACCTTATACCATTTCAAATCTTTAAATATATGTTGTCGTACTTTTATTTATGATGAATATCCAACCTTTGTATGCATGTAGAAATCCTTTCAATTCCTGTACATATAGATTATTACTTACCTCCCAACGTGAATTTATAATCACTAAAATTTTCATACTCATGGGACCAACTCTATCATGTTTTGTAATTAACCAACTTCCAAGATTATGATTGGATGAAGAGATCATCATTTTGTTTCTTCCAGATTCATGACTTATTACACCTCCACATAAATAATAATACATAATTCATAGAGTGTTCACCTTTCGAGCATACATCAAGCGATCATTATTGATATTGATGTTCATACAAATGACTCTCAATCGCTTTTCACACAGAGTCTAATTCATAAATTTATAAGCGCATCTTTTAAAAATGGAGAGGTCTGTCACAAATTGATTTCATCATAAAGAGAATCTTATTAAACACTCTTTACTCCTTGTGTAATTTCACCGTATATACCTTTGCAAATCAAAATTGATCGTTTCAGTCATGAATTTTTCCTAAGATGATCATGATGTTATCAACGTACGGGTCCCGATTCTTGATGCTATCATAATCGAGGGGTCATACATATGCATACTCTTCAACTAATCATCCACTCCATTCCCATTTGCTGAGTCGTTACATTTTCAATGACATGTCTTGACAAATTAATCCTTTAATTACTCAAAGTTTCAACATAGGTATGCTCGTAGTAACTTTTCTATACATGTTCATATAGTAATATTTATTAGGCAAGCATGGGTGAATACTCATCTAAAGCCATCATATTCATGAGTTTGTTCTCAAAATCCAGAATCTTTTTAAAGGTGATTATTATATCATCGAACACTTTTGTTTTGATCCTTGTAATCATCAGAGTCATATTTAAAGAATCATACCTATAATATATATCTTCCAATTTTGATTTCTTTTCACTTGACTTTAACTTTTTCTGGGATCATTATACCCCCAATGTTCTAGAAATAATTACTCAAATAATTGAATCCTTACTTGATGGGCTCCAATCACGTCATAGTTAAGACCCGTAATCACTCCTTCATTTTACCAAGATGTTACTCTATCTCGATATGTATGTTTCTAACATACTAACCTGAGTATGCCAGGTAGGCGCGGATAGCAGTGATCTATCATCATTTTCACTTCCCCCAATTCTACACATTTAATATGTGAAAGTCATATTCACTTTCTGAAGAGCCACAACTATGCAAAATTTCCAACTATCCTTCCGACTTATACTGAATTCTCAATTCACATTGGCTTTCCATGCAATATATCTGAGTTCATTAATCAAATCCTTAATCAATGACATAATTATTAATCATGTGGCACATCAATTGGGTTAAGGTGTTAGGGCATCTAGGAACGTGCTTTGTTGAGGTAACACACTCCTTTAATTATACATAAAACCATTGTATCGTCGTTACTACTTGATTTTAGTGTATCTAAAAGCCCGATGTTCAAATTCTTCTGGATTGTACACAACTTTTTTTGTTCCTTGGGATATAACATATCATTATGCATCGATGAAATTATGATCTCTCTTTAAGTTGTGTCAAGTAATTATCTGATTCATAAGTCCGAGAAAATTTCTAACATCACATGCAATTTTCGTTGTTCTAAGATTGTGATATATTCAAGCGGGCAACCCTCTACGTATATCCCAACTTCGAGGGAGGGTTGATAATCTTACCAATTATTCGTACATAAGTCTCGATTTTCATATGGGTAGTGTTCAAATACCAATTCTCCAAGATCATTATGTTTGCGACACAACATTTTATAAACAGGGCCTAGGGAAATCCAAGTCATTACCAATTTAGCCCAATAAACAAAAGGATAAGCCCGTATAGTTTGTCCGCAAAATATTGCTCGAGCTGGGTGACCCAGTGTTGTGGACTTATTTCTCATATGATCATTTGTTCAAATGATACCAGTTTGTAAGACCCCTCCCCTTACCAAGGAGTTAACCCGGTCTTATGCCCAGAATTGTCGCCTTACGGTGACACTAAAACAAGGGCTAGTCGACACCGGAAGACGCCGATCCTGCCGGCTAGCACGATCATTTACATGTAGGCCAATTAAGAATAGAAGTACAACAGAAAGAAAACTAGCAAGTCCACAAGTCATAGTAATAACATCATATATATAATGAAAAGGTACAACACTCCACAATGAGTACAAAAAGAGAGAAGGGCTTATGCCCGTACATGCATGTTTTACTGGGACCCATAAGGGGTACGATAGAAGGTTGAGTTAATCACTATATTGGGAAGATAAACCTTGGTTGGTGTCTAGTAGGTCACTTCATAGTATCGAGTGATAGAGTGCAAATCCTCAAGGACAGTAGTTAGAACGGAGACCTGCGGAATACCGCCAATTCCCCAATAATATCCTAAGTCATTAGGTTATTTCCAGAGTAACAACGAGAGTTGCGTATGGATAATGGGTAGACATTAATAAAAGTAAGTATCCTTACGAAAGGGAACTTTGGGCTTTTAATCCCATCTTGGTTCCTAGTGCCCCCGAGACCCCTTCATTGGGCATACCCTGG
This sequence comes from Platanthera guangdongensis, assembly GCA_039583875.1. Lineage (NCBI taxonomy): Eukaryota > Viridiplantae > Streptophyta > Magnoliopsida > Asparagales > Orchidaceae > Platanthera > Platanthera guangdongensis. The sequence continues at coordinate 83,526,762 of CM077160.1, forward strand.
GCAGCCTTGGGATTAACCCTAAATTGCTAGGTATAATAAACATTAGGTAAGAGTAGTCTAATAGGCTAAGAGAACATTGTAACATTCTCACCCGTGAAGGGTTGGACGGATTCAAAATTAAGGCACTGATGTGCAATCTCAACCGTGAATGGTTGGAGGGATTCAGAACTAAGACACTGATGTGCAATCTCACCCGTGATGGGTTGGAGGGTTTCAGGAAGGGTTTGTTCTGCGAGCTGGAGGCTCGGGAGTTTAATATCAGGACAGGTTTAGTCCTGCGAGCTGGAGGCTCGTGTTGGAATATCTTGCATGTGCATAGAAATAAACTTGTGGCGGTTCATGCGGTACTATGCCAATCGTCACATCGATGGCAGTACGGTGACTCTGGCTAGGTCTGATGGTTTGAGGGGATAGTGGGTTGTTTTACATTACGGTTTGGAGGACGATCCCCAATAACGCACACTCGAACAAAAAGACTTCTAGGTAGCCAGCAAATAGTACACAGAGACTCTAGAGTGCACCTAGGATGTGTACAGAGGCGTATGAGAGGTCTAGGCCTAATAGTGTGTATACCTGCCTAGGAGTGGAGATGCCCGCTCCTCTATTGGCGTAGACACAATGTTGGTACCAAAGAGTGATGCTAGCTCCAAAAAGCGGGAACTAAAGGTTTGTGATCACAGTCGTGTGTGTCAGTTTCACTTACATGAATCATAACCTACATACATAACATACATACATATTTAGGTCATACGCACCATGGATCCTTATCATATAAATTAGTATGGGATCTTTTATATGATAAGTTATATTTCTGAAACCTTAACTTATAAGTTTGTATGGGCATTCATATGAGTTAAGCTACTCTTGTGATGTTAGTGTAGCGGTATATAGTTTACTTTCTGCTCTTGCTTTACATTACTTTACTTACATCACTCTTCTTTCAGAACTGCTTACTTAGTTTACATGTGCTATATATATTGAACTGATAATATAATGACATAACTGTTAGAAATATATCCATGATATAATAAATCCACCATCACCTGCTTTTATTTTGATACTGCTTTGTTGCCCTCCGCTTTTGTCCTCCCGTTCGGTGCCTAGGAGTCGCGGGGGTGAGGCGAGGATGATAATGGCTTTGTCTTTATGAATAATGGTCGGTTATGACCGCTTCATTTTAGGAGCTCGTACCAGCAGGACGAGGTGGCAGGACTTGAGGAGCAGATACCTTGTGCTATTTTTCTTTTTATTCATTGTAAACGTGCTAGTTTTCTTTCTATTGTACTTCTATTCTCAATTGGCCTACAGGTAAATGATTGTACTAGACGGCAGGATCGGCATCTTCTGGTGTCGACTAGCCCGTGTGTTAGTGCCACCGTAAGGTGGCGGTTCTGGCCATAAGACGGGGTTAACTCATTGGTATGGGGAGGGTTAGTTTTGGCTGATATGGGATGTATAAGGAGATATTACTATGGGAATTTCGGTCATGCCTTGGATGCTTCACCTTGAGCTCCAAGTGTCATGAAATTGGGCTAGAAAGGCTGAAAATTGATGTGTGGGTTCAGATGTAGGCTTGGGAAGAGAGGAGGAGGGCCACATGGCCTCCATCCCGTATTTCCCTCTCTTCTCTCTCTTTGTTTTCCCCAAATTTCCAAAACTACCCCCTTGCATGCAATCTCTCTCCAATTTCAGGGGGTAGGGCCTATCATTGAACATTTATTCTGATCATGGGCCTTGGCTCATGGGCTTTGCCCATTGGGAATGGGGCTGGCCTTCCTTTTTCTTCCTTTAGGCTTCATGTTGACTTTGTTGACTTTTTGGGTTGACGTGGTCAACTTGATGAGTGGGATGACCCCACTTGATGGCTATGGACCCTATGGAACCACACAACATGGATTGGGCCATGGTGGTGCCCCACTTGGGCTAATTGGGCACATATTGGTGGATTTGAACAATTTAGGGTTTAGGGTTGACTTGGGTCAACTTGGGTCAATGGGTGACCCAATGATCTGTCTTTTAGTTCACATAGATTGCTTTTAGGGATAGGGGCATAGTGGGGGGCCATTGTGTGCTTATGACTCCATATTGCGCTAGTTTGACTTGAGTTGACCTGGGCCCCATAGTGGGCACTATGTGAATCCACCCTAACTCCATGGGTCAAAACTAGCCTAAACCTCATTCACACACCACATGTCCTAACCTAATCTAAATTTAGGGGGTCTAGTAGGGAAGGGGATGTTACAGCCTACCAGCTCAAGGGTTTGGCAAAGAGTTGGTGGCTATGGGAGAAGGAAAACTTGAAGGATGGATGTTCTTGGGAAGTTTTCAAAGAGCTTTTGATGAACAAGTTTCTGTCATCGGTCGAGCGAGACTGTTTGTTAAATGATTTCCTGCACTTAAAGCAGAGGCAGCTCACGGTGGGTGAGTATGAGGTGGAGTTTAGAAAGTTGAGTCGGTTCGCCCCAAATTTAGTAGTTTCTGAAGATAGCAGAGTCAAGCATTTTCTGGGTGGTCTGAAGAGTGACATCCAGCAATTGACGAGGGCTTATAAATCAGAGAGTTATGCCGAAGCAGTCGAAGCAGCTCTTAAGGTTGAGGCAATTGATAATGCCAAGAACCGAGGACAATAAATGAGAAGGGATAAGAGGAAGACTGGTGAGAGTAAGAGTTTCTAGGAATCTGGTGCTGCTTCGAGGAAGAGGAGCAAGGAAATTTGCAGTTTCTATGGCCGGCCAGGCCACCCGTTTGAGAATTGTTTCTAGAGGCTAGGAGCTTAGAAGACGGAGCAGGTCCATGTGATCCAGGGTGCTTCTAAGGGAGATTTGGTTTGTACTGCGTGCAAACTGAAGTGGCATGATGCTGCCCACTGTTGGGATAAGGTTCGCGTCTGCTTTCAGTACAGACAAAAAGGACACATCAAGTCAAAGTGCCCGTAGTATCAGCCTGCACTGCAGCCAGTGCCGCTTCGGGCCTTGCCACCACCACATCCCGTAGACAAAGGGAATGGAACGTTGAACGTTCTATCTTAGGAGGAGGCCCAGACTTCTACCCAAGTGATTTCAGGTTATTTTTAACCTGGGATTGTTTCTGTTTTAGGAGTAACTATAGTTTTGATGTGGTTCGATTAGTTATGTAAGCGTTTATATAGGGAAATTTAAAGTAAAGAACAGTTGGGCGCTTGTTCTCTTTAATTCAGATGCTACCCACTCATTTGTGGATAGGGAATTTGTTGAGCATCATTTTTTGACTCTCGAACAAGTCGGCAATGCATTTCAAGTTAAGTTTCCTTCCAGTGATTCGGTGGTGTCGGACCAGTGTGTCCGGAGTTCTCCGATTTTGTTAGGCAATTTTGTAGCAGTTGCTGATTCGAAGATGATAGACTTGGAAGATTTTGATGTGATCTTTGGCATGTATTGGTTGTCCAAATATGATGTGGTTATCCAGTGCACGGTTAAGCCATAGAACTTCAAGATGGACAATGGCCAGCCCGGGAGTGTTTATGGTATTTCGCACCAAGTTTCTCCGATTATATCTGCGGCACGTGCTCGAAAGCTGGTATATTCCGGATGTTTTGCTTGTTTGGTTTCAGTTTTGGACACCATTGTTAGCTTGCCATGTTTAGAGGAGATTCTGTTGGTGCGTGAGTTTCTGGATGTTTTTCCAGCTAATCTTCCTGGTCTCCCGTCAGAAGGTACTTAGAGTTTGTTATAGATCTGGAGCTGGGTACACTTCTTATTACTAAGGCGCTGTTCCGGATGGCCGCGCGTGAGTTGGAGGAGATGCTTACTCAGTTGGATGAGTTGCTTCTGAGTGAATTTATTAGGCTGAGTTCTTCGCCTTGCGGTGCTCCTGTCTTATTTTTAAAGAAAAAAGGATGGATCAATGAGGCTGTGTATTGACTATAGAGAGCTGAATAAAGTCACAATTTAGAATAGATATCTGCTGCCTAGGATTGATGATCTGTTTGTTCAGTTGCGTGGTAGCTCTTTGTTTTCAAAGATTGATCTTCGTTCAAGCTACAACCAGTTGAGGATTCATGAGGCAGATATTCCACGAACTGCCTTCCGTTCGAGTCATAGGCATTTCGAGTTTCTAGTAATGTCCTTCGGTTTGAACAATTCTCCCTCTGCCTTTATGGATATGATGAACCGTGTGTTCAAGGATTTTATGGACAGTTTTGTGGTCGTGTTTATAGATGACGTTTTGGTATATTCCCGCAATGCTGATGGGCATGCCCAGCACTTGCGTTTAGTTTTATCTACTTTGAGGGAGCATAAGATATATGCCAAGCTAAGTAAGTGAGAGTTCTGGTTGCCTCAGGTTTCCTTCTTGGGTCATATGGTAAATAAAGATGTAATTTCTATTGACCCTAAGACAGTGACTGTTGTTATGGATTGGAAAAAGCCCACCACCCCCAAGGAGATCAGGAGCTTCCTAGGGTTGGCTGTCTATTATAAGAGGTTTGTTGAGGGTTTATCTACATTATTTGGGCCTTTGACGCAACTGACGCAGAAGAACACAACTTTCATTTGAAGAAATAAGTGTGAGGAAGCATTTCTAGAATTGAAGAGGAGATTGTGCACTGCTCCAGCTTTGTCTCTACCTACTGAAGGGTTAGAATATGCGGTGTATGTAGACGCATCACATTTTGGTCTGGGTTGTGTGTTGATGCAGGAAGGCAAGGTAATTGTGTATGGGTTGAGACAGCTAAAGCTACATGAAAATAACTACCCTACGCATGATCTAAAGTTCGCGACAGTGATTTATGCCATAAAGTTGGGGAGGCACTTGCTGTATGGCGCAATATGCAAGATTTAGACTGATCATAAAAGCTTAAAGTACGTTTTCACTCAAACAGAGTTGAATCTGGGCCAGCGAAGATGGTTAGAGTATGTTGTTGATTATGATGTTGAGATCCAGTACAATTCGGGCAAAACTAATGTGGCAGCCGATGCCCTGAGTAGAAAGACGGGGAAAATTTTTAATCTTTCTATGAATTCGCTGGTAGAAGAATTTCTCTTGATGAATATTTATGTTGGGAGTTATAAGTTGTCAAATAGTTTGGAGGTAGCCGAGCCTTCATGGATTGTACTCACAAGACTGCATCAGAAGAAATACCTGAGTTATTGCACCTTTACAAGAGGACTGAGAAGGGAGAGTTGACAGATTTTTCGATCGATGACGCGGGTACCTTGAAGTACCGTTGTAGATTTTGCATCCCAATGTTGAAGATACTCGAGTTAAGTTTTGCTATGAGGCTCAGGGTTCTAGTGTTGCCTACCACCCAGGTTCAACCAAGATGTACCAAGATTTGAAGTAGATTGCCTGGTGGTTCGGAATGAAAGGTGATATAGCGAAGTTCGTTTCAGAATGTTTTACGTGCAAGCGAGTAAAGGCCGATCATGGAAGACATGGTGGTAAGCTAACGCCCTTAGAAATTCCGAGTTGGAAGTCGGAGAGTATCTCAATGGATTTCATTACTGGGTTACCGAGATCTCCCCGACATCACGATTCAGTCTGGGTTATTATTGATAGACTAACGAAGTGTGCTCACTTTGTGCCATTTAAGATTGATTACCACATGAAGAAGATAGCTGAGCTATATTTAAACGAAGTCATTAGATTACATGGAGTGCCAATTAGTATTGTATCTGATCGAGACTCTAGATTTACGTCTCATTTTTTGGAAGAGCTTATAGGAGAGGTTGGGTACCTATTTGAGGTATATGAACAGTCAAACGGAAAGAGTAAATTAGATAGTGGAAGATATGATCACATGTTATATTTTGGACCACGGTGGCGCTTCGGATGAGCGTCTCAGACTCAAGGAGTTTGCGTACAAAAATTGTTATCAAGAGAGTTTGCAGATGGCCCCGTTTGAGGCCTTATATGGGAGGCATTGTAGAACTCCTTTTTTTGGGCTAAAGTTGGTGAGAGATAGTTGCTAGGTCTAGAAGCCCTTGAAGAGATGAATTGCGTCATGACTCATATTCGAGAAAAGCTTCATGTAGCACAAGAACGCTATGAGAAATATGCTAAACAACGAATGGTTGATCTGGAGTTCGCTGTTAGGGACATGGTTTTTCTGAAAGTTTCTCTGATGTCAGGTGTAAAAAGATTTGGAAGGAACCACAAGTTAGACTCCCAGTATTTGGGACCTTTTCAGATTCTTGAGTGCATCGGAGAGTCAGCTTATAGGCTGGAGTTGTCGGCTACCTTCCCTGGTGTCCATGATGTGTTCCATGTAAGCTAGTTGCGGAAGTGTACTCGTAATGATCATCAAGTTCTCGACTCGGTGCCCCAAATTCAGCCAAACCTTACGTACGTGGAAGAACCTGTTCGTATTTTAGATTCTCAAGATTAAGTGTTACAGAGAAGGACCATCCCTATGGTTAAGGTTCTCTGGTGAAATCAAGACGTCGAGAGTGCGACGTGCGAATTGGAGTCAGCGATGAGAGAATCCCATCCACATCTCTTTCCTTAGTTCAGGTATGTCATCGAGTTGTTGGTAATAATTGAGATTTGTTTTGGGTTGTGTTTTTAGGTTGTGTTAAGCTTTAGGACGAAACTTCTTTTTAGGGGGTGTGACTGTAACGGCCCCAATTTTTTGATATCAATATTTGATTTATCGACATCATAATTTCGACATCAGGGCGTTACCCATTTTTGTTTTGTTGACGGTGCTGCACCATGTTGGATCCCTAGTTTGATTTGGGCTAGGTTCACTAACTTAGGATCTTGTGACCCACAATATATATCTAGGGTCATAGTTGTGTCCTAGAGTCTAAGCCAAGTCCTTATAGTCAACATCACATGGACCAGCTATCAACAAGACTGCTAGAGACTCAAGACTTAGAAGATTTCAATACTCTGTAAAGTGAGTTCGATGTTCGTCAAACTTAGGTCGACGATAGTCATGCTCAACTCGACGATCTCAGAGAAAATTCTCTGAGCTGAGCTCGACGAACTCTATTCTTTGGCCGACGAATCTTTGGACTACTACAGCATTCTGTCAAGACTATGTTCTCGAGTCTCAGGTCGACGAACTCAGTTCTCCGCCCGACAAATTCTGGATTATCTACTTCAACAACTTAGAACCAGAAGACTTGTGTCGACACTCAGAGTATATGTCGACACCAAATGAGTCGACACTAGAAAAACTTGTGTCGACACCAAGATCATCAGTCGACACTTTGGAAAGGTTGTGTCGACACCACACAGAATAGTTGACAACTCCAGAAACTCAGCTCGACAAACTTCAGACACAGAATAGGCAAAAGAGACTGCAGTTTAGTTTCCAGCTCGACGATCATGGAACTCATCTCGATGAACAGAAGCCGTCTGGTCGACGAACACAACATCTCAGCTCGATGAACTGTGGACTCAGTTCGACGATTTCTTTCATCTGTTCGGCGATTCCAGACTAAGTCATTTCCAGCCCTGTCCCCATTATTACTACAATGATTCCTGGGTAATCAATGCTTTAACATTCTCTGAATATAACCGTTCGAGGAGCATTGATTAGGATATTCTACAGGATTGTTGCTTGCCATTTTCCACGGGACAGTTGGGGAAATTATTTAATGCTACTTATTCTCTAGGCCGTCAGCATTGAATGTAGAAGGAATTCAAAATTCGAAAGACCAATTTCCCCAAAAAAATATAAAAAGATATTTTTCTCTTTTCCTATAGAGAGAGACAGAAAAAATTATTCCTGCTTTCATCCAAAGATATTCTGAAGCAGTTCTTCATCAGATTTCTCATTCTGTCAGTAATTTGAAGAAGAAGCAAGAAGAACACCTTTTTCAAATCAAGAGTCTTCCTGTTCTTCTTCTCCAGGACCTTGCTAAGAGATTCAAGCACCATCAGTCTAAAGCTCCTGGATCAATTCTCTCAATTGAAGGCCTATCCCCTATGCAAAGCTCCAGTTCTCCTGAACTCTTCTACATCTCAGGGGGAGCTTTGAAAACATCACTTAATCCACATAGTCTTCTCTTTATGATTGAGTAAAGAAGACTTTCATCACTCTCTCATCCCCACCTCTGTAAAGGGTTGTCATCTCCCTTCAAAAGTGATTCCTGGTTACAAGTCACCTGATCAAAAGACTTGAGGATTTCGTATTTGAGCGCCTGATGAAAAGCTTATTGGGGTCAGGCATCTGATCAAAAACGTGAGTGGATTCCTACCAGGGAGGTAGAAGAGTAGATGTACCCAGGTTGGGGAACCACTATAAAATTTCTTGTGTCATCTGGTTTCCCCTTTTCTTTGTGTTCTTGTTGTGCTTGTGTTTATAGGACTGCTGTGTGCTTATTTATTTTATTTTTATTCTGCACTTTTAATTACAGCAGAAGCTGTAATAGTTTTATAAGGACCTACAAATACTCTATTCACCCCCCCCCCTCTAGAGTATATTAGATCTAACACATCACATTCAATTGGTATCAGAGCAGGTTCCTTTGGTTGTACAAGCTAAACCCTGAACCAAAGATCCTTTGTTAGATCTAAACATTATTTCATTTTCATTTAGATTATAAACACAGCCATGACACAGAATAAGGATTATGCAAGCACCAGACCTCCAGTTTGCAACCTTAATAGGTTTGCCATCTAGAAGGCAAGAATCAAGTTTTACACGAACTCTATTGATGAAGATATCTACAATTCTATTTTGACAGGTCCCCCACAGGCATCTACATCTACAACATCTATCAGCAACAATGAAGTCCCACCACCTAAGTGGACTGAAGCCTAGAAGAAAGCAAAGATTGCTGATGCCAAAGCCATGAACATATTGGCTCAGACTATGTCAGATGACATCTTTCAAAAGGTGGCTTAGTGCACCTCTGCAAAAGCAATATGGGATTCACTCAATCAAATGGTTGTTGGCTCAGCAGATGAGAGGAAAGATAGAAGATCAAACCTCATCACACAATATGAAAACTTCAAGAAGGATGAGGCAGAAATAATTGAAGTGATGTACAACAGGCTTAACTCCATCATCAGTGAGCTAAGGACCTTAGATAAAGAAATCTCCTTGACTGAAGTAAATGACAAGATCCTAATGTGCTTCCCAAGCTCATGGGACACCAGGATCTGGCCAATCAAAGAGGCCAGAAGCTTGAATGAGATTTCAACTGAATCTCTCCTGGGAAAGCTCAAATCTTTTGAGCAGCTAATCAAGTCCAGAGAAGCAGTGGAACACAGGACTCCTCCTCCAGCAAGGAAAGAACTATCAATTGCATTCAAGGCTGCTGAAGAAACTGAAGCTCTAATAGTCAATGAAGATCTAATGAGTCTCTTTGCCAAGATATTTTCAAAATGGCAAGGAAGGACTTCAGAAGGAAGTCATCCAGAAATGGCAGCCAGCCAAGGTATGACAAAACCCCCACTAAAGAGGTAGTGTGTTTTGGGTGCAGGAAACCAGGACATTTCATGTCTGAATGTCCTGAAAATCAAAAGAATGAAAGAATAAGAGAGAAGGAATCAAGAAGCAAGCATTACAGCAAGCCCTCTTCCAGCAAGCACAAAAAGATGGATAAAGGATTTGTGGTTGAAACATGGAGTGACACAGAAGATGAATCCACATCTTCCAGCTCTAGTGAAGAGGAAGAGGAGGCCAAGGCAAAGGAGGTTTGCCTCATGACAATTGATGCAAGCAGTAGCAGATCAGATACAGATGAATCTGATAATGAAGAAAACCTGTCAGCTGAAGATCAGGTAATAACATCTTATGATTTTGAATCTGATGAATTTAAATTTGAATTTAAAAACCTATGCTTAGATTTGATAAGCTCTGAGAAGGAAATCAAACTTCTCAGAGATAAATTGAATGATCTAGATAAAATCACTTCTGAAAATGCAAATCTATCAAGTGAATTGAAATCTGCAAATGAACAAATTACTTTTCTGAAATCAGAACTTAGCAAAGCTAAGATATCAGAAGAATCATTAAATGGCAGAAGTTTGAAATTGCTAGATATAACCAACATAATAAATGCTAGAACTAATAACTGCATATTAGGATTAGGAGCCACATCCAGTAAACCAACCCTAATCCAAAGGAATCATCTTTCAAAACCTGTAAATTTTATCTCTGATAAAGGAAAGAAAAACACTGAACAAGTAAATAAGGTTAATAAAGTTCTAGAACAAATTGAAGTTAAGGACAAAATTAAAAACCAGAAGAATGATAAAAATAATAATGTTCAGTAGTTATCATCGAACTCAGATCGACGATATAGGAACAGATCGTCTAACTCAGAACGACGATCTCTGAATGCAAACTTCAATAGTAATCATTCATCTAACTGCGATCGACGAACTTTGTATGGTTCGTCGAGCAGAGGCCGACAAACGTGGGGCACAGAAAATGAATATGTTCATTCTCTGGGCAGAGATCAACGATCTCAGCCCAATTTGTCGAACTCTAGTCGACGAACTTACAGAAATTCGTCGAACCCAGAAAGACTCAACCGAAATTTTAACTATAACTGCAACATAAATAATTTTAGAAAAGCATTTAATCCTTTAGCCGATTGGGTTATACCACTTAGAAGATATCACCCTCTAGGATATAAATCCCAACCAGAATTTTCAGTTATTTCCAGCTTTTCATATCAACAAAACAAAGGACCCAAGGTAACCTGGGTCAATAATATTTAACTGCTTTCATTGCAGGAGAAGAGCTATCCAGGAGTGAATCAGCCATGGTACCTGGATAGTGGATGCTCCAAACACATGATAGGTAGCAAGGACAATCTCACCAATTACAAGTCCAAGCTAGGGCCAAAGGTGATTTTTGGTGATTCAAAAAGTGGCCAGTCTGAAGGATATGGAGCAGTGAAGATTGGAGCAGTTACAGTCAAGAAAGTAACATATGTAAGAGAACTCAAACATAACCTCATCTCAATAAGTCAACTTTGTGATGAAGGTTATAAGGTAACTTTTAACTCTAGCTCTTGTATTATTTCATCTAAAGGAAACAAACTTGTTTTAACTGGAAATAGACAAGACAACATATACTTAGTTGATTTTCTATCTGCCACTTCTGATATATTTTTACTTAATTTAATTAGTAACCAGAATGATTTATGGCATAAAATACTAGGTCATGTAAATCTAAAAAACATTGTTAGGTTATCTAAAGACAACCTTGTTAGAGGTCTACCTCCTAGTCCCTACAAGAAGGAAGACCTTTGCAGGGCTTGTCAATTAGGTAAGCAAACTAAATCTAGTTTCAAATCCATTAATAAAAGTGATTCACCTACGATTTTGTATTTGCTACACATGGATCTATTTGGACCCATTGCTGTAAAAATCCTAGGAGGGAAATCCTACACTCTGGTTATTATAGATGACTTCTCCAGGTTCACTTGGGTATACTTTCTGAGATCTAAGTCAGATACCTTCAAGGTTCTTACAAATTTTCTTAGGACCATACAGATTGAGTTCTCTACTCATGTTGCATTGATCAGAAGTGATCATGGCACAGAGTTTGAGTCTCTTCTTATGCATGAGTTCTGTGAGAAGGAAGGTATCAGGCATTGCTTCTCAGCTCCTAGAACTCACCAACAAAATGGGGTAGTTGAAAGGAAAAATAGGACACTCATTGAAGCTGCAAGTACATTGCTTGCTGATGCATACATGCCACTAACATTTGGGCAGAGGCTGTACACACTGCAAACTATGTCTTGAACAGAAGCTTAATTTACAAACTAAAGAAAAGGACTCCCTATGAATTGCTTAAAGGGATGAAACCTAAAATCAACTATTTTAAAGTATTTGGTTGTACCTGTTATATACATAATAACAATAAGAAATACATTAGAAAGTTTGAGGCTAAGGCTGAAGTGAGAATTATTTTAGGATATTCCCAAGAAAGCAAAGCCTATATGTTCTTTAATATGTCATCACTGAAAATTGAGGAATCAATTCATGTAAGCTTTGATGAGACTAACATGTATTACAAGGAGAAAGAAGTTTCTAGCAGTAACTCTTTGTAGGTACCTCACTTTTGTGAGAAGTTGGATGACCTCAACCTTACCCAAGGGGTTCCAACACATCCCAGTCAATGAAGATAGTGAAGAAGAAAGCATTGAAGGGATTGACTCTTCTCCAACATGCAACATAATTCCACAAGAGGAATTGGTTTCAAATGTTGTTGCACAACCAACTCCACCCACTGATCTTGTCACACTTAGGGATCACCCCAGATCTCAAGTGATTGGAGACATATCAGCAGGTGTACAGACAAGACATCAACTCAATCAAGATGTGATGCATGCCTGTTTTCTCTCTCAGATTGAACCTCAAACCATTCATGATGCAGAGCATGATCCACACTGGATCATTGCAATGCTGGAGGAATTAAATAAATTTGGGAGATGTAGAGTTTGGGATTTGGTTCGAAGACCACAAAACTACCCAGTTATTGGAACCAAATGGGTATACAAAAATAAGCTTGATGCCCAAGGAGTTATTGTGAGAAACAAGGCTAGGCTTGTTGCTCAAGGCTACAGGCAAGAGGAAGGAATAAATTATGATCAAACCTTTGCTCTTGTTGCAAGGTTAGAAGCCATAAGAATATTCCTAGCCTATGCAGCTTACAAGAAATTCAAGGTCTACCAAATGGATGTGAAGAGTGCATTCTTGAATGGAGTATTAAAAGAAGAGGTTTATGTTGAACAACCTCCAGGTTTGTCTCTCCAACTCATCCTTTGCATGTATTCAAGTTGCATAAAGCCCTCTATGGTCTAAAGCAAGCTCCAAGAGCTTGGTATGAGACCCTAGCAAGCTCTTTATTAGAGCATAAATTCATTAGAGGCATGGTAGATAAAACACTTTTCACTAGACATCATAAGGACCAAATCTTATTTGTACAAATATATGTGGATGACATCATCTTTGGGTCTACTGATTCAAAATTGTGCAAGAGGTTTTCTGACCTCATGCATTCCAAATTTGAAATGAGTAGCATGGGTGAGCTTTCTTATTTCCTTGGTCTCCAAGTGAAATAGCTCCCTGATGGCATCTTCATCTCCCAAGCTAAATATGCTAAAGAGCTAATAAAGAAGTTTGGGATGGCTGATGCCTCAGCAAAGAAAACACCTATGACTACAAATGTTGTGATTGACTCTGATGCATCAGGGAAACTTGAAGATCAGAAAGTATATAGGGGTATTGTTGGGTCCCTACTATATCTCACAGCTAGCAGACCTGATATTATGTTTGCCACATGCCTTTGTGCTCGGTTCCAAGTGAACCCTAAAGAATCTCACCTTATTTTCGTAAAAAGAATTTTCAGATATATAAAGGATTGTCCTAGTCTAGGCCTATGGTATCCCACAGAATCAGAATTTGAGTTAACTGGATACTCAGATGCTGATTTTGCTGGATGCAGGGTGGACAGAAAAAGTACCTCAGGAACTTGCCAGTTCCTTGGTATGAGATTAGTTTCCTGGTTTTGTGAAAAGCAATCCTCTGTGTCAACCTCCACTGCTGAGGTAGAATACATTGCAGCTGGTAGCTGTTGCTCACAAATGCTGTGGATACAAAACCAATTACTAGACTATGGTCTCAACTTAAATAATTCAACTCTAATCTGTGATAACACAATTGCTATTGCAATAGCACAAAATCCAGTCCATCACAGTAGGACTAAACATATAGACATTAGGTAACATTTTCATTAGAGAGTGTGTAGACAAAAATAAAATTAATATTGTCTATATCTACACTGATTTACAAAGAGCTGATATATTCACCAAACCTTTGGATGAGAAAAATCATGTATTCTTTATAAATCAGCTTGGAATGATAAATGGAGAAGATTTAGTTTAAGTTCTGTCTGCACTCGATGAATTTTCCACAGTTCGTCGACGAAGTTCGACGAACCGGGGAGAGTTTGAGAGATCTTCGTCGAACAGAGGTCGACGAACTCTCTGTGAGTGAAACAATTTTCGTCGATCGGAGATCGACAAACTTGCTTCAGAAGATATTCGTCGAACGACGCTCGACGACTTGTCTTCAATTATTCAGGATGATATCGACGAATTATTTACTTCAAAATCATTTCGTCGAACTCAGTTCGAAGAATTGTTTTTATTTTCATGGAATGGAGTTTGTCGATTCATATTCTAGAAAACCTTATATCTAGGTTTTCTTCGACCTCCATCCCGTGCTTTCTGTTCTCTTGCACTTGATAACCATTTCTCTCTTTTGCAGGTGATTCCATGGCAATTCCAGTAGGAGCTCTAGCCGCTATGAAGTTTGACACCGGATTTGATGTCGACTTCGAATCATTCCAGCACTCGGATCCAATCTTTCTATATATTTTGGAACTTCTTGAAGAACACAATTTGAAGAACCTGATGACTATAAGGATAAACTTGGCAGGAACAGAAATCAGAGAATGTGTCTATACTTCATCCACTTCTAAAGACAATACTATGACAGGATCAATCGCAGGTAACACTGTTTCCTTAACTCCCGCAGTTTTAACTGAAATCTTTGGTTTGACAAATGGAAAAGAGGAATTAGAAATTGATTCTGAAGAGTTTGATATGATGCTAAATCTGATGGGTTATGCTGGTGACAACCCAAATAAATTGTTGAAGAAACACCTATCTGCAGTATATAAGTTTCTAGCAGATATTGTTGGGAAGGTCTTGCTTGCCAAGCATACTGCCCATGACTACATCACAAGGCTTCAGTTCTTGGTCATGTGTGCAGTGATAAATAAGGAGCAAGTGGATTGGGCTCAGATCATCTTTGATCTGATAAAGAAGAAAAATAATAAGAAATAAGTGTGTTTTGGACGGATCCTAGGGATCTTCCTCAAGGAGAAGGCTGCTGAATCCCTGGTCTCCCAGACCATATTCATTAATGCCAACAAAAGGCTTACATATACCTTGTTTGGCAGGTGGGAGAGGACCATAACTAAGCCATCCAAGGCTTCTACCTCTTCCACCCCAGCTTCTGAAGGCACCAGGGATGTTAAAGCCACTCCCCAACCTACTGAAGAGATTCATCCAACATCACCACCTCTTCAAACCCACATTCCAGTAACACAAATCCATCCCTCTCCCACACCTCCATCATCCCCTACTCAACATCCTACTCCACAAGAATCTCCACATGCTTCACCAGCACCAACTCCTCCATCATCTCCACTTCCTCCTCATTTATCCTTCATACCATTTTTCAATATACCTCCATCACCTCCCAATTCCCATTTTCCTCCAAACACCCACATGGAAGATGCCACCCATCCATCCCCATCAACATCTACCATCCGTCAACATGCATCCCCTCCAGATGTTCACATACGAGATGCTCCACTTCCTATCCCTCCCACTGTTCCCACTTCTACACCTTCTGCACCACCATCTACCACTCCACCATTGGACATCTCAATAATTGCTTCTCTCATTGCCCTCCTCACTCCCCTTCTTAAAACACTAATAGTAGGGGCCATTACACCTCTTGTTACTTCAATTACTACCCTATCTGCACAGATCACTACCCTCACTACTTCCCCATCTTCAGTCAGGGGCCTGGCTTCAGGTCTTACTGAAACCATGTAGGGGGAGATGTCTGATGATGAAGCTGCAGTAGTTCCAGCAGTAGCAGCTCCAGCAGCAGAGGCAGCAACAGTAGCAGCAGATTGCACATAGTATATTGATATAGATAATATTGATTTTATTAATTTTATTGATACTGACTTGGACTTGGAAGAGTCGGTCTCTGAGAAAATAACTACTGGTGGTGATTTCATCATTAATCCCACAGTTAATTTAGAGAATTTATTGAAAAATTTTGAATTTGCAGTTTTGAGATGTCTTACAGCAGAACATACTACTAAGCCATCCTTGGCTATTGTACCATATACATCCCCAGTAATCCACAAGTTGCAAAGCAACTTTGCGATAGTTTTGCTGTTCCAGAGCACATAGTTATTCCAGCTCCTTCAGCAATTTCTTCTCCTCCTAGTTATTTCATGGATGACTCTCCATTGCCAGATCTGGATGATGTGATCTTGGCTGACATTCAACAAGAGGAAAAGGCAGTTGCTGAAAGCACTGTTAGAGTTGATGGCACTCCAGCTTCTTCTATGGCTTCTCCTTCAGCTCCTGTTGATATTCCTACTCAAGCTCCTTCTCAGCCTGATAAGTCTATCATTTCTGCTGAGGCACTGAAGGCACTGAAAGATTTATATGATAATCCTCAAAGATCTGATGATGAGGATAGTGATGATGAGGATGATGATGATAAATATGATGATGAACCAAAGAGGAAGCCAAAATCCAAGAAAAGAAAAGCTCCTTCTCCTACCCCTAAGCCTAATTCAAACAATGACACTTCTTATTACATTCTTCAAAAGATAACACCATATAAAGGGATGCCAGCTTGGATGTGGCTGTCCAAGAATCAGCAGATGGGGAGGAAGAAAAGCAGAAGGTACTCTCCTCCTCTAGTTCAAAGATACAGACAAGATCCACCTCCTCCACCTCCTCCAGCTGCTGGTGCTTCAGGTTCTAGTTCTCAAAGATCTTCCCCTATTCAAATATATCGAAGACATCAAGGGAGATCTCATCATGAAAGAAGCCATCACAGGAAATATTCTTCAGGAAAGCAACATCTGCAGCATCAACAACATCAACAACAACAGCAGCAACAATCCACTGAAAATCAACCAGCTGAAAGCTCTAAAATACCATCCTCTCCTCCTATCCCTTTTGAAGACCCTGAAATAGCTACTAATGCTAGAATGGCCAGGTTCTAGGAACTTGTAGGCCTTTCTCTGATTAACAAGGCCAAAGCTGAAGGAAAGGATCCTTCTGAATACTCAACAATGTCAAAGTACAGGAAAGAGAAACTCAAAAGATTTGAGAAGGCAAACAAGTTTTTTAATGTAGATGACTACATGAAGTTGCACCCAGAAGCAGTTGTCCCCAGGGATACATCTCTGAAGATTATAGGGGCTACTGACATGACCATGACCAGTGTGCAAGCTTCAGATCCTAATAGAGAAATAATATTTACAAAGCCAGGAGACAAGGGCAAGGATGCAATGCCAAAGGAAAAGAAGCAGAAGAAGTGATTTTGAACTCTATTTATCTTTATGCATTATTTATAACTGCTTTATATTTTCTGAACAAAGCTCATGTATATATATATATATATATATATATATATATATATATATATATATATATATATATATATATATATATATATATTGCATTTGTTATCTATCTCTGACAGATATATGCTTTTTTTGCTTTATTTATTTTCAGTTTAAGTCTGAGTCTGTGGTTAGTAAACTCACCTAAATATGGGGAGATTGTTGGATCCCTAGTTTGATTTGGGCTAGGTTCACTAACTTAGGATCTTGTGACCCACAATGTATAGCCAGGGTCATAGTTGTGTCCTACAGTCTAGGCCAAGTCCTTAGAGTCAACATTACATGGACCAGCTATCTACAAGACTGCCATAGACTCAAGACTTAGAAGATTTTAAGACTCTGTGAAGTGAGTTCGACATTCGTCGAACTCATGTCAACGATAGTCGTGCTCAGCTCGACGATCTCAGAGAAAATTCTCTGAGCTGAGCTCGACGAACTCTATTCTTTGGTTGATGAATCTTTGGACTACTACAGTATTCTGTCAAGAATATGTTCTATAGTCTCAGGTCGACAAAATCAATTCTCTGTCCGACGAATTCTGGATAATCTACTTCAACAACTTAGAACCAGAAGACTTGTGTCGACACTAAGAGTATATGTCGACACCAACTGAGTCGACACTAGAAGAACTTGTGTCGACATCCAGATCATCAGTCGAGACTTTGGAAAGGTTATGTCGACACCACACAGAATATTTGACAACTCCAGAAACTCAGCTCGACGAACTTCAGACAAAGAATAAGAAAAAGAGACAGCAGTTCAGTTTCCAGCACGACGATCATGGAACTCAGCTCGACGAACAGAAGCCGTCTGGTCGACGAACACAACATCTTAGCTCGACGAACTGTGGACTCAGTTCGATGATTTCTGTCATCTGTTTGATGATTCTAGACTAAGTCATTTCTAGCCCTGTCCAAATTATTACTGCAATGATTCATGGGTAATCAATGCTCTAACATTCTCTGAATATAACTGTTAGAGGAGCATTGATTAGGATATTCTCTAGGATTATTGCTTGCCAATTTTCCACGGGACAGTTGGGGAAATTATTCAATGCTGCTTATTATCTAGGCCGTCAACATTGAATGTAGAAGGAATTCAAAATTCGAAAGACCAATTTCCCCAGAAAAATATAAAAAGAGATTTTTTTCTTTTCCTAAGAGAGAGATAGAAAAAATTATTCCTGCTTTCATCCAAAGATATTATGAACCAGATCTTCATCAGATTTCTCATTCTGTCAGTAAATTGAAGAAAAAGTAAGAAGAACACCTTTTTCAAATTAAGAGTCTTTCAGTTCTTCATCTCCAGGACCTTGCTAAGACATTCAAGCACCATCAGTGTAAAGCTCCTTGATCAAGTCTCTCAATAGAAGGCCTATAACCCTGTGCAAAGCTCTAGTTCTCTTTGACTCTTCTACATATTAGGGGGAGCTTTGACAACATCACTGAATCCACATAGTCTTCTCATTGTGATTGAAAAAAGAAGACTTTCATCACTTTCTCATCCCCACCTCTGTAAAGGGTTGTCATCTCCCATCAAAAGTGATTCCTGGTTACAAGTCACCTGATCAAAAAAATTGAGGATTTGGTTTTTAAGCATCCTATCAAAAGCTCATTGGTGTCAGGCACCTGATCAAAAACCTGAGTGGATTCCTACCAGGGTGGTAGAAGAGTGGATGTACCCAGGTTGGGTAACCACTATAAAATTTCTTGTGTCGTCTGGTTGCCCCTTTTCTTTGTGTTCTTGTTGTGCTTGTGTTTTTAGGACTGCTGCGTGCTTATTTCTTTTATGTTAATTCTGCACTTTTAATTACAGCAGAAGCTGTAATAGTTTTATAAGGACCCAAAAATACTCTATTCATCCCCCCTCTAGAGTATATTAGATCTAACACATCACTTTCACACCGTTTGTGCTTTTTCCCGTCTGTCGGGCCTATTTATCCAGATTTTTTGATTTTGTTGGGTTGGAATTCCTTCCCTGTTATAAAGGTCGAGGTTTTGAGGACTTGGACTTGTCCGATTCTGTTACGTTAAGAGCATTTTGGAGTCTCAGCACGTGTTTGGATCCTTGTTAGGATATTCCTTGCTTGTGTAAGCTTTTGTTGATAGTGTCTCAAGAATGGTACGTCGGATTCTAGGGTTGTCCTCGCTGTTGAATTCGTTTAAACTTCAATGTGCATTTGGGCTCTGTTTAGAATTCATATCTTCCTTGTCGAGCTATTCTGAAGATGATAAGATATTTCTAATTATTTAAAGCCTTATGCTATTTTGATTCTCGAGAAGCACTCCTTTGGGTAGGTTTTCGACGACCTGAGGCAGGTGGCGCAGTTTTGGTGCACTACCTGGAGCTCGACTATGAGTCGGGATATTTTGGGTTTTGAGTTCGACGTAATCCGAGCAGAAATCGTTGAATTGGGTTGCGTTGGATGAATTTTGAACTCAATTCGTAGATCCGATTTTCCCTGTGTTCGACGATCGTCGAGCGGAGCTCGATGAAGCGTCGAGCTGAGCTCGACGATGCATTAAGAGAATTTTGTTTCCTTCCTTCTTATTTTTGAGAAGTGTTTCTCCATGTACTCGAGAGCTTGTTCTCGAGAAGGCTTGTTGTACTCGAGAACGGTCTTTCGTTCCCGAGAGGTGTGTTCTTCCGCTCTCGAGATGTGAATCCTTCTCGGGATTTTGTTGCCTTCTTCTCAAGAACAGCCATTTCTTCTCGAGAACAGCTTCATCTTTTCTCGAGAACAACATTTTTCTCGAGAACAACCTTTTCTTCTCAGGATCTGCTCATTCTTCTCGGGAACTGCTTCCGTGTTCTCGAGAGCAAATCCTTCTTCTCGAGAACAACTCCTGTGTTTTCTCGAGAATAGTTCTTCTTCCCGAGAGCAAATCCTTCTTATTGAGAACAACTCCTGTGTGTTCTCGAGAATTGTCCTTCTTCCCAAGAGAAAATTCTTCTTCTCCAGAACAACGTTCGTGTTCTCGAGAGTAGTAACTTCCTTCTCGAGAACAATTTTTGTGTTCTGGAAAACACCCTCTTTTCTCGAGATGTCAGGTTCACCCGACCCCGGTTCGATTTGCTTAAGTGCTGATTAACATAATAATACCCTTAGTATATAAATTCTTATCTTCTTTTTCCTCCTTCACTTTGGACCGATTTCCTATTCATATTCCAAACCACAGCGGCGCGGGAGAGAGAGAAAGAGAGAGAGTCTTTGTGATTCTTCTGGTGCCCGCCGACGATGCTCCGGTGCTCGAAATCTTCAACCGAATATAGATCCGGAAAGCTATCAATGAGAGCTACGCCATCGTGGTAAATTTTTCCCCATTCTTGAGTTTTTCTTGTAAGGGTTTTTGGACCTAACCTCAATTTCAGCCATTTTTGTTCAGATTTTGACTCCATCCGTCTTCTTTTTCCGCGATCTGCGACGTGTAGTGGTTTGGAGAATTTTTACAGGTAAAACCAAGGCAAGTGATGGTTTTCCCCTTCCCTTCTCTTCGTTATCTAGATTTGTAGAAGTTTCTAACTTCTTGCTGTCATGGTTAATAAATAACTTGCTAGTTTTTAAGTGTTGACGTGATCTCTGTCTATCTTCTCTCCAATCAGGCTCAATTGAGACCGATTTCTTTAGTAAATGATCTAAGGATATAACCCACGAAGAGAGGAGTAGAGGAGGACCTTTAATCGGGCTTGCCGACGAGTGTGGTGGTGGTGCGCCATGCCCGATGGTGGACCTTGCAGGTGTTCTGCAACAGCACTACCAAAGTGCACGGCTCCTTCAGGTAAAGTGTGGAAACATCTCCTCTAACCTTGGGGAAGCTTTTAAAAGTGCCAAAAGGGGGAGGGGAAGGGTTAAGGGATGAATTCCCATTTTCACCATTAATGGTGAAAATTTGGGTAACTGAATTCCCAATGTTTTATGCCCCTTGGTGACTTGAAAAATGATTGAAACTCTTCCCCTACCCCTGAGGAGTTGAATCCAGCCATCAATGGGGGGATTTATGGGGTTTCACCATCCATGCCATTATTGACCCCTCTTTCTCTGTCCTCCTTATTGAAGAAATTGACTTCAGCAACTTTGTGAAAGTCCACCTAGTGTCAACTATGTTCACCTATGGGGGGGGGGGGGAATAGGTGACGTGCAGCGTTTTGGCGGAATTTAAGATTGTACCTGCACAATAAAAATAAACAGCACAACACACAGAATACACAGGCAATTTATAGTGGTTCCCCGACTTGGGTACATCCACTTTCCCCCTTCGACCTATCTCCCAACAAGGGACGACTCGGTCACTTCTCCAACAGGATTGAAATCCAATCCTTGCACTATCGGAAGGAACCCTTCCACACGTAGGAGTCAACACTCCCACAAACCGGGTTGCACCCAACCCTTACAACACAGAACCAACGTTCCTTTACAACAAAAGTAAATCTAGAATGTACACGAGATACAAACTTTGTTTGGAGACTACGGTGTTCCTCTTCGTTCGACGACGTGTTCGTGAAGTCAACGAAGAGTCTACAACCCTAGATCTCTCTTGGAGAGGATCTCTCCGGAACAGGCGGCGGCAATACGAGCGGCGGCTTGGTTCGGGATCGGCGGCAACGACGGTGCGCGGCTGCTGTACTTTGAGATCCAAACTTCGTAGCGAAGCAAGCTAGGTCTACCAATGGTCACACTAGGATCAATCGTCTCGATCGATTCGGATGGGGAAGATTTTTCGAACTACAAATCGAGAGACAAGAGATCTCCGGTTAGACACGTGAGACGCTGAGCTTAGCTAAGCTTCTATCGACCGGAGATCTGGATGAAACCACGATCAAGATCGGCGATCTCCACTCTCGTGCGGCGACGGAGGCGGCGGCGGAAAATCGCGAACTAGGTCAAGTCGCAGCTCAGCTTTGTATATCTTTTTCCGTCTCTTTACTGTTCAATCATACGCCTGTATATATACTGTAGACACTTTCAATATGACCATTGTGGGTCCCACAAGTAGAATCCCGAAATCCGGTTCAAAATAGTCCAGCGGCAGAATCCGGTCCAGCAGCTTCCAGAGAAAACGCCAAGTAAAAATCGGCGAGAATCGCAGGTGATTTTCGACGAATCGGCGAGAATCAGTTAGTGATTCTCGATGATTCGTCGAGAATCACTAGTGATTCTCGCCGAATCACTTTTTGATTCTCAACGAATATTACTTGGTATTCATGATCTGCTCATCGATGGGTTCGGCGAGAATCACTTGTGATTCTCGCCGAATCTTACTTGGCACGGTTTTAAGGCAGTCGGATAGATTCAGCGAGAATCACTAGTGATTCTCGACGATTCGGCGAGAATCACTAGTGATTCTCATCGAATTGTACTTAGACGAATTTTCGTCTTTCCACCCATGATGAGCTCCTTGACCTATCCTTGCTCCTTGTCTGCTCTTGCAAGATTACAGCCCTGTACTTGAAGGTAAGTGCACTCCAATAGAGAGAGTACACGTAGGCCAACACACTGATCTGCTCAACGAGGGATTACGTCGTGCAGACCCGTGTATATTGACCTACTGCACCCTGACATTGGTGTGCACTTAGCGTGGAATAACTGCAAGCACAACTTAAGAGGTTTCATCAAATACATTGTGAATTAATCTTAGCTTGAGAGGTGGCTTCCTCAAATCCAGGTGATTGTGGATACAATACCCAACAATCTCCCCCTATTTGACGAAGCCAAAACCCTACTAGCTAAGATGAATAACACTAATCAAATAATAAAACAACATTCAGAATTTAAACATGCAGCACAAGAGAATATAAGCAAACAGATCAAGACTTGAGGCATTCACAAATTCAAATATATATACCAATATATATATATATATATATATATATATATATATATATATATATATATATATATATATATATATATATATATATATACATGTATAATCTCAGAATTGTTCATATAATAACAATAAGCATTAAATGTTCTTGAGAGAGAATGACAAGCTATAAATTATTGACTATTTTTCCTTAGCTAAGTCATCCTTGAGTTTTTGCGCCAAATACTTCTTCCTTTGCCTCTCCATATACTCTTTAGGCTTCGGATAATATCTGGGAGGAGGAACTTTATCTGCTGCCGTATTGGTCCTGAAGAAGATGTTTCGTTTCGCCTCATACGTCTTGTGCATTTCCCACTCATACTGGCTGTATACTTCGTTTCGATTGAGTTCTCCTTTTTCCTGTAGCCAGAAGGTGTCCAAGATGATATTCTTTGAAACTGGACTCCACTTTTCATTTCTTACTTCCTCCTCACTCAGTCGAATTCTCTTTTCAGCTTGTGTCTCCTTGGAGGTCCCTTCTTGAGCTTTTCTCTTTCCCCTGGCTTTTGCTAGAGCCTCTTGGTCAAACATGCTCATCAGTTTTGCTTTAGAAATAGCCCTAGCATCAGCTTCACTCATGGGAACATCTGCAGCACTTACGCCCTCAGTAGCACTTACTCCCGCAGCAGCCATAGAAGTCTTAGGAGCATGAATACCTGCAGGATTTTCAGGCAACACGATGCCTAACGCCTGTTGAAGCATCCACCAGCAGCTGTCATAGACGTATTTGTTTGACTGTTCGAAGTTTGTGATCATGATTTCTTGAAGCTCGGCCATCTTAGCTATATACTCTTTCTCCCCCTTTTTGGCTTCGACCGCTATGGAGTTTGCATAAGAATGCAGTGACTCATTAATATGCTTTGAAGTCCTCTAGAATTCATTGACTAAGGCTTGCTGATTGGCGTTGAGAGTTACCATATTACCGTCAAACTTTTGAATGTTGTTGGCTACAACATGAGCATTCTGATTTACCACGACGAGAGTGTCGGTGTTCTTTTTCAACCCGTCCATAAGAAGAGTGACCGCTTGGCCGGCCGCGGTATACTTTTCTTCAAATTTCTTTTCCATCATGTCAAGTTTATGATTGATCTCCACCATATTCTTGAGCATGAGATTTTCAGATTCCTTAATCCTTTTCAGCATGTTATTTTGAGCTTTTTCAAAAGAGGTCTTAAGCTCATCCACTATGCCCTGAATGATATTTACGGTGTGAGTGGCTATATCATCTCGTAGAGGAATATTCTGAGGCACTTCTTGGCCTTACTCTTCAGCAGAAGTACCTGTAGAGCTAGACACCAGCACAGTCTCTAATGGAGGAATACTTGCAGCATCTGCAGATTTCTCGGACTCCCCCTCCACTTGTGCACCAATGGTCTCAGGAACGCTCTCAGGTGCGTGCTTGTCAGATGGAGGTTCAATGAGATTCTGAGTCTCCAATACCTCTTGTCCCTCATTGCCGTCATCCTCTCCTTCATCATCCATGCATCATCTTCATCAGCATCCTCTTCCAACTCTTGGTCAGTAGTCCCCTGTACATAAGCTTTGGCTCCTTGATCGTTCCGGTTCAGGGCCTCCTCATTCTCCGGCACAGCTTCACTGTCTTCTTGTATATCTGCCACAGCATCTCTGGCTATTTGGGAGATGTCAGCTACGATATCAGTCTGAGTGGGTAGAGGCTCCCCCTCAATTCCTGCAGTCAAAGTATCAGGAATTTCACTGGGGGTTACTGCCGGAGATATGTCCTCTTGTTCTTCCACGGCAGCCGGCCCAATTCGCCTCTCCCATCTGTCAAACACACTTGAGTCCATCTTCTTTAAGTAGTGTATAGGGACACCTTTGCTCATGTCATACTTGTCTCCATTTAGCTGATTGAGATACAGACTTATGATTCGGCCAAAGCTCGGAGATCGCAGGGTGTCCTTTATCTTCTCAAACAGCAGCTCCCCCCAGTTGAAACTTTTTCTGCAGACAATGGCCACCAGGATCTTGAACATGTCTGCAGAGATATGATCATGAGACCCTGGCTTGCAGATGAGTACTTTTCCGATTATGTCTGACAGAAGCTTCCCTTCTTCATTCATATCCTTGCGCTTTATTGACTGAGTTCCTCGTGGGAGACCACAGAATAAGAGAGTCCTGGTCTTGTCTTCGTCCTCCAGATAGTCCTCTTGCTCCGAGCTAGAGAGCTGCAGGAAGCGGGTCAGCTTGCTGGCAGACATCTTGACCTTTGCCCCAGCCACCTTGCTTTTGATTAGGGAGTCGCCATTCCGGAGTCTTGCGGTAGCGAAGAACTCCAGCACCTCTTTGTCCAAGATTTTGCACGGGTGCTCCAGGACGAATGATAGCCCAGCCTCTTCCAGCATCAGAATGATGTTTCTGAATTCGTCAGAGGCGTGAGAGAACCCAGTTCGAACTAGCTCACAACCAGTGACCAACCCAGCAGTTGTCCTTGGAGCCATTGCAGATCTAGGGAGAGAAGCCATACTCTACGCTTCATCAAAAATCAAAAAGGAAGCGACACTAGAGATCAAGTCCAAGTAAGGGTGAGGGGGGGTTACCTAAAGGTGTAGATGGTGAGTTAGTGCGATGAAGACGAGGGACACCCGATGAGTGTACGCGGAGAAATTCCTGGAGGCAAGAATCGAAACTGGAAGAGCGTCCAAGAGCAAGGTGAGCGTCCTGCGGGAATCTTGCGGTGAGAAGCGATGAAAGGGGAAGATGATTAGGAGAGATTCCAGAGGGAATCGGCGGGAGACCTTCGATGGAGATCGGTTCGGCGAGAGTCTTGCAGGAGTCGGCGAGTTTCCGGCGGAGGAGTCGATTCGGCGAGCTTTCCTGCGGGCTTCGATGAGTCGGCGGGTATGGGAAGAGTCGGCGGAAGAGATTTTGCGGGATTCCTGTAGAATGTGAAGAGTCGGCGGGTTTCGGAGAGTTTGCTCCTTCGGCGGGATTCGACTGATACTAGGGAGAGTTTGCTCCTTCGGCGGGATTCGACTGATACCAGGGAGAGTTTGCTCCTTCGGCGGGATTCAAAATATATAAAGGGTCGGCGGGATTTCTGTGTCTAAGTTGAAATCGAAAGGTTTCTTTACTAGGAATCTTCAAGTTAATAGGTATTGCAGCATTTTCGAATTCTTCTGATGTCAATTTAGAAATTATAAATATATATATATCTTAAAGCCAATCTATTTGGGTTTTGAACCAGCTTTTCCATACATTTCTTGATGACAATCTTCGCTAGTTTTTAGTGAGCTAATTTAAGCCTATAGATATTAGATCTCGAGTCTACCAGTGGAATTGCCGATAACTCTTTAATGATGTATATAATCTTCGTATTTACCGTGTTGACCTATCCTGAGATGTGCACACATATATGTATAATCATAAGTATAAATGTATATATATATATATATATATATATATATATATATATATATATATATATATATATATATATATATATATATATATATGTAAATGTGGATGCAGTATGACTCAAGTCCTTGAACTGATCAAAAGTACCTGTGATTATGAGAGTTAACATTAAGTCTCTCTGACTATAACATACCAGGTGCTCGATGTGAGTAGGCTTATATAGATATCTCTTCTGTTATTCCAGATGCATGTTCCGATTCAGTCTTGGAACACCTACTATCTAGTTCCCATCATATTTACGGGAACCTAGACTACCCTGCAAGAAAGAATTACCTTACCTTAGGAACCCAAATCATATTGGGTCCTAGGTTCCTGTTAGCATAAGCACTCGACTGCCTTCCTTCAGAAAACCTGTCAGGAAGGCTACCTCTGCGCAGAAAATGTGGATAGGACCTTGCCTTTGGCACAGAGGGGTTGTGCCAACAGTCGATGGCAAAGTGTCCCACTTTTCCACAGCACCAACACGGGTGAATGTTGTATCGCCGTTTCTGACCTGATCTAATGACTGAGGTAGTCACGGTCCTAGGTCTAAACGGGATAGGGCATGATCTTCTCACAAAATGTTCTCGTCCACCGTGACACGTGGAATGGTGGAAGGAATGCATGTTGCGAGCGTCATGAGGCCGGGGAGGTGGTGCCTTCCTTTCAGGCATCCCCCTTCCGGAGGCCCCATGAAAACTTACACCATGACTTCTAACCTCCCTATCCTGTGTCCTCGGGTGGTGAGAGGTCTTCTGTGAGCTGGGACATGCAGATTCACACTGAGTTGAGGCAGTGGCAGTGAATACAAAGGGCTCAGAAGGAGCCTTAGGTATTCTCTCATGGGTGGCCACGACGGCCCTTGCACTACGGGGGTCTCCACATGATGACAGATCACCCTTGCAGTGACCACGATTGTTCCTGTGGTCATACCTGAAGGCATGATGAGTTGCCTTTCTGCTTGGAGTGGGGGGTCGGAATACCGTTTCCCCATTTCTCCACGAATTGATAATCCAGGAGATCCACCCATTTTCTTTCTTTCTCTTTATAGCATCAACCTTAGAAAAGTTTGATACTATTCTTTTCGCATTCTCTAGACTACTCTCTAGAGCTGCGATTTTAGAGTCCTTGATCTTGTTGGATGCCAATTGGAGAACCAACAAGATCTTCAGTCGAGCAATCTCTTGAGCCTGCTCCTCAGCAGGTAGGTTGCTTGTCTGAAGGGCTCTCTTCAAGGAATCAGCATTTTCTGAAGGAAGGCAGTTCTTGTCTTCAGAAACTTCAAGAGATACGGGGCAGGATGAAGAAGTTACCTGCTCTTCAGTGATATTGTCATTAGAGCCAGTGACCATTGTGTCATCCTCATCAGAGTTGCTTTCCTCACTGGCCTCTTCAGTCTCTGACACGGACACTGGAGCTCTGATGCTGTCCGAGAGATCCTTGCCTTCATCTTCAAAAGCAAGGACCCCCACATAGGCTTCATCCTCTGATTGACAGCAGATTCCAGCATTCTCTGACCCCCCCATCAGCTCTGAGATCATCATCCACAGAGATTTAGCCGTCCTACATTTTTCCAATCTAGAGCGAGAAGCTCCAGACCAGATATCCATGATAATTTGACGAATCCTCTTATCCAAATTAAAGAATGAAAGTTCCATTTCCGACATCTCAGCAATGCACTTGGGAACTTGAATTCCAGAGTCGGAGGTCTTCATAGGAATAAAAGGACCCTCTTTCAGGATGAAAGATGCACGAGGATAGATGGCATCCAAGTGATACGACACTCTCATCCTCCAGACGGGATAAAACTCCTTTGTACATGCGGGGAGTCTGAGTGGCGATATCTCATAATCCAGCTCCATGCTTCTGACACTCGTGGCAGGATACTACTCAAGGTGTAAACCTTTTTGATGAGCAACCTCGCTCTGATACCACTTGAAAGTCCACCTAGTGTCAACTATGTTCACCTATGGGGGGGGGGGGGAATAGGTGACGTGCAGCGTTTTTGCGGAATTTAAGATTGTACCTGCACAATAAAAATAAACAGCACAACACACAGAATACACATGCAATTTATAGTGGTTCCCCGACTTGGGTACATCCACTTTCCCCCCTTCGGCCTATCTCCCAACAAGGGACGACTCGGTCACTTCTCCAACAGGATTGAAATCCAATTCTTGCACTATCGGAAGGAACCCTTCCACACGTAGGAGTCAACACTCCCACAAACCGGGTTGCACCCAACCCTTATAACACGGAACCAACGTTCCTTTACAACAAAAGTAAATCTAGAATGTACACGAGATACAAACTTTGTTTGGAGACTACGGTGTTCCTCTTCGTTCGACGACGTGTTCGTGAAGTCAATGAAGAGTCTACATGTAACAACCCCATCCGTTCATATGATATATTCTAGAAGGTCCGGCCGGGGCCCCACAGGATATACCACAAAATAGTCGGTGAAGGTACAGGATGATACCAGAGTAGCGCATCGCACCTACAAGCATTCTAGCGGAAGCCTAAACTACTTGAACTCCTCATTAATGTCCAAACATAAAACTCCACATTTTATATATATAGGAATGTCTTACAACATGTCAAAAGAGTTGGCTTTATGGCCTTACATGGCTTTCACACAGTGGCCTAAAACAGATTGGCGCGCAGGCCGGCCACAAGAAAAGAAAACACATAAAAGAACACATTTAGCCTTCGAGGGCTAACAGCAGCAGCAGCAGCAACACCAGCAGGAGCATCAACCTCTATGCGTCCCGCTCGGCTCTCCAGCACCTGTGCAAGGACAATCCACCCAACGGTGGCAAACAAAAGCAACGGTCTGCGTTCAGCTGACCAAATTATAACGACCCTACCCCTTCACTCGGGGCAGCGGTATTTTTCCATGCAGGCATATCATATCACAAGTATGGCAAGCTATATCATCAAAAGGTGCTTTCACACACACAAGCCATCACAACCATTCGCCACCCGGCCCAACGGTCCGTGCACTCAGGGCACATTCTTGGTGTTATGGCAACCTCTTGCCCACCACCGTATCAGGGTTATCACCCAACGGTAAATCTCTTGAGCATTTACTCCATGGCGTGTAGCCGGAGTTAGTCCTCGGACACCGGGATGGCCCGTAGCCCCCCGTTGTGTCATGGCGTGCAAGCCGAAGACTCTTGCTATGCGCTCCAACAAACCGCACTTTTTGGTCTCACGTCAGGCGGACATAGCGCAGGTCGGATCCTCCACCCCCCCGTTGCTCAAGTCGCCTTGCCTTTTCCGCGTGCAGCGTACTCATGGCTATAGCAAAGGCGCGGGTCGGTCTCACCAATCCTGTTCTGGCATTCAAGCCTGGGTATGTCACTATACCCATTTCCTCACAGCAACAGCGGGTCTTTCCTGGGCACACCAGTACTTCCTGTGACTCCCGTCACAGGTGGACACCGCAAATTACAAATGTCAGGGGTCTTTCCTGGGCACACCAGTACTTCCTGTGATTCGCTCCACAGGTGGACACCCTATGACATCAAGCATCACAAAAAGGGCCTTTCCTGGTCCCACCAGTACTTCCTGTGCCTTATCCACAGGTTGGACCCAGAAACATCACATGGCTATTTTCCTGGGCTACCACCCCAGTACTTCCTGCTACTCCTTTTCGCAGGCATAACCCGTAGACTCCTACACTACACATTTATCACAGAGTCTTCTCCGGTTCGTATGCAACATCACCAATCCAGACCAACCTGTCCAGATGGGCTTCACACAGCATGCCTATTCCGTACTCCATTTCCGGATCTGTATGCTAACAAAAAGGGGGTTTCAAGTATCCACCCAAAGATTCCCAAAATCAGCCACCTCTTGGTGGGGGAAATCACAAGATATGCCAAAAAGGAAGCCTTCACATGGCTAGGAAGAAAAGTCGTTACCCTTGACGATCGCTTCGGTGCCATGGCCTCCAAACTAGCTTGCAAGACTCGCAAGAGCGTTTCCTCCGCAACGCTGGCTTCGGATCTCTCGTCGGTAAACCGCAGTACCACCAGCAGCAGCCCCCTTTCCTTCTTCCTCCTCCTTTCTTTCTCTCTTTCTCTCTCTTGAAGAAAGATGAAGGCCAAAGTAAAATGAGATATCACTCTCTGATTTCGGCCCTTAAGGAAAAAGAAGAAGAAGCTCCAGCCCTTGGATCCAGACTGAAGGAATGGACGGCCACGATTCTGCCAAAAACACATATTTTGACCTGACACGGCCTCGAACACGGCCGTGTGCCAGGCCGTGTGCCTCAAGCGGTGGTCAACCGACTTATCCAAACCAGTGACACGCCCATGGGACACGCCCGTGTCATGGGCCGTGTCACCAACACGCCTTCAGACACGCCCGTGTCTGTGGCCGTGTACCTGGGGGGAAAAAAATCCCAAATCATCCCGAGACTTCACACGGCCTGTGACACGCCCGTGTCCCAGGCCGTGTGCCCAGACACGGCACAAAGACACGCCCTGTCGAAATCCTTCGGCGGGCGGAGTTCGTCGCCTGATTTGACACGCCCTGTGACACGCCCGTGTCACAGGCCGTGTTCAACACTCGACACACACTTCTCGACACTCGACGATCGTTGAGAAAAACTCGTCGAGACTGCGACACGGCCTTGGACACGCCCGTGTCCTGGGCCGTGTGCCTCCTCTCGATGAGCAAAAATCGTCGAGACAAAGCCCAATCGTCGACACAACCTCGACACGCCCTGCGACACGCCCGTGTCGCAGGCCGTGTCACCTGACACGCCCTGGGACACGCCCGTGTCCCAGGCCGTGTCACACAAAAATGCCTGTTTCTGAACTTTGGGCTGTTACAATACTCCCCTCCTACAAGAAATTTCATCCGCGAAATTTAGAGACAGGAAAGCAACAGACTTAGCAAGAAACATGTAACAACATCAGACTTTTACCATACCGACCGTCTTGTTCCGCAACTGTTTCTCGGCTCGATCTTCGATTTGAAGGGGTCTAACTCTCGTGGTTAGCCCATACTCCACCGGCACACGATCATCCGCGATCACTTGAGATGGGTCTTTCACGGCCTTCCGAAGCACCGAGATGTGAAAGACAGCATGCAATCCACCCAAGTTCGCCGACAGAGCAAGCCGATAAGCCGCTTCGCCAACTCGCTCAACCACTTCGAAAGGACCCAAATATCTTGGACTTAACTTTTTCAATCGTCGAATCCTGGAGACACCTTTGAATGGCTTGATCTTCAAGTAGACCCAATCGCCAACCGCAAATTCGACATTCCGGTGCTTGGCGTTGTAGTATTTCGCTTGTCGATCTTGAGCAATAAGTAATCTCTCTCGAATAGTCCGAATGGTTGAGTTTGTTTCATCCACCTCATTTGGTTTAACAACCCGGGCTTCACCCGCTTCGACCCAAGCCAAGGGAGTACGACAATTCTTTCCATATAGGGCTTCATATGGTGCCATCCCAATGCTTGCCTGGTAGCTGTTATGATATGCAAACTCGACCATATAGAGATGATCTTCCCATCTCTTTCCGAATTCAAGGGCGCACATTCGGAGCATGTCCTCCATTGTTCTGTTGGTACGTTCAGTCTGGCCATCTGTTTGGGGATGAAAGGCCGTACTGAAAGTCAACTTCGTGCCCAATAATCGGTGAACTAGCCTCCAATCATTTGACGTGAATCGCCCATCTCGATCACTTACGATGCTCCGAGGAACACCGTGAAGCCGCACAATTTGATCAACAGATAACTTTGCCAAACTTTCAACCGAATCATTCCGCCTGTTCGGGAAAACATGTGCCCCTTTTGTTAGCCGGTCAACTATCACCCAAATGGAATCATTTCTTGGCAACCCATGCACAAAATCCATGGAAATATCATCAAACTTCCACACTGGGATCGGCAGTGACTGCAAATAACAGCCCGGCTTTTGGCATTCCGCCTTCTCCATCGCACATGTTTGGCATTTGGCCACATAAAGGGCAACATCTTTCTTGAACCCTGACCACCAGAAAAGCTTATTCATATCGTTGAACATCTTTGTGCTCCCGGGGTGAATGGAATACTTCGTATAATGTGCTTCATACATCAGTTCTTCCCTCAACTTCCCCACATTCGGGACGCACAAACGGCCCTCTTTTCGCAAAAGACCATCAATCCAGGTGACTTTGCCCTCTGGCCCTTCGTTCACATAGCGTACGAGATTTTCATCCAGCTCCGTTGCCCGTCGAACTCGGTTCGCAAGGTCACATTGCACCTCGATCCAGTTCAAACTTGCAATGGTAATGGAATGCTTGTCAACACAATGGAGCTCCAATGCCTCCAACTCCTGGAGAAGACGTTCATCATGCCTTTGTAACCAATTTGCTCTAGCCGGAACTCGCCGACTCAAGGCATCCGCGACAACAGTTCCCTTCCCGGGTGTATACTGAATCTCGAAAGTGAAATCCCCAAGGAACTCCAACCACCTTCGTTGTCGCATGTTCAACTCTTTCTGCTCCAACAGATACTTTAGGCTCTTATGATCAGTATAGATCTCTACCTTCACGCCATAAAGGTAGTGTCGCCACAGCTTGAGTGCAAAAATCACCGCCGCTAGTTCCAAATCATGGACGGGATAATTTCGCTCGTGCACCTTCAGCTGGCGTGAGCCATACGCAATCACCTTTCCGCTCTGCAGACGAATGCAGCCTAAGCCGCTCCCTGAGGCATCACTATAAATCACAAACCCATCGGTTCCACATGGCGAAGACAACACCGGCGCCGTGGTCAACCGACCCTTCAGCTCTTTAAGATCGTGCGCAATCTGGCGTCCAAACGAACTTCTGATCTTTTCGCGTCAGTGTGGTTAGCGGTAAAGCGATCCGCGAGAAATTCTCTACAAATCTTCTATAGTAGCCCGCAAGTCCAAGGAAACTCCTGACTTCGGCCACGGAAGACAGTTTTGGTCATTCTTGTATGGCTTTTATCTTTGCTGGATCCACTGCAATGTCCGCTCCACTCACCACATGGCCCAAAAATGCCACTGACGATAGCCAAAACTCGTACTTCGAGACCTTGGAATATAGCTGATTTTGCCTCAACGTGTTCAACACTAACCGTAAGTGAATCTCATGCTCAGCTTTGGACTTCGAGTACACCAGGATGTCATCAATGAACACGATCACAAACAGATCCAGGTACGCGCGAAAACTACGGTGCATCAAATCCATAAACACCGAGGGCGCATTACACAATCCAAATGGCATGACTGTGAACTCATAGTCGTTCCAAATGCGGTTTTGGGAATGTCACCTTCCCGGATTCTTAATTGGTAGTAACCAGACTTCAGGTCCAACTTCGAATAGACGGTCGAGCCCACTAGCTGATCAAATAATTCATCAATCCGAGGTATAAGATATTTATTCTTCTCGGGCAGCTTATTCAATTCACGGTAATCGATACACAACCGTAACCCACCATCTTTCTTCTTTACAAAAAGCACAGGCGCGCTCCAAGGTGACATACTTGGGCGGATATAACCTTGCTCTAGCAGTTCTTGTAGTTGAACCTTCAACTCAGCCATCTTTTTAGGCGCAACGCGATATGGCGAGCGGGCCACGGGTTTCGCACCTGGCGCCAACTCAGTGGTGAAGTCAATCTCCCGCTGGGGTGGTAGCCCAAGGAGATCCACGGGAAACACATCTGTAAATTCTGCCACAATCAGAACCTCGCACACGTGGCCTTAGGCTCAACAGCCTGAATTAGTGCAAAGTAACACTCCGCACCCTTCCGAACAGCTTTGACTACCTGGAGTGCAGACATCAACGTCCCGCTCACTCCTCGCATACCCGCGAACTTAGTCTTCTGTTCGGTATTCTGGCCTAACGTGATTTCTTTGGACTGGCAATCAAGCATAGCATGCTGCTCCGCAAGCCAATCCAACCCAAAAATCACATCGAATTCCGATATTGGCAAAACAAATGCGGTTAAACAAAATCCCGACTTCCTAACTGAACCGCCACATCGCAAGCTTGATGCACAAGCAATCCAACAATCATTCGGCAACACCACGCTGACGCTATCTGTCTTTGCGATCCTGGGAATCCCAAGCCGCGTAAGAAACTCACGAGACAGAAAAGAAGACATAACATCCTTCTTAAACGGCGCCTGTGGTGCACCTAACACATAAAACAACATTCACAAGATGCAAACAAAACAAGCAAGACGATTATCGTAAACATCGACGACTCTTGCCAAGTTTGGGCACACATGTCCTCATGGTAGAAAACATCAACAAGTGAGAACACACGTTGATCCCACACATCCATATCGGACACAGGCCCTCATAGCATTTTCATTCAAAACGGCTTACTGTACATCGAACATAGCCACCATTATTTATATACATGAGGAGCCTCATTATTTATCTACATCATGCTGTCGACATTTCTTGCCTTCTACGAGCCAACGCGGCAATCTCGGGCTTTATGTCCTACTTTCCCACACGAATAACACTTGTACTGCTTCTTTGGCTGCTGAACACCATCCCCACATTCACGAGCGAGGTGTCCCACCTAACCACACGCATAACAAGTACGCTTCTCTTGTCTCTGCCTCTTCCAGTGAGCCGACTTCCCAAACCTTGGAGTGCGCACTTTCCGAGTCACAGGCATCTGCTCGGCTCTCCTCAAGTCGATTTCCAACAGTCTCGCTGCCTCCACCAGTGGTTGGAAGCCCAAGAACTTAGGACCTATCAACAAGAAACGGAGTTCCTGACGTAGCCCATCATAAAACAGATTGATCTTCATCTCCTCGGTCTCAAACATAAACTCGGGTTGTTGGCTCATTGCAACAAATGCATGAAAATAGTCCGCAACCGTGTTCTCTCCTTGGCTCAAAAACATATGTCCCGACGAGGCTGAGGCACTTCCCCTTGCTGGCTGCTCAAGTTCCC
Source organism: Platanthera guangdongensis (assembly GCA_039583875.1). Classification (NCBI taxonomy): domain Eukaryota; kingdom Viridiplantae; phylum Streptophyta; class Magnoliopsida; order Asparagales; family Orchidaceae; genus Platanthera; species Platanthera guangdongensis. Next base: position 83,562,163 of record CM077160.1, read on the forward strand.
TGCCCGGCATGGAATGCATCACCGGATCAGAGGGCAAAACTTGTCCTTCATGGTAAGCCTTGAGCGTTGCAAAAGCCCTATTGACAATCAGTCGAGCTGTTTCTATCGATGAAGGAGAGGTTGGTACCACAGTGGACGTCATGCTTCCTAACGAGTGTTGGGGTTCCTGCTGCCAAGCCATCGCACTCGTCGCCTACAAACGAAAAAATGACACAAGTAAGCAACAAGATAGGAACACACAGGTTCCTCAAACACAAAACTTTGCATTCCTATTATGGACATTCAGGAGTTCAATCGTAGACTTTGGTTTGCACAAACACGTGCTCGCCACCCCACAAAAGAAGTCGACCACGACTTCGAGAGGGAAAGACCAAGACAGCGCTGATACCAAAAATGTAACAACCCCATCCGTTCATATGATATATTCTAGAAGGTCCGGCCGGGGCCCCACAGGATATACCACAAAACAGTCGGTGAAGGTACAGGATGATACCAGAGTAGCGCATCGCACCTACAAGCATTCTAGCGGAAGCCTAAACTACTTGAACTCCTCATGAATGTCCAAACATAAAACTCCACATTTTATATATATAGGAATGTCTTACAACATGTCAAAAGAGTTGGCTTTATGGCCTTACATGGCTTTCACATAGTGGCCTAAAACAGATTGGCGCGCAGGCCGAAGACTCTTGCTATGCGCTCCAACAGACCGCACTTTTTGGTCTCACGTCAGACGGACATAGCGCAGGTCGGATCCTCCACCCCCCCCCCCCCCCCCCCCCCCCCGTTGCTCAAGTCGCCTTGCCTTTTCCGCGTGCATCGTACTCATGGCTATAGCAAAGGCGCGGGTCGGTCTCACCAATCATGTTCTGGCATTCAAGCCTGGGTATGTCACTATACCCATTTCCTCACAGCAACAGCGGGTCTTTCCTGGGCACACCAGTACTTCCTGTGACTCCCGTCACAGGTGGACACCGCAAATTACAAATGTCAGGGGTCTTTCCTGGGCACACCAGTACTTCCTGTGACTCGCTCCATAGGTGGACACCCTATGACATCAAGCATCACAAAAAGGGCCTTTCCTGGTCCCACCAGTACTTCCTGTGCCTTATCCACATGTTGGACCCAGAAACATCACATGGCTATTTTCCTGGGCTACCACCCCAGTACTTCCTGCTACTCCTTTTCGCAGGCATAACCCGTAGACTCCTACACTACACATTTATCACGGAGTCTTCTCCGGTTCATATGCAACATCACCAATCCAGACCAACCAATCCAGATGGGCTTCACACAGCATGCCTATTCCGTACTCCATTTCCGGATCTATATGCTAATAAAAAGGGGGTTTCAAGTATCCACCCAAAGATTCCCAAAATCAGCCACCTCTTGGTGGGGGAAATCACAAGATATGCCAAAAAGGAAGCCTTCACATGGCTAGGAAGAAAAGTCGTTACCCTTGACGATCGCTTCGGTGCCATGGCCTCCAAACTAGCTTGCAAGACTCGCAAGAGCGTTTCCTCCGCAACGCTGGCTTAGGATCTCTCGTCGGTAAACCGCAGTACCACCAGCAGCAGCCCCCTTTCCTTCTTCCTCCTCCTTTCTTTCTCTCTTTCTCTCTCTTGAAGAAAGATGAAGGCCAAAGTAAAATGATATATCACTCTCTGATTTCGGCCCTTAAGGAAAAAGAAGAAGAAGCTCCAGCCCTTGGATCCAGACTGAAGGAATGGACGGCCACGATTCTGCCAAAAACACATATTTTGACCTGACACGGCCTCGAACACGGCCGTGTGCCAGGCCGTGTGCCTCAAGCGGTGGTCAACCGACTTATCCAAACCAGTGACACGCCCATGGGACACGCCCGTGTCATGGGCCGTGTCACCAACACGCCTTCAGACACGCCCGTGTCTGTGGCCGTGTACCTGGGGGGAAAAAAATCCCAAATCATCCCGAGACTTCACACGGCCTGTGACACGCCCGTGTCCCAGGCCGTGTGCCCAGACACGGCACAAAGACACGCCCTGTCGAAATCCTTCGGCGGGCTGAGTTCGTCGCCTGATTTGACACGCCCTGTGACACGCCCGTGTCACAGGCCGTGTTCAACACTCGACACACACTTCTCGACACTCGACGATCGTTGAGAAAAACTCGTCGAGACTGCGACACGGCCTTGGACACGCCCGTGTCCTGGGCCGTGTGCCTCCTCTCGACGAGCAAAAATCGTCGAGACAAAGCCCAATCGTCGACACAACCTCGACACGCCCTGCGACACGCCCGTGTCGCAGGCCGTGTCACCTGACACGCCCTGGGACACGCCCGTGTCCCAGGCCGTGTCACACAAAAATGCCTGTTTCTGAACTTTGGGCTGTTACACTACAACCCTAGATCTCTCTTGGAGAGGATCTCTCCGGAACCGGCGGCGGCAATACGAGCGGCGGCTTGGTTCGGGATCGGCAGCAACGACGGTGCGCGGCTGCTGTACTTTGAGATCCAAACTTCGTAGCAAAGCAAGCTAGGTCTAACAACGGTCACACTAGGATCAATCGTCTCGATCGATTCGGATGGGGAAGATTTTCCCATCTACAAATCGAGAGACAAGAGATCTCCGGTTAGACACGTGAGACGCTGAGCTTAGCTAAGCTTCTATCGACCGGAGATCTGGATGAATCCACGATCAAGATCGGCGATCTACACTCTCGTGCGGCGACGGAGGCGGCGGCGGAAAATCGCGAACTAGGTCAAGTCGCGGCTCAGCTTTGTATATCTTTTTCCGTCTCTTTACTGTTCAAACATACGCCTGTATATATACTGTAGACACTTTCAATATGACCGTTGTGGGTCCCACAAGTAGAATCCCGAAATCCGGTTCAAAATAGTCCAGCGGCAGAATCCGGTCCAGCAGCTTCCAGAGAAAACGCTAAGTAAAAATCGGCGAGAATTGCAGGTGATTCTCGACGAATCGGAGAGAATCAGTTAGTGATTCTCGACGATTCGTCGAGAATCACTAGTGATTCTCGCCGAATCACTTTTTGATTCTCAACGAATATTACTTGGTATTCATGATCTGCTCATCGATGTGTTCGGCGAGAATCACTAGTGATTCTCGCCGAATCTTACTTGGCACGGTTTTGAGGCAGTCGGATAGAGTCGGCGAGAATCACTAATGATTCTCGACGATTCGGCGAGAATCACTAGTGATTCTCGCCGAATCGGCGAGAATCACTTGGTGATTCTCGTCGAATTGTACTTAGACGAATTTTCGTCTTTCCACCCATGATGAGCTCCTTGACCTATCCTTGCTCCTTGTCTGCTCTTGCAAGATTACAGCCTTGTACTTGAAGGTAAGTGCACTCCAATAGAGAGAGTACACGTAGGCCAACACACTGATCTGCTCAACGAGGGATTACGTCGTGCAGACCCGTGTATATTGACCTACTGCACCCTGACATTGGTGTGCACTTAGCGTGGAATAACTGCAAGCACAACTTAAGAGGTTTCATCAAATACATTGTGAATTCATCTTTGCTTGACAGGTGGCTTCCTCAAATCCAGGTGATTGTGGATACAATACCCAACACCTTGAGGCTGGGAAAAACCTTTAGTCTCCTCTAACTGATGAGGGGAAGATAAATCAAGACTTTGGAATCAATTGGAGTGGGACTTTTGCTCTTCTATGGCCATTAATGGCTTTCTCTCCCTTTTTTCTCTCTCTTCCTTATGGGAGAAATTAAATTCAACCACTTTGTTGGCTGGCTATGATTATTCAACTCCTCATAACTGATGAGGGGGAATGTATCAATCAATTGGAGAGGCCCTTGGTCTCCCTTGGCCATGAATGCCCTCTCTTTTCACTTTCTCTCTCCTCCATTAAAGGGAAAAATGGAGTTTTCTCTCTCATAGTCACCATGGCAGAATTTGATGACCACTCCAGCCTATTGGCAGCCCATTAGCTCATAATATTAGATAAAATAAAGTTAGCCCAAGTGTGGGAAATGGGCTTGATCTTGGGTTAGCCCATTTGAGCTAGTTTGACCTACTCTTAGGGTAGAGTTGACCTTGGTCAACATGACCATTTTGGTTGACCCCAATGGGTCCTTGGTGGCCCATTAGCCTCCCCTAAGGTCTAGGAAGGGTTGGGTAAGGTTGGTTAGGCATCTTGGGGGTCACCTGACCCTTAGTTTGGGCACTTTGACCACTTTAGGGCTAGGGTTTACTTGGGTCAACTTAGTCTCTTTGGTTGACCTCAATGGTTCCTTGGTGACCTATTGACCTCCCTTAGGGCATGGGAAGGTCTAAGTGTGTCCCTTTGGCCAAGGGCATGTCAATTGGGCATGGGTGAGATTAGTTTGTGTTGGATCCCTAGTAAGATTTGGGCTAGGTTCACTAACTTAGGATCATATGACCCACAATGTATAGCCAGGGTCATGGTTGTGTCTTAGAGTCTAGGCCAATTCCTTAGTAGAAACATCACATGGATCAGCCATCATCATTTTGCCAGAGACTCAAGACATAGAGGTTTTCTAAAGAACAAGTAAAATGAGTTCGACGTTCGTCAAACTTAGGTCGACTATAGTCCTGCTCAGCTTGACGATCTCAGAGTAAATTCTCTGAGCTGAGCTCGACGAACTTGGTACTCAGGTCGACGAACATTGGACACTATACTTCAACACTTCAAGATCAGAAAACATCTCTTTATTCTTAGTCCAGAGTGAGACTTTGGTCGACGAACTTGATTCTCAGCTCGACGAAATGTGACCACAATAGCTAGAGTTATCCAGCAGCAATTAAGTGGTCATCAGCTCGACGAAACCAATTATTAGGTCGATGAATTCTGGATACTTCACTTCAACACCTTCATATAGAAGCATCTGAAATTATTCTAAGTCCAGATTCTTTCCCAGTCGACGAAGTTACAATCTCAGCTCGACGAACAAGAGACATAGAATAAGCAAATCTGGATAATGCAGTTTTCTGCTTTAACTCAACGATTTTGGAACTCAGCTCGATGAACAGAAGTCATCTGGTCGACGAACTCAGTAACTCAGCTCGACGAACTGTGCACTCAGCTCGACGATTTCTGCTACCAGTTCGGCGAATCCAGACTTAGTCATTTTTCCATCCTTCTGTCCTCATTCTACTGCAATAATTCCTGAGTAATCAGTGCTCTAATATTCTCTGAATATAACCGTTAGAAGAGCATTTGTTATGGTATACTCCAGGATTATTGCCTGCCATTTTTCCATGGTACAGTTGGGGAAATAATTCAATATTGTTTATTCTCTAGGCCGTCAACATTGATTACAGAAGATTTCAAAAATTCGAAAGACCATTTTTGTTACAGGAAATATAAAAGAGATTTTCTCTCTTCTTCCTGTAGATAGGGAAAAGAGACAGACATACAAAATAAGACACATAGAAAAACACAATCAGTCTGCTCTCATTTTCTTACACAAGATTTCTGATACAGAAGAAGCCCTAGACTAGAACATCAGTCACTTTTGAAGAAGAAGAACAATTTATCAAATATCAAGAGTCTTCCTTCTTTATCTCTGCAGGACACTTCAAAGGACAACAAGAAATCCATCTGTCAAAGAAGTTCCTGGAGATTTCTCTGGTCAAGGCTGCAGATTGAAGGCCTACTCACCCTGTGCAAAGCTTCCAAGTCTGAACCCTTTTACATCTCAGGGGGAGCTTTGACAACATCACTGAATCCACCTAGTCTTCTCATTGTGATTGAGAAAAGAAGACTTTCCTCACTCTCTCATCCCCATCTCTATACAGGGTTTTAATTCCCTTCAAAACTATTCTGGTTCACAAGCCTCCTTCCAAAAGAATTGAGATTTGGTTTTTGAGCACCTGATCAAAAGCTCATTGGTGTCAGGCACCTGATCAAAAATCTGAGTGGATTCCTACCAGGGTGGTAAAAGAGTGGATGTACCCAAGTTTAGGGGACCACTATAAATTCTTGTGTTGTCTGGATTGCTCATTTCATTTTTTTGTGCTGTGGCTATTTGTTAGGATTACTGTTTTAATTTTGTTCCTACACTAGATTAAATTTAGAAGAAAATTTTGTAAACTCTGAATACTATATTCACCCCCCCCCCCCACCCCTCCAGAGTATTCCTGATCTAACATGAAAGGGGAAACTAGATCAGATATACTCTAGAGGGGGGTGAATAGAGTATATGATGCTTTTTAAAACACAAAGAAAAACTTTTGCAAAGCTTTACAACAATTGTTGTAATGAGTGTAAGCAGGGAAGCAGAAATAAAGCTAATCACAAAACTAAGCTATGCAGAAACTAAGCACAAGAAAATCTAGGCCAGAAACAAAAAGAAAACATGCAGAACCAGATGACACAAGGAATTATAGTGGTTCCCCAAACTTGGGTACATCCACTCTTCTACCACCCTAGGTAGGAATCCACTGCAGGATGAGTTGATCAGGTGTCCTGGGAACCAATGAGCTTTTGATAAGGTGCTCAAAAACCAAAACAGATTTTTTGATCAAGTGTCTTGCCACCAATGAGCTTTTGATAAGGTGCTCAAAAACCAGATTCAAACTTTTGAAGGGAGTTTGAAAAACCCTTTACAGAGTGGGGGTGAGAGAGTTATGGCAGTCTTCTCTTTCTCAATCAACTGAGAAGACTATGTGGATTGATGTCAAAGCTCCCCCTGAATCCTTGAAATCTTCAGGAAGAAGAGCTTTGCTGAGGGTGATAGGCCTTCAAAGGTAGAACTCCAGCAAGAGATGATTTCAGTAATCACTGAAATGTTGAGTGTCTGGAGTCTTGAAATGATGTTGGCCTTGAACACTTTAAGAGCTGAAGAGATCTGAAGATTTTTGAAAGCTTGATCTCTCTGATGAGTGTTCTTCAGAATTCTTATTGACAGAATATTTTGAAAGAGTCTCTGTATACTGAGTTGTGTCCTATTCTTGTCAACCTCTCTTTTTGTTCTTATCTATTCTCTGTCTTGATTCAAAAGCATTCTGTCTTTTATTCTCTGTGTCTGAATAGAATATCACTCTGTCAAAGGTAGCCGTTGGTCTACATTGATTACAGCCTTAATTGCATAATTTGTTCTGAAGGAAAGTCCACTGAATTGTTCCTTGAAAAATCCCTTGAAACTTGCTCCAGAAGTAAATGAAAACGGCTGGCAGATCTTCTGAATTAAATGCAGAATAACTTCTATCTGATTTAAATTTGAATTCTGAAAGATAACTGAAATCGTCGAACTGAGCTCTGCTATCGTCGAGCTGAGCTCAGTGAACTGGAAAGTGCAAGCAGCAAAGAAATCGTCGATCTGAGCTCAAAGATCGTCGAACTGAGCTCAGAGATGAGGATCCAGTGCAGAGTCAAAATCGTCGACCTGAGCTCAGCGATCATCGAATGGAGTTCGACGATATTGAGAAGTTGAGCTCAGCGATCGTCGAATGGAGCTCGACGATCTGTCGAAGTTGAGCTAGACGATCGTCGACCGGAGTTCGACGAAACATCGTGCTGAGCTCGACGATTGGACTTAGTCTCCAGAAAAACTTGGTCTACAGGGCAGCTTCCAAACCTAGACTCCTGATCCCTTAGACTCAATTCTAATTGACCTATTAAGCTATACAGAAGGTCAAATACAGATTCCTAGAGACATAGTGATCCTGACCCAAATTAGTAATAGGGTGTTCCAACAATCTCCCCCTATTTGGGTTAGGATTACTATTTACAGACTTTGGAAAATCAAACAACATCATACAATCAGAAAAACATAAAAACAACAGTACCTAGACATTACAGAACCATCACAGGGATATATATATATGATATCCAGAAAGCAGTCAGAAAAACCAAGAATTGTCACCTTACAGAGTTACTCTTTCTCTTTGCCTTTTACCTTTTTGATTTCTCTGTTAGGATTTAAAGCTTCTTTGTTGGATCTAGTATCATCAGCTGCACCCAAATATGTTTGCTTTGAAGTCCTGGGAACCACTGCAGCAGGATGCAATTCCATGTATCTGTCTGCATCAAAAAATTTACTGGAGGCATATCTTTCTAATTCTTTCTGTCTTTGTTCTGACATTGTAGATATATTAGAGGTGTCTAAGCCTTTCTCTCTGGCTTTCTTTATTTGATCTAAAGCAGCCAACTCCTTCATTCTAGCAGTCCAAGCAACAGGATTCTTCTCAGGGTCCTCAAATGGAATAGGTGGCTCATACCTGTTGGAAGAAGTATCTTGAGGAGTCCTGGCAGTCACAGTTTCTTTGAGCTTATAAGGGAATGGACCAGAAGAAGTATCAGATGAAGCATGTCCTCCCCTGGAATAAGGGTGCTGCCTGGAATGCCCTTTAGAATATACTTGAGTCTCTCTTTGATTTCCCCTATATCCTCCCCTTCTAGAGTAAGAGCCCCTAGACTGGCTTTCCCTTTGATATGTTCTAGCATGGGGTTGGTAGGGAGCCTGGCTTCTAGATGGTGCTGAGCTTGCAGAGCTGCCACCTGCACCTGCATCAGGTGGAGGTGGTGGAGGAGGATGAGGGTGCTTGGACTGGGTGGAACCTTTCTCATACTTCCTTTTCTTCTTCATTGCCTTTAGCTGATTTTTAGAGAACTGCATCCAATGTTCAGTAATTGGGCAGTTGTGCAGAATATAGTAGGGAACATCATTGTCATCTCTAACTTTGGCAGGTGGAACCCTTTTCATTGCCTTACTTCTTGCCTTCCTTTTCCTTGCAATGGTGGCAGAAGAATCATTAGAGGCAGTGTTGTAGTCATCAGATTCAGAGCTTTGAGCATCATATAAAGCATCAATCCTTTTCATCAAATATTCTTTTAGTTGAACAGCAGCAGATGGGGCAGAAGTAGAAACAGAAGGAGCAACAGAGACAGATACAGCAGCAGATGTAACAACAGATACAGGAGCAGCAGTAGAAGCAACACTGGTTATTTCAGGAATTATGGCAGCAGCAGGTTCAGAAACAACAACAACATCTGCAGCAGGCTCAAAAACAACAGCCTCTGTCATCAGAGAATCCTGGGAAATGGGCTCATCAGAAACAATTTGATTTTCAGCAGCAGTTGGAACATTTTCTTCAGCAGCAGCAAGAACAATTTCAGAAGCAGATTCAGCCTTTTCTTTATCAGCAGCAGCAGCAGTCATCACTGAGAGTACAAAGGATGAAAGAATGTTGGGGTCACAGCCAGAGAAGGGCACCATTGCCTTAGACGGGTCTTCTGAGGGCTGGACAGCAATAGCTTCTGGAAGGTAGCTGTAATATGCAGTATCAAATGCAGATAGCAAAGACCTTAGGTCTATTGCTAAGACTGGAGTAGCAGCAGCAACTGGAGCAGAAGAGGCAGCAGACACAGGAGCAGCAGCAGCAGCAGCATAAAGGATGGCTTCATAGGGCATCTCCCCCTGCCTGGATGCAAATACCTCTGTATCAAGGCAAACTGCTGGTGGGGCTGCTTGAGGAAGGAGAGAAGAAAGCCTGGCAGAGAGGGCTGCCACTGACAAGTGTAGAGGAGCCAAAGATGTCTCCAAGAGAAGGGAGAGCCTGGGGGCAATGAGCTCATACAACTTGTCAGCAAGGGCTGAGAGATCTACTTGCTCAAGAAGAGGAGCAGAGGTAGAGGGTACAGGGCTGGCTGAAGAAGCTGGAGGTGGAGGGCTGAATGGTGGAATGATTGGCTCAGGAGAGGGGATTGTGGAGATGGAGGACAAAGGGAGGGATATGGAGGGAGTGAAAGTGGGTTGGTCAATGATGTGGTGGAGAAGTGCTTGGAAGGATGTTGAAGAGGATGGTAAGTCTGGAGGAGAAGAGGGGGAATCATCCATGTAGGATTCATCCAGAAGTGTGAAGGATGGTATGGATGGGGATGCGGTGACATCTGGTGGTGGATATGAGAATAATGAGTGGAAGTGGTCTACTGGTGGAGATGAAATGGTTGCTGGAGATGGAATAGAGGTTGGAGATGGGCTGGAGATTGGAATTGTGGATGGAGCTGGAGTGGTGGATGGAATAGGTAGGGTTGGACTAGGAGGAGGAGGAGAAGCAGCACTAGCAGCAGGCAGGTCTTCTGCAGGAGCAGAGACCTGGGGGGGAGTGACTCTGTGAGTCCTGGTGCCTGAAGGGGTAGTTGAAGAGGGCCTGCTGGGCTTGCTAATTTGCCTGTCCCATTTCCCAAATAGGGCACAGGTGAGTCTCTTGGAGGCATTGATGTGCACTCCAGAGGAGACCAACAGAGCAGGGCACCTTGCCTGAAGGAAAACTCCCAGAATTCTTCCAAAATTCACAAAGGTTTTGTTAATCTTTTTCTTTATCAGGTCAAAGAAGACCTCTCCCCAGTTCAAGCTTTTCCTATCTACCAGAGCTCCCATGAGGCAGAGCTGATGTCTGGAGATGGTGTCATGTGCAGAATCCTTGGCCAACAGCACCTTGCCTACAACATCAGCTAGGAACCTATATTCAACTGACAAGTTCCTCTTAAACAACTTGCTAGGGTTTCCCTCTGGATGACCCATCCTGGCAAGTATATCAGACAACTCTTCTCCAGATAGTTCAGCAGTGTCTTCACCATTTCTTAAACCAAAAACCTCTGTTAAGACTGTTGGAGTCAGAGGTACCTGTGTTCCAGCAATAGATCCAACTATGGTGTTGTTGTCAAGGTTGTGTGCAGTATACACCCATTCTTTGATTTCATCTGAGGCAAGTTTGATTCTTGTGGTCATGAGGGCAGACAAATGCTGATCTTTGAATAAACTCAGGATGTCCTGGAAGATTTGATCAGTGGTGTTGAAGGAGTCCAGATCAATGTCAAACCCTGCATCAAACTTCATTGCGGCGAGGACAGCGACTGAGACGGACATGGTACCTGCAAAAACTTAACAAACAAACCGAACAAGCGTAGAACTGTTTGGAGGGAAGAAAAATTTTTTGCAGAGAAATTGAAAGCGCAAGAGAGAACGACGGCGAAAAATGAGTTTTATATTAGGGTTCGACGCAGAATTGGAAAGATCATTGAACTCAATTCGACGATCGAGACTTCTAAAGGAATCTGAAGAGACTCCAACATCGTCGATCTCCGTTCGACGATCTGGAAAGGCGTCGAGCTCCGTTCGACGATCGTTCAGTGAACAAAATCGTCGAGCGCCATTCGACGATCGTTGACCAGAAGAGATAGTTCATACTATCTGAGGAGCGCTGAACTCCGTTCGACGATTCAGGAAATCGTCGAACTCCGTTTGACGATCGTTGGGAAAATCGTCGAGCGCAGTTCAGAGATCAGAAAATTCTAGACACTAAGGAAAATCAGAATTTTTGCCTAGTCTTGGTCAATTTTTAGCTTTCAAAATCTTGGATATTATTTAAGACTTCCTCCATCTAACATTCCTAACTGATTTAGGAAGAAAGTGTGTTTCTTTTCATCCAAGGGCTTGGTGAAAATATCTCCCCTTTGTAAATCAGTTGGGATATATTGTAGTTCAATTTTATTCTTTTCAACATTGTCCCTTAAGAAGTGATGCCTAATCTCTATGTGTTTTGTCCTACTATGGAGGACTGGATTTTGAGCTATGGAAATAGCACTAGTATTGTCACAAAAGATTTTTGACTTCTCTAAGTTGTAACCATAGTCTAGGAGTTGATTTTGAATCCACAGTATTTGTGAACAACAACTTCCTGCAGCCATATATTCAGCTTCAGCAGTTGAAGTTGACACAGATGTTTGTTTCTTGCAAAACCAAGAGACAAGTCTATCACCAAGGAACTGACAAGTTCCACTGGTGCTTTTCCTGTCAATTCTGCATCCAGCATAATCAGCATCAGAGAATCCAGTTAACTCAAATGCTGAATCTTTTGGATACCAGAGACCTAGATTTGGACAACTTTTAACATATCTAAGAATCCTCTTTACTAATGTGAGGTGTGACTCTCTAGGGCTAACTTGGAATCTAGCACATATACATGTAGCAAACATTATATCTGGTCTACTAGCTGTAAGATACAACAGAGAGCCAATCATTGCTCTATATGTTGTCTGATCAACTGGTTTCCCATGTTCATCAGCATCCAATACAGCATTGGTAGGCATGGGTGTTTTCATACAAGATGCCTCAGACATGCCAAATTTCTTAACCAGCTCATTAGCATATTTGGTTTGAGAAATAAAGATGCCTTCAGCATGTTGTTTGACTTGCAATCCTAAGAAGAAGGATAGCTCACCCATGCTACTCATCTCAAATTTAGAATGCATTAGGTTAGAAAACCTTCTGCACAATTTTGAGTCAGTAGAACCAAAAATGATATCGTCCACATAAATTTGTACTAGTAGGGTATTGGACTTATGGGTTCTAATAAAAAGAGTTTGGTCTACTCTACCCCTTATAAAACCATTTTCCAAGAGAAAGCATGCTAAGGTCTCATACCATGCTCTAGGAGCTTGCTTGAGACCATATAATGCTTTATGTAGTTTAAAAACATAATCAGGGTAAGTTGGAGAGATAAAACCTGGAGGTTGTCTGACATAGACTTCCTCTTTGATGTCTCCATTTAAGAAGGCACTCTTGACATCCATCTGATAAACCTTGAAGCCTTTGTGAGCTGCATAAGCTAGAAATATTCTGATGGCTTCCAATCTTGCAACAGGTGCAAAGGTCTGGTCGTACTCAATTCCTTCTTCTTGAGAATATCCCTGGGCAACTAGCCTTGCCTTGTTCCTTATTATTACTCCTTGATCATCCAGTTTATTTCTGAATACCCATTTTATTCCAACAATGGAATGATCCTTTGTCTTTGGCACTAGTTCCCATACTTTGTTCTCTCAAATTGATGCAACTCCTCTTGCATGGCAATGATCCAGTGTGGATCTTGCTCTGCATCTTGAATGGACTGAGGTTCAATTTGAGAAAGGAAGCAGGTGTGCAACAGGTTTTGGTTGACCTGATTTCTGGTTTGCACACCAGCTGAGAGTTCTCCAATTATTTGGGAAATTGGATGGTCTCTTGATGTTACTGAATCAACAGGGGGTGTTGATTGTTCACCAACCTGTGTTGTTGTTTCCTCTTGTGGTACAACAACTGGCTCTTCATGTTGAGCTTTAATGAGTTGAGCATTCCCTTCATCTTCACTGCTTTCATTCTCTTGAGCAACCTGCAACTTGTTCATATCTTCAACTAGAGAGTGTTCCTGCAAAGGTTCTATGGTAGAAGAAATCTTCTCCTTGAAGGACATGTTAGTTTCATCAAAAGAAACATGAACAGATTCCTCAATTTTCAAAGATGATTTATTATAGACCCTATAGGCCTTGCTGATCATGGAGTATCCCAGAAACACTCCTTCATCAGCTTTGGCTTGAAATTTTGCTAAATATTTCTTATCATTATTGTGAATATAGCAAATGCAACCAAAAATTCTGAAATAGTCAACTTTAGGTTTCTTCCCTTTGAGTAGTTCATAGGGAGTCTTTCCCTTCAGTTTATGTATCAGACTTCTGTTCAGCACATAGTTGGAGGTGTTCACTGCCTCTGCCCAAAAGGATAGAGGTAGATGAGCATCTGACAACAATGTAGTGGCAGATTCAATAAGGGTTCTATTTTTCCTTTCAGCTACCCCATTTTGTTGAGGAGTTCTAAGAGCTGAGAAAGTGTGCCTGATCCCTTCACTCTGACAGAACTCTTGCATAAGAAGAGAATCAAACTCTGTCCCATGATCACTTCTGATCAGGGCGATGTGAGTATTGAACTCAATCTTTATACATTTGAGAAACTCTGTCAGACACTTAAAGTTATCAGACTTCTTCCTTAGAAAGAACACCCAAGTGAATCTAGAGAAGTCATCTACAATTACTAAAGTATAGGATTTCCCTCCTAGGCTTTGTACTGTGATGGGTCCAAATAGATCCATGTGTAACAGATACAATATCCTAGGTGAATCACTCTTATTAAGTGACTTAAAACTGTTTTTAGTTTGCTTGCCTAATTGACAAGCCTTGCATAGTCCTTCCTTCTTGTAGGGGCCAGAAGGTAGTCCTCTAACAAGGTTGTCCTTGGATAGCCTAGCAATAGTTCTAAGGTTTAGGTGTCCTAGTCTCTTATGCCATAAAACATTTGGTCTACAAACTGAATTGAATAAACAGATATCTATAGTAGTTGAAAGAAAATCTACTAGGTAGATGTTACCTTTCCTTTTACCTGTCAACACAGTTGTGTTGTCCTCTGACTTGATTTTGCATAAGGTTTTGCTGAAGGTCACCTGGTAGCCTTCATCACATAGCTGACTGATGCTGATTAGGTTGTGCTTCAGTCCTTCCACATATGCTACCTTCTTGAAGGTTACAGAACCAATCTGGACTGCTCCATATCCTTTAGTTTGTCCAAAGTTGGAGTCACCAAAGATAACTTTGGGTCCAAGCTTGGCTCTAAAGGAATTTAGGTTGTCCTTGTTCCCTGTCATGTGCTTAGAGCACCCACTATCCAAATACCATTGCTGGTTAGATGTTGGATAGGTCTTCACCTGCACATAAAACAATTCACTTGTTTTTGACCCAGTTTACCTTGGGCCTAGGTTGATAACCTTTAAATTCAGAAATGAAAGATATCCCTGGCTGACTCTTATATCCTTCAGGATGATATCTCCTTGGAGGTATAATCCATTCAGTATAAGGGTTAAAGGTTTGGGATGATAAACCCTTGGGATTCAATTTTGACTTGCCCTTGAAAAAATTTCCAGAGCCCTGACCTCTGTTCGACGATCTTGGAGCTGCGTTCGACGATCGTGGGTCAGATCGTCGAGCTCCGTTCGACGGTCGATTATGGCTGAGGTCAGGTATATGGGATCGTCGACCTGCGTTCGACGATCTTGGCTGAGATCGTCGATCAGCGTTCGACGATTTGTCCTGAGATCGTCGAGCTGCGTTCGCCGATCGTCGATCTTCATTCGGCGATCGTCGATCTCCGTTCGACGATTTGTGCTGGACTTTAGTTTTCTGAGGCAGATCAGAATTTTTCCTGGCAACCTCTACAACTCCCTTTCCCTTGTCAGAAATGAACTTGATAGGGGTTGTTAGAATAATAGGTTGGCTGGATGAGGCACCCAAGCCCAGTGTACTGTTGAATCTTGAGTTCACTGTGCTTGTGATGTCCATCAGCTTGATGCTTCTCCCATTGAGAGATTCTTCAAGCTTCTTGGCCTCAGAGAGCTCACTCTTCAGTGAAGCTATCTGTTCCCTATAGTTCTCCAACTCCTGAGAGAGTTTGAGGTTTTCTGATTTTAAAACATTTTGTTCAGATAATTGATTTCTGAGAGAGATGATCTCTTTCTCAGACTTTAGCAGGTCTAAACATAGTGCTTTAAATTCAGATTTAAAATCTTCTGAAGTAAAATCAAAAGAGCTGATTACCTGATCTTCTTCAGGTTGAGTCTCTGAGTCTGACTCTGACTCCTCTTCCTCTGAGTTGTGTTGTGAGGCATTGATTGCCATCATGCAGAACTCCTTTTCCTCTGCATCATCCTCATCATCACTGGAGCTGGAAGAGGCTTCTGACTCCTCTTCAGTCTCACTCCAGGATTCAGCAACAAATCCTTTCCTTGTGTGCTTATTTTTGCTGGAGGAAGGTTTGCTATTTCCATTCCTTTTGGAGTCCTTCTCCTTTCTTCTTTCTTTTCTGTCCCTTCTGTCCTTGTTCTTGTTCTCTGGACAGTCAGGAACTATGTGCCCTGGTTTCCTGCAACCAAAGCAAATAATGTCTTTGTTATTGCCAATGGACTTGTCATACCTTGGCTTGTCCTGCTCCTTGTATGATCTTCTTCTGAAGTCCTTTCTGGCCATTTTATAGAATCTTTTGGCCAACAAGCTGAGAAGTTCATCATTGGCTATTCCTTTTTCTTCAGGCAGATCCTCAGTTGCCTTGAATGCTATAGTCTTCTCCTTTCTTGTGGCTGGTGAAGCAGCCTTCTGTTCTTCTTCTCTGTTCTTGATGAGTAGCTCATAAGATTTGAGCTTACCCAACAAGGCTTCAGTGGTGATCTCATTCAGACTTCTGGCATCTTTAATTGGCCAGATTCTTGAATCCCAAGTGCTGGGGAAGCACATTAGGATCTTGTCATTAAGTTCTGTCAGTGAGATCTCTTTGTCTAATGTCCTCAGTTCACTGACAATTAGACTCAGTCTGTTGTACATGTCTCCCACTGACTCAGTTTCTCCCTTCTTGAAGTTCTCATATTGGGAGATGAGATGGGATCTTCTGTCCTTTCTCTCATCAGCTGAGCCTGAAACTATTTCTGAGAGCTTGTCCCAGATCTCCTTGGCTGAATTACATTCAGCTACCTTTTGAAAAATGTCATCTGACATTGTCTGAGCTAGAATGTTCATTGCCTTGGCATCAGCTACTTTCCACTTTTTGATGTCAGCATCTGTTCCTGATGGAGGTGGAACAGCATTTGTGCTTGTGCCCTCTGGAGGTCTTGGACACACTGTCAAAACAGAATTAAAAATATCTTCGTCAATAGAGTTCATGTAGAGTCTAATCCTTGCTTTCCAAAGTGCAAACTTTGACAGATTGCACACTGGAGGTCTGGTGCTAGCATAATCTTTGTTTTGGGCCATGATTTGTGCAAACTAAATCTAATAATAAGATACAAAAGAAGGATCTAGTTTGGGATATTTGGGGTTCAGGTGTTAGCCTGTACAACCAAACAGATATGGTATGTTTAACCAACCTGGCTTTGATACCAATTGAAAGGGGAAACTAGATCAGATATACTCTAGAGGGGGGTGAATAGAGTATATGGTGCTTTTTAAAACACAAAGAAAAACTTTTGCAAAGCTTTACAACAATTGTTGTAATGAGTGTAAGCAGGGAAGCAGAAATAAAGCTAATCACAAAACTAAGCTATGCAGAAACTAAGCACAAGAAAATCTAGGCCAGAAACAAAAAGAAAACATGCAGAACCAGATGACACAAGGAATTATAGTGGTTCCCCAAACTTGGGTACATCCACTCTTCTACCACCCTAGGTAGGAATCTACTGCAGGATGAGTTGATCAGGTGTCCTGGGCACCAATGAGCTTTTGATAAGGTGCTCAAAAACCAAAATAGATTTTTTGATCAGGTGTCTTGCCACCAATGAGCTTTTGACAAGGTGCTCAAAAACCAGATTCAAACTTTTGAAGGGAGTTTGAAAAACCCTTTACAGAGTGGGGGTGAGAGAGTTATGGCAGTCTTCTCTTTCTCAATCAACTGAGAAGACTATGTGGATTGATGTCAAAGCTCCCCCTGAATCCTTGAAATCTTCAGGAAGAAGAGCTTTGCTGAGGGTGATAGGCCTTCAAAGGTAGAACTCCAGCAAGAGATGATTTCAGTAATGACTGAAATGTTGAGTGTCTGGAGTCTTGAAATGATGTTGGCCTTGAACACTTTAAGAGCTGAAGAGATCTGAAGATTTTTGAAAGCTTGATCTCTCTGATGAGTGTTCTTCAGAATTCTTGTTGACAGAATATTTTCAAAGAGTCTTTGTATACTGAGTTGTGTCCTATTCTTGTCAACCTCTCTTTTTGTTCTTATCTATTCTCTATCTTGATTCAAAAGCATTCTGTCTTTTATTCTCTGTGTCTGAATAGAATATCACTCTGTCAAAGATAGCCGTTGGTCTACATTGATTACAGCCTTAATTGCATAATTTGTTCTGAAGGAAAGTCCACTGAATTGTTCCTTGAAAAATCCCTTGAAACTTGCTCCAGAAGTAAATGAAAACGGCTGGCAGATCTTCTGAATTAAATGCAGAATAACTTCTATCTGATTTAAATTTGAATTCTGAAAGATAACTGAAATCGTCGAACTGAGCTCTGCTATCGTCGAGCTGAGCTCAGCGAACTGGAAAGTGCAAGCAGCAAAGAAATCGTCGATCTGAGCTCAAAGATCGTCGAACTGAGCTCAGAGATGAGGATCCAGTGCAGAGTCAAAATCGTCGACCTGAGCTCAGCGATCGTCGAATGGAGTTCGACGATATTGAGAAGTTGAGCTCAGCGATCGTCGAATGGAGCTCGACGATCTGTCGAAGTTGAGCTAGACGATCGTCGACCGGAGTTCGACGAAACGTCGTGCTGAGCTCGACGATTGGACTTAGTCTCCAGAAAAACTTGGTCTACAGGGCAGCTTCCAAACCTAGACTCCTGATCCCTTAGACTCAATTCTAATTGACCTATTAAGCTATACAGAAGGTCAAACACAGATTCCTAGAGACATAGTGATCCTGACCCAAATTAGTAATAGGGTGTTCCAACATAACAGCTCTTTCAATTGGTATCAGAGCAGGTTCCTTTGGTTGTACAAGCTAACCCTTGAACCAAAGATCCTTTGTTAGATCCATTTTTTTTTTATTTCCATTTAGATTTATATACACAGCTATGGAACAAAATAAGGACTATGCAAGCACCACTCCTCCAGTTTGCAACCTAAATAGGTTTGCCATCTGGAAGGCAAGAATCAAATTGTACATGAACTCTATTGATGAAGATATCAACAATTCCATCTTGGCAGGTCCTCCTCAAACCACTGTATCTACCTCTACAATAACATCTTCAAGCACAAATGCAGTTCCACCAACTGAGTGGACTGAGGCTCAGAAGAAGGCCAAGGTTGCTTATGCCAAGGCAATGAACATACTAGCACAGACTATGTCAGATGAGATCTTCCAGAAGGTTATTGAATGCACTTCAGCCAAAGCAATTTGGGATTCACTCAACCAAATGGTTGCTGGCTCGACAGATGAGAGGAAAGATAGAAGATCAAACCTCGTCACACAATATGAAAACTTCAAAAAGTATGAAGTAGAAACAGTTGAAGTGATGTACAACAGGCTTAGCTCCATCATCAGTGAGCTAAGGACCTTAGATAAAGAAATCACCTTGACTGAAGTAAATGACAAGATCCTTATGTGCTTCCCAAGCTTATGGGATTCAAGGATCTGGCCCATCAAGGAGGCCAGAAGCATAAATGAGATCTCCACTGAATCTCTTTTAGGCAAGTTAAAGTCCTATGAACAGCTGATCAAGTCCAGGGAGGCAACTGAGCAAAGAACACCTCCTCCAGCTAGAAAAGAACAAAGTATAGCATTCAAAGCTACAGATGAGATAGAGACTCCCTCAACAAATGAAGAACTGATGAGTTTATTTGGCAAAAGATTCTACAAAATGGTAAGAAAAGATTTCAGGAGGAAGTCATCAAGGCAGGATGACAAGCCTAGATATGATAAGACAACAACCAAAGAAGTTGTGTGTTTTGGATGCAGGAAGCCTAGGCACTTCATCTCTGAGTGTCCAGAGAATCAGAAGAAAGACCAGACAAGAGAGAAATATAACAGGAAACAACACAATAGCAGACCTTCTTTCAGCAAATACAAGAAGAAGGAGAAGGGTTTTGTGGCTGAAACCTGGTGTGAGACTAAAGAAGAATCAACATCTTCTAGCTCCAGTGAAGATGAGGAAGAGGCAAGGGCCAAGGAGGATTGCCTCATGGCAATTGATGCTTCCAGGAGCCATTCAGAAGAAGAGGACTCAGACAATGAAGCAGTTTCAGATTCTGAAACTGAAAAGGTATTGTCTTCTTTTGATTACAGTTCTGATTCCTTTAAATTTGAATTTAAAACAATGTCTATAGATTTGATTAATTCAGAAAAGGATATTAAAACACTTAGGGAGAAACTAGCAATTTTAGAAAATGTAAACTTTGAAAATAATAGATTAAAAGATGAATTGTGTTTAGCCAATGAACAAATCATAATGTTGAAGACTGAGCTTAGTGAGGCTAAACAACTTGAGGAAACTCTTAATGGAAGAAGCCTCAAGCAGATGGACATCACAAGCACTGTTAATGCCAGACTTAATGGCAAACTAGGCTTGGGTGCTTCATCAACTTTGCCCCCTATTCTCAAGAAGAACATCCTGACTATCTACATCAAATTTGTCTCTTCTAAGGGGAAAGAAAAGATAAACAATAAAAAAACAACAGAAAATATTCCCAAATTAATAGGTCAGAAAACCAAAAATCAGAAAACTATTAAAAATAAGGTTTAGTAGAATTCATCGAACTTAAATCGACGAAATGCAGCCAGTTCGTCGAACCCCACTCGACAAACGCTGAACGCAAACTATAGTTATAATTATTCGTCTAACTACGATCAGCGAACTCTGTATGGTTTGTCGAGTATAGGTCGACGAAAGTTGGGCACAGAAAATGAATACATTCATTCTTTGGGCAGAGATCGACGATCTCAACCCAATTCGCCAAACTCTGGTCGACGAACTCACAGAAATTCGTCGAACCTAGAAAGACTTAACCAAAACTTAATTATAATAGAAACTTAAAAAATTCCAGGAATGCTTTTAATACACTAGCTAATTGGGTCATACCACCTAGGAGATATCACCCTCTAGGATATAAATCCCAACCAGAATATTCTATTATTTCCAACTTTTCATACCAGCAAAACAAAGGACCCATGTTAACCTGGGTCAAGAACAATTAATTGTTTTCACTGCAGGTGAAGAGCTGTCCAGGAGTGAATCAACCTTGGTACCTAGATAGTGGGTGCTCCAAACATATGTCAGGCAGCAAGGACAATTTAACTAATTATAAGTCCAATCCAGGACCAAAGGATATCTTTGGGGGTTCCAAATGTGGCCAGTTAGAAGGCTATGGAGCAGTGAAGATTGGAGCTGTCACATTTACGAAGGTAACATATGTCAGAGGACTCAAGCATAACCTCATCTCCATAAGTCAGTTATGTGATGAAGGTTATCAGGTACACTTTAACTCTTCCTCTTGCATTATTTCTAATAAGGAAAATCAAATAGTTTTAATTGGAAATAGACAAGGCAACATATATTTAGTTGATTTTCTATCTTCCAATTCTGATATCTGCTTACTTAACTTAATTAGTAACAATAATGACTTATGGCATAAAAGACTAGGTTATGTTAATATGAAAAACATTGCTAGGCTATCTAAAGATAACCTTGTTAGAGGTCTACCTTCAGGTCCCTACAAGAAGGAAGGTCTCTGCAGGGCTTGTCAACTAGGCAAGCAAACTAAATCTAGTTTTAAATCGGTAAATAAAAGTGATTCACCTAGGATTTTGTATTTGCTACATATGGATCTCTTTGGACCCATTACTGTATAAGGCCTTGGAGGGAAATCCTACACCTTGGTTATTGTGGATGACTTCTCCAGGTTCACTTGTGTATCCTTTCTGAGATCTAAGTCAGATACCTTCAAGGTTCTTACAGATTTTCTCAGGACCATACAGATCGAGTTCTCTACTCATGTTGAATTGATCAGAAGTGATCATGACACAGAGTTTGAGTCTCTTCTTATGCATGAGTTCTGTGAGAAGGAAGGTATCAGGCATTGCTTCTCAGCTCCTACAACTTCTCAATAAAATGGGGTAGCTGAAAGGAAAAATAGGACACTCATTGAAGCTGCAGGTACATTGCTTGCAGATGCTTACATGCCCCTAACCTTTTGAGCAGAGGCTGTGAGCATAGTAAATTATGTCCTGAACAGGAGTTTAATTCATAAACTAAAAAATAGGACTCCCTATGAATTACTTAAAGAGAAGAAACCTAAAATCAACTATTTTAAAGTATTTGGATGTATTTGTTATATTCACAACAACAACAAAAGATACATTAGAAAGTTTGAGGCTAAGGCTGAAGTGGGAGTTTTTCTAGGATATTCCCAAGTAAGCAAAGTCTATAGGGTTCTTAATAAATCATCATTAAATATTAAAGATTCCATTCATGTTTGTTTGATGAAACTAACATGTCTTGCAAGGAGAAAGAGATTTCTACAAATAGCCCTTTGCAGGTACCTCACTTGTGTGAGAGTTTGGATGGACTAAACCTTACCCAAGAGGTTCTAACACATCATTCTCCACAAGTCATTGAAGAAAGTGAAGATGAAGGCACTGAAGGACTTGACCTTCCTCCAACAGCAAACACAATTCCATAAGAGGAATTCATCCAAGATGTTGTTGCACAACAAAATCCACCCACTGATCTAGTCACACTTAAGGATCACCCCAGATCTCAAGTGATTGGAGACATCAACTCAACCAAGACTTGATGCATGCTTGTTTTCTCTATCATGTTGAACCTCTTTCCATCCATGATGCTGACCAAGATCACCACTGGATCATTGCAATGCAGGAGGAATTAAATCAATTTGAGAGATGTAGAGTTTGAGATTTGGTTCGAAGACCCCCAAGATTATCCAGTCATTGGAACCAAATGGGTATACAGAAACAAACTGGATGCCCAAGGAGTGATTGTGAGGAACAAGGCTAGGCTTGTTGCTCAAGGTTATAGGCAAGAGGAAGGGATTGACTATTACCAAACATTTGCAACATTTGCAAGGTTGGAGGCCATCAGAATTTTTCTAGCCTATGCAACATTCAAAAAATTCAAGGTATATCAGATGGATGTGAATAGTGCATTTCTCAATGGAGTACTTAAAGAAGAGGTTTATGTTGAACAACCTCCAGGTTTTGTCTCTCCAACTCACCATTATCATGTTTTCAAATTGCATAAAAATCTTTATGGTCTCAAGCAAGCTACAAGAGCTTGGTTTGAAACCCTAGCTAGCTTTTTGATATAGCATAAATTCATTAGAGACATTGTAGATAGAAAACGTTTCACTAGACATCATAAGGACCAAATACTGTTAGTACAAATATATGTGGATGACATTATATTTGAGTCTACTGATTCCAAATTATACAAGAGGTTCTCTGACCTCATGCATTCAAAATTTGAAATGAGTAGCATGGGTGAGCTTTCCTACTTCCTTGTTCTCCAAGTGAAGCAGTTGCCTGATGGAATCTTCATATCTCAAGCTAAGTATGCTAAAGAGCTTATAAAGAAGTTATGGTTGATGCTTCAACAAAGAAAACACCCATGGCTACAAATGTTGTAGTAGACTATGATGCACATGGGAAACCTGTGGATCAGAAATTATATAGGAGCATTGTTGGGTCCCTACTATATCTTACAGCAAGCAGGCCTGATATTATATTTGCCACATGCCTTTGTGCTAGGTTCTAAGTGAACCCAAAAGAATCTCATCTAAATTTCTTAAAAAGGATTTTTGAGATATATAAAGAGTTGTCCCAGTGTAGGCCTATGGTATCCAGCTGAGTCAGAATTTGATTTAACTGGATTTTCAGATGCTGACTTTGCTGGATGAAGGGTTGATAGAAAAAGCACCTCAGGGACTTCTCAGTTCCTTAGTATGAGGTTGGTATCTTGGTTTTGTATGGAACAGTTATCTGTGTCTACCTCAACTGCTGAGGCTGAGTATATTACAGCTGGCAGCTGTTGTTCCCAGATGCTGTGGATTCAAAATAAATTACTAGACTATGGTCTCAACTTAAATAATTCAACTCTATTTTGTGATAACACAAGTGCTATTGCAATAGCACAAAATCCAGTCCATCACAGTAGGACAAAGCATATAGACATTAGACATCATTTCATTAGAGAGTTTGTGGATAGAAACAAAATTAATCTTGTCTATATCTACACTGATTTACAAAGAGCTGATATATTCACCAAACCTTTGGATGGGAGAAATCACACATTCTTTATAAATCAACTTGGAATGATTAATGGAGAAGATTTGGTTTAGTTTCTGTCTGCACTCAACGAATTTTCCAGAGTTTGTCGAACGGGTCTCGACGAACTAGGGAAAGTTCGGGAGATATTCGTCGAACGGAGGTCGACGAACTCTCCGAGAGTGAAGTTGTTTTCGTCGAACGGAGATCGACGAATCCACTTTAGAAAACTTTCGTCGAACGGAGCTCGAAGAAATGTCTTCAACTCTTCCAGCTGAGCTCGACGAATTATTTCACTATCAATTATTTCATCGATCTCAGGTCGAAGAACTTCTTATTTTTCGTGAAACGGAGTTTGTCGATTCATATTCCAGAAAATCTTATAACTAGGTTTTCTTCGACCTCCGTCCTGTGCTTTCTATTCCCTTTGCACTTGATCGCCGTTTCTCTCTTTCGCAGGTGATTTCATGGCGATTCAGGACGGAGCCCTAGCCGCTATGAACTTTGACACAGGATTTGATGTCGACTTCGACTTATTTCATCACTCGGATCCAATTTTTCTGAACATTCTGACTCTACTGGAAGAACAGAATTTGAAAAACCTGATGACAACAAGAAAAAAGCTGGCTGGAACAGAAATTAGAGAATGGGTCTATACTTCATCTACATCAGAGGAAAACACCATGACAGGAACAATCGCGGGTAATGCTGTTTCTTTGACTCCTGCAGTTTTAAAGGACACACAAGAGTCACCATGTACTAATACAGACAAACCCACCAGTTTTTTCCTTGGCCAAGTGAGAACCACACTTGCCGAGTCAACGTATCAACGTCGGTGTAATCGACCATCTAATACCGAAGACCCACCACCTTTATGTACATGCAATTATAATAAATATGAATCTCTGAGCGATCGGCTCCCTGGACTAACCCGTCCGTCACAACAACCTTTCGAGCCACTGGCTCCCTGGACTAACTAGTCCGTACCTACCACCGCCGAGCCTACCGCTCGTGAGTCTAAACCAAACTAGCCTCCCGTGACTATGAGGTGAGTGAAAGTGAAGTACTTAGAATTAATCTTGCACTAATAGTTTAGGGTTAACCTTGGACTGCCTAGGGCATTCCTTGTGAAGGGCTCTCAAGGGAACTTGGAACTATGATGGGTTGAATCCCAAAGCTCCCTTTTGCAAGGTACTTCTTATTGTTGGTAACTACCCATGTCCAAACCCTCTTAGCATTACACTTGAACTAACCCTAAGTGTATTTAGACTTTCTCCAAGGGAAAGACGATCCATTGTCGATCCCGAGCACAACTTTGCCCCTAGTCAACCCGACTCTCATAGCTTGACTTCCATTGGTGACCTCATTCATACTCAACCAGATTAGTTGCACAAACTATCCCTTTATCCTATACCAAGGTTCATATGATTCCTTAATTCTACAGTTTTTACTATGTGCAGACCTAATGAGCTACCTGGCGTGCATAAATCCTCCAAATATTCATTCAAATGATCTAAGATTATTACTGGGGGGTCAATCATGATATTTTAAGATTAAATCCAGAAGATAATATTTTTTCCTAATTTATTTGACATTTATTATATTTTTTGCAAAATCAGGCCACATAGGCTTTTGAACACCAAGTATAATTTCCTGACAAGATGTACCCTCAACAAAATTATGACAAGTGTATATCATCAAAATAAAAGTTCATATTGAAATTCACAATTTTGCAAAAACGTTTTGACTTCTAAACAAATTATTGATTAATTATCCACAAACATAAGGTAAAGCAGAAAATATTAGAACTAATCATCCAAAACTTATGGGAAAATTACCAGATGTTAAAATTGACCACAAAAGTCTACTGACCAAAAATAATAATTTTCTAAACAACTTTTGTCATATAAATAAATAATTTAAAAATATTCAACATTAAGCACCTTGTGAAGCGTCCTGTATGAAAACTATTCCAATAATTTTATAAAAATTCACAAAGCATAATGAAGTCTTAGAATGTCTTCAAACCAAGTTTAATAAATTTTCAATGGATAATTAACTCTTAAATAATTATCTTATAATCAAGGAAAATATAGGATTTGTGAATGAAGTACTATAAATATTAATACAAAATTTATACAACAATTTTCAGAAATTAATAACAACTATATAAGATCACTGCCTAAGTTTCATGAACATCCAAAATCATATAATCATTCAATAAAATTATGAGTAGAAGTATCCTAATTGGTCCTAAATTATTTCAGAGGGGTTAAATGTACGACCCAAAATTTTTTTGCTAGGCTATCGGGTCTTACGCCCAAAACCGCCATTTTGCGCTGACACCGACACTCGGGAGTGTTAACCCTTCAGTCTGCATCATCCTACAAGATGTCAAAACCCCGCTTTTCAACACTCGCGGACTCAATTGGGCAGTCCGCCCAGTCCGGCAAAGTAACCAATCGGCCACCAAGGATGGCCCCCCAGCAGCGGACTCAAGGATCTGTTCGCTCAGTCTGCCCAGGCCGCCGTCCTCCAGGAGGATCGCGCCTAGCAGCATACGGAAGCTCCAGCCCGCGAGCCCAGTCCGCCCCTTTAGCACGGAGTGGTGTGTTCTTTCTTTTGGCTTCCTGTCACCGCTGCCCGGTTCTCCAGTACCCCGGGCAGCCGGTTATTTTTAGCCCTGCCCGTTTGGGCAGGCCCCCTATCCTATAAATATGGGGGAGGTGGTGCACCCAAGGCATGCTGACTCGGACCTAGGATCCTACTTGTTAAAGGCTGCAGACTCGAATCGTGTGCCTTGCAGACTCCTCCTCGCTCTGCTCTTGTCAACCTTTTCCTTTCACTTGTAACCGAATCTTTCTTCAATCAAGGGAAAGCCCGTCGTAAGAGAGGCATTCAGGCCGTGACGGGCGAAGTCTGTTATTGTCGTGGCTCACGGCCCTGCTGTTCTTCCTACCCTCATCCGCTTAGTAGATTACTACTCGCAGTGTCTCTATTCCCCGGCGTTCGAACCGTTAGCTAGTGGTGCTCGACCCCCCTGTTTTTTCGTGCATCAACAGTTAACACGCGACCTTCAGATTCGAGTAGTGTTTTGAATTCAGCGGACGGAGATGTCAGACCGCAGAGCCCGCTCTTCAGACCGCTCCAGTTCTTTAGAGGACTCTCTTTGGGTCGCAATTGAGCAAGCTCGCCTTAAGGCCGAGCAGTCCCGCCGGCAGACCGACCAGCGTCTCGAAGCAATCAGCCAAACCCTGCTCGCGCTAGCCCAGCGGCTTGCTCCTTAGGCCGCTGCAGATCCAGCGGACTCGCCAGTCCGCCAGACTCCAGATCGCCGAACTCCTCTTCGGCAGTCGCCAGACACTCCTCAGAACCCTGCTCAGTCCGCTGCCCGTCTGCGCCCTCAGGAGGAGCAGTTTGCTTTCAGGAATTTCTTCAGAGAAGCTGCCAGGGGCACTCCTGCCTGCCAGCTTCATTTTGCTGACCGCCAGTCCGCCGAGCCCGCGGACTCCCCGGCTTCAGTCCGCCCCTTCTACCCCGCAGAGTTCGAGACCCCGTCTCCCTTCGTTGATCGAATCCAATGGGAATCGGCTCTGAACAACTTCAGGGAGCCTCGCATCCCATTCTATTCAGGAGGGACTGATCCAGTCTTTCACCTCCAAGCATTTGAGGGGGAATTTGCTTTGAGATGCCTCTCAGATGCAATCAAGTGTAAACTCCTGGTTACCACTCTCGAAGGACAGGCGAGAGAGTGGTTCTATGAGCTGCCTTCGGGCACAATCTCTTCTTTCGCAGAGCTTCGCAGCCAGTTGTTGCTGAGGTTTGCTACCTCGAGAAAGAGGAAGAATGGGCCAGCTGCCCTATTTGAAATCAAACAAAGGGACAATGAATCAGTGGCGCGATTCGTTGATCGCTTTCAGAGAGAGATCCAGGGGGTAAGGAATGTGAACCCCGATTATTAGAAGGTCGCCTTAATCCATGGCCTTCGGGAAGGCCCCCTGAAGTTTAAAGCAACAACCAAGGCACCTGAGACTTATCAAGAGTTGATCGCCATGGTTAACCGTTTCATTGAAGGATAAAATGCCAATCCAACCTATGTCTCATCCATGAAAGCTAAGGATGAAGGAAGGGATGCCTCCGATTCTTCCTCTCGTAGCAAGCCCCCTCGCCCAGACTTCCAGCCTCCATCTCAAAGAGGCAGGAACTTCCACTATAAGAAACCTTTCCTTGGCCATCAATAGTTTCACGAGCAGAGACTGCCATTGGTCGCCACTCCTACCGTTCCATTGCAAGCTCTTCCCATCCTCTAGCAGGTAGCCTTGCCTGCTCCAATCCAATCTGATGCAAGCCCCATGGAGGACGATGTAGATCTGGACCATGACAAAGTCATCCAGATCTTGCAAAGGAGATCAGAACAAAAGAGGCAAGAGCCTCAGAAAGTGTGGAGGCCAAGGAATAATGCACAATATTGCCCGTTCCACAAAGAAAAGGGCCACTTGACCGAGGACTGCAAGGCCCCTCGCATGCTGATAGAGAAGCTGCTCGCCGAGGGCAAGATTGAATTGGCCAAGAAGGATTCCTCTTCTTCGAAGCCATCCACATCAAAGGGCAAAGAAGTAGCTGAAGCATACCGGGAGTGTGTGGATGTAGAGGACGAAGGCCATCTGGGGCCGATCAACGTCCCGGTGGAATGCTTCGATGCAAATGATGAAGGGGTTCTGGGACGCCTCTTTTTTATCCATGGTGGAGCAGGGACCGAGTCTACTCGGAAATCGTCAATTTCAAGGTTACCCGGGCAGAGGTGGCCTCTTCTTCTTCCGTTGCTCCTCCAAGTGAGGTTGTCACCTTTGGTCCAGCAGATCTACCCCAAACAGCCAATCCGTTTGATGACGTAGTTGTAATTCAGGCTATGATTGGGGACTTTACAGTTGATAGAATTCTTGTTGACACAGGCAGCTCGGTCAACCTCCTGTTCAAGCCTACTTTTGAGGTCCTGAGGACCGGAAAGCCTCTGCTTTCCACTGAGGGGCCACTCTATGGTTTCTCGGGAGAGAGAAAAGAGGTGGAAGGTAGCGTCATCCTGCCCGTGAAGCTTGGAGGGGAAACTAAGCAAGTGCAATTCATAGTGGTTGACGCCCCCAGCAGCTACCATGCCATCTTTGGCAGGCGCCTGTTAAATAAATATGAAGCGGTGGTTTCCACTTACCACCTTGCCATCAAGTTCTTTGCAGATGGAAGGATGTGCCGGGTCAGGAGTGACCTAAGAAGAGCAAGGGAGTGCTACGTCCGCACTGTCAACATGGTTGAAGCTAGCCCTTCCCTTGCTCCAGCAGCAGCTGCAGAAGCCTCTCCCAGTTCAGAAGCTGCTGCTGATGAAGGTGCTCACCTGGAACCTGCCTAGGGGACGCAAGGAGTCCCCATTGCTGAGGGGGAGGAGAGGAAGCTCTCCATCAACTCGGAGTTGCCTGAAGATCAAAAGGCCGAGCTGATTTCCTGCTTGCTGAATAACCTGGATGTCTTTGCCTGGTCAGCAGAAGACATGCCAGGAGTGGATCCTGATGTTGCGTGCCACCACTTGAATGTTGATCCTGGCTGCAAGCCTATCCAACAAAAGAAGAGGGACGTAGCTACAAAGCTTGCAGAGCCAATAAGGGAGGAGGTTGCGAAGCTCCTCAAGGCTAATTTTGTTAAAGAAGTTCAATATCCCACCTAGATATCAAACGTTGTAATGGTTAAAAAGCCAGGGGGAAAATGACGAATGTGTGTAGATTTTACCAAACTTAATAAAGCATGCCCTAAAGATTGCTACCCCTTATCTCGGATAGATTATTTAGTTGATTCCGCGGTAGGGTACTCTTACATGAGTTTTTTAATGCGTTTTCTGGTTATCACCAGATAAGAATGCATAAGCCTGACGTTCCTCACACGTCGTTCATTACTAATGATGGTTGCTATTGCTACCTTGTGATGCCCTTTGGGCTTAAAAATGCCGGTGCAACCTACCAACGGATGATGGACCGTGTGTTTAACCATCAGAAGGGAAGGAACCTAGAAGTGTATGTAGACGATCTCTTGATTAAGAGTAAGTCATTTTCGCTGCACTTGCTAGATCTAGTAGAGACGTTTGCTACTCTGCGTAGATACAAAATGAAGCTTAACCCTTTGAAATGCACGTTTGGGGCGAGTAGGGGGAAGTTTCTTGGTCATCTCCTTACTCCGGAAGGACTTGCCCCCAATCTTGATAAAGTGAAAGCCATTCTTGACATGCCTACCCCTCGTTCACCCAAGGAAGTTCAGCAGTTAGGGGGAGGGCTGGCAGGTCTTGCAAGATTTCTCTCTCGGGTTGGAGATAGGAGTGCTCGCTTCTTCAAAACTCTCCGAGGAGCATCCAAGTTTGAGTGGACGGAAGAATGCTCCCAAGCTTTTGAGCAGTTGAAGATGCAACTGACCTCAGCACCCCTGCTTCAGAGTCCCCGGCCAGGAGAGATTCTTTTCTTATACCTAGGGGTTGGCCCTAAGGCCGTCGACTCCGTTCTTCTTCGGGAAGAGAGTAGGAAGAAATTCCCAATTTACTATGTTAGCCATATCCTGAAGAGTGCTAAGACATGGTATCCGATTTTGGAGAAGTTAGCCTTGGCACTGGTCATGTCAGCTCGCAGGCTCCATCCGTACTTTCAAGCACATTCAATTCAAGTCGTCACCGATCAGCCTTTGAAGGGTGTGTTGGAAAAACCAGAGCATTCTGGCAGACTAGCTAAGTGGGCAATAGAGTTGAGTGAATTTGAAATCTCTTATGTGCCCAAGACAGCCATTAAAGCTCAAGTCCTAGCAGACTTCTTAATCGACATGCCAGAGTCCAGTTCTGATCGAGCAGAAAGGTCACCTCTGGCTTGGACCATCTACGTTGATGGTGCCTCAGGCAGAAGTTCTTCTGGAGTAGGAGTGCTTCTCATTAATCCAAACGGTGTCAAATTGGAGCAGGCCATCAAATTTTACTTTCCAGAAACCAGTAATCAGGCCGAGTATGAATCTTTGCTAGCAGGCTTGAGGCTTGCAAGGGAACTAGGAATCGATCATGTTCATATCAAAACCGATTCTCTGGTAATGGCATCACAAGTCCTCGGTAACTACGAAACAAGAGAGCCGATCTTGAAGAAATATCTTGCTCTTGTGAAGATAGAAGTCGGCAGGTTCAAGAGCTTTACCATCGAGCACATCCCCAGAACAGAGAATGAGGAGGCAGATTTTCTTTCCAAGTATAGGATGCCTTCAGGAGGAACAACTTCCGAGCTCTTCCGCCCGGCAGTGGTGGAAGAAGATTTGATGCAAGTGGATCAACGCACCTCCTGGATGGACCCATTCATTCTCTATCTGTCAACGGGAGATTATCACCATTCAGTCAAAGATAAGAAAAAGTTCAGAATAAAGGTAGCTCACTACTTCTTAGTGGCAGGAATCCTCTACAGAAGAACCTTCCTCTCTACCATGGCCCGGTGTGTTTCAGAAGAAGAAGCTCCCCTTGTTTTGCAAGAAGTTCATTCAAGAGAGTGTGGAAGCCACTCGGGAGCAAGAACCCTGGAAAGACGGATCCTGCGGCAGGGTTATTTCTGGCCCACTATGAAGAGAGACTCTGAGGTCTATGCAAGAAAGTGCGTTCAATGCCAGAAGTTCGCTCCACTTCAACTCCAAGCAGCTCAGTCACTCAGATCGATCGCAACTCCTTGGCCCATTGCATTTTGGGGGATGGACCTCATTGGTCCTTTTCCCATGGCAAGCGGGCAATGGCATTTCATCATCGTAATGATCAACTACTTCAGCAAGTGGATCGAAGCCAAGGCATTGGCGAAGATAACTACTCAAGTCGTCAAGAACTTTATTTGGGGAGAGATTGTCTGTCGGCATGGGATACCTATGGCTATAATCACTGATAATGGGCCATAATTCAACAACTCAGAGATGATAGATTTTTGCAAGCAGATCGGAACAGAGCTGCGGTTTGCATCAGTTCATCATCCCAGAAGCAATGGCCAAGTTGAAGCAGCCAACAAGCAGATCCTATATTTGCTCAAAAAGAAAGTGCAGAATCTCAAGGGCAGCTGGGCTGATCAGCTTCCATCAGTCCTCTGGTCCCTTAGGACAACGCCATCATCCGCAACTGGGGAGACTCCATTAAAACTCTCTCATGGCTCAGAGGCACTCATTCCAGTTGAGTTTGAAGTCCCGTCACCTAGAGTTCTGCTTACAAGAGAAGGCGTTGAGGACTGGCTTGAGTTGAATAGTGAAGAGATGAGGTTCAGCCTGGAACACATCGAGGCAATCAGAGATCAAGAAGCCATAAGACAGGAGGAGGTCAAAAGAAGGATGGCCCGCTACTTTGATCAAAACGTAAGGATCAAACACTTCCAAGTGGGAGATCTAGTTCTAAAGAAGATTGATGCCGCTGCAAGAGCTAGTTTAGTTGGAAAGCTTAATCCAAATTTGGTCGGCCCTTTCGTTATCAAAGAAGCGTTAAAAAGCGGCGCTTACCGCTTGCAGACATACGAAGGAGAGGATATGCCACATACATGGAGCGGGGATGATCTCAAACGGTTTTATTCTTGAACCTCTTTTTTCTACTTTGTATATCCTCTTCAAGAGCCATTATGAATAGAAACTGCTTGCTAATGCTTCTTCAAGTGTTTTGTCTATGTAACAATAATAGATGAAACGCTAAGAAAGATTTCAAAAATGGTTCTGCCCTTGAACTCTCCTTTCTTTCTTATGCTTCCTTTGCAAATACATTCTATTAATCAAAGGATTCATACTGACACTTTTTCTAGTGTTCTCTCTTTCTTCCCGAAGACCTATAACGGTTCCCTGACACCAAGAGACATCGCCGAGTTCAGCTAGACCTCCCCTAAAGCTGTTGTCATTAGCGTAACACCACGAAGACCACGTGTTGTGAGGAGATTTCGCACCGTGTAGTGGGAGCTTGCAGGCTCTAGTGCGGTAGGATTATGAACTTCGGATCCCGGCTATTACCTGTCCCCACCTCTGCATTATGGAGGGCAGTGTGGGTGTAGAGCTCTACCATGCCTCATTTGGGATATCGTTACAACTTTGATGATCTGGTGAGGAAAGCAATGCCAGGCGCACCTGCCCACCGATCATCTTAGCCTGTAACCCCCGAACACTCCATGGTACCCTCAAGCAGTGCTTGCAGGAGATCCACAACTTAAGCTGTACTCCAGGCAAGAGGGCAGGGAACCGTTCCGCCGAGTATCTTGCTTTTCGCAGGGAATCTTCCTGGTGCGGACTGGTTTTATTTATCCGCATAGTCCGCCAGTTTTATTTGGGTTGATCATATAGCATGCGGCCTGGTGAGGAAAGCAATGCCATGGCACCTGCCCACCTGGTCGCAAGCTGGAGATCATTTCTTCTGTTTGCTGCAGACTGGCTTTATCTATCCGCGCAGTCCGCCAGTTTCCTTGGGTTGATTTTATAGCTTGTGACCTGGTGAGGAAAGCAATGCCATGTGCACCTGCCCACCTGGTCGCAAGCTATAAGTCATTTCTATCTTGGGCGGACTGGTTTTCTGTATCTGCTCAGTCCGACGGTTTCCTTGAGACCGCAAGCTATAGATTATTTCTGTTGGCATATATACGAACTGCGAAATTATATTAGCTAAGTCTGCCGAATGGTTTCCATATATTATCACTTGATAAGTTAATAAAGAGAATTGCGGACTGCTACTAGAACTCAATGAAGTCCACCTGACATTATTATCAGCTAGGCTATTTTCGTTTTCATTTTTTAAGGCGGACATTGAATGGATTGATAAGTTGAATTCTCTAATCAGCAAGACTTGTTATAAATGATCTTAGTATTGCGCGGACTACAATTGGAACTCAACGGAGTCCGCCTGACAATTTCTTCTCATTCCAACGACGGACAATAATTGTCTCTAATCAGCAAGTTAAAAAGCTCAGTGTGATTTATCAGCGTGTCGTGCGGACTGCTAAGTGTCGGTGCAGTGAGTGTGGAAAAAGAAAGAACCTTGCAGGAAGCACACATGCAAAAATATCCTTTCTATTTCATCAAAAATTTATACATTTTTCTATCTATTCGGCGGACTACAGTCTTGAGTCCGCCACATTTACAAAATCAAAAAGATAAAAATACATTAATCTGTAGTCTTTTGCTTCTTTTCTGGAGGTGCAGGGCTTTCGCCAACAATGTCGACTTCCGGAGAGTATCCCCCTGAGCCGCTCCCGCTACTATCTGATCCTGTGCTTGAGGAGGACTCGCTATGCGAGCTCCTGGCCGCAGAGGAGGATGCAGAGGTGCTTGACTAGGCGGACTGATCTACAACTTGCCGGCTTGAGCCGGTTCCGTCCGCCGTCTCCATGGCGCCTTGCTGAAAGAAAATGGTTGTCAACCTAAATCACCTAGAGGGGGGTGAATAGGTGAGTTGTGCGTCTTTTTGCGGAATAAAAAATTTGTTAGAGCACACCACAGAACGATCTACCAATATCACAGACGACACAAGATCTATAGTGGTTCCCCAACCTTGGGTACATCCACTTTCCCTCACCAATCTAGCAATCAACTAGACTCGGTTACTCCACTATCTCGGATCAAAAATCGATCCTACCCTCGGAACAAAGTTCCTACAAACTCGATCCAAACAAAGGGATCTACACCTCGGAAGATAACACTTCCTACAAACTCGGAGTGAAAAACTCCTACACTCGGAGAAGATTTCTCCTACAAGATTAATAAAGTGTTTATAAGAATACAAACAGTAAATCACTCAGATCTGAATGAAACGGCCAGGATCTTCTTCTTTTCAACTTTGTAGCACTTTCAGAATTCGGTGAAGAGGTTCTCGGCTTCGATCTGGATTTACTCACTTTTACAGAAATCGAGAGAGAATATGATCAGCGAAGTCGATCTCGATCTGTAACTTTCTTCAGAATAGTCCTCTGAAAGTAGAAGCTTTGGCCGGAGAAGAAGGCGGCGGCGGCGGCTTCCGTTTTGCGAAAATCAGAGAGGTGTCGGCTGAAGAATATTTCTCAAAATAGAATGACAAGAAAGCTTGGAGAATACTTAGGGTTTGTCCTTTTCTGATAAGACCTTATATAGAAGAGACAAACGGTCATAATCGGTCATAATGACGTACACGTGGACCAATCATGTCGCGTGATTTGAAAAATACCGTTAGAAAAAAGGACTTAGTAAAATTTCGGAAAGATTCAGCCAACTACACGAGTAAGTCAATAACTCCTCGAGTAGTTGAATAACTACTCGAGTATATGAAGGAGAACATACTCGGGTATATATAGATAAACTACTCGAGTATATAGAAATCAACTACTCGAGTAAGCAGACAGAACTACTCGAGTATGTGTAGAGACCTACTCGAGTACATAGAGGATCTACTCGAGTACTGAAAAAGCTACTTGAGTATATTACATAAACTACTCGAGTACATGAAGTACTACTCGAGTGGGATACTTAGAAAAATTCTGAAGAGGTCAGCAGGCAACTACTCGAGTAGTTGAACTAAACTACTCGGGAGGAAGTAATCTACTCGAGTAGGTGAAAGTTCTACTCGAGTAAAAGACTTAGAAAATTTCTAGAGTAGGGAAATATCAAGGTACACGAGTGACATATGATCTACTCGAGTAGGTATAATGAACTACTCGAGTATGTTTCTATCTACTCGAGTATGTGAGTATACTTACTCGAGTATATGAGTGTATTTACTCGAGTCCATGACTTAGAGAAATTTTGATGAGAAAATCCTTTAATACTCGGGTATAAAGAGTAATCTACTCGAGTACATAAGTATGCTACTCGAGTATATGACTATATCTACTCGAGCAGGTGAATTAGCTACATGAGAGATTCACTAAGTACTCGAGTACAAGATTCCTTTACTCGAGTAAATTGTACCCAGACTACTCGAGTAGTTATAGACCTACTCGAGTAAAAGACTTAGAAAAAATTTTTGTTGCTGGAAAACGTTTTCTTCTAGTATAGTTAACTTCCAATTCCTTTCTCATAGTCCAATAGCTTGAATATGAAGTGTGTCCCAATAGAGAGACCACACATGAGTCAACACCTTGGAATATGCAATGAGGGATTACATTGCACAGTTCCTGTGTTTGGTGACCCACTGTGAGCTGATATTGGTCCACACTTCCCAGTGAAATTCCTGCAAACATATAACTCAAACAAAGCATCAAATACAACTTAATTCATCTTAGTTCCAGGGTGACTTCATCAAATCTGGGTTCATGTGGATGAAATACCCAACAATCTCCCCCTATTTGTTGAAGTCAGAACTCTTTACAGTAAGGTGAATTATGGACATAAAAGAAACTAACTAGAAAAATATGAGCATGTAAGCAAAGGATAATGAAAAAGATAATTAGACAGTAATGAAGAATTGTATATATATGTAAGTTTCCAAAAACATCAAGTCTACAGCTTGTCATTTCAATCTCTCAACATCTTTTAGGTTTAGGCTTGGGATTGCTGCTTATCCATCTTTTCTTGCTGTCTCCTTAGGTTGCTGAATGGCTTAGGGAAATACCTAGGAGGCCTTGGAGGAGCAGCAGGGTTATTTCTCCCAAACTCTCTGTCATGGATCTTCCTTTTTAGCATTGACTTCTCATATAACTCCCATTCCTGGGAACTGTAGTGCATGGTTCTATTCTCATTGTGATACATAACCAGCCTGAGTGTGTCCAGAATGAGAGACTTTGAGGTTGGAGACCAAGCTTCAGCATGTTCAGGGGCCTTGGAGTGAGCAGTCCTGCTGGCAGAGGGGCCTTCACCATACTTCCTTTTCTTCTTGGAGGTTCTGATCTCTGGAGGAGCTTGAAGGAATATATCAGCAAGATCTTCTTCCCAGCCTGGAACATAAGTATCTAGAGGGGCAACTGAGTCTCCAGGCTTGGGACAGAAGGTAGGTTGTTGAGGAATAGCTGGGGCAGTGACATCTGTAGCTAGAGGGTTGAGATGATGGGGAATGATGTTTGGGTCAACTGCAAGATCTGGCAGGATCTGATTATGCATCCACACAGCAGTGTCATATGTGTGAAATTTGACACTCTGTATTTGGGCTAGCATATCAGCATGAATGGTCTTCACATGAGCTTGTCATTCATCTGTCTTTTGAGCAGTAGATTTTTCTACCTGTTCTTTGAGTTCTTTTATCAAACCCTCCCCCTTTCTGATTTCAACAGATAGCTGTGATATGGCATCATCTTTGAAAAGGCCCACTTCTTCACAGATCTTCATCTTGTTGGCTTCATTCCTCTTGTCTAGTTCCATCTGATTGGTAGCCAGGGTGACACCTTGTTCCATAACATTGCCCACACTAGTGATAGTATGGTCAAGGGCTTTGCCACCAAGTTGGAATAGATACTTGAGCTTGTCAGTATTATGCTGAATTTCAGCAAAGCCTCTGCTCATCTCAGTCTCAAGAGCAGTTACCTTGTCAGTGACCACCTTTAGAGAGGTGTCAAAATGATGTCTTTGTTCTTGAAGAAGAATTGTAATGTGTTGCAGCAAATCTGAGGAGGAGGAGACTGAAACAGCAGCAGTAGAGGGAGCAGCAGTAGGGAGAGAAGGAGGTACCTAAGGAGCTAGTTATTTAATTATCACAGAGCTATGAGCTCTGATGGTAGGAGAGTGCAACTCCTTCTTCTGTATCCTGAGGAAGAGAGAAGTCTAGAGTTCTGAGAGGGGCCTCAGATGGCTTAGGAGAAGGCTCATCAGAAATAAAAATGGTGTCTGGCTTATCTGCTGGAGGATTTGGAGAAGGTGTTGGAGTTCTGGCTGGAGAATGGGCAGGAGACTATGCTGGAGACAAGTCCTTGTGATGTTCAGTGGTTGGAGCTGGAGGAGATAGAGGAGGAGGGGGAAGCACATCTTCAGAAAGCTCTGCAATCATGGCATCTATAGCAGCAGCTATGGACAGAAGAGTGTCTTGAGGTACTTGATCTGAAGGAGTAGCTGGACTCTGGGGAGTATGAGGTAGGGATGGAATTTCTGGCTGAGGAGAGGGCTGCCTGACTGGGCTAGAAGGAGCAGGCTCCCACTCACTTGGTGCACCCGAGGAGCTGGCCACATGATGAGGAGAGGGAGATGGAGTCCTGTCCTCTACAGCTGGAACCTCTAAAAGCTTGGCAGCTTGGGCAGAATTCTTGAGCTTGAGATCCCATCTCTGAATTGAAGAGATGGAGACCTTCTTCATATGGTGAAGTGGAGTCCCTTTGGAGAGGTTGAAGACTTCAGGATTTGTTTCATGAAGGAGCAGAGAGATAATTCTTACGTAGTTGGGGGATTTCATGCTGTCCTTGATTTTGTCCAAAATCAGCATACCAAATTGGTATTTCTTGCGGCATACAATGGCTTGCATTATATCGAAGAAATATAAGGGAATGTCTCGGATGGAGTAAGTCTTGCACAGTAAGATTTTACCAATAACATCGACAAAGAATTTGCCTTCTGCATTCATATCTGACCTTTTGAAATATTGTGCATCAGTGGAAAAACCACAGAAGAGTGCTGTCCTGTCGGAATCCTCAGCAACTAGGTGATCTTCTTCACCAACAATCGGTAAACAGAGAAGTTGAGAGACAGAGGTGTTGGTGAACTTGAGTTTCAATCCCTTTATTGTAGATTTTAGGACTATTCCATTTCGTCGAACCTTGAGATTTGAGAAGAATTCTGCAACTTCGGGGAAGAGAACGCGATAGGGTTCTTGGAGAATGAAGGAGAGGCCGGCGGTGTCGAGGAGGATGAGGAGGTTGCGGAAATCATCGGAAAGCTCTGCAATACCCTCAGTGACTAGTTCGGAGCCGACGCCGATCTTGTGAGAAGTCGCCATGGATGCGAATGACTGGAGGAATTGAGAGAGGTGGCTCTGCAACAGCGGCGGAGGCGAATCGGCAGGGTAGGCGAAGAGACAGAGGGTACTCGAGAGACAGAAATGATGTCGAGTAGGTTTGATGTTTCAGAATTTCATATATATATATAACTCTTAAATTACCGCGAATTAATTTAAAGAAAGAGGTGGCATAAAGCCTTGGTTGGCGAATAGAACAATTTTCAAAATCTGGGAAACGGTACACGAGAAAGAGATAGACTACTCGAGTAGGTAAAGGAGCTACTCGAGTAGGTCGTCAGGAGGTA
Organism: Platanthera guangdongensis; assembly: GCA_039583875.1. Lineage (NCBI taxonomy): Eukaryota > Viridiplantae > Streptophyta > Magnoliopsida > Asparagales > Orchidaceae > Platanthera > Platanthera guangdongensis. Next base: position 83,600,947 of record CM077160.1, read on the forward strand.
CTCGAGTAGGTCTGCAGAGAGTACTCGAGTAGGTATATGACTTACTCGAGTAGGTCGACAGGAGTTACTCGAGTAGGTGGAGAAAACTACTCGAGTAGATAGGTGACTTACTCGAGTAGGGAAGTGACTTACTCGAGTAGGTCTTTAGATACTCGAGTAGGCACATCCTCATACTCGAGTAGGTCAGTACACATACTCGTGTAGGTTCATTCTTATACTTGAGTAGGTAGAGAAGAGTACTCGAGTATGTCTCATGCTTCTCGAGTTGAATTTTGAAAAAGTTGAGAAAAAGTAGATTTTGACTAACCCTTTACAATTACTTTCTTCTTAGTCATCCAGCCTTCTTTAGTCCTCTTTGTTGAGCATCCCAAGCTCAGTCTTGAAGAACAAGAACTTGGTCTCGTCTAGCGGCTTTGTGAAGATATCTGCAACTTGCCTATCTGTAGGCACATATTGGAGATCTATGTCTCCATGCTCCACATGTTCCCGGATGAAGTGGTACCTTAGCTCGATATGCTTTGTCCGGCTGTGGGAGACTGGATTGTTGGCTATTGCAATTGCGCTGGAAGAGTCACAGTACAAAGGAATATCCTTGAACTGCAGGTTGTAGTCCTCGAACTGATTCTTTATCCATAGCAACTGTGCCCAACAACTGCCTGCAGAGATATACTCTAACTCGGCCGTTGAGATTGCGACACAGTTCTACTTCTTGCTACTCCAGGAAATTAGCCTTCTTCCAAAGAATTGGCAAGTCCCAGAGGTGCTTTTCCGGTCGTCTTTGCTACCTGCAAAATCTGCATCTGAAAATCCAATTAGTTCGCTGTCATTACTTCTTGGGTACCATAAGCCAAGATTTGGTGTGCCTTTTAGGTATCTCAGGATCTGCTTTGCAGCAGCATGATGAGACTCCTTAGAGTTCACCTGAAATCTAGCATAGACACATGATGAGAACATTATGTCAGGCCTACTGGCAGTAAGGTAGAGCAAGGATCCAATTATGCTTCTATACTTGGTTTCATCAAAAGGTTTCCCTTTTTCATCCTTATCCAGAGATATAGTTGAGCCCATTGGAGTCCTCATAGAGGTTACGTTCTCCATTCCGAATTTCTTAATTAGCTCTTTGGTGAATTTAGTCAGGGAGATGAAAATTCCATCTTCAGATTGTTTCACCTGAAGCCCTAAGAAATACTTCAGCTCGCCCATACTACTCATTTCAAACTTCCCTTGCATAAGTTTTGAGAACTTTTTGCAGAGGTTGTTATCTGTAGAGCCAAAGATAATGTCGTCGACATAGAATTGCACTAGCAAAATCTTGCCTTTTATTTCCCTAAGAAATAATGTCTTGTATATTTTTCCCCTTGTGAACTTGTTCTCAAGTAGAAAGGTAGACAACGTTTCATACCAAGTTCTAGGAGCTTGTTTCAGACCATATAGGGCCTTGTGCAGAAAATAGACATGATCATTAAAGTTAGGATCCACGAAACCTGGAGGTTGTTCCACATACACTTCCTCCTTTATGTTATCATTCAGGAAGGCCGACTTCACGTCCATCTGATAGATGGTGAAGCCTTTGAAAGCAGCATATGCTAGGAACAACCTTATTGCCTCCAGCCTCTCCACTAGAGCATATGTTTGGTCGAAGTCGATTCCTTCTTCTTGACGATATCCTTTAGCGACGAGTCTGGCCTTGTTCTTTATGATAGTTCCGTCTTCATCCATCATGTTCATGTAGACCCATTTTGTTCCAATGATGTTCTTTCCTTTGGGTCTTGGAACCAGCATCCACACATTGCAGCGCTTGAACTGATTTAGCTCTTCTTCCATTGCCATTATCCATGATGCGTCTCAGTTTGCTTCCTCAAATTTCTTTGGTTCAACCTGTGAGAGAAAACTCAAATGAAGATTCTCATTAGTTGTACCTCTCCGAGTTCTGACACCATCCCGGGGATCTCCTATGATCTGGTCCATGGGGTGATCCTTCAGATGTCTGAGCTCTAGAGTTCTTGCATCTGGATTATCTTCAAGCACCGGAGTGATTTCTTCGTCCTGGATGACTTCTTCATTTTGATCATCAGCCTCTCCAATGAGAGTTGGAGTGGTGATCTTAATGAACTTCTCGCCTTTGTTTTCGGACGGATCATCCAAGCTAGTTTCTTTCAGCTTTTCACCTGCATCTTCAATGAGCACACTAGATGGATTGCTTTGCAGCAAGCTCGTCTCATCAAATACAACATGTATCGATTCTTCCACCACCAGGGTTTTTCTATTAAATATCCTATATGCCTTACTATGGCTACTATATCTTACAAAAATACCTTCAAAGCTCTTTTCGCTGAACTTGGTGGTATGATACTTACCATTGTTAAGTACGAAGCATTTACAGCCAAATATTCTAAAGTAAGAGACTGTTGGTTTCCTGCCTTTCAGAAGTTCGTAAGGTGTCTTATTGTGGTCTTTATTTATGAGTGCTCGATTTTGCATATGGCATGCAGTGTTGACGGCCTCAGCCCAGAAGTACTCCGGTAGTGAAGCATCACTCAACATGGTCCTACAGGCCTCTATGAGTGTTCTGTTCCTTCGCTCAGTGACTCCATTTTGTTGTGGAGTACGAGGAGAGGAAAACTCATGAAAGATACCAAGGCTTTCACAGAATTCTGTCATGGCCCCAGATTTGAACTCTGTTCCGTTGTCACTTCTGATTTTGATTATGGAGCAATTGTATTCATTCTGGACTTGCCTGATAAAATTGGTAAAGATGTCGAAGGTATCTGACTTGTGTTTCAGAAAGAACACCCACGCAAAGCGCGAGTAGTCATCAACAATTACCAATGTATAGTCCTTACCTCCCAAACTTCTAATCTGCAGTGGACCAAACAAGTCCATGTACAATAGATGAAGACATCTATTAGAGTCTTTGCCAGTGATGCTTTTAAAGGTAGCCCTTATTTGCTTGCCTTTTACGTATGCATGACAAGGTCTATCTTTGACGTATTTGACATTTGGGGCATCACATACTAAGTTCATTGAAAATAGTTTATTAATTGTTTTGGAATTAATATGTGCTAGTCTCTTGTGCCATTGGTCACCAAGAGACGCACTATCTTTTGCTAAAAGATACACTGGTGTAGAGGAATCTATACAGATGAAATTTAAACAGAAAATATTCCTGCTTCGAGTGCCGGATAGAATTGTTTCCATATTGTCAACGGATTTTATCAAGAACTTGTCAGCATGGCACTCAACTATGTATCCTTTATCGCAGAGTTGGCTTATGATAATGAGATTGTGTTTCAATCCTTCGACATAGGCCACATCCGAGAAGGATACATTACCATTAGTGATCAAACCATAGCCTCTAGTAATCCCACGGTCTGAATCTCCAAAGATGACTTTTGGTCCGTTCACGACTGGAGTAAAGTTCTGAATGAGGCTTCTAGTCCCGGTCATATGCCGAGAGCATCCGCTGTCCAAGTACCAGATAGGCATTTTGTTGGCCTTTGGACATCCCTGCAATCACAATCAATTTGCCTTAGGAACCCAAACACGTTTGGGTCCTTGGTCTCGGGTTAGAGTTCTCCCCCTATGAGTATTAACATTATGAGCGGTCTTTCTCATATTGCTGACATGAGGGGCAGCAGCATTTCTGGAATTGAACCAACAATTTATGGCGAAGTGACCAACCTTGCCACAGCACCAACAGTCAAATCTGTTGTACCTTTGCCTCAATATCTCTTGCTTGACCTTTTGGAACTTTGGTCTAGCAGGGGTACCATTCTTGGAGGAAGATGCCTCATGATGATGGCAATCACATGGCTTCTTCTCCTTTGTGGGCTTCTCTACAACAGGCTTTGTCTTTGGTGCGTTCTTGAAGTTATGCCCATGATTGAAAGGGTCATAGCTCTGAAGAATAACTTCTTCATAAGGTGCCTTAAAGACACTTTCGCCAAAGTTTCGGGGTCGATCCCATCCTTGATAGCGGGACTTTGGCTCTACATAAGTAGGCCTAGCAAAGTGCCCGTATGATGAGTCAAAATCAAACTCATTTGTTGGAAAGATGACCTTTCTGAATGTGGTTTGATTTTGAGTGGCTTTTCCCTTTTCTTCGGCTAAGGCCTTTTTGGCGGCCTTATTTTTCCGCTGATTCTTGTTTCTCCTAGAGGATTTGCTAGGAGCTTCTTCATGGCCTAGTACAGCTCCCTTGGCCTTTGCTGAGAATTCAACAACGAATGGAAGAACTGTTTTGGGCTTCGAGAAACTCTCAACGAGTTTCCTTTCAGCCGCAAGTTCGGCTTCCAATCCTTTGATGATCTTCTCCTTCAGGTCAAGGTGCTCAAGAGCCTTGTTATATTCTTCAATAGTATTATTGAAGTTTTCCTCGAGCGAGTCAGTCTTTGCGACTTTCTCTCTCAAGTTGCTCTCTTCGGCTTTTAGAGATTTGATTTCTTTAGCCTGAGTCTTCACGACTCGACGACATTTGTCATAAGCCATGATTAACTCCTTGTACTGGGCCATCAATTCTGACTCATCGTCAGAGTAGCTACCCTCGCAATCATGTTCAGAGACTTCAGACTCTGAGAGAGGGGTGTGAGAGTTTACCTTCCCAGTGAACTGGGGCTCTTGTTCATCATCTGTTTGAGCCATTAGCCCAAAGTAAGCTTCTTCTTCTTCGCTTGACTCAGATGAGTCTGAGTCGCTGAGAGTCTTGCTCCTTTTGGCTATGAGGCTCTTCTCTTTCCTTTTCTTATTGTGTGAAGATTTCTTGTCTTCTCTTCTACCACCCTCCTTCTTCTTGTGAGGGCAGTCAGCAATGACGTGACCTGGCTTATTACAGCAGTAGAAAATGATGTCAGTTGAAATGTATTTGTTCTGTTTACTATTATACCTTTCGTGGCTGCTTGAGCCTTTTCTTTGTCGATCGTCATCGCGCCGCGATCTTCAGTATGAGGCATCCTTGCCTTTCCATTGTTTTTTTTTTATTTAGAAACTTCTTGAATTGCCTTGAGAGTAAGGAGAACTTTCCTTCAGATAGTTCAGAGCCTGAGGTGCTAGGCTCTGATGATTCTTCTTCTTCATCAACTTCTGGAGCTGGAGCGGGGGAGGCAGCCTTAGCCTTTCTGGAGGTGTCTGCCTTCAGAGCGACAGATTTCTCCTTTAGGGCAGACCTGCCCTTCTCTTCTTCAGCTTTTCTTGTATTGATTTGGATTTCATAAGACATAAGCTTTCCAAAGAGATTTTGCGGGTCCGTTTCAGCTAGCTTCCCGAACTCCCTGATGGCGCATACCTTGTTATCCCATTCCTTGGTTAGGGATCTCAAGAATTTGTCGTTTAGTTCTCCGTTGGTGAAGACACATCCATACACCCTTAGGCCATTTACAATTTTGAAGAAGTTCTCAAAGGTGTCGACAATTGTTTCCTTGTCCCTTGTCGGAACGCTTCATATTTTTGATTGAGAACGGATCTCCGATCATCCCTTAATTCTTCAATTCCTTCTATCAAAGTGACTAAGGAATGCCACATTTCCTTAGCTGATTGATAGTGAATCAAATTCTGTAGCATCGAGTCATCGACTGCACTTGCTATAATGTTCTTAGCTTTCTTGTCGAGAGAGACAAGTGCAATCTCGTCTTTGTCGAGATCCATTAGCTTTTTGGGAACTTTCTTGGTAGGGTCGATAGTGGACACAGTCATGGGAACGTAAGGACCTTCTTCAATGATCATGAAGATCCTTGGATCCACAGCTTCCATGAAAAATTTTATCCTTTCTTTGCACATGGGAAAGTTATTTTTGTTGCACAGTGGAAGCTTGGCGAAATCTTTGCCCTTGTCCATTCTATGGTAGAATCTTTCAGACAACAGATTTGGATCTGATCAAGGTGTTAGCCTTTTGACGATCAACCTCGCTTTGATACCAATTGAAAGAAAATGGTTGTCAACCTAAATCACCTAGAGGGGGGGGGGGGGTGAATAGGTGAGTTGTGCGCCTTTTTGAGGAATAAAAAATTTGTTAGAGCACACCACAGAACGATCTACCAATATCACAGACGAAACAAGATCTATAGTGGTTCCCCAACCTTGGGTACATCCACTTTCCCTCACCGATCTAGCAATCAACTAGACTCGGCTACTCCACTATCTCGGATCAAAAATCGATCTTACCCTCGGAACAAAGTTCCTAAAAACTCGATCCAAACAAAGGGATCTACACCTCGGAAGATAACACTTCCTACAAACTCGTAGTGAAAAACTCCTACACTCGGAGAAGATTTCTCCTACAAGATTAATAAAGTGTTTACAAGAATACAAACAGTAAATCACTCAAATCTGAATGAAACGGCCAGGATCTTCTTCTTTTCAACTTTGTAGCACTTTCAGAATTTGGTGAAGAGGTTCCCGGCTTCGATCTAGATTTACTCACTTTTACAGAAATCGAGAGAGAATATGATCAGCGAAGTCGATCTCGATCTGTAACTTTCTTCAGAATAGTCCTCTGAAAGTAGAAGCTTTGGCCGGAGAAGAAGGCGGCGGCGGCGGCTTCCATTTTGCGAAAATCAGAGAGGAGTCGGCTGAAGAATATTTCTCGAAATAGAATGACAAGAAAGCTTGGAGAATACTTAGGGTTTGTCATTTTCTGATAAGACCTTATATAGAAGAGACTAACGGTCATAATCAGTCATAATGGCGTACACGTGGACCAATCATGTCACGTGATTTGAAAAATCCCGTCAGAAAAAAGGACTTAGTAAAATTTCGGAAAGATTCAGCCAACTACACGAGTAAGTCAATAACTACTCGAGTAGTTGAATAACTACTCGAGTATATGAAGGAGAACATACTCGGGTATATATAGATAGACTACTCGAGTATATAGAAATCAACTACTCGAGTAAGCAGACAGAACTACTCGAGTATGTGTAGAGACCTACTCGAGTACATAGAGGATCTACTCGAGTACTGGAAAAGCTACTCGAGTATATTACATAAACTACTCGAGTAAATGAAGTACTACTCGAGGGGGATACTTAGAAAAATTCTAAAGAGTTCAGCAGGCAACTACTCGAGTAGTTGAACTAAACTACTCGAGAGGAAGTAATCTACTGGAGTAGGTGAAAGTTCTACTCGAGTAAAAGACTTAGAAAATTTCTGGAGTAGGGAAATATCAAGGTACACGAGTGACATATGATCTACTCGAGTAGGTATAATGAACTACTCGAGTATGTTTCTATCTACTCGAGTATGTGAGTATACTTACTCGAGTATATGAGTGTATTTACTCGAGTCCGTAACTTAGAGAAATTTTGATGAGGAAAGCCTTTAATACTCGGGTATAAAGAGTAATCTACTCGAGTACATAAGTATGCTACTCGAGTATATGACTATATCTACTCGAGTAGGTGACTTAGCTATACGAGAGATTCACTAAGTACTCAAGTACAAGATTCCTTTACTCGAGTAAATTGTACCCAGACTACTCGAGTAGTTATAGACCTACTCGAGTAAAAGACTTAGAAAAAAATTTTGTTGCTGGAAAACGTTTTCTTATAGTATAGTTAACTTCCAATTCCTTTCCCATAGTCCAATAGCTTGAATATGAAGTGTGTCCCAATAGAGAGACCACACATGAGTCAACACCTTGGAATATGCAATGAGGGATTACATTGCACAGTTCCTGTGTTTGGTGACCCACTGTGAGCTGACATTGGTCCACACTTCCCAGTGAAATTCCTGTAAACATATAACTCAAACCAAGCATCAAATACAACTTAATTCATCTTAGTTCCAGGGTGACTTCATAAAATATGGGTTCATGTGGATGAAATACCCAACACTTGCCCTTCGCCTTGTTCTTCTTCTTCTTCTTCTCTACTTCCTCGCCTTCTTCTTCCTCAATGATGTCCTTGCCCTTTTTAGCCCGCTCCATCGCCGCGACCTGCGGTGCCAGCTCAGGGAAGAGCTCCAAGAAAGGTACGCCATCCACTCCCTCCTTTGTAAAGCCGCCGCAGATAAGTTGCTCAATGGCGACCTCGACGGTTTCCTTCACGAAAGGGAGCATGGCGGCCTGGAAGCTGTTGTTTTCTAAGTCATAGGTGACCTGCGCAAAACAAAAAGCAAACATCAGGCAGATCGCGACGGACAGCAAATTAAAGCCGCTGCAAATTCAACTCACCCCGAGCTCTTCTCTTTGTTGCACAACCTTCTTCCCTAGTCGCGCACTCCTCTCCTTTAGCGCCTTATTATCTTTTTGAAGCTGCTCATTCTGCCTTAACAGGTCTCTGACCAGGGTGGCTAAATAGTGGTTCGTCACCACGCTATTCGCAGCGGCCTGAGAGGCTAGCAGAGGGAGGTCGGCGGCGGCCACCTTCTTAAGGTCGCTCAAGTTGCGCTTTCCGTAGAGCGCGGAGATAGCAATATGGTCGTGGCGAGCTATCCGCGGACTCTTCCACGAAGGGAGCGCGGTGGACAGGCGGACGTGTTTGTTCTTCCTATGCCAGTGGACCATAGGGTTCCCCCTAAGATCCTTCTGGCTGATGCCAAAGCCGCTCATGGTGAAGCTTTCAGAAGAAGAGTAATCCGCCGCAAGATCCCCTTCCTCCTTCCTCTTCCTTGCGACTGCTTCTTTCTTCTACTTTTGTGCAGGAACAAAGCCGCTAGGCATCTGCGGCAAGTTGGTGGGTACCGCCAAGGTCGCTGCAAAAACAGATGGGGTAAACACCAAGGTCGCTGCGGATACAAAGTTTGAGTTCGGAAGCTGCTTACTTTCTTCGGGCAGAACGTCCGCTAAGCTCGCTAGTAGCGGAATGTAATGCTCGATGTCAAGCCTGGAATTGGCCAAGAACTCGACAATGGAGGATTCCAAGTCATCCAGCTGCACGCCCTTAAAGGCGGAGTCCGCGCGCACCTGCGGATAGGTGTGCGCGAACCCTAGGTCGCCCTCAAAGATCAAGAACCTAGAGGTCCAGTTGTGGATCTTGTTGGGAAGGCCCATAACATTCATCCCTCTGCAGTAGAAGTATATCACCCCCTTGTAGGGGCGGCCTCCAGAAGCGGTTATGGAGCGGATAGAGAACATCTTCCGAAATATGTTCATGGAGAAAGCAATCTTTTCAGATCGCAAGTAGGAGATGAAGCTGTAGATCGCAGCAAGTGTGTTGGGCGCGAGCTGACCCGGCACCATTCCATAGTGTTCAAAGATTTCGGCTAGCTCCCATAGAAGCGGAAACTTGAATCCGCTATCAAAGTGGTCCACTGGAATGGCGATCTGGGTAGCGGTTGAAAAGTTTAGCCTTTCCTGGTGGGCTGGAAGGCGGACGAGGATATTCGAATTCGCCATCTTCTTCTCGACAAAGGCCTCCAGGTCGGCCTCTGTCAATGTGCACTTCCGGTGGTCGGCGGAGTGGAAGGCAACAACAGCATCAGTACGCACGGACACCATTTTACAGGCCGCATGGTTCCTTTTACTTCAGCTGTTTCCTGCATAGAAGAAAGTGGTAGGGACTATTTATAATTACAAGTTCTGACAGCTTTTTGACCAGGCCGCAGAGCTCGCAATTCCAATCCACATAGTCCGCAAAAACCAAACCATTCACGCAGCAAAAGTTAACAATAACGCGGACACAAATGTAGATTCAAATGCCAAGAAAAATATAAAAGCAAAAATTATGGCGGACACAGCTTTCATCCGCCCAGTTCGCGATGTTTCCTTCCTGCACGTCAGACATAAAAGGCGGACACAGTTTCAGTCTGCTTAGCTCGGGAAATTTTCCCACCTGCAGAAATTACGTGAAGCGTACATAGCATTAGTCCGCACAGTTTGCCACAGATCAGCAAAAAAGCAGCATAATTTGCGGATATATGATTAAGTCCGCGCAGTTCGCGACACAGTTCTACAACAGTATTGTTTAAAAGCACAATTATACAAATCAAACAAATTAACTTCATGGCAACACGGACTCAGCGGTCCCTAGTTTTGGTCCGCACTTGCTTTTCAGGTCTATCTCTGCACAAGTGAGTGGCTTTGTCGCTCATTTGAAGAATCTCGCTGTACAAACGGCAGATATGATGGTGGATGACGTTTATGGTCCGGTGCATGTGGGCAGGCTCGCGGTCTACCCGGCTAAGGGGCACCATTGGCTCCGTTGCCGGCCTTGGCTCCTCGTCTCCAACCTGTTGACCGCCCGCCGGTGCTGCGGCCTCCGGAGCAGCGCGATCTTGCAATCGCGACCTATGCTCGGCAACCTCAGCAGCTCGCTTCCCTTTCTCTTCCCTCGCTGACGCCAAATGTATCCCCTTGTAGAAGCGGACATCGTCCACGAGTCTCCTCTTTTCCCTGTCGGATCTCTCCAGCGCCCTGGATATGCTGGCGTTCTGGTCCTTTAGGGCTTTCTCCCGCTCCGCGGACGCCTTCTCGCGCTCTGCCACCTTCTTTAACTCTGCTTTGAGATTCTAAACTTCAGCTTGAAATTTTTCTAACTCTTTGATGATGTTCAGGCTGGGCAGCTCATCCCCTGCAGATTCTTCATGCGAGACCATGTCAACACCAGTATTCATTGTAACCACGAACTCGCCACTCTCAATGGAGCCAGGCGGCGACTTTCTACCTGCAAGAAAGAAAGTCAACTTCTTCATTCAAAAACAGTCCGCGACGGACACAAAGAAAGGATGAAAGATCACATTTGGATATAGCCGCAGCGATTTGCCGACTATCGAGAAAGACAGGCCGCCTTGCCTGCTCCGGGTCAAAAAGCCTTAACCGCTTCTTCCATTCGCGATGGACCCTAGCTCTTTTCTCAGCAGCAGAGCTTTTCGAAACCATGATGTCCTCAGTTTCAGTGATAATCTTGACTGGTCTCGACTTCCGCGGCGGCGAACTGTAAAGCCACTGACGCTTAAAATACTTAGGCGCCGGTTGAAGTTTACCTGACCACAGTAGCTCCGCAGCAGTCCGCAGGTCCTCATCGCTCTTGTCCACCGCGACCTGCTTCGAGGCCGCCTCCACCGCAGCTACTTGAGCAGCAATTTGCTTCTTCTGCTCCTCTATCTTCTACTACAGCCTCTCCCTCTCTTCTTCCTCCGCATCGGACAATGAAGGGAGTTCGCTACCTTTATTCCCAGTGGCCTCCGCCTCAGATTGCTGCAGTACATTCAGCAGGGATTCGTTGATTAGATCTACTTTATTGACGTCTATCGAATCTAATATCTCATCAGTGGTTAGAATGACCGTGGAGAGGGAATTATCTCCTTGAACTTGGGCTTCCGGTGTGACCAGATCGCTGTCAGGAACTTCTTTGTCACGCGGTCTGTGTTGTAAGTCCGCATCTCCGGTCCGCTTGGAGACATTCTTCTCCTTCATCGCACGCAGTTTCTTCTCAACCCGCTCGGCAACAGTCGACCCGTCCCTCTTCCTCTTCTTTCTTTTAGCTCTCTTCTCGGTAGAATCCGCGGCGGCCTCTCCTAGGTCTGGCTGACTCTCGCGGACAGCCTCAGGGTTCACAACAGTCAATGACTTTGAAGGCGCAACGTCTTCTCCCTCAGTCCACCTATCTTCTTAATCCAAGTTAACAATGGGCACCTGGGCATTGGGAGAAGATATGTCAGCCTCAATGTGTTCACCAACGGTGTCCGCCGAGGTTGCAGTTTTCTGGGAAGGGGCAGAGTCCGACAGGGTCACCATCTTTTCACTTCTCAGTGGTTCAGCGTCAACTGCGGCATCCTCGCGAGCAGATATATCGGCGCGGCGGACTGCTTTCTCTGCAAGCTTTTGGCTGTGGGAACTCTCTCCTGTAGGGCGGACAGGATCCTTTCTTGTCGACCTTTTTATTATCTTCTTGGTATTCATAGGTGTTGTCAGTGCTGAGTCGCCTTTTGTAGTGAGACTAGAGAAGAAAGCTCCGAGTCTTGCCATGCCGGACTTGAAAGTGGAGACCGCAAGTGGTGAATAGCGCCCCGTGTCGATCGGGATTTTCAACAGTTCCAAGCCCTCCAGCGATATTTATAGCGCTGGCGGCATTTACGAGGCTTGTGGACTCGGCGGTTAAGAAAACATTTTCGAAGTTTTCTGGAAACTTAAAAATATGCGGGGATTATGTTAACCCTTCAGTCCGCAACATCCTAGAAGATGCCAAAACCCCCCTTTTCAACACTCGCGGACTCAATTGGGCAGTCTGCCCAGTCCGGCAAAGTAACCAATCGGCCACCAAGGATGGCCCCCCAGCAGCGGACTCAAGGATTTGTTCGCTCAGTCCGCCCAGGCCGCCGTCCTCCAGCAGGATCGCGCCTAGCAGCAGACGGAAGCTCCAGCCCGCGAGCCCAGTCCTCCCCTTTAGCGCGGACTGGCGTGTTGTTTCTTTTAGCTTCCCGTCACCGCTGCCCGGTTCTCCTGTACCCCGGGCAGCCAGTTATTTTTAGCCCTGCCCGTTTGGGCAGGCCCCCTATCCTATAAATAGGGGGGAGGTGGTGCACCCAAGGCATGCTGACTCGGACCCAGGAGCCTACTTGTTAAAGGCTGCAGACTCGAATCTTGTGCCTTGCAGACTCCTCCTCGCTCTGCTCTTGTCAACCTTTTCCTTTCACTTGTAACCGAATCTTTCTTCAATCAAGGGAAAGCCCGTCGCAAGAGAGGCATTCAGGCCGCGACGGGCGAAGTCTGTTGTTGTCGTGGCTCACGGCCCTGTTATTCTTCCTGCCCTCATCCGTTTAGTAGATTACTACTCGCAGTCTCTCTATTCCCCGGCATTCGAACCGTTAGCTGGTGGTGCTCGACCCCCCTTTGTTTTCGTGCATCAACAGGGAGGGTCACCACTACAAAACACAGATTCTGCCGGCATTGATGATCATCAAGAAGTAGAAGTACAAACAAGTCAGACAATTAAGTCTACTCCACAAAATCACTATATATATATATATATATATATATATATATATATATATATATATATATATATATATATATATATATATATATATATATATATATATATATATAAGCATGAAAATTGCAGCAAAGTCCACATGATAATAACAGTACTGAAACCGAATGTAAAAGAAGAAATATAAACGGGCTCATGCCCGGTACAACAAATCCTCACTATAACACTCTCGCGGAAGCTAGGTAAAGCTAACACTCACGGAGCCATAGACTGGTGCTCCTGTACTAGACTGGCCCACCTCTATGTGCACCGTACTCCGCTGGTGCTGTATCTCCTGCTGCTGCTCCCTGTCCCCCATCCGGAGCCCCTGAAATGTTTGGTCCACCGACCGTTAGTCAAAAGACTAAGCCTGATTTCCCCCACCTCTCCCCTAGTGGCACCTAGGCACCGTGTAGGAGGAATGATAGGAAAGCTATGATGGTGGAGATTAGGAATAAGGCAAGTGACGGTAGAGCTATTTAAAAGGCATATTATAATATTTATAATGCTATAAAAGGAAATGCAAGCTAGCGTTCAATAACAATAGAGCAGTAATAAAAGATAACAATAAAGTGCGTCATAAAGAAAAGTAACAGATAAATAATTAACCTTAACTTATATGAATGCCCATACAAACATATGAGTTAAGGGGTCTTTTGCAAGGCTCCCATCATATAAGCTATCCCATACTAGTTTATACGATTGTGGTGACAGGTTTAATGCAGGTACAAGTGTTGTGATATCTTATGTCATGATTCATGTAAGTGCAATACATACATACGACTCTATGCACACAAACCTTTAGTTCCCTGATTTTTGGAAGCTTGATTCACTTCTAGGAGCCTCCATTATGGCCAACGGAGACAGTGGGTCAGGACACACCACTCCTAGGCTGGTATTCACACTACCAGGCCTACCCCTTACGTACGCCTCTGAAGGACACACCAGAGTCACCACGTACTATGCTGACCAACCACCAGACTTTTCCTTGGCTTCATGTAAACCACACCCCCAAGTCATCGTATCGACATCGGTGCGAACGACCGTCAAATATTGAGGACCCACTACTTTATGCACATGCATCCATGAATTCCCGAACCATCGGCTCCCCGGACTAACTTATCTGTTACAACTACCTTCCGAGCCTTCAGCTCGCCGGGCTAACCTGCCCATTTCCACCACCACCGAGCCTACCGCTCGGATAACCCAACCAAGCTAACATCCCGAGTCATCGGGGTGAGTGAAAGTGAATTCCTAGTATCTTTAATTGCTCTTTAACATTTTAATCTTACGACTTAAGGTTAACCTTGTACTGCACAGGGCATTCCCCATGAAGGGCACTCGAGGACACTAGGAACTACGATGGGCTGAAGCCCAAAGCTCCCTTTCGCAAGGACACTAGGACACTAGGAACTAACTATGTTCAAACCCTCTTGGCATTACACTTAAACTAACCCTAAGTGTATTTAGACTCTTTCTCCAGGGAAAGACGATCCACCGTCGATCCCAGACACAACCTTTCCCCTGGTCAACCAGGCTCTCACAACCTGCCTTCCATTGGTGACCTTATTCATTCTAAACTAGACTAGGTACACCAACTATCTCATCTTCCCATACAAAGGCCTACATGTTACCTTATTTCTACAATTTTATTATGTGCAGACCTAACGAGCTACATGATGTACATGAATGGTGATACTCCAAATATTCATACAAATACCCTAAGATTATTATTGGAGGTCTATCATGATACTTTATGAATAAATCCAGAAGATTGTAATTTTCGTACTTTATTTGTTATTTATTATATTTTCTTCAAAATCTGGTCACCTATGCTTTTGAACACTAAGTATAACCTTCTAACATGATATGGTCTTAACAAAATTATGACATACTACTAACAGTAAAATAACAGTAAATACCAAAAAACCTAATTTTCCAAGGTGGACTTGACTTTCAACAAATTATTGGATAAATAACCACAATATTAAGATAAATAGGGTAAAATTAAAATCAGGCTTCCAAAAATTATGAGAAAATTACTAGATGGTAGATATGACAAGAAAAGACTACTGACCAAGAATTATAATTTTCTAACAAAATATGGTCACATAAAAAAATTATGTTAAATATTCATTAAATGGGCACTTATGAAGGATCCTATATGACAATTCTTTCAATATATTCATAAAAATTTCCAGAACATGATTATGTCCTAGAATATTCCCTAACCAAGTTACATAATTTTTCAAGTGGGTAACAAACCCATAATTAATTTTCTAACAATTAAGGCAAACATTGAGGTTGTGAATGAAGTACTAAATATATCAATAAAAAATTAATAGCAAAATTATCATAGAACAATAACATCAATATAAGCTCACTGCCAAAGTTTCATGAATATCCAAGATTATAAAAACTTGAAATACTATTTTTAAATAAAGTGCCCTAATTAATCTTTAACTAATTCAGAGGGGATAAATGTTCCTAAAAATTCCAATAAAATTATCCAAGGCTTATTACCACCCTGTGAGGTAGACTACCAATATTCAAATTAATCCAAGGACATATGACCCCATGTCCTTCTCAATACCCAAAAGGGTAACCCTAGGGTTTGTACCAGGGTTTGTGGGCATATCTACCCCAAACCACTCAATTTCTCTTAAGGGTGTGTTTTAGGTGACTTCAATTCAATGTCCAAGGTTTAACCACATTTGGATGAGAGTTAGACACCCTAACCATCAAACAACCTTTGCCCTAATTTACCCTTAAGGGGCCAAATTTTGGTCACACCAATACCTACCCAAATAAACCCCAAATGGGTTAAGATTTTTATCAGTCTTATCATCACTCTAAAGGTCATCCACCAAAAATTTGGGGAATTATGAGGTCATTAGACCCTCTAATTAAATCATAAATTATTTATTAAATTTTAACAAAAACTATAGAAAAATGTTTTCTAAAAATTCCAATTGGATATGATGAGTATGACTGTATAACTATCCTATAGTCCAAAATTCAAGGAATTTTCCTAGCTGTTTTAGTGGGGGCACTCAAATAAGTCTCTGATCAAGCCTATATATAGGTTGTACCATATTGAGTGTTGTGGCCAGACAACTGACCCAAATGAGTTGAAGTCAATTTTAAAATAAATTAAACATCAAGGGCTATAACTCTGATGTTGATCATTTATCCAGCAGGTGCACTAAGTATTTTAATATTTAATTTTAAACAATGCCAATTATGTGACAAATAATGAAATAATAAAATCATTATCTATATCAGGCTGCACAAATCTTGAAGCAGGATTCGACGGAATCCGCTCATCTCCTTCCTTGAGCCAACGACTCACAGCAACCCGTCCTGTGCTGACTTGGGGGATGATTTACCGGCCACTTGAGCGCCTCCCGGGCCGGCCAATGCCACCACCACCTTCGTTGAGGTCGTGGTGGCAATAGGCAGTGGTAGGCCTGCCGGAGGTGGCTGGAATCGGGTTTTAGGCATGGAAGTAAAAGCTTGAAAAACCAAGCATTCGGCCTACCCGATCTAGTGCCAATTGTCCCCAAACCTTGCGGCCATCAGAAGTTTATCTATCCACCGAGAGAGGAGAAGAGGACATGACCTTTCGGGATGGCTGGAGTCGGGCCGATCTCCGTGTCGCTATTGCCAGATTTTGAGCTTTTGGGTGCTCTGCAACTGCACTACAGGAGGGCTCGAATTCTTCAGGGAAGAAGTGGAAATGATAGCTGGGGATCCAAGGAAGCTTTTAAGATGATCAAATGTGGGAGGAGAAAGGTGTGGCATCGATGGCCAGTAATGGCCATGAAAATTCATTTTCGACCAAGCATGGGTTCACTGATTTCAGCCTTTGAATAGCCTTGAGAGGCCCTTGGTCTTCTCAAAACTGAAGGGGAAACAGATCTTCAGCAATGAGGAGGGAGATGAGGGGTCAAGGGTATTCAAACTCAACGAATAGTAATTTTCTCTCTCTTTTTTCTCTCCTCCACTAAAGGGGAAGTGAGCTTTCTCTCTCCTAGTCACAATTTCCAGAAAATGAGTGGCATTTTGGATAATTCTTAAACCTCATGATGCTAGTGAGCCACCCAAATTGGGCTTAGCCCAAATGGATTGGGCTAGGTTAGGTCAACTTGTGTTGATTTGACCTAAACTAGGGTTGAGTTGATTTGGTCAAATTGAACTTTTGGGTTGACCTCAATGGGTCCTTGATGATCCATTGGCCTCCACTAAGGTCTAAGAAGAGTTGGGTAGAGTTGGTTTAGCACCGTGGAGGCCACTTGACACTTAATTAGGGTACTTTGATCATTTTAGGGTTAGGGTTGACTCTGGTCAACTTGACCTCTTTAGTTGACCTCATTGGATCCTTGGTGACCCATTGAGCTCCCTTGAGGGTTAGGAAGGTCCAGGTGGGGTCAATTTGGCTAAGGGAAGGGTAACTGGCCCTATATAGGTTAGTTTGTCCAATTTAGGGTTAGGGTTGACTTTTGTCAACTTGGCCACTTTGGTTGACCCCAATGGGTCCTGTGTGACCCTATGGACCTCTTAAAGGGTTAGGGGTATTGTGGCAGGGTCTTGGAGTCAAGTTGAGGCCTTAAAGTCAAACCTTAGGGGTGGTGATAAGGTCGTGTTATAGGCAGACCAAGGTGATTTCCACTTTCATGCCTTTGTTCACCTGGCCTTTTGAGCTTCCTGGGGTTTTTTCATGGCCTAGTCATGACAAAACCACTCTTAGGGGTCTAGTACTTTGAGGGATGTTACAAATCAGAAAATAAAAATAAAAATTTCTTCCCCGAAATTAAGGTTAGGCCTACGGGGTTTCTACTGGAGTAAAACATGTAACATCCCTAGAAAATTGAAGGTATATGTAAGACCCCTTTTTTTCTTTTAAAACCCCGAGGTCTTATGCCCAGGACTGCCATCTTGCAGTGACACCGACACTCGGGAAGGTCTCCACTACAAAACGTCAATCCTGCCGGCCTTTATGATCACCAAAGGGAAAGAGAAGTATACACTAAGTCCACAATCACATGTAATATATATGTAAAGGAAAATCACATCAAGTCCACATATAATAAAATTACTGAAATAAAATAGTACAAGGAAATATAAACAGGCTCAAGCCCGGTACAACAAATCCTCACTACAACACTCGCGGAAGCTAAGTAACTAATCACTCACGGAACCAGTAGCTGGTGCTCCTATGTTAGACTGACCCACCTCCATGAGCATCGTACTCCGCTGGTGCTGTGTCCCCTGCTGCTGCTCCCTGTCTCCCATCCGGAGTCCCTGGAATGTTGTGGTCCGAAAACTGTTAGTCAAAAAGACTAAGTCCTATCATCCCATACCCCTCCTCCATGGCTCATAGGAACCGAGCAGGGAGGAGGAAAGGGAAGCTATGAAGGTGGAGAGTAAGCAAAGCAAGTGATGACGGAACTATTCTAGGAGTTAATTTATAGTGTATAAAAAGCTAAGGAAGCAAGGTACATGCTAGCAGTTCTACAATAGTAAGCAGCAAGGTAAACAAGTAGAGTAAAACAACACAGGTAAGAAAAACGTTCTATGAAGTAACCTTAACTTATATGAAAGCCCATACAAACTTATAAGTTAAAGTGGTCTTTTGCAAGGCTCCCATCGTAAAAAAAGTCCCATACCGATTTATACGATGGTGTGTCAGGTTTAAATGCAAGTATGAGTGTAGTGCTATATTATGCCATGATTCATGCAAGTGCAACTCAAACACACGACTCTATGCGCACAGACCTTTAGTTTCCCCCATTTGGGCAGCTAGCTTCACTCCCAGGAACCTCCGTAGTGGCAAAAAGTGGCAGTGGGTTGCGACCCCCACTCCTAGGCGGGTATCCACACTACAAGACCTAGCCCTTACGTACGCCTCGAGAAGGACACAATATAGAGTCACCACGTACTAATGCTGGTCATATCCACCAGACTTTCTTTGGCTAAGTGTCAACCACACCCGCAGAGTCAGCGTATCGACATCGGTGTGAACGACCGTCGGATACCGAAGACCAACCGCCTTTTTTATGTATCCAAATCCTTCCGAGCCAACGGCTCCCCAGACTATCCCGTCTATTACCTCTACCTTCCGAACCTACCGTTCGGATGACTAATCAAACTAACCTAACCAACCTCCCGAGCTACCAGGATGTGTGAATTGTGAATCCCTACTTATACTAATTGCTCTTTTAAACATTGATTTTGCTTACGGTTTAGGTTAGCCCAAGACTGCCCAAGGTATTCCCCGTGAAGGGCTCTCGAGGGCACTAGGAACTATGATGGGTTGAAGCCTAAAGCTCCCTTTCCCAAGGCACTTATTGTTATTGGTTAATACCCGATTCCTGATCCCTTTTTAATATTACTCTGGATCTAACCCTAGTGTGTTTGGACTCTCTCTCCCTCCCTCCATGGGAAGGATGATCGTTCGTCGATCCCGAGCACCTCCTAACCCTGGCCAACCCAACACTCTCATCCCAGCTTCCAGTGGTATACACCAATCCACTTCTCCAAAATCAGTAAACCACAATCCCATCTTCCTACGACCATTCCCCATGTTGACTCGATTTCCGCAGTTTTACTAAATGCAGACCACCTTACGCTAAATGACGTGCATGATAGGAGGTACTCTAAATCCTCCTCCAAACTCCCTAAGATAATTAATGGAGGCCCATCATGTCATATTTAGCCTAAATCCAAAAATTTGGGATTTTCCTAATTAATTTGGCATTTATTTAATTTCTCCTAAAAATCCAAATGCCCTAGGCTGTATATGAAGTGGCCCTTACAGTCATGAAAAATGTTTCATAAAATTATGATGAAATAATATGCAGCTAATTAACAGTAAATTCAAGTGTCCAAAATTTTTTGTAAGGTTTAAACCTCTGATACAGAATTTTAAATATAATCACATAATTAACAGTTAAAGAAGCAAGAGCTGTAAATAAGATTCCAAAAATTATAAGAAAATTCAAGCATGACTACAATGCCATAAAAACACTCTTGACCAAGTTTACAAATTTTTAAGTGGATAATAAACTCTAATTATAATTTTGGTCAATATCCCACTTCCATAAATCAATGAAACAACTACTGAAAATATTCATCTAAAAATTATGATAAAATTTGCTCATACGCTCAATGACCTAAGTACACTTTTATATAAGTTTCATAATTTTCTAATCAACATTAAGCTCTAAATATATTTTTGAACATAAATGCATAATTGTGAACTTGTGAAGAAAGTACTGATAATATACATATAAAAATTATAATAAAATTCAGGTATACGTAAAATGCTCTAAAACTTTCCCTGCCCAATTTTCATAATTTTCCAATGAACAGTGAGTCAAAAATAAATAAATGACTATCAAGGGCAAATGCATCTAATACAAAGAAGGCACGAAATATATTGTTCCAATATTCGCACTAAAATTACCAGGGGCTCATAATAACCATATAACCATACTACTCAAGTTTCACAGCTTTTAATTAAGTTTTGATTGCCTATCTTACATGTATAACGTTTGTGCCCTAAACTAGGGTTAGGGTTTTGGGGAGTCTAACAGCCTCTAAATCTCACGATATTTTTACCATAGGACTTTGGCAACCCTAAAGTCCTCTCCACCAAGTTACAAGTCATTTCAAAGTCATTTGACCACTTAATCATCAAACCCTAGGTTTGCACACATAGGACCTACCCTAGTGTCCTAGGGCTCCACCCTTCAACTTCCTCCCAATATCAGTGGAGCTTTTATTTTGTGTGCTAATACAACTGAGTGCAAGGGTCATCACCTTTGGGTGAGGTTGGCCAACTCAAGAGCAATTAGGGCACTTAACCCCAATTTTACCAAAAAGGGGCCAACATTTGGCTACACAATTACCCTAGCAAACCAAACCCAAAAGTGATGAAATTATTACCAGAGCCTAATAATACCCCCCAAGACCTCCCTCCAAAATTTGAGGGGTTTTTGAGGTGTTTAACACACCTAATTAATTTGTACATGATTTATTAAATATTTCTAAAAACTATAGACAAAGTATCTCCAAAAATTACCATTTTTGTACAAGAGATTAGAGTGACTCCCTGTTCAAATTTCAAGTCATTTAGACAAGAGATGAAGTGGGGGCACTCATTTTAGTCTCTGACTAATCCTAGGTATAGACCCCACCAAAATGAATGCCCTGGTCAAACTATACATCCAAATTAGTTCAAGCCAATTTTAAATTAAAGTAGACCCTTAGGGCTACAATTTATATGTTGATCACTTTCTCTGTACAAGCATCTAAGTATTTTTAAAATAATTCCTAATCTATCTGATTTTGTGTGACAGATTTATACAAAATATAGAATATATAATACATGATCTTGCACAGATCTTGACGCAGCTTGGATGACATCTGGTCATCGTCCCCAGCACGCCAACGACCAAGATTTCACCTTCCTGGGCCATCTTCAAGACGCTGCCGCCGGCCACCCAGCCGCCTCCCTGTCCAGCCACCGCCACCACCACCTCCATCGAGGTGGTGGCTATCGCCAGGCGGTGGCACACCCGCCGGAGGGGTGTGTAACGCCCCGGATTTTTGATTACGTACGCATGATGGGCGTTACATTGGTTTTGACTGTAGATTGAGCATGGTTTTTCCCGGGGGCTTGCGAGTGGCTGTTTTGTTTGCCGAGTTGCACGATTCCCCAGCAAACCGGAGTCCATATGAGGGACTCGGTGAGGCCTCTTAGGGAAATGCTTGCACTTTTTCGCGCCCGGGAATGTTGCTCAAAATAAGTTGCTGGTTCAGGAAACAAAAAAGGGTAAAAAGTGCTTGTGGAAAAAATGGTCTAGGACGTCTCAGAAACATTTTTCGCAAAAGGGAAAAATGGTCGTTTTTGTGCGAGACACACCCCCTGACACGGGCGTGACCCAGGCCGTGACCTGGGCGTGACCTCCTTGACTCGACGATTTTTTCTTCCGTCGAGTTGAGCTCGACGACTGGGGGTACACGCCCCGTGACACGGGCGTGTCACGGGCCGTGTCCCACTTCGTCGAGAGTCGAGTGTCGATCGTCGAGTATCGAGCATCGAGTATCGAGTGTCGAGTCGTCGAGAGAGGGGACACGGCCTGTGACACGGGCGTGTCACAGGGCGTGTCAGGCTGGGTCGAGTGTCGACACTTTCTGTCGACGAGGTGTCGAGTCACGGGCTACACGCCCTAGGTCACGGGCGTGTACCCGGCCATGTACCGTGTGGATAAACGTGGAATTGCCGCCTTTCGGCGCCGCTTATGGTACACGCCCTGTGTCACGGGCGTGACACAGGGCGTGACCGGCCCGAAAATCGACTTTTTCCAGTTTTTTGTGTCGTTCATTTCCTTGCTCCTGCATCGAACGGTTCAGCTCTGTTCTGGAGGAAATAAGTCCGAAACAGAGACTTTCCTTTCTCATTCCATCTTCATCTTCTTCTTCTTCATTTCCAAAGAGAGAGCAAGAGAACAAGGGAGCAAGCAAGGCAAGGAAAAAGAGAATCAGCCGTCGCGGCATCGTCTCGGTTCAGGCAAGCGGTGTTCTTCACCCTTGCCAATCTCCTTTCTTGATTTTTTAATTGTGCAAACCAATTAGTTAGTTTCTCTTTCAAGATTCATGAACTTCTTATTCTTGTTTTGGATCCTTCCTCACTAGCTTTATCATGCTCTTTCAATTCCCCTATGCTTATTTGTTCTTCTTGATTTAAAGTATGATAAATCCTCTTGTTTGTCCTATGCTAAATTAGCTAATTCCCTATGGTAAATTCCCTATGCTAAATTCAAATTAGCTCATTCCCTATGCTAATTACCTATGCTAGATAAATTCATGTAGCTAATTTGTCATATTCATGTAATTATCACATTTCCCAATGCTATTGTCATATTCATGTAACCTATCAAGAGAGGTGATTTTTTTCCATATGTGGTTTATGTACTCATGGTAATCAAACTCTATCATGTGAATTTGATACAAAGCATGTAATTTATATGGGATGAAGGCATCAAACTATACGTTGGCAATTGGTAGTCGTGTGTGAGGACGACGAAAGGAATGTGTTACCTTGGGTTATGGGGCGTTTTGCGAGGCAAATTCGTGAAGCATGGCGGGAGCGTTTGTGTGAGAATTTTGCAAGGGGTGGTGTGGTTTCAGCCTGTGGCCACCGGGTTTTGTTTTTGTGGTTAGAGAGACCACTTTGGCCCCGATGTGGGCTGGTTTTGTTTGGTGCGTTCCACTTTAGGGCCGCCACCGGTAAGACCCTTGCGAAATTGAACTTAACCGCTGCTTATGCTTCACTAGTATCGTAATTTCGTGGCTTATGAATGATGGAATGGACATGCGTTTTGCCTTTTGTTCCTGCGGGTTGAGCAGGATTTGATGAACTTGTACGCACTTGGTGCGTTTGGCATGGGTTGTGGTGCGTTTTCCACTTGATTTGTTCACTCATGTTACTTGATGAAACATCTCTGTGGGGTCGGTAAGCCCCTTCGTTATAGTATATAACAGTTATGCTCTCTTTTTGTATAGCTTGGTTGATTGCTGAGGTATTCTTTCTTGAATGCCTCAGGTGCAGGTTGTAGCCGGTTGAGCGGCTAGGTTGGTTGGTGGCGTTTCCTGGGAACTAGCCGAGCATTCATCGTGAGGTAGTTCTTCTTTTTGGTTGTACAGACATACATGTGCCCCAATGGGTTCGTGTCAGCTTGTTGGCGCCCATTGGTGGTTTTCTTTTGTGTAAATATGAACTAGACTGCTAATGTAATTCTTTTGGATGGAATGATATGTACTTGCTTTTGGGATGGTTTTCTAGTAGGTTGCATTAGTTATTTTGACTAATGATATGTACTATTGTATATCATGCATACATGTTTTGGTTAACTAACACATATTTTCCAAATAACGTAAACAAAGAGGAGTTCTTATAGTAGTATCACTCTAGACTGCATATAGGAGCTCATCATAAATAAACAAAGTATTTCCGACGCGTACAAAGACAATTTTACTATCTAAGGCCGAGGGATACGGCCATTTAATCCAAAAGTTTTCCTGCATGTAACTATTGAATTTCAACTTGTAAAGTCAGCGTCAAGAGTTGCCTGAACGGGTGCAGTTATCCCCTGCACGACGTGGCATCATAACGCGTAGTTCCTCTTGCTCTGATACGATATGCTCGTTGAGGAAATGCGGGTTGTGACAGTTGGTATCAGAGGGAGGTTTGCTTGACATTTGGTCGGGCAAACTTTTCCTTGTCTTTCGTGTTTGTAAGCATCATCTCATACACACACCGAGGTGCCCTCAGTATGTCTTGGCCGAAGCACGTACACTACACTCATGACATGAACAGAAGTATACGGGGCATATTATGTAGTATGAGATGCATAATATGTGGCTGTATATGGATCCACCCTAGGGGCAACATGTGAGGGTTATGTAGTATGGGATGCATAACCTAACCACATGGATGCGACTAGCACGTTTTCTTTTGTTCGTTGCATGCAATGCTATGTAGTATGGGATGCATAGCATTGGGATGCGTACGACCGCTCATGGCATGCATTAAGGCCTTTTCTAGATTGCATAGCACAACACGCATAACATAACATTGCATGAGCACAACGTGCCAAGCTAAGACGTACATGATGACACCTGTACACACATATTTTTGGGTCAAAGAAAGTCATGCATTCATGGTTTAGGCACAAGTTAGTGGGATGACGGTGAGTCATCTTTAGGTTAGACATACCATCATTCTCAAACTCCCAAAGCAAGTTAGCAGTTGAGGTTCATATTTCTTTATGTATGGTCTGTACATAGCCGTTGTGTGTTTTGTTGGGTTTGAGCTTGATAAGAGTGAACGTGTTATAGGATGTCGAAGCGTCCAGTGACAAGGCAAACTCCCCAATCCGAGGGCGAGTCTTCGGGCGCGCAGAATAATGCGCTGATGGATAGTCTTCGCCAAAGTAATGAGGCTTTGACGAGGCAGGTGCAGGAGGTACAGTCCCAGCTCCAAGCTATGTCATCCGCGATGTCTGGGCTGGTACCAAGAGGACAAGAGATGGTTAGAGGCCCCACTAGTTCGACTCCTGCAGTGGCAGTGACACCCCCAGTTGTAGTTCCCCCTGCGATGACTTTCATCTCGCAGTTTCAGCGTCTTGGACCACCGACGTATGATGGAAAAGCAGACTTCGTGATCCTAGATGATTGGGTGATTATGTTGAAAGAAATGTTTGTGTATGCTGGTGTGACCGAGGACCAGAAGGTGATGCTTGCTGCCTATCAACTTAAAGGGTTGGCGAAAGGATGGTGGTTACGAGAAAAGGAAGGCCTAGGAGCAGGTGCACGCCATTCAGGGTGCGCCAACCAGAGACTTGGAGTGTACGTTTTGTGGGAGAAGAGGTCATGATGTGAGCCGATGCTGGGCCAAAGACAAGGTATGCTTCCAGTGTGGCAGACCAGGACATCTTCGCGCTAGGTGCCCACAGGTTCAAGCTGTGTTGCAACCCGCACCACTCCAGGCTTTGCCTCCGCCTCCGCGCTTGGACAAAGGCAAAGGGAAGTTGAATGTGGTCTCTGCAGAGGAAGCGCATACATCACCTCAGGTTATCTCAGGTTCGATTCATTCCTCTGGTTCCTGTTTTGTGTATGCCTCTTATGTGTAGTTCTTAGCATAGCATATATATCTTATAGGAAACTTTAAGGTAAAGAACCGTTGGGCGCGTGTTCTTTTTGATTCTGGCGCGACCCATTCCTTTGTGGCTCGAACCTTTCTGGATCGATATCATTTGACACCAGAGCGAGTGGGGAATGCGTTTTTGGTGAAATTTCCTTCCGGCGCTTCTGTGGTGGCTGACTGTGGTCTTCTTGATTGTCCCATTTTGTTGGGGGATTTCATAGCAAGAGTTGATTGCAAGGTGATCGATTTGGACGATTTTGACGTCATTCTGGGCATGGACTGGTTAGCCCGTTATGATGCCGTCATCCAGTGCAGAGGAAAGCGCTTGGATTTCATCAAGGATGATGGTCAGCCAGGAAGTGTGTATGGTGATTCTTGTCAGGATTCTCCAGGGATTTCGGCGGTATGTGTTCGGACGTTGTTTGTTTCCGACTGTTTTGCTTGTTTTGTCTCCGTTGTGGGGACGAGTGTTGTTTTGCCGCTTTTGGAGGAGATTCCTGTTGTGCGTGAATTTCCAGATGTTTTTCCTACTGACCTTCCTGATCTACCCCCCTAATCGTGATGTCGAGTTTGTTATTGATTTGGAGCCGGGTACGCGACCGATTGCGAAAGCGCCGTACAGGATGGCCCCGCGTGAGCTAGCAGAGTTGCGTACACAGTTGGATGATTTATTGGCAAAAGGGTTTATCCGGCCGAGTTCATCACCTTGGGGTGCACCGGTGTTATTTGTGAAGAAGAAAGATGGATCGATGCGCCTTTGCATCGATTACCGGGAGTTGAACAAGGTGACAATTAAAAACAAGTACCCACTGCCAAGAATTGATGATTTGTTTGATCAACTGCGTGGCAGTTCTGTATTTTCGAAGATTGATCTCCGCTCGGGCTATCATCAGCTCAAGGTCCGGGAGTCGGATATTCCGCGGACTGCATTTCGATCACGACATGATCATTTTGAATTTCTGGTGATGTCGTTTGGTTTGACCAACGCACCATCAGCCTTTATGGATATGATGAACAGAGTGTTCAAGGACTACTTGGATAAATTTGTGGTGGTTTTTATTGATGATGTTCTTGTCTACTCCCGCAGTGCTGAGGAGCATGAACAGCATTTGCGATTAGTATTGGCCACTTTGCGAGATCAACGGTTATTCGCCAAGTTAAGCAAATGCGAGTTTTGGTTGCCGCAAGTTGCTTTTCTGGGTCATGTCATTAATCACCATGGTATTTCAGTGGATCCCGAAAAGATTTCTGCGGTCATGGAATGGAGAAGACCGGAAACACCCAAGGAGATTCGAAGCTTCTTGGGCTTGGCCGGCTATTATCGCAGATTTGTCGAAGGTTTTGCGACGTTGGCCGCACCTTTGACTCGATTAACCCAAAATAATGTGGCGTTTGAGTGGAATGACAAGTGTGAGGCATCATTCCTGGAACTCAAACACAGGTTATGTACCGCTCCTGTGTTAATCTTGCCAACAGAAGGAAAAGATTATGCAGTGTTCGTGGATGCGTCGCACGTTGGACTTGGATGTGTGTTAATGCAAGACAAAAAGGTGATTGCGTATGGGTCTCGGCAGTTGAAAATTCATGAAAAGAATTACCCAACGCATGATTTGGAGTTTGCAGCGGTGATATTTGCATTAAAATTGTGGAGACACTTGCTATATGGTGCACAGTGTACAATCTTTACAGATCATAAAAGCTTGAAGTATGTCTTCACGCAGAAAGAACTTAATTTGCGCCAACAGCGATGGCTTGAGTATGTAGCGGATTATGATGTGGACATTCAGTATCATCCGGGGAAAGCAAATGTTGTAGCCGATGCTTTGAGTCGAAAGACGGGGAAATTATTTCATCTTTCCGTCGACCGTCTTGTGGAGGAATTTCTATTGATGGATATTGCGGTGGGCAAATATGACCCGCAAAGTCAGTCGGCACTAGACGAACCGTCATGGCTGGTGCTTGCAAGACAACATCAAAAAGATGACCCTGATCTTTTACATTTATTTCTTCGGACTGAAAAGGATGAATTACCAGATTTTGCGATTGATGGTGCAGGCACGTTAAAGTATCGTGGACGATTTTGTATTCCCGCGGTTGGGGATATTCGCGAGATGGTGTGTAAGGAAGCACATGGCTCAAGTATGGCCTACCATCCAGGCTCAACAAAAATGTACCGTGATTTGAAACAAATTGTCTGGTGGTATGGAATGAAAAGAGATATAGCGCAATTTGTATCGGAATGTCATACGTGCAAGCGGGTGAAGGCTGATCATGGGAAGCCTGGTGGCAAGTTGACACCATTGGAGATTCCAACTTGGAAGTGGGAAAGCATCTCAATGGATTTTATTACCGGTTTACCAAGATCTCCTCGAGGAGATGACTCCGTGTGGGTGATTGTGGATAGGTTGACCAAGTGTGCTCATTTCATACCCTTTAAGGTCAACTACCCGATGAAGACCATAGCGGAGCTCTATTTAAACGAGATCATCTGACTGCATGGTGTACCTATGAATATCATTTCAGACCGAGATTCCCGCTTTACCTCTCGTTTTTGGCGCAGTTTACAAGAGGGTTTGGGGACAGATTTGCGATATTCCACAGCTTATCATCCTCAGACGAATGGCCAAACCGAAAGAGTAAATCAAATATTCGAAGATATGATTCGATGTTACATTCTTGAGTATGGTGGAGCATGGGATGAACGTTTGCGGCTTATGGAATTCGCGTATAATAATAGCTATCAAGAAAGCTTGCAAATGGCTCCGTTCGAAGCGTTATATGGGCGACGATGTCGTACCCCACTCTTTTGGACTGAGGTTGGCGAGCGGCCTTTGTTGGGTCCAGAGGCGCTCGAGGATATGGAAGTTGCAGTACGACTTATTCGGGAGAAGCTCCGAATCGCCCAAGAGCGCTATGAAAAGTATGCCAACCGACGAAGGTCGGAATTAGAATTTGCGGTGGGGGATTCTGTTTTCTTGAAAGTCTCCCCAATGGTTGGGATTAAACGGTTTGGGAAAGAGCGCAAATTAGATCCAAGATTTGTGGGTCCCTTCACGATTCTTGCGCGAGTTGGCGCATCCGCCTACAAACTGGAATTACCCGTGAACTTTTCTGGTGTTCACAATGTGTTTCATGTTAGCCAACTTCGCAAGTGTGTGCGGAATGACAAGCAAGTGTTGGAAGTTGTGCCGCAATTAGCGCCCAACCTATCTTATGAGGAGATGCCCATCCGGATATTGGACTCCCAAGATCGTGTGTTGCGGAAAAAGAAGATTCCTATGGTAAAGGTGCTATGGAAAAATCAGGATGTGGAAAGCGCGACGTGGGAACTCGAATCAACAATGAGGGCGGCTCATCCTCATTTGTTCCCGTAGATAAGCTGGTATGTGACTTGGTGTTTGATTGCATTCATGTTTTTAATTGGTTTTGTGTTGTGAAAGTTTCGAGGCGAAACTTTTTGTTAGGGGGAGTGATTGTAACGCCCCGGATTTTTGATTACGTACGCATGATGGGCGTTACATTGGTTTTGACTGTAGATTGAGCATGGTTTTTCCCGCGGGCTTGCGAGTGGCTGTTTTGTTTGCCGAGTTGCACGATTCCCCAGCAAACCGGAGTCCATATGAGGGACTCGTTGAGGCCTCTTAGGGAAATGCTTGCAATTTTTCGCGCCCGGGAATGTTGCTCAAAATAAGTTGCTGGTTCAGGAAACAAAAAAGGGTAAAAAGTGCTTGAGTAAAAAATGGCCTAGGACGTCTCAGAAACATTTTTCGCAAAAGGGAAAAATGGTCGTTTTTGTGCGAGACACGCCCCCTGACACGGGCGTGACCCAGGCCGTGACCTGGGCGTGACCTCCTTGACTCGATGATTTTTTCTTGCGTCGAGTTGAGCTCGACGACTGGGGGTACACGCCCCGTGACACGGGCGTGTCACGGGCCGTGTCCCACTTCGTCGAGAGTCGAGTGTCGATCGTCGAGTATCGAGCGTCGAGTATCGAGTGTCGAGTCATCGAGAGAGGGGACACGGCCTGTGACACGAGCGTGTCACAGGGCGTGTCAGGCTGGGTCGAGTGTCGACACTTTCTGTCGACGAGGTGTCGAGTCACGGGCTACACGCCCTAGGTCACGGGCGTGACCTACCCGTCACGGGCGTGTACCCGGTCGTGTACCGTGTGGATAAATGTGGAATTGCCGCCTTCCGGTGCCGCTTATGGTACACGCCCAGTGTCACGGGCGTGACACAGGGCGTGACCGGCCCGAAAATTGACTTTTTCCAGTTTTTTTGTGCCGTTCATTTCCTTGCTCCTGCATCGAACGGTTCAGCTCTGTTCTGGAGGAAATAAGTCCGAAACCGAGACTTTCCTTTCTCATTCCATCTTCATCTTCTTCTTCTTCATTTCCAAAGAGAGAGCAAGAGAACAAGGGAGCAAGCAAGGCAAGGAAAAAGAGAATCAGCCGTCGCGGCAGCGTCTCGGTTCAGGCAAGCGGTGTTCTTCACCCTTGCCAATCTCCTTTCTTGATTTTTTAATTGTGCAAACCAATTAGTTAGTTTCTCTTTCAAGATTCATGAACTTCTTGTTCTTGTTTTGGATCCTTCCTCACTAGCTTTATCATGCTCTTTCAATTCCCCTATGCTTATTTGTTCTTCTTGATTTAAAGTATGATAAATCCTCTTGTTTGTCCTATGCTAAATTAGCTAATTCCCTATGGTAAATTCCCTATGCTAAATTCAAATTAGCTCATTCCCTATGCTAATTACCTATGCTAGATAAATTCATGTAGCTAATTTGTCATATTCATGTAATTATCACTTTTCCCTATGCTATTGTCATATTCATGTAACCTATCAAGAGAGGTGATTTTTTTTCCATATGTGATTTATGTACTCATGGTAATCAAACTCTATCATGTGAATTTGATACAAAGCATGTAATTTATATGGGATGAAGGCATCAAACTATACGTTGGCAATTGGTAGTCGTGTGTGAGGACGACGAAAGGAATGTGTTACCTTGGGTTATGGGGCGTTTTGCGAAGCAAATTCGTGAAGCATGGCGGGAGCGTTTGTGTGAGAATTTTGCAAGGGGTGGTGTGGTTTCAGCCTGTGGCCACCGGGTTTTGTTTTTGTGGTTAGAGAGACCACTTTGGCCCCGATGTGGGCTGGTTTTGTTTGGTGTGTTCCACTTTAGGGCCGCCACCGGTAAGACCCTTGCGAAATTGAACTTAACCGCTGCTTATGCTTCACTAGTATCATAATTTCGTGGCTTATGAATTATGGAATGGACATGCGTTTTGCCTTTTGTTCCTGAGGGTTGAGCAGGATTTGATGAACTTGTACGCACTTGGTGCGTTTGGCATGGGTTGTGGTGCATTTTCCACTTGATTTGTTCACTCATGTTACTTGATGAAACATCTCTGTGGGGTCGGTAAGCCCCTTCGTTATAGTATATAACAATTATGCTCTCTTTTTGTATAGCTTGGTTGATTGCTGAGGTATTCTTTCTTGAATGCCTCAGGTGCAGGTTGTAGCCGGTTGAGCGGCTAGGTTGGTTGGTGGCGTTTCCTGGGAACAAGCCGAGCATTCATCGTGAGGTAGTTCTTCTTTTTGGTTGTACAGACATACATGTGCCCCAATGGGTTCGTGTCAGCTTGTTGGCGCCCATTGGTGGTTTTCTTTTGTGTAAATATGAACTAGACTGCTAATGTAATTCTTTTGGATGGAATGATATGTACTTGCTTTTGGGATGGTTTTCTAGTAGGTTGCATTAGTTATTTTGACTAATGATATGTACTATTGTATATCATGCATACATGTTTTGGTTAACTAACACATATTTTCCAAATAACGTAAACAAAGAGGAGTTCTTATAGTAGTATCACTCTAGACTGCATATAGGAGCTCATCATAAATAAACAAAGTATTTTCGCCGCGTACAAAGACAATTTTACTATCTAAGGCCGAGGGATACGGCCATTTAATCCAAAAGTTTTCCTGCATGTAACTATTGAATTTCAACTTGTAAAGTCAGCGTCAAGAGTTGCCTGAACGTGTGCAGTTATCCCCTGCACGACGTGGCATCATAACCTGTAGTTCCTCTTGCTCTGATACGATATGCTCGTTGAGGAAATGCGGGTTGTGACAGGGTGGATTCCGGCGATGTCGATAGTTTGATTTTCATGAAAAACCAGGAAAAACTCCTTTCCCGATCGGGCTCAATTGAGCCCGATTTTTATCCCTAATGATTGCTACGATCTGCCCATGGAGAGAGGAGGGGAGGACCTTATTGGTTGTCTGGAGACGAGCTGATCATTGGGTTGCCATGGTGGTGGTGCTGCTGGCCGGATTTCTGCAACTATATAGTGGAACGCCTTGTCTTCTTCAGGTAAAAAGTGTAAATGACTCCCCTGAGTGCAATGGAGCTTTTAAAACCACCAGGTGAGGAAGAGGAAGGGTGTGGGCTGAATGACCATTAAGGCCATTCTCGACCATGGTGGTGGGGGGAAGAATCTGGCTTGGGGTGGCCAAGAAACGGCTGGAAACTCCTCCTCTTCCCTAGAGGAGTTGAATCCAGCCATCAAAGGTGGCTCTTGGCCTCCCTAAGCCATGAATGGCTCCTCCCTCCCTCATTCTCTCTCCTTCATTATGGGGAAATTGAAGCTCTCTCTCTTGCCTCGTCATGGCCGAAATTGTTCATCCCACTAGCCTAATTGCAGCCCACTAATTCCCAATATTAGATGATTAAGAGGTGGCTAGCCCAAGTAAGTGGGGCTTGAGCTTGGGTTAGCCCTTTTGGGCTAAGTTGACCTAATCCTGGACTAGGGTTGACCTTGGTCATTTTGACCTTCTGGGTTAACCCCAATGGATCCTTGGTGACCCATTGGACTCCCCTAGGGTGTAGGTTGGGCTGGGTAGGGTTGTCTTGGCACTTTGGAGGTCAGCTGCCCTTATGAAGGGTACTTTAACCAATTTAGGACTAAGGTTAACTTGGATCAACTTAGCCTCTTTGGTTGACCCCAATGGGTCCATGGTGACCCATTGACCTCATTTTAGGGTTAGGAGGGCATGTGTGGGGTCCTCTTGGCTAAGGAAGGGTCAACTGACCCCAAGTAGGCCAGTTTGAACCATTTAGGGTTAGGGTGGACTTAAGCCAACTTGGCCACTTTGCCTGTCCCCATTGGGTCCTTAGTGGCCCTATGGACCACTCACGGGAGTTTAGGGTGTTGTGGTTAGGTCATGAAGTCAAGTTGAAGCCCTAATGTCAAACCCTAAGTCTGGTGGTGAGGCTGTGCTATATGCAGACCAAGGTGATTTTCACCTTGTCCCTTGTTCACTTGGTCCTTTGAGCTTCTTATGGTTTTGTCATGACCCAGTCATGACAAAACCATTCCTAGGGGTCTAGTTGTTCGAGGGATGTTACAAATCCCAATATATAAAAATACAAATTTCGTCCACGAAATTAAAGTTAAGCCTATGGGGTTTCTACGGAAGTAAAAGTATATAACATCCCTAGGAGTTGAAGGTATACCTGACTCGAAGAGTTCCGGGTACTTTTGCTGCATCAAGTCCTGTGGCTCACAAGTGTGCTCCTCCTGCCCATGATTTCTCCACAGAACCTTGATTAGTGGAACCTTCTTGCTGCACAAGACCCGTTTTGACATATCGTCAATCCTGGTCGTCTCTATACTGACTGATCGATCTGAGGCCACTGGGTCGTATGCAGTGGAAATTAGCTGCTCAAGGCATAGTAGAGCCCTCCGAAGTGAAGAGACGTGGAAGACGTCGTGCAATCCCGCCAACTCCGGTGGTAGCTCCAGTCTAAAAGCCAAGTGGCCGATCAGCTCCAGGATCCTGTAAGGCCCCATATATCTCGTACTGAGCTTCTTCCGCCCGCAAACCCGCGAGACTCCATGCATCGGCTGTATCTTCAAGAAAACCCGGTCTCCCACAGGGAACACCACCTGACGATGTCGAGCATCGTAAAATTTGTACTGCCTGCTCTGGGCTTCCAACATCCCGTCCCACATCAATCAAACCTGAGCGTTTGTATCCTCCACAAACTCTGGGCCGAGTGCCCTCGGATCCTCATCCTGAACCCAAGATAGAGAGTAATGCCTCATATGGGGCCTTGCCTATGCTGGACTGATGGTTGTTATTGTACGAGAACTCGATCATCGACAACAGTCTCTCCCAAGGCTCGTCGCGGTCCCAAATGCATAGGTGCAGAAGATCTTCTAGTGTTCGATTGGTTTGCTCCGTCTGTCCATCTGTATGGGGGTGGAAAGCGGTGTTGAACATAAACCGAGAACCCAGGTGAGCCTGGACTGACCTCCACTCCTTAGATGTAAACCGTCTGTCCCGATCTAACACGATTGTCCTGGGCACCCCATGATAGCGCACAAACTGCTCGACGAACCTCTGTACTAGCACACTAACCGGAGTGTCCTTCGTAATCGGAATGAACCTAGCCACCTTCGTTAGTCCATCGAAAATCACCCAGATCGAATCATTCCCCACACGAGATCGGGGTAGCCCATGTATAAAATCCATGACTATGTCCTCAAACTTCCACTCTGGCACTGGAAGTGGCTATAGTAACCCGGCCGTATTCTTGTACTCCGCCTTTACAAGCTGACAAGCCTCACAATGCATCACAAAATATATAATATCCTTCTTCATACCCAGCCAATACATCATCTTTTTCAGGTCTGCTGCCATCTTAGTGATCCTCGGGTGCACTGAGTTCCTGTTACAGTGTGCCTTCGACATGATATCCTCCCGAATCTGGCCTCCTGCCAGTATATAGACCCTGCCTCTAAAACATAGCAGTCCATCCATCAAGGAGTAATCCCTTGCCATGCCTTCCTCCAAGGCTCTGAATATTGGCTCTGCCCTCGCATCCAGCCTCTGCCTGTCCCTGATGCGATCATGAATGTCATCGGTGGCAGTCATCAATGCCAGGTACTCTGTATATAGCTCTAGATCCTCCTCGGATACTAAGAATATATGCATCTCCTTCGACATACTCACTAACTCTAAGATCATCAACTGAGGACCTGCTCCTGATGTAGTTGCTCTCCGGCTTAGAGCGTCTGCCACCACGTTTGCCTTCCCGGTATGGTAGTGCATGGTGTACTGATAGTCCGACAAAAACTCTACCCAACGTCTCTGTATGATGTTTAACTCCTTCTGCGTATCCACGTACTTCAAATTTTTATGATCCGAGAAAATGTCGCAGTGAACACTGTATAGATAGCGTCGCCAGATCTTCAGGGATAAAATAACTGCCCACATCTCCAAGTCGTGCACCGAGTAGTTCTGCTCATGTTTATTCAATTGACAGGAGGCGTAAGCTATCACGTGCCCATTCTACATCAGAACGTCACTCATCCCCTGGTAGGAAGCATCTGTGTACACATGAAATCCTTCCTTCCTTGATGGAAGAGCAAGGATAGGGGCTGAGGTAAGCCGACCTTTTAGATCCAGAAAGACAGCCTCACACTGTGACGTCCAAATAAAAGGAGACTCCTTCTTCGTCAGAGATGTGAGAGGTAGTTCAATCCAAGAGAATCCCTCCACGAACTTCCGGTAGTATCCGACAAGTCCCAAGAAACTCTTGACATTCGTTGCCGTCTTCAGTGGTGGCCAATCCCGTACTTCCTGAATCTTCGCTAGATCTACCGCCAATCCTGCTACACTAATAATATATCCCAAAAGGCCACCTCTTTTAGCCAAAATTGGCACTTGATGAACTTAGCAAATACCTTGTGCTCTCGGAGCTTTCCCAGCATCAAAGCCAGGTATCTCACATGCTCCTCTTCTGTCCTCGAGTAGATGAGGATGTCGTCAATAAACACGATGACGAAGACATCCAGATACGGCTCAAATACCCGGTTCATAAACTCATGAACGCGGAGGGTGCATTCGTGAGCCCGAAGGGCATCACGGTAAACTCGTACAATCCGTATCTACTGCTGAAGGCTGTCTTCGGGATGTCCTCCTGAATGTACAGCTGGTAGTACCCCGACATTAGGTCCAGCTTTGAAAACCAGTGAGCTCCCTCCAAGTGATCAAATAGTTCATCTATCCTCCACAGAGGATACGTGTTCCGGACCGTCAGCCTGTTCAAGGCCCGGTAGTCGATACATAATTGAAGTGTCCCATCCTTCTTCTTGACGAACAACAACGGAGCTCCCCATGGTGAAGAGCTAGGCCGGACAAATCCGGCTTCCACTAGCTCCTATAGCTGGCTTCGAAACTCCACCAACTCCTTCGGGGCCATCCGGTAAGGAGCTCTGGATGTCGGCTTAGCCCCCGACACGAGTTGAATCTGAAAATACTTCTCCCGGTGCGGGGGTAGCCCTGGTAGCTTCTCTGGAAATACATCGGCAAAATCTCGCACCACCGGGATATTCTGAATGGAATCTTTGGCCTCAGCCATGTCAAAGAGCAGCTGATACACCTTATCAGATTTTTTTGGCCGTTCATTTCCCTGTTCTGGATCTAATGGTCCAGGCTTCTTTCCTGTGGATAAAAAGGCCGAGAATGGGATAAATTCCCTTCATTCTCACTACCTTCTTCTTCTTCTCATTCCAAGAGAGAGAAAGAGAAAGGGAAAGGCCAAGGCAAGGAAAGGAGAATGAAAAGCCAGCTGCTGGAGTGGCTGGGGAGTGCAGATTGAAGATCCGAGAACGGATTCGTGAAGGCAAAGCCGAGGCGGTGACTTCCACCCGGCTACTTCATGGCCCTGAAGACATCTTCAAGGGTAACGATCTCCTTCTTGGACATCGAAGTCCTCTCTTTATGCATGTGTGTGGGATCCTGCACCAAGAGGTGGATTTCATAAGTGATTATGTGGTTGAGTTTGCATTTAGAGCCAGAAGTGTGGAGTACGACATATGCATGCTATGTGAAGCCCATCTGGACGGGTAGTATGGATTGGTGATGATCATGGGTAAACTAGAGAAGACTCCGTGGATTTGAATGTATGATTGGATGTGGATTATGGATGTAAGGATACTTTGCATACGCTCCTGGTTATGTTGAGAGATCAATGGGTAGCATGGCTGGGGGAAACACGGGATGAACCTAACTTGTTACACCACATGGTGTGGGTTGATCTGTATTAGTGAGGATCGATGGGTAGCAATGTATGGGAGGATGTGAGGAGGACCCTACTTGCTGCACCACATAGTGTGGGTCGATCGGATATAGGTGAGGGGTCGATGGGTGGTAATGCCAGGGGAGCCTTGATAGACCTGGCTGCCACACCACATGGTGTGGGTCGATCTGCTCTGGTTGTTTGTGGATGTTGTGAGGTAGTACCTCTAAGTGGTATGGACGGGATGTCGCCAATAGTAAGATTGATGGACTAGGATTGAATCGCTCAACCAATAAGTGAAGAACCTCTGATCGACAGTATTCGACTGGGATACCTGGTACATCAAGAAGGTGCCCTGAGTGTACGGAGCATCTGGTGGATACCAACGTTTGTGATATGATTGTGATTGGTAGTGTTGATTCATATAATTATGGCAATGCATACAGGGAAGGAACCACTACCCCGGGTAAGGGGTAGGGTCGTTATAAGTGGTCAGCTAAAGCTGACTGTAACTTTGTTTGTCGCTCTCGGGTGGATAATGAATTATAGGTATTGATGCTTGAATTAAATTGCTTGAGCGGAATGAAGACTTACTGCTAAATGCCCTCGAAGGCTGTGCGAATCGTGGTTGGATTTCATGTGTGGCCGGCCTGCGTGCCGATGTACGAAAATGTATTTGTGTAAAGAGAAACTTGTATGGCCATAAGGCTAGTGTGTGTGAGTTATAATACATTCCTAGTTTGGATATATAAATGTGGAGTTTATATAGTAGTGGACATTCTTTGAGTTGAGTTCATGGTAACATAAAAATATTACGCTAAATGTATTGAGTTAGGATGCGAGTAGATTTTGATTTCCACAAGTAATTCCGTCGCTTATCTGTGACATATGGCGTGGGGTCCCGACCGGACCCACCGTTATATGCCACGTGATGAGTGGGGGCGTTACAAAGTGGTATCAGAGCCAGGTTTAGACTATTTGGGAGGAGGAACATAATTAAACTCACGAATGTCCACTAGGAATGCATTTCATGCACGTAAGTGGCATGAGTGTGTAGTCAATGTATAATTACCGTTATGACATGGCTGCTTAATGGTGTTTTGTACATTGCTAGGTGGCAAGGAGTGGTGCTGGGCAGTCGGAGCCCCAGCGATCTGATGAGAGTGCAGCACCCGTTGAAGCGCCTACGCCTCCTTCGGCGGAGACCATACGAGTGGTGACGGAGATGGTGCTTGCAGTGCTACAGGCACAGCCGACTGGGCAGGCAAGACCTGCAGGGGTGCCAGTACAGCCTAGTGCAAGGCAAGAGCGCGTGGCAGTAGTGGTGGAGGAGCAAGCAACGAATGAGTCATTAAAAAGCTTTATGGAGTTTCATCCACCTACGTTTGGTGGGGTGATTTCCCCAACGTAGGCGGAAGATTGGTTGGCTCGAGTAAAGAGGATCCTGACTGCAATCAAGACTGCAGAAGAGCAGAAAGTGACCCTAGACACTTTTCTGCTGGAAGGAGATGCGAGACTGTGGTGATATGAGATGGAGGTACATCACTTGGCAGGTCGGGGTTTAGCGGAGGTTTCAATTGAGGAATTCTCCAGATTGTTTCGCACCAAGTATTTGTCGGTATCGCAGCGGATTGCGATGGAGAACGAATATCAACGCCTGGTGCAGGGTAAGGCTGATATTGATACGTACCTACATGAGTTTACGAGACTGGGGAGATATGCGGGGTCTACCTTCGCGGAGGAAGCACAAAAAGCGAATCGCTTTTATGAGGGACTGCGGGATGAGTTGATGTTGGTCCTCCAGAGTTCAGTGAACCAAGGCTTCCAAGCGTTGGTCGATACGGCCCGTGCATTGGAAAAGGATTTGAAGCAGATACAAGAGAAGAAGAGACTAGTAGTGGAAAGCCAGAATTTAAAGTGCCACAGGCGGAGCAGTCGGAGTTTAGAAGACGAGAGAAGAAAAGGTTTAGGTATGTTGAATCAGCTCCGTCGAATGTTTCTTCGGGCGCAACGTATGGGCAAGGACGTGTTGATACACGTATATGTTATAACTGCGGGAAGCAGGGACACATCGCAAAATTTTGTTGGAATGCCCCTGCAGGAAGTGAGAAAAAGATAGGTACATCTTATGAAAAAAAGGATAAAGCAGTGGCCGAGTCATCTGCATCCCGGGCAGAACCTAGATTGCATAATTTGGAAGTACAAGAGCCGCAAAGCTCAATTTGTGAAATTCAGCCTTGAGTGTTTAATTTGGCTCTTACGCGAGAGATGCAAAATCGGGAGGCTGAGCGGAAGTAAGGATAGTGACTTGTATCACTTGGATGATGTGCATATTGTATATATATGATGACTCATTAGTAATGTGAATCCTGATAATGTGCCTACTGATGATATTCCTGTACATATATGTGATATGTTATGATGTATGTCGACAAGTTGGTGCAATTGAAGTGATCGATCGATTATGATATATGTATATGTTGTTTGAAAGTATATAGATTGTTTGTGGCTAGAGATCACTAGCTGAAACTGTGGATTTATTGACACTTGTGGAGGTTGTACAGTACAAAGGTTGTTGTAACATCTTCTTTTGATGTCATAACAACTTGGTTGTTGTTTTCCTTCCTCTGTGCAATTTCATGGACGAAATTTCTTGAAGGAGGGGAGGGTTATAACAGCCCAAAGTGCAGTATGGCAAAATATTGGGTGACACGGCCTGGGACACGAGCATGTCCCAGGGCGTGTCCCGCTCGGGTTGAGCAGTTGGGTGCGTGGTCGACGAAAGTGGTCGACAAAGGGAACACGTCGTGCTACACGGGCGTGTACCATCCGACACGGGCGTGTCAGAGGGCGTGTCCCCTCTGGTCGACAAACTGCGCTCGACGATTGTCGAGTGGAAAGCAAGGGGTACACGGCCTGTGACACGGGCGTGTCCCGCTGTGTCGAGAGGTTGACAATTTTCTCTCGACGAGGTGTCGAGTGGGTTACACGCCCTGGGTCACGGGCGTGACTGGGCCGACACAGGCATGTACCCTGGCCGTGTTCTATTTTGGATATGTCAGATTGAGTCAGTTCATGTGCCGCTTAAGGTACAAGCCCTGTGACACGGGCGTGTAACAAGGCGTGTCAGGCCCGAAAAGTGATTTTGTCAGAGTTTTCTGGCCGTTCATTTCCCTGTTCTGGATCTAATGGTCCAGGCTTCTTTCCTGTGGATAAAAAGGCCGAGAATGGGATAAATTCCCTTCATTCTCACCTCCTTCTTCTTCTTCTCATTCCAAGAGAGAGAAAGAGAAAGGGAAACGCCAAGGAAAGGAAAGGATAAAGGAAAGCCAGATGCTGGAGGAGCTGGGGAGTGCGGATTGAGGATCCGAGAACGGATTCGTGAAGGCAAAGCCGAGGCGGTGACTTCCACCCGGCTACTTCATGGCATTGAAGCGATCTTCA
Organism: Platanthera guangdongensis; assembly: GCA_039583875.1. NCBI lineage: Eukaryota > Viridiplantae > Streptophyta > Magnoliopsida > Asparagales > Orchidaceae > Platanthera > Platanthera guangdongensis. The sequence continues at coordinate 83,641,103 of CM077160.1, forward strand.
AGGGTAATGATCTCCTTCTTGTAATCGAAGTCCTTTCTTTATGCATGTGCGTGGGATCCTCCACCAAGAGGTGGATTTCATAAGTGATTCCGTGGTTGAGTTTGCATTTAGAGCCAGAAGTGGGGAGTACGACATATGCATGCTGTGTGAAGCCCATTTGGACAGGTAGTCTGGATTGGTGATGATCATGGGTAAACCGGAGAAGACTCCGTGGATTTGAATGTATGATTGGATGTGGATTATGTATGTAAGGAGACTTTGCATACGCTCCTAGTTATGTTGAGAGATCAATGGCTAGCATGGCTGGGGGAAACGCGGGATGAACCTAGATTGTTACACCACATGGTGTGGGTTGATCTGTATTAGTGAGGATCGATGGGTGACAATGTCTGGGAGGATGTGAGGAGGACCCTACTTGCTGCACCACATAGTGTGGGTCGATCAAATATAGGTGAGGGATCGATGGGTGGTAATGCCAGGGGAGCCTTGATAGACCATGTGGGTCGATCTGCTCTGGTTGTTTGTGGATGCTGTGAGGTAGTACCTCTGAGTGGTATGGACGGGATGTCGCCAATTGTAAGATTGGTGGACTAGGATTGAATCGCTCAACCAATAAGTGAAGAACCTCTGATCGGCAATATTCGACTGGGATACCTGGTGCATCAAGAAGGTGCCCTGAGTGTACGGAGCATCTGGTGGAAACCAACGTTTGTGATATGATTGTGATTGGTAGTGTTGATTCATATAATTATGGCAACGCATACAGGGAAGGAACCACTACCCCGGGTAAGGGGTAGGGTTGTTATAAGTGGTCAGCTAAACGACTTCTAATCTCTTCTATTCAAGGAGGGCCATGCTGAGATACGATGACACTTACCTGACCTTCGAAGTTATGGGCCCAGCTTCTCGCCTTCTACTTTCTTATATTCAGGTCGTCAAGACGCATTTGCAGGGAGAGGAGTTATACCGGTTGCTGTTTGAGATGGCCGAGGACAAGGAATCCATTGCCAATATCCCAGTGGCGCGGGACTTTGCTGACGTATTCCTAGAGAAGTTGTCAGGATAGCGGCCACATCGAGAGAAGAATTTCCAGATACAGCTCGTGCAGGGGGCTAAGGCGGTATCCAGAGCTCCTTATCGGATTTCCCCGAAGGAGTTGGTGGATTTTTGAAGCCAGCTGCAGGAGCTAGTGGAAGCCGGATTTGTCCGGCCATGCACTTCACCATGGGGACCCCTGGTGATGTTTGTAAAGAAGAAGGATGGGACGCTCCAACTGTGCATTGATTACAGGGCATTGAATAGGCTGATGGTCTAGAACACGTACCCTCTACTGATGATTGACGAGCTATTTGATCAGTTCAAGGGAGCACACTGATTTTCGAAGCTGGATCTGAGGTTAGGGTACTATCAGCTGTGGATTCGGGAGGACACCCCGAAGACCGCTTTCAACAGTAGTTATGGGTTATATGAGTTCACCGTGATGCCTTTCAGGCTCATGAATGCACCATCCAAATTCATGAGTTTGATGAACAGGGTGGGAAGCCTACCTAGATGTCTTTGTCATAGTGTTTATTGACGACATCCTCATCTATTCGAGGACCGAAGAGCAGCATGCACGTCATTTGGCACTAACTCTAGAGAGACTCCGGGAGCACAGTCTGTATGCAAAGTTCAGCAAGTGCCAGTTTTGGCTAAAGGAAATGGCTTTCCTGTGCCATATTATCAGTGGAGAGGGACTGGCAGTGGACCCGGTAAAGGTTCAGGCAGTATGGGATTAGCCACCACTAAAGATGACCACCGATGTGACGAGTTTCCTAGGACTTGCCGGTTACTACCAGAATTTCGTAGAGGGATTCTCCCCGATTAATCTCCCGCTCACATCTTTGACGAAGGTCGCCAGGTTTATTCCGATTAGAAAGGACACTCCGGTCAGTGATCTAGTGCAAAGATTGTGGAGTAGTTTGTCCACTATCATGGAGTGTCAAGGACGATTATTAGTGAGTCAGTAGGCACATTGTCAGGATTCACATTACTAGTGAGTCATCATATATATACAATATGCACATCATCCAAGTGATACAAGTCACTATACTTACTTCCGCTCAGCCTCTCAATTTTGCATCTCTCGCGTAAGAGACAAATTAAACACTCAAGGCTGAATTTCACCAATTGAGCTTTGTGGCTCTTGTACTTCCAAATTATGCATGTGATAACATGGACTTTTACATGTGATTACCCTTATGGGCCCACCACTGCTTCTATTGCTAGTTTGTCCGCAAAATAAGCTCGCGCGGGGTGGCCCAGGGTTTTTGTGGACTTCTTCTCTCGGATCGATGTTTCCTCTGATACCAGTTTGTAAGGCCCCTTTTTTTCTTTGAAAACCCCGAGGTTTATGCCCAGGACCGGGGTCTTATGCCCAGGACCGCTGTCTTGCGGTGACACCGACACTTGGGAAGGTCACCACTACAAAACGCCGATCCTGCCGGCCTTTACGATCACCAAAGAGAAAGAGAAGTATACACTAAGTCCACAATCAGATGTAATATATATGTAAAGGAAAATCACATCAAGTCCACATATAATAAAAGTACTGCAATAAAACAGTACAAGGAAATATAAACGGGCTCAAGCCCGGTACATCAAATCCTCACTACAACACTCACGGAAGCTAAGTAACTAATCACTCAAAGAACCAGTAGTTAGTGCTCTTGTGCTAGACTGGCCCACCTCCATGAACTCTGTACTCCGCTGGTGCTGTGTCCCCAGCTGCTGCTCCCTGTCTCCCATCCGGAGTCCCTTGAATGTTGTGGTCCGAAAACTATTAGTCAAAAAGACTAAGTCCTATCATCCCCTACCCCTCCCCTATGGCTCTTAGGCACCGAGCGAGGAGTAGGAAAGGGAAGCTATGAAGGTGGAGAGTACACTAGTAGAAAACAGACTTTTAGCCACGGCAGATTGCCGTGGCTAAAAGTCCAAAACCGTGGCTAAAGCCTTTTAGCCACGACCTACCCACGACAAATGGGTGTGGGCAATGCGAGCGTGGCTAATAGTATTAGCCACGCTGAATCCGTGGCAAGTAAGTTTTAGCCACGAATAAAAATCGTGGCTAAAGGGCCTGTTTTCAGCAATTATCAGCCACGGTTCAATTGTCGTGGCTAAAAGCTCCTTTTTTGCTACGGTTCAATTGCTGTGGCTAAAAGCTCCTTCTTTCATCAAAGATTCCGCCAGGGCGTCCGACGACCGGCTGTCGGCCGCGAGCCCGCCCTAGAGTCCGCTCGCGAGCCCAGCTTAATTCAAACATTCATTGCGGAATGAGAAATATAAACCCGAAATAGAAGTTTTAACTGGCGGTGTGGGACTAAAAATACCTATTTTTTGCCACGGATTTGGCTTCCGTGGATAATACTAATAGTATTAGCCACGAAATAGGCAAACCGTGGAAAAAACTTTTTTATTTGCCACGAATTAGTCATCCGTGGCTAATATTAACTTATTAGCCACGGAATAGGTACCGTGGCTAATTCTTCATTATTAGCCACAGTTTTCCCCCGTGGCAAAAAAAGCTGTGGCTAAAGGTCTATTTTCTAGTAGTGGTAATCAAAGCAGGTGACAGTGGAACTATTCTAGCAGTTAATTTATAGTGTATAAGCAGCTAAGTAAGAAAGGTACAAGCTAGCAGTTCTACAATAGTAAGCAGTAAGGTAAATAAGTAGAGTAAAACAACACAGGTAGGAAAAATGTTCTAAGAAGTAAGTAACCTTAACTTATATAAATGTCCATACAAACTTATAAGTTAAGGGGTCTTTTGCAAGGCTCCCATCGTATAAAAAGTCCCATATCGATTTATACGATGGGGTGTCAGGTTTAAATGCAAGTATGAGTGTAGTGCTATGTTATGCCATGATTCATGCAAGTGCAACTCACACACACGACTCTATGCGCACAGATCTTTAGTTCCCCCCATTTGGGCAGCTAGCTTCACTCCCAGGAACCTCCGTAGTGGCAAACGGAGACAGTGGGTCTTTCCCCCACTCTTAGGCGGGTATCCACACTACCAGGCCTAGCCCTTACGTACGCCTCTAGAAGGACACAACCTAGAGTGACCACGTACTAATACTGGCCATATCCACCAGACTGTTTTTGGCTAAGTGTCAACCATACCCACAGAGTCAGCATATCGACATCGGTGTGAATGACCGTCCGATACCAAAGACCCACCACCTTTTTTATGTATCCAAATCCTTCCGAGCCACCGGCTCCCCGGACTATCCCGTCCGTTACATCTACCTTCTGAACCTACCATTCAGATGACTAATCAAATTACCTTAACCAACCTCCCGAGCTACCAGGGTGTGTGAATTGTGAATCCCTACTTGTTGATGCGCGGAAATGGCACCGGGGGCACAGCTATCACAGAGGGGGTGTTTGGTCTCTCAGGCTAGGAGAGGAGGAAGGAGAAGGTTGCGGGGGTAGAGGGGAAGGAAGCTTCTGAGTGCTCGAGAGGTGAGCAAACAACTTGTTCAAGGAGGGCTGCAGGGGTAGAGGAGAGGCTGCTGAGAGCAGAGGAGGGCCTTGATCAACAGAGAGGGTTGATCAAGAGAGGAATAGGAGGGAGACCAGGAGCGGTCGAGCAGACCGTAACCGCGACGGTTGCTCTTGCAGGTTGGTTGCCGAGAAGAACTGAGCTGAGCTGAGGACAAGGCTTGCTGAGCAGAGAGCAAGGCTTGCTGAGCAGAGGAGCAAGGCTTGCTGAGCAGAGAAACAAGGCTTGCTGAGCAAAGGAGCAAGGCTTGTTGAGCAGAGAAGTAGAGAAGAGATGAGGGGGCCGCTAGAAACGGCAACAACACACTTCGCCCGTCACGGCCTAAATGCCACTCTTGCGACGGGATTTCCTTTGATTAATAGCTAGAGATTACAAGCTTACAAGTACACCTTTACAATAAATCACTAAAGGGGTACAAAGAGAAGCTGTCGGCTAAGGGAGAAAAAATTGCCAGAAAGCAGAGAAGAGAAGCTGCCTGAGACTAAGTAAAAGAGTCTGCCAGCCGCTGGAGGACTAAGAAAACTGAGTCTGCAGAGTCTGCTGGAAAGCTGCTGGAGAGCTGTGGAGGACTGTGTGGACAGGAAACTGAGTCCGCAAAGCTTGCTGGAAGGCTGATGACGGACTGCGCGGACAGGAAAACGGAGTCCGCGGGGTCTGCTGTCAAGACTTGTCTCCACCTCCGGGATCCCTGAATGAGAGACACCATGGGCTATTTATAGGCCCAGGGAAGTTCTTGAAGAAGCGGGGCCCAGTGACGTCAGCATGACGACCTGCGCAAACTCCGCGGACTGGAAATTGGAGTCCGCCATTGTTGAGCGAAGCAGGCAGGAGACCGGGAGAAAACGGGGCCGCCCCCTTGCGGGCGGCCTGGGCGGACTACGGGTGGAGTCCGCCCGGCGGAACCGGGGCCGCCCCCTAGCGGGCGGCCTGGCGGACTCCGGGGGGAGTCCGCCCGGCAGAACCGGGGCCGCCCCCTAGTGGGCGGCCTGGCGGAATCCGGGCGGAGTCCGCCCGGCGGAACCGTGGCCGCCCCCGAGCGGGCGGCCTAGCGGACTCCGGGAGGAGTCCGCCCGGCGGAACCGGGGCCGCCCCCTTGTGGGTGGCCTGGCGGACTCCGGGAGGAGTCCGCCCGGCGGAACCGGGGCTGCCCCCTAGCGGGCGGCCTGCCGGACTCCGGGGGGAGTCCGCCCGGCGGAACCGGGGCCGCAGCCCTAGCGGGCGGCCTGGCGGACTCCGGGGGGAGTCCGCCCGGCGGAACCGGGGCCGCCCCCTAGCGGGCGGCCTGGCGGACTCCGGGAGGAGTCCGCCCGGTGGAACCGAGGCCGCCCCCTAGCGGGCGGACTGGCGGACTCCGGGGGGAGTCCGCCCCGCAGAACCATGGCCTCCCCCTAGCGGCCAGCCTGGCGGAGTCCGGGAGGAGTCCGCCCGGCGGAGAGCGGAGGCCGCCCCCTGCGGGCGGCCTGGACGGACCCCGGGGGGAGTCCGCTTGGCTGGCTGCGAAGCGGGCGCCCTCCTGTGGGCGAGATCCAAATGGTCGGCTGCCTCCTGCAAGGAAAAGCATTGCACGGTTAGCGGGCCTAACCGCATGACCTGCGAGGATGAGCTATGGGAACAGCCCGCCATCCCGCAGGGCACGCGGTTGCAAGGGGACCTAGACGGACGGGGAAAACTGTCCGCCTACGCTGGGGGCTTGTCGCGATCAAAAGGGAGAATCTAAGGAGCGTGATTAGCCAGCTGGCTACCTTGGGAAGGATCGCCGATTTCTGGGTTAACATAATCCCTGCACTTTTTTAAGTCCCGAAGGAAACTTCGAAAAAGTTGGAGACCCACGAAAATCGTGATCCACCCCAAAGGAAAGAGAAGGGGGGAGGGCAAGGAGAGATAGAACCTGAAGACTCTCCTTACAAGCTTGGTGTTTCCTGTCTATTTTCCTACAGGAGGAAAGTTAGGGTAAGCGTGTATGGGTGGTACATCGAGTGTGTACCTGAGTTTGCTTTTGCAAAATGAAGAAGGCGTGTCTTCCGTTAAGTTCTGCAAAACAAAAGTGAGGAAAACAGAAAGGCATAATATCTTGCAAGTACCTGATAGAAGCTTGCAAGCACCTGTTATCCTCTGCAAAAAGGGGAAGAGGAAGAGTATACAAGGAAGAAAGGAAAAATGAGTTGCAAGTACCTGGATGGAACTTGCAAATCTTTGGTGGTTTCTGCGAAAGAAAAGTTAAGAGTACGCATTGTGCATGAAAGTAACTTGCAAGTACCTGAATGGAGCTTGCAAGTGTCGGTGATCTCTGCAAGAAGCGAGTTAGAGGCAGGTATTGTATAAAAAGATAAGCTGCAAGTACCTCAATATGTCTTGCAGACGTCTACTAACCACTGCAAAGTGAAGAGTGAGCAGCAGATATAAAATAATGATTTAAACTGCAAGTACCTGGATGAGGTTTGCAGGTGTCTGTTGTTCTCTACAAAGAGAAAAGTTAGAAGCAGACAATATGCATATGAAAGGAGCTCGCAAGTACCTGTGGAGAAGGCTTGCAAGGGTTTGCTAACCTCTGCGAGGAGAGGAATTAGAAGCAAACAAGACATGAAGATAAACACACCAGAATTGTTGAGATAACCCAGGAAGGTTGATGAGATAGCGTCGATATGACCAAGTAGCAAGAGAAATGCCCGATAAACATTATCATGAAGCCCAGATTAATGAATCGAGGGCATGCTGTCGATATGGCTGGATGGACATGATCAAAATGAATGCCAGAATCCTTTTGGTAGGTTGGATTAACCTGTTCACCTGTGAAAGGAGGGAAGAGAGAAAAGGAGGTCTACACTCGGAATGACTGAAGAGGGTTAAATGCTGCCACAGGTGTTCCCCTTGGGCCTTATGCATCACTTGCCAGAAAAATCATCCCGAGTATAGTCCTACTCAAAGCGGGCTGGCCGCGCATCCTCAAGGAGGGCACAAAAGAGAAAAGAAGGGGAAAGATCCTAAGAAGGATCGTTAGAAGGAACACTCTCTTGCCTTGGGCACAAGCATCACTGATCAACGAGACTGGTTGCGCCAAGAGGCCTAGCTTGTCTGTGGATTGATTAGTGGAGTTGTGAGAACCCGAGAAGGCACGGATCGAGGATACCGGAGTGTTCAACAATCACAGTTAGGTGATGATCGAAGAGACAAGGCTACGCTTGGTTGCCATTGCTTGTCAAGCAAAGATCATCATGACTGTAATGTATCCTAAGAAGAGCACAGCAGAGCTAACATATGGGGCTCTCCTAGCACACACTCTGTGTCAGATGCCAGCCAGGATCCGAAATCTGAAGCCCATTCCTGCGATTAAACTGCTCCCACTGCACACATGTGTATAATCCTGCCATGTGTGGTCATAGAGGTTGTGCGAGAACAAACTACGGAGGGAACATTTCAGACTCGGTGATATCTCATTGGCGTACCGATCCTTAGAGAGAGAGAAGAGAGGAAGGAGCAACACAAGAAGGGAACTGTGTCAGTGTAAGATCCCTAATAAAAAGCTTTGTAGAAAAGCAAGAGAAGAACACTGAGAAGTGTTTGATGAAATGAAAATGTTTGAAGAGAGAGAGCAAGGGTTGAGATAACCCATGAAGCTCGCTAGAAGCTTTGGAGGACTATGAAGTCCAGCTCTTGCTCAAAATAGCCTTCCTAGCACACCTTCGTCATTGGCATAGAAGTATTCCATGACTTGGTTAACAACGAGGAGAGGAGGCTCTTCGACTTGGTTCACTCCTCTTGAGGAGCAAGGAACGCTTGCGACTTCTTTGCCCTTAGAAGTTGCTGGATCAGGGCGTTCTTCTTTAGGAAGCAGGTCATGCATCTTTGCCTGCCGGAGCATCCTTTGCACAAGCTGCCGGAAAGCTCGGCAGTCCTCTGTTAGGTGACCTGGTTCTTTGTGAAATTCGCAGTAGGGTTCTGAACCCCTAGATCTTTGATCTGCTGGTCGGTAGGGCTTCTTGAAGTTTGCCCTGTCTTTCATGATCTGGATTACTTCTTGCATGACGTCGTCAAGATTAGACTCATGCAAGTCACTGTCCTGTTGCTGTTGAACTACTGCTATTTGCAAAGACGGAGCTAGCGGCAGCAATGGGTCTTGAGCATGATCACGGCTCAGGAAGGAGTATCGATGGCGATGAATCCTTCTCCCCTTCTTTGAGTGAGTTGGGAAGTCATTGTGAGGAGACCTTGGAGGATGCTTGCGAGAGAGATCCTCCTCGGATAAAAGCCTGGAAACGAAGCCTGGATTGCTCTTTTCGCCTCGGATATATGAGTTGGCTAGAGCAATCAACTCTTGATATGTCCTTGGAGCACGGACATTGGATTCAAACTTGAGAGGCCCTTCACGAAGACCGTGGATAAGAGCCACTCTGTACATTTCTTGATCAGTAACTTCGATGTCCAAAATCTCTCTTTGGAATCGATCAACAAACTGAGACCAAGTCTCATTCCCGCGCTGCTTGATCTCAAAGAGGGCTTCAGGACCGCCCTTTCTCTTGGTTGATGTAGAGAATCTGAGAAAAAACTCCCTTCGAAGATCAAGGAAGGAAGTGATGGAGTAAGGACGGAGGCCATAGAACCAGTCCCTCACTTTCCCATCAAAGGAGGTGACAGGGAGTTTGCACTTGGTTGCATCTGAAAGAGTTTTGAGAGCAACAGCTGACTCAAAAGCTTGGAGGTACTTTACTGGATCTGTCTCTCCAGTGTAGATTGGAAGTCGAGGTTCTCTGATGTTTGCTAGAGTAGGCTCATGGCGAACATTCTCTGCGAATGGTGAAGGTTCTTCTTGCTCTCCTACAGCATAGGGATAAAAAGGAGCATAAGCTGCAGCTGCAAAAGGAGCATGAGGATAAAAAGGAAAACTTGTTGCAGGAGGAGCAGGGGCAGGAGCTGAAGGGTATGGATGACTTCCCTGAAAATTGAGAACTCTAGCAGGACTTCCCCGGGCTGCTTCCTGGAAGAAGTTATGGCGAGCAGCGAACTCTACATCTTGAGTTCGCAAAGGAGCTGAAGGTCCTTGCGGAAAGGTTGGAGTGTAAGGAGGAAAGAATGGCGTGCAAGCTTGAGAGTAAGCTTGTCGATGCTCTGATGTTGGTGTTGGGTTGATTGGAGCAGCTGGAGCAGCTGGAGCTGTTGCAGGATGAGCGTCTAATCGCTGCGTGATTGCAGCAAGAACTTTGTTGATTGCCTGGAACTGTTGAGCATTCTCACGGCGCAACTGCTCAAAGGCTTTCCAGAGATGATCTTCACTGGGACTTGGAGCAAGGTTCTCGGTTGATTGGTGGTCTGACATGGTTAACTATTGCTTTCACTGCCTGCTCAGATCTGAAGGGCTGCGCGTGAGCTGACGATCCACGCTCACCGCACCAAAACTATTGATGCGCGGAAACGGCACCGGGGGCACAGCTATCACAGAGGGGGTGTTTGGTCTCTCAGGCTAGGAGAGGAGGAAGGAGAAGGTTGCGAGGGTAGAGGAGAAGGAAGCTTCTGAGTGCTCTAGAGGTGAGCAAACAGCTTGTTCAAGGAGGGCTGCGGGGGTAGAGGAGAGGCTGCTGAGAGCAGAGGAGAGCCTTGATCAACAGATAGGGTTGATCAAGAGAGGAAGAGGAGGGAGACCAGGAGCGGTCGAGCCGACATTAACTACGACGATTGCGCTTGCAGGTTGGTTGCCGAGAAGAACTGAGCTGAGCTGAGGACAAGGCTTGCTGAGTAGAGAGCAGGGCTTGCTGAGCAGAGGAGCAAGGCTTGCTGAGCAGAGGAGAAAAGCTTGCTGAGCAGAGGAGCAATGCTTGCTGAGCAGAGGAGCAAGGCTTGCTAAGCAGAGAAGCAGAGAAGAGAAGAGGGGGCCGCTAGCAGCGGCAACAACACACTTCTCCCGTCGCGGCCTAAATGCCACTCTTGCGACGGGCTTTCCTTTGATTAATAGCTAGAGATTACAAGCTTACAAGTACACCTTTACAATAAATCACTAAACGGGTACAAAGAGAAGCTGGCGGCTAAGGGAGAAGAAATTTCCAGAAAGCAGAGAAGAGAAGCTGCCAGAGACTAAGTAAAAGAGTCTGCCAGCCGCTGGAGGACTGAGAAAACTGAATCTACAGAGTCTGCTGGCAAGCTGCTGGAGAGATGTGGAGGACTGCGCGGACAGGAAACTGAGTCCGCAAAGCTTGCTGGAAGGCTGATGACGGACTGCGCGGACAGGAAAACGGAGTCCGCAGGGTCTGCTGTCAAGACTTGTCTCCACCTCTGGGATCCCTGAATGAGAGGCACCAGGGGCTATTTATAGGCCCAGGGAAGTTCTTGAAGAAGCGGGGCCAAGTGACGTCAGCATGACGACCTACGCGGACTCCGCGGACTGGAAATTGGAGTCCGCCATTATTGAGCAAAGCAGGCAGAAGACCGGGAGAAAATGGGGCTGCCCCCTTGCGGGCGTCCTAGACGGACTCTAGGGGGAGTCCGCCCGGCGGAACCGGGACCGCCCCCTAGCGGGCGGCTTGGCGGACTCCAGGGGGAGTCCGCTCGGCGGAACCGGGGCCGCCCCCTAGCGGGCGTCCTGGCGGACTCCGGGAGGAGTCCGCCCGGCGGAACCGGGACCGCCCCCTAGCGGGCGGCTTGGCGGACTCCGGGGAGAGTCCTGCCGGCGGAACCGGGGTCGCCCCCTAGCGGGCAGCCTGGCGCACTCCGGGAGGAGTCTGCCCGGCGGAACCGGGGCCGCCACCTAGCGTGCGGCCTGGCGGACTCCGGAGGGAGTCCGCCCGGCGGAACCGGGGTCGCCCCCTAGCGGGCAGCCTGGCGCACTCCGGGAGGAGTCTGCCCGGCGGAACCGGGGCCGCCCCCTAGCGGGCGGCCTGGCGGACTCCGGGTGGAGTCCGCCAGGAGGAGAGCGGAGGCCGCCCCTACAGGCGGCCTGGACGGACCCCGGGGGGAGTCCGCTTGGCTGGCTGCGAAGCGGGCGCCCTCCTGTGGGCGAGATCCAGATGGTCGGCTGCCTCCTGCAAGGAAAAGAATTGCACGGTTAGCGGGCCTAACCGCATGACCTGCGAGGGTGAGCTATGGGAACAGCCCGCCGTCCCGCAGGGCACGCGGTTGCAAGGGACCTAGACGGACAGGGAAAACTGTCCGCCTACGCAGGGGGCTTGTCGCGATCAAAAGGGAGAATCTAAGGAGCGCGACTAGCCAGCTGGCTACCTTGGGAAGGATCGCCGATTTCCGGGTTAACACTACTTATACTATTTGCTCTTTTAAATATTGATTTTGCTTACAGTTTAGGTTATCCCGAGACTGCCCAAGGTATTCCCCGTGAAGGGCTCTCGAGGGCACTAGGAACTACGATGGGTTGAAGCCCAAAGCTCCCTTTCCAGAGGCACTTACTGTCATTGGTTAATACCCGATTCCCAATCTCTTTTTAATATTACGTTGGATCTAACCCTAGTGTGTTTGAACTCTCTCTCCCTCCCTCTATGGGAAGGATGATCGTTCATCGATCCCGAGCACCTCCTAACCCTAGCCAACCCAACACTCTCATCCCAGCTTTAAGTGGTATACACCAATCCGCTTTTCCAAAATTAGTAAACAACAATCCCATCTTCCTACGACCATTCCCCATGTTGACTCGATTTCCGCAGTTTTACTAAATGCAGACCACATTACGCTAATGACGTGCATGATAGGAGGTACTCTAAATACTCATCCAAACTCCCTAAGATAATTAATGGAGCCCATCATGTCTTATTTAGCCTAAATCCAAAAACTTGGGATTTTCCTAATTAATTTGGCATTTATTTAATTTCTCCTAAAAATCCAAATGCCCCAGGCTGTATATGAAGTGGCCCTTACAGTCATGCAAAATGTTTCATAAAATTATGATGAAATAATTGGAAGTTAATTAACAGTAAATTCAAGTCTCCCAAATTTTTTGCAAGGTTTAAACCTCTGATCCAAAATTTTAAATATAATCACATAATTAACAATTAAAGAAGCAAGTGCTATAAATAAGCTTCCAAAAATTATAATAAAATTCAAGCATGACTATAATGCCATAAAAATACTCTTGACCAAGTTTCCAAATTTTTTAGTGGATAATAAACTCTAATTGTAATTTTGGTCAATATCCCACTTCCATATATCAATGAAGCAACTACTGAAAATATTCATCTAAAAATTATGATAAAATTTTCTCATGAGCTTAATGACCTAACAAGCACTTTTGTATAAGTTGCATAATTTTCTAACCAATAATAAGCTCTGAATCTATTTTTGAACATAATTGCATAATTATTAACTTGTGAAGGAAGTACTGATAATATACATATAAATTTTTTAATAAAATTTAGGTATGAGTAAAATGATCTGAAACTTCCTCAGCCCAAGTTTCATAATTTTACAATAAACATTAAGTCCAAAATAAATAAATGACTATCAAGGGCAAATCCATGTAATGCAAAGGAGGTACCAAATATATTGTTCCAATATTCCCACTAAAATTACCAGGGTCTCATATTAACCCTATTACCATACTACCCGAGTTTCACAGCTTTTCATTAAGTTTTGATGGCCTATCTTACATGTATAACGTTTGTGCCCTAAACTAGGGTTATTGTTTTGGGGACTCTAACAACCTCTAAATCTCATGATATTTTTACTAGAGTACTTTGGCAACCCTAAAGTCCTCTCCACCAAGTTACAAGTCATTTCAACGTCATTTGTCCCCTTAACCATCAAACCCTAGGTTTGCACACATAGGACCTACCCTAGTGTCCTAGGGCTCCACCCTTCAACTTCCTCCCAATGTCAGTGGAGGGGGGTATTTTGTGTGCTAATACAACTGAGTGTCAGGGTCCATCACCTTTGGGTGAGGTTGGCCAACTCAAGAGCACTTAGTGCACTTAACCCCAATTTGACCAAAAATTGGCCAACCTTTGGCTACATAATTACCCTATCAAACCAAACCCAAAAGTGATGAAATTATTATTAGAGCCTAATAATACCCCCAAGATCTCCCTCCAAAATTTGAGGGGTTTTTGAGGTGTTTAAGACACCTAATTAATTTGTACATGATTTATTTAATTTTTTCAAAAACTACAGACAAATTATCCCCAAAAATTACCATTTTTGGACAGGCCTAGGTATAGGTTAGAGTGACTCCCTGTCCAAATTTCAAGTCATTTGGACAAGAGACGAAGTCGGGGTACTCATTTTAGTATAGACCCCACCAAAATGAATGCCCTGGTCAAACCAGACATCCAAATTGGTTCAAACCAATTTTAAATTAAAGTAGAGCTTTAGCGCTACAATTTATATGTTGATCACTTTCTCTGTACAGACCTCTAAGTATTTTAAAATAATTCCTAATCTATCTGATTTTGTGTGAAAGATTTATACAAAATATAGAATATATAATACATGATCTTGCACAGATCTTGACGCAGCTTGGACGGCATCTGGTCATCATCCCCAACGCACCAATGACCAAGATTTCACCTTCCCGGGCCATCTTCAAGCCGCTAATGCCAGCCACCCAGCCGCCTCCCTATCCAGCCACAACCACCACCATCTCCGTCAAGGTGGTGGCTATCGCCAGGCAACGACAAAACCGCCGGAGGGGTGTATTCCGGCGATGCTGATAGTTTGATTTTCATGAAAAACCAGGAAAAACTCCTTTCCCGACCAGGCTCAATTGAGGTAGATTTTTATCCCTAATGATTGCTACGATCTGCCCATAGAAAGAGGAGGAGGGGAGGACCTTGTTGGTGGTCTAGAGACGAGACGATCTTCGGGTTGCCATGGTGGTGGTACCGCCGGCCGGATTTCTGCAACTACACAATGGAATGCCTTGTCTTCTTTAGGTAAAAAGTTTAAACAACTCCCCTGAGTCCAGTAGAGCTTTTAAAATCACCAGGTGAGGAAGAGGGAGGGTGTGGGCTGAATGGCCATTTATGGCCATTAAGGCCATTCTCGGCCATGGTGGTGGGGGGAAGAATCTGGCTTGGGGTGGCCAGGAAATGGCTGGAAACTCCTCCTCTTCCCCAGAGGAGTTGTATCCATCCATCAAAGGTGGCTCTTGGCCTCCCTAAGCCATGAATGGCTCCTCCCTCCCTCTTTCTCTCTCCTTCATTATGGTGAAATTGAAGCTCTATCTCTCTCTTCTGCCCCCTCATGGCCGAAATTGTTCATCCCACTAGCCTAATTGCAGCCCACTAATTCCTAATATTAGATGATTAAGAGGTGGCTAGCCCAAGTAAGTGGGGCTTGAGCTTGGGTTAGCCCTTTTGGGCTAAGTTGACCTAATCCTGGACTAGGGTTGACCTTGGTCATTTTGATATTTTGGGTTAAACCCAATGGATCCTTGGTGTCCCATTGGACTCCCCTAGGGTCTATGTTGGGCTAGGTAGGGTTGTCTTGGCACTTTGGAGGTCACCTGCCCTTAGGAAGTGTACTTTGACCAATTTAGGACTAAGATTGACTTGGGTCAACTTAGCCTCTTTGGTTAACCCCAATGGGTCCCTAGTGACCCATTGACCTCATTTTAGGGTTAGGAGGGCATATGTGGGGTCCTCTTGGCTAAGTAAGGGTCAACTAACCCCAAGTAGGCCAGTTTGACCCATTTAGGGTTAAGGTGGACTTAAGCTAACATGGCCACTTTGCCTATCCCCATTGGGTCCTTAGTGGCCCTATGGACCACTCGAGGGAGTTTAGGGTGTTGTGGTGGGGTCATGAAGTCAAGTGAAGCCCTAAGGTCAAACCCTAAGTCTTGTGGTGAGGTTGTGCTATAGGCAGACTAAGGTGATTTTCACCTTGTCCCTTGTTCACTTGGTCCTTTGAGTTTCTTATGGTTTTGTCATGACCTAGTCATGAAAAAACCATTCCTAGGGGTCTAGTTGTTCCAGGGATGTTACAGTATAACTAACTCGAAGAGATTCGGGTACCTCTGCTGCATTAGGGCCCGTGGCTCCCAGGTGTGCTCCTATTGCCCATGATTCCTCCACAAGACCTTGACTAGAGAATCCTTCTTGCGTCGCAAGACCCGTACTGCTGTATCGTCGATCCTGGCCGGCTCCATGCTGACTGATTGATCTAAGTCCACCGGGCCATCTGTAGTGGAAATCAGCTTCTCGAGCCGTAGTAGAGCCCTCCGAAGTGAAGAGAAGTGGAAGATGCCGTGGAATCCCGCTAACTCCGGCGGTAGCTCTAGTCTGTAAGCTAAGGAACCGATCCACTCCAGGATCCTGTAAGGCCCCATATATCTTGGACTGAGCTTCTTTCGCCTGCGTACCCGCGAGACTTCATGCATCGGCCGTATCTTCATGAAAACTCGGTCTCCCACCTGGAACTCCACTTGATGATGTCGTGCATCGTAGTATTTGGCCTGTCTAATCTAGTCCTCCAGCATTCTATCCCAGATCAATCTCACCTGAGCATCTGTGTCCTCCACGAACTCCGAGCTGAGTGACTGTGGATCCTCATCGTGGATCCAGAATAGTGGGGTCTTGCACGTTCGTCCGTACAATGCCTCGTAAGGGGCCATGCCTATGCTGGACTGATAACTATTATTGTAGGAGAACTTGATCAGCAATAATAGTCTCTCCCATGGTACTCTGCAGTCCAAAATGCATAGGCGTAGAAGATCTTCCAGTGTCTGGTTTGTGCGCTCCGTTTGCCCATCCGTCTGAAGGTGGAATGAGGTGCTGAACGTCAACTGAGAGCCCAGGTAAGCCTAGACTGACCTCCACTCCTTGGACGTAAACGGTCCATCCCGATACGATACGATCGTCCTTGACACTCCATGATAGTGGACAAACTACTCCACAATCTCCGCACTAGATCACTGACCGGAGTGTCCTTTCTAATCGGAATAAACTTGGCGACCTTCGTCAGAGATGTGACCAGGAGAGCAATCAGGGAGAATCCCTCTACGAAATTCCGGTAGTAACCGGCAAGTACTAGGAAACTCATCACATCGGTGGCCGTCTTCAGTGGTGGCTAATCCCATACTGCCTGAACCTTTATCGGGTCCACTGCCAGTCCCGATCCACTGATAATATCTCCTAGGAAAGCCATTTCCTTTAGCCAAAACTGGCACTTGCTGAACTTTGCATACAGACTGTGATCTCGGAGTCTCTCTAGAGTTAGTGCCAAATTATGCGCATGCTCCTCTTCGGTCCTCGAATAGATGAGGATGTCGTCTATAAACACTATGACAAAGACATCTAGGTAGGCTTCCCACCCTGTTCATCAAACTCATGAATGCGGATGGTGGATTCGTGAGCCTAAAGGGCATCACGGTGAACTCATACAACCCATATATACTGCTGAAAGCGGTCTTCGGGGTGTCCTCCTGAATCCACAACTGATAGTACCCTGACCTTAGATCCAGCTTCGAAAACCAGTGTGCTCCCTTGAACTGATCAAATAGCTCGTCAATCCTCAGTAGAGGGTATGTGTTCTAGACCATCAGCCTATTCAATGCCCTGTAATCAATGCACAGTCGGAGCGTCCCATCCTTCTTCTTCACGAACATCACCAGGGGCCCCCATGGTGAAGTGCATGGCTGGACAAATCTGGCTTCCACTAGCTCCTGCAGCTGGCTTCGAAAATCCACCAACTCCTTCGGGGACATCCGATAAGGAGCTCTGGATGCCATCTTAGCCCCATGCACGAGCTGTATCTGGAAATTCTTCTCTCGATGTGGCAGCTATCCTGATAACTTCTCTGGGAATACGTCAGCAAAGTCCCGCACCACCAGGATATTGGCAATGGATTTCTTGGCCTTGACCATCTCAAACAGCAATCGGTATACCTCCTCTCCCTGCAAATGGGCCTTGACGACCTGAATAGAAGAGAGTAGAAGGCGAGAAGCTGGGCCCATAACTTCGAAGGTTAGGTAAGTGTCATCGTATCTCAGCACGACCCTCCTTGCTAGGCAATCAATCTGCTCATGGTTCTAGGTGAGCCATATCATGCCCAGGACGAGATCAAAATCCAGCATCCTCAGGATCGTTGTCGGGGCTTCGAAAGTTATACCATCAATGTTCACTCTCAGAATTCAAATGGTCGTAGACTGGATCTCCGTCCCGTTGGGGAGACGCACCTTCCTAACGACTCCCTCAAAGCTCTCGATTTGGTCCAGGCCTCGGATAAACTCCTCCGAGACAAAATTTTGTGATGCCCCCGTGTTGAATACGGTGTGGGCAGGCTTGCCACACACCATCACTATACACGGGTTAATTAAGTTTTTTCTTCTTAGATATTTAGTTTCAGATTCTTCCCTAATTTTATAGTTATATATTCATGTAATCTAGTTTCTAGAATGGAAAGAAATTTTAAATCACCAGCGTACCTGCTATCACCCACTCTGGGTTCCGTGGCTGAGCTAGAACTCAGGCATATACCTACCCTCTATCCTGTCTACGATCAACACCCTGAAATCCACGTCCTCGGTCGCGTCGAAGTTCGTAAGGTATCTTATGATTCTTGTTTATGAGTGCTCGATTTTGCACGTGACATGTAGTGTTGAAGGCTTCAGCCCAGAAGTATTCTGGTAGTGAGGCATCACTCAACATGGTCCTGTAGGCCTCTATGAGTGTTCTATTCCTTTTCTCAGCCACTCCGTTCTGTTAAGGAGTACGAGGAGAGGAAAACTCATGAAAGATACCCAAGCTTTCGCAGAATTCTGTCATGGCCCCAGACTTGAACTCTGTTCCTTTGTCACTTCTTATCTTGACTACGGAATAGTTGTATTCATTCTGGACCTGCCTGACAAAATTTGTAAAGATGTCAAAGGTATCTGACTTATGCTTTAGAAAAACACCTACACAAAGAGCGAGTAATCATCAACTGTAAAAAAAGTATAATCCTTACCTCCCAAACTTCTAACTTGCAGTAGACCGAATAAGTCCATATAAAGTAGATGTAAACATCTATTAGAATCTTTGCCAACAACACTTTTAAAGGTATCCCTTATTTGCTTGCCTTTTACGCATGCATGACAAGGTCTATCTGTGACGTACTTGACATTTGTGACATCACATACTAAATTCAGTGAAAATAATTTATTAATAGTTTTGAACTTAATATGTGCTAATCTCTTGTGCCATTGGTCACTAAGAGACGCACTATCTTTAGCCATAAAACACAGTGGTGTAGAAGAGTCTATACAAATGAAATGTAAACAAAACATATTTCTGCTTCGAGTGTCTGATAGAATCATTTCCATATTGTCAACTGATTTTATCAAGCACTTATCAGCATGAAATTCAACAATATATCCTTTATTGCAAAGTTGGCTTATGCTTATGAGATTGTGTTACAATCCTTCAACATAAGCCAATCTAAGAAAGATACTCTACCGTTAGAGATCATACCATATCCTTTAGTAATTCCTCGGTCTAAACCTCCAAAGATGACCGTTGGCCCGTTCAAGACTGGAGAATAGTTCTGAAGTAGGCTTCTTGTCCCGGTCATGTGCCGAGAGCATCCACTGTCCAAATACCAGATAGGAGTTTTGGTGGCCTTTGGACATACCTGCAATTATAAATCAATTTGCCTTAAGAACCCAAAAACTTTTGGGTCCTTGGTCTCTTGTTAGAACACCCCCCCTACGAGTATTAGCATTATAAGTGATCTTTCTCATATTACTAACTTGAGGAGTTGCAAAATTCCTTGTATTAAACCAGCAGTCAATGGAAAAGTGACCAATTTTGCCACAACACCAACAGTCAAACATGTTGTATCTTTGCCTTAGATTCTCCTGCTTGACCTTTTGAGATGGTGGTTTAGTAGGGGCAACATTCTTGGAGGAAGAAGCTTCATGGTGATGGCAAACACATCATTTCTTCTCCGTCAGAGGATTTTCTACAATGGGCTTTACCTTTGGTGCCTTCTTAATGTTATGGACATGATTATAAGGGCCATAGCTCTGAAGAATGATTTCTTCATAAGGTGCCTTGAAGACACTCTCACAAAAGTTTCTGGGGCGAGTCCATCCTTGGTAACGAGACTTGGGTTCTACATAGGTAGGCCTAGTCAAGTGACCATAGGACGAGTCAATATCAAACTCATTTGTTGGAAATATGTCTTTCTTGAAAGAAGTCTGATCTTGATGGACGTTCCCCTTCTCATTGGCCAAAGCCTTCTTGGCCGCCTTATTATTTCTTTGAGCTTTATTCCTCCTAAAAGATTTACTTGGAGCTTTAACATGGCCTAGCCCAGCACCTTTGGCCTTAGCTGAGAATTCAGCAACGAAAGGAAGAACAGTCTTGGGATTCGAGAAACTTTTGATAAGTTTCTTTTCAGCAACGAGTTGTTCTTCCAACTCTTTGATGATTTTCTCTTTTAAGTCTAGGTGGTCGAGAGCCTTGTTATATTCTTCAATAACAATATTGAAGTTCTCTTTGATCGAGTTCTTAGCGACTTCCTCTCTCAAAGTGCTCTCTTCAGCTTTCAGAGATTTTATCTCTTTAGCTTGAGTTTTGACGACTCGTCGACATTTGTCGTAAGCCTTGATTAACTCCTTGTACTGGGCCATGAGTTCAGACTCATCGTCAGAAGAGCTGTCCTAATGATCATGCTCAGAAATATCAGATTCAGATAGTGGAGTATGAGAGTTTACCTTCCCAGTGAACTGTGGTTCTTGTTCGTCATCAGTCTGAGTCATGAGCCCAAAGTAGGCTTCTTCTTATTCTCTCGATACAGATGAGTTGTAGTGGCTAAGAGTTTTGCCCTTCTTGGCTATTAGGCGACCACCAAACTGCCGTGCAGGTGGGGCATCCTGAAGTGCTATTGGGGCTGATTCCTTGATGGGGCAGTTCCTCCGCTTATGCCCCGGTTGGTTGCACCAAAAGCATGTCGGTGCCTCTTCCACTGCCCTCGACATCTCCCGCATCTGCAAGGGCTAAGGAGCTAACACCATCAGGTTCATCTGCCCTTGCCTGTCCTCTTGGCTGGGTTGATCCCTATTCCTCCTTTCCCCAATGACATGACCTCTGGGATGGTCTCTCCTGCCACCAATTACTAAGTCATTAGCTGGTCTCTTCCGGCCCCAAACTGTAAGATGGTCTTCCTCCAGCTTCTTTGCCATCTCCAAGATCCTGGAAAAGCTCCCATCAGAGATGAAGAGGAGGGCCGGCCTCATGTCATCGTGAAGGCTCTTATAGAACATCTTCGCGTAGCCCGCATCGTCCAGCTAATATGAGTCCGCAAAGCGGGCTAGATGTGTGAACTCCTAGTAGTACTCCAACACTGTACTGCTGCCCTGCCTCAACTGTAGGAACCCGTCCTCCCATTCATCCTACGCCGACTAAGGTAAAAAATTCTCCAATAATGCTGCTCTGAACTCCTCCCAGGAGATGTCTGCGCAATCTACTCCAACAAAGGTGGTGTCTAACAGTTACTTCCACCATCTCTTCACATATGACTCCAAGCAGGAAACAGCCAAGGCTACAACCTCCTCCATCGGACATCGAATCCCTGCCAGCATCTCGTAAATAATGTTCAGCCACTCCTCTGTACGAACTGCTGACTCCGTGTGACATCCCATTTTGCGCTAGGCCCATCGCGTGCATTCTGGGTCAAGAGAGTTGACTCAGGCTCAGGAAGCATCGAGTGGGTCGAGTGGACTCGACGAATAGAGCCATTTTTACTTAGAATGTTTTCTGGACTCGGGGCGTTGAGTGTGTTGAGTGCACTAAATGCGATATTGAGTGCTTTGAGTGCGCTCAAAGCCATTCGACAAACTAACCCGTGGTGTTGAGTCGACTCAACACCACTCAACGCCATAGACTGAGGTTAATTTGTTGAACGCTAAATTCATCAAGCACTGATTCGCTGAACTGAGTTAAATTCGTCGAACGTTAAATTCGTTGAGCGCTAATTCGTCTAACTGAGGTAAATTCGTCGAACACTAAATTCATCGAGCGCTAATTCGTCAAACTGAGGTAAATTTGTCGAACACTAGATTCGTCGAGCGCTGATTCTCCGAACTGACGTAAATTCATCGAACACTAATTCATCGATCTGATGTTAATTAGTCGAACTGACTCAACGCCATTGGACTTAGTGGATTTCTAGAAACTGCCGGCATCGAGTGCGTTGAGTGCACTCGATGCCATTCAACGATTTAATCTGTGGCATTGAGTGGACTTGACACCACTCAACGCCATTTGTCTTAGAAATGTTTTTGGGAGGAATGGCGTCGAGTGCGTTGAGTACACTCGACGCCATTAGCCGAAAGGTGTTGAGTGCGCTGAGTGCACTCGACACCACTCAACACTTTTTACTTGGATTATTCAGAGAACGGTGGTGTTGAGTGCATTGAGTGCACTCGACGCCACCCAAAGTTTTTTTACTTGGATTATTCGGAGAATAGTGGCGTCGTGTGCGTTGAGTGCACGCGACACCACTCGATGATTCGTTGAGTAAAGGAGTACACCCGACGATTTTAACTTGAGTGTCGTGCTTGCAACGATGTTGAGTTGTGTCGACGAATCTCGACGATTCATCGAGTAAGAATATTATACTCGATGATTTGGACTTGGGAAGTGCTGGACTATATATGGATTTGAGTGGACTAGACGAATCACGACGATTCGTCGAGTAATGCTTTAATACTGGACGACTTGTCGAGTAAGAGCTACTTACTTGACGAATTTGGACTTAGCAGATTTTTAGCTTCCATTTTCCGATTCCTGTACACGGTCTGAACCGAATTTTCGGGAATTGCGCCAAACGATTATCTTGTACACATCTTTTCATTATGACATATTTAAAGCTATAAATGGGCGGTCCACTAATACGACGACACGTGGCAAGTGAGTTAAACCTAATACCTTGATTATAAAAAGGAACAAGCCAAAACCCTAGACATCTCTTATCATTCTTGCCAAGCCGTCATTGTACGAAACTGTCAGAGAGGATGCGATTGTCGGGGTCATCCGTTTCCCTGGAAAACTCCGCCAACGAAGAGAAGAAACTTGCCGCCGAGGAGGATGACAAGATCCATGGCTGGAAACCTCAGAACCGCCGGAAATGAGGTGAGCTTCCTACCCTCTCCCTTGATGCTAGATATCTAGTTATTCCTAGGAGAGATATCGACTCAAAGGAGTCTTGATTCGTATGAATAAGTTTCCTAGTAGAAGGCCATGCTCGAACTTGTGTCCTAGATATATGATGTCTTCGACCACTCCTTCCTTCTATGTGAAGATAGGGACTTGGTTTCGTGAAGAGAGTTGGCCTTTGAGTATGAATAATGGAGGAGGAATTCTGGATGTGATTTGGGAATTCGGTCGGAGGAGGAAGACGAACCGATGACATTCGTTTTGCTTTGAGATGCGCACATAAATCTGTTTTCTGCGAGCAACAATCTTTAGGTCCATTTTCGGACATGAAGCGTCCAGATCTCAGTTTTTAGCTTAACATGAAAGTCGTAGCCCTTGGAAATACCTTTCCAATGGATAGTTACGTGCCTTAATACGAGTCACGTAGACATAGGAATGGATGATCGAAGTGGCTGTACGGTCGGGACCTTATGTTTTATACTCTCAGGTTAGTATATGATTGGGCTCAGTGGAGTAGGGAAATTGCAAGTACAAATGTCGGGGTTTTTGGGTGAACTTGGCCCTACGAGATTGTATTAAACATATGGATTGGAAACATAACTAATAATGATTATAATTTGGATAGTGTGTGTTGCTCAATGATTACCTCAAGGATAGTGATTATAATTTTGACACCACTCAACGCCATTTGTCTTAGAAATATCTTCTCTGCAGCTTAGTGATTACCTCAAGGATAGTGTGTGTTGCTCAGTGATTACCTCAAGTCAAAGGTACCTTCACCTTTTCTCCATGTACCTTTGACTTTATTTTGAGTCCAGTCTCATCTAGGGTTGCTCCATTTAGAAATTCTAAAACTTCTTTCTTCCAAATCTTTGTGGGCTCTGAAACAAGAAAATCCAACCCCGAGTCTGCAACTAGGGTTACCACATTCTTGATCTCCGGGTCTGCATCATCAAACGCATGTCGCACCAGTTCATAGCCTTCGTTCACGTTCTCCTCAAGCTTTGGCGCCATTAGGGTTTGAAGAATTTGACTAGAGAGAAGAGAGGTGCCGACACACAAGTTTGGTCTCGAAACTTTAGTGAGCGTGTCGACAGACAATGGAGAAATTCTATTTATACCTTTCTAGGTTTGAAGATGAAAGGGCGGGTTAACTAACTTAAATTGTGTCGACACTGTTGAAAAGTGTCGACACAGACTTATAATGTCTCGACACACTGTGTCGACACAAGTTTAGTCGACAGATAATATGTGTCGACACTTGTTTATGTGTCGACACCACTTAACTCGACACTGAGTCGAGACTTAACTTAGAGAATTCTAAGTAAATACTAAGTGTCGACACCACCTTGGTTGTATCGACACTGACCCTGAATGTGTCGACACTAATTTTCTGAAGTGTCGACACCAACTTCCTAGATGTGTCGACACCTTTTCCCTGAAGTGTCGACACCACTTTTCTGTGTCGACACCTTTTTACTTAACCATTTCTGTAAACTTAGTCTAAGTTTATCATACCTAATTCAATTTTGAACCTATTGAATTTGGATTCTTCTAGGGGCTTAGTATACATGTCAGCTAGTTGATTATCTGTATTTACATACTCAAGTGATATATCTTCTTTTTCTACATGTTCCCTTAGAAAATGGTATTTTATTTCAATATGTTTAGTTCTACTATGGGAAACAGGATTGTTTGCAATTGATATAACACTAGTAGAATCACAAAATAGTGGTGTTCTACTTACCTGAATTCCATAATCCTCAAGCTGATGTTGTATCCAAAGAAGTTGAGCACAGCAACTTCCTGCAGTCACATATTCTGACTCTATAGTGGAGATAGCCACACTTGTTTGCTTCTTGCTACTCCATGAAATCAGTCTTCCACCTAGGAATTGACAGGTTCCAGATGTACTTTTTCTGTCTTCTTTGCATCCTGCAAAATCTGCATCTGAATACCCTGTTAGTTCAAAGTCTCCATTCCTAGGGTACCAAAGGCCTAGATAAGGAGTGCCCTTTAGATATCTCAATATCCTTTTGACTGCTGTCAAATGAGACTCCTTAGGGCATGCTTGATACCTAACACAGACACATGTAGCATACATGATATCTGGTCTACTTGCAGTCAAATAGAGTAGGGGGCCAACTATCCCTCTATACAAAGTCTCATCTACAGGTTTCCCTGCATCATCTTTGCTAAGAGACATACTTGACCCCATAGGAGTCTTCATGGTACTGGATGAATCCATACCATACTTCCTTATCAGTTCTAGGGTGAACTTAGACTGGCATATGGATAAACCATTCTCAGTCTGTCTAACTTGGAGACCCAAGAAGAACTTAAGTTCCCCATACTGCTCATCTCAAATTGCCCTTGCATAAGTTTTGCAAACTTTTTGCAAAGACTACTTTCAGTAGACCCAAATGTGATGTCATCTACATATATTTGGACTAGTATTATCTTGTCTCTGGATTCCCTAAGGAATAGAGTCTTGTCTATTTTCCTCCTTGTGAATTTATTCTCAATGAGGAAACTAGACAGGGTTTCATACAAAGCCCTAGGGGCTTGTTTTAACCCATACAAAGCTTTCCTAAGTCTATAGACATAATTAGGTTGAGTTGAATCAACAAAACCTGATGGCTGTTCCACATAGACTTCTTCTTTCAGATTACCATTCAAAAAGGCTGACTTAACATCAATTTGGTAAACTTTAAATCCTTGATAGGTTGCATAGGCCAGGAACATCCTTATGGCTTCCAGTTTGGCTACTAGAGCAAAGGTTTGATCAAAGTCAATACCTTCTTCCTGCCTATATCCTTTAGCAACCAATCTAGCTTTGTTCTTGACAATTACTCCATGTTCATCCATCTTGTTCCTAAAGATCCACTTAGTCCCAATTATGTTGTGGTCTTTTGGTTTAGGAACAAGCTCCCAGACTTTGCATCTCTTGAACTAATTCAGCTCTTCTTGCATTGCCTCAATCCAATGATAGTCTAGGATGGCTTCTTCAAACTTCTTTGGCTCAACTTGGGATAGAAAACTGGAGTAGAGTACTGCATTCAGATTTCTGCTCCTTGTTTGTACCCCTTGTCTTAGATCACCAATGATTTGATCTGCTGGATGATCTCTAAGATGCCTATTAGCTGGAGGCATCCTGGCTTCAGGTTGAACTTCTTCAGTTTCTTCATCTTGCTGCACTCCTTGGACTTCTTCTGCATTAGGTACATGTAGTACTCCCCGTGGACAGCAGTCACTATCTTCTACCTGCTGTCTTGTAGTAGGTTCTTCTTCAATAGTGAGCTTGTCCATCTTCTTAGTTATTCCTGTGGAGCTGCATATACTACTAAACAACTCATTATTAATAAGTCTAGTTTCATCAAATACTACATGTACAGACTCTTCTACAACTTGAGTAGACAAGTTGTAGACTCTATAAGCCTTACTATTATTGTTGTACCTAACAAAGATCCCCTCTTAGGACTTGGCAGCAAACTTAGTCAAGTAAGACTTTCCATTGTTAAGTATAAAGCACTTACAACCAAAGATCCTGAAGTAGGATAGGTTTGGTTTTCTGCATTTCACAACCTCATAGGGGGTCTTGTTGTGGCTTTTAGTAATGGTAGCCCTATTAATAACATGGCATGCAGTATTAACTACCTCAGCCCAAAAATATTCTGGTAGAGATGTATCACTTAATAGGGTTCTACCAGCCTCAATCAAGGTTCTATTTTTCCTCTCAGCAATGCCATTTTGCTGAGGTGTTCTTGGTGAAGAAAACTCTTGAAATATCCCAAATTATTCACATAGTTTTGTCATACTATCAGACTGAAATTCAGTACCATGGTCACTTCTTATCTTGACCACTGTACTGTCTAGTTCATTCTGAATTTGTTTGACAAAGCTATAGAAGACACTTGGTGTTTTAGATTTCTGTCTAAGGAAGAACACCCAGGAAAACCTTGAGTAGTCATCTACAACTACAAAGGTATAGACCTTCCTACCTAGGCTGTGAA
This sequence comes from Platanthera guangdongensis, assembly GCA_039583875.1. Classification (NCBI taxonomy): domain Eukaryota; kingdom Viridiplantae; phylum Streptophyta; class Magnoliopsida; order Asparagales; family Orchidaceae; genus Platanthera; species Platanthera guangdongensis. Next base: position 83,667,724 of record CM077160.1, read on the forward strand.
CTGGCATAGGACCAAAGAGATCCATATGCAAGAGGTATAAACACCTCACAACATCTTTGTTTTCAATGCTACTAAAGGTGGATCTAGTCTGCTTGCCCTTTTGACAAGCTGAGCATATTCCATCTTTAATACACTTAACTTGAGGACCATTCCTCACTAACTCTTTGCTAAAGAGTTGGCCAATTGTCTTATAGTTGAGATGGGCTAGCCTCTTGTGCCATTTGACACAATGAGAGACTTTCTCATCAGCTACAAGACACACTGGAGAACCATTGTTCTTACACATAATGTCTAGGCAATAGACATTTCTTATTCTATAACCTGTCAAAATGATCTCTTGATCATTTGACCTTCTGATATGACAACCATCTTTGACAAATGAGATGTCATATCCTGCATCACTCAGTTGACTTATACTAATAAGGTTATGTTTCAAACCTTTAACATAAGCCACTTGAGTAATAGTAATATGGGAGCTAGAAATGTTACCAAAACCCTTGATGATTCCTTTTTCAGAACCACCAAAGGTGACTTTTGGACCATCCTTGATGGGTGTGTAGTCTTTTAGCAATCTCCTTGTTCCAATCATGTGTCTGGAACATCCACTGTCCAAGTACCATATTGGGGCATGACCACTTGGACTCACCTGCAAAACAGATTAGTGAACCTTAGAACCCAAAGAATTCTTGGGTCCTTGGTATTGGTTAGTTTGCCTCCTAACAAAGCTACCTGTAGGTTTTCCAACAGGCAGTTTGCTACTCACTTTGGCACTTGCATTGTGCCAACAGTCCATGGCAAAGTGGCCTACCTTGCCACAGTACCAACACTCAAACCTATTGTACCTTTGCTTAGGTACATTCTTAGCTATTTTATCTACAGCTGGCTTGTTGAGAGCTGGGGATTTGCCCTTGGACTTGGACTTGACAGTCCTAGCAGGTTTAGAAAACCCTAGTCCAGCTTTACCTTTTTTATTAACAAATTCATCAATTAAGGGTAGAATAGACTTTGGTTTTGAAAACCTAGTAACTAAATCTCTCTCCTTCTGAAGACTAATCTCCAGACTTTTGATTTGATCATTCTTAAATGATATAGTCCCCATCTGAATCACAGTTATGTGCTTCAGTCTGGCTATTTCATTTAGCTTTTGATCAATCATCTTCTCAAAATCAGTTGCAGCAACTTTGAGACTAGCAATTTCCTTTACCTGACTCTTGGCTAGGGACTTGCTCTTCTTAAAAGCTTGCAACAGAACTTTATATTCATCTATCAATTGATGAATATCCTCTTCAGACTCAGATGCACTCTCATCACTTGATGATGATGAATCTGATTCTGAACTAGCACAAGAAATTGAACTTAAAGAACAATTTTGAACCTTACTAGGTCCAGGCTGCTCCTGGATTTTGTCACTTTCTGTCAATGCCATCAGTCCTTGGCACTGACTATCCTCTTGTTCATGTATAGAGTTCATGATCGGGATGAACTCTTCTTCCTCTTCCTCAGCAAACAGTCATATGTATGCTTCAGCATCTGACTCAGTTTCTGATGAAGATATGTCTGACAGGCTCTTATCCTTTTTGGCAACAAACGGTCTTTCCTTCTTGCCCTTGAATTGAGTCTTTTTCTTATCATTAGACTCCTTCCTTTTCTCTGGACAGTCTGTAACAACATGTCCTTGTATATTACAGCAATAGTATACAATTTTTGATAGAGTTGCTTTGCTAGACTTGGTCTTTTTCCTGTCTTTCTTTGATGACTTCTTGTTTTGATAATAGTCATCTTTTCCTTGTGAAGTAGATGGCTTTGTCCTCCACTGTTTCTTCTTTAAGAACTTTTGAAAGTGTCTTGTGAAGGCTGCAAAGTCCTCATCACTTTCACTGCTCTCAGAATTTCTACTTGCTGACTCATCTGACTCAGTCTCAGCTACTTTAGGAGGTGGAGTTGGTGACTTACTTCTGTATTTTCTGGGGGCTTCTGTTTTAAATGCCACTGTCCTTTCCTTATGTTCACTTCTTGTAGTCTTCTCCTCTTCTTTCCTCACCATCAATTGCATTTCATAGGATAGCAATTTTCCAAACAAAGTTGGAGGAGGAATTTCTGCTAACTTTGCCATTTCCCTTATGACACAGATCTTGGTGTCCCAATCTTTTGTAAGGGACCTTAAGAACTTATCATTTAACTCATAATTACTGAACTCTCTGCCATAGGACATTAGCTCATTCACAATCCTATAGAATTTCTTATAGCATTCAGTTATGCTATCAGATCTACCTTGCCTGAAGCTTTCATATTCTTAGTTTAATAAGGACTTTCTGTCCTGCCTCACTTCTTCAGAACCCTCCATATACACTATCAAGGTATCCCACATCTCCTTAGACGTCTTGCAGTGTATCAAATTCTGAAACGTAGCATCATCTATAGCACTCACAATGATATTCTGAGGCCTCTTGTCCATTGTGGCTAGAATTATTTCATCCTTTGTCATTTCAGAGAAATCCTTTGGTGTTCTCTGAGTTGCATCTAAGACTGAAACCTTCACGGGCACATATGGCCCTTCTTTAACTGTGATGTATATCCTAGGGTCTGAGGCTTCCATAAATAGTCTCACCCTTTCCTTCCAGATGCCAAATATTTCTTTTCTGCAAATGGGTAGCTTCATGGATCCCAATTCCTTATGATTCTCAGTGGAACCCATGGTTCTTGATTTTCTTGATTCTGCAATTTTACTTAGACTGAATCTGCCAACAGGATCTACTCAGACAGTTATGTCCATTTTTGAGTAACCTCCCTCTGATACCACTTGAAAGATATTGTTCCTAATCACCTAGAGGGGGGGGGGGGGGGTGAATAGGTGACTTAAATCTTTTTAACTTTTTAGGCAGAATTCAGATTCTATCACAGAATTATAACTACTTTTGCACAACAATCAATCAGCAATCACAGCAAAACACATGCACACAGTAAACACCCAGGTTTATAGTGGTTCCCCAAGATTTGGGTACATCCACTTTCCCCCTTCGTCTATCTAGTAGTGTACTAGATTCGGCCAAACTCCTCCACAATCTCAAATCCTCAGATCTTACACTCAGAACCCCAAAACAGGTTCCTACAGCTCAGGCCCAAGGCCCTACAACTCAGTCTTCTCCAAAGACCTATACTCAGCTTCTTCATAAAGCCTACACTCAGCCACAGCAGGCCTACACTCAGCCACAACAGGCCTACACTCAGAGATACAACTCTCCTACACTCAGGCACACAGGCCCTACACTCAGCCTTTATAATTACAGGCTTACAAACTCAGATCTCTAAGGATCCTACAAGAAATTAGAATACAAAGTTTATATACCTACAACTCTGAATAGAGAGATGAGTTGATAGGTTCTTGATGAGTTCTTGGATGAACTCTGCTGAGATCAATCTGACTTGGCTTTCTTCAAACCTTCTTGAATTTAGAACACAATTGGATTGATCTCCTCTGCAGTTGATCCTTGATCTCTGCTACTTAAGATTCTGAACAAAATCTGAACCTTTCTTCTCAGCCTGGTTCCAACGGCTGTCTTCTTGGATGGAGCTCTCTCTCTCCAACTACTTAGATCTTCACTGGATTCTTCAATGAATAGCTATATCTTCTTTTCTTTTTCAATCACTAGATCATCTGTTTCTGTAGACAATATAAGCCTATTTATAGGCCTTCTTCATGGTAACCGGCTGGTCCGGTTCATAACTAATTTCTGACAACTCTGACAGGTGCAGTAGAACGGCTGGAATGGCAGCTGTCAAGTCATCCAGTCAGTTCTTGAAAAATCTATAACTGTCTGAAAGTGTCGAGACTGTCTGTCTTTAAGTGTCGACACTTATAGACTAAGTGTCGACACAAGTTGACTAAGTGTCGACACTAGCCTTCAAGGTGTCGACACAACTCCTTGTGTTGTAGAATTCACTTCTCGACACAGCTTCTTCATCATGTGTCGACACTGATATTGAGTGTCGACACAAGTCCTTGTTCTTCAATACTTTGTTGATTTCTTGTAAGTGTCGACACATCTCCTTTGTGTCGACACATTTTCATGTGTTGAACTTATTCAGTGTCGACACATCTTCTTGGTGTCGACACATGCCTTCAGTGTTGATACTTGCTGAGTGTCGACACAGCTCCTTGTGTCGACACATTCTTCTTCTGTTGAGACTCTGGCTGAGTGTCGACACTTCTCCTTAGTGTCGACACTTGTACTTAGAATTTTGTTGAACTTTGCTAAGTGTCGACACAGCTCCTTGTGTCGACACTTGCTTCAAGTGTTGAGTCTTCTGCTGAGTGTCGACACATTCTTTCTTGTGTCGACACTTTCTTCAAGTGTTGAGTCTTCTGCTGAGTGTCGACACATTCTTTATTATGTCGACACTTATACTTAGACTATGCTGACTTTTACTGAGAGTCGACACAACCTCCAAGTGTCGACACTTTTACTGAGTCTTCTGCTGAGTACCGACGTCATCGTATCGACGTCGGTGTGAACGACTGTCAAATACCGAGGGTCTACCACTTTATGCACATGCATCCATGAATTCCCGAGCCATCGGCTCCCCAGACTAACCTGTCCGTTACAACTACCTTCCGAGCCTTCGGCTCGCCGGGCTAACCTACCCATTTCCACAACCACCGTGACTACTACTCGGAAAACACAACCAAGCTAGCCTCTCGATTCATCAGAGTGAGTGAAAGTGAAGTCCTAGTATCTCTAATTGCTCTTTAAAATTTATTCATACGACTTAAGGTTAACCTTGTACTGCCCAGGGCATTCCCCTTGAAGGGATCTCGAGGGCACTAGGAATTACAATGGGTTGAAGCCCAAAGCTCCATTTCAAAAGGTACTTATTATTATTGGTAACTACACATGTTAAAACCCTCTTGACATTACACTTGAACTAACCCTATGTGTATTTAGACTCTTTCTCCAAGGAAAGACGATCCACCGTCGATCCCGTGCACAACCTTGCCCCTGGTCAACCAGGCTCTCACAACCTGCCTTCCAATGGTGACCTTATTCATTTTCAACTAGACCAGGTACACTAACTATCTCACCTTCTCTTACAAAAGCCTACATGTTACCTTATTTTTATAATTTTATTGTGTGCAGACATAACGAGCTACATGATGTGCATGAAAGGTGATAGTCCAAATATTCATCGAAATGCCTTAAGATTATTATTGGGGGTCTATCATGATACTTTATGAATAAATCCAGAAGATTGTAATTTTTCAACTTTATTTGATATTTATTATATTTTCTGCAAAATCTGACAACCAATGCTTTTGAACACCAAGTATAACCTTCTGACATGATATGGTATTAACAAAATTATGACATACTACTAACATCAAAATAACAATAAATACCAAAAATCCTAATTTTCTAAGGTGGACTTGACTTTCAACAAATTATTGGATAAATAACCACAATATTAAGATAAATAGGGGAAAATTAGAATCAGTCTTCCAAAAATTATGAGAAAATTACAAGATGGTAGATATTACTAGAAAATTCTACTGACCAGGAATTATAATTTTCCAACACAATATGATCACATAAAGGAATTATGTTAAATATTCATCAAATGGGCACTAATGAAGGATCCTATATGACAATTCTTTCAATATATTTATAAAAATTTTCAGAGCATGATTATGTCCTAAAATGTTCCCTAACCAAGTTATATAATTTTTCTAGTCAGTAACAAACCCATAATTAATTTTCTTGCAATTAGCGCAAACATTAGTGTTGTGAATGAAGTACTAAATATATCAATCCAAAATTCATTTAAAAATTATCATAGAAGAAAAACATCAATATAAACTCTCTTCCAAAATTTCATGAACATCCAAGATTATAAAAACATGAAATACCATTGTTAAATAAAGTACCCTAATTAATCTTTAACTAATTTATATGAGATAAATGTTCCTAAAAATTCTAGTAAAATTATCCAAGACTTATTACCACACTATGAGGTAGACTACCAATATTCAAATTAATCCAAGGACATATGACCCCATGCCTTTCTCAATACCTAAAAGGGCAACCCTAGGATTTGTTCTAGGGTTTGTGGGCATATCCACCCCAAACCACTCAATTTCTCTTGAAGGGGTGTTTTAGGTGACTTAAAGTCAGTGGACAAGGTTTAACCACATTTGGATGAGAATTATACACCCTAACCATCAAACAACCTTTGCCCTAATTTACCCTTAAGGGACCAAATTTTGGTCACACCAATACCTACTCAAATCAACCCCAAATGGGTTAAAATTTTTACCAGTCTTATCATGACTTTAAAGGTCAGCCACAAAAGTTTGGGGAATTATGAGGTAATTAGACCCTCTAATTAAATTATACATGTTTTATTAAATTTTTACAAAAACTATAGAAAAATGTCTTCCAAAAATTTCCATTTTTAGATATGATGAGTATGATTATATAACTAGCCTATAGTCTAAATTTCAAGGCATTTGCCTAGCTGGTTTAGTGGGGGCACTCAAATTAGTATATGTTCAGCTATGTATAGGCTGCACCATATTGAGTGTTGTGGTCAGACCACTGACCCAAATGAGTTGAAATAAATTTTATAATGCACTAGACATCATGGGCTACAACTTTGTTGTTGATCATTTTTCGAACAAGGTGGTCTAAGCATTTTTAATATTTACTTTAAAACACTGCCAAATATGTGACAAATAATGAAATAATAAAATCATTATTTATATCAGGCCGCACGAATCTTGAAGCAGGATTGGACGAAATCCCTTCATCTCCTTCCATGAGCCAACGACTCATAGCAGCCCATCTTAGGCTGACTTGGGGGATGATTTCTCAGTTGTACAACCTCGGGCTCGCGAGAGGTCCTCAAAGCGCTAATAGTCGAGGCGGGCGAGTGGAATTGATGGGCGAGTGGGACCATGTGGTCCACTCGCAGGTGGCGAGATAAGTGGCCTCTATAGTAGGTGAGACGCCCCTCCTGAGCGCGCGAGAAGGCCTACAACCGCGAGAAGTCCTCACAGCATATAAGGTTGGAGAGACGAGCTGGAAGGCCCGTCTCGCCGCCAGGTGTCCCCCCACTCGTCTCATAGAAAGGAGGCTGTTCTCACATTTCTACCCCCAAGGGCATTTTACTCTTCTACCCCGGGTAATTTTACCCTTTTGCCCCTGGAGGTCTGCATATAGCTCCTCAGAATAGTGGAGTTTGGCTGTTGGCAGACCCAACCAGGGGTACTCTAGTAATTTCAGGTTAACCCAGTATGGTTATTTACAGATCCAATTCAGAAAACTATAAATAGACCCATAGGGGTTCTTCAGAAGCACGGACACACAGATCTTTCCAGGGACCTAAGAGGTTTTTCTCTGTGCTTTCTGAGGAGCTCCGAGCCCAGCTTTTGGCTTTGGAGGGGAAGTTCTCAGAGATCTTCTGTGTAAGTGGTGGGATATCCCTAGTGAGGCCTTGGGTCAGTTTCTAGTCCTTCACGACTAGTCGGAGGTTAGAGCTTGGGATGAGTAGGTGTTGACTACGCCCCTATTTTTCGAACTCTTGTCGAAGTTAGATTTTGGCTTCAACAGTTCTGGTGCGGTGAGCGTGGAAGGTAGCTGATACAAGAAAAGCTTGAGTTTAGTCCGATGACAGGAGGTGAAGGTGAAGGATCTGGTTCAGGAGGTTCCCCCTATCGGGGAGAAGAGGCGACAAGGAAGATGCTGGATGACTTCAGGCAAGAGGTCCTATAGACCATCAGCTTGGCATTCTCGGCCAGAAGCGAGTGGGCCACGCCTCAGGTTCCAATAGAGGAGGTCCCGCTCTTGGGCGAGAACGCCCCTGGATAGCGCCCGGGGAAGGAGGTCCCGGCGGAGGCTGGCGAGAGGGATGTGGCGGCGAGAGAGCTCTTCCTAGGCCAACATCCCGGGAAGGAGATTCTAGCAGAAGTTGGCGAGAGGGAGGCTACTGTGCGAGAGCTCTTCCCTGGGTGTGGTCTTGCGGATCGGGCCAGTCAGAGGCCACGAGACGTGCCCTCTCGGCAGGCAGGTGGCGAGAGCCCATTCAGTGAGCTCATCATCTCGGCTCCGTTGCCGGAGGGGTTCTGGGAGCCTGACATATCCTACTACTCGGGGAAGGATGACCTTATACAACACGTGCAGTGGTTTGAAGATGTCGTTTCGATAAGGCAGATGACGAATTCCTTCAAGTGTCGGCTATTTGCCATCACGTTGAAGGATAAGGCTCGGGACTGGTTCCACCAGTTGCCGGCAAGGTCGATCTACTATTTCGAAGATCTGCGAAGAAGGTTCCTGTTGAGGTTCTCAACATTGAAGAAGCATAAGAAGGAGGCGGAGTGCCTGTTTGCGGTGAGGCAGAAGCATGATGAGACATTGGGACATTACGTGGATCAGTTTCAGGAAGAGGTCCTCCTGGTCCAGGAAGTTCCAGGGTATACGCTGATGCTCGTGTTTACTCTGGGACTGAGGCCGGGTTTCTTCAGTATGGAGTTAAAGAGGGTGCCCTCCCTCTCTTTTGAGGAGCTCATGGAGAGGGCGACAAAGGAGATAGACTTCGAGAGGGCCAATCTGCCTTTTGCAAGGAAGCTGGCCAGGTTGGTAGAGGACAATGTGAATGAGCCGGAAGCAGGAAGGCGGAGGGAGCAGAGAGAAGAGAGGAGGAGGGAAGAACCCCGAGGTGAGGGGAAACAGGGACTGCATCAAGGACGGGGGGCCCTAGAGCCGAACAACCGGATAGGTTAGAGGCCTCGAGAGGGTCGCCCCCAGGAGTTAGGAGGAGGTTTTCAGGGAAGAGATAATTTCCGCAAGCCGAGGAGGTACGATCAGCCGGCATGGAGGCAGGGGACGAGGGATCGCCTCCAGCATCAGCAAGAGGTAATGGACATTGATCGAGGTAGAGGAGGAAGGAGAGGAGCTCGGGGAGGAGCTGGAAGGAGAGATGGGGGAGAAGGAAGAAGGGGCAGGTTGGCGTTGCCTTTCTGTGACTTCCATCAGGAGGAGGGTCACGCAACGGCCACCTGCCCAGAGTTCTTAAAAGTGAGAGAAGCCAGGGGGTGAGTAGGCAGGAGCCGCCAGTGAGGATCGTGGAAGTGCAGCAGGGGGAGACGGAGGATAGATGCAAGGACCGGGTGGACGTAGGAATCTCGGGAGGGATCAGGGTGATCCACGGAGTAGTTGGGATCGAGGTTGCTCGTAAGGGTAGCCTCCAGACCATGTACCGAAGGGAGGTAGCCTCGACCTCCCAGGCTCCGCCCCCGAAAGAAAAAAATTACCTTTTCTTCAGAGGATATGTCAGATTATAAAAAACCATTCTGCGACGCCTTGGTGATCCAAACGGCGGTAGAAAACTTCACGGTCTCCAAGATCCTAGTGGACAACATGAGCTCCGTAAATGTGATCTTCAAAAAGGCCTTCAATGAGATGCAGGTTGAGGGCAAGAGTGTACTAGCTTTGGACGGACCATTGTTCGGTTTCTCAGGAGATAGGAATGAAGTGGAAGGGGGAGTAGTGCTGCATGTAAAGTTGGGGGCATGTCACGAAACTGCAGGTTCATGATCATGGACGCCCTGAGCAGCTATAGCGCCATCTTTGGGTGCCCCCTCATCAGTGCCTTTCACTGCGTCCCCTCCTCTTTCCATCATTGCCTCAAGTTCAACAACGGAGGGGTGCAGGTTTGGGTCAGAGGGGACCCGAAGGTGGCAAGACAGTGCTACGTTACGGCAGTCAACACCATATCTTGGATGGAAGAGGCAGATGAGTTGGAGAAGGAGATGACGACGCATGAAGAGGTTGTCGGAGAGGAGGAGATGAGGCTAGAGGAGACGAGAGAGGAAGCTGAAGAGGAAGTAGGAGGGGAGGAGATTGAGGAGGAGCAGCAGGGAGGAGATGTGCAGGAGGTTCAGAGGGATGAAGAGTTGGAGCCGCAGGAGAGTCAGCAGGTGGAGGTGGAAGAAGGAGCTGAGAGGGAAGCCTAGAGAGGCGTGGAGATTGAGAATCAGCAAAGTGAGGGCCTAGAGGAGGCGATGGAAGTTGAGGGAGCAGGAGGAGAAGAGGAGTTGGGGCCGGAAGAGGAGGCAAGGGCCGGCTGGGAGCAGTCACGGCTGGAGCCAGCGGAGGAGGTGGTGGAGATGGAAGTCTTCACCAGCGCCGGCGAGGTTCAGAAGGTGAGGATCAGCGGGGGTCTAAGCCCTTAGGACCAGGAGAGAGTGCGGGCTTGCATCCAGAGCAACGTCGACATCTTCGCTTGGAGCGCGGCTGACATGCCGTGCATCAATGCGGATGTGGCCTGCCACCACCTAAACCTGGATCCCAAGACGCGCCCCATACGCCAAAAGATGAGGACTATTGCAACCAACCTGGAAGAGCCAATCCGCGAGGAGGCCAAGAAGCTTCTGGAGGCTGGCTTCATCTCGGAGATTCAATATCCAGGCTGGGTCTCCAACGTGGTAATGGTGAAAGGGGGGGGGAATGGCACATGTGTATCGACTTTTCATTATTAAATAAATCGTACCCCAAAGATTGCTACCACCTGCCTCGAATCGACGCGCTGGTTGATTCAGCCGTTGTTTTTCAATTATGAGTTTTTTGGATGCTTTTTCAGGTTACCATTAGATCCGAATGCACCCTCCCGACGTCAAGGACGTCTCCTTCATCACAAGGGAGGGATGCTTCAGTTATAAAATGATGCCCTTTGGGTTGAAAAACGCGGGGGCTACATACCAATGCATGATGGATCGAGTCTTCCAGGACCAGAGGGCGAGGAACCTGGAAGTTTATGTTGATGACCTTATAGTTAAAAGCAAGGGTGTGGACTCACACCTTCGAGACCTGGAGGAGACGTTCACCACCTTGCGGAAGTTCAAAATGAGGTTGAACCCCTTAAAGTGTGTTTTTGGGGCAAGCCGTGGGAAGTTCCTCGGGCATCTGCTGACCCCGGAGGGGGTAGAATCCAACCCAGATAAGGTGAAGGCCATCCTAGAGCTAGAGTCTCCATGCAATGCTAAGGAGGTCCAGCGCTTGACAGACAAGCTGGCCGGCCTAAATAGATTCCTCTCTAGGTCGGGATAGAGATGCTTATCATTCTTCAAGGTGCTACGGTGTAACCAAAGGTTCGAGTTGAATGCTGAATGTGAAGAAGCTTTCCAAGGGCTAAAGAGGTAGCTCTCCCTGACTCCTCTACTTCAAAGCCCGAAGGAGGGGGGGGGCTTGACCTTGTATCTCAGAGTGGGAGCAGAAGCGGTGAGCTCTATCCTAGTTAGGGAGGAGGGGAGGAAGCAGCTGCCAATCTACTATGTTAGCAGGATCCTAAAGAAAGCGGAGCTTCGCTACCCTATCTTGGAAAAGCAGGCATACGCCTTGATCATTTCGGCCAGGAAGCTCCGGCCATATTTCCAAGAACATTCAATCAGGGTGGTGACAGACCATCCCCTCCATAAGATTTTTGAAGGAGTGGAGCACTCGGGTAGACTAACCAAGTGGTCTATCGAGTTGAGTGAATTCGACATCTCGTTCGTACCAAGGCTCTCCATCAATGCACAGGTAGTGGCCAACTTCTTGGCAGACTACGTCGTGGAGGTCGGGGCCAAGCAGTCGCGGCCGCAGGAGGCATGGAAGATGACGGTTGATGGAGCCTCGGGAAAGCACTCCCTCAGAGCGGGGGCGGTATTGACAAGTACTCAAGGGGTCACCATAGAGTAGGCGGTGGTCTTGCACTTCCCACAACTAACAACCAAGCAGATTATGAGGCTGTGATAGCCGGCCTTCATTTGCCAATGGAGCTCGAGATCCAGGATGTGGAGGCTTTCACGGACTCATTGGTGGTGACATCACAAATTCGAGGAGAGTTCAAAGCTCGGGAGCCCACCCTTGTGAGGTACTTGTCCAAGGTGAGGGCGATCATTGGGGGTTCTGGATGTTCTCCATCCAACATGTTCCAAGAGAAGAGAGTGCAGCAGCCGATCAGCTGGCTAAGTTTGGACCTCGGGGAGGAGGAACCTTGACGGACCTATTCCATCCAGCGATTGAGGAGGGGGGGCTCATGGAAGTGGATCGGAGACCCTCATGGGTGGATCCCTTTGTAACCTTCTTCGTCGCAGGCAACCTCCCTGAGGGGATCAAGGAGGCAAAGAACTTTCGGTATAAGGCGGCCCATTATCTCATGCATGAAGGGAGTCTACATCGAAAAATTCTTTCGGGTCTTCTGGCACGATGCGTAACGGAAGGGGAGATCCGACAGATTCTGGAGGAGGTGCACTCCGGGGAATGTGGAAGCCATTCTGGAGGTAGGATGTTGGAAGCAAGGGTGGTCAGACAGGGGTACTTCTGGCCCACCCTAAGGAAGGATGCTGCAGAGTTTGCGAGGAGGTGCCAAAAATGTCAGCTCTACGCCCCCCTCTAGCTCCAGGCAGCTCAAAGGCTTCGAAGCATCACGACACCGTGGCCGTTCGATATCTGGGGGATGGATTTGGTTGGGCCTTTCCCTCCAGCTAGTGGTAAAAGGAGGTTCCTCCTGGTTATGATCGACTACTTCTCAAAGTAGCTGGAGGTTAAGGCGCTGGCCAAAGTCACCTCCCAAGTCATCAGGAACTTTGTTTGGGGAGAGATCATCTGCAGGCATGGGCTGCCTCAGTCCATTGTCACGGACTATGGTCCTCAATTTGCATGTGAGGAGTTCATAAGTTTCTTCACCCAGCTGGGCATCGACCTCAGGTTTGCTTCTGTCCACCACCCCAGGAGCAACGGCCAGGTGGAGGCGGCGAACAAAATTATCGTGAACCTACTCAAAAACAAGGTGGATAACTTGAGGGGGAGTTGGGTGGAGCAGCTCCCCTCGGTTTTGTGTGCCTTGCGGACAACCCCAAACACGGCCACCGGCGAGACCCCCTTCAAACTTTCCCATGGGTGTGAGGCGGTCCTGCCTGTAGAATTTGAGGTCCGATCCCCACGAGTTGTGGCTGCAGGTGATGGTGAGAAAGCTTGGAGGCTAGAGAATGAAGGAGGCTTACGCCTCTCACTGGACATGGTGGAAGATCTGCGCAATGTAGCAGCTATCAGGCAGGAAGAGGTCAAGCGACGGATGGCAAGATACTTCGACAAATATATCAGGATCAAACAATTTGCAGAAGGAGACCTGGTACTAAAGATAGTTGATGCTGCGGGGAGGTCTGCTCCCGTGGTCAAGCTCAACCCAAATTGGGAGGGGCCTTATATTATTGAGAGGGTCCTAAAATAGGAGGTTACCACCTCCAGGATATTGAGGGTAGGACCATGAACCACACATGGAGTGGCGATGAATTGAAGTGTTTCTACCCGTGAGAAGGAAGAGCAAAAATTGTATATTCAAACCAAGTTCATTATAATAAATTTCTCAAATTGCTTCTTGTCTTTATCTACCATGAAGTTCTAACGATAGGAAGATGATCGCTTCTGCACTACTCCGAGCGTGGCTCGACCCCAGGTAGACCTGCTGTGCAGGCTCTTATTAGCTGGCAGATCCGAGGGCTCGCTTGTGGGGGAGAGGTCTGGTCCCTGGTCCTTGGTTCTGCACTACCCCGAGCGCGGCTCGGCTCCAGGTAGACCCGCTGCGCATGCTCTCATTAGCTGGCAGGTCCGAAGGCTCGCCTATGCGGGAGAGGTCTGGTTCCTGGTCCATGGTTCTGCACTACCCCGAGTGCGGCTAGGCCCCACGTAGACCCGATGCACAGGCTATCATTAGTTGGCAGGTCCAAAGGCTCGCCTATCAGGGAGAGGTCTGGTTCCTGGTCCTTGGTTCTGCACTACCATGTGCACGGCTCGGCCGCAGGTAGACCCGCTGCGTAGGCTCTCATTAGTTGGCAGGTCCGAATACTCGCCTGTGGGGGGGAGGTCTGGTTCTTGGTCCTTAGTTCTGCACTACCCCGAGCACGGCACAGCCCCAGGTAGACCCGCTGCGCCGGCTCTCATTAGCTGGCAGGTCCGAAGGCTCACCTGTGGGGGAGAGGTCTAGTTCTTGGTCCTTGGTTTTGCACTACCCCGAGCTCGGCTCGGCCCCAGGTAGACCCGCTGCGCAGGCACTCATTAGTTGGGAGGTCCGAAGGCTCGCCTGTGGGGGAGAGGTCTGGTTCTTGGTACTTGGTTCTACACTACCCCGAGCGCGGCGCGGCCCTAGGTAGACTCGCTGCGCAGGCTCTCATTAGCTGGCAGGTCCGAAGGCTCGCCTATGGGGGAGAGGTCTGCTTCTTGGTCCTTGGTTCTGCACTATCCTGAGTGCGGCTCGGCCCCAGGTAGACCCACTGCGCAGGCTCTCATTAGCTGGTAGGTCCAAAGCCTCACCTGTGGGGGAGAGGGCTGGCTGCTGGTCCTTGGTTCTACACTACCACGAGCGCAGCTCAGCCCAGGTAGACCCGCTGCGCAGGCTCTCATTAGCTGGCAGTGAAAGATATTGTACCTAATCACCTAGAGGGGGGGGGGGGTGAATAGGTGACTTAAATCTTTTTGACTTTTTAGGCAAAATTCAGATTATATCACAGAGTTCTAGTTACTTTATCACAGCAAACAATCAGCAATCACAGAATTCCACAAGCACACAGTAGACACACAGATTTATAGTGGTTCCCCAAGGTTTGGGTATATCCACTTTCCCCCTTCGCCTATCTAGCAGTGTACTAGATTCAGCCAAACTTCTCCACTATCTCAGATCCTCAGATCTTACACTCAGAACCTCAACCAGGTTCCTATAGCTCAGTCCCAAGGCCCTACAACTCAGCTTCTTCACAAAGCCTACACTCAGCTTCTTCACAAAGCCTACACTCAGCCACCAAGGCCTACACTCAGCCACAACAGGCCTACACTCAGAGATACAAATCTCATACACTCATACACACAGGCCCTACACTTAGTCTTTATAATTACAGGCTTACAAACTCAGATCCCTAAGGATCCTACAAGATAATATAAATAGAAAAATGTAAACTCTACAACTCAGAGAAAAGAGAGAAGAGTTGTGAGTTTCTTGATGAGTTCTTGGAAGAACTCTGCTGAGATCAATCTGACTTGGCTTTCTTCAAAGCTTCTTGAATGTAGAACACAGTAGAATTGATCTCCTCTGCAGTTGATCCTTGATCTCTGCTACTTAAGATTCAGAACAAAATCTGAACCCTTCTTCTCAGCCTGGTTCCAACGGCTGTCTTCTTGGATGGAGCACTCTCTCTCCAACTACTTAAATCTTCACTGGATTCTTCAATGAATATCTAAATCTTCTTTGTATTACTTGATGTGTTGAATCTTCTCTTTCTGTAGACAGTATAAGCCTATTTATAGGCCTTCTTCATGGTAACCGGCTGGTCCGGTTCATAACTGATTTCTGACAACTCTGACAGGTGCAGTAGACCGGCTGGAATGGCAGCTGTCAAGTCATCTAGTCAGTTCTTGAAAAATCTGTAACTATCTGAAAGTGTCGAGACTGTCTGTCTTTAAGTGTCAACACTTATAGACTAAGTGTCGACACAAGTTGACTAAGTGTCGACACTAGCCTACAAGTTGTCGACACAACTCCTTGTGTTGTAGAATGCACTTCTCGACACAGCTTCTTCATCATGTGTCGACACTGATATTGTGTGTCGACACAATTCCTTGTTCTTCAGTATTTTGCTGAATTCTTGTAAGTGTCGACACAACTCCTTTGTGTCGACACATCTTTATGTGTTGAACTTGTTAAGTGTCAACACTTCTTCTTGGTGTCGACACATGCCTTCAGTGTTGATACTTGCTGAGTGTCGACACAGCTCATTGTGTCGACGCATTCTTCTTGTGTTGATACTTTAGTTGAGTGTCGACACATCTCCTTTATGTCGACACTTGTACTTAGAATTTTGTTGAACTTTGCTAAGTGTCGACACAGCTCCTTGTGTCGACACTTTCTTAAAGTGTAGAGTCTTCTGCTGAGTGTAGACACATTCTTCATTGTGTCGACACTTGCCTTCAAGTGTTGAGTCTTCTGCTGAGTGTCGACACTTTCTTCATTGTGTCGACACTTATACTTAGACTCTGCTGACTTTTGCTGAGTGTCGACACAACCTCCAAGTGTCGACACTTTCTGATGTAGACACAGTTCCTCTGGGTGTCGACACAACTGCTAAGTGTCGACACTGCTTCACTGGGCTTCACTTCACTAAGTGTCGACACAGCTCCATGTGTCGACACTTTCTGTCTGGTGTCGACTCTGCATCCCTGGTGTCGACACAAATACTCCAAGTGTCGACACTGCTTGCCTGGGTGTCGACACAAATTTTCTTAAGTGTCGACACTTTCCCTCTGGGTGTCGACACATGGACTTAGAAACTTTTTCATCTTTACTGCAAATACTTAACCTGCACAAGGTAACTCAAAATACATCAAATACATTTTGATGTATATCATTGAGTAGGGTGAGGCTTCTTCAAATCAGGTACATTATAACAAATGTTCCCAACAATCTCCCCCTATTTGGAGAAGTCATAACCCTTAGTTAATGATATACACCATACAGAATAAAATCATAGCATGATGTAAAGCAGGATTATATAACAGGGCAAACATAAACATGTATTCAACAAAACATGTATACACAGATATCATCTCAGAACAATTATGAAATAGGTTTAACATATAACACACTGTTCTAATAACTTGTCATATTCATTTTCCAAAAGTTTACAAAGTGTTTAACAATCAAAATATTACAACTGTAAACTCAAGAAAAATTCTATTCTAATTCTGATCAGCCTCCTTAATCACAATTCCTTTTCCTGATTGTACTTTGGCTTGAACAGGGGCTTCAGCAACTTCAGTATCAGCAGGCTTCTTGCCTTTCAGATCCTTTTTCTTCTGCTCTTTAGCTTTAATCTTTTGCCTCTCAAAATAATGATAAGGCTTGGGAAAGTACTTGCTAGGCTCCTGGGCAGTAGGAGGTAGCTTTTCCATCTTGGCCTTTCTCCTGTATTGCACTATGGCTTCTTGCCTTGTCTCATGCTTTCTTCATTCCAATTCAGAAAACCACTTGTTTCTGTCTTGTATATTATCTTTTGCAGCTTTCCATGCAGTTAAGATTATGTTTCTTGAAGTGTGGCTCCACTACTCAAAGTCAGGCCTTTGTTCAGCTTGCTCTCTGAACCTGTTCTTAGACAGTCTGGCTTCTTGTTCAGCTTGTTCCTTCAGTATAGCTTCCTGTAAAGCCTCAGATACTGGCTGAAACACCTTCTTTATGATGACATTTTGCTTTCCCTCAGGTGGGCTATACATTGATTGTATATCAGCTTGAACCATATCAAAATCTGGTGGAGGATAGATTACTTGAGCTACTTCAGGTTGCTCACCTCCAAGATATGCAGGATTAACTCCAGATTCTTCTACATTATCATCATCATATAAAGGAGGATATCCAAGAGTAGCTCTGATAGAATTAGAAATCCACTTAGCATGATCAGAGCTGGCTTTGACTAACACCCTCTCCCCCTTTATGACTTCTCTTTCCATGTGATCTCTTAGATCATCCTTTTGAAATCTTATTTGTGCATTAAGATAATTGACTCCATCCTTGTAGAAAGGTTTTAACCTTTGGAGTTTTTCAGTGATGAGCTTCTGAGAGTCTTGTATAGCAGTTGTAACAGCAGTTAAGCTCTCTTGCAAGTGCTTATCAAAAGTTGCTTTGGCTGTAGCACTTTCTGCAGACTGTGCAGTGGCTATATTCTTTATCTCAGTTACAATAGCATTGTGAGAGGATGTCAAGTTATCATTCATTCTGATTTGATTTTCAAGTACATAGCCTTGCTTTACTTCAAGTTCATCTACTTGAGCTTTTATCTTCTCTTGATGAGTTTCTAGATAGACTACTACATTCCCTCCCTTGTGGAAGCAGTCAGTCATCTCCTTTTTATTAAGATTCATTTCAAATCTTATAGACTTTATATCTTGGGCTAGATCAAACTGTAAAGATTTATGCCCCTCATCCACATAGGTTTCTATTGCTTTTTTGTGCTCATCAAGCTTGATTTGCATAGCAACCATCAGAGCACTGTAATCTATTGATTGTGCTGGCTGTACTGTAGGGTGTGGTTCTATAGTTTGCAAGGCTTTCTTATAAGTTTGGCTTCTTCTTTTGAATACTTGAAATTTCCTTCTCTTAGCTCTAGCAGCTTCCTCATCTTCTGAAGCTGATGTACTAGCAATTTCTACCTTCTCCCTTGGTAGCTCCTCAACTTCCTTGGGCTTCTCAGGTTCTTGCCTAGCAGGTTCTTCAATAATTACTACTTGCTCCCCCTCAACTGGAGCATTCTCCCCCTCAGCAGCAGCACATTCCTTGTCAAAATCTGTTTGATCCAGATTTAGGAAAAATCTTCCATTGTATATTCTTGTGGAGAATGAGCTGGAGAAATTCTTGGCTCATCTACCACTGGATCAGATACTACTTGAACTGTAACAGATGTGTCCTTCATGACAACATCTGGGGGTTGACTATCAATCTGAGGTTGCTGATTAACATCAGATAAGGAATCAGACAAAACATTATCCTCTATAAGGAAATCTAAAGCATTAAGCTCAGTGATTACCTCAAGGATGATGTGGGTGGCTCTTTCACTCTCAAGGGGAGTTGGCTCTTCCACAACTAGAGGCTCCCACAGGATTTGATCCTGGTGTATGGGGCTAGCTGATGGTAGCTTCCCCTGCCTCTCTGCAGCATCTTTTGAGCTGGAGACTTTCCAGCATTTCCTTCTACATCCTCATCAGGAGTAAAGACAACTTGCTCTTCACTACCAGAGCTGCTAGAGGAATCCTGAGCCACTGGGGCAGTCTTCTTCTTCTTCTCTTGGGGTGTTACTTTCTCAAGAGTTATTTTCTCAGGTGTTGGCATCTCCTTAGACAAAACTCTATCCCACCTAGAGAATATCCTCAAGTCCATCTTCCTCATATGGTTGATCTTAGTGCCAGCAGCTTGACTCATAACCTCTGGTATACTACCAGCCAAGTATAGACTTAAGATCCTACCCAAGTTGGGTTTCTTCAGACTTTCTTTAATCTTATCAAAGACTATAACAGACCAATCTGTTTTCAATGTGAAGATTATCCTTGTCATAATGTTGAACATATGGGCTGATACCCTATCATGCCCTCCAGGCTTACTTAAGATTACCTTGCCAACAATTTCTGAAAGAAATTTCCCTTGGCTGTTCATCCCCTTTCTATTGAACACTGATCCAATTTTCAATTTGGAGTCCAGTCCACACCAAGTTAAAGCTTCTCTGGTCTTAGAAGCAGTAACTTCATCTTCTTCTTTTGTCCTTTGTAGGTTTAGAATCTTTCTTAAACTTTTAGGTGAGACCTTCACCTTTTCACCATGAACCCTAGACTTGATCTTGAATCCAGTGTCGTCTAGGGTTGCTCCATTAAGAAATTCTAATACTTCTTTCTTCCAGATCTTTGTGGGCTCTAAAACAAGAAATTCTAACCCCGAGTCTGCAACTAGGGTTACCACATTATTGATCTCCGGGTCTGCATCATCAAACGCATGTTGCACCAGTTCGTAGCCTTCATTGACGTTCTCCTCGAGCTTTGGCGCCATTAGGGTTTGAAGAATTTGAACTGAGAGAAGAGAGGTGTCGACACATAAGTTTGGTCTCGAAACTTTAGAGAGCGTGTCGACAGACAATGGAGAAATCATACTTATACCTTTCGAGGTTTGAAGATGAAAAGGCGGGTTAACTAACTTAAATTGTGTCGACACTGTTGATAAGTGTCGACACAGACTTATAATGTCTCGACACCTATGTGTCGACACAAGTTTAATCAACATATATATGTGTCGACACTTGTTTATGTGTCGACACCACTCAGCTCGACATTTAGTCGAGACTTTACTTAGATAATTCTGAGTAAAGCCTAAGTGTCGACACCACCTTGGATGTGTCGACACCTACTTATCATGTGTCGACAATAATTTTTTGAAGTGTCGACACCAACTTCCTAGATGTGTCGACACCTTTTCCCTGAAGTGTCGACACCACTTTTCTATGTCGACACAGATATCTCTGTGTGTCGACACCATTTTACTTAGCCATTTCTATAAACTTATTCTAAGTTTATCATACCTAGTTCAATTTTAAACCTATTGAACTTAGTTTCTTCTAAGGGCTTAGTATACATATCAGCTAGTTGATTATCTGTTCTAACATATTCCAGTAAAATATCTTCTTTTTCTACATGTTCTCTAAGAAAATGATATTTTATTTCAATATGTTTAGTTCTACTATGGGAAACAGGATTGTTTGCAATTGATATAACACTAGTAGAATCACAAAACAGTGGTGTTCTACTTACCTGAATTCCATAATCCTCAAGCTGATGTTGTATCCATATAAGTTGAGCACAGTAACTTCCTGCAGCCACATATTCTGATTCTGCAGTGGAGATAGCCACACTTGTTTGCTTTTTGCTACTCCATGAAATCAGTCTTCCACCTAGGAATTGACAGGTTCCAGTTGTGCTTTTTGTGTCTACTTTGCATCCTGCAAAGTCTGCATCTGAATAACCTGTTAGTTCAAAATCTCCATTCCTAGGGTACCAGAGGCCTAGATAAGGAGTGCCCTTTATATATCTCAGTATCCTTTTGACTGCTGTCAAATGAGACTCTTTAGGGCATTCTTGGTACCTAGCACAGACACATGTAGCATACATGATATCTGGTCTATTTGCAGTCAAATAGAGTAGGGATCCAACTATCCCTCTATACAAAGTCTCATCTACAGGTTTCCCTGCATCATCTTTGCTAAGAGACATACTTGACCCCATAGGAGTCTTCATGGAACTGGATGAATCCATACCATACTTCCTTATGAGTTCTAGGGTGAACTTAGACTGGCATATGGATAAACCATTCTCAGTCTGTCTAACTTGGAGACCCAGAAGAACTTAAGTTCCCCCATACTACTCATCTCAAATTGTCCTTGCATTAGTTTTGCAAACTTTTTGCAAAGACTACTTTCAGTAGACCCAAATATTATGTCATCTACATATATTTGGACTAGTATTACTTTGTCTCTGGATTCCCTAAGGAATAGAATCTTGTCTATTTTCCCCCTTGTGAACTTATTCTCAATGAGGAAACTAGACAGGGTTTCATACCAAGCCCTAGGGGCTTACTTTAACCCATACAGTGCCTTCCTAAGTCTATAGACATGATTAGGTTGAGTTGAATCAACAAAACCTGATGGTTGTTCCACATAGACTTCCTCTTTTAGATTACCATTCAAAAAGGCTGACTTGACATCCATTTGGTAAACTTTAAATCCTTGAAAGGTTGCATAGGCCATGAACATCCTTATAGCTTCTAGTCTGGCTACTGGAGCAAAGGTTTAATCAAAGTCAATACCTTCTTCCTGCCTATATCCTTTAGCAACCAATCTAGCTTTGTTCTTGACAATCACTCCATGTTCATCCATCTTGTTCCTAAAGATCCACTTGGTTCCAATTATGTTGTGGTCTTTTGGTTTAGGAACAAGCTCCCAGACCTTGCACCTCTTGAACTGATTCAGCTCTTCTTGCATTGCCTCAATCCAATGAGGGTCTAGGATGGCTTCTTCAAACTTCTTTGGCTCAACTTGGGACAGAAAACTGGAGTAGAGTGCTGCACTCAGATTTCTGCTCCTTGTTTGTACCCCTTGTCTTAGATCAACAATGATTTGATCTGCTGGATGATCTTTTAGATGCCTATTGGCTGGAGGCATCCTGGCTTCAGGTTGAACTTCTTCAACTTCTTCATCTTGCTGTACTCCTTGAACTTCTTCTGCATTAGGTACATGTACTACTCCCCCTGGACAGCAGCCACTATCTTCTACTTGCTGTCTTGCAGTATGTTCTTCTTCAATAGTGAGCTTGTCCATGTTCTTAGTTATACTTATGGAGCTGCATATACTACTAGACAACTCATTGTTAATAAGTCTAGTTTCATCAAATACTACATGTACAGACTTTTCTACAACTTGAGTAGACAAGTTGTAGACTCTATAAGCCTTACTATTGTTGTTGTACCCAACAAAGATCCCCTCTTGGGACTTGGAAGCAAACTTAGTCAAGTAAGACTTTCCATTGTTAAGTATAAAGCACTTACAACCAAAGATCCTGAAATAGGATAGGTTTGGTTTTCTGCCTTTCACAATCTCATAGGGGGTCTTTTTGTGGTTTTTAGTAATGGTAGCCCTATTAATAACATGACATGCAGTATTAACTGCTTCAGCCCAGAAATAATCTGGTAGAGATGTATCACTTAATAGGGTTCTACCAGCCTCAATCAAGGTTCTATTTTTCCTCTCAGCAATGTCATTTTGCTGAGGTGTTCTTGGTGAAGAAAACTCTTGAAATATCCCAAATTCTTCACATAGTTTTGTCATACTATCAGACTGAAATTCAGTACCATGGTCACTTCTTATCTTGACCACTGTACTGTCTAATTCATTCTGAATTTGTTTGACAAAGCTATAGAAGACACTAGGTGTTTCAGATTTCTGTCTAAGGAAGAACACCCAGGAAAACCTTGAGTAGTCATCTACAACTACAAAGGTATAGACCTTCCTACCTAGGTTGTGAACTGGCATAGGACCAAAGAGATCCATATGCAAGAGGTATAAACACCTCACAACATCTTTGTTTTCAATGCTTCTAAAGGTGGATCTAGTCTGCTTGCCCTTTTGACAAGCTGAGCATATTCCATCTTTAATACACTTAAATTGAGGACCATTCCTCACTAACTCTTTGCTAAAGAGTTGGCCAATTGTCTTGTAATTTAGATGGGCTAGCCTCTTGTGCCATTTGACACAATGAGAGACTTTCTCATCAGCTACAAGACACACTAAAGAAATATTGTTCTCAACCATAATGTCTAGGCAGTAGACATTCCTTTTCCTATAACCAGTCAAAATGATCTCTTGATCATTTGACCTCCTGATATGACAACCATCTTTGACAAATGAGATGTCATATCCTACATAACTCAATTGACTTATACTAATAAGGTTATGTTTCAAACCTTTAACATAGGCCACTTGAGTAATTGTAATATAGGAGTTAGATATGTTACCAAAACCTTTGATGATTCCTTTTTCACAACCACCAAAGGTGACTTTTGGACCATCCTTGATGGGTGTGTAGTCCTTTAGCAAACCACTTGTTCCAGTCATGTGTCTGGAACATCCACTGTCCAAGTACCATACTGGGGCATTGCCACTTGGACTCACCTGCAAAACAGATTAGTGAACCTTAGAACCCAAAGAATTCTTGGGTCTTTGGTACTGGTTAGTTTGCTTCCTAACAAAGCTACCTGCAGGTTTTCCAACAGGAAGTTTGCTACTCACTTTGGCACTAGCATTGTGCCAACAGTCCATGGCAAAGTGGCCTACCTTGCCACAACACCAACACTCAAACCTATTGTACCTTTGCTTAGGTACATTCTTTGTAAGACCCCCCTCCCCCTTACCAAGGAGGGCTACCAGATCTTATGCCCAGAATCGCCGTCTTACGGTGGCACTAACTTACGGGTTAGTCGACACCGCAATACGCCGATTCTGCCGGCTAGTACGATCATTAACCTGTAGGCCAATATGAGAAGGAGAAGTAAACTGTATATGCAAAACTATCAGTCCACAAGCCACAGTACAATCATGTAAAGGAAATGAATGGTACATCACAATAGTCCACTATAGAGTACAAATGAAACAGTAAAAAGGGCTTATGCCCAGTACATCAAATCTCTCTCTCACAAAATCATAAATGCAGAAGCTATGCTAGAACATCGCTCTCGTCCCACAAGAGGACGCACAGTAGTGGTAGTAGCCTGCTGAAACGGTATCTGCTCCTCATGTCCTGCCTCCTCGACGTGCTGGTGCTCCATCTCCACGGGCTCCTAAAAATAGTTGGTCACCGACCATTAGTCAAAAAAACTAAGTCATTTCCTCCGCACCTCGCCCCGCAGCTCCTAGACACCGAGCGGGAGGACAAAGCGGAGGACAAAAAGGGGTAGCAAAGTGGAAGCAGGTGACAATATCTAACTAGAGCTGTAATAAGTAATGTAATCCTACTCTAGCAGTTCTAAGTATGGTACAAGTAACAAGTAAGAGCAGTGCAGTAAAGGAAAGTAAAGAAACAGCAGTATGAACAAGTAAATAAGCTAAGCTACCACTATGCTATCATCACAAACGTACCCTAACTTATATAAATGCCCATACAAATATATAAGTAAGGATTTCCAGGAAATTTAACTTATCATATAAAAGAGCCCATACTAATTTATATGATAAGGATCTATGAAGCATATGACCTAATATGAATGAATGATATGATGCAATTTTATGCGCAGGCAAGTGCAACTCACAAACAACGACTCTGTGATCACAGACCTTTAGTTTCCACTTTTTGAGAGCTAGCATCACTCTCGGGTACCACCGCTGTGGCTACGGCAGCAGCGGAGCGGGCGTCTCCGCTTCTAGACCGGTATGCACACTACCAAGCCTTAGACCCCTCTCATACGCCTCTGTACACGTCCAAGGTGCACTCTAGAGTCTCGCGTACGTACTTTGCTGACAAACCCGTCAGTCTTGTTGGGTCGGATGTGCGTTATCGGGGATCGTCCTCCAGACCGCAGTGTAAAACAACCCACTGGCCCCTCTAACTCTCACAACCGCCTGGTGCACCGTACTGCCATCGGTGTGACGAACGGCCAGTACCGCATGCCCCACCACGATATTTATGCACATGCAAGTAATTCATACCGAGCCTCCCGCTCGCAGGACCAAAACCCGTCCTGAATCCCTCAAACCCAAACCCGGGTGAGAACGCACATCAGTGCCTTTATACCAACTCCCTCAAACCCCAAACGGGTGAGCATATATTATGAAACTCTCCAACCCTCACACGGGCGAGAAGGTACAACAATGTCCTAACCTATTAAACTACTCTTGTCTGCGGTTTATTATACTTAGAGATTTACGGTTAATCCCAGGACTGCCCCCGGTATTCCCTGTGAAGGGCTCTCAAGGGGCACTAGGAACTGTGTTGGGATTACGCCCAGTGTTCCCTTTCGCAAGGATATTTATTTTAGTTGATGGCTACCCATGTATCTCCCCTGCTCTCCTTATTGCTTTAGTACAACCCTAGTGACTTAAGGCGTTACCGGGAAACCGACGGTCTTCCGCCGACTCCCACTCCAGTTGCTAACTAAGACTTGCACTTTTGATCCCTCACTAAGACAACTCTACCCACCAGGGTTACTCATGTTGAACTCTTTATTTTCATCCGATAATCAATGCCCTGGTAACCCCTAAGGCAAGACCTATTTGTGTTATATGCAGACTATGACCTACGATTACCCTAAAATGTGATCTTCCAAACCTTAAGGCATCTTGCCTCTAAATATTTATCCTAAGGTGTTATGGACTAAGGGAACTACCCTAAGAATTCTCATAATTTTTCTTGGCCAAATAGTCCTTTAATTAATTCTTTTATTTTAAATGCTAGGTCACTTTACACATGAAGTAGTTTGATTAAGTATCCACTGACCTGGGAAATTTTTCCTGAGATGTATATTAACAAAATATTGCTGCCTACAGAGTTTCATAATTTTCCTTAAATTATTTATTCTCATTTTCTATTTAATATCAATTCCACACAAGTTCCATTTCCCAAATGAAGTATAGGCATTATGTACTCAAAACTTCCAGGAAAATTACAGAACTTTTATGACACTAATTTATGACTATTGGCAGAGTATCATCAACATTTATTGTGAAATGGCCTATAAAATTCCATTATAAGATATTTACCAAAATGTCATTGTATTAATTTAACTACAAACAATGCATCCATTAATTCTGAGAAATTTATGCAAAACGAATGATAACATTTTATAGCAGTAGAATAAATTCCAAATTTTTCAGAGGTATATATCCATCATTTCAAGAATTAACAAGATAAGGGTAAAATGGGGAATTTAGGGTATCTACTCCAAACGTTCTTCAAAACAGAGAAATCATATTTTTCCTAAGTCAAATGTGACATTATCTATGCCTTGGCAAAATTGATTGGATTTGTACTTGAAGAAATCCTATTTTCCAATTTTATTTCCAAAATAGCTATATTTAAAATAAATTCCAATAAATGGAATTTTGATTCCAAAAATTCCATTATTAATTTGAGGGATGAAATTTACCCTAATGAACCACTGTAAATAATTCCATGACATTTTCATGTCACCATTGGGCTAAATACACCAATTTGCATTTTTGCTATTTGCACACCAAGGCTAAACATAGGCTAGCACATGCAAGTGGATTCTCCAACATGCAGTGAACCCAAGGTGCTGAAAGTTTTATCATGCACCAAGGATGCCCCACTGACCCACCACCAAAATTTGGGGCCATGGGGAGGAGTAGAACTCCATATATTTCATTTATTTATATTTTGCTATTTTACCAAAAACTATAGGAAAATATTCTCTACAAATTCCTACATTTTGGCAGGAGCTAAGTATGCCCTAATCATTTATGTGCCCAAAATTTGGGGCCATGGTGACTAGTATTTTGACCTGGG
Source organism: Platanthera guangdongensis (assembly GCA_039583875.1). Classification (NCBI taxonomy): domain Eukaryota; kingdom Viridiplantae; phylum Streptophyta; class Magnoliopsida; order Asparagales; family Orchidaceae; genus Platanthera; species Platanthera guangdongensis. The sequence continues at coordinate 83,694,342 of CM077160.1, forward strand.
CATCCAATTTAATTTCTGCCCTACTCTAGGACCAGTCCTAGGAGAAGTGTCCTACAGGACTGTACACTACACCAAAATATATGTTTAGGGTGGCATATTAAAGGTAAGACCCTTGGCTACATTTGTCATTAAGGGACTAAGTTCTGGAAATGCCTCTAAGAGGCCTAAATTTAACATGCAAGGTGACTGTAAAAGTGTGACAGAAATCATACTATTCATCAAATATAAAATTAAAAACATTTAATCTATTTGCACGAATCCTAAAGCTAAACCGACGGAATCCGGTCATCTCCTACCTCCAGCCAACGGCTGAGATCGAGCCGGCCTGGAGCAACTTTGCTGGCGATTTCCGGCCAGCTGAGGCGGCGCCACCTCCGGCCAACGGTGCCATCACCTTCACGGTGGTGGTGGCTATCATTTCCCGGCGGTGGGGCGGCGGGAGACGGCGGCGACGGCGATCCCGAGCGGTTTCAAAAGCTTTGAAATTTCTCGTTTTTCTCACATGGCATCGGGCTCAGTTGAGCCCGATATCTCTCTTATTTGATCTAAGATGCTAGTACGGGTAGAGGTGAAGTGAAACGCACCTGAATTGAGGCTTGGCTGCGGGTCAGGCGGCGGTTTGCCGTGGTGGTGGTGCGCCGGCGAGCTCCACCCCGAAAGCTCAAATCTCCACCATTCTCCATGATTAAGCAGTCAAATTCCACTCCTTTCTGCCTCCTGAAGCTGTTGGTGAGGTCTGTTTGGACTGAGGTGGGCTATATGTGGAGTTAACTCCAATGTTAGCTCGGTTTTGAGCTTTGGAGGTTTCACCCAGCTGCCATGTGGCTCTCAGACCTGGTTTTCTGCTGGAAATGAAGGGGGGAGGTCGGCCACCTGGTTTTGGGTAGCCTAAACCAGCTGATGGGGTGGCCATGTGGCCACCATTTCCTTCATTCCCCTTTCTCTCTCCTCTTTTCCTAAAAATCTCAATTTTGCCCCTTTGCATGTATTCTCTCTCCTGATTTAGAGGGGTAGGACTGGTCTTGTTCACTTGGGCTGACTATGGGCCAATTTTGGTGGGCTTGGTCCAAGGGGAAATGGCTTGGCCTTCATTTCATTCCTTTAGGTCAATTTGTTGACTTGTTGACTTGGGGAGTTGACTTGGTCAACCATGGTGGGTGGACTGACCCCACTTGGTGGAAATGGGTCTAGTGGCACCACCCAACTTGGTTTGGGTCAAGGGGGTGCCCCACTTAGGTTAATTAGGCCTATGAGTGTGGGTTTGACCAAATTAAGCCCAAGGTTGACTTTGGTCAATTGGAGTCAAAATGTTGACCCAGTGACATACCCTAGGGTCCACTTAGGTTGTCTTTAGGGTTAGGGCAATGTGGTGGGGTCATGGTGTGGCTAGGGTCCCCACTTAGGCTAGTTTGACGTAGTTTGACTAAGGTCTTATAGTGCGCCCCACATGGCTACCACCCACTACCTAGGGTCAAACCTAGTTGATCTCCTTAAGTCTCACCCCATGCCTAACCCAATCTAAGTTGAGGGGTCTAGAAGTAACATGGGATGTTACATTCTTAGCTGTTTTATTTACAGCTGGCTTGTTGAGAGCTGGGGCTTTGTCCTTGGACTTGGACTGAACAGTCCTAGCTAGTTTAGTAAACCCCAGTCCAGCTTTACCTTTTTGATGAACAAATTCATCAATTAAGGGTAGAACAGACTTTGGTTTAGAAAACCTAGCAACTAAATCTCTCTCCTTCTGGAGACTAATCTCCAGACTTTTGATTTGATAATTCTTAAATGATATAGTCCCCATCTGAATCACAGTTATGTGCTTCAGTCTGGCTATTTCATTTAGCTTTTGATCAAACATTTTCTCAAATTCAGTTGCAGCAACTTTGAGACTAGCAATTTCCTTTGCCTGACTCTTGGCTAGGGACTTGCTCTTCTTAAAAGTTTGCAACAGAACTTTAAATTCATCTATCAATTGATGAATATCCTCTTCAGACTCAGATGCACTCTCATCACTTGATGATGATGAATTTGATTCTGAACTAGCACAAGAAATTGAACTGAAAGAACAATTTTGTACCTTACTAGGTTCAGGCTGCTCCTGGATTTTGTCACTTTCTGTCAATGCCATCAATCCTTGACACTGACTGTCCTCTTATTCATATATAGAGTTCATAATCTGGATGAACTCTTCTTCTTCTTCCTCAGCAAACAGTCCTATGTATGCTTCAGCATCTGACTCAGTTTCTGATGAAGAAATGTCTGACAGGCTCTTATCCTTTTTGGCAACAAAAGATCTTTCCTTCTTGCCCTTGAATGGAGTCTTTTTCTTATCATTAGACTCCTTCCTTTTCTCTGCACAGTCTGCAACAACATGTCCTTGTCTATTACATCAATAACATACAATTTTTGATAGAGTTGCTTTGCTAGACTTGGTTTTTTTCCTGTCTTTCTTTGATGACTTCTTATTCTGATAATAGTCATCTTTTCCTTGTGAAGTAGATGGCATTTTCCTCCACTGTTTCTTCTTTAAGAACTTCTGAAAGTGTCTTGTAAAGGCTGCAAAGTCCTCATCACTTTCACTGCTCTCAGAATTTCTGCTTTCTGAATTATCTGACTCAGTTTCAGCAACCTTTGAAGGTAGAGTTGGTGACTTACTTCTGTACTTTCTGGTGGCTTCTGTCTTAAATGCCACTGTCCTTTCTTTATGTTCACTTCTTGTAGACTTCTCCTCTTCTTTCCTCACCATCAATTGCATTTCATAGGATAGCAATTTTCCAAACAAAGTTGGAGGAGGAATTTCTGCTAACTTTGCCATTTCCCTTATGGCACAGATCTTGGTGTCCCAATCTTTTGTAAGGGACCTTAAGAACTTATCATTAAGCTCATAATTACCGAACTCTCTGCCATAGGACATTAGCTCATTCACAATCCTATAGAACTTCTTATAGCATTCAGTAATGCTATCAGATCTACCTTGCCTGAAGCTTTCATATTCTTGGTTTAATAAGGACTTTCTGTCCTGCCTCACTTCTTCAGAACCCTCCATGTACACAATAATAGTATCCCACATCTCCTTAGATGTCTTACAGTGTATCAAATTCTGAAAGGTAGCATCATCTATAGCACTCGCAATGATATTCTGAGCCCTCTTGTCCATTGTGGCTAGAACTATCTCATCCTTTGTCATTTCAGAGAAATCCTTAGGTGTTCTCTGATTTGCATCTAAGACTGAAACCTTCATGGGCACATATGACCCTTCTTTCACTGTGATATATATCCTAGGGTCTGAGGCTTCCATAAATAGTCTCACCCTTTCCTTCCAGATGCCAAAGATTTCTTTTCTGCAAATGGGTAGCTTCATGGATCCTAATTCCTTATGATTCTCAGTGGAACCCATGATTCTTGATTTTCTTGATTCTGTAATGTACTTAGACTGAATATGCCAACAGGATCTACTCAGACAGTTATGTCCCTTTTTGAGCAACCTCGCTTTGATACCACTTGAAAAATATTGTACCTAATCACCTAGAGGGGGGGGGGGGTGAATAGGTAACTTAAATCTTTTTGACTTTTTAGGCAGAATTCAGATTATATCACAGAGTTCTAGTTACTTTATCAAGCAAACAATCAGCAATCACAGAATTCCACAAGCACACAGTAGACACACAGATTTATAGTGGTTCCCCAAGGTTTGGGTACATCCACTTTCCCCCTTCGCCTATCTAGAAGTGTACTAGATTCGGCCAAACTTCTCCACTATCTCAGATCCTCAGATCTTACACTCAGAACCTCAACCAGGTTCCTACAGCTCAGGCCCAAGGCCCTACAACTCAGCTTCTTCACAAATCCTACACTCAGCTTCTTCACAAAGCCTACACTCAGCCACCAAGGCCTACACTCAGCCACAACAGGCCTACACTCAGAGATACAAATCTCCTACACTCAGGCATACAGGCCCTACACTCAGCCTTTATAATTACAGGCTTACAAACTCAGATCCCTAAGGATCCTACAATATAATATGAATACAAAAATGTAAACTCTACAACTCAGAGAAAAGAGAGAAGAGTTGTGAGTTTCTTGATGAGTTCTTGGAAGAACTCTGCTGAGATCAATCTGACTTGGCTTTCTTTAAAGCTTCTTGAATGTAGAACACAGTAGGATTGATCTCCTCTGTAGTTGATCCTTGATCTCTGCTACTTAAGATTCAGAACAAAATCTGAACCCTTCTTCTCAGCCTAGTTCCAACGACTGTCTTCTTGTATGGAGCTCTCTCTCTCCAACTACTTAGATCTTCACTTTATTATTCAATGAATATCTAGATCTTCTTTGTATTACTTGATGTGTTGAATCTTCTCTTTCTGTAGACAGTATAAGCCTATTTATAGTTCTTCTTCATGGTAACCGGCTGGTCCGGTTCATAACTGATTTCTGACAACTCTGACAAGTGCAGTAGACCGGCTGGAATGGCAGCTGTCAAGTCATCCAGTCAGTTCTTGAAAAATCTGTAACTGTCTGAAAGTGTCGAGACTGTCTGTCTTTAAGTGTCGACACTTATAGACTAAGTGTCGACACAAGTTGACTAAGTGTCTATACTAACCTACAAGGTGTTGACACAACTCCTTGTGTTGTAGAATGCACTTCTCGACACAGCTTCTCCATCATGTGTCGACACTGATATTGTGTGTCGACACAATTCCTTGTTCTTCAGTATTTTGCTGAATTCTTGTAAGTGTCGACACAACTCCTTTGTGTCGAGACATCTTTATGTGTTGAACTTGTTAAGTGTCGACACTTCTTCTTGGTGTCGACACATGCCTTCAGTGTTGATACTTGCTGAGTGTCGACACATTCTTCTTGTGTTGATACTTTAGCTGAGTGTCGACACATCTCCTTTGTGTCGACACTTGTACTTAGAATTTTGTTGAACTTTACTAAGTGTCGACACAACTCCTTGTGTCGACACTTTCTTCAAGTGTAGAGTCTTCTGCTGAGTGTCGACACATTCTTCATTGTGTCTACACTTGCCTTCAAGTGTTGAGTCTTCTGCTGAGTGTCGACACTTTCTTCATTGTGTCGACACTTATACTTAGACTCTGCTGACTTTTGCTGAGTGTCGACACAGGCTCCAAGTGTCGACACTTTCTGATGTAGACACAGTTCCTCTGGGTGTCGACACAACTGCTAAGTGTCGACACTGCTTCACTGGGCTTCTCTTCACTGAGTGTCGACACAGCTCTTTGTGTCGACACTTTCTGTCTGGTGTCGACTCTGCATCCCTGGTATCGACACAAATACTCCAAGTGTCGACACTGCTTGCCTGGGTGTCGACACAAGTTTTCTTAAGTGTCGACACTTTCCCTCTGGGTGTCGACACATGGACGTAGAAACTTTTTCATCTTTCCTGCAAATACTTAACCTGCACAAGATAACTCAAAATACATCAAATACATTTTGATGTATATCATTGAGTAGGGTGAGGCTTCTTCAAATCAGGTACATTAGAATAAATGTACCCAACAGGCATGTCCAAAGGCTCGCCTGTGGGGGAGAGGTCTGGTTCCTAGTCCTTGGTTCTACACTACCCCGAGCGCGGCTCGGCCCCAGGTAGACCCGCTGCGCAGGCTCTCATTAGCTGGCAGGTCCAAAGGCTTTCCTGTAGGGGAGAGGTCTGGTTCCTGGTGTAACGCCCCGAAACTCAAAGGAGCAAAGGGGGACGTTTTGGGCCAGTTTTGGTTTCTGGCTGAAGGCACACGGCCTGGGACACGGGCGTGTCCCAGGGCGTGTCAAGCGTGTGTTCGACACTTAGCCGCGAAGTCGTCGAGTTATTCTCGACGATTCGTCGAGAATGGGCACACGGCCTGCGACACGGGCGTGTCGCAGGGCGTGTCGACCCGTGTCGACACTTAGCCGTGAAATCGTCGAGTTATTCTCGACGATTCGTCGAGAATGGGCACACGGCCCGCGACACGGGCGTGTCGTCGGGCGTGTCGACCCGTGTCGACGAGCGTCAAGGTGAAATCGTCGAGATTCACTCGACGGTCGTCGAGACAAGGCACACGGCCTAGGACACGGGCGTGTCCAAGGCCGTGTCATCCAGTCGTCGTTCTCCCCTCGACGAAATGTCCCGTGTACACGGCCTGGGGTCCCAGGCGTGTCAATGTGACACGGGCAAGGACACGGGCGTGTCCTAGAACCCGTGCAGTGCTCGGGTTGGAAACGGGGGAAAAATCATGGGTACACGGCCGGCTACACGGCCGTGTCAGCTGGAACACGGGCGTGTCAGCTCGAACACGGGCGTGTTCGATACCCGTGTGCGTGTTCAGAAGATTCGATTTTGACGGCGAATGCGGCACACGGCCCTGGACACGGGCGTGTGCCAAGCCGTGTTCGGCCCAGATTGGGCATTTCAGCCCCGAATCAAAGCCGCTCGTTTTCTTAGGTTGAGATCCGACGGCTGGGGATGGTTCCTGGGAGGATATACACGGGTTTGACTTAGAAAAATCCACACTTTTCATCACTTGATCTCTCTCCAAACCCTTGGAGAAAGAAGAGCCAAGGCTAGAGGAAGAGGAGCTAGATCCGCCATTGGAGGAGCTTCGGAGCTCCGAATCGCAAGCCGACTCCGGATCCACGGAGGCAACGCAAGCGCGGTGATTTCTATCCGATTACATTTCGATGGAGCCAAAGAGGAACGCAAGGGTAACGATCCTCACTTGTGAGCTTGATAGCTTTCTTTCTTAGCATAGGAAGCC